>OZ023295.1:1586606-4012482 GCA_964007245.1 Hypomecis atomaria | reverse complement strand
TGGCGGCCATACAAACCAATTTAGAAATGATTTTTCTACAAATTAAAGAAGCATTGAATGTCGTTTTTTTTGCAGTTCATTTGTATGCCATATTTTACACTTATTTGAAGCATACAACTATGGGGCCACGGTGCAATATCTCCTTTATTTATGGTAGCGTTAATGGACATAGGAAAGGCTGAAGTACTTTCTAGATTAATGTAGGTAACGAAGCTGAATTTGTAACTTTAAGGGTGGGTGTTGAGGTCATAAATCTCTCAGGTAGGTCTTGATGTTTCTAATCTGCTGGTAGTTGCATCTCTCGCTTTGAAGTCCTGGATTTGATTAACCAGACATTTGGGTAACATAGAATGCTCGTATAGACCAGCTGTCTAGCCCTAGTGTCAGTTTCTAAGCCGCCTGCAAGCTTCTGACATTGTTTAGCGGTTAAAACTCGACTTGACTGCCTCGGTGGCTCAGTGGTTAGTGAGCCTGACTCCTGGATCAAAGAGGCGTGGGTTCGATTCCCACCCAGGGCAAATATTTATGTGATGAACATAGGTGTTTGCTCTGTGTCTGGGTGTTATTTAGGTATTATCTATATAAGTATGTATTTAAAAATAAGTATATGTAGTATATCAGTCTCTGGCAGCCATATCACAAGCTGTGCTTAGTTTGGGGTCAGATAACGTGTGTAATACGTTGTCCCCTAATATTTATTATTTATTTTAAAACAACTAAGAACCACAATTTAAAGTGTCATCTGAGCCACGGCAGTGCTCTGTTTAGTATGCCACCCGCGGTCACCTATTTAATCTGAAAACTGACCGTAACACACGTTTCTTAACTTCGGTGATCGCTAAGAGACACCTAATCAAACTACGCTATGAGCACTACTATTTGAGTACTTAAATTACGTACATATTTGTCGCAGGTTTTGAGGGAATCTTAGTATAAACATAAGCTATCAATATGAACCATTATCTAGTTTATTTATTATAGCACATTACTGCACTATGAGCTCAAACTCCCAAGTGAAACTTATTGTTATTTATAAAGCTGTTAAATTCAGAATGTTATAACAAAATAAATACAGTTGCCTCATAATTTCGCTACAGTTGCCTCATAATACACATTGTATTTGCCGCCCCCGCACAAAGAAGGGGCCTCAGATGGTGCTAATTCTGTTTTTTGTTCCACCCTTTTAAAGGGAGAGATTTGTAAAAAATTAAATTTATTTTGTGTTCATAATATACGAGTGGTACGTTTTTGGGGGAAATGGAAGGGCACTGTGAACTGAGTGGAAGTTTTAAAAGTGTTTTCATCAGTCAATCATTCAGTGTCTTGTCATCATCATTATTGGTCGTAGGATATACATGGTTGGATTTAATTTTCATAGGCCTCCTCTTTAGTTATTCTGTAACATCGGTAGGAAACGCCTCGCATACAGCGTGTTAATGTACGTTCTACAATGCGCTTACGCCTACCTGTAAGCAGGTGGTTTCTATTCAAGAACTTCGCTACCCCATCGGCCAATAGTTCTGTATATCGGTAATTTTAGTTCGCCTATAGATCTCCTTAATTTTGATTCGATCTCGCAGAGAGACTCCGAGCATAGCCTTCTCCACAGTAGCCTACTTTGAGCTTGCTTGATCAGCGTACTATATCAACTATTATTTTTAGGGTTCCGCACCCAAAGGGTAAAAACGGGACCCTATCACTAAGACAATGTCCGTCTGTCTGGCTGTATGTCATGAACCGTGATAGCTAGGCGGTTAAATTTTCACAGATGTTGTATTTTTGTTGCCGCTATTACAAAAATACTAAAAATAGAATAAAATAATTATTTAAGAGGGTTCCCATACAACAAATGTGATTTTTAGGAGTTTTTTTGCTCACTCTTAATAACGACAAGAGGAATGGGGCTCCCATACGGTACGGAACCCTTCGTGCGCGAGTCCGACTCGCACTTGGCCGATTTTTCATTTTTAGCAACGAAGTCGTATTGTTACAAGGTGTCTTACACTAAAACTAAATTAGCCGAGAATCAAAAGTGAGAATTACAAGAACGCCCAAGGTTACCTAGTAACCGATAATCGGCAAAATTAGCTTCAAGGCTGCACAATATTCAGATTACGGAGATTTGCACAATAAAACACCTAAATAAACTGACACATTCATAGACAACTTTTTAAGTAGGTGGCGAAATCGTTTATAATATATGTTTCCTGTATAAACGCTAAGATACATTGTTTTAGCGCACGCCGCATTTACTGTGCTGGCTATAAAAATATAAAATTTGCATATTTCGTAGTTTTCACGGGGATTTTTAAAAGTAGAAAGCGTCGAGATTTATAGAGATTCGCGAAAAAATAAATATAGGTGAGGCTGCTTATAAATGAACGCATAGTCTTTGTTTAAAATATTAAGTTATACAAACTAAAAATTAATAAAATAATAAGGTTATACAGGGTTATTTCTAATCAATTAGCATTCTTTCAGGGGTTTATTCTGTACATCAAAACTAACAACTTTTGTTCTACGACTTTTATTAATTCTCAAAAAAAAAGTTGTTGTTCCATAGAAAAATGTCGTTCACCCTCGACAAAATGTATGGAACAGCTGTTTTTTTTTTAGTTTTAAAAAAGGTCGTAGAACAATAGTTGTTAGTTTTCAT
The DNA here is from genome assembly GCA_964007245.1 of Hypomecis atomaria. Lineage (NCBI taxonomy): Eukaryota > Metazoa > Arthropoda > Insecta > Lepidoptera > Geometridae > Hypomecis > Hypomecis atomaria. The sequence continues at coordinate 4,009,826 of OZ023295.1, read as the reverse complement.
GTACAGAATAAGCCCCTAAGAAGATGCTAATTGATTAAAAATAACCCTGTATAGAGGAATATTTAAGACAAACTGAAACTAAGAATATAACAACAAGAACCAGAGACGTTTGTACTGTAAACAAAATCAATTACTTAGCGTTTTTGTTTGGCTGCAAATTTTCGTTAGTTCTTTCTCGTCCAAAACAGCGCAGCGGCGCTATACAAACAAATATGTAGCCACATGGAGACCACTGCAGATTTCGTATACGTAAAATTTCATAAGGCCTCTGAAAAAATTATGCACTGGCGTGTCGCATGTTTCCACAATAACAACGCTTAGGACCGACCCACATCTACGCAATTCTGTAATATTAACAAAACTAGGTCATTCAAAAATAATTTCGCTTGACCCAACCTATAACAACCATTTTCTTTTATCTTTTTAATCACGGGACATTCACCTGTTCGCGCTGTAATAACATAGAATCTGTAAAACTGCTATTTCGCCATTAATTCCCTGTTCTTGGACACCCACGGCCTACGTACCAGGAACTCTTTTATTAACATGATATATTTTAGACAAACGGACAGAGTTATGGGATAATTATGTTATATTTAGTCTCGCGAATTTGTCAGCTGTTCAGGTGAAAGAAGTTTGTATTGAAATTATTTGATTAGAGTTTTAGAAACTGAAAAAGATGCTAAATATCTTGACCATTAGATATGATATATGTAGGCAAGTTGCGAGCGAGGAAAAATCAGCCAATAGCATTACTTCACATAACATAATAAATTTATTTGCTTGTAGAAAAAAAGATTTTCTATTCCGATTTTTAAGCATGTTATACCACTAAACTAAAAGCTTAGGACATACCTATAGCTTACATAAATCATCATCATCCGCAGCTACCTTCATCCTACTGCTGGAGGTATTAGGTCTCTCTTTTATGGTGCAATCCGTCTCCAGTCTTGTGTGATGTCTACAATAAATATAAAACTAAAAATTTATTTACGTGACATCTTAAAATAATCTCAATCGCATTAGCTATCCTAACAAAAAATCATCAAAAACGGGCCATTCGTGTGGGAGCTACAAAAGCATTACATATACTTAGATAGTGACGCAGGCACAAATTCTAACATACCTAAAAGCTCAAAAGCTTTACGCATTTACTTACTCCAAAACATTACAATGATAATTATGACTGCCTAGTGGTTAGTGATCCTAACTTCTGGGTCAGAGAGGAGTGGGTTCGATCCCCACCCCGGGCAAATATTTATGTGATGAACATAAGGGTTTGCTCTGTGTCTGGGTGTTATTTAGTTACTATTTATATAAGTATGTATTTAAAAATAAGTATATGTAGCAATATCAGTCTCTGGCAGCCATATCACAAGCTATGCTTAGTTTGGGGTCAGAGGCCGTGTGTTAGATGTCCCCAAAATATTTATTTATTTTTATTTATAAATTATTATCTTGTAATAATGTGTGCGAACAGGACAGCTATGGCTCTGTTCGTTTTTTTTACGAAAGTTGTATATCTGTCCTTTGCCTAGCAACAAGGTGCGCAAAGAACATGTCAGAGCCTTCAGGCGGCTTAAAAACTCTGACACCAGGGCTAGCCACCCGGCCTATACGAATTTACTTACTTTAGATAAAAATCTAAAGCTTAAAATCTTTCACACTCACATTTTACAAATTCTCACATACCTAAAAGCTCAAAAGCTTTACGTATTTACTTACTCAAAAACGTTACGGTGATAAATTTTCATCTTATAATAATGTTGCGAACAGGACAGATATGGCTCTGTTCGTTGTTTTTTACGGAAGTTGTATCTTTTTAACAGGTCTGTCCTTCGCCTAGCAACAAGGCGCGCATTAGTAACCAGAGTGGCAGTCGTCCGGTTAAAGTTGGCAACGCTATTAGCATACTCGGGCTTTGTTACGCTTTTTGGCTATATAGCTCTCCGCGACCGGGTTTGCCTATGGCATTTATAACAGGCATGATGACTGGGTAAAAATATCATTTTTATAATTAGTCCGTGAGTTAGATTTTCAAAAAATATTGCACACGTATTTTTTCTTTCGTTAATCAAACAACAAATGACAAAGATATACTTCGTCAAAGTTTGGGAGTGGGGTTCGTGATATCACCTCTGTTACAGAAGTCTATACATTTGTATGGCACTTGTGACTTCACGCGAAACTTTGACGGACTATATCTTCATCATTTTTTGTTTAATTGCGTCTAAGTAATATTTGTTGATAGTGTAAGTATCTGACGGACTTATCATGATTTTTTTAGTCATCATCCCAATTGGTCTTATAGAACTACTACGAGTACGACGATGATAAGATAGATAGACTATTTATTGTTTACACCATTGACGCATAGCTACATAAATAAACTAGTAGCTAGTTCTCCACACAGTAGACCTGGTGACATATGTATCTCTTTACCTGAATAAATAATTCGACTCGCTCTTGACTGATTTGCTTCATACTCGCAAATCTTGTTAGGATTTAGATACTAATAAACAATCTAGCCAAATATTATAGAAATTAGCTGGCAAATAGCGCGTCCGCAAATTCTCCTTTTTGAGGGAAATAACCCGCTATTAAAAAATCGCCAACCAAAAAAAACATTAATATTCAAAACATATGTAGGTACAAAGTTTCGTCGAGTTTCGGTGAAAAATGCGACCTGTAGACAAAAATCAACATACAAACAGACGAAAGCAAAATTGTTGAATCATAGACTTTCGCTCCGTTTCGGTCAAAATCTTACTAGTGAACAATGTAATGCTTAATACTATATAGATACTTTTTTATACATACTAAACTTGAAAACACAGCAATCTCTTTTCATAGTCGTATAAAATTAGATCGTTTTTACCGCTTCAGAAATTAAAAAAAAAACAACTTTATTAAAACTTCTGCGTAGTGACAATCACACAGACAACTTCTGGTGTCCGTACAGAAACCAGTTAAAAGATGAATTGGCCATTATTACCGCGCTATAATATATTCTATCTTGGTTTGCATAAGGTCACAGTTTACATGCTTAAAGAGGCCGCCAGACAATGGTTCGATGAATAATTATGTCGATCCATGGTCCTGAATAGAAAAACCTTTGAAACTTACAAGGTTTCTTAGATAACTATAAATGTTGGTCTGTCTGTAAAATAAGTACAGAATTTATTTCTATGTGAAGTAAGCTTTATGTCTTTAGCTTAACTAGCTGCGCCCCGCGGTGTTACCCTCGTTGGCCCGAAATAAAAAGTAACACATGTGTTAATCCAAAGTCTAAGCTACCTTCATACCGAATTTCATCCAAATCGGTTCAGCCGTTTGTGCGTAAAAGAGTAAAAAGCATCCACATATACAAACTTTCGCGTTTACAATCTTAGTATGATTATGTATACCATGAATATAAATACTTAGGTGATGTCTTCGTCGTATTTGTTACGAATATGCGTCAAAAATAAATGAAATTAAAAGCATATGTACATATTTTAAGTATTCGATTAGTTTAATTTTCAAAGTAGTTTAAGTGATGATTAAAATTTTACTAGACAAACGAATATCCCTCGCTCAGGTATTCAGAGAGTTTCTGTTTGGGAACTCTAACAACAATGATTTCAGAAAATGTTGAGTAAAATCAAACAAAAAATAAAGAAAATCGGCTCTTTAGTCTCACAAAAGTCCGTCTCTGACATAAAATATGCCGAAACAACAATTATATAGTCATATAGTCATTTATTCATAACCACCATTTGTTACAAGTCAAAAAGTAAACATTAAACATAGCATAGTTTTTCGGCTCCTAATTAGTCAGTAAGTAATTATGTCCGTCAATGACCAATAAATTAATAAAAACGTGTTTTTTGCGTGGAGGATTAGATGCAAGTAAAACCGCCGCCTTCCACTAGTATCGAAGCACACAGAAAAATGTAACACAGAAGTATGAATTCAAAGACGGAACTCTACATCGTATTATAAAATGGGTCACGTATTCGTACCAGATGGGGACACGAATGTTACCAACTGAGGGTTAGGAAACCTTTGAAAGCTGTAACCAAATAAAATTATAATAATACATGCTAACAACATGTGGGCGGTTTTTTGAGACGGAAAGTTCCGAGATAAGAAGATTGCGCAATTGCGCATTGCAGATGACTGGATTGTTACATCAGATTTATGCGGTTTTCTAATTTAAACGTGATTTTACTATAAATAAATAATATTCAACAGATATTTAAAATAATCTTAAATTTTTGTATCAGCAAGAAAAGATTAAACTTTTTTAACCGACTTCCAAAACGGAGGAGGTTCTATGTTCGTCTGTAAGGTTTTTTATTGTGTATGTTCAACGAAAATTGCGCCAATTGTGAACCGAATCGAAAAAATATTTTTTAGTTCGGAAGGGTATACTCCCGAGGTGGTCCTATTTAAATTTTATAGAAATCGGCTTAGCTGTTTTTAAAACCAACAATAATGTAAGCGATTCGAGCGAAATGTCCGAATTTTACACACTATGAACATCGATAATTTTGACAATTGTGAACCGAATCAAAAAAATATTTTTTAGTTCGAAAGGATATACTCCCGAGATGGTCCCATTTAAATTTTACAGAAATCGGCTGAGCCGTTTTTGAAAATTCAACAATAATGTAAACAATTCTAGCGAAATATTCGAATACTGTACACGATGGAAGGCGGTTTTGCCATTTTTTGCAAAAAAAAAAAAACGTTTTTCAAATATAGTATCTACCCGACGACCGTAAGTTGAACTCGGAACCTTCCTACAGACCGACAGAGAGACTCCCAAAGTCCCAACTACGCTATGAGGATTGTTGGTAGTTTTCACACAAAACCTTGCAGTTACATTTGACCATTACTCTTCTTCTATACGTGAAAATTAATCTCCAAAAATGCCTTACCTTCTATAAGAGAAGCACGTAAAACGCGTTCAACTCCCTTACTAACAGAAAAAAAATCGGCCAAGTGCGAGTCGGACTCGCGCACGAAGGGTACCGTACCGTATGGGAGCCCCAATCCTCTTGCCGTTATTAATAGTAATCTACAAACTGCTAAAAATCACGTTTGTTGTATGGCATGGCCCCCCTTAAAGTTTTGTTTTTTTTTAGCGGCTTTATTGTTGTTATAGCGGCAACAGAAATACATCACCTGTGAAAATTTCAGCTGCCTAGATATCACGGTTCATGAGATACAGCCCGGTGACAGACAGACAGGCGGGCAGACGGACATCGAAGTCTTAGTAATAGGGTCCCGTTTTTACCCTTTGGGTACGGAACCCTAAAAAGCTGGCTCATAGAAAATTTAGCTCCACATTGTCTACAAAAGCCAATAAGTTAATGCGTATATGTCTTTAATCCGTAATTCAAAGCCTCGCGGAACCTTTTAACTCGTATAACATAAATAAAAAAGTGATAAAAATTAATTACAATCATAAATAGTCTCTACCCAAACTCCAGTCAAGGTGTTTCACAAGTTTCAACTTTATTACTAACCCTGAAAGAGCCTTGCGTTAGCAACATACATATGCATAGATACATCGTTGAAATTCACGGTATGGACGCCTAAGGCCGTCAATGGGCGAAAAACATGGAAGAGAGAAAAAGACAGGAAGTGCTCTACGTTGAAAATTTCAATAAATCAAATCTAAATTGTGTTACATAAAACTTAGCTTAATCTTAGACATTTGTTGTCATTTGTCCCAACTTGCGGAGTTAACTGTTATAATTATTATAAGGTTTAAAATTAAAGATTTTGAAGGCATGATTATTTCAATATGGCGTCTAAAACTGCTATGCAATCAACGACATAACTTGACATATAAGTGACATTTGAAGTACTGATCAAATGTTACGTTGGCGTTCCCTTAATATATAAAGAGGGCTTATATAAAGGAACTTATTTTTGTATGAGTATTTGTTGTTACTAAGCACCGTATCTGCTTATATTTTTATATCAATAACGAGAAACATGAATGGATGTCGCTGAGACACGCAAAGTTAGATCTAAAGGTATTCTTCCAGTGGATGTGCGATAGATCTATCACAGGTGGCACTTCATTTGAGAACACCTTGAAATAATTTACACTAGCTGATTCGGCGAACTTTGTTCCACTTGTCATTTGAAAATTGCAAGGCAGGACAAAGTACACCAGTTTAAAAATGGCTGTAATTTGTCCCATTAAAACGAACTAGTGGGGCAGACTCCACGAAATGTAATATTATGTTCAAACATTTTACTTTGCTTAACTGTAAACTGTAAACAGTCATAGATTTATTAAAAAATCGCTTTAAGAGTTAGAACACTGAAGCAATTTTTTAGAAGCAACTTTCTAATTGTTGTAAAGCAATCGAGACAAGATTTCATATCCCTTCCGTAGCACTCGCGTAGCTTCTTATTACCTCTCAGTCTTATTTAAACCAATAAAACATCTATAACCGGCCTATTAGATAAAGATATACCGCTGAATGTTTATCTTCATATCCTTTATAGATAAACGATAGTGATAAGCCGTATAGTTGGGCAACGTACTTCTTTACAAGACCGGGATAGAATACTGATTCAGGAAGGGAAAGCGATACCGTCAATTTGTATTTAGACTTCCTTAGAGGCGCTACTATCGTTTACAGCACGACATTTTTAGCTTCTTGTGAACTGTTCTGGTAGTTTTACATTTAGCCACCTTTGTAGGAAAAATAGTAGAGCTATAACAATGAAACAAAGAAGGACGTGGACTGAAAAAAATAGAGTACATAACTACGTATAGTACACGTTCAATATTTATTGAATAACGGACGGTGAAGTTTTTGGAAACGTTCGGAATTTAAAGTAAGAGAAAATCATATCTGTTAAACAGCAAATAAATAATCATAATCAATTTATTAATAACATTTTGTTACAAGTCATTAAACATAGTAATAATAATATAAGAACGATTCATTAAAAAAAGGAAGTCCGCGCGAACGCGGTTTTTAAATAAAATATTTAAAACAACATCGATTACATGGATATAAAAAAAAAACAGCGACAATATATGAAGGAATCAGGTCGTGGAGTTCGACAGTCGGTTGGGCTTAACAAATACCTATAAGCGAAATATTTCTCCCAGACAACCGACCCGCTCGATTCAATTGTTTCCAACACTTTACCTGATCGAGTAAGTCAATTGAAATCCATTAAGTAATTAATTCTACAAAGTACGGGCTAAAAGCGGCTAGTTCACTGGCGGCACTGTTTTCAGCTTATTTCAGTCCACTACTGTAAGCCATACGCCCATTCCCTCTTTCAATAAGTGTGCCTGCCCAGTGCCGATCACAAAAAATATTTTTTTTTCTGGGCATCACTATTTCAAGTGATTTGAGTTTTAGATCACTTGAAATAGTAAAACAACAGGGTCGTCGGTGAAGGAAAAGGAAAACGAAAACTGAGCACAACCAGAGAAGAAAATTCAAGGTGTCTGTAAATCCACCAATTCTAAACTGTGCTAGAGTGGTGGATAAAACCCTATTGCCCTTTCAGTGCATGCCTATGTTCAACAGTGAACTATAAAACTTTTCTCGCTATGGTCTGGAATTTCAACGAATCGTGGACAATAAAAAACGCTTTTCACTATAACAATCGAGTCACAAACATTACCTAACTAAATATCCCAGACGCTCGAGTCACACGACTCGATTATTCCAAACATTTAATCGAATAAATTAATTAAAATTCATTATCTAATTATTTCACAGCTTGTATCTGAAACAGACGGGGGCCGTGAAAATTCGGCGAGGCCTTGAACTAGTGATGAGAATGTTTATCGACAAATATCGAGGTTATCGACAGAGCCGAGCGATAAATCGAATACGCCCTAAATATTTCGAACGAGGCTTATAACACTACTTAGTAGCGCTTGCTATAAGCAGTAAGGGGGAGAGAGGAGCAATTGGTGCTAAAAATACAAAGTTGCTTGCATACGTTGATATAAATCTAGCGCTGAGCGAAGTGTGGAGGGGATGGCTGCGCATAAGTTTAGTATGGCGGTCAACATGCGCAGCTATCCCCTCCACAGTACCCTCAGCGCTAGACTTACGTGCCGCTACTTGTGGCAGCGCTCATAGCGTAGTTTGACTGGGTGTTTGACAACGATCCCCAAAGTTAAGCAATCATCGTCACGGGCAGTCTTCGGATGGGTGACCGCGGTGGCATAAATACAATTCTGATATAAATACAAATTCTGACACAAGGGCTAGTCACCTGGTTTATACCTACGAACTTACATTGATATCTGATGTCTAGTATTTTTCCCCGACACATATGAATTCTGGAATATAACAGCTGTCACTTTGACATCTGTCATTTTTTAAACCAAAAAATAAATGTCCTCAAAAACTAATCACAAGTACTTTATAAAAACAAATATTAGGCTCAGTACACCAGTTCTGGATAACCCTTTGTTCCAATTTGTTCCATAGTGAAAGTTGGTCATAATATACAATAATATCCAAGGACAGAACCTTATTATTGTAATTAAGAATAATAATATTTGCCTGTGCAAGTCAAACTTACTGTAGTTTTACGGCACTTAATTGTTTTTTTTTTTTTGTATCAACTGTGTATTTCAATAATAAATAAAAAAAGAAGTGTGTTTTGGAGAACTGATTAATACAAAGTTTTCACCAAAATGTATAGTTGTGAGGTCTACCGTTCGGAGAGCTACTAGTTAATAGTTATAGATGTAAAAACTTCATTTTCTTTTTTCTTACTACCGACCGCCTAACCAACAACGGCGCGGCTTCAGGGTCTTGTGACGTCACACGCATAAATCCGTCCCAGGGCTTTTTAGTTTCGTGCAGTCATGTTTAAAAATTCAGAACTCCGTCATTTTTAAAGATAATTGAAAAATAAATACACCATATTTTATTGCAAAATTAGTGTGATTTATTTTCACTGCATAGTATAAAACAAAGTCGCTTCCCGCTGTCTGTCCCCATGTATGCTTATATCTTTAAAACTACGCAACGGATTTTGAAGCGGTTTTTTTAATAGATAGATTGATTCAAGAGGAAGGTATAAATATATCATTATATCTGCGCGAAGCTGGGGCGGGTCGCTAGTTAATAATAAAACTGGAAAACGGTAAACTTCCTTACTAGGTTCAATACTGGGTTTCCAATTACAATGGCCACAGACGTGTTGGAGGCAAGGTTGGACGCAAAGTTGTAACCAACGTGTAGCTACGGACTGCAAACTCGGTCGCCCTTACCAAAGAATATATAATAATACTACGCCCTTACTGTGTACATAAATCTGACAAGCGATAGGTCTTTACGAGCTCCGTCTACAGCTGAGCCATGATCAAAATTTAAACGTTCTATTTCAATTCAACAGCGTCTAGTCGCTTTAATGACCGTTCCCAGTACCTTGTTTTATTTTAAAATAGGTTATCATAAATTAGTTTTACGGGACATCATAAAACAATGACGAAAATTATCAAGTTTCATATTTTATTACCGACGCGATGCTGATACAGGCTAATCTGCGCCGTCACTATAATTGACGCTACTCTAGTTCTCTTTTACATATTTATTTAGTGAATGTTTTAAAATTTGGCTAGATAACGTGGATACAATTTTATGTAATTGACCGACGAACGAAACCGGAGGAGATACTCAATTCGACGCGTATTTTTTTTTTAATGTGTACCCTTTAAAACGCATAACTTTTTTCGTAGTAGTCCTATTTCGATAATTCTTTTTTCATTAGGAAGAATATACTTCGAAATTGGTCCCATTTAAATTTTATTGAAATCGGCTGAGCCATTTTTGATAAATCAACAATAATGTGAAAAATGTAACATCGATCCGTGCGAAATATTCGCGAATTCTGTACACAGGTGAAGTCGGTCATGCTATGGATTAATATTTTGGAAGTTATACGCTTTTAGAGAGAGACCTTCACCTGTTTCGTTTACTATATATTTTTTAAGGTTTTTGGTAAAATGTTTCACTGATAGATAATACAGTTAAATAACGTAGCTTTAGCTGTAGTGTTTAACGTGGTTTTTAGGGTTCCGTACCCAAAGGGAAAAACGGGACCCTATTACTAAGACTTCGATGTCCGTCTGTCCGTCTGTCACCGGGCTGTATCTCATGAACCATGATAGCTAGGCAGCTGAAATTTTCACAGATGATGTATTTCGGTTGCCGCTATAACAGCAAATACTAAAAACAAAATAAAATAAATATTTAAGGGGGCTCCCATACAACAAACCTAATTTTTTTGACGTTTTACGCTCTACATTAATAATGGTACCAGGTAGATGCTTGAAATTTTCACAGAATATTTAGTTTTATATTCCCTTTAATAATAAATAATAAAATTAAAATAAAACAAATATTCAAGGGGGGCTCCCATACAGTACGGAACCCTCCGTGCGCGAGTCCGACTCGTACTTGGCCGATTATTATTATTTGTCAGATATGTTTGGTTTAAAATATTATTTGCAGCATAGCAACAAGCACGTAGCAAATTACAACCATTACGGCTTGAGTGTATTGCATGTTACATTGTATTGTATTGTACGAGTGAACTGTACACTTACCGAGGTGCATAAAATGTTCCTTGTCCAGAGCCTTTAGTACAGATTTTGCATAGTTTACTTAAACTAGCGCGTATGCGTGCTCCGTACATTTTTGTCAGTTCTTCCTAGTTTCCGCCAGGGGCGCTGTACAAAAACGTATAGAGCCATACGGAAACTACTGTGGTTTCAATTGACGTGTAAACCTGTACCTACTAACCCCTCGGCCCAAAGGGATTCAGCGATTTCGCCAAATCATTGATACATTGACTAGCGACTCGCCCCGGCTTTGCACAGGTGTATAATGCATATAAACCTTCCTCTTGAATCACTATCTATTTAAAAAAAACCGCATCAAAATCCGTTGCATAGTTTTAAAGATATAAGCACACATAGGGACAGACAGACAGGGAAGCGACTTTGTTTTATACTATGTAGTACTGTACTGTACTGTACCAGCCTTTTTAATAGTCCACTACAGGACGTAGGCCTACCCACGAAGGGTGATTGGGCCATATCCACCATGCTGGCCCAGTGCGGGTTGGTGGATTCACGTACGCCATGGAATTTCTTCCTTGGACATATGAAGGTTGCCTCACGATGTTTTCCTTCACCGAAAAGCCAGTGATGTGAAATTCCGTACATAAATTCCAAGGAATTCATTGGTACGGGACCGGGTTTGAACCCACACGATTGTAAGGCGGGTGTCATTACCACTAGACCACCACGGCTACTATGTAGTGATTTGAGTTAAATAGTTACTTTTTAGATAAAATATCGGTTTTTAGCGAAGCGCTTAAACAAACTAAAGTAGGTGTAGCTTAGTACATTTCCAGGATTCGACACGAAATGTAGGTAGACATTCATTGCTCGAACTCGGACGGATGGCCATAAAACGTTGGAAATAGGAACACGAGTGGGCAGGTACGTGTCTTTGTTGATTTGACTCGTCTGAATAAATCACAAGGCTGAATAAATGACATGTGAGACAGTGTTACTAGGTTATGACTTTTACCCAAAATTTTGGGAAAAATCGTGAAGTGTCGTATGCGGAGAACTGATTACTGATGGGGATGCAAATGGCAGACCTGATTAAGATCGTACGAATTGCGTTGCATGCAAACCGCTTGCAACAGGTATGTTCGGAATTTGAATATTATACTAGACGACGCCAACTTTGCCCTTAGTGAAGATGCGAAAATCCTAGGAGTTTTATCACTTTCTGACATTTTGCTTGGACTAAACGCAACGCTATTGATGAGATTGTTCTAACCAAATTGAATTTAGTCATTCATTCATTCATTCAATAGCGTCGAAGCGTTATTGTAGAGTTGCGTTTCGATAATGTTGAATTCCCGGGAATTTTTCAATGGTATTGATAATTATTCTCATAGTCAAAAATGTAATGCGTAATCCACCAGTTTAAAAAGTATAAAGAAAAATTGACGCCATTATAAACGTTATGTACTCGTATATTACCCATTACTATCAACATTCTGCCGTGGCTCGGATGGTTTGAAATTGTAGGTCCATGTTATTTTAAACGTTTAGGCATGTCAGAGGCCTTCAGGCGGGTTTAAAACTCTGACACCGGGGCTAGCCTCCCAGCCAATACGAATTTACTTGTCAACATTCTAAGGTGCCAGCCGCGTGACACATGTCAATCATAAAAATCGGGAAATTCTCCCAAATAACCTAGCAACAATGAGTCAGAATCCACAAGTAGCTGTAAAACATACAACCTTGAACCCCGAGATTCGAACCACCAGACCGATTCGATAAATTATTGATAGATCTGACATTATACATTGACTTGTTATAAATTATACTATTTATTATTTGATAAACGAGTCCGAAGATAACGATGTGTTTAGATTAATTTGACACGCCAATTACATAAGCATTGACGCACTGTCAATGATGTTTATGTTGTGAATAAGGGTCTAAATCATGTTCATTCATAAAATAATGAGCGACTGTCAAGGTCGGCTTCTGAGAAAAACTTCGCTATCGTATAAAGCACTCATATAAGTTCCAGTTTGGTCCAAGGGTCGACATCTAACATTGCTGCAGACGTCTCGGCATAGTGCCGACGGTTCCGCCTCAAACCAGCATTATTAATTTAGTTTATTTCAAATGTCACAACAAGTCACCATAGAGAAAAGAGGGGAATATCGCCATAATCGCATCGTGTAATTAATGGATGTTTCTCAATAACTGTTGATTCTGTAGGTATTCTATGACTTGGTTGCGGCGTCCCGAAGACACCCGCGGCATGCGGCTGCGGCCTGGTCGTCAACCATCACAAGTCTTCATTTAAATATTTCTAACTCTGAATGGGGCGAATAATAGGCCAAAGCCGCAGGCCGTAGCTGTCTTGGGAACGCTTGTTTCAGTGAACAGAATTAATGTCGTATATAAGTCAAGATCATCATAACTCTCCATCCAATATGAAATTCATCTTTACTGTCAGGTGGTTTAATGATGACCCTCGTGGCTCAGTGGTAGCCCAGTGGGAACCATCATCGCTTAGGAATCATGTTAGGTGACCGCGGGTGGCATTTACAACTGAGTGCTACCGTGGCTTGGATAACACAAATGTAGGTGAAATCAGGTCCCTGTTGTTTAAGCCGTTTAGCCATGTCAGAGGCCCTCAAGCAGCTTAAAAAACCTGACACTAGGGCCTGGCCTATATGAACTTACTTTATTGTAATTATTTTTAGCAAAAAATGGCAAAAACGCCTTCCATCGTTAACAAAATTCGAATATTTCGCTCGAATTGTTTACATTATTGCTGATTTTTCAAAAACGGCTCAGTCGATTTCTTTAAATTTAAATGGGAGTATACCATCTCGGGAGTATACCCTTTCGAACTAAAAAATAATTTTTCGATTCGGTTCCCAATTGGCGAAATTATCGATAAACAAAACACACAAAAAAATATATACATACAGAAAAACATAGAACCTCCTTCTTTTTGGAAGTCGGTTAAGAATACGTGGAGATTAGCTTATAAAGCCACGTACACACGAGACCATTGGACTCGAGGCCTGACGTGGCCACTACGGTTTTTACAAGCATGACGTACATATCGATTGTTACACTATCTGCCAGTTAGCTTGTAATTGGTTACACAAAAGGAATAATTATAACTGCGGTTGGAGAGAAAAAAATCGCGAAATAATTGTATATGAAATTATTTAAATCGTGTTCTAGGCGTTTGATGAACTATACATGTTGGATTTTTCTTTTCTTATCAAATATGGTTTAAATAATTGGCGAAGTGCGAGCCGGACTCGCGCACGATGGGTTCCGTGCCAAAGGGGAGCTCCCTTAAAATATTTTATTTTAATTATTTATTTTTGATATGAATTATACAACTAAATATTCTGTGAATATTTCAAGCGTCTACCTGTTACCGTTATTAATTTCGAGCGAAAAATGTTTAAAACTTCATGTTTGTTGTATGGGAGCTCCCCTTAAATATTTATTTTACTCTGTTTTTAGTTTTTGTTGTTATAGCGGCAACAGAAATACAAAATCTATGAAAATGGCAGCTCTCTAGCTATCACGGCTCATGAGATACAGCCTGGTGACTGACAGACAGAAAGACAGACGGACAGCGGAGTTTTAGTATGTAATAGGGTCCCGATTTACCCTTTGGGTACGGAACCCTAAAAATCACTGGCGTAGATTAAGAAAATAAATGCCAATTTTCTTCTGAAATTTCCCACAACTACAGAGTGTTTCCCAAACCATTGGGGGTGACCCAGTAAATTTATTTTGTTTAAATACCTACTTCTACGAGTACGTAAACTAAGCAAGAGAGCCTAGCTTTTCTAAAACAGTCGATGCTATCTTTTGAATTCCCACTAATTAGCAGTATTTATCAATCACGTCACAAAAATGCCGAATAGGTTCACAAAACGGTTCAAAGAAATCACCGCATCAATAATTTTGATAACGGTAAATAAAAAAATAAAAAAAACAAATACAAAACCATTAGTTCAATGTACAAAACAAAGATGTATTGTAACAGCAGTATGTGTAAAGCATGCGGTGTTTAAAGCTTGGGTGAAAACCTTGGTAACCCCATGATAGAAGTACAGATAAATGGACCGATCGTTCTACGTATCAACGGTGGGATGTCCTCTATTGGACATAGGCCTACTTTATACAGACGCTGTATGATGCCATCTTTTATGAAGTCCAAAAACATAGACCAATTTTTTGGGGCCATCTTAGAGTTTGAATAAAATATTAATCATTCAGTATCTTCCTCTGTAATTCTACTATTTTTACTAAAAATCCGAAACGTATTTTCAATACAAAAATATCAATTGCTATAACTAAGGTCACGGTTTTAGGTCATTCGTTAAATTATTTTTCTAAACATTCGTAATTAATTTGTTAACTTCAAATAGTAGGCAAGGAACATAATGTATAACTATTCTAAACTTAATAGGTACCTACGAATATATCAGTCTGCGGGATAACCCCAAGATAACCCTTACAAGATACCTAATAAAATTTGAAATTATATCCCTGGTATCTATTTATATATTTGAAATATGCAAAGTGTCTGATAAAACGCACAAAATTAGATCGCAATATACTCGTGGAACCAAAGTCTAACTTAACAATGTACAGTTCTAGCCCAAATTCTATGGCTATAAAAATGTTTAGTAAATTGCCAAATAATTTAAAAGATATCGAAAACTGTTTCATAAAACAACTAAAAATTAACCTTTTATCTAAATGCTATTATACATTAGACGAATTCTTTAACGAAATTCTAGAAAACGTAATAACAAATATATGTCTTTGAAATCCGTACTCTCCTCACAAATTGACAATAACTATAAGCTCTACTTAGTTCTGAAGTAGCGTAGTAGCGCTCATAGCGTAGTTTGACTAGGTGTTCATTACCGATCATCGAAGTTAAACAACGTTCAGCACGGTCAGTCTTCGGATGAGTGACCGCGGGTAGCACTTACAACTGAGCGCTATGCTTGTGGCTCAGATGTCACGTGAAATTGTAGGTCCCGGTTGTTTTAGCCGTTCAGCTTTGTCAGAGGCCTCCAGGCGGCTTAAAAACTCTGACAAGCCACCTAGCCTATACGAGCTTAATTTTAGTACTGAAATATGACCCCAAAAATTTAACCACTAATTCATGTCAGTCTCGATTAATCGGCCTGTCTTCAAACCCACACATAACCGCCGAACCATACCATCCTATTCTCACGTTAATTTTACAAATAAAAATTAATTAAACAAACAAAATTAACTACGGGTACAAATAATAAACAGAATTAAATAAGGCTTGTGTTTAAACGCCTACCAAAAATGCTATTATGTATTTTGCTTCCAAACAAACTATAAATACTTGCCACAATGGATAGATGGTCACCAAATTGTGTTACCAATGGTATTAAAGAAGTGAAGCATTTTCAATGCATGCCATTTAGCTGTTTAAACACAGTTAAAATAAAATATAGCTTATTTACCTAATTAATCGTAAAATTTTTTTTGTTATTTTTTTTTGTAAGAATGAAAATAATTGTAGTGTTTTCTTTGAGTGAAAGATCCCTAAGCATTTATATAAAAAACCTAACAACTTACCAATATGTAGTGAGCATTCCTCCATTTCGGCAAGCATTATATTTCGTTTGGTACATATTTATAGGATCGGAAAATGTAACAAAAAATACCTAACGACCTACCAAAATGTTACTGTTACAGTGAAAGAATATTTGGTGAGCGTTCATCTATTTCGGCAAGCGTTATATTTTGTTTGGTACATAAATCTAATTTGAATATTTTTAAGTGAATAGGTATCTTCTAGATCTACATACTCCATCTTCGGCTACAACCTCGCTTTCCATCAGGCGAGTTGGTGTCCAGATGTAGCCCTATTTTGAATTAAAAAAAAATTCTTAGGTGCTGAAAATGTATTTTGGTCAGCATTTAAATTGTTCCCGTTAAATAATAATTCTGTTAGCTCGTGGGCCCAGCCGGCGTGACGAGACCCCCGGTTTGGGGCAAGTGTGAGAGTGGCAGGGGCCAGGATCGGGTAGTGGTGATAAGAGTTGTGACTTCCTTAAAGATGAATCGGCTTCTTATGGTGTTGCGAGCTTATAGTACGGTGACAATGATTTCGTATTTGTTTAACTTTTTATTTCGAAATTCACTGCAGGAATGCCCCGGCTGTAAACCACCTCCAACATGGTTTATTGAAGCACAATATCTCTCTAAAGGAATTTGCCAATTTTGGTGTATGTTTTTAGGGTTCCGTACCCAAATGGAAAAACGGGACCCTATTACTAAGACTTCGATGTCCGTCTGTCTGTCTGTCCGTCTGTCACCGGGCTGTATCTCATGAACCATGATAGCTAGGTAGCTGAAATTTTCAGATATGATGTATTTCGGTTGCCGCTATAACAACAAATACTAAAAACAAAATAAAATAAAATTTTAAGGGGGGCTCCCATACAACAAACCTGAATTTTTTGACGTTTTGACGCTCTATATTAATAATGATAGATGCTTGAAATTTTCACAGAATATTTAGTTTTATATTCCCTTCAATAATAAATAAAAAAATTGAAATAAAATAAATATTTAAGGGGGCTCCCATACAGTGCGGAACCCTCCATGCGCGAGTCCGACTCGTACTTGGCCGATCATTTATTTTATAAAGGTAATATCGTATGTATCTATCTGTAGGTATGTATGCATATATCCATCTGAGAATTTTCAAGAAACTTACTTTAGGAATATGTAAAGCATTTTAGTTTTATTATGACTTATTTTTACGTTTTGGTAGAAAATATAGTAGTTCTCCATACAGTACAGTACAACAGTCGACCTCGCATATATTAAACTGAATTTTCATAAGCCTCGCAATTCTTCATAGTTCTCGACTCGTTCTTGACCGATTTCGTTTGTACTGGTAAATCTTGAAAAGATTTAATTATTAAACAACAATACCAAATATTATCCAAATCCAAACAGGAGATAAATTGCACGAAACTAAATTTCCCCATTTTGAATAAAATATCCCAATCAAAAATCGTCGACAGCAAAAAAAACAACAGCGGGTTGCACTCCGGGAGTGCCGGCAGAAGTGAGAACTTGCTCCCTCCGTCTTACTAATTTTTTGTCAGATTACGTTATCCCTGACGCGAGTTTAACATTTTTTACCTACGAGTACGCCAAAAAGTGCACAACGCCACTAAGAAGTTTTCACTTCAAAAGTATAGAACTCGTTTACCTACCAAGATTTGTCAATATTCGTCGAAAAAAGGGATCTGTATACAAAAATCGACACCCAGACAGACAAAAACTAAATTGTTGTGTGGAAGCAAAGATTTTCGCTTCGCTTCGGTCAATAGTAAAATTCCAACACTGTAGAAGTTGGTAGTAAAATGATAAACACTTCACTAATTTGGCGGGTTCGTAGCATAGCGTTCTAGCTTAATTGGACAAAGCATCTGGGCCGGAATCCCAGAGGGATGCAGGTTCAAATCCTGCGAGCGCGTCAATTTTTGAAATGTTTAACGCAAAAATAACATTTCTATAAACCTATTGTGCGAAGCACGATAAAAATCATTTGAATAATAAAATAAATAAACAATAAGCCCGATTACAGAGGCGCCATCGTAATTATATTAGCTAAATAGCATAGTTCTGTTTCTTTTTCACTTTAGGCATTCAATAGAGAGAACGCTTTTTACGTTGCTATTAAATTTACGCTGGCGCCTCTGTAATCGGGCTTAATATAAAAGAAACAACAAGAGATCGTGGCCACCCCACCTGTCTGCTACTTAGTGCGGAACTTTTAAAAGGTAGCTTCCAAAGGCGCATTATTGCGTGTAACCGTACATAAATATGCTGTAACTATATGTAAATATAATATGACTAAGTAGGTACTTATTGTGGTCTAAGTGTCGAGCGAACAGCGGGAAGATGTCGTAAACCCAATCAATACGAGTATGGGTCCAAGATAACAGAGTGGAAAACTACTGCAGAGGGAAACTATATTTTGATTATCAATTTGACTAAAAAAGTCGGCCAAGTGCGAGTCGGACTCGCGCTCGAAGGGTTCCCTACCATGTTGGAGCCCTCTTAGCCCAATTTCTTTTGCCATTATAAATAGCGAGCAAAAATACTCCTGAAAAATCACGTTTGTTGTATGGGGGCTCCCATACAACAAACTATTCTGTTAGTATTTGCTGTTATCGCGGCAACAGAAATACATTATCCGTGAAAATTTCAGCTGCTAGGCAGCTGAAATTTCAGCTGCTAGGCAGCTGAAATTTCAAGCTATCAAAGCTATCACGGTTCATGAGAAACAGCCTGGTGACATATAGATGGACAGATGGATATCAGAGTCTTAGTAATAGGGTCCCGTTTTTACCCTTTGGGTACGGAACCCTAATTAACTAAACAAACAAAATTAACTATGGGTACAAAAGAAGAAACCACCTATTTGAAGGAAATAACCTCTAAATAAAAATTCGCCAAACACCAAAATTTTAAAAAAATATGCTTATGTACCCAGTTCCTCAAAATTCGTTGAAAATTGCAGATATCATTCGTGAAGGATTGTTCACTCCATCACAGGAAGCGAAATCGCAAGACTCCTCTAAAATAATTTTCGAGTCAAACAGCACATAACATAACAAATATTAAAACACATGTCCCGTTAAATACAGGGGTAAGAAATAGGGGAAACTGGTGAACGAAGCTTGGTAAAGCGGATTTAATATAAGTATGTAGAGTTCTTGTACACTTGTAAAGTCTATACAAGGTTATCCAAGACTGGTGTAGTAAACACAGTTTTGACCAAAGTGCTTCAGACAGGCTGGGGCCTGATTCTCTATCGACAAAACGTAACGTAAGGCGGTAATTAAGTTTTTTTTTTATTTCCGTGAATTTCGTTTGAAGTAATGTTTGATAAATTTAAAATGATTGAAAAATAAATTATAAACCTAGTTTAAGTTATGTTATTGGAAAAATAAATATTTTTCACACGGAGTTCTTAAAACAAAGGGCACGTTAGAGCGCGTTACGTGCTTGTTTTCATACAGAATCACCCACCTGGGGATTTTGGGTTGGCCCCATAGTGATAGTTGTTCATAATGATGGCCCTTCCGAATCTAATGTGTCTATTCTAAGTCGTCAATTTTGAACTTCAAAATTAGACATATTAAGACGTAAAATTATAGAGCTAACTCTATTGTTTCATTTTTTTATCAAAGACATTATGTACAAAAAACCTGTCTTATCGAAACTGGATAAAAATAACAGCTGTTCGATAATAAACTTTCAAAATTTATTTCAACGATAACAACGTTTTGTGTAAATATCAGATAATTTTGCTGCCTGAGCAATCCTTACATAGTATAAAATAAAGTCGCTATTTTCGTTTGTTTGTTTGTTTGTCTGTATGCTTAAATCTTTAAAACTACGCAACGGATTTTGATGCGTTTTTTTTAATGGATAGAGTGATTCAAGAGGAAGGTTTATATGTATAAAAATTCCCGAAATTCCCACGGGAGTGGGCACAACGCGGGTAAAACCGCGGGGCGCTGCTAGTCTTCTATAAATAGATTAGAGTGAATTATCATCCAAAGTATTTGGCAAAGTCAATAATATTCTATCCTTTACTCTTATGCACTTTACGTAAACAAAAGATGTGTAGAAGTGTAGTGCATTCGTAAATCTTCAACTTCAACTAATAAAAATATAGGGCCATATTCACCAATATGCAGTAAATAAACAATTCAACGTGAAGTAAATGAGTCACGTAACATCTATACCTAAATTTCGACACCCCTCGTATGAGGCGCCGTGGCTTAGTTGGTTAAAGCGCCTGTCTAGTAAACAGGAGATCACGAGTTCGAATCTCGTCGGGGCCTACCAGTTGGAATCTTTTTGAAAATCCAATGAGATTTTGTAAGGTAACTTTTGTTGTTACGATATACAGTGATTCCAATAATTAGGTGAAATAAAAGCCGATGAAAAAACATGGATGTAATATAAAAAGTTTGTAATTATGTTTGTTTATACATATGTTTGTGGCATCGTAACACTCAAAGGAATTATCCAATTATTGTGAGTTTTAATGCATTTTTTGTTTAAAAGCTAACGCAATTATGTATTGGTTATTATTCCAGTAAAATCTGTAGGTCTACAGATTTGACTAGAATAAGTTATTCAAATTCTTAATATCTAAAATTCAGCGGTCTCGTATTAAAAATACTAGAGTATTTACCATTGAGGTCAGCAGGAACTGTTAACATTTTTAATAAAAAAAATACAGAGATGGATTTATGGAGATAGCAGTTGATTTATAGAGCCCTGATTTAAAAAGCCAAATTCTTAAAAATACAATCACCTAGAAATGAAAACAGAGATATTTGATTTTCTTTTTGAAATTTTGACACACCACATATTTGAATTGAACGAAATAATAAAGATTTTGTTAGTAAATGTATATTTTTCTAAGGCTCTAGACTAAAGGCCAAAATTTAAATAATTCTACAAGAGATATTTAGTTTGAGGTACGTTTAGGCGACTACAGAACGTCAGTGTTTTTTTTTAAATTTTATTTAAAAATTTACCGCTACCGCTATTACTTACGTAATAATAATATAGTTTCCTGTTGTAGAGTATTTCTGGTCGTAACCAAACAGCCAAGCCACATATTTTAACTATAGTGTGGAGTTAGAAGCTTAGCTCTATAATATTATGAGATCTGATAACTTTTTGACGGAGCAAGCCTTGCGGTCTCGTCTTGAAATATATTGAGTGATAATTATATTTCGTCAAATATGGCATAACCGACTTCAACCGTGTACGGAATTCGAATAGTTCGCAAGAATCGATGTGTCATCGATGTAGTAATTTTTATATTACATTAATGTCGATTTTTCGAAAACGACTCGGCCGATTTCTATTAAATTTAAATGGGACCAGCTCTTGAGTTAAATCTATCATACAAATAAAGAATCATCGAAATCGGTTCATAAAATAATAATGGGCGGAGTACAGTCGAATTAATAACCTCCTTTTATGAAGTCGGTTAAAAATGTTTTGGCAGGATTATTTATATAATATTCTGCATTGGAATCTATCCATCATGCATTGGAATGCATTGGAATCTATAATATCAATACTCACATATCCTATCATTAGCAAAAAAATAGAACAAAGACTTGAAACTTTACAAAAGAATTCCGCCTCACAACGTTTTACGAAAACATTACAAAACATTTCATAACATTGTTTCCGACAGTTCTGTGAAACTAATAATTTGCGGATCAAATTTAAAGAGTCCGCAGTAAAATCAGGTTATGGTGTAATTTAAAATATTTTTGGTTCGCAAAAAATAAAAACGAACTGAACAACTTTGATCCAAATTGGCAGGAATCAGCACAAGACCGACAAAACTGGAAATCTCGAGAGAAGGCCTTTGCCCAACAATGGGACAATTCAAGCTCATAAACAAACAAAACAAACAACAAAAAAATATAAATTAAGTCAGCGCTTTGCTGTCTACAAGATAAATAGTTAGGATCCATTGTTCAGTACAAATATCTAATTAATCTGTAGAATATTAGCTAACTCTACTGCAGTTATGGTTAAGGTTAAGTCGTCGTAAATATTAGCAAATTACCCAACTCTAAGCGTTAAGGTTGGGTTGATTATTAACTGTTCGCAAAAGTAAAATAAAAAACGTTTAAGTATAGTAAATTTTTTCATGTAGAGTCCATAGTCCTCACCGTAGAATTTTAAGGACATGTTTTATAACGCAAAATATAGTACTAATGGTTTAGTTATGTCGTTTCTGTATAAAATAAGTTACCCTACTAAAATTATTGAATCTGTTATTCGGAGCGTTTTTTGAAAATGGTAACTAAACTTGATATCTCGGGATATCTTTTAAAAACAAGCTACTCAAACACACAAAATGTTCGTAAAACTGTTGAACTACTCACCAATAATTAAATTACTCTTCTTGTAGCGGTTAAAGCGTAGTTTACCTAGCAACTTTTGGCACGGTCAGTCTTTGCATGGGTGGCCGCGGGTGGCATTTACAACTAAGCGCAACCGTGGCTCGGATAACACGTAACATTGGAAGCCCCGGTTCTATTAACCGTTTGGCCACGTCAGAGACCTTCAGGCGGCTTAAAAACTCTGACACCAGGGCTAGCCACCCGGCCTATACGAACTTATTTACTTATAGAATTATTATACTCGTTGTAACTTTGCTGACCACCAGTTGCTAACCAAAACAATCTAATGATAATTCACAGCGATCCATTTAAACGGTTCACATAATTTGCGAACCATGGCATTGGCGTTAAAATACGCTGACCTATAACCGTTACCTAAATACCTATTTAGTGGGCTAAATGTTTAAATAACACGCAGTCAGGGTCTTCGGCTGATTTATTCTAAGCTAGCAACATTTTGCCTCTGTACCTTCTTTATTTACTAAACTGGACCTAGATGTAATTCCAAAATTAGAGTCTATGATAGTATTAATATTCAGATGGGTATTAACTCATTCTGACTCTAGATTTAAGATCTACATATTATTATGTCATTCATAATAAATAATAAATAAATATTTGGGGACATCTTACACACGGCCTCAGACCCCAAACTAAGCCAAGCTTGTGATATGGCTGCCAGAGACTGATAAACTACTTATACATATTTTTAAATACATACTTACATAAATAGTACCTAAATAACACCTAGACACAGAGCAAACACCTATGTTCATCACATAAATACTTGCCCTGGGTGGGGATCGAACCCACGCCTCTTTGAACCAGTAGTCAGGGTCACTAACCACTGAGCCACCGAGGCAGTCAAAATTCATAGTAGTAGAAGTACGTATATTTGTGCCAATATTTTTAACAATCCAATACCAATGTTTAAAACAGTGGACAAGTCATAAACGCGTAGAAGCGATGGTCGATGGCGTCGGAAAGCACTCTAACGGAGACCACATACAGATAAGTGTAGCGTAGAACGTCCACCAACTAAGCGGACAGCCGAACCGAAAACAAGCAGAAACACACTGAAAGTAAGCGGCGGCTTCCAATTGGTACCATTTCAGATCTTATATCGGATGTTTAATATGTCTATGCCTTCCGAGGACGTAGATATAAATAGCAATTGTGACGTGTTTACACTCTTAAATTAAATAAAATTCATTTATTTCGGGCTACGGGGCCCATACAAAACAATACATATATCAATTTAATTGAAGCAATAAAACAAATATAATAAGACCACTGCTTCCTAAAATAGAAGCAGTGGGCAAATGTTATGTTAATAATAGCATTAAAGGATATAATTATAAAAAAAATATAATTTGGGTCTGGGTGTTCGTTGTTTTAGTAAGTGTTCTAGGAGGCTATAAATGTTAAGCATTATTTACTTTATTACCCAGTCCGTTATCACCTCAGAGGACAACGTCTCTACCCATCCTACAACCCCACCACTTAGCAACAGTGTAAGTGATTTAAAGCCAGTCGACACATGGTGGCCCTTCCAAACGAGCCGCGAAAGGAAGTGCCGAAGGCCGCGGCCTAAGCCTGATGTACCTACGTCTTCTGTGGCCTAACGGGGTCGCGAATGCTTATCGAGGTCATCGGGACGACAGCATTGACAAGAGATGTCTTTAATTTGGTATTATTATAAAATGGCGCTTAGCAACAGAGCCGTATCATCCATTAGGCAGTTTAGGCAACTGATTAGGGGGCCTCGAAGTCGCTAGGAAGCCGCCACCAGAAGATAAGTTTTATTTATTATTATTTTTGACTGCCTCATTGGCTCGGTGCGGTTAGTGACCCTGACTCCTGGGTCAAAGCGGCGTGGGTTCGATTCCCACCCAGGGCTAGTATTTTTGTGATGAACGAAGATGTTTGCTCTGTCTGTGTGTACCTAAATGCTGTCTGTATATATCAGCTTTGCTTAGATTGGGGTCAGAGACCATGTGTAAGATGTCCCCTGATATTTATTTATTATTCATATTTTCAGCCTGCTATGTCCCACTGCCATGGTGGTCTAGTGGTTGTAACGCTGGCCTTTCATTCTTGAGGCCATGGGTTCAATTCCCCGTCCCGTACCAATTAGCTTCTTTGGATCTTACGTACGGAATATAACACCACTGCCTTTTCGGTGAAGGAAAACATCGTGAGGCAGTGAGGCAACCTGCATACGTCCGTAGAAGAAATTCGATAGCATGTGTGAATCCACCAACCCGCACTGGGTCAGCGTGGGGGATATGGCCCAATCACTCGTCGTGGTAGCTCTACGTCCAGCAGTGGACTATTAAAGAAAGGCTGGTACGGCCACCTTCATCGGGATCGTCCCAAAGGTCATTTAGATTTTAAAGTCCAATCGGTGGTGACCCATAATGCGTAACATTATACACAAACAAATATACATAATTGAGAAATCGGACTGTATGTTTTTTTCTTCCGTCGTCCTTTTTAGTATCCGGTTAAAAATACGCTTAGGGGCTTCGGCGTCGAGCCAAAATTCGAGTAGATTAGTAGTCTATGGGACATGGTGGGCGGCTTCAACTATAAAAAATTACTTTGGATTACGGAGATTTATGCGACCAATTACTGCTTTGGCTAAGTTATTTATTAGGTAATTTTGTACTGTCATTTTTTGCCCTTCGAACCGGAACGATACGAAAGTAGATACGTAAGCTAGGAAAACAATTTGAACATTATTAAAAATAGTTAATTAAAGTTAAAAACAAATGACAGATGGTTCTTGAATAGAGACCACGTACTGGTAAGCGCAGCGTAGGACGTCCGCTAGCACAGACTACCTAATTAAGACCGCAGGAATGCGATGAATACAACAAGCTACCAACAGAATAAAAATCTTTAGGGTCTGTGTCCAGCAGTAGGTATCCTATGGCTTAACCAATTCCATGAAATAATAGTCATGTTAGGAATTTCTTATTTTTGTTGGGAATGCCCAAAGCTCCCACCTCCACTAAAATATTAGAAAAATACAATCCTCCACACAATTAATATACCTACGTCCTACATAATATGTGAAGAGTTATCTGTTACCTACATAGTTTGTACATACCTACTTCCTTCCTTGACAAAAATGTTGGCCTTCATTTATTGTACCTAGTCTATGAACATAATTAACCGAAGCGAAGCAAAGATCTTTGCTTCAAGTCGACAACTTTGCTTTCGTCTGTCCGGATGCTGATTTTTGTCTACAGGTCGCATTTTTCAACAAACCTCGACAACACTTGGTACACAGCTGTATTCGTGGATTTTTTCATCCAAAAATGGTGGGGAATTGCTGTCGTACTACTCGTATTTATCAGGCGATTTCGATAACATTTGGCGAGATCGTTTTGTTTGTAAATTCTAACAAGATTTGCGAGTATGAACCAAATCGGTCAAGAGCGAGTCGAGATTATGAAGATTCAGTTAAAGAGACGTGCCGCGAGGTGTACTGTTCGGTGAACTACTATTAAAATTTAAAATAATCTTTTTTTTAAAACAAGCTTTTACTGAACAAGTAATCGCCAAGACGAAACAAACGAGCCCAAACTCGATAGGGTTGCGTCGTTTCATTACAGAGTTCCTATGACTACCTTCCAGCTCCATTATCAGACCCTGGTTACCATTGAAAGACATTAAACTACTCGCCAAGACCATTCAAATGAACCCAAACTCAATGAGGTTGTGTCGTTTCATTGCTAAGTTCCTTTGGCCACCTTCCAGCTCCATCATCAGATCAGCACCATGTCATCATTTGCGATTTACACATGTATGCAACATTTCAGCTCAATCGGTAACCGGGAAGTGGATCAAATTTAACTTGCAAGATTTGATTACAGACTAACAGACAACGGGACAGGTGAAACTAAATAAAAGCTAGTAATGACCACACATTACTACATAACTACTACTATTACTAAGTCTATTTTAGTTGGGAAATGCCCAAAGTCCTACTAAAACGTGACAAAATGAAAATACTCCACATAATTAATGCAAATGTTTATAGTTCTACAATTGTACATACCTACTTCCGTCCTTGACAAAACTCTTTGCCTTCATTTATTGTACCTACTCTATGTACATAACTAAACCAACGAAACAAATACTGGTCCTTATCCACACTAATAAAAGTCTCACGATTCACGGCGGAAACATAAAAATGGCACTTAGTAGTACATCGAGTTACGGACAGCCCATTGTCGAGTACTCGAGCCCAAGGGCACGAGACGCCATCAAGGGCTCCTAGTACTTGTAGAGATACTTACCTACGAGTACATGGAATTATGATATTCGGTCGAAACAGTCCGAAAACCTTGACGGTTAGCACTGTGCCAGCCGGGCATTTTATAACCAGCATCCACCTGTGCGCCGGCAATTTTGATGCATTTAATTTATTTTTGTGTATGTTAGAGTCAATTAAACATTTTAACTATTAAAAACAACACAAACAATATTTTGTATTATTTATTTAAAAACTGAAATTAAGAAGACACCCGTTTAAACCGTTTAGCCATGTCAGAGGCCTTCAAGCGGCTTAGAAACCCTGACTCCAGGGCTAGCTAAATCCTGAGCAAATAGGTATCTTCTAGGTAAGCGTGCTGCAACCTAGACTGCATATCTGCTCAACATCAGGCAGTATGTAGTCAAACCTATTCATAATAAAAAAAAAAGCTGGCCCGCCTATACAAACTTATAAATACAGTTATACTAACATGGAATTATGATACTCGGTCGAAATATTCTAAAAGCCTTGTCCGTTGCCAGTTTTTTTTTAAATTTAATTTCACTACAGGCAACAAGGTTTACGCCAATTTCAATACAATTCAAATGGGACCACCTCGGGAGAATACCTAAAACTCGAACTAAAATAGTAGTTTATGCAACTGTCATATAATGAAGTATACCCGTGTTATATGCAGTTGCATACACTACTTTATCTTCACTAATAAAAAAAAAAAAAAACATATTGCGAAACATTAAATTCACGCGTACGTGTATTGTCACAGTGAACTTGGCGCCATTAAAATCTAACCAATGAGAGCGCAGCTGCGCGCGCAGGGCCAATCAGGAGCGAGCGCGCGATGTTATAATGAGATTTTACGATATCGATGTGGAAATTATAACATCATGTGAAATTTCTTAAATTGAGTGTTTTGTTGTCTGCGCTATAACAGTAGTAGTCATTATAAGTCAAGTATTGGAAACATAAGTAGAATGTTACAACATTAGTGTAGATAAAAGAGTTTTTCGATTCGGTTCATAATTGGCGAAAAATCGATTACTTTACACAAAAAAATACATACAGACGAACATAGAACTTCCTCCTTTCTGGAAGTCGGTTAAAAATATAACTATACGTGGAGAGGGCTAATTTTATCTTAGCCTAAGTAAGTACAAAATAGTTTCAGTATTGGAGGGTATTATCGTTATAAGTAGTAAATATGGCGCGAGCCCAGCGAGTGTAAAATATTTTCGATGTCTTTTTGATAAAAGATGGAAGTAAAAAAAGGAAATCACTAAGCGGTTTACTAAGCCCAAGAGCTAAGATCAAGAATATTTAAAAATGGGTCATTTAGACCATCATAAAAACCATTACGAACAACTTTTACAATGGAATTCGAGAAACAATGCTGCATACTCGTACATTTTGTCGAATTTAAGTTGTAATTTTTAAGGGACTACTGAATCAAAATAGCCTTATCGTAATGAAAACTTTTATGCGTACCTAATTAATGATATTTTTCATAATAGTACAACATCTATAGGTATTTACTAGAGCTAAAATTCTAAGTACCTACACTCAGTGGCGGACGCTTCATAAAGACAGAAAGACACTGCCTACCCTGGTTCTGATAATAGATCTAATAATAGTTTATCAATAAACAAAAAAACATAAAAAACTTAAATCATGAACCAGCTCCACCTATCGAGTGCCGGTGGTATCAATCGAAGGTAATTTCGCATCACCGATACGCGCTGCACGAGCGCCACCCGCCCTTGCCACGGCAAAGACACAAACTATGGATCTCTTAATGTTTTGTATGTGTGCTCTCGTGGTAACTCGTGGTCATGCGGATTTAATGTGTGTGCGTTCCTATAGCTACGTGGGCTTTGCTGACACACAATGACAAAAATCACGCACACAACTGCATGAAAAGCCAGTGTCTTTTTGCTTAGCTAACACGAACAACGAACAATTACGACTCGTACCGAACATTTCCGAAAGAAAGTTTGCTATGCAATGCAATTATTTTAGAAAGTACCTACCTATCATTGTTTCATTGAATTTTATACATTTAGATGGCCATCATTTTTTGTGGTATTATATTTCCCTTTTTTACTACTAATTTCAATAGTCAATAGTCGCCATATTGTTTGATGTGTATTGTGTTTGTGACTACGCTATCAGATATTTAGGATTTTAACGTTGTTAATAGAGTGAAAAATGGATAATATTGTCTGTGAAAGTTGTTCAGATGGTGTCTGTATTGAGAAAATAAAATTTGATGCGATGATATTTCAAAACTATCTTTCGGTGAAAAAAAACAAGTTATCGAGATAAGTCGTGCTACACCGGATATTTGAGCTGGCATTTGGCAATCACCTACATTACATTATCAATCGACAAGACGACGAACCAAAACCAACGTGTTTTTGGTGTGTAAAATTTTCTGCCTACCCTGTCTTAAAACTGTGTGCACGCCACTGCCTACACTGGACATCAAAAAAAGTGTAAAAATCCAAATCAAACATGGACCTATTTTCGTCACTACTTCTCTTTTCAAACATTCACATATTCACAATGCTTACTTACTTAAGTTAATTCAAGCACTTAAAATAGTTTTTTACGCATTCCGCATTAACACGGCTCAAAATATTAAAAAACAGGTTTTAAATACACGAATAAATAGGTACTTACCGCGAGAATGCCTATTAACATTAGCTATAGGCATACATATATTTTATGTACGTACTTATTAGCATAAGATAAAAGGAATTGCGTCTAGAATTTGTACGCATCTATGGTAGGAATTGTAGAGTTAAATAATTTTCATCTTTATGTTGAAGATTTTAAAGTCAAAATTGGTGTGTCGGGTAAGTGAGTACCAAGTTATGAATGAGCCTCTCGGCGTGAATGACGGGCGGATATGACGTCACGCGGCGCCGCCACCACAGATTATACAGCAGTGTTGTTGAGTAAGGTTGCCATCTGTTGAGAATTGTGACCGAGCAATTATTTGCAATTTGTATTTTAAATTGTTGGTGACTCGTTCTCATTAGAAGTTATAAGAGTTCGCAACCCGACAAAGTTCACACAATATTTTTTATTTGAACTCGGCTCCAGGTTCTGTTAAATTTTAATTATTTCTGGGGTATATTATTACTGTTATCATCGTCTGTTTTAATTTTGACTCGTCCATTTTTAGGGTTCCGTACCCAAAGGGTAAAAACGGGACCCTATTACTTAGACTTTGATGTCCGTCTGTCTGTCTGTTACCGGGCTGTATCTCATGAACCGTAAAACCTAAAGAGTTGGAATTTTCACAGATGATGTATTTCTGTTGCCGCTGACACAACAAATACTAAAACGTAATAAAATAAATATTTAAGGGGGGCGGGTCCATAAAAAAACCAATACAAAAAAATGTGCGGTACGGAACCCTTCGTGCGTGAGTCCAACTCGCACTTGGACGCTTATTTATATAATAAAGAGGTAAACAGGCTAAATGGCCTCCTGATGGTAATATGGCACAATTGCAACGCCGCAGGTTCAAAGCCTTTAAATCTAGAGTAAATCCAGAATATATAGAAGTCTAGTAATTAAGCAAGTTGTGTGAAAAAAAATTCAAAGCAAAATAAAATTTAAAACTAATGAAAAACTCATTAGTCTTTTACAGGGATGCATTTAGCTACCATTTAAATAATCAATTTATGAAAATTTAAGTATTTGGGATTAAGATTTATGCTAGATCTCTCGTACTTTTAAATTCTTGCGTTTTTTTTTGTAAATATGGGAATTATGGACGGCTAGGTGGACGGACACAACGACCTTATTAGCCTAAAAATACTGCCAAACTGCGAACCTCCTTCGTTTTCAATTAAAAAGTCAATGGAATTCAATCAAGTCAATGGAAGTCAATTAAAAAGCAAAAAAAACCGCACAGCCCTACCAAGTACCTACTCATACGTATTTCACTCACAATGTCCATTTACTAACTTGTATTGTCGTATTATTTTTATGGCGAAAATCTCACGCGAGTTGAATCAATGTAAATGTTTTTATATTGTCATTGCATCGTTGATTCATGCACCCACACATGTGCATTCATTCAAGTTGACAATACGTATTTGTTTATGTATGACATGTATGACGCGATCACTTGGACCATACTTTTGACACGGGGTTAACAACTTTATAAGTGCCTTGAAAGGAAAGAAAATAAAGGTAGTGTTAAATATTTGCAAATTGCAAATTACGGCAGACAAATAGCACATAGCACGCAGGACTGATGATCGAAAGAGTAAGGCGCAGTGTAAGATGTCTGTACGCACGTGGACATAAAACTGCAGGATAGCACTTCTAATACCCTTCGAGCAAATATCTACAGAGCCAAAGTCCCTGAGTGAAAGTAATAAAAATCATACATACCGACTTCTATATAATTCACAATGACCCGTTTTCTGGAAACTCGATGTAATGTCACCTAACTAGTGCTTGTAACCGAGCAATTTGGCATCGCGCGGCTTGCAATCGCCTAACGACTAGGTAACTAAAAAGCCTGCCCACTACGTAGCTTGGGCAGAGTTTTGATTCGGACACTTTTTTTGCACGATTGTAACTCTATAAATATTTGCTCGAAGCTTCTACCCCATATTATTCAAATCAATCAGGGAAGTACAGGGCACATGTCGAGCATAATGGAAGTCTTATCGCTGAAAAAAATATGATGACTAAGCCATTGACAAAAGGCAAAGACCTCTCGTCATAACTATTTCACTTCTATCATCGTCAAGGGGTGTTTATTATGGAGGTTTCTTTAAACTTTCTAATACGGTGACTAGGCTGACTATACCTATACAAGTGTACCTAATCCACCAACCCGCAAATAGATACGTGTACAGGTTAACTAAAAATTAAAATATTTTTATTTATTACTTCATCATCATCAGCCTTTAGTAACCCACTGCCAGGCATACGCCTCCATTATTAGGTAATGGTTAATTAAATGCTTACTTTAATAAATTACCAATTAAGACCAGACAGAAAGACCGACAGACAAAACTCTTTATTTTCAACCACAATCTAAAAATAAACATATTATTTTTTACATTTTTTTTTATTTACACATAATTATAGTTATGACAAAAAAAAAATGATTATAAAGTGGCGGTCTTATCACCCATGGCCATTTTTTTCTAAGTACATATCTGCCCTACTAGGCTGAACCAGTATCAGGGTAAACTAAACCTGCATTCTAACTTCATTAACAGACTCCGTTAGCAAGGCAGTCATAAATAAATGCCTTTCTAAGCCATTTCCCAAGTTGTATAGAACAGCTGATATTTGATATTAAAGGCCCTTGCCCTAGTCCCTGGGCCAGAGTCGCGCGCCGGCGGGTGACGCAAGCATTACAATAAGGAAATGTGTTCAATTGTCCATGCGTGCGCCCGCGCCGCCGCCGCCGGCTTATTCTGGATGCTGCTGATACACGCCGAATCAACTCATTCCATCATCATGTTATCAGCCGTAGAACTTCAGTGGATCGATAGCATAGTTTGAATAGGTGTTCGTTAGCGATGATTGAAGTTAGGCAACGTTCATCACAGTCAGTCTTCAGATGGGCGATCGCGGGTGAAATTTACAACCGAACGTTACCGTGGTTCGGATGACCAGTTAAATTGTAGGTCCCGGTTGTTTTAACCGTTTAGCCATGCCATCGTCTGCCCACTTAGTTGGTGGACGTCCTCCTCTACGCTTGTCGATACGTGGTCTCCGTTCGAGAATTTTACGAACCTATCAGCCATGACGACCTGATAACCCAAACAGATGGACTAAATGTAATTTCCTGTTGGAAATAAATAAATATTTGGGGACATCTTCCACACGGTCTCTGACCCTATACTAGGCAAAGCTTGTGACATGGCTGCCAGAGACTAATATACTACATATTTTTAACCAACGACCCAAACCGGAGGAGGTACTCAATTCGACGCGTATACACATATATTTATATTTTTTTTATGTGTTACCACGCATAACCTTTTCGTAGTAGTCCTATTTCAATAATTCTTTTGTTATCGGAAAGAGTATACTTCGAAAATGGTCCCATATTTTTTTATTAAAATCAGCTGAGCCATTTTTGATATATCAACAATAATGTGAAAAATGTAACATCGATTCGTGCGAAATATTCGCGAATTCTGTACACGGTTGAAGTCGGTCATGCTATTTTTTGCGAAAAATAATTATTAATAGGTACGAGTACACTTATATAGAGAGTAACATACAGACACAGAGCAAACACCTTTGTTCACCACATAAATATTTGCCCTAGGTGGGAATCGAACCCACCCACGCCTCTGTAGCTCAGGAGTCACAAAGTTAAAGGACCCCATGCAAAATTACCGGCATGACTATTCTCACAGAATAAGCCACCGGTCTAGGAATGTAGAGTGTATTGACTGATTTATAGTAATGTACACCGACACACTGCGTACTGGCTGCAAGTACGGCCCAGTGCTGAGTTACTAGTAACTATGTAGTTAAGTAACCCAGCGTTTAGTACCCATAATTATAGGCACCAACACAGTTCACAGATCTGAGGTTGTAACTTGCGAAAACTTTATGGTTGTGTATCTCGAAGTTAATTCAGGGTTTGAAATATCAAAATTAATTATTGATAGCTATTGCCCGCGGCCTCGCCCGCGGCTTCGCCCGCGGCTTCGCCCGCTTGGTTTTAATTTTTGTTCTATCCCATGGGAACATTTTCCGTATAACCACAAAAGTTTTACGCATGCTTTAGGCAATGTTTAACAGTACAAATTACACGGATAAACAGTGTTTAAAGCGTGTTTAAGTTTTTCATGGTAAGACGGTTTATTTGTCACTTTTCGTCTTTCCACGAAAGAGCCTTTCAAACTATGTCCTTGTCAAAAATCAAGTCAATCCGTTGCGCCGTTACTGCGTGAAAGAGGAACAAACCAATAAACCAACAAACACACTTTCGGATTTATAATATTCGTAAAGATAAAGATAAGGAACTAAGGATAAGGGTAGAAACGTGGTCTCCCAGCTCCAAGTAGCCCTACGATCTATGGAGAGGGCTATGCTCGGAGTCTCTCTGAGAGATCGAATCGGAAATGAGGAGATCCGCAGAAGAACCAAAGTTACCGACATAGCCCTGTCGATTGCCAAGTTGACATGGCAGTGGGCAGAGCACATAGCACGGAGGACTGAAACGAACTGGTCGGAGTACTTACTCGAGTGGAGACCACGTACCAGCGCAACGTAGTCATCCGTCTACATTGTGGGTGGACGATGACCTCGTTCAGAACGCAGGAACGCGCTGGATACAAGCCGCTACCTTACTGGAGATCTTTAGGGGAGGCCTATGTCCAGCAGTGGACGTTCTATGGCTGAAACGACGACGATAATACTCAAAACAATTTTAAATTTCAACGCGGAAATAAAACAAAACTAACTAAACGGGCCTCGACGCAGGCAAACTACGACGTTGAGAATTACATACTGTTCAAACACGTCTGCTGCGCACCAAATATCAACATATTTAATCAATAATAAAAGCAAAAACGCAACCAAAATAAATATTATTTGCTCTACGGCACAGGTTGTGGATTGCAACTTGCGTCAATGTAAGCATTGCTATTCAGCGTGGTATCCATCGACTTGGCATTTTTGTGGGTTGGTATCTAATGCTGCCAGCATGCTGGGCACGCTGCCAACTGGCAGTGGGCTTGAGCATTTTGATTAAGTATTGTCTTTAGACCTTAAAGGGGCCGTGAATGATCTAATTGCCTCTTTGTATTAGTAGCTTAAAGTATATCGTATATATAGTTTTATCGTATTTTTCCTACAAAAAATGTTGCGTCAATGCATACTACTGTCTGCTGTGGCAACAATTTCGAAATTATAAAATCTGATCTTGACTTCTTGCTATACAGAAGAGTTTTCTATATATATCAACACAGAGGCCTTCTCATTAGAGCGTTTTCACACTATCCGATCTGAAAACCGTGTCGGACGCCGACCCGATATCGGGGTAAGTAAATTGTACGAAATATGTACCTGTATTTCATATTGTCAGGCGCGATATCGGAAATCGGACCCGACACCGATAATATGATGGCGGTACCATCGGACGCTCGTGAGCCGTCGGACGATAATGTTTGTATGTTTGCTATTCAGTGCTATATGTGTAAGTATCTAAATTGTCTCTGTGTGCGCAGAGCCCGAAGCGTGGCGGCCATTTTGAGCTTGCATGCTAGTTCAGTAGCTCGAGCACGAACTCCTTGCGAAAAAATATTCGTATCGTTATCGAGAAAGAAATGTATGAAAAATGAACAGCGCCCCTATCGTACGGAAAAGGAACTAAATTTCGAAGCACGAACTAAATAAATAAACTTTCGTATCGGTAACGTATCGAGTTGGTATCGAGAAGCTCGTGAAACGTAATACTTGTAAACAAAATTGCGAGCACGAACCGCATTTTGACGTATCGTATCGAGGATTTCGAAGGCTGGCTATCGGAAGTTGTCTCACTTAGAATTTGTCGGTGAGTTGGTATCGAGTAAGTATCGAGTTGTATAAAATTGTTTTTTTACGCTCTTATTTTACAATATTAAGTAGTTTTAGATACTTTCGGATATTAGTAAAATCAACGGAATGCTAAAAATGCAAATACCACTAGTATTTTCACATAATTCTTTATTATACAACGTGTTTAAGAAAGGTGTAGATAGTGGGTAATTCTGTGAACACACATGAGGTAAATTTTAATGAGCAACTTTCATTATGGGACCAACATGGAATTCCAGACTGTTTTTGTCTAGAACCTTATATTTTTCAAATTCCTGATTGGTATCATAAAGTTGATTATTGTCATGAACCTAGAAAAACAGTTGTTTTCGTTGTTTTTTCTAGGTTCGTGTTTATTATGTTTACCTCACATGTGGTACCTCAACAGTCATTATTTTCTGAAGATGATATTTATGACAATAATACAGGAGATGACCTTATTAGAGGAAGAGCTTTGAAAAATATATTAGTGGATAGAAATAACAGACTAGACACATAAATAAAAAGTTTTTATTTAAATTCAACAAGAAGATTTATTTTAATGTTTATAGATAAATATAAGACTTTTCCATAAACCATACAAAAATATTTATAGCCTATTTCAATATTCCATCCATGCACCTTGCAATTGGAGCTCTATATCTCTCCGTCGTACTCTTTCTTGTAGCTTCTGGGGATAAAAGAGGAACCTCCTCTTTTAAAGGTGACCGGTGGTGGAGGCGGAGTGCTCGTTCACTCCAGGAATTCGAATCTGAAAAAGGCCCAAATGAATTAGAAATACATCAGAGACATCATTCACATGGCCTCGGTGTAATCTAAACTTGTATTATGAACAAAGCCTCCTAGAAATTGAAATAGTAGGTACATAATTATAATCATTATATTTTGAAATACATACTTGTCCCTATAGATGATTATGTCCAGACACAGGGCAAACACCTATATTAATCCCCTAGGAGGGACTCGAACCCTCACCACTTAACACATTGGCCAGAGTTGCTAACTACTGGGCCATCGAGGCAGTAAAAACTAAATCGTAATTAACTATCGAAGGTTTATTTTGTATGAGAATGTGGAACGCTTTGCCTGGGTCTGTCTTGCCGCTAAAGTACGACGTGGGTGTCTTCAAATCCCGAGTAAATAGGTATCTTCTAGGTAAGCGTGCTACATCCTAGACCGCATATCTGCTCAACATCAGGCAGTATGTAGTCAAACGCAAACCTATATGGAATAAAAAATAATAATATAATTTATGTATGATAACCACCATTTAGATTGAAATGACAGATCCTTTGGTGAGCTGAGACTTGTTTAATGTCATTGTTTGAACATGGTGTGATATATCATAATAAGAATAATTGAAAAATGAACTGTGATAAGTACCTTTTACATAAAAATTGGATGCAACTACTGGCTGGATGTTACTACTAACTGGCTCATATGGTACAAGTTCTTGAGAGCTTCCTGTTGCTTTGAAAGGCTTTTCTTCTACCACAGACAGCATGCCCTGGAATAATAATAAATAAGTTATTAAACTAGCTGTTATACATCTGTATATACGAGTACTAAATGCACATCATTCTAACCCGTTTAACCAAGCTTTTTCTATCACTTTACCCATTGCTGCTTTCACTCCAATTATCTGCATAACCCTATTTTCATGGACCCTTAGCCAAGCAAATTATAAAAGTATGAAGTACCGAGAAGGTAGAGGCGGTATGTCAAGTGCCCCAAACAGCAAAAAATGCAATTGAGACAACATACCTTGCATCATTTCTCCTCCGACTTATGGTCTCCTGTGCCATCACTATTTATTAGCAAGCTTTTTCCATTTGATTGCGCAAAACGTCGACTTCGTGGGCCACCACGAGGCTTTGACAAATATCCATTTCTGAAAGAATGGATCTAATTAGTTTCCACTTCACATCACGAAAATACAAAACAGCACATAACAAAAGATTTAAGTAAAACCTTTAAAACTTACTTTCCAACAAACTTTCACTATCATTTTGTACTGAATATGGCTAGTTCCTCAATTATAATATTATTGAATGCGACAGGAATCATATTTAAAAAAAATAATTTTAAGTCTTCGTACGTCGTATTGTAAACAAATTTGACCTCAATATTTAGTTTGGCGTCAAGTGCCAATGGAATCACTTCGTTCAAAAACCGTCAAAGCTAACGTTAATACAAACACTTGGTTAAAATAAATTCGACTTTTTAGGAGTAGAGTAAGCATTTCTTTTTTGTGTATGTTTTATGAATTATATTCGTATAAAAATTGATTTTAATTCATGATAAATACATTTCTACGTCCAATATAATAAAACCGGTAGTATCCGATTTTGTTTTTGAACGAAACACGCACCTCCTTGCTTACGATAGGATGACGTCACTAACGGAATCGTATCGAGCACTCGAATGTCCGTCGATACCGCTTCGTGCTGCCGGCTATCGTCATCGTCCGGAATCGTATCGAGCCCTCGATACGTTAACGATACGAAAGCGCTGGAAGTTCGTGCTTGAGCTACTGTTGTCATTAAAGCGTCGTCTCCGTATCGGAAAGATTTTGTCGGAAATGTGTGAAAACAGCACATTTTGTGTCGGCTATCGGATGTCGGTAATCATTGTCCAGCATCGATATCGGATCGAATAATGTGAAAACGCTCTTACTTGGCGTGCAAGACACTTTATAAAGCAAAAACTCATATGCCATGTAGGACATACTCATATACCGCAAAATGCATGTTTATCTACCCCGCCAGATGAAACGACATGTTCCATATTCCGACATATGCGAGTTCAAATAATTCCAATCATGACCTTAATCATACAAGTCGTTATATCAACGGCTGGATATTTTTACAGGGTTATCTGCTTGCCCGGGGTGATTAAGACCATCATCATGGACCACTTTTACTATTGGGCCAACTCAAATTTCTCGAATTTCGGTTTTGGCCCATAGAAAAAGTTGCTCATAACGATGGTTAGAATGACCTCCTTTCGGCTTACTACACCAGTTCTGGATAACTCTGTATAGGTTTCCCTTAAGGATTCTCATTGGCCCATAAATTAAGTACGGAACTAAGTTATGCATACACATATACAACACGTGCACTGTGCATACTACTATACTAGCAAAAGCGTGTAGTACTTCACTAGGCGGACTCAGACCACTACAAAAAGTTACATTAACTAATGTTTTGTTATTGTTAGCCTGTCGTTTCCCACTGGTGGGCAAAGGCCTCCCCCCCAATCTTCCCAGATTTGACTGTAGTGTACCAGTTCTTGTCAAAGGTGGCTGCGACATGTCTTTCGGGGCCTGCCAAGTGGCCGGACTACATTTAACTACATTAACTAATACAATAGATCCAATTATAAAGACGCCATCGTAATTATAATAGCTAATTAGCATATTTCTGTTTCTTTTTTACTTTAGGAATTCGATAGAGAACACTTTGTACGCTGCTATTAAATTTACGATAGCGCCTTCATAATTGGGCCTAGTGTCATAAATCTAGAGTTGTGTATCACAGAGTATTTATATGGCAACATTTTATAGAGTAACCGAAGCAACGGAACGCCCCCGTAGTAGGCGAAAGTTATTTCATTCACGAACTAACATAATTTTAATTTCAAGCTTATAAAACTCCGCGTTAACTTAGGTATAACTCATTTGCAAGTTTTTCCTCGTATAAAAAATTCGTATATTACGAAGTTTTATTCAAATCACGTATATGGCACGCGTTGTCGCCTTACAAGGTTCAACCTTTGGTTCTTTGTAGGGATTTGGCTTAAACCCTTATTAGGCTATACATTTGCGAGGCCATGTGAAGTTGGTAGAGTAACCTTAGACGTGGTATTTGTTCGTATGTTAGTTCCTAACTATCATTACACCTTCCTTTAATAGAAAGGATCACTGCGTATCGTATCGTGATGTAGTTTAGGTCAAGAAACCTTTCAACCTACTTACAGTGAGCGACTAACGAACAACTACTCGTTTTTACAAACGAACCGTAATCGGCACGCTTTTTACCCTACTGCTCTAGAAAAATAATACCTACTGTATTATTTTCTATAATCTAACGGGTAGACTAATTTTGATGAGCGATATGTGTTTGGACACTTCAAAAAATAACTATATTTTACGTTTTCAAGTCATGTTCTACCGTTTTTACTAAAAATTTAAGGCGTTGAGACCCTTATGCCTTATCCTTTTATAAATAATCAAAATTCAAGCTCTACGGTCTACGCAGAATCTACGGTTCCGCCCTGACTACGCCGCAGATGAGATAGTAGTTACTAAGAGCTGCGGGACTCGAGTCGCGACAGTATGGGCTTTTGTCTTAAAATCACACGATCTCATGAGGAGAGGAAAAATCATGGCTAAAAATCTGGTCTACATTTGTAGCCCTTCGTTGTGTCCGTCCGTCCGTCCGTTCATCCGTCCGTCCGAATATTACAAAGCCATAACATCCACATTTATGAACCATATTGGATAAAATTTGACAGTATGATAGTTGTAAGTATAGATCTCAATTTTAAATATTTCAA
This sequence comes from Hypomecis atomaria, assembly GCA_964007245.1. Taxonomy (NCBI): domain Eukaryota; kingdom Metazoa; phylum Arthropoda; class Insecta; order Lepidoptera; family Geometridae; genus Hypomecis; species Hypomecis atomaria. The sequence continues at coordinate 3,969,802 of OZ023295.1, read as the reverse complement.
AACTGTGCATTTACCCCTTATATGATACTTTAAATTGTGGGTGCATTGGTCTTCGCGGCTTAAAAACTCTAGACACCAGGGCTGGCCACCCGTACAAAACATACCATCTTTTCAGGTCGAGGAATAAAAAGAAAAAAATCGGCCAAGTGCGAGTCGGACTCGCACACGAAGTGTTCCGTACCGTATGGAAACCCCTTTAGTATATTTTATTTCAATTTACTTATTTATATTTGAAAAGAATATAGAATTCAATATTCTGTGTTAATATTTCAAGTACACATCTTCCTGTTGCCTTGTCCTTTTGAAGTAAGCATTTAACTATATATTCTGTAAATATTTCAAGCGTCCATATACGTCCGTGACCTATAACCGTTATTAATATCGACCGAAAAACGCCTAAAAATTTCCTTAAATATCCCCCTTAAATATTTATTTTTTTCTATTTTTAGTATTTGCTGTTACGAGTAGGTATAGCGGCAACATACGTCATCTATGAAAATTTTAACGTTCTAGCTATCACGGTTCTAGAGATACATCCTGGTGACAGAAAGACAGAAAGACAGACGGACGGACAGCGGAGTCTTAGTAATAGAGTTCCGTTTTTACCCTTTGTGTACGGAACCCTAAAAATCTAAAACACCCATACTGCGTACGAACCGCCAGTGTCGCGCTTAGCAACAATGAATGACGTCACCGGGCGATATAATGCCGTCGGCGGAATTTTCGCCCGTTCCCATTCCTAATCCGTGGCTACTCTACACGGAGCCCTCCGAACTGACCCAGATAACAACCATGACGTGCCCGCAACTAGAGCCTGGACCACATTAGGAGGACCCATAATATTACTCAAGCTCTGGTGACATAGAACGCTCGCACAATCATGAGGTCGCGGGTCAAATTCCGTACCAATGAGTTCTTTGGATTTTCACACCAGTGGCACTTTTGGGGCAGGAAAACACCCAGAATAGTCCACATACCTGCACAGATTCTATATTTTACATACTTTTCTGCGTCGCAACGTAGCTCTGAAACTAATGCACCATTCAATGATTCTTGGCTAAAACTTAAAAATACCTGCACAGATACTTTAATTAATACAGTACTATAAGTGTACCTTCTATTTTTACTTTTTTTTTGCATAGATAAAACAGCACAGCGTGTTGATATGACACAAAAAACACGCAAAACGCATCATCGTAAACGAAACGCGAATCGAGAGCCCGAAAACGCGAGCACGCGTTTCCGGCGGAAGTACCCACATCTCAGAGCATTTTTACGGTATTATATTCGTAAATTCCGTCGCCAGAGGGCGCCCTTGAAAGCGGGGGAATACTGAAATATTACCGGCGCAGTGTTATTGCAAAAGTCACGTTTCGTGTCTTCCTGCTCAGTATAATGTCTGCTTTCCACTGCGAGATCACTGTAGCGCTCATAGCGTAGTTTGACTAGGTGTTTGTTAGCGATCACCAAGTCAGAGGCCTTCAGGCGGCCTAAAAACTCTGACACCTGGGCTAGCCACCCGGCCTATATACGAACTTACTTACTTACCAAAGTTAAGCTACGTACAGCACGGTCAGTCTTCGGATGGGTGACCGCGGGTGGCATTTACAAATGAGCGCTACCGTGCCTCGGATGACACGTTAAATTTTAGGTCCCGGTTGTTTTAACCGTTTAGCCATGTCAGAGGCCTTCAGGCGGCTTAAAAAATCTGACACCAGGACTAGCCACCCGGCCTGTACGATCTTACTTACTTACAGCGAGATTATTAGGTTAATAACTTGTAATCAATATTTTTCGCAAAAATGGCAAAACCGCTTTCCATCGTATACAAAATTCGAATATTTCGCTCGACTTGTTTACATTACGAGAGTATACCTTTTCAAACTAAAAAAGAATTATTCGATTCGGTTCAAAATTGGCGAAATTATCGATGAACATACACAAAAAAAAATACATACAGACGAACATAGAACCTTCTCTTTTTAGGAAGTCGGTTAAAAACCAGTTAGATGATAATAATTAGTTTGAAAATTATAAGGAAACAAAGGGACATAGATATATATACACCGGTAAAACAGAAAAAATATATATACACCGGTAAAACAAAAAACAGAAGCCCTCTCTTTTTTGCCGCAGTCCTGTAGTAAAATAGTTAAATGCCCGAATGCTTACAGTAATACTTTTGGATTTTCCTCTAGACTCATCAATATAGTCATATCGGCCATAGGACGTCTACTGTTCCTATAGTAGACGTCCTATGGCCAAGCTGCACGCCTTATTTATAGGTTCTCAGCATATACATAATATGTACATACTTGCACTATTAATTTTTCTGCTCAGTTTGTCCATTAGAGTTGAATATTAACGTGACCTATAAATGGACTCTTTAAAACTAAAACGTTGAAAATAAAATAGAAAATTCAAAGCAGCAAAGCGGAAATTCTTCCTCAAAGTTTATAGATGTCTCTGCAAGGCAAACACTACAATGCACTTAAATTACTATTTTGAGACGAACAACTACGAGTTCTTACTCAGTGGAAGGTTATCTTAAGACTTTTCTATGCGTACTCCAGAGACATGGTAAGAGCAATCTCGAGTAAGATATAGCTCACTTTATCTATAGTAAATAATTGCATTTGAGCTGATAAATATAAAAGATTAAGCAAATTAAAACATTTTGAAAAAAAACACGATGTTAGAAATCTCCGTGACTGAAAACAGAATTGTATTCGGACATTTCGTTTTGATTATATTGCAACATTGTTTTGCACTAATATTGTGGCGCCCCCTAGTGAGTTACAGCCAGCACCTGTTAGCACCTGTCTAAGAACATGAACTCATCAAACACAAACCCGTTATTGAAAACCGCATCAAAATCGGATCATTAGTTTAGAAGATAGGTGGAAACATTACTTTGCACAAACGCACACACATCTCTCACCCTAAACGCATATACTCGTACTTGCTCCGTTCCGTCGTGGGTAAAAAAATAATTTTCGTCGTGAATATTCTAAGTACGATGTACCTAACTAAACAAGTTTTTGATCGGTCTACAATCAGCCGAGACATCGCGTAAGATCCACTAAAAATATAGTAGGTATCCGCAAAGTTCTTGAATGGAGACCACGTTCCGGCAAGCGCAGTGTTAGACGTCAATTGACAAAGTATAGACGATGGAATACGCTAGATACAAGTCGCTTCTAGCCGGTTTAATAAGAAATCCGTAGAAGCCAATGTCTAATACATCTACGGCAGATATCATGATGATGATATATGAACCTCCTTTTTTGACTAAACGGAGGAGGTACTCAATTCGACGCGTATAATTTTTTTTTTTTATGTGTAACTCCGCATAAATTTTTACATAGTGGTCCGATTTCAATAATTCTCTTTTTATTGGAAAGAATATACTTCGGAGTTGGTCTCATTTAAATTTTATCTAAATTGGCAGAGCAATTATTGGTAAATCAACAATAATGTGAAAAATGCTACATGGATCCGTGCGAAATATTCGCGAATTCTGTACACGGTTGAAATCGGTCATGCCATTTTTTGCGAAAAAACTTACTTAAAGTCGGTTAATAGGTCAAATTTTTTAGGTCACAATATCTGTAAAGTGTTTCAAGCAACATAAAAAGTAGACTTATTAGTACATTACTATCATATTCTCGAACCCGGACATGATAATCAGACGTAAAGGCCCAAGCTCCTATGATAACTCAGTAATATATACGAATATTTAGGAATAATATACGTATGGTTTGCCAAATGTATAGAAATCACATGATAAATAAATTCGGGGTTATCAGGGGGCCGCGTTCGTGATATAAAGTACGGTGGCCACGGCCGCTGAAAATGCGGGACATTTCCTGAAGTTAGAAGGTCGGGAATTTTCCATTCAACATTACTCTTACACATACGTTTTTATGTTTTACATAACTATTTTTGTTTAAATTAAAACAACAAATCTACTCATGAAACCAACTGAGATGTTATTATGAAATAATGACTACTAGCGTAGTTGATATACTACTTACCACGTACCTAATTTTAATGAAGAAATGCCGTGCTAATGAACCAAATATCATATCTTTAGATATATTTTTTTTATATAACCAGTATTATCCCAGAGCTGGGAAAATTTCTCCTCCAATTCTTCCCACTCCTTTCTATCATTTGATACCAATAAATACTACTCGTTCAGATAAACGATTCTGAAATGGCGGCTTGTACTCGTATTTGCATTAACGGAAAGTACAGACAGTAAATAAATCTAGAACTAGTTCTGAAAAACTGATTACTACAGACTAATATTACTTCGAATATTCTTATAGTATAGTACCTAAATAGTTTCTTTAGGTCTTCGAAAAGAAGGACAAAATAATAAATTTATCTAGGTCTGCGTGCTTCATCTTCGACCACAACGTCGCTTACCATCAGGCGAGTTGGTGGTCAAACGCGGACTTATTTGCGTTAAAAAAAAACTTTTTTTTCTTCATCGTATAAATAGCTATATCCCCTCAATAAGTTTTTTGTATATTAAATACTCCGTATCTTCCATAAGTATCATACATTTTACCAAACCTTAATTGGTTAAGTTAAAAAACCTATCGATTAATTTAACTACGTATGTAGGTGTAACTTATTTATGGCGCTATTAGTAACCAAAATTAATCACTATTAATAAACTGACCAGTAACACCAAGTTTTATGATTGACAATCAAGTAACAGCATTTAATTCCATACACTACTCCTACATAGCCCTTAAAATCATTGTACACCAAAATACGCAACCAAATTATCTCTACAACGATAAACAACGCAACTAATAAAAGTGTTCTACATTTGTTACAAAAATACAACAGTGGCTCCCTCAATCAACAGATAACACACGTATTTCATAAATGGGATGATTAACGCATGGATCCCACATTCGACCCACATCCGCCATCTTGTCCGCCATTTTCCGTAGCGCTTTATGGTGAATATAGCCGTAGCAAAGCCAAGGTCGTGTAACGCGCACGCGGTCTAACCAAAATCCTTGAATACGGTCGTAGCCCGCGGAAGTCGGTCCGACCAGCGTAAAATGACACCCCGACATCAAACACTTCCTACTAGCCGGAGTTCGACACTGCGCAAATTCGGCGAGCACTCGACTAAGTCCTTCACCTGATAGTCACCGCCACGCCTACTTCACACTTGTCGTCCATATGTTTTAATTTGGAAATAGAACGCAGGATGATTAGCTGTGGAATGACGAAACGTGACTATTAGGGTCTTTGGTAATTTTCCTATAGCGAATGCCCTTCAATTTGACAATGTTTGCATATGTTATGTGAATTCTTAGATATCCGTATCTAAGAATTCACATAACGTAGATAGGTTTCGTGAACTACTGAACAGAAGCGAATAAAATAAACTCAGACAGGAATTAAGACGGATGACGTCGTTATGAACGCGGGATTGCGCTGGAAGTAGGCCGCTACCAACCGGTCTTATTGGAGATCTATAGAGGAGGCCTATGTCCAACAGTGAACGTCCTATGGCTGAAACGACGACGACGAACGATGAGACAGAAAATTCAAATCATTTATTTTACTTAGTAAGGGAAACATACTGAATTTACTAAAGACTGAAATTCAAATCATTTATTTTATTAAGTAAGGGAAACAGACTATTCAGGAGAATGATCACGCGTATTTGGTAAAAATTTTTAGGTGTAGAACCAACTCTCGAGTTTGCCCTGCGAATATTTCGCAAAAAAGGAGGTTTTTAATATGTTACAACAGACCTGGTGTAGCCGGCCAGCGGCCCCGGGTTAGGGAGGAGGTCAGCTTGCGTGGTTGACTGGTTTTATGTCATCATGTCGCGCGACCTTCACTTTTCATGTTTATGTAACAAGTCCTGTTACCGGGGGCTTAGACTATCGCGATGTTATGCGGTCAGACCTGCGTGATTGAGGCCTGAAAAATTCTGGACGCGATTCGGGATGCCAACGGAGAGTGTGCATCTGAGCTGCACGACTTTAACCTACCATCCCCTTTTTACTACAGGACAAGTAGGAGGACGCCACATTACCACCCCTACACTGTCGATTTTCCTTCGATACGTACGAAGCGGTTTGACTCAAAATTTCTGATTCGTACCGCCAGGGAATGGAACAGTCTTCCTGCTTTCCTGTTTCTTAAGAATTATAATCTAAAGCTTTTCAAGATCAGAGTGAATAGGTTTCTTCTAGGTCTGTGTACTTCATCTTCGACCACAACGTCGCTTACCATCAGGCGAGTTGGTGGTCAAGCGTGGACTTGTTCGCGATTAAAAAAAATCGAAATGAGACTCAAAATGCGGGATATGTTATGTACATATACTTTTACATTTCTGTTGCTGTTGTTAGCCTATCGTGTCCCACTGCTGAATAAAGGCCTCCCCTATCTTTACAATTTTGGCGATTTTGTGCTACATTCTCTTGGTTTATGGTTTATTCTTGGTTACCTGGAAGAAATCGCTTAAAGCGATAAGGCCGCCAGTTAGAAACCTAAATTGTATTGTTTTTGTCCCTGTAATTTATTCTTTATGTAATGTGGTTGTCTAATAAAGTGTTATTGTTTGTTTGTTTGTTCTGTTGTACATAGTAAACACAAATATATTGATTGATATTATGTTATTTAAAAATGTATATTATTTTATAGCATTTAAAATACGTGTCAGATGCCTCCAGGCGGCCTAAAAACTCTGACACCAGGGCTATACGAACTTAATTACTTTTTACGATTGAAAAGCGGGTGTCATTACCACTGGACCACCGCGGCTCACAGACCACCACGCTAAGCTACGTACTAGGATATTTAACTCGTATTAAGTATGCAATAGGAGTTATATTTTCTTGTGCGCAGTTTGAAGTTGTTTTCACGTGACTGGACCTTTAGTAACTACGAGTATTAACTAATTTGTGAAATTTGCTTTGCTGAAGTCTGGGCTTCATCAAAGCAAAACTGAGCTCCCAACTGTGTTTTGTTCAGGCCAAGCAATTATACCATTTCTGCAGGGGCTAAAATTGTCATACCTATATACCTTCGGTTTGGTATAGCGAAAGGTTTTTCGGCGCAGATTGGGCTATGATCTACGGGTGTGATCAATAGAGACCTATCTATAATATAAACAATAATGTAGGTACGTAGCACTCCGTTTTCAGGGTCTCAGGTTCCGATCTACGTAAAGTACGTAACTTTTTGGAATGCGCATATGACGTACTTTAATTAGCGACAAATGAATGGAATGGTGTAAAATGAACAAAGGTTTGTTAGTTATCTAATTACAAACGTACTCGTAAGTACTTTGGAATGTAAAAATATGTAGTTGCCTACGTAAACTAACATTTTTGAACCTTTTGCGTGAGTAGGTACGTACATATAATTATGTTAGAAGTGTAATTGCTATACAAAAAAATCTACCTGTTTTTTTTTTGCTTACACGATTTCGTCTAAGTGTATTTACGTCGGTTATAACGTTAAAATTAAATTTAAGTCCTTCAATTCGAAATAAAAACATATTTTATGCGAAATTCTTGGAAACAAAACTTAACCACGCTCGTGGTTTCACAAAGAATCTGATGGTGCTGATTTTTTATAAGTTTTATAACTATGACCTGTAATCTCTTTTCATTATGTGTCCTATACCTATTTTTTTTCTACCGTTTACAACTATAACAATACGTTTATAAAATCACAAATCAATAAACCTGACAGATTATTTCCAAATAGGTACATCATACATCATTATAATCACAAATAAACAAAACAGAATTTCATAATATTATTCATCACAATGATGAAAAAAAAGTCAGTTTCTATGAAAACTAATGAAGAAGATAATAGCATTACTATGTAAATTATTCAACGGGAAGTGAAGTTAAAGGTTAGGCGATATCGCGACAAATTTGACGTAGGACGCGTCTATCTGAACTTTTAACACTCTGACTGCCGGCTATTGTATTGAATTTTCTAATGCAGCAAGCCATGCGGGCGGCCGGCGGCCCGCGGGGTTACTTTTCTTAGCAAGCCGCTGTGGAAAATCTGTAACGAATGTTGCAGGCCATACGGTCTGCCAGCGGGCTCAGTGGTTGTCTTTGATAGCAGGCCGCGGTCCGCTTCGACCTCGCAAATTCATATATTTTTTCTAACGTTTGGCCTGCTGTTAAAGAAAAATAAAGTTAACAAATGACGACTTTGTATCTTTTTCTACACAATACAAAAAAAATCGTTTCTATCGTGAAAATTTGCTGATTTATAGGGGATTCATTAAAAAACTAAAAAACCGTTTTATATGAATAAAATGTAATTTTAAACTAAAAAAAAAAAACAAATTTATTGTTTAATAATGTCTTTATGGATATTGGCAAAGCATTCGGAGCATACACTAGCATACACCGTTGGTCTGCGTTCGACAGTTCGACGGTACTGGCGGACGAATTTTCGTCAGAATCACTGTTTAGTTGATCATCCGATGATGGCTGATAGTCCGGGTCGTCATCGGAGTCCGACATGATGAACATAACTCAGTAAATATACTCAAACAAATAAACTCAATAAAACGCGCGCGTAAAACCGACCGTTGCAGGCCACGCGAGCGGCCGGCGGGCGAATGATTGGTTATTAGACGTGGCGTGACAGTATCGGTAATTGTTTAAATAATAACGACAAATTTTGATTGCTTTAGGCGCGAAAGTTACGGTACGCCGGCGACCCGTATGGCCTGGCAAGCCTGCTCAACGCAGAATAAGGTGGCGCGCAATACTTGAAAACTTACGACCTGCCTGCAGACCGTATGGCGGTGAGAGTGTTAAAAAAGTATAAAGATAACATAAAGACGTCGACATCTAGAAGTTTCTTAAAATATGCTAAAATTAATTTCGCTTTCTATACAATGACGCATTTCAGAAAAATACTTACGAAATTTTCGCGGAAAAAAAACACCGCAACCCTATCAATACTACAGATGCTAAAAACATTGTTGCCATGACAACAAACCAGACTAAAATGTATGAATGGAATAATCCAAGGCACTTATAGCAAGTGTACGACGAACAAAAGAACAGACCGTGAAATATAAGCAATTGACCCGTACTGGCGTTCGAAGCTAACTTAGACTTTAATAATGCAATTAGTTCGATTATTCACGCCAAAAATACTACCATCTCTATCTTAACTCAAGAAAGAAAACGGGACGGAACACATCACGTGAGCAACAATATACCACAGGCTAGAAAAAAACCTGCTCAATAAAAATAGATTTTATGAGAACCACAGAAGGTTGTATTGTAACAAACGAGTCTGTGGCTACAATGATCAAACTAATATAATAGATAAATGAGGAATACGCGGCATAATAGTTATCGAACTTTGACATTCATAGATAAAAGCAGATGAATAAAATAATACGACGTAGTTCGTATTACGTAGCAATAAAAGTGAAGATTGAAAACACGAAACCTCTGTTAATTACGCGTTTGTTATTGACAACAAAACAAATAGGTCCATTCATAAAACGGTACGATTTGTTTTCATCACTTTCGTTGTTATTGAATGAATCAAATTGAGGAACGTTTTATTTTTAAATGTAAAGTGCAAAATGACAAACAAAGCGAATCTCGATGGCAAAATCTACGAATACGACGTTCGTATCGAATTGCGAGCGAAGTATTGAAATTGTTAACTTTTCAAGGTTTTATACGTTGACTGTGAATTATTTAACTCCGTAGGTATAGCTAAATATGTTTCTTCATTGTATATAGGTATACTAACGAATTAATAGGTCAATAACATTATTTCAAATATACCATGTCACGTACCTAACTACTCATTTAAACTTAGGTATTACTTAGCTATTTATAAATCATAGCTCTTTATCGTTACTTTGACATTATTACTATGATTTTGTTCTTATGTTTCAAATTTGTAATTATGGTTTTTTTTTAAATGTTTTTCATTAAGTTATTTTTGGAAGTTGTCTTCGCCTGTAATTATTGTGACATTTGACTCTGTTTAATATGATAAGCTTTTTTTGTGAATGTGTTTTTGTACATAGTGTAGGCGGACTATTTGATAAAATAAAAAAGCTGTGCATAAATGACACGATGAGTTTTGAGTGACTTTTAAACTTTTAAAGCGGAAGGTAACGTATATTTTTCTTTATCTTTTCACGCATTTTTTTTCATAACAGTGTTTGCTATCGAACTGCTAAGAAACGGCTTGACCGATTTTAATATTTTTTTGACGTGATAACATATTATAAATCGATGAAGGTCGGCTGCACGCACAAAAAGCATGACTCATTGTCACGTTCCGCCTGAGCCGAACATGCAATCGAGAGCGCGGAACAAGCGATAGAGAGGCACAATCGACCTAAGCGTTCGGGTTGTGAACTTGTGACACATGTAAAATTATCGTCCGTAAACCCGCTTTACACACAACCAATTTTTTGTGTATATTCGGCAGGTTCGAGAATAGGTTGTTAGCAATTGTTTATACTGCTCAGTGATACGGGTGACCCATTTCAGATTTTTCAATTTTATTTTTTATCGCAATAATTTCGCGCTTGACCACCAACTCGCCTGATACTAAGCGACGTAGTGGTAGATGATGAAGCACTCAGACCTAGAAGATACCTATTCACTCTGATCTTGAAAAGCTTTAGATTATTATATCTCTTAGGAAATAGGAAAGCAGGAAGACTGTTCCATTCCCTGGCGGTACGAATCAGAAATCTTGAGTCAAACTGCTTCGTACGTATCGAAGGCAAATCGACAGTGTAGGGGTTACCACCCATGTGGCGTCTTTCTACTTGTCCTGTAGTAAAAAGGGGATGGTAGAATAAGGGTGTGTAGCTCAGATGCATACTCTCCGAAATAAATCCGATAGAAAATGGACAGACTCGCCACCCTACGGCGATGCTCCAGGCAATTAAGTTTTTTTGCAACTAACTTCTTTTCAAATGGCAAAACAAGGTTTGCCGGTTTAACTAGTAGCTTTATAGAAATTTGAATTGAACCGATCCTTGTAGGTTTATCTACCGATTCTTACCTAAACAGATAACTAATATTTCATATTCAATTGATTGACATCTAGAAATCACTTACCTCAAAATTTTCCTCCTGTTGTTTGGATGTAGGCGCGCTGCCATAACGGGATCAACTGCTTTCAATTCTGCGTGCACTTCTTCATTTGTGTAATTTTTTTCATTATCAACAAACTCTTTCAATTTCAGTCTTTTTTCATCATATTTTTCTTTTGTACCTTCAACGACATCTACATTTTTACTTGTATCATGTAATACTTCAGGATTTGCTATATTTTCACCCGGATTATTCAGCATCTCGAGAAGATCTTTATTTTCCGTTTTGTCTGTTACTTCTTCAAATGTTTTTGTAGATTCTTTGTCTTTAGCAGAACTAGTTTCAATGTTGGATGGTTCATTGTATTCTTTGGCAACTTTTTTAGCTTCTTCACCTTGATAATCATCTAAATCTCGTTTTCTCCTACTTTTATCCCAAAGTAAAGCATTGTCGTCATCCATATCTTCAACTAATATTTTGTATACTATCGACTCAATGTAATAATTTGTTCCGCCAACTATTATCGGCATCTTCCCTTGATCTATGAGGTTATCGATCTGTTATTAGAGTGAAGGAAATGAACTGGACAAAAATGTGATAACCGCGGACATCTCAGTTACGAGAATATCGGTTTTAATACCTACTTCAACGGAAAATTGCCAATTTATTTTTCTATCTCATAGGAAAATGATGAACTGATCAATGTATTTTTGTACATTCATAGAAGAATATAGCTATATAGTTAGAAACATATAAACACATAGATAGTCACATCTTTCCATAAAATTATTATTTTCCAAACAATGAGGAATTGCGAAGAAAATATACGATTGAAATAAATTAGTATATACATCGTAGGTTCCTATTAATGTTACATCTACTTAATTGAGAAATCATGAGCCAAACTATCAGAATATTAAATCCTCATATAGAGAAATGTTATCGAAATACGGTAATTAGAATATCGAAGTGTGTTAATATTTTTTGCGGTGCTTCAACAAGTCTTCAAGTTCCGAGGACCGCTACGGGCAGTCTATGATTAGCTACTTTGACCAGATAATCAATTACTAACGGTTGAGTTAGAAAACCTTTGTAAATGACCGTAATACTACCGAGTAGAGAGCAGAGAGTTAGGCGGGACTGTTTTATTTTATTAGAGACCAGCTTTTGCCCGCGTCTTCGTCCGCTAGCTTCGAGCAAATATCTACAGAGCCACAGTCCCTAAGTGAAAGTAGTAAAAAATATCCGAGCACCGTCATACCGACTTAGATATATATTTTTTTTTATAACGCAAATAAGTCCACGTTTGACCACCAACTCGCCCGATGGTAAGCGACGTTGTGGTCGAAGATGAAGCACGCAGACCTAGAAGATACCTATCTACATTTAATAATTCACAATGACCTGTTTTCTCGAATCTCGACGTTATGTCACCTATAACCGAGCACTTTGTAGTTAGCGCGCAATCGCCTTACGACTAACTAAAAAGCACTACGTAGCTTGGGCAGGGTTTTGGCTCGGACACTTTTTTTGCGCGATTGTGACTCTATTTATATTTTCTTGAAGTCCGCGTGCTATTTTGCCTTTTGTGCAATCCCATAGGAACGTTTTATTTTCACGAGATTTCTCTAGACTTTGAATTAAACCATGCCAACATCAAGTCTAGCCATTGATTTGTTGCTGCGTGAAAAAGTAATAGACTAATAAACACACTTTCAGATTTGTAATACATATTAGTGAGGAAAGTTCCATTTGGCTTAGTGCAGTTTTAGATAGCCCTATAAATAGATCAATAAGAAAAAAATATTATATTTTTGAGACGTTGAATTTGCCTAGTGTTTTTTATTTATTTAACAATTACAATGATAAAGTTCGCTAATAACATTGTCTTAAAACCTAACTCAAGTTTATCTTGACAATGTATAGTTCTCTAAAGTTGATTACAAATTACAATAATTACACAACTATTTAGGTACTTAAGTACATGATTATATCATAAACATTTTGTTTAGTGCTTGGTAAAATTAGAATGCAACAATTACCAATTAAACAAAAATGAAAAATAAGCGAAGAATTGTTTAATTTATAATGTTTTTTTTACATTGGCATAATGCTCTAGTATTTGAAAAGTCCTACGAATCGTTATCAAATTAGCATCTTATTTTTGTGGATAAAATTAATTTGAATAAAATTGCAAATTGATTGTGGTATTGCGAATTGAAAAACTTGAGAAATTGAAATTTTACAAAAGTTCGTGTTGTTTTTCTGTAAAAATTTTCCTCCTTGATAATACTAATTGAAATCAATGTATTGACGTACGTCAAAGTTAAGCGGATTAAGTGGTGAACGAACTTGTGGCAAAAACGGAGGCTTCGATGTCCAGAGACGGCTACCATTGACTTGCCAAGACGTTTTAGGGTTTCTGTACAAATTGACGAGAATTATATCCGGAAAATGCGATCGTCCTACTTATTAAGGAAGCTTACCGCCGCAGCTAACTTTTTACCCACGACGGAACAGAGACGGTGATACTTATTTTTATTTACGACTAGCGACTATCTATTTAAAAAAATCGCATCAAAATCCGTTGCGTAGTTTTAATGACATAAGCATACATAGAGACAGACAGACAGGGATAGGACTTTGTTTTATACTATGTACTCGTAGTGATGAAATTTAAAATAGTGATGGCAGCCCCGAACGGATATTCTTAGGTTTGTTTATAGGTAGTTGAATTTGTTATTGCCACATCTACAATCATCGAGAACCAAATAGGTAGGTAGGTACTTAGGGAAACGCTACGAAAACTGATATTATTATTATTTAATGCATTTAAATTGACATTTTCATACTGAAGTGTATTGTTTGTCAATAATTGGCTATTTTTCTAGATAGTAATTATGTAAACCTATCGTATTCACATGTAAATGAAATGTTTTATGAATGAATTAATCTTTTTACGTTAATTATCTCGCGTTACATGTATTTTTTGCCAGGGGGTGTTATAATAAATCTTTAAGTTATTTTATCTTTTTTCAATTACTTTAATCATCTAGCTTACTAAACAAAAGTTGGTTTTGATATCTTTCGATTCTACGAAAACGCATTGGTTTTCTATGATTTTTCTCTAATTCCAGGTTAGTCCACAGTATAATTTGTTCACAATAATGAACTACAGTGCTTCTTTTCCGCTTAATACACTCATATTAAACCATTCTATAAACAAAATGCACTTTAACACTCCTTTTTTCATCAGGGATGAAAATAGATTTTTGTTAGACCACGTCCTACCCAAAGTTAAAATGGCGTGGCCGTTGAATAATTCATCTTCGACGTCCAAACATCTCCTCAAATTAATTAATAATCTTTTAAAAAAATCTCACTTTATTATTTATTTACTATAAGTGTGAGTTTTATAGAGGTGAAAGAGCGCCGAAACTATTTTTATGGTAGTGATTTTCATTTTTTTTCTTTGATGAATGCTAATTAACTAGTTTTATTGGCAATTCCTAACTTAAAAGTCGGTAATATGGTAAAATTGCACTTAAACGTAAGAAATCAAGATTGTATCGAACTTCAAGATCTTAGATATTGGTTAAATTTATTTTTTCTATTAAAATAAATGTTGAATATACTTTACTTTATTATTACTACTATACAGGTATTTATTTAACATCTTAGATTACATTTTTACAACATTTTTATAAAAACAATAAAAAAACGGGGCGGGGCCCAAGCTACCGGCTGAGGAACCTCCTGACAATGCGCGCCGTGTCCAGGATCACTGCCTTTTGAATCTGGCCCTTGACCCAACCGTCTAGCGAGAGCCTCTTGAGGTGTTGGTCGAGGCTCTTTGCTATCAAACCGTTCACCGACACGACTATCGGAACAATGTCTACATTTGTGATGAGTAACTCCTTGGTCTATTTAGGTATTGTCTTGTCTTATTACTATTATTATTATTTACTACCTTTACTATTTAAATTGTGATTTTCTTCTTCTTTCTTTTTCATTTTTTGTTTCACCCAAATCCCAATAAAGACAAAAGCTGATATAACACTTTTGTCTTTATTGGGTGAAACAAAAAATGAAAAAGAAAGAAGAGGACGACATTTATTAACTATTTCAAGGCTACCAAGGATATTAAACTAGGTATCATAACACGGTCAAGTAAATTTAGGATTATTTTTTATTTCCCACGAAATAATATTTTATAAGCCTATTTTGAATTTTAAAAAGCAAACCGGATCGAAGTTAAGCTTTTGGAAAAATATATTTGACTAGCGATCATCTCCGACTTTCCCCGGTTTGAACAACGTTATCATAATATCAGTTGTATGACGTCTACTGTGGAACATAGACCTCCCCGATAAATTTCCAATAAGACCGATTGGGAAGGGTTCGAACAATTAGGTTATAATTATCTTTTAACAGTTATAACCATCATCTACAATAACCTACATCATTAACCATCAGGCTTAAAAGTGCCTTTAAAAAAAGATAAATTGTTTATAATTAGTTGTAGATGTTGTAATACTCGTATTGTAAACCACCTGTAGATTACGTACAAAGCGGTTTGACTCAACATTAAGCTCGATTACAGAGGCGCCAACGTAAATTAAATAGCAACGTAAAAAGTGTTCTCTCTATCGAATGCCTAAAGTGAAAAAGAAACAGAACTATGCTATTTAGCTAATATAATTACGCTAGCGCCTCCGTAATCGGGCTTATTATATTCGTAGCGCTAGGAAATGGAGTCTTCCAGCTTTCCTGTTTCCCAAGGGATATAATCTAAAGCTTTTCAAATCAGAGTGAATAGGTATCTAGTATAATATTAAATAGGTACAAAATCAGAGAGAATATGTGAGTATCTTCTAAGTCTGCGTCCTTCATCTTCGACCACAACGCCGCTTACCTACCATCAGGCGAGTTGGTGAACAAGCGCGGACTTATTCACGTTAAAAAAATAATCTGCCAAGTACGAGTCGGACTCGCGCACGAATGGTTCCGTACTGTTTGGGTTTTGGTTTGGCCCCCTTTAAATATTTATTTTATTTTAATTTAATTATTTATTATTAAAGTTAACATGCAGCTAAATATTCTGTGAATATTTCAAGCATCTGCCTGTTACCATTATTGATATCGAGCGAAAAACGGTTAAAATTTAGATTTGATGTCTGGGGGCCCCCCTTAAATATTAATTTTATTCTATTTTTAGTATTTGTCGTTATAGCGGCAACAGAAATACATCAGCTTTCTAGCTATAACGGTTCATGAGATACAACCTGGAGACAGACAGACAGACGGACAGCGGAGTCTTGGTAATAGGGTCCCGTTTTTACCCTTCGGGTACGGAACCCTGAAAAAGTTCAACAAACAAACAACATTTGCGCTCTTTCTTCATTCAGTATTAGCAAAGAATATATAATAATGTATTAGTACCTATATATGTATGTCGTACGGATTTCGTAATATTTCTTTGAAATGTATAATTTCTAATAGTGCATTGGCTTCGCATGTTGCCAGACAAAAATAAACGAACAACAAAATTGTTATTAGCATAGATAATTTGTACAAAGAATTCAGAGCATTTTTACTATGTCATAGCATATTTTTTAACTTGGTTTTCCCATATTTTGTTTTGAATACACAGCAGTGGGTGGAAACAGGCCGTATATATAGATAGGTATTACAATCAATAAAACTAAAAAAAAAAAAGAAATGCCAAGTCGATGGGTTGATGATGATGTTTTCAGCTATAAGTAAAACTCTTTTTCTCTTAGGTTAAACGGCGTTCGACGGCGGTTCTTTCAAGGGTTTTCTTATTTTTCAGAGTATTTTTAGTTTTTTAAGGTTCAACCACATCAAGAGGCTTCCTTTTCAGGGGTCTTTTCCAGGATTTTTCTTCTTATGATGCACCACGGCAGCAAGAATAACTCGCTCTACTATCATCTCTATGACCAAGGACACACCATAATGTGTACGTACATAGAGATCTGTAGAAAGGCTTTCACTAACTCGGCAATCGAAACACTTATATGAGCAAGATACGCATATACCGCAAAATGCATTTTTACAAAACGTACCTAAATTATATTATAGAATGGAGTGTTTTGTGAGTGCACATGAACAGGGGATTTGTGATGAGTAATTCCTTACAAATCACTACATAGTATAAAACAAAGTCGTTTCCCGCTTTCTGTCCCCATGTATGCTTTTATCTTTAAAACTACACAACGGATTTTGATGCGGTTTTTTTAATAGATAGAGTGATTCAAGAGGAAGGTTTACTAATACACCTGTGCGAAGCCGGGGCGGGTCGCTAGTAAGATCAGAAATCCGAAAGTGTGTGTTTGTTGATTTGTTGGTTACTTTTCACACAGCAACGGGGCAACGGATAGATCTGATTATTTGCATTAATTCAGTTTGAACGTAGTAAAATGCCATAGACCTGTAAAAAAATTAACGATCATTTGGAAAGCCGCGGGTATAAGCTTACATCTACATAATTACATGTTTTGTGTTTAGCAGAGTTTCGTGCGAAAAGAAAGTCTTTACTAGATCAAGTCAACATGACCCATCTCGTGAGATCTATGGTACGTAAGGTCTGCGGCAGACGCAGATGCATCCGATAGCAGACTAAGTGGTAGAAATCCCGGTTTTTTACACGAAAACCCACTCAGTGGCGCAGGGATACGTAGGTATAAGAGTGATATTTGCAGGCAAAGACGCCCATCTCTACCCACTGTTTATCTACTTTCTAGAGACGCAATTTGGATGTTGTTTAAAAATCTGTATTCGACTTTATGATCAAGCACTGGTTTTAGTTGAATAATTCGAATAAGATAACGAACACTTTTTCACAATGAGGTAAGATAAAGTTACTAGACTGTCATCAGATGCGATGGTGCTGGTCTGTGATGGAACAGTATAGTGGACAGTGGTCACATACATTATAATACAAAGAACACGTGGCCAGGCGTGGTGATGGTGGAGTAGACCCCTGACTGAGTGGCTTCAAATAGGAGACAGGCGTTCCGTAGGCAGACCACCAGCCCCATCGGGCTGGTAGTCGACCCATCGATCAAATCCATCGCGGGACACGCGTGGATGAGATCAGCCTAAGACAAGGAAAACTGGCACAAGGGAATAAGGTTTTTTTTGCAAGAAACACCTTTATTGCAAAAAAAAACTAAATCAATAGCTTCTACGTTTCCTAAAGAAAATATCGATTTACTCGTAATATATAGGTCAGATGTATAATTCGACTAAGTTTTGCGACATCCCTATTCAAACAATTTCAAAACGCTTCACATTACAAGTATGTTTGTTTAATGTGTTACAATATATCTTTTCGGGACATAATTAACAGGGCATTGTTCTGCGCCGAAAGTACACATTATGTATGTGAAATTTATGTATGTGTGGTTATGATTAAGGTCACGGGTAGATGTTTGTTCAGCCGAGTAGTGGAGAAGCCACAGCTGACAAATTGTGTGAGGTACCTTACCTTTGTTCATCTACATATAATAATTATAAAAAAAATAGAAAGGTTATATTTAAAGGTGCAACTCTACCGGAAACCATCTTCGTCACGTAATGGTAACATACTATAATATAAATGGTAAATAAACCTGTCTCCGCTGTTTTCGGATCGAACTCTCACAATTTAGCAACGCACTACAATATATAATCAAACATAATTATTTTTTCCAAAAAATGGCATGACCGATTTAAACCGTGTACAAAATTTGCGAATATTTCGCACGGATCGATGTAGCATTTTTCACAATATTGTTGATTTATCGAAAATGGCTCAGCCGATTTCGATAGAATTTAAATGAGACCAACTTCGAAGTATACTCTTTCCAATAAAAAAAGAATTATTGAAATCGGACTACAAGTTATGCGTGGTTACACATAAAAAAATATACGTGTCGAATTGAGTACCTCCGCCGTTTCGTTGGTCAAAGAGGGACATTAATGCATCTATTTACACAAAAACATGATCGAAAATCATCTTTATTTCACAATGTTTCCTTAAATACGAAACTAAGCACGCTGTTACACGAAAAAACTCGCGCGGACAAATAGTAAAACTATATTTGACAGATTGGCTTTGACGCGTTTATTTATCTCTTATTTAGGTAAGGATAGATAAATAAATAAATATTGGAGGACATCTTACACACGGTCTCTGACCCCAAACTAAGCATAGCTTGTGATATGGCTGCCAGAGACTACATACACATATTTTTAAATACATAGTTTTATAGATAGTACCTAAATAACGTCCAGACACAGAGCAGACACCTATGTTTAATGCTTACCCTGGGTGGGAATCAAACCCACGCCTTTTGATCCAGAAGTCAGGTTCACTAACCACTGAGCCATCGAGACAGTCGAAATATTGGACCTAAATCTAACTCTACCACCTAAGTGTTATAGGCCGAACCAAAGTTCTTGGCATGTGTGTATTTATCTATAAGTGCGCACATGCTGCTCTCTGGCGTCGCTTACATATAAATATATTGCTACTGATCAACCACTTCTGTCGTGTTCACTAACGCCAAGAATCATTGATACAGCCTCGGTGGCTCAGTGGTTAGTGACCCTAACTGCTGGGCCAATACGACGTGGGTTCGATCCTCACCCAGGGCAAGTATTTGTGTGATGAACATAGGTGTTTGCTCTGTGTCTGGGTGTATTCGTTACTATCTATGTATTTAAAATATGTATATGTAACTGTAACTAAGCTTTGCTTAGTTTGGGGTCAGAGGCCGGGTGTAAGATGTCCCCAAATATTTATTTATTTATTTATTCGGCCAATAATAACGTTAGCAACATCCATCCACCCACACAACCATCAGCCACAGGACGTCCACGGCTGGACATAGGTCTTAGGATCTCCAATAAGACCGGCTGAAAGCGATTTGTATCTAGGACGATCCTGAGGTCATCCGTCCACCGTGCGGGTGGACGTCCTACATTATTACGTTGTTTTAACTGTAAAAACTGCACTATAAGCCAGCCTTTTTAATAGCTCACTGCAGGACGTAGGCCTACCCAGGGTTGTAGGGCCATATCCACCACGCTGACCCATTGCGGGTTGGTGGATTCACATACGCCATCGAACGGACTTCTACAGACGTACGCAGGTTGCCTCACGATGTTAGCCAGTGGTGTGAAATTCCGTACATTAATTTCAAGGAGCTCATTAGTACAGGATTGGGATTTGAACCCACAACCTCACGATTGTAAGGCGGGTGTTACTACCTCTAACCATGGCTTTTTTTACGTTGGTAGAAAAGGATACAATCTTGAGCGCGCGGTTCCTGAAGTCGACGACGGTGAACATCTGATGCGGCTCCAGGATGTCCAGCAGGTGGTGACGAGCTGCCTCGCGCTCCGCGGCCGACGCCTTCGCCGTCACCACGTCCAGCCCTTTGTAGATCTGGAACAATACATCGTGTTGATAACATCATTTTTCAAATAAAGAGAAATGAAGTCCAAATATTTTGTCGTTTAGGTAAAAAGAGAGGTAAAAATAAAAAGCCTGCTATTTAAATTACGCTGAAGTTCAAGAGTTTTACTATGGGGCCGATCCTAAAATCACGAAAAAGAAATCAGGTGTTCCGTACATTTCGTCGAGTATATTTTTTCAGATTTTGTTTGCGATTTCCGAGTGTAAATTACGTGTTTATCTGTGTCTTCGTTTTTTTTTCAATATTACGGGTTTTGATGGGGTTTTAATTACAAAATTATTTAGAATTTCAATTACAATAATACAGGTGTTACTCAGGCTTGTTTGGAAATAAGTCTACTGTAGCTGTAGCTTATAGGTACCTATGTTATATTCTAATTAAATGTACAAAAAACTCGTTAGTTTCCACGAATAAACTTATAGGATTTATTTTCCAGAAGCTAGAGGTATAAACATCCTCATTTATCCGCGTCTAAAGGCCGAACGGGTCAAATTAAGATTATAACATAAACATATCATCGTGTTTGTCAGCTAGCACCTGAATACATTTAATTTAACACATAATACATCGTCAAAACAATCGCATAAATGAATTACTAAATCAGATACAAACAAGGCTTGATCTATAAAACATAATTAACTAGTTAATTGATTATGTTTCTCAAAAAACCGAACCAAATCAATTTTCCAAGCGACCTTGATGCTTGATTGATCCATTTACGCCAAAATCATGAATATAAATAACATAATAATATAAAATGGAGGGAAGACGTGGTTTTTGGTTAACCTACTTTCAATCATCTACATGTTGTTTTTGTCTAAATCGTGAACTTGCTTTGTCTTGTGGCTTTGGCTTCGAACTTTCAGTTGCTCTGCATTTGTGGAAGCAGGATTTTATTTTATTTGTAACACAGAACTTAGATGATGTTCCTACGAGTACGTTTTCACTGGCTTAAAAGCATTTTTTAACATTTTTACTAGAGGTAAGCAGTGGTGGTCTAGAAACAGTAACACCTGCCTTAAAATCACGAGGTCGTGGTTTCGAATCCCGGTCTAATACCAATGAGTTATTTTTTTTAACGCGAATAAGTCCGCGCTTGACCACCGACTCGCCTGGTGGTAAGCGAGTTGGTGGTCTTAGAATGTTTGTACGGAATTTCACATCACTTTCGATGTCCATAATAGGACGTCCTACGACTGGCGATGATGGTAATGCCCTATTTTTTACCCAGGGAAAATACTTTATGGATACCACCCCACCCCGGGGGAGGCAGGGTGATTATGTGGGAATTCCACCTGAGGCGGTGTACCCACTAAACACCCTGGGGTGTTCCTTCTCTGCGCAACTGCGTCGGTATTGCGGGAACGCTTACGCACATTTCCGCTACCATGATGCACTACGCCCTAAGCTAACCGATATTATAATGGGTTATTATAGTAGTTTATGCAACTGTCATATAATGAATACCCGTGTTAGATGCAGTTGCATACACTACTTTATCTTCACTAATAAAAATAAAAATAAAAATAAAATAAAAAAAACATATTGCGAAACATTAAAATTCACGCGTACGTGTATTGTCACAGAGAACTTGGCGCCATTAAAATCTAACCAATGAGAGCGCAGCTGCGCGCGCAGGGCCAATCAGGAGCGAGCGCGCGATATTATAATGAGATTTTACGATATCGATGTGGATATTATAACATCATGTGAAATTGCTTAAATTGAGTGTTTTGTTGTCTGCGCTATAACAGTAGTCATTATAAGTCAAGTATTGGAAACATAAGTAGAATGTTACAACATTAGTGTAGATAAACCTATATTATAGATGTAAGATCGATGCTCAGGCACGGTAATGGTGTCTAACAGTACAGTGACTCGGCCCTGTCCTTGAAATAATTATCTACAGCGCCACGTGGCCACGCAGAACGTATCACACGCTAGGGCTACCCGCCTTCAGTAGTTTATTTTCGTCTACTTACTCTTTACCAAATTGAGTTTCTTTCTAGTTTCTATCATTGTGATGTAAAATTATTATATTAATCTCAAAGTAATAAATTATTATGTTTAATATATATATAGCGGGTTAGCTCAGTGGTCAGAGCGTCGGGCTAGTGATCCGAAGACGCAAGGTTCGAATCCTGCATCCGCGACGAATTTTTGAAATGTTTATCATAAAAAGTAACTCTTTGAGATAAACCTAGTGTGGGATGCACTATAAAATAAAATAAAAACATTTTATTTTATTAATTAAAAAAAAAACTATTTGATGTTTTACTAATTTAGCCACATTGGCACAACTGATCCTCGGGTTTCCGTCCCGATGTTTTACTAATTTAGCATCAACTTACAGCGTTGAAACACCTTGAGATAACACTAGTTTTATCTCAGAGTTCCAAAGCAAGCACTAAAAATAAAATAAATTTACGAAACACAGAAGTCAACAATTTAATCTAACAGGAAAATCCTATACTTGGAGTGTTATGTTAAGTAGAGTTAAGTAATACGTATATATATTATGTGTAACGATCTACTTACATACCTATAATAACTAACTTACTGTTCCCCAAATATTTCCCGCCGTAAAATCGTACAATAACTACACACTGTCACACACAATAAAAATATTATATATACTTAATCGCAACATCGAGAGCAACCCATGAATATGTATTAATAACCTACAAATACGTAAAACGCCATTATTTTCGAAAATAATCACGATTATGCTAATGCTAAGCAAAAGGTATGAAATGTATGTAAGAAGGGCGGCCACTGAAAAGCACATGCCACAGTAAAGTTGGCAGCTCTGAATATTTATAAGCGTAAGAAGGTTAAGAAATCAGGTCGGTTTAGATTAAAGGTTATTATCATCATCATCTCAGCTGTAGAATGTCCACTGCTGGCTTTGCCTATAAGTATAATATCTCTGAAACGAAATATCGCCTTTTGTAAGTTGTTCGCTTCAACACGAAGATTTTATTTTCTTCTGTCTGGGTGCTGATTTTTGTCTACAGATCGCATTTTAAACGACTAAATTTTATACACAGCTTCCATTTATTAATGTTTAGGTGGTCGGTGTCTGTTACACTAGATTAAGTATTTTTTTTGTATTGCTGTTCGTTTAATTTATTTTTGTGTACAATAAAGTGTTTTCTATTGTATTTTTCTTCAAAAAGGAGGGAAATTCGATTTCGCGCTATTTATCAGTCAAAATATATGGCAAGATTATTTAAAATCTAAACCCTTATAAGATTAACGAGTATGAACTAAATCGGTCAAGAGTGAGTCGAGATATGCTTATGAAGATACAGTTAAAGAAAGAGATGTGTCGAGGTCTACTATTCGGAGAACTACTAGTTATGTGTGTGGTAGGACTACCAACTTATACCGCTGTAATACAACTGCCTCTCATGTTATGATACAATTATATGGCCAATATGATTTTGACCTCGTTACTTCGAGCAAATGTCTATAGAGTCACAATCGTGCAAAAAAAGTGTCCGAGCCAAAACTCTGCCCAAGCTATGTAGTGGGCAGGCTTTTTAGTTAGTCGTAAGGCCATTGCAAGGTGACTACAACGCCGCGCGATGCCAAAGTGCTCGATTACAAACACTAATTTGGTGACATAACATCGTGCTTCGAGAAAACAGGTCATTGTGAATCATTTAATGAAAATATCTAAGTCGGTATGTATATCGGCGCTCGGACATTT
Organism: Hypomecis atomaria; assembly: GCA_964007245.1. Classification (NCBI taxonomy): domain Eukaryota; kingdom Metazoa; phylum Arthropoda; class Insecta; order Lepidoptera; family Geometridae; genus Hypomecis; species Hypomecis atomaria. The sequence continues at coordinate 3,945,491 of OZ023295.1, read as the reverse complement.
TTTTACTACTTTTACTTAGGGACTGTGGCTCTGTAGATATTTGCTCGAAGCCTAGTTGATAAAAATTAGTAGGTAATCATGAGACATCATTCCCCACGCATCATCTCAATGAATCGTGCGTCACACATGCTCCAAATTGAAAGTCAAAAAACATTATCTCTATCCCGCCCCAAGTCACCACTATCAGAGACGGTTCACACAGTGCGGTGATGCGCCGCATTTTTGTCGACTTCCAAAAAGGAAAGAGCTTAGGTACCATGTTCGTCTATGTTGAAGTCAAACTTCTAATGCGACTTCCAACAAGGTTGCGTAAACGTTTAACGCAACCATGGAGGGGGTATGAAAACACTGTTGCGTCGAAGTTTCACTTCTTCCGCGAGGAGGGAACTTGAACACTTGAATTTTTTAATGTATGTTCATCAATATTTTCGCCAATTGCAAACTAATTTCAAAAAATCTTTTTATTAACGAAGGGTATACTTCCGAGGTGACCCATTTAAATTTCATCGAAATTGGCTGAGCCGTTTTTGAAAAAACAACTAATATAAAAAAATCTACATTGATGATACATCGATTCGTGCAAACTATTCGACATCTGTACTAGTGTACAGGGTGGAAGTCGGTTTTGCCTTTTTTGACTAAAAATAATTATTGCCGGATAAACAATTACACACAGTATAGTGTGACGTGCTCTAAGGACATTGTGTGAGTTTGTACAGTAAACAAAAAGTATTAGATTAGTGTGGCATTTGTAAACTTTTAATAGTTCATTCTTGTTTCCGTCCGGAGCGGTTTAAAAAATGTTTGGACCCTGACAGAAGCTACTGCAGTTTTTGTTTAAATAGAAATTAATCATATAGGGGTACCGATAGCGATAAGGTCGCGGATTGAGACACTTTTCTTATGTTTTAATTTTTGTTAAAGTGAAACTTCTAATGCGACTTCCAACAATGTTGCGCTAAAAGTTTAACGTTATCATGAGGGGTTATGAAAGCACTGTTGCGTCGAAGTTTCACTTCTTCCGCGCGGAGGGACTCCACTTGCATTTTTATTAGGTATACAGTTTTTTAGGTTTTTCTTGATGGACAGTAAATTATCTATTTATCTAGGGTACTACTACGCAAATGCTACGTGTGTCGTCTACCCGCTTCCGCCCGGAACCTATCATGAGACATACCATAGTAGGCCTCTTGTACACGGCAATCTTTACTGTGTTAAACCCTACGGTGGATTCGCCGTGTCTAGCCACAGTTGCCACAATGGAGCTATAGGTGTGTAAATGGAAACAGCGGCTCTACGGCACGGCGCTGCCGATCGTACTGTGACGCGGTAGGCGCGCGCGGTAATTACGGCGAGTTGTTTACACCTAAGCGCGAGAGTAACTATGCCTTAAGCTGTGTTTTTTTATGACTCGTGCGATCGGTCTTTGTTTACGTCTTTTGTTTTTTTAGTGTTTTTTGTAGTGAAGGACAACAGGCTCTTCCCGAACATTCAACCTGTTTACTTTGTTAACACAATAGCATCCTATTAATTCGTGTTATGTCGCGAATAAATTAGACGATTCCTGACAGTTATACCCGGTATAAATAGACCGTACCGTACCGTACAATTAAAAACCGTGCTGCATACAAGAGGCCATATTCTTATACAGACCAGTGTGAACCGACTCTAACCGTACCAGGGTTATCGGTTATTGTGAGGAGATACCGGCCCTTCCGGCCGACGCTTCAAAGTCACCTTTCATGTTGCGTTAAAGTTTAAATTAATTGATAAGCATGTTTATACATTGATACGGTATTGACGCAATTGTGATAGTATGACCAAAATGTTGAGAAAACCTACGGCATTACGAATTTATGTTATGTCAATTTGTATAGTGTTTTATCACTGATATTCATTGATTTATATCCAATCATAGAAGTTCGATGGTAGAGCTTTTCTGAAAGTGTGGTTATCCAACTGTAATAAAGTGCGCCTTACAATCGTCAGCTTGAGGGTTCAAATCCCGATCCCACTAATGAGTTCTTTATGGGGCTTATGTACGGATTTTCATATCAATAGTTTTTTGGTAAAGGACAACATCGTGATTTAATATGCGAAGGTCTGTACGTATCTCTTCTTTCTAGGGTTCCGTACCTCAAAATGAAATGACGGAACCGTTACAGGATCACTTTGTTGTCCATCTGTCCGTCCGTCCGTATATAAAGACCTTTTATCTCGGGAACGCGTAAAGATATCGAGTTGAAATTTAAACCATATAGAAACGTATAATATATCCATGATCTCTTGTAGTTGTAAAAAATCAAACTTCTCAGTTATCGTAGAAAAAAGATCCGATTATATTCTTGATCGAAGCGATTATATCATAAAAAGCAGCATATTTCAATACTCACAAGGGAGTCAAACCTATAGGTTGACCTAGAACTATAAAATTCGGCAAGGAGCCAATGCTCCTTAAGACAATTCTTAGAGTACACATATAGTAATAAATCTTAAAATTTTATTTTTTTAATTTACTGATTAAAAATAGAGCCTTAAATGCAAACATTATTTTTACGACATGTCATTTTCGATGGTTGACGAGACAAGTAAAAAATAATTACACTCTTAACAACTCAATTCCCAATTTTTGTAATTTTCTAGATTTGTACGGAACCCTCGGTGTGCGAGCCTTACTCGCACTTGTCCGGTTTTTTTATACATAATAGGGCTAAATTTGGTCATCAGCTTGCCTGATGGAGAGCGATCTTGTTACCAAGGATGGAGTATGTAGACCTACAAGATACCTACACCATTTTATATAACACTCTTCCGCCATTTTGAGCTAAAGACCATACACGCACTAAATGATTTTATTTATAAAAGAAGAACAGATTAAATTATGTCATATTTAATTAACCGTCTCAAACAAACCAGCTTCCTATTCAAATATAATTAGGATGATGTAAAATTCTACAAATCTTACGAAATCTGTGAAAAATGTCAGCGTTGAAAAGATTATCGGTTCCATAATTTTAATACTCGTAAATTTAATTTATGTATTAATTTTGCCGCCCGTGCGACGGTCCGTCTGTCACCTTGCCACGAATAGACTAGGCTACGTCGTACCTATTGCGGTAGGACTTATTAATATACAGGCTCATTTCCTACAACGGACATATTCTATACTCATAATAATGAACAACTATAAAAATAATTTTTCAATTGCATGTCGAGACATGCGTATGATAGGCTTCCGTAGATGTTTAGATGATAATAAAAAACAATGTTTACGATGTCATTAGATGGTCTCAGAAAGTTTGAAAATTCTATGTTACATACTTTAGAAATTATGGAGGGGATGGGGACTCTTTTTTCAACTTTCTCGACCTATATCTCACCCATGTGGTACATGTGACAAAAAATCGTTTAGGAAACCTTACATTCATTTTAGAAATCCACATCCCCTCAAGTGGGATTGATAAAAATGTTTATCCCCACTTTACATGTATGGGAGCTACCCCTTACATACACCGTTTTGAATTTTTTTTATATGATTTGTTAGTAGTACATATTTAAAATTGATATCTATACTTAAACTATCATAATATCAAATTTCATGTAATTTTGTTGATAAATATGGAAGGTATAATAAGGCTTTGTATTATTGGGACGGACGAACGGACGGACACAACGAAGATATAAGGGTTCCTCGTTTTACTACGGAACACTAAGAACAACCACAAAATGGCAGGAAAAAAATCAGGCGCAAAAATGTTTATTGACTCTGTACAAAATCTATACGACTGATATTTTTTCGAAATTTCAGTGTTGGCTGCATGGTAAAAGTACCTCTATACATATGGAATCCTTCGATTCCAAGTCCACTGAGGGGATGGCGGACGTCTGTTAGCTTTTCATCCTGATGTTTATCTACACATAGTCCTATTCTATCATTTATTATAGGCGTCCAAAATAGCTGCAGGAAGGAAGTGGCTTCATTATTTCCATCATTGGCAGCTTATTTAAACCTAATGCTGGGTATAGGCGTCTTTCATATACAACCTTCCTGTTCTGAACTATTGTCAAAAAAAAACAATGTATTGCCCGAAATTCCTGGATGTCGTCACGCAATAGTGTGGGTTTTCAGGACTACGCGTTACTTCTATCTCTATCAGGGACTTATCATTACCGAAAATGAATTACATTCAGGATACTCATGCTTATTTTATCAGTTCAATTAACCCCCTTGTAAATGGGCATCCTAAACGACATTTGGTAATCTAAAATACAAATATCTAATTTGTTTAATACAAATAACAAATCCATAATTCTTGTATGTATCATCAAAATATGTATTGACCTTCCGATCAAAACTGCTGAACTGGTTGACGTGAAACTTTGGAATATTAAACAAGCATGCAGGCGACAGATATCGCTATCAAATTACAATGTTAAATATTTAATAATATGAGACGTGCGAAAATTTGTTGCCATGGTACCGTTAGGTGGCGCAAGTTGCGAGCGAAAGCAAGAAACTATATTTTTTTCATTTAATTGTTAGGTTAGGTTGTTTTTAAAAATAAGTATTTAATTTGACTCTAATACTGATCGATTATTTGTTTCAATTTAAAGTCTTCAATTTGATTTGACTACCACCTAGTCAGTTAAAGGACTACCTAGTTAGGAAGGAAAAACCATGGCCGTAGAGGGGCGAAAGAAAGCCGGCAGCCCGTTCAGGGAAGCGGTGCGACGCGCACTTCTAGATTTTACACCGTTACTCTGCCCAAATTTTATGAGTTATATAAGTAAGTGAGCTATGTGCTATAAGTGACGTTTAAAAGAAGTATGAATACTGTACGGAGTGAAACAATAAACCAATGATTTCAAGGATATGGAGTTTTTATTACATAATTTACTAGGGTCATAGCCGTGGTCATAGGTACCCCCCGTGGTTTAAATTCTTGCCTTGTCGTGGCGGGGGAGCTTAGTAGCCAGGGGCCTTAGCCAAAACACCATTCTACAATCGTAAACGCCAGTAGAAAACTATTTAAATGTATGGTAATGACAGTTAGCAGCGATAAATCACGTGGTCAGAGAATAGATAGAGAAAAAATCGTAGCCAAGATACAAATTATCAATTCGTATTTCGCGAGAGACTAGACGCAATCGTTTTCTACAACGACTATAGCTAACTCCCGTACAAACGCTAGCCAAGCAGCAATTTGACAGGCGCAAACGTAACGTTATCGTAGTTTTGGAACGCCAACTCAGGCGATTGCTTATACCCTGTAGAAAGCGACAAATAAATATGGCGTCGTTAGCGTCAGCTGTTTGATTGTGTATTGTGACGGACGATTGTGGTGTTATTTTATTATAATTTCTGTGTTATTTCTGCGTATTTTTAAATTAAAATGCACGCACTAAATATGTTATGGGGCGCTCATAACGAAGAAGTGTTGATTACACGTCGAAATAGAGGGATATATCGAGATTATGTGGAAGTAATCAATCTAATGTCCGAAACCCTTTTCATCAAGCGTTTTCGGTTAAATAAAGCGACTTTCCAAGACCTTTGTGAGGACCTCCGACGACAAACATCAATAAAAGGAACTGTAGAGATATCCGTTGAGGTTAAGGTATGTAAAGATAATATCCATAGGTTACAGTTTAAATTTTGTAGAGCTTGATACCTAATTACCTATTTATTAGTTTCACAGCAACTGAAACATTTACCTATATCTGTTACAGGTGCTGTGTGCTCTCAGTTTTCTTGCTACTGGTTCTTACCAGAGAATTGTTGGAGTCAGCCATCATCTGCCACAGAGGACAGTTAGTCGCATCATTAAGCAAGTCGTAGAGGCTTTAAATCACAGTGCTATCATGGCAAAATGGATAATATTTCCAAAAACGAGACACGATAGAGGCATCATTAAACAAAAGTGAGTTAAAAACTAAACAATTACATGCATATTATCTATTTACAGTAGTGCTTGCAATGATTACCTATCTACTATGTAATTGCAATTTTGTGTTATGTTCATTGTTACAGATTCCAAAGAAAATTTCGTTTGCCAGGTGTGATCGGCTGCATAGATTGTACCCATGTAGCTATAGTGAAACCTATAGAAGAAGAGCATCTATATTTTAATAGGAAAGGTTATCACTCATTAAATGTACAAATGGTAAAGTACCTAGTTTTTAAAGATAAAGTAACTAAAATAAGTTATCATTAGAGTAATAACTATTATTTCATTGTAGATTTGCGACAGTGAACTTCGCATTACAAATGTAAATGCAAAGTTTGGCGGAGCCACCCATGATTCCCATATCCCTTTACAACCGGCTCAATATAGGCATAAAATCATCAAAAAAAAATTGACGGGAAAACCATGGTGATTTTGTGAACGCAACCGGTTTCATACGATCGTGCGGTTATCTGCTCATCCCGCACGAACGTATGAGACCGGTTGTGTTTACAAAATCAATATGGTTTTTGCGCCAATTTTTTTATCGATCCTCACGATTGTATTGAGCCGGTTGTAAAGGGATATATGGTCATCAAGTAAAGTTGAATCATTTATGCGTGAACTGCACCAAAATAATGAACAAGTATGGCTGTTAGGCGAGTATTTATAGTTAATTTTTCCTTTCAAAATATATTTGTTGTTTCCTTTAGTATTTTCTATAAAAGTAATTTATTTATTTTTCAGGTGATTCCGGCTATCCACAACGCCCTTGGCTTATGACACCAATCCTTAATGCCGTTCAAGGGTCAAGGGAGGAAGAATATACCCAGAGGCATGTGCAAGCCCGTATCCCAATAGAGCGCTGCTTTGGATTACTTAAAGCTCGGTGGAGATGTTTGCTCAAAGATAGGGTACTCCATTATCAACCATATGTTGCCAGCAACATAATAATGGCATGTTGTGTACTGCACAACATAGCATTAAAAGCTGGGTTACCACCACCACCGCCTGTGCTCACTGTGGATGAGGATGACAGCGTGAGTACGGCTATTCCCATATCCAGTGCAAATAGTCAGTCTGAGTTAATCCAAGGCAGAGCTATGTTGAATTGCTTAATAAGTAGGATTCAATAAATCCCAGAAATAGTATTACAAAATGAAAGCCATATAGCAATATAAGCCATTTCATAAAACTGAACCCACACATTTAAAATGCATAGATAGATAGTCACCGTAATACAAAATGTATTTAAAGTTGTATAGGTAGTTATTTCATTTTTTGTATTTATTTTTAGAACATTTAGGCTAGCATTTACCTTGAGCACAGGCATTGATTTATAACTATTTAATAAAATACCATATAACTTGTAACTTGATTATTTACTTCACTATTTTCTAACATAAAAACAACATCAAAGAAAAAAAATCTTTTTGGGGTATTTTAACAATTTACTTTTACCATCCTCATTATCACTTACTTCAACTGACATCCTTCCTTCCTCTTCTGATTAGTCCGGTAGTAAGCAAAATCAGTTAAAATTTTACATGCATAGTGTAACATCCTTATAAAAAAAAAAATAACTATAAAACCAAATCAAATTGTTACATGTAGAGATTGTAATTACAAAAATACAACATTCTGTTTGTAGTAGGTGATCATTATTGATGTCGGAATCCAGAATAATTGTAATAAAGGATGTTACATTATGCATGTAAAATTTTAACTGATTTCGCTACTACTGGTCTAATCAGAAGAGGAAGGAAGAATGTTGGTGGAAGTAAGTGATGATGAGGATGGTAAAAGTCCAATTGTTAAAGCTTTAGCAATATCAGCCAAAATTGTATTGCGGTTTTCCTCTATATCAAGTCTTCTAGATTCCAACCGAAGCTTTTCTGTTTCTCTCTGGTGTACATTTCTTTCCCGGTCCTCCTCCAATTTTAACCGACGGTTCTCAACGTTAACAAACTCACTAGTGGAACGCTCAAAAGGAGTTTGTGTCCGTCTGCGTCGAGCGAACAGTGCGCGGCGTCGCGGCGAAGACGCGGTCGGCGACGCTGCGATCGCCTCGCTTGGTGCATGCTCGCGACGCTGCGCCGGGCTCGCTGTGCGCTCCCGCCGCCGCCGCCTTCCCGGCGCTGCACCGCGTGACGTGGTACCGACGGGTGATGTTGCTGGCACCGGCGCTGGCGTACGTGCCCCGGCGAGTGGCGGAGGTGACGCTGCCGGTGGACTTGAATTACCACCAGAGGGAGGTGGTAAAATAGCCGTACTGCCAGATGTCATTTCTAGAAAAAAATTAATGAGATGTATTTTGGGTAGTTATTTTACTAAAAATAATGGATAAGGTACTCTCAACGTCCCCCACTGAAATTTCGTTTGGAATAACGTTTTTTACGTCAATAGTTATGAAGATTTTTTTTATTTAATCTACACTAATATTATAAGGAGGAAAAATTGGTATTTTTGTGTGTGTGTATTATTGTAATGAATAAACTCGAAAACTACTGTGCAGATTTCAAAAATTATTTCACCATTGGAAAGCTACATTCACCTTGAGTAACATAGGCTATATTTATTGCTAGAAAAGATTACGGATCCTTAATAAAACTTAAGTAACGTAATCCAAGGTGTATTTTTTTTTTCCTTTTTATATTAGTGTAGAAAGGTAAAAATATAAAAAAAATCTTATGTCCTCCCGTGCAAAGCCGGGACGGGCTGATGTGTTTGACTACGTACTACCCGTCAACAACTGTCCGTCACTTAATAATACACTCTGTTCACACAATCGATTTTTTTAAATAGTTGACGTAAAAACATTAGTCGCATAATTACGAAGCTTTAGTGGGGGATATTGAAACTAATATTTTTAATGGCTCAACGACTACCGCTGGTGGCAATTGGTACAAAAAATAATAGGTACCTTGTTCTAACATCCCTCAGTGGGGGTCGTTGGGAGTAGCATACCAAAATAATAAAATTATTTAAAATAAAATTAATCTAAGTAGTTCAGTGTACCTTCTATTGATTGTGTGGGATCCCTAGGTAGCATTTCCAATATTATTTCACTTGAAGGGTCCCGAGTCCTTTCAGTGGTGTTTTGGAAGGCTGATGGTTGGTCCTGAAAAACATTTTTAGAGCATATAGTTATGAACTTATGACTACTTATTATTTTAATATAAGCAAAGATCCCAAGCACATTACATACTAACATCAAATCCTCTCTCTTCAATGCCAGCTAAACCAATAACAGCAGACAAACCCATTATTGCCAACACCCTTTGCTCTAAATCTGAGAGGGCTTGTCTGCTGCTGGGACCACCACCAGTGCCATGAATTTCACGGCGCAATGTCAGAGCCTTTTTTTTTGTCTTGGTCTTCCAATCCGCCCATACCTATGGTCATATAAAAATCCATTAGTTACTTAAAATGTAATCAAATAAATATAGTCGCTCTTTGAACCTTAATCTGATTATGATATGTTTCATCCCAAACATTCCTTTTCTCCTTCACGCCTATCAGAATAATAACTATAGTGGTAAACATCAAAAAAGTCTAAACAATTTCAAAGGTTTGTGTTCCACTAACAGCATCGGCAATTACAGAGACTCCTCAGATATATGGGGCCCACTTAAACGGGTTTCACTAAGTAATATTCTCACCATGTTTAAAATTAATTTAATTTAAAATAGCCAGACTTAGGTCATATTATGACTTGTAAACGTAAATGTGCATCTTACTTTTTTCCATTTCTCTGTTGATTTAACTACCCCTCCACCAGTAGAGTTGAGTAATTCTATTAACTCCTGCCATAGCTGATCCTGTTTGATTCTGCCTTGAGGTCCTGATTGGGGCCTTGATAAATCGCCATGACTGAAATATTAGTAAAAAATATATTTTAAAGCAACAATTAACTAAAGGTGCACCAATGAGAGAAAGCACTTATAAAAGGGTCGAAATATAAGTGGTCTGTTTCTCAAGGGCCTATCATAGTTTGTGTCGCGGAACACGTCATTGTTTATATTTCAAATTCCTGAGTAACAAAGGAGTTCATTACTCGTATCACAAAATAATGTAGATTATTAGATAGGACTGATTTTAATAAAATAATTAACGTGTAACTAACCTTTCCATAAAGTCCAATAAAGCCAAAAATTGTTCCGGACTAGCTCTATTTCTGGAGTCCATTATAAACTTGATTTTATTAAATAGGTATTAACACAGAATTTCAGATTCACACTGTTTTAACCAATGTCCACTTATTAGCTTATTAATTCACCATAGATAATTAAAACGAATACTTTATTTCAATTAACTGATAAATTAAAATGTTTTGTTTTGAACTTTCGACGCGCGCGCGTAATGTGGATGTGACAGCAGCTTGACGGCAGTGACGTTGTCGAGAACGCTCACCATAGACTAAAGTTCATGTTTCTTCTATAGTCGTTGTAGAATGAGCGTTCGCCGTACTTGTAATGACTTGGCTACCTCGTTATCGCTTTCTAAGATCGGTAACGCTAAGACGTTAACGATTGTAGATAGAGAATAGATTGAAAGCGCTTGTGACTTGGCTAAGGCCCCAGGTCTAGCCAGCCTGGTGAAGCTAAGATGAATCCGTGGTAGGGTCGCCTCTCCGGACTTTCTCACTTTCTCCCCAAGTCCGTTCGGAGGCCGGCCGTTGAGTAGGAGGGTCGTTGTTGATGGTGCCTGCCCTATAGCCCGCTCTGTACCCTCCATAGTTGACTCTGTATACCTTCGATTGAGCCGATTTCGATAAAATTTAAATGGGACAACCTCTGAGGTATGATCTATCGAACAAAAAACAATCGTCAAAATCAGTTCTTGATTGTTGGAGTAATGGAAAAACATACATGCAAAAAAAACAATGGGTTTCACTCCGGGAGTGCCGGTAGAAGTGAAAACTTGAATATATAAAACACCTATAATTTACGTGGTAAAATACAATAAGTATCACACACGCACATACGCGCAAGCGCAAGCATACATTTTCACCGCGCGGTAGTAAGAGAGAAGGATAATACCTCCTCTCGCCGCGCCGGCGGTCTACTCTCGCTCCGTCCTACGAATTTTCGAACAGCTTACGCGTCTTTCCTGACGCGAGTTTTACATTTTTTACCCATCTCAAAAAGTGCACAACGCCGCAAAAGAAGGTTTCACTTAAAAACATTCAAATTGAGAACCTTCTTTTTCGATGTTGGTATAAAAAGCCTATAATACGAGTGTCCCGTAAAAAGAATCAATCACAGATTGTCCAAAGATGAATCCGCTCGCGTGCGCTCATGCCTTGGGCCACCCTAAATCCCCGCTCTCACTGCGACCGCGGCCCAAATGCGTTAAAATTCGCACAGATAACAGAAATCAGCCAAGGCCGCTTTATCAGCCAGCACTATTATACCTAATAGTTGTATTAAATAGTTTGTACTATCAGCTCGAAATGCTATTACTGCGTCATGCATGAATAAACTTACAATTCACTCCTAAAAGTAAAAATGACTTGGTATTTTTGCAGCATAGAATTAGATTCGTTTCAAATACTATTTGAAAACTCAAATAAAATCGGTTTGGACGCGGTCTAAACATTTCTCACAAAATAAGAAGTAGCAAAAGGATCTATTTTCATGGTATTCAAGTTCAGTTCAAGATCATTCATTTCTCAAATATGTACATGCATACTTATACTTGGTACTTAAGTACAATACTTATTGGTAAGATTACCTAATTGTATGATTTATGTTGAAATTACATGTCAACATAATTCATACAATTAAATACTTATGTTCTGAATAAAATGATTATGATTATAAATTTCAAAATACACGAAAATAGCTTTACCTACTAAGGTGGGCACTACTACGCTTATAAGCTAGGCTAGGTATTTAGCTAGAGTCTCTAGACTGTCCTCGGCAAAATTTTGATTCAGAGACACTATTGTAAGCTATTAGTCGTTCTATCAACATTTTAAAACACAGGGACGTTGTGACATCCTATTGTATCAGTAGTAAAAGACTGAGAAAATGGGAAGATCATTTTAATTCTGCTGATTTAAAAAGTTTCATTCACCCACCCACGTGAAGGTACGGTAATTTCGTAGACACCTACGGTTACATTTCCTAGAAGTGGGTCCTGGGTTCGAAAACTTGTACTAGAAGGGTCATTATAAATAAATAAATAAATAAAAATAAAAACCATTTATTGCAGGCACAGAGACCCAGAGTTCCAAAAAATTGTTGATTAAAATAATATAAAATAAAATGTTACACCTGTATAAGGGGTGTAACGTCCAGTCTTATAAATAGTTACTTAAAATTATACCGCACAATAGTGCCGAGTCGATATAGGTAGTAGGTACATACTCGTATATTCACTTCTTATTCGCGTCCATGTGGACAGAAACCCAATGCTCAAACAAAGGGCTCCGGAAGTCGTAGATAGCCCAGACAACTTTGGGAACCACCGGACTGGAGTATCAATGGGTGACACGTAGATAGGGTCTACGGACAGACTAGCATCGCTGGCTGTGCATTCTAATTCATGGAAATCTACACCTATTCTTCGAGCAAATATCTACAGAGCCACAGTACTTAATTGAAAGTAATAAAAAATGTCAGAGCACCGTCATACATATCTACTTAAATATTGTAGAGAAACTAACAAATACATTAAATAATTTACAAATACTTTTCTTCTCGAATCTCGACGTTATGTCACCTAATTCGTGCTTGTATCCGAGCATTTTGGCTTCGCGCGAACCTTGCTACGGAACCTTAGCCTGCCCACTACGTAGCTTGGGAAAGGTTTTGGCTCGGACACTTTTTTAGGGTTCCGTACCCAAAGGGAAAAACGGGACCCTATTACTAAGACTTCGATGTCCGTCTGTCAGTCTGTCTGTCTGTCTGTCTGTCTGTCTGTCTGTATGTCTGTCTGTCTGTCTGTCTGTCTGTCTGTCTGTCTGTCTGTCTGTCTGTCTGTCAGTCTGTCTGTCACCGGGCTGTATCTCATGAACCATGATAGCTAGGCAGCTGCAATTTTCACAGATGATGTATTTCGGTTGCCGCTATAACAACACATACTAAAAACAAAATAAAATAAATATTTAAGGGGGGCTCCCATACAACAAACCTGAATTTTTAGACGTTTTTCGCTCTATATTGATAATGGTACCAGGTAGATGCTTGAAATTTTCATAGAATATTTTGTTTTATATTCCCTTCAATAATAAAATTAAAATAAAATAAATATTTAAGGGGGGCAATGATTTATATAATACTCGTAGGTACGTCGAGCAAGTATTTATAGAGTCACAATCATGCAAATAATAATCGGCCAAGTACGAGTCGGACTCGCGCACGGAGGGTTCCGTACTGTATGGGATTCTGTATAAATCATTGAAATACATAGAAACAAGTAAAGTTATGTCGCTGTTACGCGGCGTCACTGAAGTATGCTACTGCTGCATGTAGTAAAGTTACGGATCATACACAGTGGGAATTTCAGTTCCCCCGTGATCATTGCGCAAGCACTGAATTACTAGAACCTCACCTTATCCTACAAATTGCCAAAGAGATTTTTTAAATATATAACCGATCCCGATCAAACAGATTCCGAATCATACAATCCTCGGTGGCTTTCCCACGTCTGGACCAATAGTAGATAAATTGCCATTTGATGAATACAAATATCGACATTTATATTGAGATGAAATGTACTGAATCTATTCATAGATAAGCTTCAATACCTATTACTTCACTACAATACCTAGACTCTAGCCTAGTAGAGTATTCAGCTAGAATGAAACATTAAATACTACAGACATTCTGAATGTGATATATGTCAAAGGTGAACGATATCGTTTATCGTGAAACTTTGTTATTGAATAAACTAAATAAACTCACGTGATCAATTATTAAATAATTTAAGAATAATTTGCCTGTTTATTCTAATAATACAACTATTGTTATCTCGTTTTTAGGGCTGCGTACCCAAAGGGTAAAAACGGGACCCTATTACTAAGGCTCCGCTGATCGTCTGTCTGTCTGTCACCAGGCTGTATCTCGTGAACGGTGATAGCTAGAACGTTGAAATTTTCAGAGATGACGTATTTAACAACAAGTACTAAAAACAGAAAAAATATATTTAAGGGGCTCCCATAGAACAAACCTGAGTTTTTTTACCGTATTTTGCTCGATATTAATAACGGTGACATTTAAATGCTTGAAATATTCACAGAATATTTAGTTAAATTATTCACTTCAAAATATATAATTAATAATTAAAATAAAATATGTTAAGGGGGCTTACATACGGTACGGAAACCTTTGTGCGCGATTCCGACTCGCACTTGACCGATTTTAGTTTGTTACTATGTTATAAAATGTTATCGCTCTGAAAATAACTATAACGCTATTAATTAATTATGCAGTGTGCCAATTGATTTTGATATGATTTTATACCTAAATAGATACCAATAGTATTAGATACCTACTCATGCCTATTTATTAGTACCTTCACTTCAACTGCGCATAACAAAAAACAACGGGTTGCACTCCGGGAGTGCGGGCAGAAGTGAAAACTTGCTCTCTTCATCTTACAAATTTCGATTAGGTCACGTGTCCTGACGCGAGTTTAACATTTTTTAACCGACTTCCAAAAAGGAGGAGGTTCTATGTTTTTTTTTGTATGTTCACCGATGAATCGAAAAATTATTTCTTTAGTTCGAAAGGGTACTCCCGAAGTGGTCCCATTTAAATGTTACAGAAATCGGCTGAGCCGTTTTTAATAAATCAACAATAATGTAAACAATTTTAGCGAAATATTCGAATTTTGTACACGATGGAAGGCGGTTTTGACATTTTTTGCGAAAAATAATTATTACCCATCCCAATAAGTGCACAACGCCGGTAAAAAAGTGTTCATTTCAAAAACAATGATAGTTTAAAGAAATCTGTTTTGAGATACGTACCGAATAATATTACTTTCTTCATTAGCTCAAGCTTTAAATTTTTGACGTGACAACGTCTTATAAATTGGTTTGCCGGGTGACACTTCAAGAAACTGCGTTACGCTCCGCTCACACTTTTCTCGAACTACCCCCTACTTAAGATTTAATCAGTTATTGTCAATAATAATTACTAACACCTAATAATTACAAACAACGAGACGAATGAGACGAATGAGGCACTTACGTGCCTCTCACTCGCTCTCATTCGTCTCATTCGTCTCAAAGTCGTTGTCACGTAAAACTTTCGCCCGTATACCGACTTTACAGGCAACAGTTTTTACCCACTTCCAAAAAAGAGGAGGTACTATTATCGTTTCTATGTATTTTTATGTAGGTTCTTATTCATCGACATTTTCGCCATTTGCGAACCGATTTAAAATAAAACTTTATTTCGAAAGGGAAGTCCCGAGGTGGTCCCATTAAAATTGTATCGAAATCGGTTGACTTATTTTTGAATAATTAACAATAGTGTAAAAATTACTGTACCAGCCTTTTTAATAGTCCACTGCAGGAGGTAGGCCTACCCACGAAGGGTGATTGGGCCGTATCCACCACGCTGGCCCAGATTTGGTTGGTGAATTCACATACGCCATCGAATTTCTTCTGCGGACGTATGCGGGTTGGCTCACGATGTTTTCCTTCACCGAAAAGCCAGTGATGTGGGATTCCGTACATAAATTCCAAAGAACTCTTTGGTTCGGGACCGGGATTTCAACCCACGACCTCACGATTGTAAGGCGGGTGTCAGTACCACTAGACCACCACTTTGAATGAAACATCGACTCGTGCTCTGTACGCGGTGGAATTCGGTTATGCGATTTTTGGCGAAAAATTGATTTTACTATATAATGACTAACATGACTGAATGGATACCAAGATGGACCAGGGGCCTTACTGTGTAAGCGCTCTGACGTTCGGCTTCGCTTGTTCTCCTGCTCGCGCCAGTCACTCACGCTACGAAGGCGAGCGGGAGGAAAAGCGAAGCCGAACGTCAGAGCGCTTACACAGTATGGCGTCAGGACGTTGCCTAGATATCTTTCCGCTAAATTGAAACGACACGTTCCATTTCGCGAGATTCGTTGAACACGCACATGAAACAATTTCGCACAAGTGTGCTAAAGATAATGCCTAAAATAAGCCGTTCATTCCATTCAGCAGAGTTCGATAGCGGATTACGTAATCGACCCACACGCGGCGCTGAAGCTAAATCAGTTAAATACTAAAACATATGGCTGTTAGCACTATATTAGGACATGGCGGCCAACTCAGAGCGCAGTGGGATGGGTCGCGAATTCTGCTTTGGATCTGATTGAGGTGGCAACTAGTAGTCATTTTGAGAAACATACCTACTTTGCATCAAATTATTAAGACGTGAGTAACTGAGTATGGCCAAGCAGAGGCAGTCTCGCACACATTTTCAATATTTTATAAAGATAAGTCACTGAAAAATAAACTGTTAGATATATTTACACAATAACACGAAAGTAAATTTACTTCACTTTTTAAAGTGAAACTTTTAAAGCGACTTCCAACAAGGTTGCGTAAACGTTTAACACTACCATGGACTGTTGCGTCGAAGTTTCCTTTCTTCCGCGCGGAGAGACTCCACTTGCACTTTTTTTAAATTAATGAACGCCGGCTGCACGCACGAAAAAGCATGACTCACTGTCACGTTCAGCCTGAACCGAACGTATAAGAATAGAGAGGCACGATCGACCTAAGCGTTCGGTTTGTGATGCATATGACGTTATCACGTAAAATTAACGTAAAAAGCGTTCTCTCTATCGAATGCCTAAAGTGAAAAAAAAACGGAACTATGCTATTTAGCTATTATAATTAAGATGGCGCCTCTTAATCGGGCTTATGGCCAACTCAGAGAGCAGTGGGATGGGTCGCGGAGTCTGCTTCGGGACTTACGAGTATTGATGTGGCAACTAGTAGAATATTTTATATGAGCTTACCCACTGAGTAATTAAGAAGGGTCTAGCGTGGCAAGGCAGATAACTCTATCGCGCACAAACATTCTTCTTCTTAAGTAGTCGTATACACTCTTGACAGAGTGGTCGTGGTCATCAGTTCCGGTGGTGGCTCGCTTTACAATGCGTCGCCATTCCTCTCGTATGGACGCCGTTCTCGTGCACATATTGATGAGACCGTTTAGTGCAGCCTTAATTTAGTCGGTCCAACGTAATGGAGCTCTACCGCGCGGTTTTCTACCTTCAATCTTTCCCTGCCACACAAGGCGCTCAACAGAGGTGTTGTCGCGTCGCTAGGTGAGAATGCGATTTTGGACAATTGAAGATAGACGCTGCTTGATGCCGAGTTCCTGTAGAATAGTCTGGTTCGTTCTAAATTCGGTCCACGATATCTTCAGCATTCTTCTCCAGCACCACATTTCGAGAGCATCTATCCTCTTTTTCTCACCCTCTCTCAAGGTCCACGTCTCAGCAGCGTAAAGAAAAATGGGAAAAACGAGGGCCCTTACAAGTCGGATTTTCGTGGTCTTAGTTATATTCCGATTTCCCCATATTTCCTTCAATTTGTTCATGGCTGACTTTGAGATTGCACAAACATTAAAAATTGAAAAATATACACAGGGCGCTACTTAAGTTTCTGGCCTCGGCAAGAATTAGTGTTACCGAAATTTTAACATTTTTTAGCTTAATTTATATCAAAACAATTTCAATTTGAGCGCTATTTACTTTATTTACAGTAGTACTTTGAAAAAATCATTTAGATTAAAAAAATTAAATCTAGTCGTCCATATTTTTGTGCGCCTTTTTTTATATTACTTTCGACGTGGATTTATGAAAACAAAAGTGTAACAATGGACTTCTTTTTTATAAGTCACCGGGCCAGATGGGATACTGCCCAGTAAAGTGCTATTTTATAGCTGTGGAAAAAAACTAATACTTGTTATTCTTTTATTTTTGAACTTCACTCCAGGATTAATTTCATGAAGATTTTCTAAAATTAGTAGTTGGGCTAGGAAACATCAATACTGTACATATTCTTTAATAAATCAATATCATTATATGATATACTGTAAGATAGGATCTTTTATGGGCATCAATATGACGTACAATAACAAAATATTACATAATCATTATATGGATTGATTTTTGGCAAAATTGACGAAATTCTGACAAACGCTAAGAAATAGGTACTTCATTCGAATTGGAAAAAGTACTTCTGAAATTGATTTAATTGAATGAAAACTAGCATTGATCTTCGTGTAAAATGTTTTTATGCAACAAAATCAAATTCATTCATTAATAAATGTGTTTTCACGATTATGCCAGAAAGATAAATAGCAGCCCACGTATAAACAGAATACAGGAAATATTCTGCTATAATTTCTCCTCCTTTTTGCGGGAAATACCTAATCGACAATCTCAAACGACAAAAATATATTGAAACTGTGTGAACCAAGTTTCTTTAAGATTCGTTTGAAAATGCGATCTGTAGACGAGAAGCAACATTCAAACTAACAGTCGAACAAGTGAAAGAAAATTTTGCCACCCGACGCATATTTTGCTTTTGTCTGTCCAAATGTTGGTTTTCTTCACAGGTCGCATTTTTTAATAAATCTTGACGAAACTTTATACACAGGTTCCATAAATTAATACATATCTTTTATCATCGGCAGTTTTTGATAGGAGGGGAATTTCCCTCAAAAAGAGGGGAAATTTGCTGTCGCGCTATTTATCAGCCGATTTCGATAATATTTGTCAAGAATGTTTAGTATCTAAATCCTTTAACAAGATTTACGAGTATGAAGTAAATCGGTTAAGAGCGAGTCGAGGCTTATGAAGATTTAAAATAGACGCGTCGCGAGATCTACAGTTCGGAAAACTACGAGTACTTGGCAACCCTACCCTACAACTTGCCCTTAAAATGAACCAATTACAAGCTAACATCCCGCGCAACGCCTGCAATCGGCGGGATCGAACCCACACCTACCTTCCTACTTTACTCCATCAATATCTGACGTACCATGACGTCACCTGTCCGAGTTATGAATGGGCCGGCACAGCTTACACCACAGTCGCCGCCTACGCGCGGCGCCCTCGCCTATTTCGATAAAACGTGTCAGTTTCCCGCCATTTACTTTCCACACAAACCTATACCCTATCTCAATACACTAAAGTTGGATTTTGTGGAGCAAATTTAACAGTAAGTTATGTTTTTGATGTCAGATTTGTGTCACTGCAGGTGGAAAATAAAACTGGGGCTTAGTTGTGTAGAGGTTTATTTTTGCAGGAGCGGTGCCGGGAAACTCGTGTCCGCGTTTGTACTCGTATCGAAGTTTTTATTTACTATGGAACGTACGAGTAGTTTAGCCATGGAATGTCGTAACTACTATACTAAAGCCAAAGTTTGTGGCGACGGCGTGGACCTCGTATGTGGTTGGCCTTAAATAAGTCCATAGATCGTTCTCAGCAAATTAATACAATAAATAGCCCATTTTTTACGAGGGGGATATCTTCGATAGATACCCGACTGCTTTGGAGTGCAGTCGGGTTATGTGTGGATTGTACCCGTTAAACCACCTCGGTAGCCAGCCTTTGTGCGTTCTTGGGAGCTCCGGGATCTCCAGGGGAACGCACCGGTGCTCCCAGTACTGTAAGTGACTGTTCGAGCCTGGCTAGGCTTATTCGGTCCTGTGCGACAACGGTGCCAGACACGTTGTCGTCCTATCGGGCCCGTTTGAGTGAATGGCAAGAGCCCTCTCTAACGATTCACGAGCCCAGAGGTCCTCTTTAAGTAGGCTCTTACTACAGGTAGGAGATACCGATGCCGTATTATATTGCCCTCGCATCAAAATCAATGGTAAACAATAAATAGCTTTAATCTTGATATCAAAGTACCTAAACCAAAGAGTAACCAAATATAAGTGGGGATCGGACTGCTCCCGGCATATACGCATCATATCGTAGTTTAAAAAATTTAATTAGGTTTAGTCTTATTTTAGTGTAGATTCCAGTACTTAAAGCCTTAGTTTTAAGAAATGTTGTTCAAATCATATTAAAATAAGTAATGCACATCAGGCCCCGGTGTCTGTGGAGTGTAACAAATCACTAAAAAAAACAGAGTAGCTATTTTATGGTAGAATAAATAAACCTTGGTCAGGCTCTTAGCTGTTAGCCTTTTTCCAGAGCATTAAGTAATGTAACACTGTAGCCTAGAATCGGGGTGACATCGCTCTAAGGCGAGGGCGACACGTGTGGGCAGCGTCAGGGGACCTAAGGCTGGTTTTCCATTAGAGATGTGCTACATAAGTAAGTAAGAGTATATATATATATATATGTTTGAGGTGCTATACGGGGCGTAGTGAAGGTAAAACGATTCGAACAGCATATTATTTTGTTTTGCCCATTCACAGTTAAAGTCATGCTTATTCATCATAATTTTACAAAATGTAAAAAAGAAATGACCTTTTCTTTTTTGAATGGGGAAAGAAGGACAAACATCACGAAAACCAAAATAATAGTCAGTTTATGTACAACAGTGCATTAACCAAAAAATAAGGTGAAAATCTCATCAGTTAATGCTAAAATGTCTGGAAAATTTGTTTTATTAGATAACATTGGACTTGAAACTAGTGTGATGTGACGCCGGATGATAAGTGATTTTTTTTCGAGTATTTCTTTTTTCGATCACCAGTGATCTACACAATGTCTCTGCTCTCTTTTCCAAGACAATCTGTACACTTAAGCTTTGAAAAAAAACTGTAGTCTTTTACTGTTCACTACTTCATTGCAAAGTTATAATTTTATTTGGTTGTATGGTCTATGGTTGTAATTTTGTCATAAAGAGGGAAGATTGGTTGCGCATGCGTATCTACCAGATTGCATGGGGTAAAATGTAAAATTTTGCAAAATTAGTATGTAACTTTAGTTTTTTTACCAATCATTCAAGTAAAGCAACTGTCATTACTGTAATATATGAGCATTGAAAGACCCCGGTTGCTTTTAGCACTTAGCCTTATTACTTACAACGCTAAGCAGTTAAAACAAAGAGATATACGATTTTATTTATTTTTATTGTAAAGTTGGTTAGTATTGTCTATCACTACCTTTATTATGCCTGAAACAAGTTCAAAGCTCAAGTGGGCAGCAGAGTGACGATACTTCCCCGTTATCAGATAACGGGGTGGCGTCAGAGGCCGCCATTGGACCAGGTCGTGACGTCAGCGTTAAGCTTGCTACACATAAGCGGACCGGCATCGATCGGCACTGCTGGGCGGTAAAATAGAATAATATGTACATTAGGCCCAATTATGAAGGCGCCATCGTAAATTTAATAGCAACGTAAAAAGTGTTCTCTCTATCGAATGCCTAAAGTGAAAAAGAAACAGAAATAGTCTAATTAGCTAGGTATTATAATTACGATGGTGCCTTCATAATTGGGCATATTGTACAATAACAGAAAGCCGGTTCGGGAATACCGTGACGGCCGAATGAAAACCGAACTGTGCCGATTGGACCAGAAGTAACTATGTACGAGTACACAATTGGTGCGGACAAGCCGAGTGATACAGGAATTAATAAGGTACCGGGTCGGCACTCGGCTTTGTCGTTTGATAAATCCTGCCAAACTGATTATGGCTGGCCCGCTAATGTGTGTAGCAACCCTCACGTGACAGCTTCCGGACGTTTCCATGTCTTGGCCACGGTAATGATATCCTTGGCTTTCTTACGCATTCCGGTCATCTCCTTTTAAAGGTCAAAGTCAAAGAACAAGTTCGATTTTCAAATTAATTTGCTTAGTTTCAAAGAAGTTTTATTACAATTTTTTTATGAAGTACAGGTCAAATATCTAAAAATATTAATAGAAACAAATTAATCTTTTCTGGTGCGGTATTTTCAGATGCAGATCTATATGTTATACCTATTGTGTCAAAAACTGATCGATATGATTAAAAAGTTAGCTTTATTTAGCTTTAATTTTTATTAACATCACTATCGACGTTTAACTGATTTATCATTTAGTATTTGTAAGTATCGTTAGAGTTTAGTAGTATCACCATTATATTTTTTATTTAGATTGATAGTAGGCCCAATTTTAGAAGCGCTATCGTAATTATAATAGCAAAGGACCGAGGCAGATGGCACTCTATATAAGAGTGAGGCCTATCCCCAGCAGTGGAATAAAGAAGGCTGTGGATGTTTACGATGATGATCTCAGTTCAATGTAGCGATTATTGACATTAAACTTTTGTTTCTCTGAATACTATTCAACATTTGAACTTATTTTTTTCCCTAAAAACAAGCTTCAAAAACTCGCTTCATTTCATCACTCAACCGCTAACAAAAGACCTTTTGTTTTTTACCGCTTAATTGTTTTACCAAAATAAATAATTAGTTAAAAGCATAACACCAATTAGGAAAGATAAATGATTTGAGTTCAACAGCGACAGTTAGGGGGCAACGACCTTATTATAAAGTGTAAAATGGCAACACAAAAATGTGTAAAAGATAAAAGTGTATAAATAAAACGTTCCCAAATCTGCGTAGCGACTGGAACGGATCTGGACCCTCTTAACTTAACATCATGTTGTATGGTAAGCTCTAAAGTGATATCTGTCTGTCTTAATTTAAATTGTATAAAGAAGAATGAAGAAAAAAAAACCGTGTGGCGTTACAATTTAATTTTGTATATTGAGTACCTGCAGATAGCACTGTTATAAGTACCTGAAGATGTAGTGAACTAGTGACATCTACTGACTCCAAAATATAGATAAAAGTAGAAGAAAGTGTCTTATATTGGGATCCCGAATGAAACAATACGTAAATGTGATTTTCACCCATTTTAATGTTTTATATCACGGGATTGTTATCACGTTTATTTTTAATAGTCATTACATAGTACGACTATAGTTTCGATCACATTCGGCGATCTTTCTCAAGTCGAGTGCTAGCACGCGGAGCCAATAAGTAAATGATTTATGTACAATTAATTGTACATATGTTATTTGAGCTCCAGTCAAAGACTGCTCAAGCGATGCAAGAATATGTAAATATACAATAACATTACAACAGTGGTGGAGATTCAGAGGATAACGTAAGGTAGTTCTAAATGTAAAAAAATGTATGAAAATATTAACATGTTTTTTTATATTGTATAAGCATTGACGTGGCATTTTTTTTTGTTTATTGTAATACGCTGTTTAAAACTCAGACCAAGAAGGTTTCAAACGTTTGAAAGAACTTAATCTTCTTCATTTTCCTCTTATTACTCGTGACTTCAAGTGTCAATTAAGTGCCAACGAGTATTGTTGTTCAATTGTACCAATTGTACCTTTCACTTGTAGCCCGCACAATCCGGACCGGAACAAGGAAAATTCCTATCAAAAACTAAGTTACTCAACGCAGCCGAAGCCACGCTAAATTGCTACCATATATCTTGCTCTGTAGCGTATATTATAGTGTTAGAAACGCGGTTTTTATGTTCCCGTGAATTCGCTTCAAGAACATATTGTTCAGGTGGAATCTTTATATTGTTGGAAAGTGTACTTAATTAGTGTGTGCTACAGGGTTGTTTTGGAAAATGTTTGAATTAGTTTTGGCTGTGAGTTCGAAGTTTTATTGAGTGTCATTGTAAACATCGCCACCGATATTTACCCTTGGAGTCAGTAGTGCCATTCATTGATCCGTACCGTTGTACCATACACGGCAGTAGTCAATCGTCGCGTAATTGTTTTTCTAGCGTCACAGGTAACTATGGCGAAATGGCGCGCTGTAAATATGGCGACCCCGCTCGTTTATAATCTACCTTACAGCTCTAATAAACACAGGAATTTCATAGCTTTACCTGCGCTGCGTTTTCAAAATGTACAATTGTTTTAACTAGAAATACAGCTTCTGTGGTACTTTTATTGTACTACCATAAAATTTTCCTGTTAAGCTCCCTAGGCTTTCTGAGTTCGAATCGAATCGCAAGGAATCAAAAATTGATTTAACGAAATTCGATTTGATCGAATTAAAATTAAAATTGCGTAAACAAATACGCATGGCACGAACAATTCGACACTAACACTTTCACTGCTGAGGTATCTGCCTAAACGCATCAATGGTCCTCTACGTCACAGGGGCCCATAAATCACAAAGGTAGGTCAGGATATGGCAAAAACAGAACAAAAGGACCGCGACCAGTCCTCTTGACCTCCAGACGGCCGCCATCTTGGATCTCGTACTAACCAGTCTGTCGTACTTGTGACAAAGTGGATTAAGTACATTTTTTGGGTTTGCTTTATATGTTTTGGTATTGTATAACTTGCGTCAATTTAGAAATAAATATTAGGGGACATCTTACACACAATATCTGACTTTGAATTAAGCAGCTTGTGATATGGCTGCAAGAGACTGATGTAGTACATTTATACATTTTTAAGTACATACTTATTTAGAGCAAACGCCGATGTTGGTCAAGCAAATGCTTGCCTTCGGTGAGAATCGAACCCACGTCACTTTTGCCCAGGAGCCAGGGTCATTAACCACTGGGCAGCGAAGCAGTCATCCAAAATTTCGTCTCCACTTGGTAGCACTATTTAGTTAAGAAAACGAGAGAACACGAACCGCCAAATGTTTTCTTTATTGATGCTAGTTATACTCGTAGGTAGGTTCGAATAGGCCCTAGACTTCAGATACTGTCAGATTTTCTATGCCGCCTGAAGACTGATGCGATCTGACTTGGCTAAACAGTTAAAATGATTTAACGTGTCATTCAAGCCACGGTAGCACTCAGTTGGGTCACCTATGGAAGACTGACTGTGCCAATTTCGGTGATCGCTCGGCAACATCTAGTCAAACTACGCTATGAGCGCTTATGTGTGTTATGATTAATTCTGAATGAACTAAAACCTACAATAGTAAGTATTGATACTTTATACAATTACAGGTACTAACTAGGCTGAAAAATTAGCTAATTCCGGTAATATTGTAATAAAATAATTCGAAACGGTAGGTAACACACTCAGCTATATTCTACAGGCTGTAGTCAATCTTTATGTAGTTTGACTTTGAACGCAATAAAAGCGATGCTATCAAGTTTTCATACTCGTATCTGTTTCGGTCGATGGCCTTCCAGCTCCGAAACGGATGAACCGATTTTGAATTTGTTTGTTTTTGTTTAATTTAATAGGTCATTGGGTGACTTGAACAAGTGTTTTTAGGGTTCCGTACGAAAAGGGTAAAAACGAGACCCTATTACTAAGACTCCGCTGTCCGTCTGTCTGTCTGTCACCAGGCTGTATCTCATAAACCGTTATAGCTAGAAAAATCACAAATGATGTATTTCTGTAGCCGCTATAACATCAAATACTAAATACTATCAAATATAACATTAAAACAGAAAACACATAATATTTAAGGGGGGCTCCCATTCAACAAACCTGAATTTTTAACTGTTTTTCGCTCGATATTAATAACGGTAGCAGGTAGATGCTTGAAATATTCACAGAATGTAAATTTCGATAATAAATAATTAAATTTTAATAAAATAAATAGTTAAGGGGGGGCTCCCATTCGGTACGGAACCCTGCGTGCGCGAGTCCTACTCGTACTTGGCCGATAATTAATCGAGTCTGGAGATTTATAAACTTAAAATTTCAGACTTGTGGTCATAAATCAATCCGCATTGGGCCAGCAGGGTAGATATGGCCCAACGAATTTATGGGTAGTCCTATTTTCAGCAGTGCACTATTAAAACTGTCGGTGCAGGACAGTTAAATAATTGAAAGAGCACCCTGTACGATTAGATATTTTCAAAAGTGTGGAATGTCGGTCTTTATGATACACGATATTGTATTAAATTCCTGGTAAACTACTTTTGCAATGTATGCACTTTAAAAAAACATGAATTAACTTCTTTATAACTTTCGCAACCAACTTACTATCGATATTGGATCCAATTATTTTTAAATCCATTGAAGAGTACTTTACAAACGTTAAACTGCTGAAACAACCGGTACCTACAATTTAACGTATCATCCGAGACATGGTAGCGCTCAGTTGTAAATGCCATACGCGGTCACCCATTCAAAGACTTATGAAGTTAAGTAATGTTCAATACAGTTACGGTTACACTACATAAACTACATTAAAGTACACAGTTACACTACACTAGAAACACACAAGAAAACAAGAACGTTTATTGTCAGCTGTGTTTACATAGGTACAATGTACATGGTGGTCAAGATGTTACACTATTTTACAAACAAACAAGTAATTTTTAAACAACTATAATCCCCACTAAGGCTTGGTTGCACCATGTTACTTTAGCAATGACAAACATGTTAAAGTAATGGTTAGGGAAAATAATGTGTTGCACCATTTGACAATTTGTAAGATGACGTCATAACTTTAACTGTAACCGTAACCGCCCACGATTCACTGGTTAATGTTATTGTTAACGTTAAATGTCTGTTAGAATTGTATAGTCCTGATAACTTTAACTATTCCAAGGAATACGGTGGTGCAAATTTCGCAGTCACTGTTTAAGTCAGCGTTATTGTTATTGTTAAATTTGACAATAATCTTAACTATAACTACCAATATGGTGCAACCGGGCCTAAGTTTATAAATAATCGGCCAAGTACAAGTCTGATTCGCGCACGGAGGGTTCCGTACTTTATTTTTATTATTTATTATTGAAGTGAATATACTCGTACAACTAAATAATCTGTGAAAATTTTAAGTATCTACCTGTTACCATTATTAATATAAAGCGAAAAACGGCTAAAAATCATTTTTGTTGTATGGGAGCCCCCCTTAATTATTAATTTTATTCTGTTTTTATTTGTATTTGTTGTTATAGCGGCAACAGAAATACTGTGAAAATTTTAGCTTTCTAGCTATAGCTGTTCATGTGATACAGCCTGGAGACAAACGGACAGCGGAGACTTAGTAATAGGGTCCCGTTTTTACCCTTTGGGTACAGAACCGTAAAAAATTACCTCAAGTGCTATTTTCATACTAAATAAACTTTACATTCCTGTAGTCTAGAAAAACAAGGCAAAATGTACCCGCCTATCGACAGATATGCGTATTTCTGTTATCAGTTCTAACACATTATAAAATCCCACAAGTCCAAGAGCGTATAATAGGAAAACCCGAAGCAAAAAGTTCTTGTTATTCGAACGATAACTTTCAATTACGCTAATGAGCTATAAAAACAATTAATAATATTTATAAAATAATATTTATTTTTCTACGTCATTGGGCAATTCGTTTATTTTTAAACCGACTTCCAAAAAGGAGAAGGTTCTATGTTCGTGTGTATGTATTTTTTTTGTGTATGTTCATCGATAATTTCGCCAATTGTGAACCGAATTGAAAAATCTTTTGTAGTTCGAAAGGGTATACTCCCGAGGTGGTCCCATTTAAATTTTACAGAAATCGGCTGAGCCGTTTTTGATAAATCAAGAATAATATAAACAATTCGAGCTAAATATTTGAATTTTGTACACGATGGAAGGCCGTTTTGCCATTTTTTGTGAAAAATAATTATTTTGGTTTTGGACATTTTTTTCGATTGCCATTTTTAATACCAACAGCAAATATTAATAAAAAATAAATAATATTCACCAACCCGCACTGGGCCAGCGTGGTGGATATGGCCCAATCACCCTTCGTGGGTAGGCCAACGTCCTGCAGTGGACTATTAAAAAGGCTGGTACAGTACAGTAAATAATATTTGGTGACATTTTACACACGGCCTCTGTACCCAAACTAAGCAAAGCTTATGATAATGCTATGATATGGCTGCCAGAGACTGATATATTACATAATATACTTATTTTTAAATACATACTTATATAGATGGTACTTAAATAACACCCAGACACAGAGCAAACAGTTATGTTCATCAAATAAATATTTTCCCTGGGCGGGGATCGAACTCACGCCTCTTTGACCCTGAACTGAGGGTCACTAACCACTGAGCCACCGAAGCAGTCGCTTATTGCATCAGGCGGCTTACAAACTCTGACACGAGGGATATCCACTCAGTCAATACGTATTTACTTAATACCTTGTTTTTACTTTACCTAATACCTAACGACTACTAGAATTAAAAAGGTTAACAAATGCGTCGCCATAATCGCATGGCCGATCTGTCAAAATTAGTTTCACTTTATGGCCGCAAGACTTTTTTTTCCTGAAATGGCGTTCTTAGTATCGTATTTAAAGAAAAAAAGGTTGTCAAGTGCGTGTCGAGACACGCGTATGATAGGCTTCCGTAAATGGAACGACAATTTTTTTCAACTTTGGCGACCTTATATCTCACAAATGGTGCATGTGACAAAAAATGGTTCAAGAAACCTTACATTCATATTAGAATCCCTATTCAACGATACCCCACACGAGGGGGTGGGGTTGAAATAAAAGTTTCATCCCCACTTTACATGAACCCATAAACAGTTTTGAAATTTTTAAGTATTAGAATTTGAGATCGATACTAAAACTATAATACTAACAAAGTTCATGCAATTTCGTGGAAGGAAGGTGGGAGTTATAAGGCTTTGCATGAGGACGGACGAACGGACGGACACAACGAAGTTATAAGGGTTCCGTTTTACTACGGAACCCTAAAAATAGTGAAATAACGACGAACTTCGGTGATATTTCGGTTATAAAACACTACACTCTATTTCCGGGCAGTCGTGTAAAAATCAGATTGTACTCGTACCTTGAACTCAATGGCAAAGAAGATAACCGAGTATGTTTGGTCAAAAATTATTAATTCTTGTCAAAAACGTTAAAACTACAATAAATATAGATTAGTAGGGCACGATACGAAACCGCAGTCTTCCGCCCAAACCGTGGGTAAACACTTCAGGAAACCACACAATTGTATTGATAAAAATATACTACGAGCTAACAATTAAAAATTTCATAAGCCCACAGGAAAACGGATGCTATAACTAACACGATATGGATAAGACTACAAATAACTTGGTAGGTATGTATTTTTACACTTCAAGTACTAACAAACAATAAAATGAAAACCCCAGATCACGCCACCAGCCAATAACAGGTAGCTCAGGAACGTCAAAGAAACTAAATACCTACCTACTTAAGACCTCGTCCTCATCGTCGTTTCAGCCATAGGACGTCCACTGCTAGACAAAGGCCTCCCCTATAGATCTCCAATAAAACCGGCGGCTTGCATCCACCGCGGGCCTGAGGTCATCCGTCTACCTTGTGGATGGACGTCCTACGTTGTGCTTGCCGCGGTACACGGTCTCCACTGGAGAACCTTTTTAATTCCATCGGGCGTCAGTCCTCCGTGCTATGTGCCTTGCCCACTGCCATTTCAACTAGCCAATCCGCTGGGATATGTTGGCCTAACCTAAAAGGGCAGAATAGGCCTATTCCGACCCCGATGGTTGAAAATACGTACATAGCCAACATGTTTTTCGTAATTGAATTCCAGACTCAGACAAAAACGGAACATCCGCCTGTATCTACCTATATTGACTTGTAACTTAATTTGGAAAAAAATTAGTACCTATTTATTAGTTATTACCTACCCACTTTGATTAGTCGACTTCAGATGCGGTTTTACTAAGAAAGTGAATGGATATACACTATACAGGGTTATTTCTAATCAATTATCATCCTTTCAGGGGCTTATTCTGTACATCAAAACTAACAACTTTGGTCCTGCTACTTTTGTCAGAACTAAAAAAAAAAAACAGCTGTTCCATACATTTTGTCGAGGGTGAACGATATTTTTTTATGGAACAACATTTTTTTTGAGAATTATTGAAAGTCGTAGAACAAAAGTTGTTCGTTTTGATGTGCAGAATAAGCCCCTTAAAGGATGCTAATTGATTAGAAATAACCCTGTATACACATACAGTCTTACTACGACTAGACAATGAGACAGTAGAGAGATTAGTTAGTAGTTACATCCACTTAGACTGCCTACATAATTATCCGAATAGTCTAATAGGACTAGGCGAGCACTGTTTAATCATCGAAGGCCAGCGACCTTAAAGATAGACACCTAATCGTACAAAATAAAATGTCACCAACCAATATCAACCAATCATAGAGAAATCCACCAATCCAATATTTAGTCCTTATTAGACTGGCGTTGCGGTCGCGTCTCAAAGCAACGAGGTAAATATGGTGAACTGCGCCATTTCATCTTGCCGAAATTACACGGTTTCAAAAGAAATAACGAAAGGCACTGTCACATACCACCGGTAGTAATAAATATCTTTGTAATTTACAAACAAAATAAATAAAATTAAATCATTTGAAAATGTAAACAGAGTGGAAAATTCCTCTATGGTCAGTTAGGAATGTCTGTATGACTGACTGTAATGACTCGTCAAATCGATTAACTTTAAAGTCAAAATTGATTTTGACCCGGGCGGTCGGCGATGTAAGTAAAGGAATAAAGTCGCAAGGTCAATGTGGGTCGAACTACTGGCTTTAGATCGATTTAACAATATGGAGCAATTCTTAAACACAACGAAGCGGATCGATTTGTGTTTCACGTGTTGTATTCATATTTTAACCGATTTACAAAAAGGACAAGGTTCTATGTTCGTCTATATGTATTACTATTTTTTTTAGGTTCACGAATCAAATATTTTTTTTTTTATATCTGGAAGAGAAGCTATCGAATTTAGCGGCACTTAAGGCTGCCAGCTGTTATTTAATACTAGTAGTATTAGCTTTTTGTCGATAACTTCTGGAATTAATGATAAAACGTATTTATAATTACATAAGTCCATTGATTAAAAAGAATCAAGATGTGAATTAATCGAAATTTCATTGCCAGTCCAACTTAACATCTGATATGACATGACGTCATGCTAGACTCGAATAAATTTAGGAATCGATTCTTTTCATCATGTATTTTGAAATCCCTATTTCAAAGTAATTTCAGTGTTACCACAAGATATTTTTGTAATTTCCCTATACATTTTGTTTAGATTTCCTAGAGATCCAGTTTGGGCCGATAAAATACTATATGATTTATCAACTAATATCTCAGGGTGACGAGCACAGTGCATTTCCGCACAGATTTTACATATTCTGGGTGGCAATGATAATGAACTGTTATGGACAAGCGTGACGCTTACCATCAGGCGAGCGACTTGTTCATCTCGTCACCTAGTCTCATAAAAAAAGACACGCAAACTGGCAGACAGACATTCAGAAAGGAAGACAGACTAGAATATTCCATATGTCGTAGCATGTAATGACAAGCAGCTGTCAATTTTTTTAAATAGTTTTTAATTATATTATATTCCCGAATACTGCTTTAGTAATAACTCAATGCCAGATACAATAACTTTAGACAACTTATTGTAATAATTCATTACGTAACTATTTATCAATATGTAAATATGTGTGAATTTGATCAAAAAATTTCATTAACATCAAAGTAGCCTTTTTATTTCGAACCAATCAAGCTAAAAAGATGCAACCAACACTTTTTTCGAAAATGTGGTTCCGTTCTTTAATTATTGCTGAGACTCGACATAGCATTGTTGTTAACATATGCTTTGTTTATAGTCATGTGATTTCTCTTTAATAATTCTATTTATAAATATTTCCCCTATAAAATTGGGTAATCACTTTTGAAGTGGCAAGTTCACTCAAAAGTTGTCTATGGTACAAAATGTATTTTTCACAGTTCTAAGTTTTGGTTTGTATGAAGAGGCTCCTTCTGTGCCCTGTGTAATAGGGCCTATTCTGTGTCGAAGGCTTAATATCAATTAAGGATACTGAGCCGTTGTAATGTTTGAAATTCGGGTACATTTCTAGGTACTTAATTTGTAAGATATGTGAAGTAGTTCAGTCCAAATTTGCTCAAAGTTCGTGAACAATATGTGCTAATAAATTACGTAACCTTTCCTATTACGAGAAAGTTCTGTTGTCCAGAAGTATAACATAGGGCTCATGAAGTAACGGTGTATGCATTAGTGTTCAAAAACTCTGTCTATTTCCTATTTATTGGCCAAGGCACGGTTATCAGAGTGTAGGTCACCTGGTAGCGAGACTGTTCATAATATTATCTAATTGTGAACCTAAAGTCAGAATAGTAAAAGAGATACCCATGAGCACCAAACAGTGGAATAGAAGCATGTAAAAGATGATTTAATTTTGTACCTATCGAGATGTTATTTATAACTTTAGCCCAAAATAGAAGTAACAATACAAATTCCAAAATCGCAACAACAAACGATCGCCACGCGTCCAAGTGTCTACGAACTTTAGGTATTTGGAAACACATACCTACCACAACAACGCTTACCGGGTAAAGCCCGATTCACACATATCAGTCAAGCCATCGTCACGTCACAGTTCCGGCACAGTACCGTCACAGTGAAACATTATTTCATACATTCGTCCATGTCAGTGCCGTCATCAAAATCACAGAGTTACTAAAGTCAGAGAGATAGCGCTGTTGACCCTCGAGGCCATTCTCAAACACAAAAATGCATGGAATATATTCCAAGCTCCTGTCAAAACTGTCAAATAACTTTAGGGATTTGACATTCCTAAAATCCCAAAAACCTTGTGTTATAAGTACAAATCTGACAACAACCACCGAATTGAGATATTTTTCATGTATCTTTCTAACTCATGCCATATTAATGCATCACCTTGGGATTTTCTTTTTCGACCACATTATCCCTCTTGTTGTATTAACTCTATGACCGGAATCATGGTCACTGACATGTGTGACACAAAAATATTCTATACCAGATTTTGCCCGCGGCTTCGCCCGCATGATATTTCGAGGCCCTACCTTACCACCCTTAATAAAGGATGTGGAAAATAAAAAAAAAAAACAAAAAATTGGATTTGACATTTGTTCGATATGACAGTTTGACATTTCTTGGAGCGCACGCTAGAATAGCTCGCAGATGGCAGAATTTTTCCTTCTTACTTAACACTTATTGTTATAATATGGAAAATTTACGCAAAATCATTATAATTTATAGCATAAGTGTTATTCTGATGTATAAGCTATATAATTTCAAAGTTTCATCTCAATCCGTTCAGTAGTTTTTGCGTGAAAGAGTAACAAACATCCATATATCCATCCATCCTTACAAACTTTCACGTTTATAATATTGGTAGGATAGAATATTTTTCACTGTGACGGTAGGTGCCGGTACTGCGACGGGACCATCAATATTTTAAAACAGAATAAATGCCAAGTCGATGGACGGTACTGATATGTGTGAATCGGCCTTAAAAGAACACGTGCTGCGCAAATCCGCAACGCTGGCCGAATTTTATGGATTCCTTGCATTCTCCATATATATGTATATAAATGACCTATTGTTAGGTCAAAAGCCTCTCTTTCAAACAAGTAAACAAAAGTTAGGTACTTAGGTAATGTTTGTTTGAAATGATATTTGTCGCAGCAAGTTTTTGTTAAGGAATATTTCAATACAACCAAAATATTATTTAAAAGGTAAAATTGGAAAGTGTGAAAAACACCGGGAATACTAGATTTGTACTCGTATTCTTAGTTTTAATCTTGTTGTAACAATGCAAAATTTATAGATGCATCTATCATTTACAGGAGAAAGTCAAGTCAGTGAATGCTTAAGTGCTGTAAAGTAAGTTCGTATAGGACGGGTGGCTAGCCCTGGTGTCAGAGTTTTTATGCCGCCTGAAGGCCTCTGACATGGCTAAACGGTAAAAACAACCGGTACTTACAATATAACATGTCATCCGAGCCACGTTGGCGCTCAGTTGGAAAATGCCACCCGCGGGCACCCAACTGACCGTGCGGAACGTTGCTTAATTTAAACTGCTCTCTTAACAAGCGTCTATTTACTATTGGTGTTACAGATAGCCCTCTATGCAGAGGATGCATGGAGGTAGACGAAACGGCGCGCATATGCTTCTAGAATGCAACAGCGCGGTGGAACAATGAACAAGCATCCTTGGATCACCGAGGACTCTCCGGGAGGCCTGCGCCGGCGTCAGTGAGCTGCTGGCCTTCCTCGGGGACATCGGGGCTTATATGGAATCTATACCTTTACTCAACGCTCTATAGTGTTGAGTTCGGGTATACCATAAAAATATGTACCGCCTTGTTGAGGATTTTAAAATATACCTGACTGCAACATTCGTTTTGGGGATACTTTAAAAATATGAACCGTCGTGTTAAGGATTTCAAAATATACCCGACCGCAACATCCGTTTGGGGTAGGTATCAGATAAAGGGACGTGTATTTTGTAGGTTAGGTTAGGTTTATTTATTTTTTGTTTTGTTTCACACCTAATCTATCAAGGCGGTTCGCTTCGGGCACTTCGCCGGCCGCTGCCGCGGCACGCTCGCTTCGCTCGCTCGACTCGTGCGTTGTTTGTCATGTTCTAACCTAACCTAACCTATATTTTGTTTCACACCTAATCTATCAAGGCGGTTTGCTTCTGGCACTTCGCCGGCCGCTGCTGCGCGGCGTACCGAACGATGGCTTCGTTGCGGTCGGGTATGTTTTAAAATACGCGGGGCGTATACTAAATCTCAATGTATACCCGATATCAACACGCGACAGTGACGTCACAAATGTTAGATAAAGGTACGCTTTATTGAAATGATTTTAGTTTACTGGTTTTGAAAATATACCCGACGGCAACGCGGTCTCTGACGTCATGAGAGTTGTGTGAAGGTATAGTTTCCATCTAAGCGACATCGGGTGGCTCAACTAGGCACCCGACTCACGCACAAAGGGCTGCACTCTTCTGCAGCCTGAGTGCGGGAAAGGCCCGCGCGTCAAGGTTCAAGGTTCAACCCAATCCTGACTGAAGCTCACTTAACAGCTGCGCGTGCAATCCTCGCTTCTTCTAGCTAACTTCACAGCTGCCGAGAAGTTTGATTTTGCCAATACCGTTATTTTTGAATTATTTCCATCTCTATACATTATGTCCAATTATGTATTGAAAACGATAAATGACACACACTCCTTTTATATTTTTCTACAATAGCAAAACTACAAGTCTTAAGTGGCTCATATCTCACCACACTAAACTATTGGCCAACAATTCGATATAACTACAACCACAGATCTCGACAGATGGGCTAAGACACTTCTATGTCGTAGATTTACAATTTTGGCGATCAAGATAACTCTAAAATACAAGCAACGCTTAGTTTGCTATTCGAACCTTATCCTCATACTTAAACACAGCTCGAAAAATTGTGTCACTAAGTGAATTTTTAATCCTTACATAGTATAAAATAAAGTCGCTATTTTCGTTTGTTTGTTTGTCTGTATGCTTAAATCTTTAAAACTACGCAACGGATTTTGATGCGGTTTTTTTTAATGGATAGAGTGATTCATACAGGAGTAGGCATTTACATGGTTTAGCTTTCTGTAATCATAAAATATATAATTTAAAAAAAAAAAAACACAACTGACTTCAAACGTGCACAAAATTCGAATAATTCGCTCAAATCGATGTCAACGTTTTAACATTATGGTTAAGTTTTCAATAAACACTTATCCGGTTTCGATAAAATTTAAGTAAGACTACCTCAGAAGTATATCTTTGCGAACTAAAAATGATTTTTAAATTAGTTCTCAATTTGCGATAATGTCGATGAAATAAAATACATTCAGACGAAAGAAATTCATTCCAAATTAAAAGAAAGATGTATATCTTTCTTTTTGGAAACCGTTTAAAATGGTTTCCACAGGCGTGAGTTAGGAAACTCTACAAATTAAAGAATATAACTACATACTCAGTTTTTAATGATTTTTTACCAAATAGATGACCGTAAATTTGTCGTAATTGATCATATTGATCAATCACCAAAAAAACGGGCTATTTTCGTTTTAAGCAAGTACTTGGTAGCGCAGGCCAATTCGCGGGCTATTATCATTTTAAGTAGAACTAAAATAATGTGGGTCAGATTGCAGGTAATTATCATTTTAAGAATATACCTACTAAGACTACGCGGGTGAAGCTAGTATATGGAGCTAGTATATATAGAAACGGAAAAAAAAGTGACTGATTCAAGAGGAAGGTTTATATGTATAATACACCTGTGCGAAGCCGGGGCGGGTCGTCTAGTATACCCTAAACTAATTCCTCACAGAACTCCATCTTTAATTATTTTTCGCCAGAAATGGCATAGCCACATAACCGACTTCCACCGTGTGCAGAATTCGAATAGTTGGCTTCGCACGAATCTATGAATCTATGTGTCATCCATGAAGTAATTTTTACATTATTAATGATTTTCAAAACCGGCTCAGCCAACTTTAATAAAATTTAAATGGGACCACCTCGGTCCAAAAAAAGATTTTTTTAATCAGTTCACAATTGGCGAAAATGTCGATGAACATACATTAGAAAAATACATAGAACCTCCTCTTTTTTGGAAGTCGGTAAAAATCACAAAACTATGCGTAAGCGTCAAAAACTACACAATTACGAGCCCTATCAAATCACCTGTTTTAAGCACTCAAAATACAATGCGCACAGCGCACACGCATGTTTACGTCGTAAGATAACAGTACTTTCGCAAAAATTCTAAGGATTTTATGAACACTCAGATAATAGTTAGACATTGTCTATGATGAAAAACTCGTCATTATTTCTAACAATCAATTGGTAAGATTTATAAATGAACAACCATCCATGTACCATTTAATGCATAAATTATATAATCGTCTTGTGTAGCGGATTGAAATAATCTGCCAAGTACGAGTCGGACTCACGCACGAAGGGTGCCGTACTGTAAGGGAGCCCCCCCCTTAATTGTTTTTAAATTATTGTTTTATTATTAAAGTAAGCATGCAGCTAAATAATCTGTGAATATTTCAAGCATCTATAACCGGTTACTTTTATTGATATCGAGCGAAAAACGGTTAAAAATTTAAATTTGTTGTATGGGAGCCCCTTTACATATTGCCCCCCTTAAATATTATTTTTATTCTATTTTTAGTATTTGTTGTTATAGCAGCAACAGAAATACATCATCTGTGAAAATTTCAGTTTTCTGGCTATAGCGGTTCATGAGATACAGCTTGGAGACAGACAGACAGACGGACAGCGGAGTCTTAGTAATAGGGTCCCATTTTTACCTTTTGGGTACGGAACTCTAAAAACCGTCTCTACCGATCTCTATGCCTACAACATTATAAAAAGCCGTTTTCCCACATAGCTGACGAATTTCCGACCATTATCTTTGACAATGGCACAAATCGGGGTGTTTACGTCAGTAAATAGAGCATACATTATCGCCATGGAGTGAATGTTGTAGCTGTTAGTTTTACTTCTCATTTAATGTTGTCTCATGTGTACGCTTACCTCGGAGAAATTTTTACCCTGGATATGAAGACACTTGTATTTGTCCGACTTCCAAAAAGAAGGAGGTTTTATGTTCGTGTGTATGTATTTTCTTTTTTGGTTCGAAAGGGTATACTTCCGCGGTGGTCCCATAAGTCCCATTTAAATTTAACAGAAATCGGCTAAGCCGTTTTCGAAAAAACTAACAATAATATAAGCAATTCGAGCGAAATGTCCGAATTTTGTACACGATGAACATCGATAATTTCGCCAATTGTGAACCTAATCAAAAAATGTATTTTTAGTTCAAAAGGGTATACTCCCAAGGTGGTCCCATTGAAATTTTACAGGAATCGGCTGAACCGTTTTTGATAAATCAACAATAATGTAAACAATTCGAATTTTGTCCACGATGGAAGGCGGTTTTGCCATTTTTTTGCGAAAAATAATTATTATGGTAGGGTATCATTAACAGGCGCTAAGAAAAATAAGCTTGTAAAAGGTGTTTGACTCCCTAATTGATTTAACAATCTAATGATAACTATAACAGGTGGAAAAGTAGGGGAGGAAAAGTGAAGAAGAGAAACGTCATGAAAAACTTTTGAAATCTAAGCATCACCTAACATTATGGAAAAAAATAGAAGTATTATTTGACTCCCTGTAGTGTAGGTACGTTTGTTGAACTGTTTATTTATTTATTTAGTCTTTAAGACGTATTACAATATCGTCAGGTTTTATGTGCAAACACAAATGCTGAAAATATTGATGACTAGCGACCAGCCCCGGCTTCGCACAGGTGTATTATGATCGTACTTATAAACCTTCCTCTTGAATCACTCTATCTATTTAAAAAAAACCGCAGCTAAATCCATTGCGTAGTTTTAAAGGTATAAGCATACATGGGGACAGACAGCGGGAAGCGACTTTGTTTTATACTATGTAGTGATATTTACCGGATTCTTGTTTTTTATTCTCCTCTACTTCTTCTAAAAACAATACATATAATAATAATCTAAACCAATCTAATCGTTATCTAAACCACTTTAATGCCGCATTTTACAATTGCAGAGCATACATGCACGTAAGCGGTAAGTATGTGTATTTTATAGTTTTTTCGCTTCGAATAGCGAATATTTTTATGATTGTCCTCTAAATGTCTGACTTTAGCTTTAGAGGAGATAAGCGGACGCATTCCGCACACAAATGGGTTTACGAGCCATGCCACCGAGTTCAAAGTCCTTTAGAAAGGACAAAGTTGGTAGGAAAAATGTAATGCAAAAAGTATCTTATGTTAGTTACGTTATACTCTTAAATATCATCATTATCATCCATAGGACGTCCACTGCTTGAAATAAGCCTCCCCTATGGATTTCTAATAAGCCCGGTTGGAAGCGGCCTGCATCCAGCGCGTTCCTGCGGTCTTAATAAAATCGTGGGTACACCTCGGTGTCGGTCGGTCGGTCGGTGGAAGTCCTACGCTGCGCTTGCCGGTGCGTGGTCTCCATTCGAGAACTTTACTGCCCCATCGGCCATCAGTTCTCCAAGCTATGTGCCCAGCCCATTGCCATTTCAACTTACTAATTCTTTGGGCTATGTCTGTAACTTAGGTTCGTCTGCGAATCTCCTCATTCCTGATTCGATCTCGCAGCGAGACTCCGAGCATAGTCCTCTCCATCGCGCGTTGTGCTACCTTGAGCTTATTCATAAGGCCCACAGTAAAAGACCGTTTTAGTTCCATATGTCATCACTGGCAACACACAACTGTATGGTGGACGAAAAGGCCTCACGCAATTTTCCGAACGCTGCTCAGCCGAGTTGGATCCCAAGTAGCATTTTACTCCATTTAAGAGTACACATTTAGTTCCCAGGTGTACTTGAAGCATTATTACAGTTCACTCGTGATGTATAAGCTGCATTATTGCGATTAATTACACCTACACCTGTCTAAGGGACTTATAGGAGTGTAGAGTTATACTTTTATATGTTTGTTGGTGTTATAATACTCTGACAATGATCCTTTAGTCAGCCGTCTGACTAAGAGCATTATAGGAGGGTAGAGATACGGCAACCGCTGTTTAACAGCCTACTTGTACGATGTTGTAGAGCTGGCATTTTAATAGAACACACGTGGTCATTTATAAAGCCAAAGGCTGTTATGTTTACTTGTTTTAGACTGTTATACAGCTAGTAGCTGTAGTAGGACTTGTTTGTGATCATTAAAATAACCTTTTTTACTATCTGTACAGAAGTGTTTAAATGGTTCGCATGTGCACTGTAGGCTGTTAAAAGGACTATATGTGTTGTCCATTAACATCAATAGCAGTTTATTTGTCCACAAGTACTACTCTTATTTGCTTTCATTTCCACCAT
Organism: Hypomecis atomaria; assembly: GCA_964007245.1. Lineage (NCBI taxonomy): Eukaryota > Metazoa > Arthropoda > Insecta > Lepidoptera > Geometridae > Hypomecis > Hypomecis atomaria. The sequence goes on along the minus strand of OZ023295.1, from coordinate 3,905,868 downwards.
TTTGTTCTAACCTAAAATTTACCAAATAATAAATCTCAAAAATTATCGTGCAGATTTATCACAAAATACGCAGATAGAGCGATTGAATTTTGGTTTCATGTTATAATTAATTACCGTAGTATAATCATAATGCCAAGATAATATCAAAAACTGAAAATTGTAGATTTCCTCTCAGCCACTTTTAAATATTTTAAAATGAATATCGCGTTTTAACAGAGGCACGTGAATATTTTAGCTGTAAATATGTATAGATTTCACGATAAAGTTGCATTCCCATGGCAATTAACATTATTAAGTCTTTGAAACAGGTACATTACCGCGTGTTATCATAAATTTTTATCCAAATATCCGCCGGAGTTATTAAGTTTTTGGATGGCACACACAAAACCATAAACAATTACATTGTGAATAAAATTATAAAATCAAGAAATAATTTAGGGCACACGTGAATTTTAGGTAGCACTGGAGTACTTTTGTCGGATTTTTTAACTGTGGAGGCTGTGTATTTAGCCACGTGTTACTCTTTATTACGCTCATGTACATTGTATGGATCACACTGCGTCCCATATAGTGCCGCAAGTCAGCCTTAAGTCCGATGTTACTACTTAAACTGCTATTATAATGCTATTATACTGCTAATGTACAGCATAGTGAACTTACGGCTGTCTAATTTGTGCCCAAACTGGTTCTATAAGAGCGTTATAGCAAGCTATACAGCTCTTATACAGCTGACTTGCACAGCTTGTGGAGTACATGTGAACGACTAGACATCTTATATAGAACCCCGAATGCTACTTGGGATTCGGCGATTGAACTTTTTCTTGAAGTTCGACCTACCTAACTGGACTACTTTTTGACTCGCACGTCTACCTAGGACAAGTAGTCCAGTTAAGTAGGCTCTTGAAAATATTGTGAAATAGTTGTGCCATTTTCATAAAAAATTGTGAAATAACCGCCAAAATTTCTAAAGGAGTACACACACACCCTTAGAGTTTTATCACACTATTCGTTCGATCGTAGATCGATAGAGTAGAATGGAACATTAAAGTTTTTAAGGTTTTTACAATTGTCAGCTCCCACATCAATAAATCACTCGATCGATTTCGTTCGAAGGTAGAATGGACTGAATAGTCGAATTCAATTGACGTCTTCGCCAGCTCAGCTGATCCCTTCTATTCCTTTTGACAAATATGTGTACGTGAAGTACCTCACATTGACCTGTTACAAATAAAGGTTTTAAGGATTTGGGATTTTATTATATTCATCAATTTTACTGAAGAGGCGGGTATAAAACAAACGATGGCCGATCTGCGCCGACTGACATTATCTTTAGCCTGTCAATCAGGGAAGGACAGACCGCGGCTATCGACAAATGACTGGTCGATCACTCAATCGATTGATATGGTCTAGTTGAGACATCAATCGATTGAGCGTTGTCGATCGACTGTCAAACGGTTGGTGTGTTATCACCGTTACACTTAAGCTTTATTTAAAATAGGTAGGTACCTATTAGTGGTCTCTCACTATGGGCCTTATTAGTAAGCTCCAAGTGGCCCAACTAGCTATGGAGAGAGCTATGCCTCGGAGTCTCTCTGCGGGATCGAATCAGGAATGAGGAAATCCGTAGAAGAACCAAAGTTACCGACATAGCCCGACGGATAGGCAAGTTGAAATGGCAATGGGCGAGGCACATAGCACGAAGGACTGATGACCGATAGGGTCGAAGAGTTATGGAGTGGAGACTACTTACCGGCAAGCGCAGCGTAGGACGTCTACCCACAAGGTGGACTGATGATCTCATTAAGACCGCAGGATCGCGCTGGATGCAAGCTGCTACGAACCAGTCTTATTGGTGATCTTTAGGGGAGGCCTATGTCTAGCAGTGGACGTTAAGGCTGAAAAGAATGAAACGAGGTACCTATAAGTATAACAACTCTACCGTTATCCTTATGAATGTAAAACCTCAATACATTTCAAATTACAAAGCGAAAGGTGCGTTCGAAATTACAAACAAGAATGCAAACTTTTTAAATCTATTCGCGTTCAAAAATGACGTCACGCATTCCGCTCAGGAGGAAAATCGAAAGGCAGTTTCGAGGAACCGTTGCACTATAAATATACAACAACATTACTGTTTACAATCGTAATGTTGAATGAGACGAGTGAGTGTTGATTCTGGTCTTTATGCAAGTTCAAAATAAGGACTACAAACAGATGGGTAGTGTTACTCAATCGTTCCAAGTTTGTTTTTAGCGAACTTTGCGCGGGAAAACGTCTGGTGAGTCAACGGATCCTATTTTGAATGATCGTGATTGCGTTCCAAAGGTGCTAATGTATATTTTTTGTTTATAAAAATGCTTTGATGAGGTTTGTTGTATAGTTTTATATCCTTGGATTCCGTTAAGCAGATTACTGTGTGTTTTGATTTGATTTATTATTTTTGTGTGCATTTATCATTTGGTTAGCACCTAAAAAGGTAACATCAAATAAAAAATACATACCTAATTTAGCTTTACAGATACATTGTTCATAATTTATAAGCTCGTTTCGATGACTTGACTCTCTGGTTAACGAAAGTAGGTATTTTTTTCTAACAACTGTCATAATCGCCAGGATATCTAGACACAGTTTTTTAGGAGCACACAGTTCGAAAGCATTTTATGATTTTCGTATTATACTTAATAGCGGCATGTTCTTTAACGAATTAGCGAAAGTAAAGCCGTATGTCGGTTTACTTTCTCGAGACTTGATTTAAAAAAATTAGAATAAATTAAATTAAAAATTTAAAAAACCTCCGACAGCCATTTTGGGCACATTTGTAGAATTTTGGTTCTTCCATCCCCACTTTAACCCACCATAACTCTTAAACGGCTCAATCGATTTTTATAAAACACTAGCAGCGCCCCGCGGTTTTACCCGCGTTGTGCCCGTTCCCGTGGGAATTTCGGGAATTTTTATACATATAAACCTTCCTCTTGAATCACTCTATCCATTAAAAAAAACCGCATCAAAATCCGTTGCGTAGTTTTAAAGATTTAAGCATACAGACAAACAAATAAACAAACAAACGAAAATAGCGACTTTATTTTATACTATGTAAGGATAGCTAAGAACACTCTCGATTAAGTCTCCTTTCATTAAAAAAAAACTAAACTGAAATCAGTTCAGTGGTTCGGGCGCTATGATGCCACAGACAGACAGACAGACACACAGACAGACAAACAGACACGTCAAACTTATAACACCCCTCTTTTGCGTCGGGGGTTAAATACAGGACTTTAGTGCGAGTGCTTCTTTTAACCGACTCCCGAAAAGGTTTTATGTTCGTCTACATGTTTTTTTTGTATATGTCCACCGATAGTTTCGCCAATTGTGAACGGATTTATAAAATATTTTTTTTGTTCTAAAGGTATGTAATATCTCGGTGGAGCCGTTTTCGAAAAATCAACAATAATGTAAAAATTGTGTACAAAGATTCGAGCGAACTATTTAATTGTGCCATTTTTTGCGATAAATAATTATTTAGGATTGTAGATTTGTTTACTCGTACTCTTATTTTCATATAGATCTCAAAGCACTCTAATATTGTTTTTAGTGTTTTTTTTTTCAGCTTTTTGGCATTATCAAAATGCGCTTACAACTTGACGTAAGTTGTAACAAAAAGTACATAGGCTTGTTGTACACTATTTTTAGCCAGCTAAGAAATGGCAGAGCTACTCCCAAGCCTTTCTATCATCTATATATAGTTGATAACTATAATAAGCATTACAATTTAGTTTTTCCTTGACAATATTTTTGAATTTATTATTGTTTGGCCCTATTGTAAATGTTGTTCACAACAGTAGATATTGCTTGGCCTTAATCACCCAACAGCTAAGCATACCAGTTTTGGATAACCCTGTATACTGATTATTTTGAACAACTTTTACTATGGCTTCTGTGACCGAAATCACGAAAAAAAAACTTACATTTCGTCGTGGAACATCATTATTTTTCCGAATTTTAGAGCCAAAGTTTTCATAATGTACTCTGTACATATATTGTCCTCTTCGCAGACGTTTCAACTATTTACAACTGAGCGCTACCGTGGGATGAGATGAGACCTTCAATTGTGAGTCTCAGTTGTTTCAACCATTTCACCATGTCAGAGGCCTTCGGGCGGCTTAAAAACTCTGACTCTAACCCGGCCTATATGAACTTAGTTTAATTATTTCTGGCTCTTTGGACTGGTGTTGTTGTCGACGCCAGCCATTAGTGGTGCTTCCTTCCTGCCGACGTCCGCTGGACGACCACCCGCGATGCTCTCGGGGGACTTAACGTAATTGTAATGTGCTGTGCCAGCATTTAAAAGCATTGTTGAACATAGGTCTATCCACGAAGGGCTAGTGCCAGCCTTTAATTGACTCATTGTTAAATATAGGCTTGATCATAGTCATTTATTGATAACACCACTGTTACAAGTCAAATTTTAAATACAATTAGCAATAATAAACTAAATTCAATACATACAAAACACTTCAATGTCAAATTAGTAGTGTATGCAACTGCATATAACACGGGTATTAAAACACGAGTGTGAGTTTATGAAACGAGCGCAGCGAGTTTCATAACAGTAACGAGTGTTTTAATACCCGTGTTATATGCAGTTGCATACACACTACTTTATCTTCACTAATAAAAATAAAAAAAACATATTGCGAAACATTAAATTCACGCGTACGTGTATTGTCACAGTGAACTTGGCGCCATTAAAATCTAACCAATGATGTATGCTGCGCGCGCAGGGCCAATCAGGAGCGAGCGCGCGCTGTTCTTTTTTTATTTCATTGCCACAATATCTTACCAAAGAGTTTTGTGTGTGTAAGTTTAGTAGTTTCGACGAAGTTTTCACGTATAACCCAACTGTTTTCAAAAGCCAGCCTAATATCAAAATTTTATACAACTTGTATGAGGATTTTGACATAAGGCTCGCCTGGTTAATTGGTCGCGTTTTATTGATGTTATAATGAGATTTTACGATATCGATGTGGATATTATAACATCATGTGAAATTGCTTAAATTGAGTGTTTTGTTGTCTGCGCTATAACAGTAGTCATTATAAGTCAAGTATTGGAAACATAAGTAGAATGTTACAACATTAGTGTAGATAAACATCGTTTATGAGACTAATCATTATAATTATAATGTCAATGAGTATAGATTGAAATTTGAATTGAATTGAATTAAAAAAAATATCCTCGAATGTACTGTAATGTTGGTTAATGTACCATGAGGCTGGCACAACCAGCTTTTTTTTTAAATCTTTATTTCTTGGGAACGTCAGTCGCTACGCGACTTTGTCAGTTCCATTGTTACATTCTTTAATTTACTTTACACTACTTATTTAATATAATATATGTATCGCACAATAATTTACAAATTGTTCTAACCACCTCGTTCAGCAAAGCGGATAAGACATATACCTAGTAATAGCCTCACTGTGTTTTATTCAGATCTGTTTTTTGGAAAATCAATCAATCAGTTAACTTAGTAAGTAAACTTCAAGTATATTGAAAATGAATAACTTTGACTCTCGACGTCGCCGCGTCGTCGACTTCAGAAATTGTGAATGGGTTCGTTGAACAGACGTAAAGCATGGGCAAAAATATTTGCACAATTACTAATCTTGCAAATAAAATATAAAGATATATATATAAAATATGCGTATTTAATTTTGTCAATAAAAAAAATTACATAATCATTTTGACGCGCTTTATGCGCGTTAAAATTCGGGAGTAGCACGACGTGATATCCCGCGGAACTATTTATAATTGTGTGTTTAATTAAGACAAAAGAAGAATTACGTGTCCAATATTTTTTATCTAATCAATTGAATTATTATACATTTTAACCGACTTCAAAAATGGAGGAGTTCTATATGTATTTTTTTTAAACTTTGATATTTTCGCCATTTGCGACCCGATTTAAAAAAAAAAAACAAAATGGTATGAATTCCCGAGGTGGTTCCCATTAGTTTTTTTTTATCGAGATCAGCTGAGTCGTTTTGAAAATAGACGTGGACGTGGAGTCACTCCGCGAGGAAGAAGTGAAACTTCGACACAACACTGCTTTCATACCCCCTCTATGAAGCGTTAAACGTTTAACGCAACCTTGTTGGAAGTCGCATTAGAATTTTCACTTCGAAAATCAACAATAATGTAAAAATTACTACATCGATGTTACATTGATTCGTGCGAACTACCTATTCGAATTCTATTTATGGTTGAATTCGGTTATACGAATTTTGGCGAAAATTTTGGTCTAATCAATGGACTTAATATTTTTACATATATTTTTTTATTCCGTATAGGTTTGCGTTTGACTACATACTGCCTGATGTTGAGCAGATATGCGGTCTAGGGTGTAGCACTCTTACCTAGAAGATACCTACTTACTCGGGATTTGAAGACACCCACGTCGTACTTTAGCGGGAAGACAGACGCAGGCAAAGCGTTCCTCATTCTGGCTGTATATACGAGTATTTATATTCTTTATTTATTTTGTAGACGACTAGTTTATTGTGAATAGGTGCGTTGGATACCACAGTTGAGTAGGCCCGGCTATCAGACACTCCGAACAACCTAATTAATATAACTTGACTGCAAAATAGCATGCATTGGCGTCGTTTGTTTTTTCTAAATACGTTATAACCACCACAGTTCGCGAATTACTGCCACGCACCCGTCGCTGGGGTCGGATACTTTACTGCTATTTCGCATGACCGTCACCACTGACCGCGGGGCAAAACCGAATATATTTTACTGTAGATACGTTCCATAAGCTTTATTTTGACGAGAAGAAAGCAAGGCAAATGCCTGAAGTTCAATCGATCTTGCTCCAGGCAATGCCGAGGCAAAACTACACTACTATTATTATCTTATCCTCTAAACTCAGAATTAAAACATATTTTGCACTTTACTTTCCATTTTCTTTGTATTACACACATCGATAAAATCAACCGCCATTTTCTCAGTGTCAGTGGCGAGTAAATGTCTGTGTTACCAGTAGCCTTTCTGAAAGATACCCGCATCAGACAGATGCTCGTCACTACAGATAACAAATATAATATAAGGTTTAATGCTAGAACTTTAACAGTTTTTTATCATAATTATGTCTGTAATCTTACACTACAAACAAACTCTGGTACAAATTCTGGTATTATACCGAAGAATTAGAAAGATATATCCTTGAAGGTTTATTCCTGTAGCTAACTGCATGCAGTTGACTAAACGTATTCCTATGAAATATATTAAAGTATAATTATTTTTCGCCAAAAATGGCACCACGATCGAATGAATCGATGCTACATTTTAATAAAATAAAATTTAATATTTCAACATTTATACCCATCTCAAAAAGTGCACAAAGAAGGTTTCACTTAAAAAACTTAAATTAAAAATTTATTAAAAAAACCCCCGACACAAAAACCTACCTAAAAAAAGTACGAAAATAAAATACCTTATCTTTCATTTGACAACCATTTTGGACACATTTGTAGAATTTTGGTTCTTCCATCCCCACTTTAACCCACCATAACTCTTAAACGGCTCAATCGATTTTTATAAAACACTCTCGACTAAGTCTCCTTTCATCCAAAAAAAACTAAACTGAAATCGGTTCAGTGGTTCGGGCGCTATGATGCCACAGACAGACAGACAGACACACAGACAAACAGACACGTCAAACTTATAACACCCCTCTTTTGCGTCAGGGGTTAAAAATACATGATTTTCGGCCAGCGTTTCCAGCCTTGTTTAACGTCTATTATCGTGTCTTTAACATAAAACGTCATCGGGTACAACTGGATAACTTAAAGGTAGATTAAATTGAAAGGGAAATGAAAATTAATTTAAAAGCCCGCTTTTTCACGTAATAAAACCAATTTCGTGGTTTGTCTTAATTCAATTTTGGTGTCGCCCGTGTTGTTCTTGTGACTTATATAAAGGTTTGTATCTAAAACGAAAGAGGATTGGAATAAAATGGTCGTATGTAAAAATGTGTACTCTTACTATGGGCATTATACTCATACTCATACTCTTTATTGATAACAACTAGTTACACGTCATTACACATACTAACATATTTCAGCTAACACTATAGTATGATTTGTTATTAATAAAATAAAAGTGCATTTAACAAAATCCAATAAAAAATTCACTAAATAATAATAATAGCTTAATAATAGCTAAATAATAGCTACAAGTAGTCCAACGGGCTATGGAGAGGTCTATGCTCGGAGGGCTTTCTGCGAGATCGAATCAGAAATTAAGAGATCCGTAGAAGATAAAGTTACCGACATAGCGCAACGGTCTGGCAAGTTGCAATGGCAGTGGGCAGGGCACATGTATATAATAGAATAGAAAACACTTTATTTTACCTACACAGAAAATAAATAAAATGAACAGTAATACAAAAAATACTTTTTTAAGCTAGTGTAACAGAAGGTGGCCTTAACGCTGGAAGTGATCTCTTTCATATGTTGCGGAGGATGATGACCGATGGGGTTGAAAAGTTCTCGAGCGGAGTAAGCGCAGCGTAGGACAAAAATACATGTAATATTTTTTGATAATCTATCTGACGGACTAATTACATTTTTTAACCATCTAGCCTTGGAACAAATATATCCATAGAGTCACAATCGTGCATAAAAAGTGCAAAGCCTGCCCACTGCGTAGCTTCGGCAGCCAAAACCCCGTCCAAGCTACGTAGTGGGCAGGCTTTTTAGTTAGTCGTAAGGCGATTGCAAGCCGACTACAACGCCGCGCGATGCTAAAGTGCTCGGTTACAAGCACTAATTAGGTGACGAAACGTCGATATTCGAGAAAACGGGTCAATGCGAATTATTTAATGTACATTTATATCAAAGACGGTATGCATGACGGCGCTTGGACATTTTTTTCCTATTTTCACTTAGGAACTGTGGCTCTGTAGATATTAGCTCGAAGCATCTAGCCTATTCTAAATGTTACACACCTTCTACACTAAATTACCGTCAAAATTCCCGGTAATCCGTACAAAGAAATAAGCTATAAGCTGTACAGCTACTGAAAATTATTATCTCCCAGCTGCAGAGCTCCAGTCAATAAATTCGCCGCAAGAATGACCTTTCCTTTTGGCTGCGCTGCCGCCGCCGGCCTTCCGGCCAGCCGGACCTGTAACCTTTGCTACTAAGTCATGACAACAGCTGGATTTAAACTGAAGTATTCCAGTAATGTCGTTATCTTTTTTAGGATTCCGTAGCCAAAGAGTAAATACGGGACCCTATTACTAAGACTCCTGTGTCCGCCCGCCCGTCCGTCCGTTTGTCTGTCTGTCTGTCAGCAGGCTGTTTCTCAAGAACCGTGATAGCTAGACAGTTGAAACTTTCATTTTAAAGACCGAATAAATTAATATTTAAGTGGGGCTCCCATACAACAAATGCGATTTTTTCCGTTGTTTGCTCGCTATTAATAAAGGCAACAGGTAGGCGCTTTAAATATTCACAGAATATTTGCTTGTATATTTACTTCAAAACGAAATGATTCAATTAAAATAAAATGAATATTTAAGAGCTCTCATACCATAAACGTTACTTTTATCTCGATATTAATAATGGCAACAATTACTCGTTGCCGTTATTAATATCAACGCTTGAAATATTCTCAGAATATTTAGTTACATATTTACAGCAAAAATAAATAATTAAATTATAATAAATTAAGGCGGCTCCCATAAGCTACGGAACCCCTAGTGCGCGAGCCCGACTCACACTTGGCCGACTTTTTATGTGAAATGATTGCCGTATTGTATTTTTTTGGGCTTTGATCGTAAACTTAGCGGCACCATTGGTCATCAGTTCTTTACGTTACTGTTACGAGTATATGTCTTGCCCATTGCCACTTCGTTGGGCTACATCAGTAACTTTAGGTCGCCTGTGTATTTCTTCTTTTATGAATCATTCGAACTCGCAGAGAGACTTCAAGTTTTTACTTTGAGTTTGCTAACAAGACTCATAGTAATTCACATCAATTCACTACATTTCAGTGCCTTATGCCATCACTAGTCGAAGACTATCGATTTGAGGCACTGCAGAACTTTGGTGAAGAAAACGTTGCCCTGTTTTCCGAACGCCCAATCGGGGCAATTCTGTTAGCCGATCTCTTTACGGAAGTGATACGTTCTTGAATCTCTCTCGTTTTTCTGACAGTTCCGACAGCTCAAAACTGTCAGAAAAACGAGACAGGTTCAAGAACGTGTCACCTTAGTGACGAGATTGGTTGACAGAATTGCCCCGCTGTAGTACATCTTCAATTTGCGCACATTATGTGCTGCCAGTACCGATTGTCGGTTGGGGTGGTAGCCGGGCAACCACCGGAGATTCTTACCACCCCCTGCTCCGCAGTCTTCGCACAGCTGTTAAGTAAGCTTCAGTCAGGATTGGGTTATTCGCAGCTCTTGCTAACTTCATAGCCACCAAGAAGTTTAGCATAATTTTTTTTAACGTTAGAAAATTACTTTTATAACCGCATGCTATGCTATCCCGTTCGTACTAACATATATTTCCAATGCTCGCTCCTGCATACGTGGTAGCGAGCTATCGATTCATTAATAGAGCCATTTTAGCTCACTTTCTGATTGCATAGTAAAAGTAGTTCACAACGATAAGTACATATATACAGGGTTAACTGCTTGCCACGTACTAAACCGAAAGTCATATAAAATTGCAACTTGGACTCGACAAAATGTATAAAACAGCAGATTTTTTTCTCAAATTCCGGGTTGGCCCCTGATTAAAAGTTGTTCATAATGATCGTCTAAATCAACTCCTCTCAGCTTAGTACACTAGTTCTGGATATCCCTGTATAGCTGTGTAAATAAGTCAAGGATGCAAAAACAACACCTTGTACGCCCGTGAGCTTTGAGCAAATATCTGTAGAATCACAATCGTGCAAAAAAGTATCCGAGCCAAAACCCTGCCCAAACTACGTAGTGAGCATGCTTTTTAGTTAGTCGTATGGGGATTGCAAGCCGACTACAACGCCGCGCGACAGAAACAGGTAATTGTGAAACATTTAGTGTAAATATGTAAGTCGGTGTGTATGACGGCGCTCGGACATTTTTTTACTACTTTCACTTAGGCACTGTGGCTCTGTAGATATTTGCTCGAAGCCCGTGAGTTTATAATTTATTCTGTGGCGTACCAACAAACCCTATTTCTCGGTACATCAGAACAGTCTGTGTACATTTATTTTCCCAATTAAATGCTTTAGCATCCGGTCAACAAGTTGTATTATTTAAGGGACTTTTAGTTTAATAACCACATGGGAACTAATTATTTCCCGTGAACCTTGAAATATCACGTGTACCGATATTGTACTCTTATAAGGAAAGAGATTACGATGTTTTTAATATGGTGTGGGTTTTTAATTAAATTATGTTAGGTAAGTTATGGGAAACACACACGTTTTGTATTTACTAAATATATAGAGAATAAATAAATAAATGTATTTTATTTATTCTCTAGCAGAGTTCGTTTGATATCTTTGTAATATTGAGCAACTGTTTAAAAGAAGGTCTATTCGTGATTTCCAACGCTGGCCTTTTCTATGGATTTCCAATAACCGTCTTATTGGACGTTGGAAGCGTCTTACATCCAACGTGTTTCCGCGGTCTTGATTTGAAACGTCAATCCACCTTAGCAGTGGCTTTCCTTCGCTTACCAGTACGAGGTCTCTGGTCTCCATTCGAGAATAAAGAATATTTTTCTGGACGTATGACTTTCACAAATTTTTTTCGTAACTAAATCGACGCGACTGAAATGTGAGCACATAAATTCTAAACGGGTCAAAGTCAAAGTCAAATCATTTATTGCAACATATGAAATTCATTGGTCATTGGCGGGACAGGGATTTGAACCTCACAACTCCATTTATAGTGCGCTCTCACCACTTCTGCACGGTAGTCGAACAATAAATATAATACCATAAAATTATGAAAATGAGGTATTTTCGTCAGCGCATTCTTCAGTCACATGCAGCCCGCATGCTCCCAAATGCAAAAGCTATGCAAAAATCGCTCTGTTATCACGAAACGCCGTTTACCGTTCACTGAAATAGGTTTAGGGTCTATTAACATTAACATAATCACCGCGAGTGTGCCTACCACTCATGTACAGAGCGGTAAGAGTATGGACTGAAAGCTTAACTTCTACACAGACTATTATTTTGCATCTTTATGCTTTACAGAGGTATATTCGTCGTTATTAACAATTTTTACTACGGCACCCACCCTGAAAAAGCCATCACAAAAAATCGAGAAACCCTAGATTTGATTGCTAGAACAGACGTAAATGCATCATCATAGGCAACTTGTTTCAGCCCACTGCTAGGCATACGCCACCTCCTTCTTGGCGAAATGCCACTTGCAAAAGGAAATACAGAGTTATTTCTAATCAATTAGCGTCCTTTTAGGGGCTTATTCTGTACATCAAAACTAACAACTTTTGTTCTGTGACTTTTATTAATTCTCAAAAAAAAAAGTTGTTGTTCCATGGAAAAATATCGTTCACCCGCGACAAAATGTATGGAACAGGTGATTTTTTTTTGAGTTCTGAGAAAAGTCACAGAACAAAAGTTGTTAGTTTTGATGTACAGAATAAGACCCTAAAAGGATGTTAATTGATTAGACAGCGGAGTCTTAGTAATAGGGTCCCGTTTTTACCCTTTGGGTACGGAACCCTAAAAAAACAACAACATAGCGGAATTGCCTACGACAACATAGCGGAAATACACTAAATATTTATTCAAACCAAAGATTCAAAGGATGTACAATGTACAAGCTGAAACCAAGGAGATGATGTATTTCTGTTGCCGCTATAACAGCAAATACTAAAAACAGAATAAAATTAATAATTTAGAGGGGCTCTCATACAACAATCCTGATTTTTTAGCCGTTTTTCGCTCTATATTAATAATGGTAACCGGTTAGATGCTTGAAATTTTCATAGAATATTTAGTAGTAAATTCACTTCAATAATAAAAAAAAAATAATGTAAAAAATATTTAAGGGGGCTCCCATACAGTACGGAACCCTTCGTGCGCGAGTCCGACTCGCACTTGGCCGATTATTTAACCCTTTAAACTTATTTGCCTACAACAACATAGCGGAAATACACAAAATATTTATTCAAAACAAAGATTCGAAGATGAATTTCCGCAAAGTAACGCCTGATTCAATCAACAGCCTTCGAATCTATTCCTTGAGTAAAAAGGATCCTTACTGTTTACTAAATCTATATTGAGCACACCTTTAATACCGGCAACTACAGTCGCGGTTTTCCCCGACCAACACCATAACATGGAAGTGTAAAACAATCGTAATCGAATACGTTACGTTATCACGGATACCTACTGGCTACTGACGTCAATTCATTTATTAATAAAATATATTCTAGGTAATTCATTGATTATTTAAATGACACCTATGCCATTTAGTTATATTGTTATGGTAATGAACTATTGATAATGGCATGGGATAAAGTTTACACTTGAATGAGTATTCATTCATAATGTCAGTCATATTTCTGGCAGCATGTAAACAAAGCGCATGCAAATGCAAGCTCAAAGTGCACAATGCATTCATTAGTCTAAAAAACACGCTCGATTTTTTGTATTATTATCGGTCCTTGATAAGTCTACAAAATTTAAATGAAATCAGACCGTATATAGTAGGTCGAAATAGAGTTTTATGCAATGGAGTTGGTTGCAAACAAATAATTAATACAGGTGTACTAATTAGTTTGTCAAATAGGTCGTAAAGAAGATTCCAGAGATACTAATTAACGGTTATTTCCATACACAGGGAAAATGCTGTAACGAAAATAAAATGAAAATGCATATTCACAACAAAATTAAAACACTGCGGGTGGCGCCACAGATAAAAAGCCCCGACTAGAAAAACACAAATTCTATTCATTTTCCTCATAGTAAAAGGAAACTAGGTATTTCCTATGAACATTTTACTAATCATATTTGCAAATTTTGTTGGCCACGCCACATTCCGTAGTTATTACTGATTACACATGTTGCATAGAGCGACAAACTTATTAGAAAATTGGGAAATTGATGAACTATTATTTTAACGATGAGCTTATTGATTTTGGTACTTGAAATGCGATGGTAGAGCCTCCTCTGCACTCTGCATTCAAGTTGGTTTCTCTGACGTGACGTGAGCGTTCTGCCCACATAAGCCCTGAAAACGTCACTTACGGGTGATAACCAACCAATCTGTTGAACAGGGTCAACCCTGTATTGACAACTAGTAATTACGTAAATATAACATGATAAGATTGATAACAATTTATTTCAAATATTTGACAGGTGACTTTGCGAAGTGGGATTGGTCGCACACACCTCCTATACAAAGAAATAGACCTTGCTATGTTTGCACAAAGGTGTTATGGTTTTACACAGAGTTTGAAGCAAATAGAAGTAATTGTTAAAATAGCAAGCTTACTTATTTTGTTAAAAAACACGTTCTTTGGGTACTTTAGTTACGTTTAGTCGTATTTCGAATTAGAAACAATACATGAGAGTGAAATAGGTACGTTTTTGACTATTGGCCGAATCATATGATCGGCGGATGTGAAGTTAGCTAAATGCTGCGAAATATCCAATTCTGACTGAGCTTCTGACAAAGCTCTCATAAAGCTGCCCGTTGATTAGATTTTGCGCAGCTAACTTCACATCCGCCGACTTTCGGACTATAAAAAATCTCCAACATTGTTATAACTTTCTCTGGACGCAAGCCACTTTCAAACGGCCTGTTCAATCAATTGAGAAAGCCTGTGTCCAGCAGTGGACGTCTAAGCTGACCTAATTTACATTATTTTTAAAATTTGTTTATACTCGTACGAGTACAGGCTGATTTGTACTTAATGAGACCTAGAGTGAGATTTATGTTTGTTTTAGAAGAATTCCAAGAAAATACCATTCAAGGGTTAAAATACAAACTTTGACAAAAGGATTGCGAAGTTTGAAGGTCACATGGTAATAGTACAATTAAACAAC
This sequence comes from Hypomecis atomaria, assembly GCA_964007245.1. Classification (NCBI taxonomy): domain Eukaryota; kingdom Metazoa; phylum Arthropoda; class Insecta; order Lepidoptera; family Geometridae; genus Hypomecis; species Hypomecis atomaria. Next base: position 3,890,781 of record OZ023295.1, on the reverse strand, counting down.
TACTGAGTGAGTTTACGTATATTTGATAACAAAAACGTGCCGAAAATCTCATTTACACGTCACGTCTTATCAGCCACTGTACTTATCCGAAAAGTAGGCTTCATGGCGATAAATCTTTCTTATCGGTCGACCAGCTATCAGTGACGTATTCTCGAGTTTTCCGAGTGTACTCGTATGTGTGGGTGGTTTTCCATCAAACGTATACGCGTGTACGAGTACGAGTTGGTATTTTGACGTCACTGCATTGAGTTTTTGACAAAAGGCCTATTCACACTTATCAGTGCGGTGCTTGGAGCAAATATCTATGGAGCCACAATCGTGCAAAAAAAGTGTCTGAGCCAAAACTCTGCCCAAGCTACGTAGTCGGCAGGCTTTTTAGTTCGTCTTAAAGCGATTGCAAGTAGACTACAACGCCGCGCGATGGCAATGTGCTCGGTTACAAGCGCTAATTAGGTGACGTAACGTCGAGATTCGATAAAACAGGTCATTGTGAATTATTTCATGTAAATATCTTAGTCGGTATGTATGACGGCGTTCGGACATTTTTTTACTACTTTCACTTAGGGACTGTGGCTCTTTAGATATTTGCTCGAAGGTGCGGTGGCTTGCCGCACCGTTCCGTCACAGTACTAGCACGTTACCGTCCGTACCATGGCTTGACTGATAGGTGTGATCGATCTTAGATTGTATTGATAATATGCTGTAGTAAATGATTAATAGCTAAAGCCTTAGAGGAAGACATGACATATACAAAATTGCAGTCATATATGCGGTTCGCGTTTTGGAACTTACCTCTTTTCGGTAGTTTTCAGCTCCTCAAAAACTATCAGCTTTCTATGCTTTTTTGAATGAATATTCTTAGTTCCTCTTTTTTCCTCATCGTCCCCACTATCCTCTGCCAGACATAGGCCTCCTTCATATTGTGCGATCTGCCTCTATCGTTGGTCAAATGAGCCCAAGTTGCCGTAGTTTAGTCCGGTGGTTTCAAAGACATCGCCGAATTCGTCGACCCATTTTGTTCTTCTCGTTAAATTTGATAAATTGGCAAGAATTTTTAGTTAAACGTTACTTTTGGGTACATTCTATTACAGGAGTGTAAAGAAAGATAAGACGTAGAGATAAAGTGATCTAAAAGTCTAAATGTACATGAACTACGGTGCTATATTTGAACTTTGAAATTTTATAAATCCATAATTATGTTGACTGGTTATGAATGTATTGTAGTTATTGTATATTATTGTTACATGTAGAATTAAAAGTAACTAAATCGGCAAGGTATTGAGCTATTTTCGTTGTGAATTCCGCCTGTGAACCGTTACAAACCTTAGGTATACCTAAGCAAAAACAAGGTAAATAGTAACCACATACCTAGATTAGGAGTACCAAAGGCCTCATTTAAATTTTTACTTCTAAGGAAAACCCATTAGCTTAGTATATTTATAAAAGGGGCGATAATATACACCCACTCTTATAAATGAGGAAAAAAATCATACGCAAAGTTACTTTGCTATAGGATACGAGGAATTGAATAAATTATGTAAGTGTGCAAAATGACATCATTTCTAAAACATAGATTACCGCTCACTTTTGACTAGATAGTGTTTTGTGACTGTGTGTTATGTCATCACTGGATGTAGTGTAGGGCAAGCGCAAAAATAAATAAATAAAATAAATATGTGCCTCATTGCCTGGCCCAATTTATTAACTGACTTCCAAGGAGGTTCTATGTTCGTGTTCGTGTGTATATTCATCGATAATTTCGCCAATTGTGAACCGAATCGAAAAATTATTTTTTAGTTTGAAAGGGTATACTCCCAAAGTGGTCCCATTTAAATTTAACAGAAATCGGCTGAGCCGTTTTTGAAAACACCAACAATAATGTAAGCAATTCTAGCGAAATATCCGAATTTTGTACACGATGAACATCGATAATTTCGCCAATTGTGCACCGAATCGAAAAATTCTTTTTTAGTTCGAAAGGGTGTACTTCCAAGGTTGTCCCATTTAAGTTTTACAGAAATATGCTGAGCCTTTTTTTGATATATCAACAATAATGTAAACAATTCGAACGAAATATTCGAATTTTGTACACGATGGAAGACGGTTATGCCATTCTTTGCGAAAAATAATTATCTCTAATGTGGTCATACTACTAGGTAAATATTGATATACGTTGGCTACGCTAGGATATTTTATATGACGGTTACTATTGAAATAAAATTCATAAATGGCGAATCTCTGAGAGAAGCTTTATTCGTACGAGTTGATAAAACGATAATGATAAAATCACATTACAACACCGCACACAACAAGATCGCACTGGATATAAGCCGCATCCGGTCCGTTGAAGATCTAGAGGCCTAAGTCCAGCAATGGGCGTTCTATGGCTAAAAGAATAGGATCTTTTAAATAACAGCTACAAAGGTAGTTATTCCAAGTCGGTAACTTTCGGCTAAATCGGATGCATTATTTCCCAGAGAAATGTTGTCACTTTTCAAAATTATTTAATGAATGTAACTGTGTAGGTATGAAGAAATAAAAATCTCACATGAATAAATTAAGACCAAATGCATCACACACTTTCATGCACTCCACAGGAACGTTATCACCGAATCGATATAGATAAGCCATCGCAAGCACGATACTGCTCCAACAGTGCAAACAGTGCACTTCAGAGCATCGTAAATAACCGGATGCTACAATTGTGGCGCAATGGGACATATTTGTGTTTACGGCGACCATCGAAATGGGACATTCTCAGGCCTTAGTACAAGATTGTACGTAAACGAGAACTATAATAGTTACTAGTATATTATATAGTATCTTTAAGGCATGAGTGGATAGACAGATATGTTCTAGGTCTACATATTTCATCATCGACTACAACATCGCTTTCTGTCAGGCGAGTTGGTGGTCAAATAAATAAATATTCATTCATTCATAATTTAAGAGCTCGGCTCTTGTCGGTGGAGCTTCCACATTTCACGGTCCTCGGCCAGTTTTTTCTGTACTGTACCGGCCTTTTTAATTGTCCACTGCAGGACGTAGGCCTACCCACGAAGGGTGATTGGGCCATATCCACCACGCTGCTGGCCCAGTGCGAGTTCCTGGAATCACATATGCCATCGAATTTCTTCCACGGACGTATGCAGGTTCCCTCACGATGTTTTCCTTCTTCGAAAAGCCATTGGTGTGAAATTCCGCACATAAATTCCAAGGAACTCATTGGTACGGGACCGGGATTTAAACTCACGACCTCACGATTGTAAGGCAGGTGTCATTACCGCTAGACCACGAAGGCTTGTGTTTTCACCCCCCTATTAATATTAGGGGACATCTATTCTTACAAACTTTCCGTGTGGCTCTATGCATTTTTGAAAAGCGCCCCTGAGTACAAGGCAGAATTGACAAAAACGTAAGGAGCTACACCAAAACGATAATAGTTTTCGTTTACTACAATCGTACTATCTCATACTAAGCCCTCTAGTATAAAATGTATATCGTACACCATAAGCGATAATTTTTCACTACTCCAATAGCAGATAATACTGTTTTTAAAAGAACATACCAGTGCAAGACTTAAAATTTATTTTTTGCTCAACCAACAACTATAAGATAGAAATTAATAATCCTGATTATGTTTATACTAATCGCGTTTTAACGGTGAGAAAATATTAAAAAGTTGCGAGAAATGTAATAAAAACATCAATTTAATTAACCGACTTCCAAAAAGGAGGAGGTTCTATGTTCGTGTGTATGTATTTTTTTTGTGTATACATTATCTCATTGATAATTTCGCCAATTGTGAACCGAATCGAAACATTATTTTTTAGTTCGAAAGAGTATACTCCCGAGGTGGTCTCATTTAAATTTTACAGAAATCGGCTGGCCCTTTTTGAAAAAACCAACAATAATATAAGCAATTCGAGCGAAATATCCGAATTTTGTACACGATGGAAGGCGGTTTTGCCATTTTTTTCGAAAAATAATTATTTTCCCATACAATTGTTCCTACATGCAAAAGTTGCAGTATGTGTCATCAAAATGTGAAGTTCACCGGGTCAGCTAGTCTTATATACAAAAAAGTTAGTAGTTTTTGTCTAATTTCTTAACGATTTTTGTCTTGTGCACATAGTATGATTTTTAGACAACCATCCCCGCCGCTAGCAAAAATAACCTCCAATAAATATAAATAACGTCGTATTTCACTTATATTTCCCGGTAAAATAAATTGGAATCAGGGTTGTCTGTAATCCCATTCCTATAAGAATTCATTTAGCCACGTTCGTGATGTAACTTATTTAATATGGCGCGCCAGCCAATATCACGGTTTCTTATAGAATACGTGTAACTTTCCACGTAAGCTGTATAGATGGGCGATCTCGCCACGATATAGCTACTATACAGGGTGGAGAGCTGACGCCGACATTAAATGAAATCACATCGTCGGCCTTCTCTTTTTAGGGTTCCGTACCCAAAGGGTGAAAACGGGACCCTGTTGCTAAGACTCCGCTGTCCGTCCGTCTCTCTGTCACCAGGCTGTATCTCATGAAGAGTAATAGCTACACAGTGGAAATTTTCACAGATGATGTATTTCTGTTGTCGCTATAACAACAAATACTAGAAATAAAATAAATATTTAAGGGGGGCTCCCCCCAACTCCTCAACCCCAACTCCCACCATCATACAACAAACGGGATTTTTTTGCCGTTTTTTGCTTGATAAGTATTAAAAACGGCAACAGGTAGAAGCTTGAAATGGGTCAAAGGGGGATCCCACGCAGTACGGAACCCTTCGTGCGCGAGTCCGACTCGCACTTGGCCGATTATTTGTAATATGACAAGTAACTATGGTTCTATCAATAAAATATTTTGTATTTGTTTTTGATATGCGCTGAAAACTGGCTTAGTATAATTGTGGCCTAGGCAGGTACAGTGTTGCCATGACATGACCTATGTTTTAGTATCTACCGTTAAAAATGTGACAAGATCAACAGTTCATAGATAGATACATAAATTCATTAGAAAAAAAATAGATCAATCGACAATACGAACTTACGAATCAACAATGGTCAAATTAATTAAAATTATTGATTCAAGACTTTTTAGTAAGAATTAATTAAGAAGTGTATCATTTTGAGTTATTAATCCGGATTTTAGGATACTGCTATGTTAATAATTATTGTTCGCAAAAAACAGCATGACCGACTTCACCCGTGTACAGAATTCGCGAAAATTTCGCACGGATCGATGTTAAATTTTTCACATTATTGTTGATTTATCAAAAATGGCACAGCCGATTACAATAAAATTTTAATGGGACCAATTTCGAAGTATACTCTTTCCAATAAAATATTATTGTAATCGGACTACTACGATAAAAGTTATGCGTAGTTAAACATAAAAAAAAATATTTATGCGTCGAATTGAGGACCTCCTCCGGTTTGGTTCGTCGGTCAAAAGTATGAATTTTTAGATTAGATTTTTTTCGCCGCTGGCAAAAATTCTAAGCTAGGCGATCTTCCAACAGAGTTTCAAACTAGAAACAATAATATATAGGTAGTCTTAGAAAGTTTAACAGTCAGTAGGCCGCCCACCAACATCGATAAACCACCATCTCTTTGTTTACCCAACTAACCATAGGTTAACGATACACATTCGATAGTTAAATCGGCCGTTTATTGCCCATAGGTTTGATGTCTACACTGGCAGAACAAACAAACATTATGGCTTTTGTGTGATTGGACAATGACTTTCGTTGTTTTACCCATAACTCGCGGCTCTACACCAACTTTGTACGCATTACTTAGAAATATTACAGTACTTATTTTAAAAAATCGGCCAAGTACGAGTAGGACTCGCGCACGAAGGGTTCCGTACTGTATGGGAGCCCCCCTTAATTATTTATTTTATTTTTATTATTTACTATAGAAGTGTATATAAAACTAAATATTCTGTGAAAATTTCAAGCGTCTACCTATTACCATTATTAATATAGAGCGAAAAACGTCTAAAAATTCAGGTTTGTTGTATGGGAGCCCCCCCTTCAATGTTTATTTTATTTTGTTTTTAGTATTTGTTGTTATAGCGGCAACAGAAATACATCATCTGTGAAAATTTCAGCTGTCTAGCTATCATGGTTCATGAGAATCCTCATTTGATAATATTATGTTAGTAAATAAGACATCCAATGTATATCATGACTTGTCTGTAACGTTTAATGTTATTTTATGGCCAATAAATATTTCTTATTCTTCTTATTCTTGAGATACAGCCCGGTGACAGACGGACAGACAGACGGACATCGAAGTCTTAGTAATAGGGTCCCGTTTTTCCCTTTGGGTACGGAACCCTAAAAATCACACCTAAATTACAGAGTGCCTAACTAGAAAAATAATATTATTACTAACCATAGGTTTGATGTCTACACTGGCAGAAAACAAACGTTATGGCTTTTGTATGATTGGACAATGGCTTTCGTTGCTGTCCACATAACTCGCAATTCTATACCGACTTTATGCGGATTATATTGTTTATATATTTTTATGGAATTGTGCTGTATATTTAATTATTGTTTTTTTTTTCAAAAATGGCATACCCTACTTTAACCGTGTAAGAAAATGAATGGTTCGCATGTAACGATTTATTTTCGATGTAGTAATTTTCACAGTTCAGTTCAGTTCATTTATTCTCATATAGGTACAATAATGCACACTTATGAATGTCAATAGAAAAGTCAGTCACATTATTTATTGTTGATTTTTCAAAAACAACTCGGCAGATTTCGATAAAATTTAAATGACCCCTGAAACCTCTGAAGTAAGATCTACGAAACGAAATAAGAATCATCAAAATTGGTTCATAGTTGGCGATGTAATCTCGTAACATACATACACAAAACACAATACAATTGAAAACATAAAAATAAACGACTTAAAAAGGTTTTAATAAAAAAAGAATAGAAAACTACAGAGCAACGTTTCTAGGGAATGAAAATGATTTTATCTATAGTGCATCCCACACTAGGTTTATCTCAAACTAGGTTTATGGTTTAGGTTTCTAGGGAAATTATAGTCAATACGAGTTTAATGTCTTTTCTGGCAGAACAATGATTGTACAATGACTTTCGTTGCTCTTTACTCGTCGTTCGAGGTTCTGAACTACAATGCGACCAGTCCACTGAGTCAGAATCGGAACGTACCTACGGACGGATTTGATGCTTTATGTGTCCCGCTGCGGTCGAGCGTAGCGAGACCAATCATTAATCTAAGGGATACCACTGTGAAATTGAATATAATTTATTATGTTATACTTTACTTTTAAAAACGATAAACATTTCGCATTTATGAAATAGCAGATTTTTTTCACGATTTCAGACTTGACATCATAGGAAAATAATAATGAATACAAGAGGCTCAAACTGTCGCGCGTCTTATGATGTACATAACAATATCTCGCCCAGGTTACTGTCATCGCTGTTTGCACGACAAATAATATATCAGGGGGTGGAACAATGGGTCGACCGCAGTCACTGCGGGGTAAGTTAGAGCTGTACATGTAGGCTTAGCCTTTCCTGGGGCCTGGCTACGCCCAGACCCCTGCGACCGGCTACAGGGTTCCAGATACCGCTGGACATGGGGCTTTTGCCCCACGGGGACCTCCACCTGTTCCCCATAGTCCCACCCAAACCTCCAACTGTAGCCAATCGCCGCGTGGCGATCCCAGCCTTGTACCAGCAACGCCTGGTATATGTCCGTGGGATGTCTGCGCACGCTGCTCACAGTGCCGGATGCCTGCTAGAGCGTGCGCACACGAATCGCCCTACAGTAGCCTATCCTCGATCCCAGCCTCGTACCAGCAACGCCTGATATATGTCCGTGGCCCCACACCTGCACCGCCGTTCGGGTACATACTACCGGGGGAGCATGCGCACGTTGTCAACAGTGCCGGCCGACTGCTGGAACGCGCGCACACCGATCGTCCTAGCTACTGCCCGTCCAATGTCCAGTACAAGGTACATAAAATTGGACTATTTAATGTCATGTCTTTACGACGTCTTCCCGTTGTTCCATCCCATGTTCCACGCGTACATGATTCATGAGTATATCAATAAGCACTCACCAGACTTCGTAGTCTCACCAAGGTCTGCCCTCAGACCGTACCGGAGTCACCATCTCACTCCTCCTCTTCCAGTGCTTACCCTCCGCCGCGCCGTTGTGTCTGTCGCCCACCAATTATTTTTTCCTTCTGTCGAACCTACCGACATTGTCATAGTTAACTCAAAAAACATACCCTCAGTGTTGCCACAGTGTAAGGCAAGTTTTCCCATCATGACAGTGACACTTACCAAATTGTTTACGGTGACTCGCGTGAAACGCGACACTCACAACAGCCAAGAGGTGACTACTTCAGGAGAATCAACAGATGGTGCGTCCACTCCAGGATCTTCTCTCTGGCTTTGATGGCTGCATATCGTTTGGCTCTAGTCGAGCCTTGGGCTCTATCAGCTTCAGCATCAACCGTCTCGTCCACAACAGGATCAGCTGATATGTCTAGTTGCATCTCTTCGGTGCCTGTCTCCCTATTGGGACTAGGACTTCCGCTAGGCTCTTCCACCATGCCGTCAGGCTGGAATTCCGTGTGGGTAGGTTGCCAAACTGTATTCTCTTGTGACGGAATACTATCTCGCGTTCCATCTGTACCAGTGACGGGGTCTAAACTCGTTACTTCCTCTTGTAGTGTACTCGGTTCAGGTAACAAGGTTGACTCATGTAATGTTTCATTGATGTCCCTCTCAAGTGGGTAGAGATGTGATATAGAACGTGTATATATATATCCATCGACATCAACCCTCGCCACTCTGCAATTCCCATCTGTTCCTTTTAATAGAGTGACTATCTTACCAACCTTCCAGTTAATTCGGTTTCTAGAGTCTGCTTTAATTTGAACAAGATCACCTACTTGTGGTTCCCTATCTGACCTTATGCGAGGCTCTTTGGGAGTATGTTTCGACCTTTCTCGAAGACTCAGCAAGTATTGGCTTATGAACATTTTCTTAAATTCATCAAGAATCATGAGTCGTCTTTTCCAGCTTTCGATCAGATCAGTTTTTGTCTTCATCCCGGAACATGGCATCTCAACTGCAGATTTTCTCGTCGTCAAACATTTTCCAAGAGTGAGGAAGTCTGCAGGTCGCAGTACATGTTCTATTTCTGTGCCTACTTGAGTCAGGGGCCTTGTGTTTACTATTGCTTCAACTTCCTTCATAACAGTAAGTAGCTGGCTGTCGTTAAGTAGGTGTTTGCCCAAAGTACGCTTAAGGCAGTGTTTAACCAACCCTACCAATCGCTCATAAAATCCACCATGCCACGGTGCTAATTCGGGAATGAATTTCCAGTCAATTTTGTTGTCAATGCAGTACGGTTTTGTCATGACTTCTGAGGTTAGCTTGAAACAGGCAGCATTATCTGAATAAATCCGTATTGGTGTGCCCCTTGATGCAGTCAATCTTCGTAATGCGAGGAGGCATTCTGCTGCCGATAGGTTTTTAACAACCTCTAGGGAAATTGCTCGAATGGTTAAGCATGTGTAGAGAGCTACCCACCTCTTTTCTTTCCCATTTATTGTTTCTACAAATACGGGGCCAAAATAATCCAGTCCGCAGAATGAAAACGGTTCATGGTAGTTAACTCTTTCAGGTGGTAAAGGAGGAGCATTAGGAAGCTTGTATGGCCCACCTCCATGTTTAATACATTGTTTACATGTCTTCAGTACTTTCATGACTTTGGCTTTTCCTTGTGGTATCCAGTATTTCCCTCTTATTATGTTCAATGTATGCGATGCTCCAACATGATAGTTACTCTCGTGAGTCTTGATAATAAGTTCATCTGTAAACTCACAATCTCTTGGCAATAGTATTGGATATTTCATGTCGTAACTCCACATTGTGTTTGCCATCCGACCGCCACATCTTAAAAGACTATCTTCATCAAGGAAGAGGTCTAAGTTCCTTGTCAGGTGGGTTTTCTTGCCAGATTGTTCATCAGGAAAGTATTTGTTTTGTAATGTCTTGATCTCCAGTATGTCATCATTTTGTGAAGTACTGCAGGTGTCATCTAATCTGTCCTTTAAAGTATCTGGGTCGTCCAACTCCATAAGGTTGTTGCTGTTTCTTTCTACGTCTGACCAGTTGTGTGGCTCTGATACATTGCCATTCCCTTCAGAGGCCTCCCCAGAAGAAAGAAGTGTTGTATGTGTCATGTAGTGACGACTGTCAGGCCAGGAGGATTCATCTTCCTTAAGGAAGGCCGGTCCTTCAAACCAGGACTCCTTTCGTTCCTCCCAAGTTTCAGGCTCAGGTCTGGTAGCTATGTCAGCAGGATTTGACTTGGTGTGTATGTAGTACATTTCAGTTGCTTGCTGGTCACGCTTGATTTCGTTTACTCTGTTTGATACAAATGGTGGTAGTAGTTTTGTTGAATTTATCCAGCCAAGTACCACTAAACTGTCTGTCCATAGGTACTGTCTTTGTATAGGTATATCCAAGCTATTATTGACATACTTTAGCAACCTACTCCCAATTAGAAGGCCAAGTAATTCTAATTTCGGTATTTTCAGATCGTCTTTGTCTTGTATTTGTGCTACACGCGATTTTGCCATTACAAAAGATACCTTTGCCACCGATTGTCCATTTTTCTCTCGGCATCTTAGGTATACAACGGCTGCATAACACTTGCTTGACGCGTCCGAGAAGCAGTGGAGTTCATGGGTGGCACTTTCAGCTGTAGCATTAGTACCTATGTACCTGGGAAGTTGTACTTGCACTATGGTTCTCAGGTTTTCTAGAGTTGAAGTCAATAGTTGCAACAGATGTTCAGGTAATGTCTCATCCCATTTCACCTTTTCCTGGCAAATTTTCTGAAAAAGTAGCCTTATTGGGAGCGTTAAAACACAGACATATCCACATGGATCATAAATTCGGGCCAGAGTCCGTAGGACGTATCTTTTTGTTTTGATTGGGGTACTGGAGTTGAAGTTGTCAACTGAGGTGTTTAAGGTCAGTATATCCTTTTGTGTATCCCACCTTAACCCCAAGACTTTGACTGTTGTGGCCTGTGCTGTCCTATGTTGCTCCGGTATTGTCTCAGTGAATTCATCGCTGTTGGAAACCCAATCTCGGATATTCATTGACAACGATTCAAATGCTGATCTTGTTTGTTCATACATCCTATGCGCTTCCTCTGCTGTGTTCGCTCCGGTCACCAGATTGTCCACGTAACACCTTTCAGCTACCATTTTCAACATTTCATTTCCAGATAATGACATATGATGCTTTACAGTGGCCGTCAGCAGGAAGGGACTGGAAATAACTCCAAATGGGACTCTGCAAAAACGAAGATGGAGCAAGTTGTCTATTGTAGCTTCTTTGTGGGGGTCTTTCAGCCATAAGAACCTTGTGACGTCTCGATCTTCTTGCTGTAGCCCAAGTTGCAGGAACGCTTTCTCCACGTCAGCTGTTATAGCGATCTTCTTGGTGCGAAACTTGAGAAGAAGCCCAGTTAGATCTTCCAGCATTGACGGGCCACTGTATAAACATTCGTTGAGGCTCTTTTGTCCAGTTACTTTCGCTGAAGCATCATACACAATCCTTCCTCGCTTATCCTTCTGCTTTACCATGTGGTGTGGAAGATAGTGAATGGGATGTTCTGCCTGACTAGGATCAGTATCGGCTTCTTCTATTATTCCAAGGTCTAACTGCTCTTTCAAGATGGCACCATATTCATCTAGGGAACTCATATCTAACCTTTTAATTAGGCTACGCAGCCGTCCTAATGCAAGCCCGAAGTTGGATGGTAGCTCAGGAGGGTACTGGATCCAAGGCCATTTGACTTCGTAACGTCCATTCCGATATTGCACAGATTCATTGAAGTGGCTCCTCCTTGCTGCTCCTGCCTTGTTGCCTTTGGTGAGTCGGTTATGCCGATACTTTCCAGTGACCATAAGAATTTCATATCAATGTTTCGCAAGGGTAGGTCAGGTTCGGTGAAATATGGGCAGCTCTGCGTGTGACATTGACAGTAAGTTGTCACAGACAAAACATCCGTTTCTCGTTGAGTGATGCTACCAGACAATATCCAGCCAAAGTCCGTGTCAAACAGGTATAAGTTGTTATTAACCTTAATCCTTTCATCGCGTAGAAATGAACAGTATAGATCATTACCTATGAGTATATCTATACTCCCGCCAACAGACTCATCATCAGCTAGTATGTCTATTCTATCATCTCGCCACTTTGCAATAGGTATGCAGTTTGTTATACGAGGTACTATGTTGATCATTACCTCTCTTCTGATTCCTCGCTTTGTCTCAATGATGATTTCTGAAGTGGGACTTGTCATTTCGATAGGCGATTTAGCACCAAACGTATACACTAACAGTGAATCTTCTTCTATTGTCGAGAGTCCAAGTGATCTGGCCGCTTTGACAGTCATATAGCTCCGTTGGCTTCCGCAATCTAGGAGCAGGCGGCATGCTTTCTGGTTGTTATTTTGAGGGTTGTATATCTTGGCCACTGCGGTCTGTAAAAAGGTATTTTCATTAGACATACTGCATGTGATCACAGCATCTGAATCTTGTGAGATTTTAATTTGTTTACCCTCTAGTTTAGGACACAATATCTTCAAGTGGCTCCCTCTGCAGTGAAAGCATGCAATCTTCCGTGTGCACTGATCCGTACTATGGTCTCGCCTGAGACACATCAAACACCTCCCCTTCAGTTTCTCTTTGCGGGCTTCAATTGATCCAACCGTCCTACAACTGGTGCTCAGGTGGTTTCGCATGTTACAGAAAAGACAAGGACGGTAGCTGGGCTTCTTGCTAGACGATCCTGTCGGGGTATCGTCATGTTGTCGCTTTCGGTTGATTGTTGTTCGGTTGTTTTCCACTCTAGTCTGTAGCACTTCCGTTGTCGCTAGTGGAGGTGGGACTGCACCAGAAGAGCCTTGTTCGGTAGAGGATCGTTCCATGGCCGCTATAACTCTGGCTAAATTGAGCCTTAGGGTGGGGACTGTTGGGCTATCCGAAGAGAGTAAGTTGACTTGGTACATGACGCGCTCGGGAAATTTACTCGCAATGGTGACCCGCAAGTGCTTACTCTCTACGTTTTCTCCCAATGTTTGGAGCACCCTAAGGTGTTTCTCGATCTGGTCCAGAGTTTTCCTGCACTCCTGGTGATCCTCTGCTGCTCTCTCGGTGCTGTTAATTGCGCTATGATGGGCATCTATTACCAGGTCTTCAGAGCCGTATTTTTGTTTCAGGGCATCGACGGCAATAGAGTAGTTAGCGTTGGTTATTGCTAGCCCGCTAACAGTCTCTAATGCAGGCCCTACCAAGGACCCAAGTAAGTACGACAATTTCTCCACGTCTCGAAGGTCTCGTGAGTCCACATTGGCCTCAAACCTGTCCCAAAACTCGCTGAACTTCAGAACATCTCCGTTGAATTTTTCCCACTCCAGTTTTGGGAGCTTTGCTGAGGTCGAAGACGTCGAGGTCCGTGTACGCGAGCTGAGGTAAATTTCATGCGCAGAGTCTAACTGGATTAGCAATTCTTCGGCCTTGAACTGGTCTTCCATATACTTGTTGAACAACTCCGGTTCAAGTTCCGAAGCGGCCCGGAACTCCTGGTCGAACGAGCCGATTGTATGCTTCAGTGTGTTCCGGTTGTTTATTAGGTCCAGCTCCGTAATGCCTGCTTGGGCCTCGTCTAATGAATTTCGGACAGTCTGCACTGCCAACACGAGTTTATCGTGGCGAAATTTGAGCCGCAAAGCCATTGTATCTCGTAGATTGGGTGTAATGACCTCGATGTGATTGCGTGCGACGCTCAACGTAGCCCAAATCTCTTCGTATGTGACGTTGACTGCAAGACAATAAAGTTCTCACTTAGCGTTCTACTTGCAATGTTAATTACGATAATTTATCGCCGGCCGGCGTTTATTAACACGACATCTTACCTCGAGTTTTTTCTCAACGATTTGCTCCTTTTATCTCCCAGATGTGTTGTTCTAATTTGTGAAAAGATCCTATAGGTACTTTACTTTACTGTTTTATATCACTATTCACTGACCTATCAATACAATTCAAGATAAATTATCGCACGATTCGTGATTGCAAATGGCGTTAGATGGTTAGAATTAGAATACTTAAGCGTCCTTTTTAGTGTTGTATGTCCATCACGATCATTCACGATCGATCGGATCATTTTGATTCGATACGCTTCGATTCCGATTCGACCGGACTATAGCAATTCGAACATGGATCCTGTTCGGACCAGAACGCTTACAAGTAACGGGCTAAAATTAATCACGCTGAGCCAAACTGGATCACTGGCTCTATTAGACACTTCATCGACCCTAATAATAATATAAACTTTATTTTCAAATAACACAGATCCGTAGACAATGTCACACAGCCATCCTTATAAACTAATAGTAACGTACAATCTAGAATGCTACCTAGCCATTCCTTTTACTAGTAGTAAGTTACACTATAACTTTGCTATACTTAGTATAAACCCAATAAAGTTTAACTACAACACTCTGAATAACGCGATTTTCTCACAATGTTAGTGCTTTCATGAACCAATCCAAGATAACACGAATAACAATTGCATCTATGAATTTTACAATTATTACACTAAAGACAACAATATTTCCTTTTTATTATTATACTTACACAATCACCTAATTTGAAGAGATTTGTTTTACTCAATGAGCAAAATCAGTTCCTGTGACTCACGTACGACGTGATCGATCATGATCGCATCGTTTCAACCTTATCGCTTCAATGCTCGAAGGCTACAGGTTCGATCGCAAGAAACAGGAAATCGGCGCAACACTAGCCAGTGTTGCCAACGTCAACAACACTAATAGACTTATGGTTATTACTATTATTCGATTTTTAATCGATAGGAGCATGTATTATCTTTTGATTATTTCCTTAGTTTGCATACTGCAAAACATTAATATAACCTAACGTTAACGTAAACACAGCCTTAATCAGAATAACATATTAGTACTCAATCAATAACCATGGTTCCGTGAAATTATAAGCCCGTTGTGTAGGTATAATCGCACGCGTTATAGTGTCTCGTGGATCATTTGGTGCGTGGCCAAATACGGAACTAACACCGCCGATACGTAAGATTACCGTACTAGTGTACTTACACCTGGCATTTCGTTTCCTGGGGGCGTTATGTTTGGTATTTTCCTCTAGATCAGGTGAAACTCGCTCAACTTAGTCTAATATACCTACTTAAACTTAAGACGACGTAGTAAATAACAAGAATAAAATTAACATTAAAGAAAGGTTCTGATAATCGATAACTTTACTAACGTACTGTTCGTAGATGGTATTTTGAATCTTTCTCCGGGTTAATACTGTGATCAAGTTTGTATACAGCAAATCAAAGCAAGCAAGGAAGTCTCAAATTAAAGTGAATTTAGTACCTATTACTGAAGTATTGTTCTTCGGTAAAATAGTATAGTATGATTTATGTAGTCACGTTTATTATCATACATATATTGTCAGATCCCAGCATCTCCACCATTTTGTCGCGCGTCTTATGATGTACATAACAATATCTCGCCCAGGTTACTGTCATCGCTGTTTGCACGACAAATAATATATCAGGGGGTGGAACAATGGGTCGACCGCAGTCACTGCGGGGTAAGTTAGAGCTGTACATGTAGGCTTAGCCTTTCCTGGGGCCTGGCTACGCCCAGACCCCTGCGACCGGCTACAGGGTTCCAGATACCGCTGGACATGGGGCTTTTGCCCCACGGGGACCTCCACCTGTTCCCCATAGTCCCACCCAAACCTCCAACTGTAGCCAATCGCCGCGTGGCGATCCCAGCCTTGTACCAGCAACGCCTGGTATATGTCCGTGGGATGTCTGCGCACGCTGCTCACAGTGCCGGATGCCTGCTAGAGCGTGCGCACACGAATCGCCCTACAGTAGCCTATCCTCGATCCCAGCCTCGTACCAGCAACGCCTGATATATGTCCGTGGCCCCACACCTGCACCGCCGTTCGGGTACATACTACCGGGGGAGCATGCGCACGTTGTCAACAGTGCCGGCCGACTGCTGGAACGCGCGCACACCGATCGTCCTAGCTACTGCCCGTCCAATGTCCAGTACAAGGTACATAAAATTGGACTATTTAATGTCATGTCTTTACGACAACATCCCATACATTGCCACGGTCTTCCGGTTGTTCCATCCCATGTTCCACGCGTACATGATTCATGAGTATATCAATAAGCACTCACCAGACTTCGTAGTCTCACCAAGGTCTGCCCTCAGACCGTACCGGAGTCACCATCTCACTCCTCCTCTTCCAGTGCTTACCCTCCGCCGCGCCGTTGTGTCTGTCGCCCACCAATTATTTTTTCCTTCTGTCGAACCTACCGACATTGTCATAGTTAACTCAAAAAACATACCCTCAGTGTTGCCACAGTGTAAGGCAAGTTTTCCCATCATGACAGTGACACTTACCAAATTGTTTACGGTGACTCGCGTGAAACGCGACACAAACACCATAAAACAATAATTCTCAAAATAAAATAACCCGGTGTTTCCTACATATGGATAGAACCCATACATTTACGATGACGTTTAGTTTAATTTTAAACCTGACATCCAGACTTTGCGTAATGCAAAGCGACAGACGACTTATTCACAAAAATAACTGAAAATGCAGATGCAAACATTTCCGGATTCTCCGCCGCATGACGGACAGTCTTATCTATTTTTGGCCAGCTAAAGATTCTCCCGCCTTGACTAAGCTTGATTGACAGGTGCTAAATGTTACTTAGTTAATAAGTTATGTGTAAGTGGAGATTTTGGCGTCTGATTTAACAAAATGTTTGATGACGTTAAAAATTACAACTCGATTTGAGCGCTGGGTAATGGTGTATACGAGTGCAAGTATTACTATTTACACAGAATTATTATTTAGTATTATTATTTACACAGCATATTTTTTGTATTAATGTTTATTTGTTTGTTTGCATTTGAAAAATCACTTACTCGATTTGGAGTCAACTTTATCTTATCCCTAGACGAGATGTAGATATTCTATGGTATTCATCATAATGACCAACTTTTACACTGACCTTTGAAATGGCGGAAGAAAATCAGCTGTTTTACACATTTTGTCAAAAGCTACATACTTTTTGTAAGGAACAGCTGACCTTTTCATGATTTTACGGTTGAGCTAATCGTAAAAGTCTAACGAAATCAAAACATATACATCCTAGAATATCGTTTCATCTAGCTGTATAATTTGCGTATTATGGTGCCAAAGCGCCACCCTTTTATGTGGACATTCCGCGCGTTAGAACCAAGCGTTTCGAGTCAACATTCCTCATAAAACCGCCAGAATGTGGAATGCTTTGCCTGAGTCTGTCTTCCCGCTAAAGTACAATGGAGGTGTCTTCAAATCCCGAATAAATAGGTATCTTAAGTATCTTCTAAGTAAGCGTGTTACACCCTAGACCGCATATCTGCTTAACACAGGCAGTCAAACGCAAACCACTATGATATAAAAAAAATGGCTGAGCGTTTTCCCAGCTTAATAAAGTTCGTGTAACGAAAACCACTCTAATAAGTTGTACCCATAATGAAACATGATCACAAAAATTATCTCCTTTCGGCTTAGTCATAAATGGAGTAACTACTTAGAGCTTCCGGATTCTCCAACATAGATAAGATCGCGACTTTTCTCAACAGTTACAACCATTGAAGACGGCGGTAGTCTGACATCACCCACGCATATCGTTGATATTGAATAAATTAAGCCGCTTGTCTGGCATTTTGGTACTAAATGAATGGACAGAAATATAGAGGGTGATTCATTCGGTTCATTTGAACTGAAGAATTTGTGAGCACGACTAACAAGGAAAATGATTTTGAGTAAGTAGATTAACGTTTATTTATCTTTTATTTACTACATATTATAAGCTACACACTACACAGTGCTTAATGTCATCGTAAAAAAACGCAGACGCTAAAACAAAACAAGCGACGGAGGGCGGTGGTCCGTGAGTGACGAAACGTTTGTTAACAATGAATCTTAAAATAAGTTGCCAAGTGCGTGTCGCGACACGCGTATGATAGGCTTTCGTAGATGGTGACGATGATTAAGATGATGGGAAAAACTAATTTTATGATGTCATTAGACATAGACAGCTTTTTATTGTGACAAAAATACAGAACAAAACACTTAACATATAGTACAACATAATAAATATTAAAACTAAATATTTATGCAAAAGTAATTCAGTCTATATTTCTGTCACAAACCAGCTCCACCTCAGCGTATGCTGGTTAGGAACCAACCAGCGCTGGTCTTCCGGTGGAGCCGGCAGGTGACGTCACGTGGATTGAAAAAAAAAACAATATTGAGCTAGATGACATTAGATGGCTGAGTGCTTGAAAGATATTATTGGCTAAGAAATATATTTGTGACCTCTGTGCTATGTGCAAGTATAAGAATTTCAATTTTACTTTTAGCTCAAACAGTTAAAATCCCACAATTTTCAGAGAAAGACTTCAATATCTATCACTATCACTGCATAGTATAAAACAAAGTCGCTTCCCGCTGTCTGTCCGTGTCGCCCCTTCCGTACCCGTGTAATAAATGCCTAGATATAATGTACAGAATTAGGGTGACAAAAGGTAATAAATCCATTTAAGTAATATTCTGCTTCGCTTATCGTAACTCGGCGGGATGCAGTAATGATCCCGCATAACTATGGCTTTGCCAAATACATTCCTAGGGTGTAAGCCTCAGCGGCTTACACAGCGGCTTGCGGTCGACCAGCTCCGGTATGAACACTGTCTGTGTCCTGGTGCCAACGCTTCCATGTGAGACTGGTCTTCCCAGTAACCTCACTGAGGGATCGTAGCCCCTACTATGGCACCAACCGGACATGGGGCTTTGCCCCACGAGGACCTCCTACCATCCCCATAGTCCTGCCACGGTTGCTCCAACACTGGTCTACTGCTGCCATTGTGCTTGTACAGCACACCTCTGGGTTAGCCGAAACTATTACCCTCCAATTTGTACGCTCCAAATTTAAAACATTACCAAAGGTATTTAGTACTAGCGTTTATTGGATTCAGTCGCGAGGATCTACATTATTATCGGACCTCACATCACATAGCTAATACAGTCAACAGTAAGTTATAATCAGAACACTCACCGAGGATCCAGTGCCGGCCAAGTACCGATTACTGCCTGGTCCCTTACCAACAAAATTGTCGAGGTGTCTGTTCACTGCTGCGTCTCGTCTTTGACTACCGCCATTTCTGCATGAAAAGGGTGACCATATACAAATTCAACCTTTATACCAGAAAACACAATGTCGCCACATTATTAACATTGAGTGATCTAGTATGAAAACTTACCCAGTTTTACATGGCGATTCGCGTTACGCGACAGTCCGTCCCTATGTATGCTTATATCTTTAAAACTACACAACGGATTTTGATGCGGTTTTTATAATAGATACCTAGAGTACATGTAGTCCTGACTCCTATCAGCAATGCTCCTGCAATTGTCCAATGCTTGAACAGGTGAAAGATTTAAAATATCTAGGTATTTTCATAGATGAGTTATTGTCCTGGACAAAACAAATACAAAACTTGCACAGTCGACTTAGAAAACTCTTATTTGTTTTTAAAAGGCTTAGGGTAATTGCAGATACGCGAACAATTGACTTAGTCTACAACGCACTTTGCAAATCAATAATGACCTACTGTATCACTTCGTGGGGTTCAGCCTGCAGTTCCTTCCTTATTAAAATAGAACGAGCCCAAAGACTTATTCTCAAAGTAGCACACAAAAAACACTACAGATACCCGACAGATGATCTTTACAAAGACACTGAACAGCTTCGGATACGACAGCTATTCATTTCAGCATGCGCATTGAAATTTCACAAAACTGCACTAACAAACAGTACACACAAACGTACCCATAGATGGGAAGTGCCAAAAACAAAGACAAAAATAGGGCAGAAACGCTACACTTTTCTTGGACGCTTTATCTACGATCAACTTAATAAAAAACTTAACATAATAAATAACAACAGGTACCTATGCAAGAATAAAATAAAAGACTACCTCCTTACACTGAACTATAAAACTACAGAAGAAATGATAAGACCAATATGCTAGCTTCAAGCTCTCTTTGAACGTGAATGTAAGCATCGCCGTGAGCCCAACTCTCTCGAGGCTGGTGCTACGCGACGTTGCTTACCAATTTTGAATCTCCTTGTACTCTCATCATTTTAATTATATCCTTAGTCAAATATATGCCAAATATAATTAATCTTTAGTTGTTTATCAATTGGTTTATATATCATACATTAATATAATCATTCAAGCATACACAGAATACGCTCTTAATCTACATATTTTAATTTATCAGCATCCCGGAAGAGTACTAGCTCCCGCAAACTCAGGGTATCCTACCGCGGGAGCTAGAGTTTATGTTTGTAATCTTCTAATTTTATTTTACCTACCCAATGGATAAACTTTTTTAACAATTATTATTATATAGAATTATTTTTATTGTTCAGCAATCTATTGAAATTATGTTATTCTATTAAAATTATGTTAAATTGAATAGTTTTACAATTAATCAATTATTTATCTAAAGATTGTCATTTAATTCAAAATTGTTAAGATTTTAATTCAAGATTGTCAAAATTTTAACTCAAAATTGATAAAATTTTAATTCAAAATTGTTAAAGTTTTAATTCAGGATTGTTAAGATTTTATTTCAAAATTGTTAAAGTTTTATTAAGTTAGCAGATGTATATGTTATGGTTACTAAATAAATTATTATTATTATTATTATTATTAGAGTGATTCAAGAGGCAGGTTTATATGTATGACGGCACAGCATAGTTGGTTTTAGTTAAAAGCAATAGTGATGATTTTAAAGTGGGTATCACCCGAAAGGGGTCGCACGTGGCAACACTGCATGTTTGTGCCGGAATGAAATTATTTGACAGATGGGCGAAAAACGTCATGCCATTCCACACGCAAGGCGGACTGCTCCCGTGCCAATCCGTTGGCTTTAAAATCCGTTTTCATCCTCGAAAATTCTTGTTAAATTGATTACCAAGTGATACTAGGTCAATAAAACCACCCGTCGCAGTAGTACAGAGTGTTTATTTGGTGAGATGGACAACTGGAGACCGCAGGCGAGCCGTACCGATGGATGGCCCACAAATAGCGATGGCGGGTGCTTTACACTATCAGTCTCAGTCTCTGACATGTATAATACACCTGTGCGAAGCCGGGGCGGGTCGCTAGTAGTCTATAAACGCAGAAATTTTGAACATTCTATCTTGTATAAATGTATACCTACTTTAGAAATTAAGGGGGGCACTCTTCTTTCAACTTTGGCGGCTTATATCTTCCAAATAGTACTTACATGTGACAAAAAATGGTCTAACAAACTTTACTTACATTCATTTTAGATACCCTATTCAACGATACCCCAAATGAGGGGGTGGAGTTTAAAAAAAAAATTCATCCCCACTTTACATTAAGGAGCTATCCCTTAAATAATACATTTTGAAATTTTAAAGTATTTAAAATTGAGATCAATGCTTGAACTATGATACTGTAAAATTTCATGCAATTTGGTTCTTGACAGTGGCTTTGTAACATAGGACGGACGGACGGACATAAACAACGAAGTTATAAGGGTTCCTCGTTTCACTACGGAACCCTAATTAACTATTTAGTTATCATACTACTATACGGGACTTATCGCGCAATAAAACTTGAGATATGAAAACATAACACATAAACCAAATATATATATATTTAGTTAATGTATTTTTTGGTATTCACTACGTAATGACAAGGCGACGAAAAATTGAAAACTCTCTAATTTGTTCAACGGTTGTAAAAATATTTTGCAAAATTTAGGTCATATGCACACTCAAGACAGCTACGAGTACAAACCCAATTCGTTTGAAGTGTCCGACTATTGCGAAGCAATTAGCCCCCGACATCTGCTATCGTATTGCCGATAAACGCCTAAACCTGGCGATGGTTCGTTCTGTACATATTCTGAAGACCATGTCATCATCATAAGGACGTCCACTGAGGGCATAGGCCTCCCTTATATATCTCAAATAACACCGACGGGAAGCAACCAATGCGATCCTGCGGTAAAAAGTCCTAGTTTCTAGTCCTAGAACCCTCCGTGCGACTCGTCCGACTCGTACTTGGCCGATTATTTACTTATCTACCTACTACGAAATAAAAGGACGACAACCACATGAAAGCTGTCCAATTTGATGAACAGTTGTTTAAGAATATTTTACAAGTGAACTAACTTATTTAGGTCATATGCACACTCAAGACAGCTACAAACTCCGTTCGTTTGAAGTGTCCGACTATCGCGAGACTATTGCGAAGCAATTAGCCCCCCGACATCTTCTGATCGTATCGGACGCGAAACGATCAGCCTAAAGCGTCCCGCAAACAGCCGCAGGCGCGGCTGCAGACTAGTGTTCGACCAATCACAAAGCCCGAAATTTATAAATCAAGATTTGTGATTGGTGGATGACTAGGCCGCGCCTGCCACCACCGCTGTCTGCGGGACGCTTGAACCCCGCGGCGGCGGCGCGGGCGGTTCGTTCTGAACATATTACGACGAAGTCATGTCAGAATAATATAAGTTCAAATAGGCTGCATGGCTAGCCCATGTTAACTCTGAAGCCGCCTGAAGGCTTCTGAGATGGCGAAACGGTTAAAACACCACCATCTTATTGGTACAGAATGTGAACCCACCGCGTCTGACTACACTAGGTCTTATTTTTGAAATTAATATGCCAAGCGCCGTGGGGTTGCGAGTCTGTCCATTTTTTATAGGATTCATTTCGGAGAATGTGCATCTGAGCTGCACGACCTTCTCCTACCATCCCCTTTTTACTACGGGACAAGTAGAAGGACGCCACATTACCACCCCTACACTGTCAATTTTACTTCGATACGTACGAAGCTGTTTGACTCAACATTTCTGATTCGTACCGCCGGGGAATGGAACAGTCTTCCTGCTTTCCTGTTTAGAGATATAATCTAAAGCTTTTCAAGGTCAGAGTAAATAGGTATCTTCTAGGTCTGCGTGCTTCATCTTCGACCACAACGTCGCTTACCATCAGGCGAAATGGTGGTCAAACGCGGACTTACATGCGTTAAAAAAACGCAACTTTTTTGGCGAATTCTTCATTGAATGAACCGTTCCGAAATGCACTACCACCGTGGAAAGAATAACGGTCGAGATCAGACCGATACATATCTCGACGGAACAATGAGCAACGGGGTGTCATGTCCGAATGCAGAGTAGGAACGTCCAGAGACTGATAGTGCCAATATTTGCGAATAGAAATAGGGAAAAGAATAATCGCGTTCGTATTTCAAATATTGAGAGATGTAATTTGGATAGCACTATTTTTATGCCTATGACAGACTACATGTATCTACTATTTATGCACACATCCTAGACTACATGTACCCAGGCTGTGTATGCACACTACAGTGTATTATTTTATGAGAATTGTTCTAAACACCGTGTTGGAGGAACTTTAAGAGATGAGATATGCTCATCATTATTATCAACTTTTACTACGGGACTAACAGCAAAATCATGACAAAAAAAAATAATTTAACTTGACAAAATGTGTGAAGTAAAAGTACATTCTGTAGTAGCTGTGGATTTTAATCGTGGTTTCGTTATTGGACTTTTTCATAGCGATGAGCATATATCGAATACACCTCTAAAAGTTCCTGCACTTACGTTGTAATGTTAATTTTTGCACTGAGCCATGTCAGAGGCCATAAGGCGGCTTTAAAAACCTCTGACACGAGGACTAGCCATCCTATGCACTTACCTACTTAGTTTAATTCATAATTTTCAAGTCAAACGGTTGTGTTCCTAATTATTACTACAAACAAAATAATAAGAAGATTTTAGTTCATTTATTACTCAACATAGATACAATTTAATAGGAAAATTAACAATACAAGATTACGATTGGAAGATAAGTATAGCTTAATTCAGAATTTTCGAAATAAAACACTGCACTACGAGTGCCTAATCTCAATATTTATCAAAATCAAAACAAAAAATCTGTAATGCGACGCAGTTATTCAAGTGGGTTAGGTATCTTGCAAGCGAAAACATTATGCAATATGACGTCCAATCTAAAAAAGTGTAGATAAAGTATCCTTGTACACTGCACAAAGAATAAGAATAGGTCAGTTACAGACTTATCAGAAGTTGAAAATTACGCAGATGCAATTTTTATATAGTTAGGAAAATTAACAATACACAAGATTACGATTGGAAGATATAGCTTAATTCAAAATTTTCGAAATAAAACACTGCACTATAACGTGTACCTAATTTAAATAATCTCAATATTTATCAAAATCACAACAAAAATCTGTAATGCGACGCAGTTATTCAAGTGGGTTATCTTGCAAGCGAAAACATTATGCAATATGACGTCCAATCTAAAAAAGTGTAGATAAAGTATCCTTGTACACCGCGCAAAGAATAAGACTAGGTCAGTTACAAACTTATCAGCAGT
This sequence comes from Hypomecis atomaria, assembly GCA_964007245.1. Lineage (NCBI taxonomy): Eukaryota > Metazoa > Arthropoda > Insecta > Lepidoptera > Geometridae > Hypomecis > Hypomecis atomaria. The sequence continues at coordinate 3,866,097 of OZ023295.1, read as the reverse complement.
CGAAAATTCGCACTTATCACGTGCGCACAATAAGCTAAATTCGGCCATCTCGTAATTAACCTTTATATGAAGTTTTTATCTAATTAATTCGCAGAAATGATAATTTACCGCCACATTCTTAAGTTAAGTGTGTCGTTCTGTCTGACATTTTTTTCTGCGCCTTGTTCTAGATGTTTCCTAACCTTTTCTTTATAATCTTAATTCACTAACTTGATATTCTGATCTTTATAAAATAGATGAATTAGGAGTAGGAATAATGGAGTAGGTAAATGTTACGATTGCGGATCGCCGGTCTGCTTGTGGTATTCACGCAATGCATCGTGATCAACTAAGTAACATACTCGTATGCTAATATTTTAATTATTTACTAACTCTCTTTGTACGGTACAATGAAATAATAACTAAATTTTTGTCAACATAATAAATTATCATGCCAAATATTATCCATATTGGCTGATAAATAACAACAGCAATTGTCCCCCTTTTAAACCGACTCCCAAAAAGAAGGAGGTTCTATGTTCGTCTGATATTTGTTTTGTGTATGTTCATCGATATTTTTGCCAATCTAAAACCGAATCAAAAAATTCTTATTTAGTTCGAAAGGGTACAGTATACACTCGGGGCGGTCCCATTTAAATTTTATAGAAATCGTCGATTTTGTTTTAGAAAAATCCACAATAATGTATTAAGTAATGTAATTAATTGTATACATCAATTCGAGCAAACTATTCGAACTTTGTACACGATGGAAGTCAGTTTTGCCTTTTTTTGCGTAAAATAATTTTTGAGAGAAATACTGCAAACAAAATGATATTATTTCTTTTTAAAAATCGCCGACGACAAAAAAAGTTACGTTAAGATTTGTTATAAATGCGACATGTGGAAAAAAAACAACATTCGAACAGACGAAAGCAAAATAGTCGAGATAAGCAAAGATCTCTTTCACTTTGTTCACTTGGTCAATTAAACAGTCACTTCCGGCCACAAAAGCTTGCATCGCAAGGGACGAAGAAAGGTCAAACAAAACGATGTTATCTCTGTTCTCACTCTGACCTGCACTATCGGAGCACTGGCTCCGGGTCGCAACGCAACTATTTCGCATACATTGTTGCTTTTAGGGTACCGCGGCCCTGTTGCCTCCAAAAAAGAGACGCCTCTGCTCTGCAATGGACGATAACAAGTTGAAAGTAATGATGATGATAATAAATGGTTTTTAAAATAAGCAAAAAAAAATTAAGGCCGTCACTTCCGGTTAGTCTTCGGAAGGGTGACCGCGGGTGGATTTACAACTGAGCGCTACCGTTTTCGCTCGGATGACATGTTAAATTGTAGGCTCCGGTAGTTTTAACCGTTTAACCATATCAAAGGCCTTCAGGCGGCTTAAACACTCTGACACCAGGGCTAGCCACCCGGCTTACTTACTTACTTCCGGCTTCAAGAGTTTACTTCAAAAGCAAGGAAGAAAGGTCAAACAAAACGATGTAATCTCGGTTGTCTCTCTGACCTGCACTATCATAGAGCACTGGCTCCGGGTCGCAAATATTTCGCATACATTGTTGCTTTTAGGGTACCGCGGCCCTGTGGGGTTAAACCACAGATCTCGCTAAAGGGGACATGTCGTTTTGATCTCGTCGTTTCAGTCATAGGACGTCAACAGCTAGACAGGACTTATCTAAAGATCTTCAATACGACCAGTTGAAAGCGGCTTGCATCAATTTGTCTTGATGAGGTAATCCTACACTGCACTAGCAGGCACGTAGTCTTTAATCGGGAAATGTTTGACCCCATCGCTCGTCTTCCATGTTATGCGCCAAGCCCACTGCCATTTCAACGTGTCAATCCGCTGGGCCATGTCGGTAACTTTGGTTCTTCTACGGATCTCCTCAATTCTAATTCTCTCTCTATACCTTTATCTAATCTGTAGACCTCTTCATTGCCCGTTGGCAAACTTGGAGTTTACCAATAAGGCCCATAGTGAGTTTGGATCTAGAGTCTTGATGAAACAGGGGACCTAACTTCGCACGAAGTTTTCTGCCCACGCGTTACGCTAATAATTACACAACTGTTACGCACAGAGAATAAAAAAATGCCTTATTCACTATCGGTCACACACTATGCATTCTGAAATATTTGTATGCAACCACGCATTTTGCGGTGTATGAATATTTACTACATATAAGTACTCGTATTTCACGCAGCGGGTAAACAGTAGGTCTCTCTCTAGATCTCCATGGATTAAATAGCATGAACGGTACATGACAGGGACGTAATCAAGATCGACGGTAATGGACCTTTTGTCCCTTTATCCAATAACATAATATGTCTTTAAAAACTAGCTCAAGGTGTTCATTAAATAGGAGTATCGGGATCATTTCATTGATCCCGATACATTGATTAGTAGGTAAAGTTTGACTACAAAGCTTGATTTCTCTATCCACTTCTGCTAACTACTGGACACACTAAAAATGGCTATTTCTTAAAAACAACGAGCATTTAAGCTTTTTTCGTTCGTGATTTCAGGTCCTTTAGTAAAAATTGTCCATATAAATGACAACGAAATACAAATCGACTTACGATGAAATCTTAGATTATTTTCGTCAAGAACAGATTCTTGACAAGTCTATACTCTTGTTGCCTTAATAAGAGTGTTGAAGCAAAGTTAGTGAAGAGTTTTGGAGCAGCTAGTCCGTCCTTTTATCTTCCTTTCTTTGACAATATTCACCGTTAAGAGCTGTTGGCCTCTCTGAGCCCTCTACAGCTTACCGGTAATGCATTTAGTTAAATTAATAAAGCAGTAGAGGCACACTCTGTACTTACAGCAATTATTATGTCCCCACCTATTGCATTCCTGGCTACGCCCCATGTTGTAAGCGGTTCGTTTGAGCAACAATCCTGACATAAATCTAACGCTTATCTGTATGATATTCAATTCGAAACAAAGCTTGGAAATGAGACGAAGAGATTAATACGGAATGAACATAAATATGTTTCGTTCATTCATGGCTTTTTTTTAGTAAATGTCGATTACAACAACAACGACACGAACCAATGAAACAATGTTTTATATTAATTAGAAGCAAAAGTTTTAGATTCATAATTATTTTTCGCAAAAAATGGCAAAACCGCCTTCCATCGTGTACAAAATTCGAAAGTTCGCTCGAATTGTTTACATTATTGTTGATTTTTCAAAAGCGGCTCAGCCGATTTCTTTAAAATTTAAATTGGACCACCTCGGGAGTGTGCCCTTTCGAACTAAAAAAGAATTTTTTGATTCGGTTCAAAATTGGCGAAATTATCGATGAACATAATAATAATAAGCCTTTTATTCCGAAATTTTACAATTTTTTCGTTCTACTAAATAATCACTACTTCATTAATCACAATAAGTCCCTAATTTCGGTGTGCCTTACGGCATAGGCCTCCTCCAACGTCTTCCACTGTTTCCTATCATTTGCAATTCTTAGCCAAAGGGGACCCAGAGTCAACTTCAGATCATCTTCCCATCTTCTCACTTTGCGACCTCGGCTTCTTGACCCGTCTCTTGGATACCAGACTGTTACAAGTACATGCTTGCTCCATTTTTCATGCTTACAACGGAGCATATGCCCTGTCCATCTCCATTTTATTTGGTCAATATGTGTAAGGATGTCTGTGAGTTTAGATTTGCGTCTGATATCCACACTCCTGACTCTATCCTTTAACTTTAGCCCCAGTATACTCCTTTCCATGGCTCGATGGCTCGATCGATGAACATACACAAAAATAAAAGAAAAGATACATACAGACGAACATAAAACCTCCTCCTTTTTGGAAGTCGGTTAAAAAGTAATCATTGTTTTGTTTTTTTTTAACTAAAATGATTTTAATAATGTAAAAAAGTTTATAAATGTTTACTTATGTTAATCATTTCAGTAATTATATATTTTAATAGCGAAATGGAATATGAGAAAGGGGATAATAAATATACACATTATTCATCAGTAATATTAATTTATAGAAATATATACGGAACTCTCACTCCGATTCTCCACTTCAGTCATTCATATCAATATTTATAAGTAGATTGACCGCCGACATGGCGGAGTGGTGTTGCAATTTTTTGCGTAGCAACATACATTTAATCTGTAACACTGAATATTAATTATTACGCGTGATTGCGATCTGAAGACAGATGGCTTAAGAACCCGGGAACTAGTTGCTATGTAATCTGTGTTTTGTAAAGGTGCGACCTCATTTGTGACATTACACTTGGTAAAGGCTGAATAATATGTGAAGTTAACTACAGGCTGCGCAAAACCACAACGTGCAGCTTTATGTGAGCTTAAGTCAGGATTGAATACTGCTTACTTCACATCTGCCGACTTGAATGATTCGGCATTATAACGCTCAATCTTAGCTCTTTGATGTCCCATCAGACATAGGCCTATCCTAGGGATCTCTAATAAGACCGGTTGGCGGCTTGCATCCGGCCATAATGACGTCATCAGTGTACCTTTATCATATTTCTCTCTTTATCAGTATATTTGTGTAATATTTTAACTAGTATTATATATAATATTACCGTTCACTAGATACAGCCTGGTGACAGACAGACGGACAAACGGACGGCGGAGTTTGTCCATGTCCAACATTTTTTGTCGATGTCCAACATTGGTTCCCTATTTTAACGACATAATAAGCCCGATTACAGAGGCGCCATCGTAATTATGTTAGCATAAAATAGCATAGTTCTGTTTCTTTTTCATTTTAGGCATTCGATAGAGAGAACGCTTTTTACGTTGCTATTAAATTTACGCTGGCGCCTCTGTAATTGGGATTAATATCTATCCTTCGCATGCGCTTTCGTGGAAACTAATTTTGTCGCGTTTCGCGTTAAAAATTAGTTGTGTGACATTAGTTTTACCAAAGAATGCGCAGTTTTGTGCAAAACCAAATCAGTGTTTTGAAATTAATGCATGCATTGTATGATGTTTACACGTGAAATTGTTGATAAAATTGTCGTGAAATTAGTTTTATGCTACTAATTTCGAAATGTAGCTCCGGCTTTCAATCCAGAACAAAGCAGCGCATTGCGCGTTACTGGTTTTCAGTACTGGCAAGAGTTCTAACCTCGATACAACATGAACAAGATTTTGGTCTACAACTTACTGGTGATGTTTTTTTGGTCCGATGGTTACATTTCATCAAGTCACAGTTTAGTTTCAACAAGATTAAATTAAAAAAAATATAAACCCCCAACGCAATAAGATTCCAGCCGCAGTTAACAAAAGAGCTGATAAGTCGATTGGCGCGGCTGAACTGATTTTGATGAAAACTAAGAACACTCCCGACTAATTCACTTTTCAAACAAATAAAAACACAAATCAATATCGGTTCATCAGACAGGCAGACGGACACAGACACGTCAAACTTATTATAACACTCCGTCGTTTTTGCGTCGAGGGTTGAAAACATGTCGATTTTGGGCCCGTTCTATCTAATACATATCACTACATGGTATTTGAGGTGCTCAAAGAAGGTAATTTCTGGGCGGAAGGTGGGTTTCCTACTTGTTCGTGTTCTTACTCCCAAACTCTTATTGCATCTGTACCAGCCTTTTTTTAATAGTCCACTGCAGGACGTAAGCCTACCCACGAAGGGTGATTGGGCCATATCCAACTCGCTTGCGCCGTGCGGGTTGGTAAATCCACATACGCCATCGAATTCGTTCTTCGGACGTTTGTAGGTTGCCTCACGATGTTTTCCTTCACCGAAAAGTAAGTGGTAGGAAATTCCGTACATAAGTTCCAAAGAAACTTATTGGTACGGGATCGGGATTAATTTGAACCCACGACGTCACGATTGAATGCCGGTTGTTTAATACCACTAGACCACCACTCTTTGCACTGCCCTTATTCAACTTCCTATACACAATGTAGTGAAACACAGGCAAACAGCTATTTTATAATTAATAAAAAATAGATTTTCAATGATTTTCTATTCAACAAAGCAAATGAACACGCTCTCCACGGTGCAATTGGCTAGCAACTAGTTCAACAGTCTAGTTGTCAGTAAATATTTATTACATAAGATAGACAATAAACAATAACAGCTAGATAAAACTAGAATAATATAGTAAGTAATCACACACAATATCTACTTTCTTACATAACTGTCGCTTAAATCAGAATTATGAAACACTTTCTTAGAACTGTTTATGTGTGTTCAGTATACCATACTAAGCATTGTCGAATAAGCAACAGCATGGAAAACATTTTCATAGGAATTTATTTAGTTGTTTACATGACTATTGTAAATATGGAAGAATTTGCTTACCTTTGACTGTTCTGTATAAAGCGCTTGATAAGGTGACCATTATTCATGAAACTAGGATGTTGCGATATTTTAATGTGTACGAGTAAATGTCCATGTATTAACAATAGGCATGACACTAAAAAAAAACCAATTAAACAAAGATTAACGAAGATAGCCTGTTAAAGTTCCGCGTGACGTCACTAGTGCTATACAAATGTACAGACTACGTCGCACTAGTGACGTCACGAGTCCCCACTCCCAAACTTTGACAATGGTTTTCTTTGTCATTTTTTGTTTGGTTGAGAAAAGAAAAAATACGTGTCCAATATTTTTTAATAATCTAACTAACGTACTAATTATAATAATATTTTTTTTACCCAGTCATCATGCATATTAAATAAAATAAATTGTTTACTTATAAAATTAACAGACGAGGAATATACGCTGATGTGCTGGCGGATGTGGACATAAGGCGAGTGGTTGTGCAGCAGCAATGTATTCATATGTTATAGTAGCATATAAGCAAAGACTTAGTATGTGCTACGTACTTCTCGTTGGCTCTACAAACGAAGCTATATCTCTGCAAAGTTTGCAGTATAAAGTTTACAATTTTATACCACAAAACATCTAAATTAGTGTTTGGCAAAGACTGATATAATAGGTAATAGCAATACGAGTACAAACAAATTTGACCCAAAAAAACACAGGCAAAAACACAGGGAATGGATTTACCTCATAAATTTATAGGTACAAGTAGGTAGAGTGAGTCTAGCGCTGAGTATACTGTGAAGGGAATGGCTGCGAATGTTGACCGCCATACTTAACTCATGCGCAGCCACCCCTTCCACACTTCGCTCAGCGCTAGACTTATATGCCGCGACCTCAAGGTACAATGTGGATTTTATACTAGTTCTATTATAAAATCACGTTCCATCATTCCATTTATATGAATGACAACATCAATTTACTTATATCAAGAACATCCACAGTAACAATTACTTTATGGCCACTTCCATAGTTTACCTAAATGAGCAAATTTCTAGTAACCCACTGCAGATATTTGAGTTGACTTCACTTGGGCCCTGTTCTACAATGTTCGACGAATCAAGAAACCATCGTTACAAGTTAACAAGTAAATGCATTAAAAAGTCCACAAGTTCAACACCAATTATATTAGCTAATAGACGATAGAGCTATAGAAGGCACGATTTTATTAAAGGCTTTTTGACAGCTCTAAATGTAGGTAATTTTAAAGTGTTTCTCTGCTCGTCCAATAGACAGCAACATAAAAGACAGCTATATTTTTAGTTTATATCTGACAATTTAAGCCTTCAAAATTAAGCGTAGTGTATAATACTGTATAAATAAAATAAATTGTAAGTGTGTGTGTAAGGGATTCAGGGAGACCTTTGCCCAACACTGGGACAGTACAGGTTAAATAAAAAATAAGAAAAGTGTGTAAACATTACTCCGAAATCAAAGAAAATATTTTCAGTCGGAAAATATCTAATTAAAATCTGATACATTATTATATGTATCCAGATGAAAAGCGCAGAGGTGCATTGAGCAGAGTATTCTGTTAGTCTTCGAGCAAATATATATAGAGTCACAATCGTGCAAAAAAGTATCCGAGCAAAAACCCTGCCCGAACATTGCAAGTATTTCTGTCTGACTACAACCCCGCGCGATGCCAAAGTGCTCGGTTACAAGCACTAATTAGGTGACATAACGTCGAGATTCGAGAAAACGGGTCATTGTCAATTATTATTTAATGTAAATTTCTAACTCGGTATGTATGACGGCGCTCGGGAATTTATTTTTCTACTTTCATTTAGGGACTGTGGATCTGTAGATATTTGCTCGAAGGTAACAGTTCCTTAAAATATGAGTGATGTGGAACTGTTCTGAGAAATCGTAACATCTATGTTTCGACTCGAGTCCTTCGATTTAGCCAGCACAAAACGAATCACTCTCAATTTGCTTTTAATTTTATTTTCTCTAATTACTGTTAGAGGCAAACCCGGAGGCTGCCTCCATGGCAAGATGGTCGTATGGTTAGAAAAGATACTATCGTATCACACTTAGAACTGTATTCACAATGTTATAGTAATATTATTAGAATGGTAAATAAATACACGGCCGCGCCATTGCACGGCACCTAAGCGTCCCTTGCTGTCCCTTTCTCGCGGCGACTAGGGATGCTATGTTCGCGCCGCCACCACTCGATTCGGGGAATCGAGTGAGCCCGTAATATTACATAGAGACAAAATCTTACAGTCATGACCAAATCATACGAATTTGGTAACGTGACAATGACAATACGTGGACAAACATTCATACCATCACAAGTTCTATAGACAATAGGAGCAATGCACAATTGTATAAATCCTTCTCAATAAACTACTATACTTCAATACTTTTTCGCAAGTGTTCGTGACCGCGCCTCTGCTTTCGCGTCACGATCGTCACGAGACAAGTAAGTAAACTTGCACAACACATCGACTTGTCAGTGTTAGTGAAATAGAACCTACATTCCTGCAACGATAACACCCTAGCACGGGACTGTAAACGCTTACTCACGTTCCACGCAGCAACTTTACCTGAAAAATGAAACGTAATTTTAATAAAAAATATTAATGTAATGATGAAATAAGCGTAGCTCTATTTATGCGTGATTCAAATTAAATATCACGATAAGGTTTGTTATCTTTCGGCTTAAATTTAATGTCGCAGAACCTACTTTTATTTCACAATAGGTCTAATGGTCTAAACGTCAAATTTTGCAAGGTTTCTCATGTCATGTAGACAAGAAATATTCAGGTATTTAAACAAATATTTTACAGCCTTTTCTTGAGCATGTGCTATGATGTACATATGTATCAATTTTAATTAACATTATCTGTGATTAAGGTAGTTAGTGATTTTTGAATCTTCACGTAATACTATTTTAAGTATAGTGTATTTTTGATGTCAAAGGACTACCGCTTAAATGAGACCAACAACTCTGAAGTATGATCTACCAAACAAAAAAAGAATCATCAAAATCGGTACATAATTGGCGGAGTAATCACGTAACATACTCGTACACAAAAAACAAACAGTTAAATTCATAACCTTCTTTTTTGAAATCGGTTAAAAAGTTTTTGTGTATGGTCATCCCTGCATTTTAAATGCAATGCTTTAGTCAAATTAACAGACACAGACATACATCAAATAACAGACATATGTCTGTAGTTATGTCTTTCTTATGAAGGCAGACTTCATTTTTAACCGATTTCTAAAAAAGGGCGAGGTTCTATGTTCGTCTGTATGTATTTCTTTGGGGTGTGTTCATCGATAATTCCGCCTATTTTGAACCCAATCGAAAAATTATTATTTAGTTCGAAAGGTATAAAAAAATAAGTATACTTTCGAGGTGGTCTCATTTTAATTTACAGAAATCGGCTGAGCCGTTTTTGAAAAATCAACAATAATGTAAACAATTCGAGCAAAGTATTTGAATTATGTATTGATAGTAGGTGGTTTTGCCATTTTTTGCGAAAAAAATAATAATTATCTACTCCCAAGTCTCAAGTCGCTACTAACCGGTCTTATTGGAGATCTTTAGGGGAGGCCTATGTCCAGCAGTGGACGTCCTATGACTGAAAGGAAGTCTCAAGTCGGTGAGTCCACACACAGTGTCACTGGCTATCTCAACTAATAAAATAATAAATACCTAATACTAGTTCTTATAGTTATGCCTAAAACAACTCCCAAAATAAAATAAAACAAGTTTAATGACCGCCTGATCAATTTACTATTATGACACGGGATATTTCAACGTTTACTTTTATAATTCGGTAGACGGCAAAAAAAACCACTCACGTGGGAACTAGACAGACTTGTATTTAATCTCAACGCCTGAAGCACTAGCTGCGCCTCGCGGTTTTGCTATAAGTAGATAATTTTATTTCTAGATCGAACCAGAGACTTCTGATTCTTACCGCCAGGGAATGGAAAAGTCTTCCTGCTTTCCTGTTTCCTAAGAGATATAATCTAAAGATCAGAGTGAATGGGTATCTTTTAAGTCTGCGTGCTTCATTTTCCATAACAACGCTGCTTAAGTACCATCAGGCGAGTTGGTGGTCAAGCGCGGACTTATTCGCGTTAAAAAAAAGAAGGGATGAGGAGATCCGCACAAGGACCAAAGTAACCGACATACCTCAGCGGATTGGCAAATTGAAATGGCAGTGGGTAGGACACATAGCGCGGAGGAGACCGATCGATGGGATCAAAAATTTCTCGAGTGAAGAACACGTACCGGAGCGTAGGACAAGGTGGACGGATGACCTCATCAAGACAGAGATACCTGAGATGACGCGTCGAACCTGATACACCTCTGACAAGAAAGTGATTTGATTAATCCGTTTTAATGATTTTGTGCTGCAGTGTAAACTGCTGCTGTATCTACGCCAGCTACAGCACAAAATCATCAAAACCGAAAAGATCGGGGGAGGCCTTTGTCCAGCAGTGGGACACCACAGCACAGGAGTAAAGACTAAGTCGAAAGGGGGTGATTTACACCATCAACAATGAACAGCTTCTACTATGGGGCTAACCTGGAATTCAACAAAAAACAGCTGTGTAAGAAAAGAGCATGAACCTATAATATGTAGTAGTTGTACGTATGTACGTCAGTAGGTACATATGACTCCATCTATCCATCCCGGCTAGCATACGCACCACGACATGATTTTACCGACATGTCAAAACGAAACAAAGTTAGGATGAGATAATGTATTGGTGCGTATGCTAGCCGGGCTTCAAAAATGAGTAAAGAGTAACGATGCATCAGTAGCATGAATACGATCTTCTTCCTCTCTATTCCTCTTTCCCTTTCAACTCTTTACGGGGCGAAAGTTTAAAGTTCCAAAATCTTCGAGCAAATATCTACAGAGCCACAGTACCGAAGTAAAACTAGTAAAAAATGTCCGAGCGCCGTCATATATACCGACTTAGATATTTACATTAAATATTTCACAATGACCCGTTTTCTCGAATCACGACGTTATGTCACCTAAATGGTTCTTGTAACCGAATACTTTGGCATCGCGCGGCGTTGTAGTCGGCTTGCAATCGCCTTACGACTAACTTAAAATTCTGCCCAATACGTAGCTTGGGCAGTGTTTTGGCTCGGACACTTTTTTTTTGCACGACTGTGACTATAGATTTTACCTCGAAGAAAATACAACTAAACTTTCGCATTCACTTCACAAGTGTGAAAGAAAAAAAAAACGATTAGATAATATTACGTAAATCTTTATGGTCGTTCTACCACTCTGGCAGGTAGTTTCATTTCAAGGGCAAGCGAGAGATGAGTTCAACGTAGTGTTTTTTATTATGATTAATCAAGCTAATGGGAAAACGAGCTTAAAAATCAATTTCGAGCGGGAAAATAATTACGTGTTTTTGATAATTCCTTAATGGATCTAGTAAGGAATCGTGTATTCTTGTACGACAAGTGTGTAATTAAACATTCATTCAAACAATAATTTTAGGTTTTTAGTATAGCGAAGAATTATTTCAATTACATCAGCTTCTAAACAGACAACTTTCATGCCTCAAATATACATAAAGAATCAGAAATCATTTATTGCATAAAATTGGTACAAAGGTCTTATAAATAATTTTCATATGGTAACACAGTACTACCCTCTTCGGGCGTGCAATATTTAAGTACGCGTACATAGTACAATAATGTTAATGTTTTGTTTTTATTAGCCAAGTGCATCTATAATAATATACTCTTTGGCCACTTGAGCATAGAATTACTAACTACTACTTACTAACTGTAATAATATTATATAACATGACATAAAGCCCGATTACAGAGGCGCCATCGTAATTATATTAGCTAAATAGCATAGTTCTGTTTCTTTTTCACTTTAGGCATTCGATAGAGAGAACGCTTTTTACGTTGCTATTAAATTTACGCTGGTGACTCTGTAATCGGGCTTATTAAAATTTTAAAACATGAAATTAAAACATTTTAATTTTATACCATGACAAATTTCAATTTAAATATACACTCTTTAAAACTCTTACTCTTTAAAAAATATATAGCATTTGTAATACTATGTGGCTGTTCTTCTGGACGAAGGACATACTTACTCGTATTGTAGGATATCATTGTACTCATCATTATTTGTCCAACTTTTGCTATGGGACCAACTTAAAAATTGAGAATGTTTTTTAGTTATATTCTAGAACTAGGGACCCCTGCCCCGGCTTCGCACAGGTGTATTATACATATAAAGCTTCCTCTTGAATCACTCTATCTATTAAAAATAATCGGCCAAGTACGAGTCGGACTCGCGCACGGAGGGTTCCGTACTGTATGGGAGCCCCCCCTTAAATATTTATTTTATTTTAATTTTATTATTTATTATTGAAGAATATAAAGCTAAATACCTAAATATTGACGAAGTAAGCGAACACTCTTTTTTGGGCCTTAAAATTGACTCGCACTTAAACTGGAAAGCTCACATCAAAAAAATAAAAACAAAGTTATCCCAGTTCATATATGCATTGGCAAAATTAAAATCACGAATGAATCGACAGCTATTACAGCATACTATGCCTATGCGTACGCTTGGCTACGATATGGCGTTCTATTATGGGGCAACAGCACCGACGCAAACACATTATTTATAACGCAGAAAAAATGTATTCGCATCATTGTAAACATAAAACCAAGATGTAGCTGCAGGCCGCATTTTATTCGCTTAAAAATCCTCACCCTTCCCAGCATCTATATATTAGAAACAGCAAAGTTTGTCCGAAAACACATAAACCTGTACAACAAATGTAGTAACCCACGTAGAAATGAGCAATTAGTACTTCCCGAACCTAAAATGGAAATATTCAAAAAAGGCCCTGAATACATGTCCATAAAAATTTACAATAAAATTCCCAATGCAATAAAAAAAGAAACATCTGACAAATCCTTCCAAACCAAATTACGACACCTTTTAACACAAAAATGTTACTATACATTAGATGATTATTTTGATGATAAATAGTGAAACTAAAATAATTATAATTTTAAATACTAATTGTTAAACTAGTTCTATAGTAGTTTTAAGATTAGATATACATCTATAGATATATCTAGCAGCATATATGTGTCTAATACTAAACATAAGTAAAATGATTTTGTTATCAGAAATTGTGAACTTGAAACGGTTACCAAATTTACAATAAGTGTTATTTTTGCTCGTTTCTTTAAAATGTTTCTTTCTATTACACTGTTTAGCATAAATGTTTAGCCAAAACTTTGCTATACCCTATGAAACAGGGTGACATGTACCTGTAAGTTTGTTAGTCTTATATTAAGATCTAATTATAATTACAAGTATGTGATCTCGCAAAATAAATAAATATTAATAAAAAAATATATATATATTCTGTGAAAATTTCAATCATCTACCTGTTACCATTACTAACATAGAGCGAAAAAGTCTAAAAATTCAGGTTTGTTGTATAGGCGCCCCCCTTAAACATATATTTTATTTTGTTTTTAGTATTTGTTGTTATAGCAGCAACAGAAATACATCATCTGTGAAAATTTCAGCTGCCGAGCTATCATGGTTCATGAGATACAACCCGGTGATAGACAGACACACAGACGGACATTGTAGTCTTAGTACTTAATAGGGTCCCGTTTTTACCCTTTGGGTACGGAACCCTGAAAATACATCAAAATCCGTTGCGTAGTTTTAAAGATATAAGCATACATAGAGACAGACAGCGGGAAACTACTTTGTTTTATACTATGTAGTGATAGTGACAGTATTGTAGCCGACGTTTAGAGAAACAACCCAATAAACATTATGCCGTGGTCTATGCCCAGCAGTGGGCCTTCAATGACTGATAGAGTAAGTAAGGTGGTATAAGCCGGGTGGCCAGCCCTGGCGTCAGTTTTTAGCTTAATGCTTAAAGGCCTCTGACATGACTAAACGGTTAAAACAACCAAAAAAATAACGCGGTAGCGTAACAGTTGTTAATCCCATCAGCGGTCACCCATCTGAAGTCTGACCGTGCCAAACGTTGCAGAACTTTGGTGATCGCTGACAAACACTAAAAGCTGATGATGATACATTTACATACATATACCTAAAATTGTAGTGTTAGTCTAGTCAGTTACAGACAAAAACTATGATTAGTTTTACAACTTCATTGTACGTGGCGACGCCCATTCTGCGTCAAGTCACACGGTTGTAAATTGGGAGTATTAAACGATTAGCTATAAAAACCTAATGGTTACTGAAAAACGCAGACTATTGTATGACAAGTATTATTGTTAGGTAGAACAAGTCGGATTGTTAGAAGTGACAAAAAACCTGACTACAAATAGTCTATGGATACAGACACGAATGCATGGACTCCTCTGAGGGATTAGTCCAGGTTTACACGTAAATTAAAACTACAGCTGTTTCCGTATGGCTCTATACATTTTTGTACCTGGACTAAGGGCTCAGGTTTTGCGTAGTTTACTTAAACTTTCGCGTTCGCGTGTGGCTCCATACATTTTGTTTAGTTCTTCCTCGTTTCCGCCAGGAGCGCTGTACAGAAATGTTGGGAGCCATACAGAAACATCTGTAGTTTCAATTTACGTTTAAACCTGGACTAACCCCTCTGGACTAAGGGCTCTGATTCCAAATAAAAATGCCTCTTAAAAATCTGCAACTCACATTGTTGTATTTAAGAGGATAAAGCTTAAGTTAATAAAATATTAGGTACCCACGTAATAGTATCTACACAGGGTTATTCCTAATCAATTAGCATCCTTTTAGGGGCTTATTCTGTACATCAAAACTAACAACTTTTGTTCTGCGAAATTTGTTAAACTCAAAAAAAAACAGCTGTTCCGTACATTTTGTCGCGGGTGAACGATATTTTTCTATGGAACAACATTATTTTGATTTGAGTTTTGGCAGAAGTCGCAGAACAAAAGTTGTTAGTTTTGATGTACAGAATAAGCCCCTAAATGGATGCTAATTTATTAGGAATAACGCTGTTAATAATTAAAAACATATTATAAACAAATTCCGTGCCATCTTTCTACTTTTCATCACATGACCTTGTTAAACTTGTATTAAAACTACGTAACCCACAAAAACTACGTCTATTTGTCAACAAACAAAACAGAGATATCCTAATTTAGTCTCTAGAATTTTAAGTTGCTTTCGCTCATCTCAGTGGTTCTCAGTAAATAAATAACGTTCCATCGGAATGCACCAAAAATGGCCAATGTTATGTATCGACGCGGTGATGTAAGTATATTCAATGCCAAGGTTTGCAGTCGTTGACCGCTGCACTGTGGCCATTCCGCTCCGTCATTTGGGACATTTCGGAGAATATGGGTGCGGCAGTATGAAATACAGTAGAACGCCGATTATCAGAATTAATTGAGACCGGGGTAGATTCCGATAATCGAAAATTCGGATAATCGGACATAGACTGGTAATAAAGAAAGCATGAGTCAAATATAGAATGATAGGCTCCGGACGGCAAGAAGTACACCGTTGCGTTCGGGCTGCCGCTCCATCCACTTGAGGGCGTTATGGAAGCACATAAACGCCAAACGCCTCGCTGTGAGATGGTACACTTTTAGTTTTGTGCCTTGTTCCCTTCGGAGGACCGATTCAGATAATTGGCGATTCGGTTATTCGGCATTCGGATAATCGGCATTCTACTGTATAGATTTCGCAGTACATGTCATATTTCCCACTAAACGATTGAGCACGAGCATCTCAATCTCTTAAACTAAAGGGCTATCATTTTACAAAGCTGAGCAAGTTAATGTGATCAATATCCCCGGATCACTCTGTATGCAAGCAGCTTACTACTAGCATGTCCTTTGTCCAGCACAGCGCTATTATGATTATCAAATAAGAGTTGGCAGAGATTGCATACCTCCAAGAACATGAATAACTGTCAGATATAAATAAAAAGATTTCATTGGTTTTACTGCAAGGAAAGCTAATTTTTCCAAATCAAAGAAACGAAAGTGGAACTATTTTTTTTTTGACATTGAATAATCAGTTGTTTCATGCAGTTAGACGAAGACCAATATGTATTTATTAAATAGCTAAATTTTCGCGGTATCAAAGTTGGTCCCATAATAAAACATTCAGCGCCAGCGCCCTTTTAATTCCGGGGCAAGTTTAAAAACTATGTATGAGTGACATTGAAGTGTTTTTAGGGTTCCGTACCCAAAGGGTAAACACGGGACCCTATTACTAAGACTCCGCTTCCGTCTGTCCGTCTGTCTCCAGGCTGTATCTCATGAACCGTTATAGCTAGAAAGCTGAAATTTTCACAGATAATGTATTTCTGTTGCCGCTATAACAACAAAAAAAAAAGACGTGTGGCACTCGGGGACTGCCGCGGTAAAGCTATTGCATTACGTCTAATCGCACACAACGCCGTGTCGAAGACTGCCGAACTGAAACGACGTTAGACGATGCACGGCCTTCAAGCCACACCTCCTTGCCCGTCGGAGTGGGGAGCGTGAGGTTTTTTCGTTACGGAATTTCTGGATTCGGTCCCCGCGCTCAAGGCCCGCGATAGAAGCTATGCAATAGCTTAAAAACTAAACACAGAATAAAATTAATAATGAAGAGGGTCTCCCTTACAACAAACCTGATTTTTTAGCCGTTTTTCGCTCTATATCAACAATGGTAACCGGTTGATGCTTGAAATTTTCACAGTATGTTTAGTTATATATTCACTTCAATAAGAAATAATAAAGTTAAAATAAAATAAATATTTAAGGAGGCTTCCATACAGTACGGAACCCTCCGTGCGCGAGTCCGACTCGTACTTGGCCGATTATTTTTTACTTTTCCCCTAAAATGCAAACCGTACAGTCGCCCTACATTTAATCTGTCTTAATCAGTCACTGGTAACGACTCAGAATTACTCCATAATGTTGGCAATGTATCCTTCAACGTCCAAATCACTTTAACACTTTATTGGCATCGTAATAAGATTTAATATCAAATGATAAAGTTTCTCAGCAAGGTGTGAGAGGTATGCTACACGGTTTTCATTGTTTATTTTTGTGATGAAAGCTTTCGAACATTTTTTAGGACATGAAAATATGCGAACTGAACATTTTATAAGGATTTATTAAAATGGTCGAGAAAGTTTAAAATGTTACGAAAATAATCTTAAGTACGCAGAAGTAGAAAGAGAATAGGGAGGCCTTTGCCCAGCTGTGGGACGGAACAGGCTGATAGTATAGAACGCAGAATTTGGTTCAAGTAAATATTTAAAATATTTATTAGATAATACCTGTGTCATACCGTATTAATTTTCACCTAGAAACAGCTGTTACATACATTTTGTCGATTCCAAGTTGCTACTTTGTATGGATCGGTTGATTTTTTTTCTCGAATTCCGGGTTAGACCCATAATAAAATTGTTCATAATGAGGATCTTAATTACCTACGCCCTTTCGCTTAGTACAGGGCAAGCAGATAACCCTGAATAAAACACCGTATCCCACAGAAATTAGACAGTAGCACACACTTTCCTTGGCTTCAATAATAAAGAAATTTAAAAACAATAAAAGATACGTCCGCGAAAAACAATACCCTTTTTTGGCTGTCGAGTATAAAGCAAAATAATATTGATTCAACATAATTCCAATTAACTTGAAACATACTACGGCGTGAACAAGAGCTATTTATATGGTAATAATTTAATTATAATTATAAAATTGCAACTCACAATGACCTTAAAGTTAAAATTAATATCGGTTATTTATAATAAAATTATCGATTATTTTATAATTATGGCGCATAATCACAGCATTTTTGCATTGTGTGCAAATATATTTTTTTCACAATTATTTGTGAGTTATAATTATCGTGATTCATCGAAATAAATAACTAAAATAATGAGATTACGTAGACAGGTCCTAGATAGGAGTATTTTCGGTTATAGTTCGGCCGTTCAGAGAATGCGTTCCTGACACGTCATCTTGAAAAAATGTTTTTGGCCGATATCTCGGAAACTATGTACTTAAAGGCAAAAAACATTAAGATCATTATTGTAGAAAATAAAATTTCGTATCTTTTGTTTCCAGTAAACTTTTTTGTACAACTTACCGTTTACGATTCATGGCCCATTTAATGAAATTTCATTAAATGGACCTTAAAACATTAAATGGTCCACAAATCGTAAACGGTAAGTTTTACAAAAAAGTTTACTGGAAACAAAAGATGCGAAATTTTATTTTCTAAGTTTTACAAAAAAGTTTAATTCCGATGTCCGATTTCAAAGAATTATTGAAATCGGACTACTACGAAAAAAGTTATGCGTGGTTATACATAAAAAAAATATATACGCGTCGAATTGAGTACCTCCTCCGGTTTGGTTCGTCGGTCAAAAATGCGAGGCGACGTTATGAAGTAAGTCTGACTGTACTGCGCTCTACGGGGTCCATATGACACTCTGTACCCAACTGTAAATAGCAAATGGTTGAAGTCAGTAATACCAGTTTTCGCGATAAATAATGATGTTCGATATATGAAAAAATACTAATTATTAAGTACATATTTATTTAGTTAATAAAGCTATTTCTATAGCAACCAATAAAACAACAGAAACCGTTAACATCAATACAATATCAGAAGCAGAAGTCAAAAGGGAGGTTTATCAACCGAATCACATCGTAAAATGCCGAACGGTTGTCCCGAAAACAATCATAGGAAAACCAATGAGCTCTCAAACTCGAATCAAAAACCCAGATACGATAAATAGGACTATTGACACAATCGTAAAGTTTACGATGAAACTTTACTCGATAAAAGTTGAATTAGCCGTGCCGTGAGTCAATCAGTTCTGAGTTGGTTCAATACATGTAAATATCACTTAGGATTTAATACCCAATGATAAGAATGTATAATATTTTAGTACGTAGCCTCTTTGATCAGAAGTCAGGGTCACTAACCACTGAGCCACCGAGGCAGTCAAATAGTGTAGTAGTGTAATTAAGCAACGATCCGCACGGTCAGTATTTGGATGGGTGACCGCGGGTGGCAATTTCGAACTGAGCGCTACCATGGCTCGGATGACACGTTAAATTGTAGGTCCCGGTTGTTTTAACCGTTTAGCCAAGTCAGAGGCGGCCTAAAAACTCTGACACCAGGGCTAGCCACCCGGCCTATACGAACTGACTTACTAATAGTGTAGACAGATTATTTATTCGCAGTTTTCAATTGGGTTCGGTATCACACATATTACTATGTTTATTAACATTGAGTTTTACGACTCTCGATGGCTTTTTGCCTTTACTACAGCTTACAGATAGTATTGAGTTGAGTTAAATGAAAACCTTAAGACTTAGTAAGCATATAGGCCGGGTGGCAAGTCCTGGTGTCAGGTTTCAAACGGCCTGAAATCCTTTGACATACAAAGCAGCTAAAACAACAAAGGTCTACAATTTAACGTGTCATCCGCGTCTTGGTTGTAAAAAAAGGTTGTAAGGAACCCCAATCGCTGGAAACGTACCGTCACTCTTACATACAGCATTTGACAGATGGTTCGGATCACACAGATACCAGTGGGATAATGTGGTCGATCGAGAAAAGAAAGAAAGAGATGCAAAGATTTAATATGGCATGAGTTAGAAAGAGACATGAAACATATCTCGATTCAGTGGCTAGTTGTCGTGTTTTTCTCTCAGTACTCGTAGTGACAAATTCAAATATGTTTGACAGTTTTGACAGCTTCCATACATTTTAGTGGTTGAGAATTGCCTTAAGCGACAACAGCGCTCTAGTCTACTCAATCTCTAGTTGTAATAGCTCTGTGGCGCGGATAGATGATAACGAGTTCATATGACAAAGATTAATTATAATTAATACGAATTATTTATTTTTATTGCGGCGCGTGCGACACCTTTGGCGCAAGCGAATGCGCGTTCACCCTTAGTAATACCTATCAACGCTAACACCGATATGCGTCAAATCGATTGTATCGAGATGACGCAAGATAAGGCCGGTGTTACATTTGGGCAGAAGTCGGAAAATGGCTATCGGTTCGCGGCCGTGACCTTTTGGCTGTGAAACTTATCCATCCATCAGCTGGGCAGTTATTGGCTGCTAAATATGTAGAAGATAATCGGTTTCGAATTGAGATTACATTCATTTTCCTACGTTACTAGGGGGTCCTTTTGATTCGTTGTTCGTGAGGATGGTGTATACTTTTTACCGACTCACCGTTGGGATGGCTCTGCTATTTATCAACTGGAGGCTCTGGAGTCGATTGAAAGGCGAGCCAGGAGGCTGACTAAGTCGCAGCTGCAAAGTCTCAAGCATCGACATAAGGTAGGTACCTAGCGTGTTTATCAGCCTTTTATCGGATACACTTCGAAGAGTGCGCCCAGGAGTTGCACAATCTGGTCCCACCTGCCCCTTTCTTCTATCGTACGGCTAGACGGACGCGACCAAAGCGCCACCCTTTTATGGTGGACATCCCGCGCGTTAGAACCAAGCGTTTCGAAACCTCATTCCTCATACGAACAGCCAGAATGTGGAACGCTTTGCCTGGGTCTGTCATCCCGCTAAAGTGCAACGTGGGTGTCTTCAAATCCCGAGTAAATAGGTATCTCCTTGGTATAGGCCGCGCCACACAAGGTGGCGGATGTGAAGTTAGCTACAAGCTGCGCAATATCCAATCTAGACTGACACATAAAGCAGCACGTTGATTGGCTATTGCGTAGCTTATAGCTAACTTCACATCCGCCAACTTGTTTACCACGGCCTTTAAGCGTGCCACACCCTAGACTGTAGGCAGTATGTAGTCAAACGCAAACATATCCGAAATAAAAAAAAATACTTCCAAAAAGGACGAGGTACTGTGTTCGCCTTTTAAGTATGTTCATCGATATCTTCGCCAATTGTGAACCGATTTAAAAATATATTTCGAAAGGATATACTCCCGAGGTGGTCCCATTTAAATTTTAACGAAATCGGCTGACCGTTTTTGAAAACTCAACAACAATGTAAAAGTTACTACATCATATTATTATGATACATTAATTCGTTACACGGTGGAAGTCGGTTATGCCCGTAGTAATAACTCATTGTTTATGCCATTTATGGTGAAATATAATTATCTTTAGTTGATAATTCGTAGCGCTGCGCTGTATTCGTAGCTGTAGCGCACATATTCGTAGTTGAACAAACATAGAATGGGTGACCGTGGGTGGCATTTACAACATAGCGCTGCCACGACTCCGATAAGTTAATTTGAGGGTCCCGATTGTTTAACCGTTAGGCCATGTCAGAAACTCTGAAACTAGGGCCGGGTGAGTACCCGGCCTGTACAACCCGGTCACAATATCTGTGCACCTGACTTCGTGACGTCATATCGAATTACAGCCCGGGTAGCACGGCAAGGGGAGAAAACCATTTTATCCACTCTTAATGTCAGATGTCATTGTCAATCCAAACTTTATTTCCTCTTCGAGGGGATATAATGGTGGAAAGACTATTAGTCCCTTTGCTATGCTTCCCGTGCAGGACGTATATACATTACCGGACGTCTAGTATACCGTCCGGACGTAAATTATTATCGGGACGTGTATCGGCAACGAAGATGCTAACCGTACTGTCGCACCGGGGAGTGCGCGGAGCGGTGACAGGGGAAGCGGGAAAGGCGCCGCATTCCAGCGAGGTGCACAGATATTCTGACCGGGTTATACGTATCTACTCACTTTCTTAATTATCTCTTCAATATAATATATTTCGTACCCAGTGCTTATCCTTACCTACTAATATTAAAAATCCGAAAGTGTGTATGTTGGTTTGTTCCTCTTTCACGTAGCAACGGAGCAACGGATTAACTTGATTTTTGGGTTAGGACACGACAAAGTTTGAAAGACGGAAAATGACATGGGCTACTTTTTATCCCAGAAAAATAAAATGTTGCCATGGGATAGAACAAAAATTAAAATGCCACGCGGCGAAGCCGCGGCAAAAGCTAGTACCATAAATATAGGTATATTAGTGCATGTAACTTCGTACGCTTAAGATTAAAGACATTTTTGATGTTATAAAACCAAACATGTTGATGGGTCAACGCAGTCAGTCACACTTCAACAAGTCACACTGGCTAAATGGGAATTTTCATCCCAACTTGTAGAACTAGTTCCAATATTTGCTTAGCTTTATCGTGTAATAATAGCAACAGTGTTGTTTTGGAGATTTTGCCCTGTCAATAAACGTGCGCTCTTTTAATGAACTAGTTTTAATAACAGTCGAGAGTGCATGCCTGAGCTCCGCTCGGTACAAAACTTGAAAAGAACTTGAAGTAGGTAAGTAGGTACGCATTTTCTCGGATATACCACCTATATGTATAAATAAACGTATAACGAAAAGCTGGATCTAAATACAAATTTACTTCAAAATCGTTTAGAACAGATTCCAAGACCCAAATTTCGTACAAATAAATACTTTAAACAAGAAATGCTCGTTTAGAGGCATAAGATTCATCGTTTGGTTCAAACCTGGTCCAGTAAAAATGAGTTCTTTGGAACTTATGAATGTAATTTCGAATCGCTAGCATTTCGACGAAAGAAAACATCGTGAGTTCCTGAGACAACCTACATACGTTCGTAGAAGAAATTCAATGGCTTATCTTGATCTACTAATCTGCACTGGGCCAGCGTGGTGGATATGGCCCAATCATCCTGGTAGGCCTGTTCAGTAATGGGCTATCAAAAGACCGGTACAGGTAAAAGATTTGCTTCCAAACAACCTAAAGTGATAACTAAATTATAAAAATAGCTTCAAAAGTTTTTCCTCGTGTCCAAAATCTTCCAAACACCTCTGATTCACAAGGAGTGTTTAGGAAGTGCACAAACTAGACCGGTGACGTCACAGATCTGAACCACAATAGTTTGTTTTGATATGTATCGCGCTGAGTGCATCAATGGCACGGACCGCTCGCCATTATTGGCTGACAGGTGACACTACAGCGTATTGGTTCAGGGGGGATTTCATTGCTACGAATTTTACGGTCTTCTACGTTATTCCACTATAAGTGTACAACTATACAGGGTTATTTCTAATCAATTAGCATCCTTTTAACGGCTTATTCTGTACATCAAAACTAACAACTTTTGTTCTGCGACTTTTGTCAAAACTCAAAAAAATCTGCTGTACATTTTGTTGAGGGTGAACGATATTTTTCTATGGAACAACAACTTTTTGGCGTAAAACAAAAGTTGTTAGTTTTGATGTACAGAAAAAGCCCCTAAAAGGATGCTAATTAAGTAGAAATAACCCTGTACATTTTGTCCATTTTGTGTGTTTCAGCCACTGAGATTGGTCAGCAGCAGACTGTAGCTATCATCGGAATGCTATACACCTGTCGAGAGGATGTCAAGATGTAGACCTCGAAGTTTTTACGAAGAAGGAATATAATATGTTAAGTTCTACTAAATAGTATCGAGTGGATGACTCGATTGATCGAGCGAAGAGGCTCGTGATCGATCGAGTTATTACGAGAATGGAAAAATCATGTTGACCAAAAGTGAAATCTTCACTTCACTTTGAACAATTTGACATGAAGTCCATTCTCCGCCATTTTTCTTTCGTTGAAGGCAGAGCTACCTTCTTAACTTCGTAAAGACAATGTTGCGTGCTTTGAACCTTAAAATTGAAAACTCAAGGGCAACGAAAATTAAATTAAAACAAAAATATAATTTATGGTAATACAAATTTCAAATCTCGCAAATATCAGCAATCGCTGACAAAAAATACCAATCAACCCTGACTAATAATCAATTATCAAAATAAATTTGAATTGTTTTTCTGAAACATTTATACTCGAAATCAGTTTCGGCAACACTGGCATTTACTTATCAACATACCTACCATCTTTCAAGAACCTAATTTCGAAACTTAAACCACTTCAACCGAACCAATGTTTTCAATATCAGAAAATTAACCCAAAATACGAGCATTCTGATTAAAATTTATTTGAAGAAGTGACAATATACAACATTTTGACCAGTTCTTGATACGGCGATAATGGAGACTGTATCAATAAATATACGGGTATGTTTCGTCGACACGTCAAACCAGTATTTAATTAGGAATCGTAAAATTTTATTGTCACCGTTATGACGACGATTCCGCAGGTAAACATTTTAATGTGGACGCTGCAAGGGACAGGGCCTTAGGGGGGAATCATTAATGGAATGGACAACATATTAAGATATACAGGCAAACAACTCTAGGAATGCAATTCTCATTCTTTATCCACTTGTAGAATATATTTTAACGTAATTAAAGAAAAAATATATTATTCACTTTGGTTACTTACTGTGATCGTGTCACTTCATTGAATCAATCGAATTAATAAGATCATTACTAAGTAATATTTATGTTAGTCTATAAGGTATTAAAGGTTCCTGGAATTAACATTTAATATCATTCCGATGCTCACACTGCATGCAGTACAATTATTTAAGTAATGTTTAGATCTTACGTTCACCAAACATGTTTTAAATTAAGTTACAATAACAGTTAAATTGAGTTTATATGGCCCGAAATCGCGAAAATTAAATCAGCTGCTGCAATTTATTAACTTTTAGGATGGAACTGTTAATTTTTTAAAGAAATTTCGGGATTGGTCTTATAGTAAAAGTTGATCAAAATAATGAGTACAATGATATCTTAGAATATGTATGTGCCGTCTAGGGAAACACCAGAACTGCTACACAAAAAGAGAGTTTAAAAAAACAATTTCTCAAAGGAACGATTAAAATTAAATTGCAATTATTGAGCCATTAAAACGGACATGCCAATTACATTAAAACACACATATTATCTTAAAAAAACAATAGGATGTCATGAAAACCATAAATTTCAAAATAATAATAGAGCAATCGTTGGCAACAAAATTAAACTAATAAAAATAAATAAATGAATAAATATTTGGGGACATCTTACATATATGTTCTCATTATTTAATAAGAATCTCTCTTAATCTCCTATATTAATAATACTCCCAAAAAGCTATCCAATTTCAAGAGTCAAGACGATTTTTTTGCCAAATTCTGTTTAGCCAAAAAATTTGGTTCGGAAATATCTTCAACGTACCCTTAACTGCAACTCGATGGACTACGCAAATACTTTTATTAAAGAACGTATACTTCACAGTTTTCCCCGCAAGTCTTTATTTCGCCATTTAATTTTACAGGCCCCACACGCCCCCTTGCTCCGCAAAACATTTTAATATTTTTGAAAGGGGGTCGTCTGAAAACAACTTTTGATTTCAGTGGGTTCCCCGAGGCACGCGTTATGCTAATGTTATAACCGTTTCCGGTTTTCATAGCGCAGGGAATCCTATTTGGGCTCAGCAATGTTTTGTTTGCGTTATATCTTGTTGCTATAGGCGTGTTGTGGTTACACGTTCGGGGTTCTGAGGATATGTGACACAGTGATAGTGTTATTTTGAAAAACATGACAGAATTTACCATTGTTTATTTTGGCTACAGATATATTGATAATAACAGATTGATACTGTTGTTGTTACTTGAGGCAATCCTCAACCACAAACATGCCAATATCCATCATTTGATCATGATTTTAAACCACGTGTGTTGACGTTACAAATAATACATGAATAGGTGTGTAATGGTTGTCATTTACTCAATCAACAAAAAAAAGTAAAATAGTAGAGAATAAATCAATAAAGAAAGCAGAAGAGTGTTTTATTAGAATGAACACAATAAAAAGTAATTATATACTTTTTATTGTGTTCATTCTAAGTGTACTAGGGATATTTTTAAAACGTCTAATGACTTTTGTACCTACAACCTACATTTTTGGTATGATAAAATGATAGATTCCAGGTTAGCACTATGGTTAAAGTTGCTAAACTAAGAACTAGGCATAATTATATGTACAGTATGCAAGGTTTTAAATATAATACAGGTATACGCACCAACAGAAAAAGCCCCAGAAAAAGAAATTCAATTATTTTATAACGATATAATTAAAACATTAAATAACACGGGAAAAGACACGATCATAATGGGAGATTTCAACTCAAAAATAGGAAAACCGCTAAAAGAAGAGCAAGACACGATTTGTGGTCCATATGGTTATGGCAAACGTAATGATAGAGGAGAAATATTACTTAACTTCTGCTTCGAACAACAATTTTCCATTACAAATACTTTTTTCAAAAAACATCGAAAACAAAGATGGACTTGGAAATCGCCTGGGGGCAATACGCTGAATGAAGTCGATTACATACTTGTAAAACAAAAACAAAAAGTATGTAACATGGAAGTGATTGCCACCTTATTCTCCACAGACCATAGAATGTTACGGATGTCCTATGACATTAAATACAGAAAAAAACCCCGCAAAAATTTCTGTCGCAAGAGCAATAATTTTACGCCATTTGAAATAGAGTACTTAAAAAATATTATGAGCCAGCAAACGGAAAATATTGAGAAATGCAATATCAATGACTCCTACAATGCTACTGTAAGTATTATCAAGGAATGTATCGGTAAATTACCAAAAATTAAAAAAGAAGAGCAGTCAGAAATCATAAATGAAGAAATAACAGTATTAATAGAGGAAAGGGAAGCTTTAAAAAGAATATGTCAGCGAACAACTCAGCAGAGAAACAGACTTCGGCATTTACATAAAAAAATTGTAAAGAAAATAAAAGTACAAAAACAAAATATCAAATTGCAGAGTTTAGAAAAGGAAATCGAAAGTCGTAGCTCTACTAAACGAAGCAGGAGGCAATTCGATTACAGAAAAGAATGGGTAAAATGTTTTAATACTACTACAGGCGAGAAAGCTACTACCAGAGGAGACATAATAAAGACAGCCACTAAATTCTACACAACTTTGTACTCTAGCCAAGAAACAGACACTGAATACTACGTCAGAGAATCCGAAGCAGTTCCTGTTCTTTTGACAGGAGAGATAGAACGTGGCATTTGCAAACTGAAGAAAAATAAATCACCTGGCGAAGATGGAATATCGACGGATACAGTTATTGCTATGATAGAGCCTTTAGCACCTCAGCTAACCAAACTATTTAATAGTATTATCGAAAAAGAAGAGATTCCTAAAGACTGGCAATACTCAATCATTACGCTACTATACAAAAAAGGCGATCCAAACATCATAGACAATTATAGGCCTATAAGCCTACTACCGACTCTCTACAAACTGTTCTCATCAGTGATATTATTTCGGATCACAAAAGCCTTAGATGAACAGCAGCCTCGGGAGCAAGCTGGGTTTCGCAAAGGGTATTCAACGACCGAACACATATTTACTCTAACGCAATGTATAGAACGATGCAAAGAGCGTAAGAAAATCCTCTACTTGGCATTCGTCGATTACACGAAAGCGTTTGACTCCATCTCGCACAAATTTCTTTGGGAGAGTCTGCGAGAGCAAGGCATACAAGAAAAATACATAACAATATTGAGACTAATATACCAGAATTGTCAAGGGAAAATAAAAACTGAAACGGTTGGACCACCGTTTAGGATTAAGCGTGGAGTCAAACAAGGTGACCCAATTTCACCGAAGTCCTTTTCGGCTATCCTAGAGTCGATGTTTCGCAAACTTGACTGGTCAAATTTTGGTCTTAATATCAACGGAGAGCGTTTAACACACTTGCGTTTCGCGGATGATATGGTCATTCTATCAGAAAACCACGATGAACTACAGCACATGTTGACAACTCTATATGAAGAGAGCAGAAAAATAGGTCTCTACATAAACTTCTCTAAAACAAAAATTATGAGTAACGGAACGAAGATACCTATCACGCTAGATTCCGCTAACGTAGAGTATGTCGACGAATACGTGTACCTCGGACAATTGATATCTTTCGAAGATGCGACCGCCAAGGAGATAGATCGGAGAATAGCCATCTCGTGGAAAAAATACTGGGCTAACAAGGATGTTTTTAAGAGCCAGATGCCAATTCGCCTCAAAAAACGACTGATGGATAACACCATACTTCCGTCTTTGCTCTATGGATGCCAAACATGGTCACTAACTAAAAAGCTCGTCAACAAGGTGGCCACTTTCCAGAGAGCAGCAGAGCGCTCGATGCTGGGTCTCAAACTTAAAGACAAAGTAAGAAACGCAGAAATCAGGCGAAAAACTAGAGTCATAGACGCAGTATCGATGCTCTGTAGGCTCAAATGGAAATGGGCTGGTCACGTCGCTCGAGCAACAGACGGAAGATGGAGCGAACGGATTATCCACTGGCACCCGAAAGACAGCGCACGGGACAGAGGACGACCCCGGAGAAGATGGTGTGACGACATCGTAGAGGTCGCGGGAGCGACCTGGACGCGAGCAGCACAAGACCGCGAAAAATGGCACAGCATGGAGGAGGCCTTTACCCAGACATGGGTGCCCTAAAACTTATTATTAATCTCTATCTTACATTTAACTTTTTAATTTTTTTAGAGGGAAATAAAGGCTATTTTATTTTATTTTATTTATTTTTATTTATGCAAGGTTTTTAATTTTTCACCCAGGATAATCTGTTTCAAGGTTCTATTTAACTGTTTATTAGCGATCACCGAAGAAGCGCGGGTGGCATTTCCTACTGAGCGCTGCCGTAGCTCAGACGACACATCAAATTGCAGGTACCGGTTGTTTTAACAGTTTAGCCATGTCGGAGGCCTTCAGGCGGCTATACGAACTTACTGTTTCAAGCAAAGAGTTGACATAAATGAAATGAAATAAAATATTTTTATTCGACACAAGTACAAAAAAACTTATAAAATAGTGAAGAAACAAAAGTGTCGAAAGGGACTTACCTCAGCTAAAAATTGCTGAGTGCTGGGAGGACCCAACACTCAACGCTGGTATTCTCGTGAGCCCTAAAAGTAGTAAGAGCAAGCATGGTGACCCTAGCTGGGCGGGTGTTGTTTGAGGTGACTGTATCGAGGTGCGAGCGTTAGCCGCGACGGTGTCAGCGAATTGCGAAGATTATACAACGTGTTGGCAGACATAACAAGGGCCGCTACCACGGGAGCACTCGTTCCGACGCTTTTGGTGAAATGGGTGCGGAATCACATAGCTCCGTAACTGTAGGGAAATGTAAGGAAAATGGAGCTCCTTAGGATGTGGAGTAAACTCAAAAAAGTAACAGAAAGTTGTCTCTCAAAAATATAGCTGAATACTGTCCTAAACACTGTAAGTACAGCGTAGGTCGTCCGGCAGCAAGTTGTGTCGACGATTTTGTCAAAATCGCGGGTCAAACCTGGACCCGATTGGCAAAGGACCAAAGGCTCTACAAACACTAAATAATAAAGAAGGCTGGTAACGAACGAACGGACGGAACGTAAGTCATCCGGCAGGTACGTATAACGACGATATCGTCCAAATTGTACCTGGGGCCACGAATGGCAAAGAACCGAGCTAGAAAATTATATCCAAAGCCACGGGAATACTCGTACTTGTTTGGAAACGTTCTAGGGAAATTGGCACAGAATCGCTTTGTGTATGGTTTGTAAATGTATAGAAATGGAACGTGAGAGCTCCTCATAGGTTCTGCTCTACTGTGAATAGGATTACATGATACGTTGTAGGCCCGCCATGTTAGAGGAACTTTAATAGACGGTTTAAAACTCTGACCCCGACGCTGGCGCTTACACAGCTTGCGAGAACTTACTTTATGGAGGCACAATCAAAAAGCTTAAAAAATGTTGCCGTATAAATAAAAATATGGCGACTTTTTTAATACTGGTATTATGGTATAAAGCGAGATTGTTCTTAACTATGTACCATTCAAAAAAATCTGTGGTAATTCAACTACTAGGTTGTTTAATCTACATAATTCAAATACTATCGAGTTACATGAGTACACTATTTGTACTGGAATGTTTACAATTCGCATATTCGGCCAAAAATCGATGTATTGACACAATACATGTCCAAGAACACGTGTACGGCTAGTTCGCAACTAGGCTGTCAACTATCCGTGTGGTTTAATATTGAATTGAATGGATTTCGCCATTGATTGACTTCAATACTTGTTCTTGGGTATATGAAAATTCAAGATTTTAGTAAAATCGACCTTATGAGCCCTGAAAGCGAAATGTTAATGTTATTGTTGTGTAGAACTACCGGGACCACAGTAACCTGGTAGTTCTACTAGTAGAACTAAAAGTAGAACTTATAGGAACGACCTTAATCATCGACTTAGCATTTTTATGGGTATTTTTTTTAACGCAAATAAGTCCGCGTTTGACTACCAACTCGCCTGATGGTAAGCGACGTTGTGGTCGAAGATGAAACACGCAGACCTCGAAGATACCTATTCACTCTGACCTTGAAAAGCTTTAGATTATATCTCTTAGGAAACAGGAAAGCAGAAAGACTGTTCCATTTCCTGGCGGTACGAATCAGAAATGTTGAATTAAACCGCTTCGTACGTATCGAAGGAAAATCGAGAATGTAGGGGTGGTAATGTGGCGTCCTCCTACTTGTCCTGTAGTAAAAAGGGGATGGTAGGATAAGGTCGTGCAGCTCAGATGCACACTCTCCGAAATGATATTATATTTTGTATAATAGTATTGTAGTATCGTATTCAGTCATCAATCAATCAATCAAATCGTTCATTTGCTTAGAATACATGTAAAAATACAAGTCATAATTGATTACTCTTTTATAAATTTACAGGGTTATTTCTAATCAATTAGCATCCTTTTAGGGGCTTATTCTGTACATCCAAACTCACAACTTTTGTTTTGCAACTTTTGTCAAAAACTTTTACCTACTAACACTCTTTGTATAGTATAACCAAATAATTGTAAATGTTAGTTAACAAAGGGCACAGACCCTGGAGTCTGTGGTTAATGAATTTTAATTTAAAAAAAAAAACGTCTTTTTACATTACCATACTACGTGCGATAGACTAACAACGGTGGTTTGTTTATCCCCCGTGACACAACTGAATTTAGGAATAATAAATAACAATTTGTAAAAATATATATTTGGTATTCTGTGGCTACTATACCTAATAATTAGGTACATAATTATTTTCGTGTCGTAGAAAGAGTGGCAGAAACTGTTTTGACTAGATATTAGAAATATAGACCGACTCAAACTTAATCGCGTCTGTGAAACACTAAGTCATTGCGCACTTCTAACTTATCCATATGTCAGCAGCGTAATGAGGGGGATCTACGCCGCTTATAGCTAACTTCATAGATGCCAATAAGTTTGATTCAGCCCATACCTATGTATACAGACGCGTCAGCGTAAATTACAACGTAACCTAGTCCAAGGAGATAAAGATAACGTTGGCATGTTTTTTTTTTTTTTTCATTTGAATGTTACACTCCACAGATTCCAGGGTCTGTGCTTTTTAAGATTAACATTTTTTTCTTAAATGACATTTGAACAATATTGCTTATAACTAAAGCCTTTACAAGAGGCCACTAAAATAAATGGCATGTTGAAAAGGCAGGGCACATAGTATGGGGGGATTAAGTAATGCGGTCGAAATATTATTCAATGGCGACAAAGGCAGATAATCACATTATTATTAGACGAATCAGACAAATCTACGTAGTGGTCTAGTCTAGTAAGAACGCTGTATCGCGATTTCGCGATATAATGCAATGGATGCAACCCGCTTTCAATCGGTCTTTTTGAGAATAGGCATGATCACTGTGTAAAAAAACATTACTATAATTAGTCTATGAGTTAGATTATTAAAAAATATTGGATACATATTTTTTCTTTTGTTTATCAAACAACATATGACAAAGATAAACCTTGTCAAAGTTTGGGAGTGGGGGTCGTGACGTCACCTCTCTTACAGAAGTTATACATTTGTATGGCACTTATGACGTCACGCGGAACTTCGACGGACTATATCTTCATCAAATTTTGTTTGATTGACAAAAGATAAATAGTCGTGTTAGGTTTAAGTATTTTAACGGTATTTGTTTTTAAAAATAAGTATTTCATTTGACTCTGATATTAATCGATTATTTATTTTGATTTGGAGACTTTGATTTGACTACCTAGTCGGTTGAAGGACTACCCGACTTAAAATTGGAAGGGGAAAAAGCATGGCCGTAGAGGAGCGAAAGAAAGTCGGCAGTCTGTTCGGTGAAGCGGTGCGATGTGCACCTCCAGTGTTTACACTGTTACTCTGCCCAAATTCATATAAGTTATACATAAGTGAGATATGGTTTATAAGTGAAGTTTAAAGAAAGTACTAAGTGAAACAATAAACCAATGATTTCAAGGATATGGACTTTTTCTTACAGTCGGACTAATTATATTTTTTAGTAACCATGCCTAATGGTCTGGGTGCTGTCTAGCAGATGTTCCATGGCTGAAATGATGATGATGAAGAATACATAACAATCCTTGTATCTAATCCTAATCATTATCAAATAACAGGTGGGGATAGTAATTTTTTAATACACAATATGCTAGGTATTCGTACATAATTGACTTCTTTTAAGTTCACCCGATCCAAAAACGTATGCCGTCTTACCACAAAAGTTTTAAGCACGTTTTAGACAATGTTTAACAGAACAAATTGCACAATTAAACAGTGTTTACGGCGTGTTTAAATCTTTTGTGGTAAGGTAGTAGGTTTTTCACTAGGCGCGTTGTGTTGAGTTTTTAGTGGTTGTCAAGTTCGCATTATGAAAACCGCACCTTAAGACGCAAAAGGAGCCCGCCAAAACCGTCGGATCGCACCTACCTTTCAATTAGTAATAATTCGCGGTCGTGATCTGATCATATTAGTCGGAGTTCGATAGCACTAGCTTTTTTACATAACGCTACGTTTGGACATCAAGGACTGACGCGCAGACTCCACCAAAGAGGAGTGTTGCTGGACAAGATGCTGTGCTACTGCTGTGATGCTGTTCTACCTAGACCGTAGAGCAAACTCTACGGTCTAGGTAGAACAGTTTGTCCAGCACACACACATTGGTCGCAGCAATGCCAATTTGTCTTTAACCTCTGTCCTCTTATTTTGATTTATTATTTGATTGGATCAAATAATAAATCAAAATAAGAGGTTTCACCTCGGAATGAGAGATAATAAGCTGTAAAATTGTAATAAAAAGTATTCGTCGTCTTTGATTCAGCCATAGGACGTCCACTGCTGGACATAGGTCTATCCTAAAGATATCCAATAAGACCGGTTGGCAGCGGCTTGCATCCAGCGCAATCCTGTGGTCTTAATGAAGTCATCCACCAATGAAGTCCACCTTGTGGTGGACGTCCTACGCTGCACGTGGTACGCTGGTACGTGGTCTCCACTCGAGAACTTTTCGACCCCATCGGTCATCAGTCCTCGGAGCTATGTGCCCTGCTTATTGCCATTTCAACTTCCCAATCAAAAAAAGGTATTTTTTTTAAATAACCTTTTTTTAAAACAAGCTTTTACTGAACAAGTACTCGCCAAGAAGAATCTAACGAGCCGAAACTCGAAAGGGTTGCGACGTTTCATTACTGAGTTCCTATAACCACCTTCCAGCTCCATCATCAGACCCTGGTTACCATTGAAAGACAAACTACTCGCCAAGACAATTCAAATGAACCCAAACTCGATGAGGTTGCGCCGATACATTGAGAACCTTTACCTTCCAGCTCCATCATCAGATTAGCATCATGTCATCATAATATTGCATTGTCACGCGATTTACACATGTATGCAAAATTTCAGCTCAATCGGTAACCGGGAAGGGGATCAAATTTAACTTGCAAGATTTGATTACAGACCGACAGACAGACAATGAAACAGGTGAAACTAAATAAAAGCTTGTAAAAACCCTTCATTGTAGCTTGATTCAGGGAAAAAAGGAAGTCGTAGACGAATTCGAGTTACCGACAGAACAGCGGATTGGCGAGTAGCATTGGCAGTGTAAAGATGACATACGTCGTACGTATAGCCAATGGGGCCATAAAGTTCTCGAATGGAGGATGAGTTCGAGATGGAGGAGTTCTAGCACTGAGCTCATAGTTTACTAAGCTCTGTCCAGCTGAAGTTTTAGTATGAGTTTGTATAGTAAACACAAATATTTATCACTAGATTTTGCCCGCGGCTTCGCCCGCATGATATTTCGAGGCCCTACCTTACCACCCTTAATAAAGGAGGTGGAAAATAAAAAATAAAAAAATCGATTTGACATTTGTTCGATTCGACAGTTCTTTTTTGACATTTCTTGGAGCGCACGCTATAATAGAATAGCTCGCAGATGGCAGAATTTTTCCTACTTACTTAACACTTATTGTTATAATATGGAAAATTTACGCAATATCATTTTAATTTATAGCCTATGTGTTATTCTGATATCTACATAGTATAAAACAAAGTAGCTTCCCGCTGTCTGTCCCCATGTATGCTTTTATTTTTAAAACAACGAAACGGATTGATGAATGGACGATGTGATTCAAGAGGAAGGTTTATATGTATAATACACCTGTGCGAAGCCGGGGCGGGTCGCTAGTAAGCTATATAATTGCAAAGTTTCGTCTCAATCCGTTCGGTAGTTTTTGCGTGAAAGAGTAACAAACATGATGGATGTTTGTTACTCCATACGTACATCCATCCTTACAAACTTTCACGTTTATAATATTAGTAGGATTGTTTTCATGTGGCATTACTACATATTAGTTTTGTCTTATTTCCGCCAAAGACTCTTTACAAAAATGTATAAAGTCAGACGAAAACACGGGAGGCGCTAGATGCAGGCTGCTTCCAACTGTGCTTTTTGGAAATCCATAGGTGTCTAGGTGGTCCACCAGTTTTGCCTCTCGCTTCGCTTCGCTTTGGCGTTAGTCTGGGCTTTGGCCTTAGAAGCTGCGTAGCGTCTAATGACGTTTCTCACAACTTATCCGTACTTAGTTAACTTAGTGCAGTGACCCGAAGCTTCCAACAAAAGAACGCTATCGATAAGGATGGATACAGATTGGCATTGTCTTGTGGAGATCAGCGGTTTGAGTGCAACTTCGTATAATAAGCCTTTGATTTGTATTTGTAATTATTAGATTTGACATATTAACAATACCTATGTAGTATGTATATTTTGTCAATGAATTTAATATTATTTTGTGATGAAAATATTAGATAACACTGCATTTATTTCTGTATCTATAGGTAGTGTCATTATTAGTAAAAATGTTTAACCGGACGAGCATGTTAATGAATCAATATTATACAATATTTTTTTGTAAAATTAGGTTCTGTTAATATCAATAAAGTTATCTTATCTTAATATTGTTTTTCGCAAAAAATGGCACCACCGTCTTCCACCGTGTACAAAATTCGAATAGTTTGCACGAATCGATGTGACATTGACATCCATTTACATTATTGTTGATTTATCAAAAACGGTTCAGCCGATTTCGGTAAAATTTAAATGGGACCACCTCGAGAATATATACCTTTTTTTTGTCGTTGCACTGCCGTGCACCGAGATAAATAAGAACGCAGGAACGCGCTGAATGCAGGCGCCTTCCAACTGGCCTTATTAAAAAACATTTTAGGGCAGGCCT
Organism: Hypomecis atomaria; assembly: GCA_964007245.1. Taxonomy (NCBI): domain Eukaryota; kingdom Metazoa; phylum Arthropoda; class Insecta; order Lepidoptera; family Geometridae; genus Hypomecis; species Hypomecis atomaria. The sequence goes on along the minus strand of OZ023295.1, from coordinate 3,830,200 downwards.
ATGTCCAGCAGTGGACATCCTACAGCTGATGGATGGATGCCGATGTAACTAGTCCTTACCATTTTACGCAATATCAACACTATATCCCCTGACTAATGTTATCTCCATTATCATCATCTCAACCGTAGGATGCCCACTGCCGGACATTAGGCCTCCCCATGTAATTACGATCACTAAATCTACATCTAGTCTCTGTCTGACCGTTGCTAGAATATGCTAGAGTAAAATAATTATTGTTCCGTTTTGTCCATAGAGATAGTATATTATCTAGAATCTAGATCTATGGTTTTGTGCCATTCTAATTTAGTTTCTAGGCTTCAAAACTTGTGTTCAATACTTCGAGCAAATATCTATTTAGTCACAATCGTGCAAAAAAACGTGTCCGAGCCAAAAACCCTGCCCAAACTACGTAGTGGGCAGGCTTTTTAGTTAGTCGTAACAGTCGTAACGCGATTGCAAGCCGACTACAATGCCGCGCGATGCCAAAGTGCTCGGTTACAAGCACTAATTAGGTGAGATACGAGATACGAGAAAACTGGTTATTGTAAATTATTTAATGTAAATACCTAATTCGCTATGTATGACGGTGCTCGGACATTTTTTTACTATTTTCATTTAGGGACTGGCTTTGTAGATATTTGCTAGAAGATTCAATGGTATCGATTTAGTAATTTTACTAAAATTGTTGAGTATAATAATTTTTAAACATTATAATCAATTTATTCTTCACTAATAAACCAACAGAAAATATTTGATGATTAAACGAACGAAGTGACGTTCTATCAAAATTTTCCGAAGAATCTCGTATGAAAAGATAAGTATCCTGAAAATGAATATTATTTACATATGCACTTATCTTGAAATACAAGATGCTAGGATAATTGATGATTAAACGAACGTAGTGACGTTCTATCAAAATTATCCGAAGCATCTCGTATGAAAAGATAAGTGCATGTGTAAATAATATTATTCATTTTCAGGATACTTATCTTGAAATACGAGATGCGAGGATAATTACTTTAGTATCTACCAAAATTCTATGGAGTCACATTTTCACAAACCTGATTAAAAAAATCCTTCGCCCGGTCGTACTCTTTCTTGGAAAATTACATTACTTTATCTTAATCGATCTAGCCAGGAATGTTAGCACCATACAGCAACCTAAACGACGCCCGTCATTGCAGAAAACATCGCAACAATTGGATTCGATACAAACCTTCGCCTTATAAGAGTGCAGTCACATCAAAAAGCCATCGATCCCGCCAGCCCAATATCGATAACAAAACCAATTCGCCAGCATTCGATAGTCTCGATTCTGAGAATCGCTCGCTCAATTCGGCAATCGTCACGCGTCCGGGCCACAATCATCTAGGGTTACCAGATGGTACATTCGAAGTCCAGAGAAGAAGCCCGATTTCCATTGAAGAATCCTGAGATTATTGGCAATTAGCGAATATTCGTTTAAGGCCTAAGGCCTTGGAAGCCAGTAGAACTTCCGATAGCGAAAGCTGAAAGAACGCGTTTCCCAATTTTCTAGTTAACGGCAATAAAATGTAAAAATCAAGAACAATTTACTAACGTAAGGTAAGGAATTAGTCGAAGTAATGTGAATATTGCGTGGATAGGGGCATCGTCCCCCAGTAAATCCTTTATAGTGTAAAAGTAGGCAATCAGAACAAGGAGCGACTACGCAACATCGCACCGAGATTTTCCTAGTGCATGGAGATTCTGGATGATGTAAAAGCAGCCAAAGACGCCTGGTCAAAAAAGACTTAAATGCCAGTTCCAGATATCGATTTTAACAATCCTAAAACTTCCAAGAATATCCAAAGTCTGACTTGAAAAAAAAAAACTCATCCCACGAAAATAGCATACACGTTTATAAAACCATGTACTGCTCGACTTATACCATAGTAAATTTGCATAAATCGCAAGATGATGTAATAGTGTTTGTTGCTAACGTCTCCGACTTGTGTTGGAGGAGAAGTCTGACGAACATACAAGCAAAAAAAAAGTCTGACCTGAACTCGGGAGAAGAAGAACCATTGAGAACTCTCCTGAGATCTCAGAACAAAGTCTGAGCTATGGTAACCCTACAATCATCTGAGATTCATTCGAGATAGGCAGGTGAACGATCTAATCGAGTTGAAGGCCAACAATCGTTTGGTCAGGTTTTTTTATTAAGTTATTAGTACTTACTTATTGCTTAAACGTATGTCGGACGGGCTATCGACCGCTAGCAAAAAATCTACGTACACAATGTGAATTTTTGCGTCCGTTTCGGACGCGGGCCGGCTGTTGTTTTGTTTTGATGCGCGGGGGCCCTTGATTTTTCTTACTCGCAGCTTCTGGTGGTTTTATAAAGGCGTTTAAGGTAGGAAGATTTTAAATAACGCCTACTTTATTATGTAACTTATATATATTTAAAGGCACTGAGCATTTATATTTCATCTAAATATAACCTTAACATAAATCGAGGCCAATATGTTGTTTACCTATTTGTGCCTTTTTGTGTGTAAATATTGAAGGACGTAGAACCAACACAAACCTTTGCGCGCGATTTAATGGCACTTTTGTGGAAAATCAAATCAGTAAATAAATAATGAATGCGAATAATATGAAACTTTCCGAAAATTAGAAGAAATATTTTCGAACATAAAATCTTTTAAGTTAAGTCCAGAAGAACGTTTAAAGGATTTTCATCATAAGTAAAGTAGTAGGTAAGTAAGTAATCATGATTTTTCTTGCCATTAAGTTCCCCGGAAAAAAATCTTAAATCCCAAGGAAGTTTTCGTGTGGATTTATCTACTTGTATAAAAGTGGTAGTAACATTTTTTATTTGAAATCGTCTGAAAGTTCCAAAGCAGAAAATCGTAATGTTGTAAAGTCAGTTGACCTACAATCAGATATTTGAGTATCCTCCTGCTGACCGCGAGTCAACAAGGGTTCCCTGGATGTTCTGTTATTTTTAAATCCGATAGAGAATGTACCTAACACAGACTTAGAAAACCGAGAATTAAAAATTTTCTGATGATGTAAAAAACAAGTTATTTCATCTGATATAGTTTTAGTCATACAATACCTAAGCCCGATTACAGAGACGCCATCGTAATTATATTAGATAAATAGCATAGTTCTGTTTCTTTTTCGCTTTAGACATTCGATAGAGATAACGCTTTTTTCGTTGCTATTAAATTTACGCTGGCGCCTCTGTAATCGGACTTAATGTCGTTTTCAGTCGTAATACGTCCACTGCTGGATATAGGCTTCCCCTGAAGATTTACAGTAGGTACGAGAAACTCGTAGAACTAATCGAACGCTGTTTGCATTCACAGCGACTGCGGTTTTTCCAAGTTTATAAAAACATTTAATAACTAACTCTGTGACCGCTTACGTCTGATTAATCCAACAAATACGAGTATGTTCATGTCCGTTGCGCCAGAGTCGTATATTTACCACTGCACGTTTCATCTACTCTTTTTTACATTATCGATAACTAAAAATATAGTACATCACTTTTTACATATAATTTTATAAACTGCTGGGCGTTAGAGGCATGACTGATATAAAGTCGAGCGGTCAGGGTTAATAATTTTATTAATTTTTTGTTGAGCAAAAGGTTAAATCTGTACTCTATCTGCACTGTACTTAAATCTGTAAATCTCCATTTGCTTTTGTTTTGAGGTTAAGTTTTCCAGTGTTTATCAATCTAGGTTGTAATAGTAAAAACAGAAAAAAACGTTGTTTTTATTTTTACCGACTTCCTAAAAGGAGGAGGGACTATGTTCGTCTGTTTGTATTTTATTTGTGTATGTTCATCGATAATTTCGCCAATTGTGAACCGAACCGAAATTTTTTTTTTTAGTTCGAAAGGGTATACTCCAGAGGTAATCCCATTAAAATTTTAAAGAAATCGGCTGAGCCGTTTTTGAAAATCAACAATAATGTAAACAAATCGAGCAAAATATTAGAATTTTGTACACGATGGAAGGCGGTTTTGCCATTGTTTGCGAAAACTAATTATTTTAGTAAGTAGTGTACTTTACATACCAACCAACCCTGAGACATTCTCCATTGACTCTAGAACTAATTCCGTAACGTAAATCTTCAAAAGTTCACGTTCTCGCTCTAGATCTACATCTTCGGCTTGTACGAATCCGAAGTTGGCAAAAGGGTCTCCTGTCGCGGTTCCCGGCCCTGAGCGGATATCCGCATAATGTGACCTCAGGATTGAATATAAAGGGATATAAATCCGAATGCATGCGGAGCCACTGAATTCCGATGCCATTGAAAGGGTTCGACACAGATATGAAAGCTACAGATGTATATCTTATTTCTTCAGTTCTTTTTTACACGAAAACACGAAAATGGGCCCAAGAAAATGAGTGTAATGTTTTTATGTATGGGTTTATTTATTCCGTCAAAAGATATAAACGACTCAACCGATTTTGATTTTTTTTTTCTACAAACTGGTCAAGTTGTACTATGACAGGTATTTATTTAACATCTAAGATTAGTTTTTACAATATTTTTATAAAAACAATATAAAAACTTAACCTAGGTTGCCGCCGGCAGCCAAGGGCCCAAGCTACCGGTGGTTGGGGCTACAGGCTGAGGAACCTCCTGACAATGCACGCCGTGTCCAGGATCACCGCCTTTTCAATCTGGCCCTTGACCCAACCATCTAGCGAGTAAGTCTTAAGTATTATTACTATTTGTTACTTACGTTTCAGATAATAAAATGAACTATTTAAATAAAAAAATATATATTTACCAACGTGGCAAACAAGCCGACGGGCTTTCTGATAGAAATAGAAAGCCATCGCCGCCGATGGAAAATTGTTGCTGCTCCAGAAGGGTTATCAAAACTTTAACTACGATTCGCGTAAAAAGGTACATGTAAACACAATTAATTATACACACATATGTGGACGTTGGTAAGTAATTACTCTTTTAACACCTGAGCAACATGGAGCTGAATAAAGCAGATGTCTTTCTCCGGGAAATACGGGTTCGTGATTAAAAACAGTATTATTTTTAGTGTTATTAAAGTATTTTTTTTTTTTGCGAAATTTCTTACTTAAAATAACAAATACGTTAATAATTACTCACTAAAATTATTGCATAGACTACAACACACGTAATAGATCACTTATTTACACGTGCTCGTGCAAAATTGTATGTTGCGTATAATTCGAAATGTACAATATTTCATTACCATGCATTTTACAGCTATACAACCTATACCTAAGTATACTACAATAGTTACAAATACGTGTCTCGCGCACCGGGTGAAGAGAAGACCTCTTCCTAGATCTCTGATAAGGTAACTATGCATTTTCGGGTGCATGAGTTGAGTATCTCGTTCGTATATCATAGCTTATCAACAGATCTCTACGGTGTTCTCCATCTGCCTTTCTCTAATCTGTAGCGCCGATGCGTACGTAGTTCCGGCGTAGTTTTATTGCCGTAACAGGTGGTAGCTGTCGGAATTTATATTAGCCGTGTTTTGGGGGTTGGTACACTCAACTACAAAGTGGCGCGAACATTCGGGAATTTAAACCAATTCAAGTTTGCTTTTTTATCCTACCCAGGGATTTTGTGATTTGATTTTTAAGCCATGAAAAACTGTAGAAAATTGATACAAGTTGATTATTTTCTTTATTTAGATAAAAGATAATATTAGCAAGTATCTAATTTGACCCTTAGTTCAAACATCTATTTCTTGAAAAATCAGATTCTTTTTTCGTAGGCAGTGCGATATCACCTGTGATACTGGGGGTCTCAAGAGGATAAATGAGTAGGCGTTGTCTGCAGTGCTAAGAGAATTTTCACACGTTTGCCAAATGTGCTACTGCCAAGCATGTTTCGGGTTGAAAAGCAATACAAGCAAAAGCAAAAAGGTGACCATGCGTGATGTTTTACATCAGAAAAGCTAGTAATGCTCGCCTTGTCACTGCGTTACATATGCTATTTACATAGCATAGTCACTGGTAATGCACAACCTCTTCTTTATAACCTTTTTAGTAGGTACATCAAAAAACTTTGGAACAACTTTTACTATGGGATCAAACCCAAAATCGCGAAAAAATTACTTGTCTGTAAAGTCAGTTCACGGACGATAATTTTACGTGATAATATCATAAGAAAACATTGTTGAATCAACAACTGAAACAAGTCAAACGCTTAGGCCAATCGTGCCTCTCTATCGCTTGTTTCGCTCGACTCGGCTTGGTGACACTTTTTGTGCGTATAGCCGGCGTTATCACGTCAAATCCTCATGGCTCCATGGTAAAAGTTGTTCATAATGACCCTCGGCTTATTACATTCTGGATCGTGTGTCTGAAAAGCTTTCGAGTGGAGACTACGTACCGGCAAGCGCAGCGTAGGACGTCCACCAACGAGCTAGACAGATGATCTCATCAAGACAGCAGAATTACGCTGGATGCAAGCGGTTTTATTGGAGATCCATAAGGGAGGCCTATGTCCAGCAGTGGCCGTCATACGGCTGATGGATGGATGGATGAACACTCTATATTATCCTGTAGAATACGAGTCAGTTTCCACATCGACACACAGTATAAGCAACAGTCAGTACGTGAAATGTTTACAAGAATTCGTCACGTGCGCCAACACGACGTAGAGTACGCCATACGAGTATATCTACTCGTGCCTAATTGATTTCTGACGATACTATTCACTGTAGTAGATTGTAGTATTGATAAGAATAGTAATGTTGATATACAAACAGAGACGTTACTTAACACACAATCTGTGGTATTGCATCCTTGCCATATCTGTAGAGATAATTAATCAATCATAGATAGTTGATCCTATCCTATCTTTAAAGTTGTTTATATGTGAGTGGTCATACGAAAAGAGATATGCAGAGATCGGGAACGATGTTTCGGTTCTTTAGACATAGAATACAGAGTAATCCTTATTTTGGACCAAACAGAGTTTTTAAAATTGTTTCCTCTACAAGTGCCTCTTCGTGGGACCTCTCACATATATATCTACATTTATAATAGTATAATTAAAAACTCCCCGACATAAAATAAACTCAATATCATTGAAGTAATACGGTAAGTACCAAACTTCGAATCGATAGGACTAATGGAAGGTAGTCAGATCCCCTCGTCAACTGTTAAAGATCTGATGATATTCAAACGGCTGATCAGGTCATGGTTACCTTACCTTAAAATTTCTATATCATTGAAGTAACACGGTACCAAATTTCGAATCGATAGGACATACGGAAGGTAGTGGGATCCCCTCATCAACTAGAAAAGAGCTGCTTTAAATGGCTAAACCGATTTTCATGAAACATAGCTAAGAACACTCGGGATAAAAATATCTGTGACACAAAAAAAACTAAACGAAAATCGGTTCATCCGTTTGGGAGCTCCGATACCACAGACAGATACACAAATACACAGACACTTTAAACTTATAACACCCCTCTCTTTGTCGGGGGTTAATAATATAACTAATTAAAAAACCCTCGACACAAAAATATTTGACAACAAACTTTCAATTGACAACCATTTTGGGCACATTTGTAGAATTTTGGTTCTTCCATCCCCACTTTAACCCACCATAACTCTTAAACGGCTCAATCGATTTTAATAAAACAGCTAAGAACACTCTCGATTAAGTCTCCTTTCATCCAAAAAAAAAATCAACTGAAATCGGTTCAGTGGTTCGGGCGCTATGATGCCACAGACAGACAGACAGACAGACACACAGACAAACAGACACGTCAAACTTATAACACCCCTCTTTTTCGTCGGGGGTTAATAAAAATACAATGTTTGGCTTTGTCAAAGGCGACATTGTAACCTAGTACATTAATTATATCGCATCGTCTTCATGTACTTAATTATAGTACAGTTGTATCTTTGTAGTTTCGGAGTTGACCTCATTAAAAGCTGTTCATGAATGGCTGAAGAGGCCTTAGGGCGACTTAGGAACTAACACCAGGGCCACCTACTTGGCCTACATTAGCCTATTTAGTACAGAACAACCTACACCGCACATTATTTCACCACGTTATTTCATAAAAGGACACATTACTTGAAATTATACGTAGCGCTCATAGCGTAGTTTGATTAGGTGTTCGTTAGCGATCATCGAAGTTATGTAACATTCAGCCCTTCAGTTCAGTCTTCGAATGGGTGGTCGCTGGTGGCATTTATAACTGAGTGCTACCGTGGCTCGGATAACAAGTTTAATTGTAAGCTCCAGTAGTTTTAACCGCTTAGTCACGTCAGAGGCCTTCAGGCTGCTTAAAAACTCTGACACCAGCTAGTCAAGCATGCGACCACGAAAAGCCACGAAAAGAACTCTTTTCAACGTGTCAAAAATCGACAGATATGTATATACTTTGCCATAACGCTGTCTCGTTCTGACACTACGGATATACTACGGATATTCGTGGGGCGCATCCTAGACCGGCAGGGCTAGCTACCCGGCCTACATGAACTTACTATTAAGTACTTGAAATTGTACTTTATTGTACTCGTACCTAAAAAATTTCACAAAATTATGTAAGAACGTACGAAGGTCATTTGAATTCATTAGTTAATTAAATATAGTACTTGATTACCAAATACCTTTTTGGAACTTGCGTTAGTGATATGAGTCACACGTTTTAAGTATCCGTTTCTATGTAAAGTGCTATAAAGTACTGTTTTATTACGTATTTAGTAAGCCAACGCATTTTAATTGTATTAGTATTTATTTATTCTCTAAAAAAAGTGGGTCGTTCCCGGAAGTTCTACTAATAGTTCTACTAGTTATAAACGGGTAGAACTAGCGAGACCTACAATTTAGAATGTTATCTGAGCCATTGTAGCGCTCAGTTGACAAAAGCTACTACTTGACTACACAACCGAACGTTGTATAACTTATAAGTTAAAAAATATTCTGCCAAGTACGAGTCGGATTCGCGCACGAAGGGTTCCGTAGTGTAGCTACATATTCTGTGAATATTTCAAGCATCTACCTGTTACCATTATTGATATCGAGCGAAAAACGGCTAAAAATTTAGATTTGTTGTATGGGAGCCCCATGGGGTAAAATATTATTTTTATTCTATTTTTAGTATTTGTTGTTATAGCGGCAACAGAAATACATCATCTGTGAAAATTTCAGCTTTCTAGCTATTACAGTTCATGAGATACAGCCTGGAGACAGACAGACAAGACGCTTTATTTTCGCTTAATATAAATAATGGTAACAGGTTGATGCTTGAAATATTTACTTGTATATTCACTTTAATAAATAATAAATAATTAAAATAAAATAAATATTTAATGGGGACTCCTATACAGTACGGAACCCTCCGTGCGTTAAAATCGGCCCATATAAAACTGTAGACAGAAGTCCCTTTAAAATAATTAAATTGAATATACATATGCAACGAACAAGGTTATAAAACTAAGTAAAATTCAGATTAAACGCATCAACCTGTGTAAGCGCAGAATAAGCAATTAGCATCGACCACACGTATCGTATTATTTACATAAGCATAAAAAACGTGCGTATGAACGTAAACTACATAGCAGAAATAACAATGAAAGTGCAAGTAAAAATATTTGTGCTAGGCCTCACTTGAACTGCCAAGCGACTGTGAAAAGTGAGACTTTCTTTAGCTATAAGCCTCAAGCAGTAGTGTGCAAGCTTATGTGGGCCTATTTTTAAGAAAAACTATTTAAGACCGATACATAATTATAGTACAGTACAAACGCTAACCTCAGTGCCTCAAGTCGAAAGTGTTCGACCAGTGTGTGTTCCCAGTGATGACTTATGGCACTGTAACGTGGTCTCGCACTATGTGCCTTATTAATAAGCTCCAAGTAGCCCAACGAGCTATGGAGAGGGCTATGCTCGGAGTCTCTCTGCGAGATCGAATAAGAAATGAGGAGATCCGTAGAAGAACCAAAGTTACCGACATAGCCCAACGGATTGGCAAGTTGAAATGGCAATGAGTAGGACACATAGCGCGGAGGACTAATGACCGATGGGGTCGAAAAGTTCTCGAGTGGAGACCACGTACCGGCAAACGCAGCGTAGGACGTCCACACACAAGGTGGACGGATGACCAAACCGCAGGATCGCGCTGGATGCTTGCCGCTTCCAACCGGTCTTATTGGAGATCCATAGGGGAGGCCTATGTCCAGCAGTGGACTTCTTATGGCTGATGGATGGACAAACGCTAATATTTACATCATCATCAGCAGACTGTGTCGACCCACTGCTGGGTTTATAGGCATCCTCCTTAATATTAGCAATACCTATAATATGCACATTAACACTATTTATCCTGAAAGCACTTTAAAGTTCCCAGAATTTATAAGAAATCGGTCAAACTTTCTCATTTCTCAACTGGAGTAAAATAATCGGCCCAGTACGAGTCGGACTCGCGCACGGAGGGTTCCGTACCTACTGTATGGGAGACCCCTCAAATATTTTTTAATTTTAATTTTATTATTAATGTAAATATACAACTAAACATTCTGTGAATACTTCAAGCATCTACCTGTTACCATTATTTATTTAGAGCGAAAAACGGCTAAAAAATCAGGTTTTTTGTATGGGAGCCCCCCTTAATTATTAATTTTATTCTGTTTTTAGTACTTGTTGTTATAGCGGCAACAGAAATATATCATCATAGTTCATGAGATACAGCCTGGAGACAGACAGACAGACAGACGGACAGCAGAGTCTTAGTAATAGGGTCCCGTTTTTACCCTTTGGGTACGGAACCCTAAAAAACAATTAGCGTTGACCACACGCACCACTGTTTTCCATAAGCACAAAAGAGAGCAAGCGCGTTGGTCACAGTAACTTACTCTTACTCTTGAGTCTTGGCCAACAAGCATCTGTGTCAATTCTGTCCATTGGAGAGTATCTGTTGTAAATGGGTTAAGCATTCACGTTGCAATAGCGAAATTTTCAGTGGGCATTTGTATTTTTAACCGACTTCCAAAAAGGAATTATCGATGAAAAAAAATACATTCAGACGAACATAGGGAGGTTCTATGTTCGTCTGAATGTATGTATTTTTATTCATCAATAATTCCGCCAATTGTGAACCGAATCGAAAAATTCTTTTTTAGTATGAAAGGGTATTTTTCCGAGGTGGTCCCATTTAAATTTTACAGAAATCGGCTGAACCGTTTTTGAAAAATCAACAATAATGTAAACAATTCGAGCGAAATATTCGAATTTTGTGCACGATGGAAGGCGGTTTTGTCATTTTTTTGCGAAAAATAATTAAGTTGTAACGTTGCAAGGGCTTTGCTGTTATGGGGCGATCAGGAAGAGGCTAGGCGATTACTACTGTGTCCGAATACTAAGCATAGATTTCTATTAACTAGTAGTTCTCCGAACAGTAGACCTCGCGACACATCTCTTTAACTGAATCTTCATAAGCTATATCTCGACTCGCTTTTGACCGATTTGGTTCTTCGAAATATTGTTAGGATTAATCGGCTGATAAATAGCGCGACATTATTAATAATATAACAGCCAGAATCTGGAACGCTTTGCCTGGGTCTGTCTTCCCGCTAAAGTACAACGTGGGCGTCTTCAAATCCCGAGTAAATAGGTATCTTCTAGGTAAGCGTGCTATAACCTAGACCGCTTATCTGCTCAACATCAGGCAGTATGTGGTCAAACGCAAACCTATTCGCAATAAAAAAATATATAAATAGAACCTGTGTACCATGTTTCGTCGAGATAGGTTGAAAAATGCGACCTGTAGACGAAAATCAACATCTGGACAGACGAAAGCAAAACCGCCGTGTTAAAACGGAGATATTCGCTTACGCTCGGTCAATTACAGAAATAGTCCACCCAAACATGAGCAGGTTTTCTAAACCCAGGAAACAAAATGGTATTTATTAAATTGCGGGAGCAATTAGACTGTTTTTTTTTGGTGAATATTTGTTTTAATGCAAGTAACTTAGTTAACACTTTTATCGGTTCGAGATTACAAAGAAAGTTGAAGGTAAGATGGCGGACGCAGCGCCTCTAGCGGCGGGAAACGGAAGTATATCGAGGGTTGCGTTCACATAACGTTATTCTCTCTAACAATATTATATATAGTTGATAATTATATGTAAAATATACTTAGGTATAAAGTATGGACTGATTTCATGCGTTATTTTTGTTTGGAAGCTTGAGATGGTTCTTAGCTATACAACAGCTATTGAACAAGATCTATCGATTTTTTTAGGGTTCCGTACCCAAAGGGTAAAAACGGGACCCTACTATTAAGACTCCGCTGTCTATCTGTCACCAGGCTGTATATTATGAACGGTGATAGCTAGAACGTTGAAATTTTCACAGATGACGTGTTTCTGTTGCCGCTATAACAACAAATACTAAAAACAAAATAAATAAATATTCCATACAACAAAACTGTTTTTTTAACCGTTTTTCACTCGATATTAATAACGGTCACAGGTAGATGCTTGTAATATTCACAGAATATTTAGTTAAATATTCACTTAAAAAATAAATAATTAAATTATAATAAAATAGATATTTAAGGTGGTCTCCCATACAAGTGACGTGATTTCTTTTGCCCCATAGATACCTATTAATAACGACAACAGGAAGATGCTGTAAATATTCACAGAATATTAAGTTGAAATTTTTTTTCAAAAATAAATAATTTAACTAAAATAAAATATATTAAGGGGGCTTCCATACGGTATGGAACCCTTCGTGCGCGAGTCCGACTCGCACTTGGCCGATTATTTCAGTATTTTACGTTAAACTTGGATTAATGTAAAAAATGTCAGGAAAAAAATCCCATGGCAAGTGAAAATCTGCCAATCGGCTACTGAGTACTGAGGCAGCGCTCAAAGTGGTGGTTATAGTCCAATCGCCCTTTAGTAGGCTTAATTATGCTTAATTTTTATTCAACAGTGAACAATTAAAAGCAGTTACAGTACATTTGCTGGAAAATTCCTCGTAGTAAGTGCGTAAATATACAAAAATACCAACGACGATGTACAGGTAGTTTCCTTGAAAACTGCGTAGCCTCAGCGCTCAGGTGACGGAGCCTGACCTACGCCTTGACTCCAGTCGACGCTCCAAACGGCTACAAACTGTTAATTAGGCGAGTAAACTAATACTGGTAGGTTTTGAGTTAACTAATTAGAATAAGAAATAGAAGCTCTTAGTATAATAAATTTATAATAACAGCTCTTTGTGTAGTCCATACTCCAACCGGCATAGTACCGATCGACTCGCGGTAACGGGGCGCGAGGCGGCGAGCAGTAAAGAACCAATGTAGTTACTAAAAATAATCTGCCAAGTACGAGTCGGACTCGCGCACGAAGGGTTCCATACTGTATGGGAGCCCCCCTAAAATATTTATTTTATTATAATTATTTATTATTAAAGTAAGCATGCAGCTAAATATTCTGTGAATATTTCTAGCATCCGCCAGTTCCCATTATTAATATCGAGCAAAAACGGCTAAAAATCAGGTTTGTTGTGTGGTTATAGTATTTGTTGTTATAGCAGCAACAGAAATACATCATCTGTGAAAATTTCAGCTTTCTAGCTATAACGGTTCATGAGATACAGCCTGGAGACAGACAGACAGACAGACGGACAGCGGAGTCTTAGTAATAGGGTCCCGTTTTTACCCTTTGGGTACGGAACCCTAAAAATGTTCGACGCCACGACGACGTCCCGCTCAAGTGGTCAGTTCCACGGAATCCCGGAGGCATATCTATATTGATATCACAAAATCGCTAGTACTTAAAATGTAACTATCTATTCTGACCTCTAGGTACTTATAATATCCTTCTTTTCTATCATGTGTTAAAAACAACCTTGAGTAAAATTATGCATAACTCGGTGCCTCTAATTCTTATTCACAGGTATGACGTTTACAATCAGGTGAACAACCTACTTGTCTCGCCGCTGTTACCTATTTACCCACGTAAGTAGGTATATCACGTAAGTAGGTACCTATATGACGTACCGCACCGTGAAATGCCTTGTTAGTATGTTAATGCTACGTACTTTGGAGTAGTTTATATTTTGACGGGGGCCTTTTGACCGACTGCTGGAAGGAATTTTCCTCCTATAGAAAGGAGCCAAAATAGCCCTGAAAAAAATAATCGGCCAGGTACGACTAGGACTCGCGCACGCAGGGTTCCGTACTGTGTGCCCCTATTTAAATACTTATTTTAATTTAGATTTATTTATTTATTATTAAAAAAGTAAGTTCGTATAGGCCGGGTGGCTAGCCCTGGTGTCAGAGTTTGTAGGCCGCCTGAAGGCCTCTGACATGGCTAAACGGTTAAAATTACCGGGGCCTACAATTTAACGTGTCATCCGAGCCACGTTATACGGTATTTATTATTGAATTGTATATACAACTAAACTTTCTGTAAATACTTCAAGGATCCTGTTACCATTATTAATATCAAGCGAAAAACGGTAAAAAAATTAGGTTTGTTATATGGGAGCCGCCCTTAAATATTAATTTTATACTGTTTTTAGTATTTGTTCTTATAGCGGCAACAGAAATAAATCATCTGTCAAAATTTCAGCTTTCTAGCTATAACGGTTTATGAGATACATCCTGGTGACAGACAGACGGACAGCGGAGACTTAGTAATAGGATCCCGTTTTTACTCTTTGGGTACAGAACTCTTAAAACACTTCAATAAGGGTGTAATAAAATTGTTGATGGTAAGTAAGTTCGTAAAGGCCGGGTGGCTAGCCCTGGTGTCAGTTTTGAAGCCGCCTAATGGACTCTAACATGGCCAAACAGTTAATACAACGGGCCCAACAATTTAACGTGTCATCCGAGCCACGGTAACGCTCAGTTGCATTACACCACCCGCGGTCACCAATCCGAAGACGAACCGTGCCGGACATTGCATATCTTTGCTGATCGCTGACAATCTTGGTTATCAGTCCTTCGCGCTATGTGCCGTGCCCACTGCCATTTGAACTTGCCAATCCGCTGGGCTATATCGGTAACTTTGGGTCTTTTGCGAATCTCTTCATTCCTGATTCGATCTCGCAGACAAAAAAAATACACTCTTATAATTTCATTGATAGCGTCGTAATTTGAATAACTTTGGATCTAAAATGCTCGTCAACCACTCCGCAACGAGTACACACGCAGTGACTATTTCTCATTTAGTACTTCATAAAAATTCATTTTGCATTCGCGTAAATCACATTATAATAAGACGTAAAACATTGTTTACAACAAATTGCGCATTAGTTTTTTGGCGCAATTTCTTTTCGACATAGTCATTAGTCAACAAAGTAGCATCTTGACGACGCAAAATTATTAATAGTTTATTAGGGTTCCGTACCCAAAGGATAAAAACGGGACCCTATTAGTAAGACTCCGCTGTCCGTCTGCGTGTCTGTCTGTCGGTCTGTCACCAGGCTGTATCTCAAGAACCGTGCTAAAAGGTTTCACAGATGACGTATTTCTGTTGCCGAAATACTAAGAACAGAAAATGATAAACATATATAGGCTCCCATACAACAAACCTGATTTTTTAGCCGTTTACCGCTCGATATTAATAACGGTGACAGGTAGATACTAGATAAAATATATATTTATACTAGTAGTAGATAAAATAATATATAAAGGGCGGCTTCCATACGGTACGGAATCCTTCGTGCGCGAGTCCGACTCACACTTGGCCGATTATTTCAAATGATGATTCTATGTCCTAACATTTAACGCGAAACGTGTAGCACAGGCTACTAGAATTTTCTTGCTGCATACTCAGATTTCATTTGGTCTGAGGCTGCATACTAGTAACGATTTCATGTTACTTGGTATTATATGAATAAAGAAATTGAATTTGAAAACTGACTAACTACAACCAGATCCCATCAAAAACATACAAAATTAAAAGTTTGTTAATTGACAACTATATTGATTACACCAGAAATAAAATGAAAATAACGTTGGTTGTCCGACATCGAGATACGTCGACGGTATAGTCGGAATGATTTATATTAGGACGGGGCGGGCGTGGGGCACGGGCCCGGACGGGGCCCGTACGACGCATGCACGTACCCTAATTTTTGGAGTGGCCCGTACGACACACGTCCGAGGCCCGTCCGGGCTTTTACACAAAATGTATGGAACGTACATAGTACGTGTGTCGTATGGGCGTCGTACGGGCACCGTCCGGGCCCGTCTCGCACCCACCCCGTCCTTATATAAATTATCCCTAAATCCACCAAGCCCACACTGAGCCCGCGTGGTCCAACACGGTGTCCACACGGCCCAATCGCCGTGGCCATCTTCGTGGTCTATGTTCAGTAGTGGACTATTAAATGGCCGGTACCTATTAGTACAGTACTCGTATAATCAAAATTATGGTTCGAACATAAGTACAGGTTGAATCCCTAGCCAGCGCGTTGTGTCCCAGGTTGTTTTCAAAGACAACTCTTTCATAAACTTAAACTCGGTTTTCATTTAATTTCACAAGCTTTTATTTAACTTACAATGGATGTACCTAGGTATGTATGTATGTTAGTTCGGGTGGAATCTTGCAAGTTAAATTATACCAACTTCCCTGTTTCCGGATTGAGCTGATATTTTGCACGCATATGTATATCGCGTGACAATGCAATAATATGGTACCATCGAGCTGATCTAATGATGGAGTCGGAAGGTGGCCATAGGAACTCCTGTACTAAACATGATAGAGCTGTCGTGTTTGGGGTCGTTTTACTTGTCTTGGCTAGCACTCTGCTGCTAAATGATATCCAGGATCTCAAAAGCTTGTATTTTTGAAAAGTTATATTTGTATAATAATTTATTAACGTCATAATTGACGCAAAAGCATTATTCCAAATGAAATATCGGATTACTACGTAAGTCAGTCCTTGAAAATATGACAATAACGTAAAAAAAAATACGTTTTGAATATAATATACGTTTAGTATTTTTTTTTCTAGCCGTTCGACTACGAAATTTAGCCAAACCGACTGAATATTACAGGCAGCCTCTTGAATGGTAATTTTTTGCCGTCCTTTGTGACGCGATATCAAAGGGTTAGTTTCATGTTGAAGGAGGTCTGGACGCAAATTGATATGCTCTTGACAAGGGCTTTCTCTGTACTACTCTACATACGCTCTACTCTACGGGTGGGTTACACTGGATGTTTCTATTACTGCCTCGGTGGCTCAGTGGTTTGTGACGGGGCGTGGGTTCGATCCCCACCCAGGGCAAGCATTTATGTGATCAACATACTCGTAGGTGATTGTTTTGTGTCTGGGTGTTATTTAGGTACTATCTATGTATAGAAGTATTTATTTAAAATATGTATATGTAGTATATCAGTCTCGGGCAGCCATATCACAAGCTTTGCTTAGTTTGGGATCAGAGACCATATGTAAGATGTCCCCTAATATTTATTTATTATTATTTATTTTAGAATATGATTATATTCATGATATTGAACGAGTTATGCTATGGGACCGTAACCTAAAACCGCGGTCTTTTGGAAACCTGCGAAAAATAGATATGAAATTAGTAAACTTTATATCATATATATTATGTAAATTTGTATTCTGGTGAAAAATTTAAACTTTAAAATAAACAAAGCCTCCGATCAAGTCCGAGGAAACTAAGAAAAAAAAAAAAAAAAAAAAAAAAAAAAAAAAAAAAAAAAAAAAAAACCTAAAACCGCGAAAAAAATGTATAGAGCAGATGTAAGTTAGTTTTGCTCCACAATCCTTTACTACATATGGAGGGATGCTGCTTGGAGTCCAAACAGGATTCATTGTTATTACTGCCTGAAAATTATTATTTAAAGAACTGAAAACATAATATGTATGTCTATTTTATAAATGAATCAATTTTTGACTTTACCTTGAGTTTTTGAACACAAAGTAGGCAAACAATGTTTTTTTTGTCATATACAGTTGAATATCACACTCCAGGTCCAAAGTTTGGACCCACCGATCTCTTTGGTTTCAATGACTTGAGTGCCATTTCCACGTCTGTTTTCGTCGTGTGATATTCAACTGTATATGACAAAAAAAACATTGTTTGCCTACTTTGTGTCCAAAAACTCATGGTAAAGTCAAAAATTGATTCATTTATAAAACAGACATACATATTATGTTTTCAGTTCTATAAATAATAATTTTCAGGCAGTAATAACAATGAACCAAGTATCTACATTCCCTCGTCCCAGCTGCTCCAGATTTAGTTTAACGAAACGTCTGGGAAGTTTTCCCTCAAGTGTTGCCAGTCTCGCCTACTCAAACATCCTAGAACTAGATTGTCTTGGAATGTTTGCAAACCGCCTTTAGAGATAGGTCGTCGCTGTCGTCAAAGTCAGAGACCTAATTTATACTACTACTAGCTTTTGCCCGCGGCTTCGCCCGCGTGATATTTTGATTTTTGTGCTATCCTATTGAAATATTTAATTTTTCGAGATAAAAAGTAGGCTATATCACTTTCCGTCTTCCAAACTATGTCCATGCCAAAAATCAAGTCAATCCGTTGCTCCGTTGCTACGTAAAAGAGGAACCAACCAACAAACTCACTTTCGGATTTATAATATTAGGATTTGCCGGCGTGATTGACTTTTGTGGTTTCGCATGAGTTTTTTTTTTTTGGGATACAAAGTAGCATAGGTACGACACTCTCTGTTACACCTTTGAACTATATCGAATTATCCATGCCTAAAGCCGAGGCCACACATCGGCTATATTGGCTACAAATTACAGTCTTGTTTCCAACGCTCCAATGTGTACATCGGTCTTGGATTGATGTATAGACGATCAATATCAGTCCACACACATTGGAGTGTTGGAACCAACACTATGATTTGTAGCCAACATAGCCAATGTGTGGTCCCGCCATAATATGAAGTCTTGCTGCTCTGTTGCCGCGTGAAAGAGTAACAAATAAACCGGAGGGGGGGGTAAGCACGTTAAGGGTCGAATATTGTCCTGGACTACTTTTGATCCCGGAAAAATAATAGCTTTCTACAGGGTCATAGGTATTAAGCGCAACACCTTTTAAGGGCGGGTCTAGTACAACTTTAGATCTACGACTTTTGAAAATTCGGAAAAAAAATCGCTTCTCCATAAGTACATGTTGCTGCGCGTTGACGAACTCTGTACGAAAAAGCTGATTTTTTTCTTCGTGACTTTCCAAAAGTACTAGAACAAAAGTTGTTTATCTAGATGTACTAGACCCGCCCTTAAAAGGTTTTGCGTTTAATACCTATGACCCTGTATAGGATAGCACAAAAATCAAAATACTCGTATCACGCGGGCGAACCATCAGGCAAAAGTATTTCAATAAATCACGGAGTTCAATAAAACAGTAGATAGATAAAAAAAAAGTTAAAGTAATAAGAATGATGTAGAACAATTTATAAAATGTGTACAACAACAGATAACCTCGATAGGTTTTTATTACGAAATGTATAGAGCTCCTCAAATTACAGAATGCGCTTACTCAGAGACACATATTGTACTTAATTAGTTTTGATGACAAGTGTGTTCACTTGTTGTTCACCAATTTCCGTATCACTTGCGCAATTGCACATTATTGAATATAAAAAATAGCAACATGGAAAATTGACAAATACGAGTATGTATATCGCATTTGTAAATCAAAAAAATTCAAACGTTTTGTAGCATTTGTCGCTTTTAAATCTCTTCATTTTCGATCTCTTCTATTAAATCAAAAACATCATTCATTCATTCAAGATTTAAGAGCGCGGATCTTGTCGGTGGAGCAACTTCCACGGCTCTCGGACTTCCACCAGTGTCTTTACCTCCCTGTACGACATGACATCTACCTTCTCTTTGATCTGATCTAAAAACGCCCTCCGTGGTCTCCCTCTTCCTCTCTTTCCTTCTACATTTCCTTCTATTATGATTTTCATTAGATCGTCATGTCGTACAAGGTTGCCAAACATCTTTCCCCTTCTATTTTCTACTGTTGCTACATACAAAAACATCAAAACCAACTAATATTTAGTACTAAGATAATACAACCTATGGTACGATTGATAAATGATTAACAAGGTTTTTCGGAATTCAATGCTCACAGAAGATCTTGCAAATTCGGCCCAGACTTTGTACAGTAGCCTAAAAAAAGCGTTAAAATTAGGTAAACAATCAGGTAGAAAAAACAACGATGTTTAATGCTTATTAATTATTTTGTACTTTCATGTTTTCCAATTTCTTTTTTATCAAGGTCGCCATCACGTTTTACAAACAATGTCAAAAGATAATAATAAAATCCGAAAATCTGAAATTTCGTTAAATGGAGATTATCATTAAAGAAAATAGTAGGAAAATCATTTTCCAAAACAAGTAAAGCAAACAATTAAATTCATATTGTACAAGGTAATGGCCTAAGGTCTACATACTTTTTCATTGTCTGTTTTGGAAATATGCGAGTGAGAGAGCTGTAGCGGGTGAAAAGCCATTAATATACATAACTATTTTTCGCAAAAAATGACAATAACATTATTGTTGATTTATCACAAATAACTCAGCCGATTTCGATAAAAATTTAACGAGACCACCTGTGAAGTATGATCTACCAAACAAAAAAGAATTATCGAAATCGGACTACTCTGTAAAAAAGATATGCGTGGTCATACATAAAAAAATATACGCTTCTACTTGATAGCCTCCTCCATTTCGTCGGTTAAAAATATTAATAAAATCGGCTCTTTCGTGGTTTCGCCCCGCAAGCTGTTCGGCCCGCGGGGCGAATCAACGAAGACTCTTTTTGAAGGCCCTCTTTCGCCCCGCATTGTTTGGAGCGGGGCGAAAAGGGGCATTCAAAAAGAGTCTTCGTTAATAAATCGCGGCAGCCGGCTAATTACCGCAAAATAAACGTTGCAATTCCATGAATGCAAGGAGAGGAAAACAAAGTTTGCATATCGCAGTTTGTCGCGAATTCTCCATGGAGCAATCTTTACTTACTGCACTTACTGTTTGTTAATTCACATATTTCACAACCGACTTTCAAAAGGAGGAGATTTTCTTTGGGTTTACTTTGTTTTTTTTTTATTTTGCGCGTAAGGTAAGGTAAGGCTCGAGTACGTAAGTAGAGTGAGGAGGGTAGATTGATTTCGCGAAATGGTCCTATTCGCTTCGCTTCGGTCAATTATTTAGCAATCATATTTTAAATTGTTTAGTGTTTGCTTGTATTGTTTTTCATTTTAAGCACTATGGCAGTCTAGGATAGAGCAAGTCTCTTGAGCCTACTAGCCTAGAGACTCTCTGAAAGTTCGTTAGTAGCTCACTCGCTCTCTCTCTCTCTCTCTCTCTCTCTCTCTCTCTCTTTCTATCTCAAATTTAAAAACAAACAATAAAATTCATCCTTATATTCAGTCTATTTTCTAAAAGAATAAAAAGTTTCCCTAGAAACAGCCTTAATTTCAATTAGCACAGAAAATAAGTTTAAAACTTGGCAACTGGCTGTTATTCCGAAATTTTAATTGTTGTCTGGCAAGCGGCCCAGAACCTTGCAAGTTACAACTTAACACTTGAAGCAGGGTTGCCAGCCGTATTTCATTATCATCCACAGCTTGTGTATATACCTACCTGGTGTCACCATTAAATTGAAAACTTAATTTATCTTTATAGTATAGACATAGGCCCTGAAACATTATCATTATTATTGGCAATTATTCGGCACATGCCGATTTTGCCAATACGAGTAAGCTTCTCTCTCAGTACTTTCGCGTGTTAACCTCCAACGAAAAAGGTGGGATGTTATACGTTTAATGAGCATGTTCTGTACCAATTTCTGTATATCGTGTATGGCATCATAGCATCTAAGCGATT
Source organism: Hypomecis atomaria (assembly GCA_964007245.1). NCBI lineage: Eukaryota > Metazoa > Arthropoda > Insecta > Lepidoptera > Geometridae > Hypomecis > Hypomecis atomaria. Next base: position 3,808,348 of record OZ023295.1, on the reverse strand, counting down.
AGAATATTAGATCGAAGTTTTTTGTGTCTGATAGCTGATTTAGATGTCTTTTAGCAAAATTATAGTAAAATGTGTAATTAATAAAATCTAGGTTATTTTTACCGAATTTCTTAATGAATATAATATTATTGTATTTTGTTCACTCCTTTTACGAAATGAGTCTAAAAAAATATTACGTAATGCTAAACAAAACAAAAATAAAAAATGTTTCAAGCACTACAAAAATATTTTAAAATATCAACAAGTAATGCGAACTGCGTCCTACCGTTTTTATTGGAAATCTACAGCAGAGGCCTATGTCCTACAGTGGACCATCCATATCACGCAATTCATAAAAAGGATAATATAACAGACAAACAGTTAACCTTCCATGAAAATAGAGATTATTGCAGAATTATGCAAAACCATGTAATTCTCGTAAAAAAAAATATGGGTTCACAACACGGAAAAATGCAATACACTGTGTATGGGAATGTTGAGTACACTCGCGACGAAAAAGTATTCGATACATGCCATTTATAAGCTGTAAAATATACAAAAAAAAAAACGAAAAGATTATTTTTAAAACATTTAGTTAAATTCTTTCCGGTCCTGTGCTAGCATCCATTGTCTCCCGACAAGTTTGATGACGTCATCTGACCATCGGTGGTCTGCCTCTATGTCTTCGTCCTTCTCTTGGGTACCACTCGGTGACTGCCTTGCTCCACCTGTTGTCATCCCGTCTAGCCAAGTGTCCTGCCCATCTCCACTTTAAGAATGGCGAGAAAGAGAGGAGGCCTATGCTCAGCAATGGGTGGAACAGGCTAAATAGATAGATAGATAGACCTAGATAAATAATTTAAATGACGAAGATATTCTAGAATATCGTTGTATTCATCATTATGTCCAACTTTTACTATGGGACCGACCCCGGAATCGAGAAAAAATCGGCTGTTCCATAGAAAAGTTTATCGACTTTCGGAAATGTTTTCTTTACCAAAATGTATGAAACAGCATTTTTTACAGCCCATTCCTTTTTAGGGTTCCGTAGTAAAACGAGGGACCCTTCTAACTTCGTTGTGTCGGTCCGTCCTAATGTTATTTCGACATTTATAAACCAAATTGCGTGAAATTTGAGATTGTGATAGTTTTACTAAAGATCTCAATTTGGAATAAGTAAATTTTCAAAATAGTGTATTTAGGGGGTAGTTTATGTAAAGTGTGGATGAAAATATTTTTTCAACCCCACAAATCACAATCATCCCCACAATCTACGGAACCCGTGTCTCGACACGCACTTGACAACTTACTAAGGTTGGTCCCTTATTAACAGTTAGTCATAATTATGTAATGAGTACAATGATTCCAGAGTATATCTAAATGATCCTACTAAAAACTACAGTAACCTTGAGAAAAGCGATCGCAAAGTTAAATCGCAAAACTGAACGAAAACAAAAGAAAATACAAAAACAATCCTTACCGACTTCTGTCCCCGTTCCACGGAACGTTTAAAAAACGGGAATACGGTACGCAGGTGTTTCAATTAGCAAAAATCGTGTCCGAACCGTAAGGCTAAGAACTCACGGAGCTATTTTTTCCCGTGCCCGCCGCGCTGGCAGAACTGCGCTTTTATTTCTTACGAGTACTCACGCGACCTGTTATTTGTTGCGGTTACGCAGCTTTCACAGTTGAGATTATCGCCCGCAAACGTGGCGGGCGATGATCGCAAGACGGGCGGTTATAAGACGGGTGGTTAAACAATCGCTTGAAGATGTGATGAATCATTTGTTACATATTCTTGATTTTTTTTTACAATTGGTATTCAATTGTATTCATAAATTGATTCGAATGACCTGTAGGTGAGACTGACAAATTATTGTGAGTTGTAGCAAATAAATTGTATTGCTTTATTTTGTGAAATCTTTTAATGTTTATGTGTTGTGTTGTGTAATGGGTATGTGTTTAAATTTAAATTATTTAAATTGTATTACAAACATTGTTTTTTGACGATTCCAAGTGCAATTGTAATGTCTACGGAATAAAGGAACTTTGACTTTGACTTTGAAAGATCAGACCGCCAACCGAACGCAGAGCGCGCGGTCGCAACCCGCCGAGGCTGCGGTTGACCGCGGTCCCCGCGATTCTACTAGTTGCCCGTAGCGGTGCGCGTTGTGTTATCTGCTTTATTTTTTTACATACAATAGAACGCCTTTTATTCCTAACTAATTGGGACCGGGGTCGATTCGGATAATCGGACATAGACCGGAAATAAAGAAAAACGAACTGTCACACATAGAATAATAGGCGCCGGACGGCAAGAAGTTGTACACCGTCATTCGTGTACATTCGGGTTGCCGTTCCATCCACTTGAGGGCGTTATCGAAGCACATAAACGCCTCGCTGTGAGATGGTACACTTCGGTATTGTTCCCCTTCCCCTTTGGAGGACCGATTCGGATAATTGGCGATTCGGTTATTCGGCGTTCACCTGTATATTATTTCTGCATTCTGCAGAAGCTGCGGGCACGCAACCGCGGCGGGCGCGGCAAAAAACCGCTGCGTGAGTCCTTAGCCTTACTAGACAAACCCGCAGTCAGATAATTGGCAACATTTTGTTACCTTTATTAAACATGCACCGCCAACGCAACCCCCCAAAATGTTAGCAAAAAGGCTCCATACCCCTTCACTTAACCATAACGTTACCAATCCTAATTTAATCCGAACAACAGTAAAATTTAAACTTTATTACCGAGGGGTAAGCCCCATAGTTAAGCAGAAGGGTTGAGGTTAAAACTCATTACTTTTTATATCGAGGAAAAATAATAACCGAGTTTGTAGAATATTATCGTTATTTGTACGAGCGCCCTTTTTGTCGCGATATCTGTGGCCGTATTTTAAACGGCATAAGGTTGACAATTGGAGGGTTGTCGTAAAATGGCGGAACTTGGGAGATTCGACCGCGGAAGTAAAATTGTGCGGGTTAAATGTAGAGGGGCCATCGGATCGAATTTTGCGGGATTTGCTCCAGTGACACAGAAAAAAATATGAATAGATAGGCTCCGAGCACACTCGCGCAGTCAATGATCTAAATAAACATTTTTCAGCATGTTTTCCAAACATTTTAAATTACAGCATAAATTGAATTGATAGAAAAAACAATCACTCAGATTGTTTTCAACTCAACTTTCAATTTTGCTTAGGTTTTGCTTTGCTTAACTCTATAGCGATTGTTTTCTTGATAAACGTTTATTGTAAAATTTTCTTTTATAAGTTTACATACCAACATAAATTCAGATAAAACTGGTATCATACAGATCGAGCCGATATATTCTATTTAAGCGTGCTACATTTTAGACTTCGTATATATAAATCAAAATAAAAATCAAGCAATTTTTTGACCGACGAACCGGAGGAGGTACTCAATTCGACGCCTATATTTTTTTTGTAATGTATAACCACGCATAACTTTTTTCGTAGTAGTCCGATTTCAATAATTCTTTTTTTATTGGAAAGAGTATACTTCGAAATTGGTCCCATTTAAATGTTATTGAAATCGGCTGGTCCATTTTTGATAAATCAACAACAATGTGAAAAATGCTACATCGATCCGTGCGAAATATTCACGTATTCTGTACACGGGTGAAGTCGGTCATGCTATTTTTTGCAAAAAAATATTATTTATTTTGTACAAAAATAATATTTTGGCATTTCTTTTTCTAGATTGAGGATCACCGAAATAAAGGACACCCTAGCCGGGCGAGAGTAACCAGCCGGCGGCCGGCGGTCCCGTAGGCCCGCGTTAAATAATTAACGATTTTCATCGTATCAAACAAGGAAGTCTGATAATAATTCAACGTTCCATCGTGCCATATCGGACATGAGGGTTGGGCGCGAAGTAGATAAGATTATGGTGAACCTAGCTGAGCGACGGACTTACACTTGTCGGACTTTTGCTCTCCAGTTTGATTTCTAGGGTAAGTAAGAAAGTAAGTTCGTATATGCCAGGTGGCTAGCCCTGGTGTCAGAGTTTTTAGGCCGCCTGAGGGCCTCTGACTTGGCTAAACGGCTGAACGGCTAAAACAACCGGGACCTAAATCTAGGGTAACCGACATAGCAAGTTGAAATAGCAGTGGGCAGGTTCCAGCATGGAGGACTGATGGCCAATGAGGACGCAAAAGTTCTACCACGTAGGTACTGGTAAGCGCAGGTGGACGGATGGCCTCATTAAGACAGCAGGATCGGGCTATGTCTGGCTGTGAACATTCTATGACTGATATGGATGAAAGCAATTTTCTCAGCACTCATAGCAACCCTGAATTGGCATATAATTATTTTTCGCAAAAAATGGCAAAACCGCCTTCCATCGTGTACAAAATTCGAATATTTCGCTCGAATTGTTTACTTTATTGTTGATTTATCAAAAACTGCTCAGCCGATTTCTGTAAAATTTAAATGGGACCATCTTGGGAGCATACCCTTTCGAACCAAAAAAGAATTGTTCGATTCGGTTCACAATTGGCGAAATTATCGATGTTCATCGTGTACAAAATTCGGATATTTTGCTCGAATTGCTTACATTATTGTTGGTTTTTTCAAAAACGGCCCAATCGATTTCTCTAAAAATTAAATGGGACCACCTCGGGAGTATACACTTTTGAACTAAAAAAGAATTTTTCGATTCGGTTCACAATTGGCGAAATTATCGATAAACATACACAAAAAAATTTAAAAAAAAACATACACACGAACATAGAATCTCCTCCTTTTTGCAAGTCGGTTAAAAAATAACTTTTATATTCTAACTAAACTGTAGGTACGAAAATCACGATTTCATGATTAAGAAGTCTTCTGTTCCTATCATAAGTTCATGGACTTTTTTTCAAATGTGTAGAACTGCAGTTTTTTGTTATTTCTGGGTTGGTTCTATAGTGAAAACAGTTCCTAATGATTCGTACTCGAATTATTTCGATTGGCTCGATTGCCCAATCGAGATAATTCGAGTACGATATATCACCTCTATAAACACCCATAGCAAGGATCCAAATTAGTGAACTTACAACTGTAGAAAAATGTAATTATTGTTTAAATAATAAATTGGCTGTTAACATGGAAAATTGGAAAAAGTGTAATAAAGATTTAAAAAACCCTGTTGGTTTTTAGGGTTTCGTGCCCAAAGAGTAAAAACGGGACCCTATTACTAAGACTCCGATGTCCGTCTGTCTGTCTGTTTCCAGGCTGTATCTCATAAACCGTTATAGCTAGACAGCTGAAAATTTCACAGAAGATGCATTTCTGGTGCCGCTATAGCAACAAATAATTACTAAAAACAGAAAAAAATAAATATTTAAGGGGCCCCTATTCAACAAAAGTGATAGGAGTTTTTTGCTCTCTATTAATAACGGCAAGAGGAATGGGGTTAAGGGAGCACCAACACGGTACGGAACCCTTCATGCGCGAGACCGACTCGCACTTGGCCGATTTTTAATCACAGTTCAGCGATGTCAAGTAACAACGAGATAGGAAATTATTACACACTATGGAGAAAAAATTACATAGAACTCATACGAAGAAAATTTAAACATTCCATTGTTTCCTTTATCCCATTCTAAATACCAAAACACTAAAACAATTAAATAGCTATTGAGTATAGGTACCTAGTTAATTTCCTTCTATTGTAACAATCGATTTCCGTCTCGACAATCCAACTCCTCATTCAGTCGTCATCCAGAAATACCGAATTCAAGGACTGTCTCACCGACTTCGAGATTCGCGCCTTCCATTTCCGCAATTAAAAAAACCTGAGGCTTTGTGGATTACGTCGTAAACGGCCGAACTGACCTTGTCGGGTCGTTGCCTCGGTCTAGGCCTTGACGTCAGTGTAGATTACATGAATGTGTGCTAGCAACAGGGGCGCACCGAAAATGCTCGCTCAGACCATGTTAGGAATGACTGGCGACGGTAGGATGCTAGTTACTTACTAGCTGACCCGGTGAACTTCAATATCTGTCAACTGTGAACTTTTACATGCAGGAACATTTTGTATGGGAAAATGAAATTATTTTTTCTCGCAACTTTATTATATTTTCTCGCCGTTCAAACCTTCCGTAACTTTCATGGATATTACAAAACCAAAATTAGCCCAATCGGTCCAGTTGTTCTCGAGTTTTAGCGAGACGAAAAATCACAATTCATTTTTATATTTAAGAAAGATTAGAGGCAAATTGATTATGTTGATGCTGTTGGATGCTACTTATTAGAGAAAAATAGATGAAGAATAAATTCGATAGTGTTTGTTGGTTTATTGCTCTTTCACGCAACAACAGAGTAACTGGTCAATTTAATTTAGTTAGTTGAGCGGTTGGAGAGAGACTTTTTAATTTTTTTAGGTTCCTGTAGGACAGCGTACAAATGTGAACAAACAATCAGGTGAACAAAGCTGCGAGCAAAAACTAGTAGGACAACATAGAAAATAACATTTCACAGTAATAGAATAAGAGAGTAATATATACGTAACATCCCATACCATCGGCACATAGTGTTTTTAAGATGTTTCGCATCGAGATATTCTAAGTTTGTATCTTAGGTATGGATTCAGACACAAGAATATCATGTGTAAAATGGTGTACATATGAATAAAGTAGAACTAACAATAAAAGTAACAGATTTTAACTTTTATAGCAAACATCCGCATAATCTGAATACTTGCTGAACAAATGAAATATTCGGCATATTTCGTCATTTCTAAATAGGGAAGATGTACCTACGGGTTGTGGCCCCTTTCCCGATCTTGGCCATTTGGTTTCCAAATTATTGCATTAATAGATTATATTAACAATGTAACACCATAATTCATATTGTATTTGTGATTCTCAAAGTTTAAAAAATCTTTAAAAATATTATTTTTAACATTAAAATTGTCTACACAATTATTAAAATTCAAAGTGACCAATAATTAATTAGATGATTTTATCGTGCTTCACACACTAGGTTTATAGAAAATGTTCTTTTTGTAATAAACATTTCAAAAATTGACGCGCTCGCAGGATTTGAACCTGCATCCCTCTGGGATTCCGGCCCAGATACTTTGTCCAAATTAAGCTAGAACGCTGTACTACGAACCCGCCAAATTATGTAGAAGTTGGTAGTGAAATGATAAACACTCCACTAATTTGGCGGGTTAGTAGTACAGCGTTCTAGTTAATTTGGACAAAGCATCTGGGCCGTAATCCCAGAGAGATGCAGGATCAAATCCTGAGAGCGCGTCAATTTTTGAAATATTTATCACAGAAAGAACATTGACCAATAATTAAACTAAGATGGCCCCAACCAGTGCATCTGGCATAGCTAAAACAATAGCATCTGAGATTAAATGATAACAACACACGTTAAGATAACAGTAACAGTTTTAGCATGTTAAAACGAAATATAATTGAACATGGCGATCGAAACGCTAAATGCCGCGATCGATCACAGGTTGACGGATCGGCTTGTTTGACTTGATAATGCTGGAGGCGGGCTATTTGGCCTGATAAAGGTGGTTGACTTTATGTTTCATAGTTTGGACACTCGTCTGCCTGCGTGCTGTTGTGAAATCATCGCAGCGCGTGGAGGCAGTGTGGAGGTGTGAACGAATTGGTCTCGAGTCACTGTTTGATTTTTTACATCAGGCTGATACTAGACTACTGACTGAAACTAGTATCGAAGAACCGTTGGGCCAAATCCATAACGCTGCCTATGGCCAGGAGCTTAATTTTTAAAATGCTATATATGACGCTTGAAACGTATACTATGCTATCCACTATATGTGTAATACCATAATAATACATAATAGTATAATCCACGATACAGGGTTATTCCTAATCAATTAGCATACTTTTAGGGGTTTATTCTGTACATCAAAACTAACAACTTTTGTCAAAACTCGAAAAAAATCAGCTGTTCCATACATTTTGTCGAGGGTGAACGATATTTTTCTATGGAACAACATTTGTTTTTAGGGTTCCGTACCCAAAGGGAAAAACGGGACCCTATTACTAAGACTTCGATGTCCGTCTGTCCGTCTGTCTGTCTGTCACCGGGCTGTATCTCATGAACCATGATAGCTAGGTAGCTGAAATTTTCACAGATGATGTATTTCTGTTGCCGCTATAACAACAAATACTAAAAAGATAATAAAATAAATATTTATATCCCATACATCAAACCTGAATTTTTACACGTTTTTCACTCTATATTAATAATAGTAACAGGTAGATGCTTGAAATTTTCACAGAATATTAGAATAGTTTTATATTCACTGCAATAATAAATAATAAAATTAAAATAAAATAAATATTTAAGGGGGGCTCCCATACAGTACGGAACCCTCCGTGGGCGAGACCCACTCGTACTTGGCCGATTTTTTAAAGTTTTATTACATATTTTTTATAGACATACCATTGTAAGAAAACTTTAAAATTAAGATGTTAATTAAATCCCCGAATATTTGCATAACATTGTTAGACATACATTTTTTTCATAACAGCAGGTAACATCACGAGCCTTAAGACTAATATAACAGAAGCCGCGAGTTACCCCTCAACCGATCCCCAAATTACTCACTAATTAAATGAACTAGGTCGCCGGCCGTCGGCTGTTAACATAGGCTTCCTAGTCTGACGAATCGGCTTCTCAGGGGATTAGGCCATTTTCGGGCTTTCCAGCTACAATTAGGTAATGCCTAATAACGGTCCGGTATGTCAGTTCAGTTAGTAACTAGCATTGTTAGTCTAATTCAGAGTTTAAATAGCTTTACCCCCGCCTTCTCAGAGGATCCTCAACCTTTTCCTGGATAAAAAGTAGCCTATAATACTTTACGATCTTGAACTATATTGATGCCAAAATCAAATGGAACCATTGCTCTGTTGCTGCGTAAAAGAGTAACAAACAAATCACTAAACAGTCGAATGCCTCGGTGGCTCAGTGGTTAGTGACCCTGACTACGGGATCAAAGATGCGTGTGTTCGATTCTCATCCAGGGCAAGTATTTATGTGATGAACATAGGTGATTGCTCTGGTCTGGGTGTTATTTAGGTATTATCTATATTAGTATGTTTTTAAAATTATGTATATGTAGTATATACGAGTATCAGTCTCTGGCAGCCATATGACAATAGTTCTGTTATGTCAGTTTGCTTTGGTGTCAGAGATCGTGTGTAAGATGTTTCCTAATATTTATTTATTATTAAAAAACATGTTCATCTTTATTATGGAAATTCTCATCCAATCAAAACGCAACGTCAACGACAACAATACAATACAAATTTAAAGTCAGTCTGAATACCAAGATTTGTCAAAATTGCAGACAGAACAAATGAACAAAATTCCAAACGTAAATGAGACGCTTTGCTCGATCGGTCAACTATTTAATTTATACATGTCGACAGAAACCAGAATACGTACTATAACGTTGTTTAAATGATTTATAATATAAGTAACATCCGCTCAAAAATTTAAGAATTATACATTTGCAAAAAACGCCGAATTTGTCACGTGAATGAGTTTTTTTACACAGATACAAATTATTTAGATTATTAAAATATGTACGTAACTGCCCAATAACTATATAATTTTATGACCATACTATAGGTATATTAAACCAGTCGTTATGATAACAATGTATATTAATAGTCAGCACCCAATGTGTTAATCCTTGTAAATCTGGCATTTAAACACATATCTGGTACTTAATATGACATTTGATAGTTATAATTAAGTATTTTATGTTAAACGAGTAGCCCAAAAAATCCCATTTAATTATATACCTACGTAGGTTTATATGACAGCAGGTTGACACCTTACTTCTTAGCTTAGTAAGTAGAGATGTACTCTACATTATAGAGTATACAGGGTTATTCCTAATCAATTGGCGTAATTTTAGAGGCTTATTCTGTACATTGAAACTAACAAATTTTGTTCTGCGACTTTTGTCAAAACTAATAAAAAAATGTTGTTCCATAGAAAAATATCGTTCACCCGCGACACAATGTATCTATAGTGTAATGAACAGCTGTTTTTTTTTTGAGTTTTGACAAAAGTCACAAACCAAAAGTTTTTAGTTTTGATGTACAAAGCAAGTAAAGTACAACGTGGGCGTCTTCACATGTCGAGTAAATAGGTATCATCTAGGTAAGCGTGCTACAACCTAGACCGCTTATCAGCTCAACATCAGGCAGTATGTGGTCAAACGCAAACCTATTCAGGATAAAAAAAAAAGTTGTTAGTTTTGATGTACAGAACAAGCCCCTAAAAGGATGTTTATTGAATAGGAATAACCCTGTATATAAAGATATAAGGTGTGAAGTTCATAATTATGATCAACTATAATAGTCAGTAAAGTGTAATACCGTATTGTACGAGTAAACACCTGAAATCGAAACCCCGCGATGACACCATCATTTGTTTGCGGGTCCGCACAAGGCCGTGTCACGGGCCACAATGCCAGTCGAGGAAACAGTTTCACTTTCACAGAGAGGTAAATTATACCTAAACCGCGGTGTGGGCGACGCCGTATATGGAGTTTTGGTATCGTTATGGTGTTCTTTTCTAAGATTTAAAGCTTTTCAAGGTTAGAGTGAATAGGTATCTTCTAAGTCTGCGTGGTTCATCTTCGATCACAGCGTCGCTTACCTGATGGTACGAGTTGGTGGTCAAGCGCAAACTTATTCGTGATTAAAAAAATCTTTAGTGTAACTAACTCTTAGTTGCATTTTGAGGTAGGCTTTAGAACCTACATACGAAAGTACGATGTATATGACTTGTGACTGCCTCGGTGGCTCAGTGGTTAATGACCCTGACTGCTGGGTCAAAGAGGTGGGGTCGATTCCCACCCAAGGCAAGCATTTATGTATTGAAAATAGGGCTTTGTTCTGTGTCTGCATGTTATTTAGATACTTTATAAATCATAACCGTTAACAGCTAGCCAGGGATCGCCATTGACGGACACGTCAAGGAGGACACTACTACTACCACTATCTATACGAGTATAAGTAAGTATTTAAAATATGTATATGTAGTATATCAGTCTCTGGCAGCCATATATCACAAGCTTTGATTAGTTCGGGGTCAGAGACTGTGGGTAAGATGTCCCCTAATATTTATTTATTTATGCATGAAAATGTTTTAGGATTTCATACCAATATCTGCTCGGTTTGGAATTTATTGACAGATTTCCTTCAGACTAAGGATTTTATCTAGGTTTATCAGTAAGTCTCTTTCTGTTCTCCATGTTACATTTGTAAAGTCTGTTAAATCACAAAAGAGATTAGATCGTATCAAAAGAGGCCTCAATAATATGAAATAATAATCGGCCAAGTACGAGTCAGACTCCGAGCACGAAGGGTTCCGTACTGTATGGGAGCCCCCTTAAATATTTATTTTATTTTAATTTTATGATATGTTAATGAAGTGAATATACAACTAAATATTCTGTAAATATTTCAAGCATCTACCTATTACCATTATTACGAGTAATATCGAGCGACAAACGGCAAAAATTAAGGTTGTTGTATGGGAACCCCCCTCAAATATTAATTTTATTCTGCTTTAATTATTTGCTGTTATAGCGGCAACAGAAATATATTATCTGTGAAAATTTCAGCTTTCTAGCTATAACGGTTCATGAGATACCGCCTGGTGACAAACAGACAGACAGACGGACGGACAGCAGAGTCTTAGTAATAGGATCCCGTTTTTACCCTTTGGGTACGGAACCCTAAAAATGACAAGAGGGCCTAGATAATTTCTCGGGCCACAATGTTAGCCTCGAGGAAAAGTTTCAATTTCACAGATAGGTATTACCTATAAACCGCGGTGTGGGCGATGCCGTATATAGAGTTTTAGTAACCTTTTCATTAAGATCTTTGGTGATAGTTATTTGTATTTTGAGGTAGGCAAAAGTGTTTTAAAATGTGTGTACCGACGATTTTCATACCAATGTTTTTTTTAGTTTGGAATATACGGATTTTCTTCCTCTTTTTGAAGGCCCCCTTTCACATCTCTTAATTTTCAGTGAAAGAAAATATCGTAAAAAATGATTTCCGGTTGTTTTATCCGTATAACCGAATAAGAGGCCATCAAGTGGCTTAAAAAATCACTGACACCAGGATTACCAGCCAGCCCATACAAACTTTCTGTATTTCATTGAAACATGATTTTTTATTAAAATTCCGTAACACCACGCACAATTTTAGAAAAATCTACCACTAAATTCCAACCTTCGACCTTCCCTTACCTTAGGATTAGAAATCTACTACTCCAAATGTCTATTAGTATAATCTCATCCAAGTGTCTCATGGCGGTTAAATAATTCCAATTGAAAAGAAAACAAGCTCCGATAAAATCTAGCCAGCTTCTTTCACATTATTAACATTAACACTCATTAGGGGGAAAGCGTGGACTTTTCAGAGAAGGGGGGAAGCGTTCGAAGCCATGGTTAATGGGGAAGTTAACAAGACTAGTGATAAGAGGCTACAATTATACACCTTTATTTATAAAACGTCGTCAAAACGGCGGCCCCGACTTGGACTCGACTTGCCCAAAATCGATATTCATGGCACCGCATGGAAGAGGCCTTGTACCAAATTTGGTGCCCAAATGAAATGTTTAAGTTTTAAACTATTATTCATTTGTAATTATTTAATTTTGAAAATATAGTCTATTTTATTTTATTTATTTAGAAAACGTACCAATTTAACGTGTTTTTTTTTCTAAATTTTACCTATACGACGTCCACATTAGACATAATTTTCGCTTATAAGAGTCAACATCTTCCATATCCAATAAGACTTGTAAGATGTTTTTTTTTTTTTTTTTAATGACTTATAGCTGTTGGCCACTGAGGCCTCTACAGCTTACCGGACATGGGCGAGCGCGGATGGCGGCTGAGCCCTAAGATTAGGTTATAGGGTGACTAGCGCAAGGGCACCTGAGAAGGGGTGGTGGGGCGCCCTATCAAAGTAGCGGCGAGAGAGGTACTTGATGTACTGAGTGATGGAGGGGAGTTCGAGATCGCAGTGCAGGTCAGAGTTTCGCATGAACCAGCTAGCTCCGACTGCTTTGCGAATGAACCTGTTCTGAATGACCTGGAGTTTGTCCAGATCAATGCGGGAGGCGTGGCCGAAGACCACGGAAGCATAGGTCATGACTGTGCGGATACACGTTTTGTAAATTGTCACCTTATTTCTAAGGGACATTTTACTACGTGAGTCGAGAAGTGGGGAGAGGCGACCTAGGAAGAAGGCTGCTCTGTTACGGACTATCTGAATGTGTTTGGAGAAGCTGAGTCGACGGTCGAGGGTCACACCAAGGTATTTGGTCGTGGAGGCCCAGGGAATAGGCTGGCCGTTAAGCGTGAGTTGCTTTTTCGGGTTGCCTTTGAGTATAGTGGGATGAAAGTACATGGCTGCACTTTTATCGGGGTTTACCGAGATGGCCCATTTCCTAAACCATTTACCAAGCTGGTCAAGGGCTTTTTGGACATGGGTCATCTGGAGGTTCTTTTTCCAGCCTCTGGAGTAAAGAGCAGTGTCGTCCGCGAAGAGCGCAAGCTCAACGTTGGGAGAACGGGGAATGTCGTATGTGTAGAACGAGTATAGCACAGGGGCCAATGCTGAGCCTTGAGGGACTCCAGCAGTGATAGGGCGGGGGATCGAGCGGGCTCCTTCGACCTTGTAGGAAAACTTCCGACAAGATAGAAAGTCTTGTATTATGAATACAAGACGGTCTGGGAATTGTTTCGCAAACAGCTTGAAAATCAAGCCGTTGTGCCAGACTTTGTCGAATGCCTTCGCTACGTCCAGGAAGACCGCTACGGATCCCTGGGGCTTTGGCGTGGTAAGAAACCCGTGACTGGGTTTCTTGTTGAAGCCTTCTAGAATGTACTCCGTTATGCGGTGTACTTGTTGGACGCAAGAGTGTCTGGCCCTAAAGCCAAACTGCTCGTTGGGAAGGATATTGTTGTCCTTTATGTGGGACCAGATGCGCTTCAGAATGATGCGCTCATAGATCTTCCCCAGAGTACTGAGGAGACTGATAGGGCGATAGCTGGATGGCTCGGAGGCCTTCTTGCCGGGCTTGTGGATGCCGATGACATCGGCGGACTTCCACGCTTCGGGGAACATGCAGTTGTTCATAGCCGCATTGAATATGCTGACTAGAAGACACACTAGGGATACCGAGAAGTGCTTAAGCACTCTGTTGGAAATGCCATCAGCACCGGGAGCTTTCCTGGTGTGAAGGCGCTTTATGATCGACTCAACCTCCGAAGCCGTGACAGGCTCAAGGGCGTCAGTGGGGGGGACGGATAGTCTTTCTTCGACTTCTCTGTTCACCGTATCGAAGTGAACAGGGTCGACGAAGCCTAAGCTGGGGCTGCATTGTGACTCGAGGCTGTCGGCCAGGCATTCGGCCTTTTCCTCGTCCTCAAACGCAGGTGGGAGATTGGGACGGTTGAGGGGGGGCATATTCGTAACTACGTCGGATTTCAGAGCTCGGGCCAGCTTCCAGTATGCCTGGTGAGATGGCTCGATCTCCGAAAGTAAACTGTCCCACCTCTGATTGCGGAGTTCACTAATGCGGTTTTTTACGGCACGCTCGTAATACCGCAGAGTGGCTCTGTTCTCTTCGGAGGGACGGGAGTAGTGGCTTGTAAGATGTTGACGGCGGCTTACTTATACATCATAATATATTTTTGGTATAATCGAAAGTGTTTATTGTGTAGTTTAATTCACATATCAATCATGAATATAAGTTTGATTTAAGAAAACTACACGGCAAATGAAAATATTATCGGGGTATTCAAATTGGTTTTTGTACATCGTTTATTCATCGTTTATACTCGTACATGTTCGAGAAAAGTGTAGATTATTTTCAAATCTGCCTATTGAGTAGACTTTGATTCAGCTTCTCCGTATAATAAAGCTCTACAAAATGTATGGAATCGCATTTTTGTCTAACTAGTACTCTCATTTGGAAAAGACTAGGTAACAAAACACAGACAACAGAAGTGTCTGTTTTGTTACCTGGTTTTCTAGTTTTCTAAGAGTCCGTCAACTTACCTTTACATCATCACGTCTTATTTATTCCTATCAAAAACAGTAGCGAATTGAATAGGTGTTGAAAAGATACGAGTAAACAATCATAGCCGAGCAAGTGTCTAATAAGCGTTTTGGCAACGCTTTTACTGCTCGTGAATTAGTTGCAATGCATCTATTACCTACACAGAGGGCATATTTCGGACACACTTTAGCCAAATTGGCACGACATCAGCCGGCTGTCTCCATCTCCAACATCACCTTTTACATATTTATAAGTGCCAGAAAAACAACCCCAAATCCAAGGGGAAAAGCAAACGTCAAACATTACACGGAATAAGTAATTCATTTTGCGAAATGAATGAAATGAAGAATCATGATTATTATTCGCAGAATCGTAATAGACATAACGTGAAATAATGATGAATTCCAACTCCCAAAATATAAAGCTTTATACAACTTTATCAATCACAAATCACAACCTGTTTCAAAAAGAAATCTGTTTCCGAGAAATGAAGACATAAAAGCCGCGTATAAAAGACTTCTGAGCAAGTGATCAAATTCCAAATTGTCGAAGACGAACAAAAAATACAAACAGATTTATGGAGTCGAGAGCTGTATTGCAAAAACAAGATTAAAATAGCTAAAAACTAAGTAATTGAACGAACGTTCAATTACTTAGTTTTTAGCTTGTGGACTAGGAAATAAATAAAAAATATTAACACGTTCATATTGACAGAGCTGCCCAAATAATGACCTCAGAGTGTCGTTGTCCTATTGCGGACGCAAAAACTAAGTACTCTGGCTATAAATAAAGTCTACGAATTCTTTGTAAGGACAAGGAAAATTCGACAAGCCAGGTTAAAATAATGATTGTCAACAAAAAGACCAAATTTCTCGGTTGAAAACACAATAGAGTTTGCTCCATCGTTCACTTTGAGAAAATATAATTTTTCATGTCAAAATTACAATTGACTTTTGCCAAAGAGCCAGCGCTGGGGATGAAAGGCATGCCTTGGCGCAATTGTGAACTTAATTATTATAAAGAACAGAGCATCTTTAAAACGAAAATAATAGATTAAATAAAAGAATAACGATAGGATCAAAGAAAGAATTTGAAAACATCAAATCAGAATTTACAATCCACTGATTTACGATAAGAAATATTTGGTCTAGAATTATGTACTATTGATTGTATTCAGTTTAATATAAATACAAACAGGCATGCAAGTTTCGTAGACGTACCTCTAAAACTAAGGTACAAAGGTAATCCATTAGTCTACTAAAAATAAAAGAAACTACAACGGCCAATACACTATAAAGATATTCTAACAACTTTTTTAAATCGAAAACCTGATACGTTGCAAGCCGGTTCGACTCAAAAATCTAGCTCCAAAAGATCATTGGCTCCATTATCTAACTAAAAAGCCATAAAAGAACTAATTTATTCTGAAGTACTAGCGGAATATAAATTACCAACAGTAAAAACTGTAGTACCTACTTAGACACGTTAAATAGTTATAAAAGTATAGAATTAGCAATAAATTAGCAATTGGCAGGCTAACAGGCTGCTAAACAATAATGACTTGATTTCTTATCTTTTAATAAGTACTAAAGTAATTGTAGAGAACTAATAAGTGCCATTAAACGAAATAGGTCTATAAATGACAAGCACCTATTTCGAAAGCCTCATTTTCTCTTCAAGACTAATTCGTTAATTGTTACGGCTTGTTAAAATAAGTACCTACTTAGCTCATGTTTAATCGAAGAAAAACTAAACAGCGGATTAACAAGGTAAAAGTAGTTGAGAGACTTCTCAACGACGCGATAAAGTATAAACAAAGACATGCTGATACTTAATACGCCCACAAAACATTTTACTTGTTCTGTGCAGGATCAAAAGCTCACGTAAGAATCTTCTTTGTATCGCAGACTATTGACTCGATCTAATAGAAGCAATATTTAACGCTAGTGTAATAGAACTGACGGCCTCGATAGGTCACTGGCTCATGATGTCACTAAAGAAATATAAGCGAGCGAAAAATTCCGCTTGACGACTGTATAAACCGTGGCAGTAGATCTACACGCAATGGATAAGACGCACGTTCACACTTGCAAATTGAAATAAATACAAATACATATGTTCCTACACATTTTGGAATGCATACCAAGTTAGGTATTACAACCATTTAGCATCAAGCTGTTATTTTTATCCAAGTCTGTCTATAAGGTTTTTCAAAGATTCAAAGTTGAAAGATGTCTTGGGTGAGATTCGCTTAGAATCAGAAAAAATTGGAAAGAAACATGAACAAAATGCGAGTACAGATTTGATAAAAAATGAACAGTCAAACATAAAAGACACTTTTCCACTCCGACATTGAGCTAAGCTTAAGATTCAAGAAAAATAGAAGTCGGTTCGGGTTCTGAAAGGAGGGCAAAAATTCGCCGCAATATGTATAAAAATAGCAAAGCAGTCCATACTGTTAGTCTCACATACTGCTTCGCCAAGTTTCGGGGGCCGGTCATAAAAAAACTAGCTGGTATTGCGCACGAGTCTGCTATATTAGGGCCAGTTCACTTCCTGGGCCAATCGGAATCGTTAATAGACATATAGGTAGATATATAAACCTTTGTTGTAGAATAAAGACTGATTGGCATTGAATTAATAGCAGTTTTTGGTAAAAAAAACAATAGTTAAGTCGTCATTGTATTGTATCTATTAGCAAAGACAATTAGATACGGCTATCAAAAAATTAACAGGTTAATTGATGATAAAGCAAGTGAATGCTATTTTATATGGCAACCTAGATTTTTAAGTTTGTGATCATTTCGGAAATGGTTTTTTCGAGAAAATTGGGAAACACGTTTTAAACTTTTATCTCCGGAACACCTAAGTACTAATTAATTTATAAGTACCATATAAAGTGGCGGTTCGCAATTTACACATTAATGGTCGAAGATTACATGTAAAGCAGATGACAAAGCAAAATAATCTGTCTGAACCAAGCAACGTGTAGAAACGATGATGACTATAGGAAACTAATTACTTATAACTACTTATAAGTAGTTGATTTTTGATGTTGATTAGCGATAAAGTAAATTATGAACAATGGTAATTTTGAGCCATCTAAGAAAACCACAAACAACAATCAATTACCTGTCTTGTCCCAAGAAATCTGTCGAGTTTTTTTTTTTTTTTTCTGCAAAACATACATATTTCAGACGATTTCAGGTTTGAGGGTGGTAAAAGTGATTTGTATTGAAATATACAGGTGTATTCGAATGTATCTGTAATTTTATCGAGCCACACATAACCTATGTAGTAGGTATTCCTACAATTCGTCCAGGAAAACATCTGCAGAACTTCTTATCAATCGAACGTGACGTAAACAAGGTAATTAGTATAAAACACATTAATTACGATATTAAAATGTATATTAGCAAATGTAACTTGTAACTCACGCGCGTAATTAGCAATATTAGCATGGTTTTAATGACATCTCGCGGAACAATGGGTGGTACAATTATAGTTTGAAGATCGTATATGGCCGTGTGTCATGTCAAACACGATTAGTAAACTAAAATTGGAAGTGTGAATTGTAAATTTGGATAATGAGCTCTAATTTTCATTGGATAATGTGTTGGAAGACGGTGAAGCGTTTTGTAAGCTGCGTAGTAAATATAGTTCTGTAGAATTTTGGTACCATCAACCATAGTTAACATATATTACAGGAACCAGTTTAGAGACAATTATGTACCTATAAATAAAATGAATGTGCAAAATTTATGTCCGGGACATTGATGCAATGCAATAACAAAACAATACCTTCTACAAAATTAGCATATGATATAGATGATTAATTGCATTTTCTGTTTTTTATTCAGCACATATAAATGTACTTCTGAGAAAAGCAAACAATATAAATACGTAATTTTACCAACCAGATCTCTTTTAGTTTTTGTTAGTTTTTTACCTAACAACATTTAATAATACTAGCCAGTACCCTAAATATACGATTTCATTCAATGTCAAAGTCAGCTCTCCACCAATATAGAGTAAAATCTTCATAGAGATTTAGATTGAGCAACCAACACAGAAGCAGTACAAAAGCATAGAGAAGACATACTTACATAGGTATAAATAAATAAGAAAAAAACACGGAGAAGACGTATAAGAAGTAATCACAGACTCTCCCATCTCCTTGTTTTACATAATTTCATCAGTACACGTAATCTGACAAACATATTTGTTTTGATATATTTCGATATGCGTCCCCTCTAGCCAAATACCGAAGGTTGATAGTCACCACGCCGCGCCTATTCTGGAAGAAATTTTTTCGTATTACATATACAGGGTTATTCCTAATAAATTATCATCCTTTTAGGGACCTATTCTGTACATCAAATAACTTTTGTCAAAACTCAAAAAATATTAACTGTTTCATACATTCGCGGGCGAACGATATTTTCCTATGGAACAACATTTTTTTTGAGTTTTGACAAAAGTCGCAGAACAAAAATTGTTAGTTTTGATGTACAGAATAAGCCCCTAAAAGGATGCTAATTGATTAGGAATAACACTGTATAGAATTTCTTTAGGATAGTACCTATCTCGTACTACTGAAATTTGTTTTAAAAAACATATGGCTTAACTTTGGCGATCGCTGACAATCACGTCTGACAGTAATTGGATGGGTGACCGCGGGTGGCACTTTCTATCTGACAGCTACCGTGGCTCGGATGACACGTTGAACTGTAGGTCCCGGTTTTATGCCATGCCAGAGGAATTCAGGCGGCTTAGAAAATCTGACACCAGGGCTAGCCACTCGGCCTCTACAAACTTAGGTACCTACTTACTTACTTAGAGGACACATTGTAAATTATTTAATGGTCTAATATACAGAGAGGTATCTAGAACTGGTGTAATAAGCCGAAAGAAGGTGATTCAGACCATCATAAAGTACCATCATAAAGTCAAGCTTTTTGCTGATGACTTGAAGATTTACAGGACAATTAGGAATCGAAAGGATGTGGAGGACCTGCAAGCCGACATAGATAGTGTCTGGCGCTGGTGTGCCCTAAACAAAATGAATCTAAATGCATCGAAGTGTTTTTTCATAAATTTCACACGTAAACGGAATCCTCACCCGGTGAATTATAACATAAATGGTGTCTCTCTGGAGCGGGTTACTTCAATTCGTGATCTTGGTGTGATAATAGATTCTAAACTTAATTTCAGAGAGCACATCGATCAGATTGTTAAAAAAGCTGGCAGGATGTGTGGGTTTGTTGCGAGGCAGGCTAGAGTTTTTAGGAATAAAGATCTTTCTATTATGCTCTTCAATACGCTTGTTAGAAGTATTCTAGAATACTGTGCGGTGGTGTGGAATCCAGGCTACAAGATCCATTCTAGAAGGATTGAACGCGTGCAGAGATGCTTTTTGTATCATCTTGCGTTTATGGAAAATAAATGTAAGACATTACGTTCCTATGAATCTAGGCTTGAGCACTATGGTATTATGTCGTTGCATAAACGTCGTGAGATGGCTGACATCATAATGCTTTTTAAATTGGTTAATGGCTTAGTTGACTGTCCTGATTTCCTGAATAAAGTCACTCTTAGAGTCCCAAATCATCCTTGTAGGTCTTGCAATCAGTGGAAAACTTTTAAATTGCCTCCTTGCAGAACCAATATGATGTCTCATTCCCCATTGGTGCGTATGTGTGATAGCTATGACAAGGATGCTATTCGTCATAGTGTTGACATCTTCAATATTGGTTCGCTTCTCTCAGTTAAGAGAGAATTGAAAAAGTTACTATAAAATAGTATTGTTTTGGTCTTTTTCATGAATTATTGTGTAAATAGTCATAATTATCTCTAATCTCTCTCTTTTTATAGCTTATTAATGTTATGTTAAGTTATTTAAATTTCAAAAATATTTCGAAACTAATTAAGTATTTAATACAATACAATACAATACAACAACACTTTATTGACACCAACAAGAAAACATAACAAAAGAAACAAAGACAGAAAAGGCACAAAAGGCGGTCTTATCGCTAAAAGCGATTTCTTCCAGACAACCTCTCTTGGATGCAAGGAAACATAAAGACGACAAGGACGGTGTAAACGTAAAAAAAAAAAAAAGTTAAATAATGAAGAAAGTTTCTACAATTCCTAATCAACAATAAAATAAACTACATAATAATAGCCATACATAAATACTTATAATAATACATACAATAAAAATAAACATACTTAGATGCATAAATATATTACAAATAAATTAATGACGAGGAGTGATATGAGTATCAGTCAGAGAGAGCTTTGAGAGATAATGTTGCTGAACCTGGGCCTTGAAAGATTCAACGCTCTGTGCACGTCTGATGGTCACAGGAAGGTCATTCCAGAGAGCTACAGCTCGGACACTGAAAGAAAAATCATAAAAAACAGTAGAATGAGATGGAGTGGAAAGAAGGAGGTTGCTAGAAGATCTAAGATTGACAGAGTGAGTGTCACAAAGAAAAGTGAAGCAAGAACGTAAATATGAAGGAGAAGAAGGTTTGAAGAGAATGCTATAGAGAAGGGAAAGTATATGAGTATCGCGGCGAAGACGGATAGGGAGCCACTTGAGCTTATTACGAAATTGGGAAATGTGGTCAAATTTCCGGAGGCCGAAAATGAACCGTATACAAAGATTTTGGAGTCGCTCCAGCTTGTCGAATTGCTCCTGGGTTAAGTCGAGATAGCAAGCGTCAGCATAGTCTAAAATAGGGAGAAGAAGGGATTGTGCTAACGCAACTTTGGTAGCCGTGGGAAGAAAATTGCGAATTCTTCGTAATGATGCAGAAGAAGCGTATAACTTGCGCTTCACAGATTGTATTTGAGGATTCCATGAGAGACAACTATAAAAAATAATACCAAGGTTTTTGACCTCGCTACTAAAAGGGATCGTAATACCGCTAAATACAATTTTACGAAGAGAAGTTTGATCGATGCGTGCAATCATCCTAGAGCTACCAATAATGATGGCCTGCGTCTTAGTGGGATTGACTGTGAGCCCGAAAGAACGGCTCCAACATTCAATACGGCGCAGGTCATCATTAACAGCTGCCACAGCCTCATCCAAGTGATCGATTGTAGCTTGAGAGTAAATCTGCAAGTCGTCTGCATAGAGATGGTAGAGAGAAGTGATGTGAGAAGTAATACCATTTATAAAGATAGCAAACAGGAGAGGAGAAAGAACACCACCTTGAGGAACACCGGCATCAGTAACGCACCAAGAAGAGAGCGTATCTTCAACACGTACACATTGCCGGCGGCCATACAAATAACTATGAAACCAGTCAACAGCTGTAGGAGATATGTTAATAGTGCGGAACAGAGCAAGAAGGATATCGAAATCAACAGTGTTGAACGCATTGCTGAAGTCGAGTAAAGTAAGCACAGTGAGTTTCTTGTCATCCATTCCCCGTCTAATGTCATCGGTAATTTTAACAAGAGCAGTGGAAGTGCTGTGGCCTGATCGGAACCCAGACTGCAAAGGATTAAGGAGATTGTTACGAGTTAGGAAGTGATTTAATTGCGAATGGACTAGGCGTTCAAGGACTTTGGATAGGAAAGGAAGAATAGAGATAGGACGGTATTCAGAGAGTGATTTAGGTTTGGGTTTTTTGGGGATAGGAACTATGTGGGCTTCTTTCCAGCAGGAAGGCACCGCACTCAAGGAAATGGAAGTGTTCAGTAAGTGACATAGGATAGGTAAAATTTCATCAAGGATTGGGACAATCATATTACGACTAATCTTGTCACTACCAACAGCATTCGAGGAAATAGACAAAATACTCTTCTTAACATCACTAGCAGCAAATTGACTAATGACAAAAGGGGAATAGCTGGGTGTTGGGATGGAAGAAAGATAGTTTAAAGTGGCAAGTTTATCGTTCACATCAATATGAGACGCCGAAGAAAAATGTTGGTTAAGAGAATTAACATCAAGGTCACAAGGATTAGAAGTTTTTTGAGACTTTCCAACACCCAATGAGCGTAAAAATTTCCATACTTTCGCAGGATCACCATTTTCGACAGATTTATGGATGTGGTGGCGTTGCGCATCTCTACACATTCTATTGCAGCGATTCCGAAGGACTTGAAATTTTTCCTTATTAGCATCACTAGGACAAGCTTTAAATTTACTCTTAGCCACCGCTTTTTGATGGATCATTTTTTTAATATCATCTGTCAACCAGGGTGCAGGTAGATGCTTCATCTTGACCGGACGAATGGGAGCATGAACATCATAAAGTTGTATCAATATAGAGTTGAATAGGGTAGTCTTATCCTCAATAGATTTGGCATCAAGAACTGTCGACCAGTCAATTTCGCTAGCATCATTACGCAATTTCACAACATCCATGGCACCGAAGCTGCGTTGCAGAAGAATTTTGGGCTTATTTTTAGGAGGGCGAATTTTGTAAGAGAGATAGATGACATCGTGGTATGATAAATCATGAGAAGTGTGCAAACATTGTCCGTGTTTGGCAACATGCTGCAAGGAGGAGACAAACATCAGGTCTAATAAAGAGGGAGTGGAATTGGGGAAATGATGGGTGGCGCTCAGAGGTAGAATATTCAGGTTGCTAGCCTGAATAATTGATTTTAATTTAGAGCAACGAGAGTCTAATTTGAGCAAACAGGTGTTAAAATCTCCCATGATTATGGTGTGGGAGTAAGATGGGAGGAGATCTTCGAGAAGATTTTCAAAAGAAGAAAAATAGTCAACAGATTTATCAGGACTGTAATACACTCCCAGAAGTATTTTGGAATGAGAAAGGAGAATTTCCAGAAAAAGATGTTCACCAGCATTAGCAGGCGGGGGCTGTACGGAAGTGCTGACAACAGTGTAAGGGATATTAGAGCGTAAATAGATAGCTACACCACCACCAGGCCTCCCAGTCCTGTCATTGCGGATAAGAGTGAAACCAGGGAGAGAAAAAGAAGTGGAAGGAAGACAGGGCTTAAGCCAGCTTTCGGATACTAGAACAGCATGCAAGTTTTTATGGTCGAAAGACGCCAGAATTTCAGGGTAATGAGCCGGAATACTTTGGGCGTTAATATGAACTACATTAAAGTTCTTAGGCACATCTGAAACTTGATTAGATATAATATCACTCAACGATGGTATACTCACAAAACTAGAATCAGAGCAAGAATTATTATCTGACGATAAAGATAAAAATATATCACTACTACTACTATTGTGTTCGTCATTTAACATAGTTATAAATAAATAATAATAATTAATAAATATATATATTATACAAATAATAATAAAAAATAAAAAATAAGATAAATCATACATGTAACACACTTCATCCGCCAGAACTGGAAGAAATCACTTCATAAACTCACAACAAATAAACACAAAACAACATAAATAAACAAAAATAAAAAAATAAAAATTGATGGCGAAAAACAACCGGCTTAAAATTGATAGCTAATACATCAAGAAAGATGAAAATTATAAAAGCTTAATGATTCGAATAACAACAGTGTAGCGTTTATGTAATACATCCATGAGTTTTTCTACATGAATGTTCACCAAGTTTTGACAATGACAGTTCGACCAAGTAATGTCAAAGTCACTGAAAAGTAACCAATTTGCACAATTAATTGAAAAGCTTATGTATTTATCACGATTAAATCAAATTTAAGGAAAATAAATGCAAAAAAATACGTATACATACAAGTGAATAATATAAACAGGGTATAAAAATATATCCGACATACCTACAAGTGAAATTAGACGCGTTAAATACCCACTCAAACTTTGCAATAAAAATAAAAATGACTTTCACGATAACACGATATTGGACTACTTCGCCTTCCTAGTTGTTCTGGTGGTCGAGGCGGCCGCAGGGCCTGCAGCTGCAGCGGCTTGCTTCTTGCTGGCGGCGGGCGGCGGCACCTTCAAAGTATCAACCGATGCTATTTTCTGCAGCTCGCTGATACCACAGATTCGGTGGCGCTGACCATCGGGCGCGATGATATGGATGAAGCCATCGCGGGTCCAGCAGTTTTTGATGCCGAATCGCTGTCTAGCCTGCATGAAGGCCACATGCCTGGATTTAGTTAGGAACTCGGAGAGTGTCACTTTGCTACCCTTCAGCGAAGTTTTCGAAGACCAGATCTTGTTTCGAACATCAATATCAGCGAACTTGACGAGAATAGGCCTAGGTTTATCGGTACTGACACGGCCTATGCGCTGACATCTGCTAATAGACTGACATGAGAACCTCGCTAATTTCATTTGGTCAGTGACTATGCGGACAACAAGCTGAGGGATGCTCTCTGACTTCTCTTCTGGCACACCGTGTAGGAGCAGGATCTTCCGCCGACTATGCATTTCGATATTATCAACACTCTGTGCAAGTAATCCCAGCTGCTGTTGAAATCCTCGCATTAGTTGAGCGGTCAGTGACTTGAAAGCACCATAATCATCGGCTATAGTGCTGGATGTACCACTTGCAGGAGGACTCTTCTTCAGTTCATCCTCAAACTGCTCCATACGCTTATTCAGTGCTTCCATAATTTCCACAAATGTATTCTTCGTGTCATCCATCTTTACTCAGTGGTTAGGAATATTATGAAGTGAATTACTCAGCCTTCTTAGTGCTTGTAGAGGAAAGTTTATAGTGAACGGAGAAGTATGTTACATTAGTTATTTAATTAAACATGAATAATAATTGGTGAGTTTGTTTTTTTATTTTTAAAACCAAAAATTAATTTTAGTAAACTAAAGTATGTGTTGACACATCTACCCGCCCAAGGCGAAAAAACAATTAAGTACTGTTTCGGTTTAAGTATGTAGTTTTTAATTTTAAGTTTTTTCAAATATTAAGTGTTATAATGTTTATTTTTGTATAAGTTTTGTTTGGTTAGTAGTTTATAGTAAATTTTAATTGTGTAAGTTAGGTTCACTGTTAAGGTTTTTATGTTTGAAAATGTTTTTTTGTGTAATTAAGTTTAAATGTAAGTTGTACATAAAAACTGTTTGTGAACTTCAATAAAAAAAAAAAAAAAAAAAACATGAACAACTTTTACTATGGAGCCAATACAGAATTCGAAAAAAATAAATCACCCGTTTCGTACATTTTGTCGATTCCTAGTTGCAATGTTGTATGGAACGGCTGTTATTTTTGTCGAATTCCGGGTTGGCCCCATAGTAAAAAAAACATAATGGTGGTCTTAATCATCACCTTTTGGCTTAGTACAGGGCAAGCAGATAACCCTGTATCGTAAGCAATCTCCTGCATTCTTAGTTTTAAATTAATTAACTTTTATTTTACTAGTCTCGATATTGTAAAAATAATCGGCCAAGTGAGAGTCGGACTCGCGCACGAAGGGTTCCGTACAGTATGGAAGCCCCCCTTGTAAATTAGTAGTAAATTTTATTTTAATTTATTCATTTATATTTGAAGTGAATATAAAACTTAATATTCTGTGAATATTTCAAAAATCTTCCTGTTGTCGTTATTATTATCGAGCAAAAAACGGCTAAAAATTCAGATTTGTTTTATGGGAGCCCCCCGTATTTTTTTTCTGTTTTTAGTATTTGCTGTTGTAACGGCAATAGAAATACATCATTTGTGAAAATCACCGTTTATGAGATACAGCCTGGTGACAGATAGACGGACAGCGGAGTCTTAGTAATAGGGTCCCGTTTTTACCCTTTGGGTACGGAACCCTAAAAATTACGTTTCCGAACTGGATAAGATTAAGATTCGATCGACATGAGTAGCGCACAAAAAGAGAGGCAAATCTTCATAGCCTAACTACGGACTGAAAAATATGACGATGAGTAAACCTGCAAAGTGTAAATAGCAGACTCGTTGAGCTGTATACGACAAATAAGTATAGTTTTAAAAACCTATATTGAAAATTAAATTACACTTTTTTAGTTTGATATGCTATGAAAGCGTGTTTTTTAGGTTTTTAAAACTATATTTATTTTTCACTTTTTTAGTGAATAACAAGACGCATTTATTAGCATAAGAAAGTTTATACGCGATTCTATGCTGAGTGCCTGACTAGCTCTATCTCTCTTATTCTTATACAAAGGATGCGGAATAAGAAATTGATCAATCCTGGCGAATCTAATCAGGATAATTGGATATTTTAATCGTATAAATGCATTGTCACGGTCAATGGGTGTGCAAAGTTTAAAGAAAATCTGATCGCTCAAAGTAGGGGAAAATCGAGCTCAAAGGCGTTGGTTATAAAATTTAAAGCGTGCTAAAAAAAAACGAATATTACATGCTGACCGAACACATTCTCTTTCACTTTGGTGTAATCATTATTTGTCCAGAAACCATTATAGTCCATTACCCCAAACATTATCCATAACGAGCATAGTGCATACCGACCTTAAGCCTACCCTTTGGAACAATATTACCCCTCGAAGCAGCTTCCCTATCGGGCGAATTTCGAAACTTTCCCGGAAATATCCCAGAATCCCGAAACAGGAACTTATAGGCGGAAGTTTTTCCCCAAGAACAGATGGTGAGCAAACACTCCATAAACGTATTAATAACTTGTTTTATATTGAGGGGTGTACTTTGTTATCTTTAACAAGCAACATAAAAGACAAGATTTCAGCTAAAACAAGACATTATAATAAAGGAACCGCATGTTTTAAGGAATTCCAGAAGAACTTACTTTTTGACCGACGAAACGGAGGAGGTACTCAATTCGACGCGTATATTTTTAGGGTTCCGTACCCAAAGGGAAAAACGGGACCCTATTACTAAGACTTCGATGTCCGTCTGTCTGTCTGTCACCGGGCTGTATCTCATGAACCATAATAGTTAGGCAGCTGAAATTTTCACAGATGATGTATTTCTGTTGCCGCTATAACAACAAGCACTGAAAACAGAATAAAATTAATATTCAAGGGGTGCTTCCATAAAACAAACCTGATTTTTTAAGCCGTTTTTCGCTCGATATTTATAATGATAACAGGTAGATGCTTAAAATGTTTACAGAATATTTAGTTATTTAGTATTGAATATACTAATATTCACTTCAATAGTAAATAATAAAATTAAAATAAAATAGATATTTAAGAAGGGCTTCCATACAGTACGGAAGCCTCCGTGCGCGAGTCCGACTCGTACTTGGCCGATTACTACATAGTAGTCGGATTTCGACTATTCTTATTATTGGAAACAGTATTGTCAGAAGTTGGTCCCATTTAAATTCTATCGAAATCGGCTGAGCCATTTTTGATGTATCAACAATAATCTGAAAAATGGTACATCGATCCGTGCGAAATCTTCGCGAATTCTGTATACGGTTGAAGTCGGTTATGCCATTTTTTGCAAAAAAATAATTGTAAATCTAAAGAAGATAGAAGATACGAAAATTAAGAATGTTACCTAGATTTAGTTACTGTATTGTACCTATTAGTACATCGAACATCAAGAGGTAAGTAACATACTTACGTTCGGAAATAAAACAAAATATATCTATAGAATAATATTGTAAAAGTACTCCATATCAATAAGGTAAACTCTAGGAAAATAACTGACCACTAAACAGAACTAAGCAATGAAAACGACAATATTCCACCTACCTAGTAAAACTCTGAGCAGTTTTACCTGTTAGGTACTCATAATACCCTCAAAATGTAAATGTCAACCTGTCTACACCAGATCTTTATAAGATACAAATCGCAGAGATATTTTTAGACAAAATCGATCGATCTTTTGATTAATTATGTAGAATCGTGTACCAATTCTACGTAATATCTGGTTGTGTCATAAATAAGCCCACTTATACCAAAGTTATAGTTATTTTTTACCACATTTTTGTACTCTGATTTCTGTCCATCCAAAGGTAGCCTGGAAGAAATCGCTCAAGGCGATAGGGCCGCCCTTGTACCACCTAATTTTAAGAATAGTACTTTGTTATTTAAGCAGTTTTTTTTTTGGTGTACAATAAAGTTATATTGTATTGTTATTAATATAGTTAGATGGTTGACTACAACTTTAGAGGGCACTAGATTCAAGGCAGATTTCGTAACTACATTGAAATCACTGAATACTATTTCAGAATGTCCATTGTTTTGAGCTGTGTACAAAGTAGGTTAACCCACATTCAAGTTGACTTTGTGAATTCCGTTAAGCATTGATTTGTTGGTAAATAGATGGAAATAGGAACATTTATTATTCAGGAAGAGTTTGAGAATTAACAAGTATTATATTTAAAAAAACATTTTTTGTAAAACTAGCTTTTACTGAACAAGTACTCGCCAAGACGAATCAAACGAGTCCTCATCAGACCCTGGTTACTATTGAAAGACAAACTACCCGCCAAGATCATTCAAATGAACCCAAACTCGATGAGGTTGTGTCTTTTCATTGCTTTTCTTTGGCCACCTTTCAGCTCCATGTCATCATAATATTGCATTGTCACGCGATTTACACATGTATGCAAAATTTCAGCTCAATCGGTAATCGGGAAGTGGATCAAATGTAACTTGCAAGATTTGATTACAGAACGACAGACAACGGGACAGGTGAAAGTAAATAAAAGCTTGTACAAGCTCAAATTCACCTAGGTAGACAGTAGTGGAGCTACCTTAGCGCAATATTGTCTTACATTCTTGGAAATTATTGACTTAATTATTTTGACTAATTTATAACTAGAGTGGTCCTATTCTAATGTAGTTAAATTGATTAAGCATTTATTGAAGTGCTGAAAGTATTTAACAAAGTATTCCATGAACAGCCGTGGTGGTCTAGTGGTAGTGACACCCTCCTTTCAATTATGAGGTCGTGGGTTCAAATCCCAGTCCCGTACCAATGAGTTCTTTGGAATCTATGTACGGAATTTAACACCACTGGCTTTTCGGTGAGGGAAAACATCGTGGGGCAACATGCATGCGTCCGTAGAAGAAATTCGATGGCGTATGTGAATCCACCAACCCGCACTGGGCCAGCGTGGTGGATATGGCCAAATCACCCTTAGTGGGTAGGCCTACGTCCTGCAGTGGACTATTAAAAAAAGGCTGATACAGAACAATATATGGATAAAGATATTGATATGATTGCAACATTGTTGGATGTTTGTTGTCATAAACTCAATTGAAGAGAATGTATTTTGTTAAACAGATAATTTACATTGGCTTTTCTGTGCTAAACAATGTTGATTTACTATACAGGGTTATTTCTTATCAATTAGCATAATTTTAGGGGCTTATTCTGTACATCAAAACTAACTTTTGACAACTTTAGACAAAAGTCGTTAAACAACTTTTGTTTAACGACTTTTGTCTAAGTAGTTATAGTTTTGATATACAGAATAAGCCTCTAAAAGGATGCTAATTGATTAGGAATAACCCTGTATAATATGTGGTCATCATTTACTTATATTGAAAGTAATCTAGAACTGTTAGGTGACTGTTTTTAAGAACACACTAGGCCCAATTATGAAGGCGTCATCGTAAATTTAATAGCAACGTAAAAAGTGTTCTCTCTATCGAATGCCTAAAGTGAAAAAGAAACAGAAATATTCTAAATTGCTAATGTAACTACGATGGCGCCTTCATAATCGGGCTTACTGTACCCATTTATTTAGGTCTGAACTGAACAGTTGTTCTGATCTAAAACAAAAAGTCAAGACAATCTATTTTGTTTGGTGAAACAATATTGACAATCCTTGTAAGGTTGTATTTCATATTAAATTATAGAAGACCATCAATGTCATTCATGATAGCATTGACTGACACGAATCAGTTATTGACATAGCTAGTGTTATGATGTATTTTACCGAAGATAGCACAAGAAAATAGTGACGGAGATCAATAGCCAAGACTGCGTTATAACATGTGAAAATAGAATGACCCCCGATTTCAAAAAGCAATAAACTTATTTTTCAACATGAATAAGTTTCATACAGGAGAGTAAGTACATAATAAATAAATATTTGAGGACATCTCACACGTATATATTGTTGTATACCAATGTATGTAATTATCCTTCCTGAAAATAAATGAATCTATCTGTCTATCATGGTATCTGACCCCAAACTAAGCAAAGCTTGTGATATGGACCAGCCAGAGACTGATATACTACATAGATTTTTTTTTAAATACATACTTATATGGATAGTAACTAAATAACACCCAGATACAGAGCAAACACCTATGTTCATCACATAAATACTTGCCCTGGGTGGGGATCGAAGCCACGCCTCTTTGATCCAGAAGTTAGGGTCACTAACCACTGAGCCACCGAGGCAGACAAGTCTAAGACACTGTTAGTAAACTCATACGTAAGTATAGAAACATACAAACTTTCAAAGCATAGATGATAAGAAAATATTAACAGAATACATACGATAGACGTAAGTAACGTACAAAGAAATCTAAGTACTTACCTAATTACAGTACAGTACTACACTATACCTAAGTAAGGATATAACTTGACCGCAAAACCAAAACAAAAACAACGAAGCCGTCGAAAATTCATTGTTCCACATGAGCTGAGTAGATTTGTTTCATCACAGACTATTATTTTGAGTGAGAAACGTGTCATGATTCATTCATTTCGCCAGGTTCTATGACACTTGCAAACGTTAACGACCGCTTATTATATCAGAGATAGGCATTCGTAACAGGTGTGCTGAACGTGCGATAATAACTGCTGATGTAATGAAAATTGTTGACGATTTTGATAATACGAAAGCTGAAAGTATATTGTTTGTAGCCATATAATGTTGGAGCATCGAAACAGCAAAAGATGGAATCAATGCCACACTGGATTCGCAATTCTTGATGCTTGATGTTGATGATGCGGCTGAAGTAATCTATAAAGCTGCAGTAATTACTGATCGTTAGAACCCATTACCAGCTAAACAACGATTGTGAACTTACATTTCAACAAAAGAATGTAAGACGATTTGACAGCAAATAGAAAGATATGGCAACACTTTCTTTATGGAAGATTCCAAACATAGGTGGTTTGTTATGAAAAGTCAATCGAGTTCAGAATTAGGATCATAATAACTCTCTCGTTCGCAGTATTTTGAGAGCATGGTTCTCGGCGCTCGGTGTTAGTTATCACAATCAGAATCACGAATTCATTAGTTATTAGCAAGGCCCTAGAGTTTCATGGTTTGGCTCTTACCTCTCTTTGGTATTGCTTTATCAATATGTCAACTAAGCAATTAAATATTAAATCAGTAGGCAAATGTCTCAAGATTTGATAGGTACCTAAAATACCCACAAACTTATTCAGTTTGAGAACATGCAAAGAATGTTCAAATTAGTGGAAAACGAAGATTTTACTCCTATCGTCAGATATGTATGTTGCGTTTACAGCGTAGTTTGACTATGTGATTTTTAGCAATCATTCAAGTGAAGCAATGGTTATATTCAGTCTTGCGCGGATGGCCCTTCTATAATCTAAGGCGGGCGGCAATCACAAGTCGTTCCGTTGCGAATGATTAAACCGCAAACGGTCACATTCATACAAAACACAGTCCGTCAGAATCGCAAACCGTTAAAATCGTTAACGGTCAAATCATTGTGTCACACGTCAAGCAATTTCACAGCATCAAGCAACAATCGAACTCCACACCACAGATACTTGTCCAATCTTCACTTGATACGACGAAATTAGCAGACCATCAAAGGAAATGACCAAAACGAGCCGAAGAAAATTATACGCTGGAACAAAACCAGTCTCGATGGTTTAATAGAAGCCAATTGGTCGTGATTCACGTAGTACATTAGCTGTTGAAAGATGACTTGTTTCGTCTGCCGTCTCGAGCGAGGAGAACATGACTGGGCGAAAAACTATTTGATGCGAGTCAATGAGGAAAATCTATAAAGATGTTTTGTACTCTATCCATAGCAATAGTTAATAGGGTTTCTATATACTCATTACACACTCATAGACTCAAGGTTTTTCAACGAATAACTAGTAATAAAACAAAAGCTTCCAAGGCATGTATGCAGTGCTCGCTTTCCATGTCATTAGGTCATTAGGTACTTAATAGAAAACGTAGTTCGAATTCTTATTATTGCAAGATTTATCTAAATTGATTATGAATTGATATGATTTATTTAATTTAATTTAACTTAATTCAGATTCCAATTTTATTTTATTCTTTTAATTTAAAAGACCCCTGTTAAAGCGCGAATTCGATCAGAATAATTTCACATGTAAGGGCTCTCAAGAGACCGGCCTAGCCGAGTTTCGGACCCACTGGTAAATAACATTTTCTATTCTTTCTTTCTTTCAGTTATAGAACCAGAGAACGATAATTCGTTGTTGCCAAACTCCACATTGAGATTATTGACGCGATATTAACCAGTTGTTTCTTATCATCGAAGTGAAACAATGGTGATAGTTTGAAATGAGTTTGACTGTGCATTTATAAATGAATGATATCTTGCCACGGACAATACACAGTTTAGACTTTAGAGTTTAGACCATTTAGCATCAGAGGCTTTCAGACACCTATCATACCAGATCTAGTCGTACAGCCATCCGGTCTATACAAACGTTCTTATTTATCAAACCACTACCTATCTCATCATTTCACTAAAAACAAGACAGTTTCAAGTAACTCAGAGACTTTAGAGAGACGTAGCTCACATAGCAAAGGTCGTCTTGTAATGTACAAATCTTGTGTAAGATCACAAAGGGCGACTAAAATTAACAAAAACCTCAAACCTTGAAGTGCGTAGAATGATTACATCAGTCACGAATAACCATTTAGCACGTTATGTCACCACAAAAAGCATTCATAAAAACCGTGTGTGGTGTATATTAATTTTGTAAACAACACTATCGGGTGTTGTTTACAGTACAGCCAGTCAATTTAACACATTGATCGAAGTGGAAGTCATGGGATCATGCATAATGGAAATCAGGTGACGATGGGGAGAACATAATTAATATCAGAACTAAAATAAAGCAGGGAAATCAAAATTGAGAGATTGCCTTTGCTACTGTTTCTCTCAGCCAGATTTGAAATAAGTTGTTAAATGCGTGTCGATACACGCGTATGATAGGCTTCCGTAGATGGTGACGATGATTATGATGATAATAAAAACCAATTTTAATTATGTCATCAGATGATTGACTGCAATAAAAACAAGAAGGCTAAGAAATATGTTTGTGCTGTGGGCAAGTAAAGAAATTTCGATTTTCCTTTATAACTCACAAAGTTATTATTCCACAGTGCACAAAATTATATTAAAAGAAAGGTTTTATTATGGTCCATTAACTCAGAAAGTTTGAAGATCATATCTTGTATACTTTTGAAATTAAGGGGGGGAGACTTCATCTTTGGCGACCTGTAACTCTGAAGTGGTACACGTGACAAAAAATGCTCGACCAACCCTAACATTCATTTTAAAAACCCTATTCAACGATAACACACACGGGGATGGGTTTGAAAAAAATTGTTCATCCCCACTTTACATGTATGGGAGCTACCCCTTAAATACACCATTTAAAAAAAAGACTACTAAAACTATCACAATCTCAAATTTCATGCAATTTGTTAAGATGCTAATAATAATATAATGATGACTATTTTTCCCTCGAAATATGACAATGAGATTGACAAAGATAGTTTCGAAAGCTCTATGTACTTATCTTATGATACCTAGATAACTTTGGCAAGTAATCAAGAAAAAATTAAGATTTAATTTGGCTGAATAAATGAACTAATAAATAAATAAAAGTTACTGATGAAGCTATTTTAATCAAAAATATTGCGCTATTTTAATAATACATTTTAGATGACTACTCAAAAGGAGGTGTCATCGAGAGAAGTATCTCTTTAGAAAATATATCAGTTACCAGAAAGGGTATCTACAATAATATCTTAAAATTAAAATAATGTAAGGCTGTAAATCTAGCTCGTTTTCAAAGTAACTTACTCAACTAGGTAAATAGAACTAAACAACGCGAACGTTCTCAAAAGGCTTTGGGTGGTAAATTAAATAGAAGGACTTAAGGAATAAATCGGTTTAAATATAACCGATTTATTTTCAAGGAAAACCATTTCCGTAATCCTTCCTAATAGGAATCTAAAAATATCAACAATGGCTTCAAGATTCAAAAGCTCATTGTATGAAACTCTTTTGATTTGGGATTCGCAGTCATCAGGTAACAATAGTGGACAAATCAAAGACTTAATAATGGGATGGCCACGTGGGGACATTCACCTGGGATATACTTACTTTTGCGCTCAAATCAAATAGATATAGATCCATTTTGCAATATTTGATAAAATGCAGCCCGTTTAGCTGCCTAAGAAGGAAGATAATGTTTTTGGCAACTAACTTGCATTGTGCTTATATTGTTTGCATTGTGCTTATATTGTTTACCAAGGTGTCCTAGCCACAAAAGCGAGCGTATCTCAAATAGGTGAAAACAAATGAAATGGAACATAACATGTCTGAATCAAACCTGTAAACACGAAGCGAACGAATGCGAGTGATAGCAATTTATTAATATGTCAGCGATGCAAGAAGATTTGCGCAGCTTTTTTGCATGTTCGTCAGGTCTTCATCTGACAATAATATAAGTCAGTCGTTGTGTAACAAACATTGCATCTGTTTTTATGCAAACTGCATACAGCAATGCAGTTTTTAGCCGCACACATAAGTATAGGCTCGTCATAGAGATCCTACAGGGCTAGGCACGCAATATTCCGCATATACCAATGAAGGTGGAGGCTAGTGCACTACAATAATTTTCTCCTAACACCTGTGTATGTACACTTATTACCTAGTTTCACAGACTAAT
Source organism: Hypomecis atomaria (assembly GCA_964007245.1). Taxonomy (NCBI): domain Eukaryota; kingdom Metazoa; phylum Arthropoda; class Insecta; order Lepidoptera; family Geometridae; genus Hypomecis; species Hypomecis atomaria. The sequence goes on along the minus strand of OZ023295.1, from coordinate 3,772,467 downwards.
AAAATCATTGTATCATTGTATTCCTTTCGACGTGTCAGAACGAGACAGCGTTATGGCAAAGTATATATCTGTCACTATTTCACATGCTGATTGAAAAAAGTTCTTTCCGTGGTCACATGCTGGACTAGATGGTTTGAAAGAGCTTTAATGTATTTTATTTACATATCAGATTGCTTACTATTACTTAACATTACTTATTGTATATGTTATACTTGATTGATTTGCGCAGATTCCAACTAAGTTCACAGACGCCATTAAGTTTGACTTAATTCTGGCCTCCATTCTAGAAGACAACACAACTTCATTCGAAGATGTAAAATAACTTTACGCTACTGATATTGGTGAGATATTCTCGATATTCGGGAGTATTTTGAGGTCAGTTTTGAGGCGACATTTAGCGGAAAAAACTTTTAATTTGCAGAGAATTGGGGGATTTTATGACGCGTCAAAATCATTAAAACATACAACAGACAAATTCTACATATTATAATCGCTGGGCGGTCCTTAGTATAGGCTGCGCCACACAAGTTGGCGGATGTGAAGTTAGCTACAAGCTGCGCAATAGCCATTCAACGTGCGGCTTTATGTGAGCTTCGGTCAGGATTGGAAATGGCGCGGCCTATAGAACTCGGTAATTTTCCTTGATAGACCTTCTGATACGGAGCGATCAGCGGGGAAATTTTAAACAAAAATTGAATTTTGGATGGGCAAGATTCGGAGAGAAAGAGTAACGGACAATTGGCAGCGGTGGGCAAAGTTCTCTGATTCGTACTCATTTCACTGTTGTTTTTTGTCTACTCACTCCGTTTTTTGTATTTTTATTAATTCCTCTCTAGATGAAAGGGTTGTCTGGAAGAGATTGCTATAAACAAAAAGGGCGACCTTTGTTGCACTAGTTTTAAGTCGCTTTTTTCCTTTCTGTGTATTTTTGACTGACGAAACGGGGAAGGTACTCAATTCAACGCCTATTTTAGTTTTTTTTTTATGTGTAACCACGCATAACTTTTTACGTAGTGATTCAATAATTCTTTTTTAACTGGAGGTATTTCAATAAAATTTAAATGGGACCACCCATTTAAATTTTATTGAAATCGGCTGAGCCATTTCTGATAAATCAACAAAATCATGTGAAAAATTTTACATCGATCCGTGCGAAATATTCGCGAATTCTGTACACGGTTGAAGTCGGTTATGGCATTTTTTGCGAAAAATACTTATTCTGTAATGTGTTTTAGTGTTAACAATAAAGTGTTCATTCATTCATTCACTGCGCTAAAAATAAAGTTAGAGTTAAGACACATGTTCCATTGAAAGTTCTAGTCTAGACTATTGTAGTTTGACAGCGTTCTAAATCAACTTGTTTCAGTACCAGCATCTCTGGCCAGACATAACGTCTAGCATCCTAGATGCCGTCGGATGCCGTTAGAGATTTACCTCGAGAATGTTCCGACATAGTTGCCGATGCTAATAACCTGTCTCGCAGACACGTGACTACGTAATTAGCGCTGCACGTTCAGCATTACCTTTCTGAGAGGCTGAGAAAGTGAATATGGTAGATTTTCTAGGAACATCGGGCGACACGCGCTGTTGCTTAAGTTTGTATCTGTTCCTAAAACGACTAAATCATCAAACAAATCGGAAGGCAATGGATGAGTCTAGCAAAACAAACAAATCATTTATTTAACACAATAGACGTTTTACAGTAATACGAGTACATGATCTATAGGACTAGTCCTGAACTAGTCTAAGACTGTCTCAGAGACCAGTGTCTTCTCCATATTAACATTAAAAAAAGCCTGACAAAATGTAAATAAAGAGTGGACTAAACTGTTTAAAAAAAAAAAGATAACTTAAAATTACATTAAAAAATTTGAATTTAGATAAAATTTTAAATACTTTTTATACGTAAACATAAAAAAAATATCCCTTATAAGTTGGGCGTTGTCGATGCATAGTAAAAGTGCAGCTTAAAAATGCGGCGAAACGAACCTCACGCATTTGTAAGTCCAGTATACGGCTACTCTCAGAACAATACCTAGAGCCATTCTTATTCTGAGTATCTACTCGTATTCCCGCATTGTTGTTGTTGAGTTGTTCTTGCTGTCCTGCGCTGCGCTTGCCAGTTATTACGGTCTAAATCGAAACAATTCCTGCCCTATCGACCATCCGTTCTACCAACTATGGTCCGTTCCATAACCGCTGAGAATGAACCAAAAATCTACGGAAGAATTTGGTACAAGTCATAAAAATAATACATACCTTATTACCTTTGCTCTGTACTGTACTGTACTCTACCAGCCTTTTTAATAGTCCACTGCAGGACGTAGGCCTACCCACGAAGGGCGATTGGCCATATCCACCACGCTGGCCCAGTGCGGGTTGGTGGATTCACATACACCATAGAATTTCTTCTACGGACGTATGCAGGTTGCCTTACGATGTTTTCCTTCACCGAAAAGCCAATGGTGTGAAATTCCGTACATAAATTCCGAGGAATTCATTAGTACGGGACCGGGATTTGAACCCACGACCTCACGATTGTAAGGCGGGTGTCATTACCACTAGACCACCACGGCTTCAGCCTTTGCTCAGCGCGCATTTATTATATTTTAAAAATTACCAAAATATAGTAATTTTATAAATCAAACTTGTTAGGTAATTTTATTCGTCAAAGGTCGTCGCGACCTTTGGTCTTAGCGGTTATGGAACGGACTACAATGAGACCTGCCTACATACTTCTACCTCCACATACTTCAACAAATAGATAATTCAAGTAAAAATTCTAAACTGCGAACTGTTAGGCACTTACTAGTATCAATTTTCTTTCGAGTAAAGTAATAAAAAGACAAATTAAAAACCTCTTCTTTTCAAAAGTCGGTCAAAAAACGTGAGCACAATTTCCCCCCGTCAGTCAGTCAGTACAAAACTTGTCAAGCTCAGTGGTGTTCTTTGCCGTCGTATCTACTTAATCAGCATTTAAAATAGCTGAGGGTGAAATCCAAAAACATTTTTGTACGGTTTTTCCTTATTTTACTTGGTTACCTATATTAGGTACGCGACGCTGATTTTCAGCAAGTTATGGGATTTTTTTGGGACAAATTTCTCTATAATAATACGCTTAAGTACATAAGCATTATTAATAAAATTTGGTACAGTGTTAGTTATGTAAAAATAACGTCCACCTTCTTTTCAAAAGGTTCAAATTAGATACAACAGATAACTTAGTGGTACCTACAGTGTTAGATCGACATGATTTTGTAAAGTTTTTTTTTTAGTTTTAGCCCCACTGACGAAGCTTTCAAAGTGACGACGTTCAATTGCCAAATTAGGCAATTTTGTCGCTATAAATGACGGCTCTTCTTTGTTTTAGCGATGAAATAAACGTTTTAGCGATGAAATAAACGTTTTAGCGACAAAATAGTTTTGCAACTTATTTGATTATCCTGAATCTAAAACATCTGTAGATTTATCTATAGCTATAGGTACTGTACTTTTGGTCACCTACATCTTCAAACAATGATAGAAATCTTTAACCCCCGACGAAAAAGAGGGGTGTTATAAGTTTGACGTGTCTGTTTGTGTGTCTGTCTGTCTTTCTGTCATAGCGCCCAAAGCACTGAACCGATTTCAGTTTAGTGGATGAAAGAAGACTTAATCGAGAGTGTTCTTAGCTATGTTTTATAAAAAATCGATTGAGCCGTTTAAGAGTTATGGTGGGTTAAAGTGGGGATGGAAGAACAAAAATTCTACAAATGTGCCCAAAATGGTTGTCAATTGAAAGTTTTTTGTCAAATATTTTTGTGTCGGGGGTTTTTTAATTAGGTATATTATTACTAATTAAATTGGCAACATTGACCACATCCATTTGCCATTCGCGTTGTAGCGTCCATAGTCTATTAGGGCGCATCGTCACTCGCACTAGTTTGAACTAATAAGCCAACTCATGGAGTAAAGCTACTTTAAACTGACATTCCAGAACCCTCCTTTTCACAATTAGGTTAAAAATTATCAATTAATGCCACAAACTCGTGGGCAAACAAAGCGGGCCACATTTGGCACCGGCAAGCGTGCCAAACTTGGCATCGCACAATCATAGTCGAGGAGCAAATATAGAATATTGTTTATTTACTTTTCGTTAAGAAAGAGGTCGGGGAACTGTGACGTCGGCGATTGCATCAGGGCAGTGCTTGTATTTACGAAACGAATTAATCTGATGCGTCATATAAACAACCATGGGTTCTCGCCACGGCTAATAAGCCGTGGTGGTCTAGTAGTAGTGACACTCGCCTTACAATCCTGACATCGTGGGTTCAAATCCCAGTCCCGTCTCAATAAGTTCTTTGGAATTTGTGTACGGATTTTCACACCACTGGCTTTTCGTGGAGAAAAACATCGTGAGGAATTCTGTTTATGTCCACAAAATAAATTTGAAGGCGTATGTGAGTACACCAACCCGCACCGGGCTCGCGTGGTGGATATAGCCCAATCACCCTTCGTGGATAGATGCCGTAGGCCTACCCACAAAGGGTCCTTACTAAACAGGCTGGTACGGTACAATCTGTATGACTGTACCGTACCGTACCAGGGTTTTTACTTAATGGGATTTTACCAATTTTTCATTACGCATGCGCAATCCCACACTGATAAAGATAACACACGATTTCCCAAAAACTATATGATGTATCTGTTTATCATACAACTAGTAGTTCTCCGAACAGTAGACCTCGTGACTATTCTGTAATGTATAAGCTTCGAGCAAATATCTACAGAGCCACAGTCCCTAAGTGAGAGTAGTAAAAATGTCCGAGCACCGTCATACATACCGACTTAGGTAGGTATTTACATTAAATAATTCACAATGACCCGTTTTCTTAAATCTTGACGTTATGTCACCTGAATAGGTGCTTGTACGAGTAACCGAGCCCTTTGGCATCGCGCGGTTGTGGTCGGGTAGCAATCGCCTTACATCTAACTAAAAAACCCTGAAAGCCAAAACCCTGCCCACTACGTAGTTTGGGCAGGGTTTTGGCTCGGACACTTTTTTTGCACGATTGTGACTCTATAGATATTTGCTCAAAGTGTATACCTAAGTCATGGAAAGAGGTGGGATGGCCAACTTCACTTTTCAGCCCGACTGGACCGGCTAGGCGAAAGACCGGCTAGGCGAAAGACCGGGTAAGTAGCGTGGAAATAAATGGGGAAGTCTTTGCCCAGTCCTGGGACACGACAGGCTGTATAAAGGATATTTTAGAATAGAACTGGAAACGACAGTTGACATCCTTTGGCAAAAAAATACAACGGAAAGATAGCTACCCCCTGAGGTATCAATTTGAGTATTTCGTGTTCTTATTTTGTCTAATTAAAGCTAACTACTTTGTTATTTTCCTTTGCGAAGGCACCTTGCCAACTTTTTCTAAAGACTCTTTCGCAATTACGCCTCCCAAATCAAAGTCCAATCTTCCTCAACTAGCGAATGGTATTTCAAAAAGAGATAATGCAAACAAACAAACAAATCATTTATTTTGACATAATAAACGTGTTACAGTAATACATGATCCATAGGCTCTTGAACTAGTCTAATACTGTGTCTCAGGAGCCAGTGGCTTCTCCATATTAATTTAAATAATCGGCCAAGTACGAGTCGGACTCGCGCACGGAGGGTTCCGTACTGTATGGGAGTCCCCCTTAAATATTTATTTTGTTTTAATTTTATTATTTACTGTTGAAGTGAATATAAAACTAAATATTCTGTGAAAATTTCAAGCATGTACCTCTTACCATTGTTAATAAACATCGAAAAACGTTTAAAAAATCAGGTTTGTTGTATGCCCCTTTTTTATTATTATATATTTATTTTATTCTATTTTTAATATTTGTTGTTATAGCGGCAACAGAAATATATCATCTGTGAAAAATTCAGCTGCCTAGCTATCAAGGTTCATGAGATACAGCCCGGTGACAGACAGACGAACAGACGGACATCGAAGTCTTAGTTATAGGGTCCCGTTTTTCCCTTTGGGTACGGAACCCTAATAAGCATGCCAAAATAAAAATAAAAAGTAGACTTAACTAATTTGGAAAAAAACGTAATCTTAAAAACTTAAATGAAAAAAAATTAAATTTAGATATAAATTGTAAATACTAAATTATACATTGACGAAAAAATATTTTATTTTTTTAGTTTAGTTTAAGGGTCAAAAACGGTTTTTCTCGATTTCCGGCAAAACTAAAAGTCCTATCGAAAAAAGTCAAATGGCAAAGTTGTAGGTAATAAAAAGATGTAAAACTTTTGTGTTAACACTTTTTTCACATAACCTCAAAATTTATGTGAAAAATTCAAAAAACCAAGTTTTTTATTTTTTATTTTTATCTTTTACAAAAAAAAAAAATTTAACGAAATTTGGTGAAAATTTACCTTTTTATATCCTTAATACGCTGTAATTTAATTGATTAAAAATATTTATTTTTTCACCTTATTTTGAATTAATATCGAAAAAGCACCCGTCAAAATGTAAGCTTTTTTCAAAAAAATGTTATGTTTTCTGTTCGTTGAAATCTCTACTTTCTAATGGTGAAAAAAAAAAATATGTTACTATAGTAAATCTTCTCAGAAAATGCAAAAAATAAACTCTACTCTATATTTTTTCAATTTCAAGGTTGGGCCCAGAGTAAAATATAATTCTATCTTGTTTATAACTAATGAATCTAGTACAACTATAGGGAGAAGCCACCGGATTCCGAGACACAGGTTTTTAACTAGTTCGGAAATGGTAGATACAATCAATAACAAGTAAATATTAAGTCACATTTAAGATTTTTGAATTGTATGAATTTGAATATGTGCAGAAGAAGCAAAACAATATTATTATATGTATAGGTATACTTACATTTTGCTGTCACATGCAGCACATCTATACCAATATAATAAAGAGGAAAGATTTGATTGTTTGTTTTGTTTGCATTGAATAGGCTCCGAAACTACGGTGTTCCGTAGTTTCGGAGCCTATTCAAATCTGTTGATTTGAAAAATTCTTGTACCATTGGAAAGCTACACCATCTCCGGATGTCATAGGCAATATCTTCAAAAAAAATAGGGATCATTACTAAAACTCCCATACCTACATTACGTGGAAGGCACAATATTTATAAAATCTGTCTTCTTTAGCAAATCATACCCGGGCAAAGCCGGGGCCAGCAAGTTGTCTAATAAATTAGCAATATCAATTTTAGCATCGATAAATCCCAAAAGATTGGGTTTTCCACACTTTTTCCTTATTTACGTTTTCCTAAAACTGTTAGGTCCACCGTCCATGCCATTGCACTGACGCAACTCACATGTTCTTAAGTGACATCATTGTCTATTGCGCGGGCCACTGATCCCCGGAGTGATTCAGTTTACGATCACTGCGATGAAGTGCAATCTCGTGATGAATTCATTGAATTAGGTTTTTAGGGTTCCATACCCAAAGGGTAAAAACGGGACCCTATTACTAAGGCTTCGATGTCCGTCTGTCCGTCTGTCTGTCTGTCACCGGGCTGTATCTCATGAACCGTGATAGCTAGGCAGCTGAAATTTTCACAAATGATGTATTTCTGTTGCCGCTATAACAACAAATACTAAAAAGAAAATAAAATAAATATTTAAGGGGGGCTTCCATACAACAAACCTGAATTTTTAGACGTTTTTCGCTCTATATTAATATGGTAACAGGTAGATGCTTGAAATTTTCACAGAATATTTAGTTTTATATTCACTTCAATAATAAATAATAAAATTATAATAAAATAAATATTTAAGGGGGGCTCCCATACAGTACGGAACCCTCCGTGCGCGAGTCCGACTCGTACTTGGCCGATTATTTTATTATTATTTAACCTGTACTGTCCCACTGCTGGGCATAGGTCTCCCTCAAGGAAAAAAACATAATTCATTCATTCATTCCTTCCATACTAGCAGGAATTAGGCTTGTTTACTAAAAAAAATATAATTAGTCCGTCAAATAGATTATCAAAAAATATAAGACACGTATTTTTACTTTTGTAATTTTAACAAAAATTGATGAAGTTATAGCCCGTTAAAGTTCTGCGTGACGTCACTGACCTACTGCAAATGTACCAGTACCGGTACCGGCTAGTGACGTCACGAGCCCCTACTCTAAAATGACAATAAGCCCGATTACAGGGGCGCCATCGTAATTATATTAGCTAAATAGCATAGTTCTGTTTCTTTTTCACTTTAGGCATTCGATAGAGAGAACGCTTTTTACGTTGCTATTAAATTGACGCATGCGCCTCTGTAATCGGGCTTAATGTATATCTATGCCATTAATTGTTCGATTGACTAAAGAAAAAATACGTGTCCAACATCTTTTTAAAATCTAATAACGGACTAATAATAATAACTTAAAATTTTATACCCAGTAAACATGCCTATTGTATTATTTATGTACAGGGTTCTTACGGTACTATGATTTTAAGTGGTCTCATCGGTCATCCGTTCTACAAACTATGTGCCCTGTCCACTGCCACTTCAACTCGCCTACATGACTTACATATGTCTGTAACGTTGGTTCGTCTACGAATCTTGGTATTAGGTACTTATGGGGCTCACATGATGTCATAATTATTTCAATACGACAATTATTTGGTACCTACTTACGGAACTAAGATTTTAAGCATTATATCGTTCCTATTTTAGAATTAGGCGAGTGAGAGTAAAAGGCAAATTGCCAAGACGCGTATAAATATGTACATCTACGAGTATAATAGTTCTAGTCGCTGTATATAAATATAACTACGAGTACCATCAGGAGCCGGTCCGAGGGGTGGGACGGGTTCAATTGGCCAGAATGGGGAACTATGGCCCAATCTTACTTGTTGTGCAAAGAGCCTTCCCATAATGTTGAATTTGCAAAATGCCTGTCTAGAATTATTATTTCATTATGGAAACTAACGTGGTTAACACACATTTTAATACTTTATATAACGGGAATGCACTCAAGTTTATTTTCATAGTCATTACACACGACTATAGTCAATAGTAATTCGTGTGCATTCCCGTTATATAAAGTACTAGCCTATGTCCGCGGCTTCGCCCGCGCTTACTTTATGGCCTATGACACTCACAGATAATGTGGCTTTCTATTGGTAAAGGAATTATCGAAATCGATTGAGTAGATTACCCCAGAGATTACCCCCTACAACCTCACAAAATTTACTTCTTTATTCACAAAGAGATGTGTATGTCTGTGTGTCTGCCGACGGCCTAGTGATTTAGAGACCTCTTATCGGCTAGCGCAGCGTAGGACGTCCATCGATCGAAATAAGACCACAAGAACGTGCTGGATGTAAACCATTCCCAATCGTTCTTGTTGAATAGCTATAAAAGTGTGCAATAGACATCCTATGGCTCATTACAGCTATCATTATGACGAAAGAATGTCTAACTTAGGAAATTAAGTAGGTAAGGTAATTAAAAGTTAAATGCTTCGCCCCAGACGTCTACCTGCTTAGGTACGGTTAGGTTAGGGCCTACTGAGAAGCCGAAATGCCAAGGCCTGTATCAAAGCAGCCGCGTATAGACATGTAATTTGATCAGTGATATGGGCCTTATTCTCGCGCGTTTCGAGTGATATGACAGGTAGTTGTTCTGGCAATTTTAATGCTATTTTTAACCGACTTCCAAAAAGGAGGAGGTTCTATGTTCGTGTGTATGTATTTTTTGACCGACGACACAGAGGAGGTACTCAAGTCGACGCGTATATTTTTATGTATAACCACGCATAACTTTTTACGTAGTCGTCTGATTTCGATAATTCTTTTTTTATTGGAAAGAGTATAGTTCGAAATTGGTCCCATTTAAATTTTATCGAAATCGGCTCAGCCATTTTCGATAAATCAACAATAATGTCAAAATGCTACATCGATCCGTGCGAAATATTCGCGAATTCTGTAACGGTTGAAGTCGGTCATGCCATTTTTTGCAAAAAATAATTATTGATCCACATTTCGGAGGCCTTCAGGCGGCTTCGCACAGGTGTATATACATATAAACGTTCCTCTTGAATCCCTCTATCTATTTAAAAAAACCGCATCTAAATACGTTGCGTAGTTTTAAAGATATAAGCATACATGGGGACAGACAGCGGGAAGCGACTTTGTTTTATACTATGTAGTGATGTATCATTAACTGACTCACACAAGGTGTTCTAAAGCATCGCTGTTATCGTTTCAGCCATAGGACGTCCAAAGCTGGACATAGGCCTACTCTGTACGAAATAAGACCTATTTTTAAGCGGGCCGGCGCAATATCCTGCGGTCTTCATGGGGTCACCATTGTCACGACTCCACCTTGTGTCCAGTGGTTTCCACTCGAGAAATTTAGAAGCTTTCTCTACGGAGAGCTTTTACTCAGAGGGTCTAGTAGGAGTTGTTAACTATATTCGAAACCTTCTCAATCGTGTTAACGTTTTTGATATGATTTCTATGGAAATGGCATAGCACCATCTTGTGTCACGCACAGAAAACTGAATAGGAGTGACTAAAGGTGTGAGTTTTATTTACGGTAATGTAGCAAGCGTGTGTGTCGACGCGTTCGGTAACGCGACGTATAAGTACTTTAAGTACCTATTTCGATTTGATTTGCAAAACTCCCACTCGGCACTCTGATCTTATTCAAATTCATTTCTCGATGGCAAATATCGAAGGCTGCCAGAATAAGATGTCTCGTAGTCAAATTAACAGAGCACGATATTCTCACAAAGGAGGATCGTAACACGGTTAGAAAACAGTTTTTGCAAGACCTTGTTATTAACTATTATTAGATCGCCCAGATTGTTTACAAACTCTAGATTGTTAGTTTGCTTTTAATTATAATAACACGCAATTTCGCCTCGTCGTTTCACAGGGTTTTTTTTCGGCTTTTGTTCCGTGTTTTATGGTTTATACAAGGTTATTGCGAACTTCGTGGCTCAAAAATCTTCGTACGTGGTTCAATCCGAGCACAAGATCACTATTCCGCGCAGCGGTTTCCAAAGTCCGCATAGCCCTAATGATAGCCGACCTCCGGTAGGAGCTGGCACCTCAAGAAGAAGAAGAAGGTTATTGTAAATAAAAATGAAGAACTTTTCCATCCATTCCTCAGCCATAGGACGTCCAGTGATGGACATTACCTAGATCTCCAATAAGACTGGTTGGAATCGGCTAGCATCCAGTTTGATCCAACGCGGCGCTTGCCGATACATGGTCTCCAGTTTGAAACTTCGACTTCATTGGTCATCAGTCCTCCGTGCTATGTGCTCTACTCACTGCCAGTTCAACTTGCGAATCCGCTGGGTTAAGAGGATTTTGAATCGACCAGTGTTTTCGCGTTTTCTGTAGAAAATCGAGAAATATCGCGGTACATTTTTGATAAAATTCACGTTCCGGGAGAAAGCTCTTTTCGCCCCGTAAATTGTAACAAAATGTTGTTTTTGGTGTCAATCGCTTGAGTAAGAAATATTGCACGCTTGTAAATCTTTCTTTTTTTCAGAAAATAATTAATTTATGTATACTTATCAGCTAAAGCTTTGCGAAAAATATGACTTTTTAGAGGCTTATAACTTTAAGGTCATTTAAAAAACTTTAAAAAATATGTCGTATAATCCTAGCGACTACGAGTAAGGAAGTAAGTTCGTATAGGCCGGGTGGCTTGGTGTTGGCCTTAGTGTCAGAGTTTTTAGACCGCCTGAAGGCCTCTGACATGGCTAAAAATTAAAACAACCGACTGAAATGCTGATTACATGAAAAAAAAAACACTCATATCGGATAATATTTAGAGGTAGATAACAGCTTATTGTTTCTGTAAGGACAACTTGGCGCCTCACAATTGCCTTAACAAACAATATTACCTACCTTGATATGAACACCGTTTTAAACGGGTCAAATAATCAAGCTAACTACATATAAAACTATAAACTAAATATTAGCATGCATAATTTATTACTAATTTTAAGATATAAATACTGATGTCCCGCTATTGATTTATTCTAATAATGTGTTCTGGGTTAGAGCAAACTTACGGAAATAGAATACCTTGAAGAGTAATAATAAATAATTAGCTTGCGTGTACGCAATAAGGTATTGGAACTGTTAAGACATTATACGTCGTGATCGTGACTGCGAATTCATTAGTAACTAGCTTTTGCCCGCGGCTTCGCCCGCGTGATGTTTTGATTTTTGAGCTATCACATAGGAACCTTTTATTTTTTCGGGATAAAAAGTAGCCTAGTTCATTTTCTATATTTAAAACTATGTCCATGCCAAAAATCATGTCAATCCGTTGCTTCGTTGCTGCGTGAAAGAAGAATAGACCAACGAACACATTTATTAGTAAGGGTAGTAAGGTTACTCTAGGAAGGTATTCTACTAGGTGGACGCAGCCCACTTCCCACCGGCCTTATTGGAAATCCATAGGCGAGGCATATGTCCAGCAGTGGACGTCAGACGGCTGATGAATGGATGGAGGACTTTACGAAGCCTAGGATGTAGTTGCGCTCGTAATTTTGACCAACTTTTACTATGGGACCAACTCCGTAATTGAAAAAAAAATATCTATTCCATACATACTTTCACTATGGGGCCAATCCTATAGTGACATTTGGTCATTAAGGCGAGCACGAATACATCCTAGATTCAAGAATATAGACTGTAAAAGTATGTGTATAGTATAGTCGCAATCGACCCGTAGATTGTACAGAAATCTTATTACCCATGAGCCACTATACTCGTAGTATGTCAATAAGAACCATTATAACCGTATTCCTTACATTTTGTCTATAGTGAAAGTACCTTTTCTATGGAACAACCGATTTTTATCACAATTTCGGGGTTGAAATAAAAATAAACATTTCTTCCACTAAAATAGAGTAGGGAGGGTTGTTCCTCAAGTAAAAGTTGTTAATCTTGACACACTAAAGTCGCCTCTAACAGGTTATAAGTATCCTATAGTTAAGTAGCCTACGTGTGTTGCCAGTAACCATGTATAGCAGACATCACGAAGCAGTTTTAGAATTAAAATATAAATAGCCACATTACATCTAATTATCGTTTTAAATATGTTATTTGCGTCTTAAGGACGAAAGGACAGTGACGGTCGAAATGACCGAGGCACCGGTGGGTGGAAATAGTCACACAGTGTACGTAATAGTTACTATTACTAAACGATAAAGTACTCGTAGATAATAGAAATGACTTTTTGCCCTCCTTCTATTGCGAGCGTACCCAATGAGTCTTTGATGGGTCCGCCCATTATAGTCGTCGTTCGTTGTTTCAGCCATAAAACGTCCACTGCTGGACATAGTCCTCCTCTAAAGATCTCCAATAGGACCGGTTGGAAGCGGCGACTGTTTAACTCGCAACGTCAATATTCATACAAGCCATCTCTTTTTAACCGACTTCAAAAAAGGAGGTTTTATGTATATGTATTACGCGATTACTCCGCCAATTATGAAACAATATTTTTTTCTGTATTAGATCATACCTCAGAGGATGTTCCATATTTTTTTTTTATTTGAAATCGACTGAAAAATTATAATAAACAACAATAATGTATATAATCGGCCAAGTACGAATCTGACTCGCGCACGAAGGGTTCCGTACTGTATGGGAGACCCCTTCCTTAAATATTTATTTTATTTTAATTTAAATATTTACTATTGAAGTGAATATACAATTAAATATTCATGTTACCATTATTAATATGTAGCAAAAAACGGCTAAAAATTCAGTTTTGTTGTATGGGAGCTCCCCTTAAATTTTATTTTTATTCTGTTTTTATCTGTATTTGTTGTTAAAGCGGCAGCAGAAATACATCATCTGTAAAAATTTCAGCTTTCTAGCTATAACGGTTCATGAGATACAGCCTGGTGACAGACAGACAGACGACAGACAGACAGCGGAGTCTTAGTACTAGGGCCCGGTTTTTACCCTTTGGGTACGGAACCCTAAAATCATCGATGATACATTGATTCGGTCGAACTATTCGAACTCTGTACATGGTTAAGTAGGTTATGCCATTTTTGGCGAAAAATGCATAATTATTCTGTAGAAGCACTTGGCTTGAATTTATCATTGCAAGTTTTTGCTATCGCATAATAAGCCTGATTACAGAGGCGCCAGCGTAAATTTAATAGCAACGTAAAAAGCGTTCTCTCTATCGAATGCCTAAAGTGAAGAAAAAAAACAGAACTATGCTATTTAGCTAATATAATAACGATGGCGCCTCTGTAATCGGGCTTATTGACGACATATTTTTCGACAGAGATCGTGCTAGGCCTTCTGATGTTAGTCGAGCCAAATCTAATCAGAACTCACATGGGAGATAGGCATAGTCTCTGCAAACAAATAATACGTATTTATTCCACAAGGAACTGTGAAATTCTAAGTGAACTGTGTACAATTAACTAAGTTGAGACATTGGGTCCGTGGGGGCCGGGAGCTCATCTTGTTTTCAAAAGTCTTTCTAAGCATCTGGTGAACGCGACGCGTGACCAAAATGCTGGTGATTATTTAGCTCAACGTATAAACATTGCCATTCAGCGTGGCAATGCAGCCAGCATGCTGGGCACGCAGTCATCTGGCAGTGGGCTTGAGCATTTGGATTATCTTTAGACCTTCAAGGGTCTGTGGATGATCTAATAGCTTTTTATGTAGTAGTAGTCTATGTAGTTTCACTACATAGTATAAAACAAAGTCACTTCCCGCTGTCCACATGTCCCCATGTATGCTTATATCTTTAAAACTACTCAACGGATTTTAATGCGGTTTTTTTTAATAGATAGAGTGATTCAAGAGATATGTTTGATAATACACCTGTGCGAAGCCGGGGCGGGTCGTTAGTAAGCATATAAAGTAGTATTGTATTTTGTTGTAGTTAATAAAAGCACTTTTGTCCGTAAAAAAATAACTAAAACTTCTATTCAATAAAGTATATTGTGTAGGCAGAATCAAACATTGTAACTAACATCTTGAACTGTATGGAAGCGAAAATAAATGATTTGAAAAGAGTGATTTGTTGTGCTCTGTGAGTAATAATTGTGTGATTATTGGCGTTACACGTACCTAGTTGTGATTGTATAATTGTAGAGTTTCGTCCGAAATTAGGTCCCCACAAGATTTACAAGATACATACCAATCTAATTTGATATAAATGTAATATTTTCTTGCAAACTTTGCTAGATTTTTGCTAGGCTAGGCTATATGAAGCCAAAAATTGCATGCCCGGGCGCTAGGATAGACTTGATATTAAGAAAATTGCACCTACCACCATTCTACACAGTTTGAGCAATAAATTTTACTTTTACAGATCTTTCAAAAAATCTTTCAAGTTTTTCAGGACTAAAACACGGGTTACACATTGGGCTAACCAATGGCAACCAACCAAAAAAGTTCATTTAAATTCAAAATCTATGTCACTGATTGGTTGTTTTCAGCCGAGCATTAGTTTTTCGTACAATGAGTCAATGACACATGTACTTCGACAGAGTAAAAACTGTGGGTTAGATCTACATTCATTTTATCTGAGCATAAAAAGGTCTTAAATTGTCGTTCGAGTAAATAAAAGCTCATAACTGCTTAATAAATTCGATTACCATCAATTCCAATTGGTATTGAACAGTTCTGTCGCGTTTAGGGCAGTTAGACGACCAATCTTAATTATATCAGTGACACATTATTAGTAACTAGATTTTGCCCGCGGCTTCGCCCGCATATTTCGAGGCCCTACCTTACCACCCTTAATAAAGGAGGTGGAAAATAAAAAAGCAATAAAAATTCGATTTGACATTTGTTCGATTCGATAGTTCTTTTTTGACATTTCTTGGAGCGCACGCTAGAATAGCTCGCAGATGGCAGAATTTTTCCTACTTACTTAAGACTTACTGTTATAATATGGAAAATTTACGCAATATCATTATAATTTATAGCCTATGTGTTATTCTGATATATAAGCTATATAATTGCAAAGTTTCATCTCAATTCGTTCGGTTTTTTTTGCGTGAAAGAGTAACAAGCATCCATACATCCATCCATCCATCCTTACAAACTTTCACGTTTATAATATTAGTAGGATACGAAAAAATTCGAGTTGCAATGGATCGCGACTCCTGGAAGGAAATGGGGGAGACCTTGGCCCAGGAGTGGGACAGTATAGGTTAAAAAAAAAAAGAAATAATTCGAAAGTCAAACTTGATGTTTGTAAAAATATTCAAAAGCAGCAATAACGTACCATGAGATGTATAAATAAAACTACAAGAGTAGATTCATTTGTATGTAGATTAGAGATAGAGTATAGTAATCCAAGTGATCGTAACATTTATACGAAATGGCAGTACATTACTATAGGTAGGAACAGTAGGGTAATTTTTATTTATTTATTTTATTTTATACCGCTTAGTGTCAAGGCTCCTCCATCCTTCAATAATATCAGCTTCGTCACCATCAAGCCCTATTAGATTAGCCTATGTAGACAGTACAGGTATAGTCAAAGAGAACAGTTCAAGTACAGTCTAAGTAGAACAATAAAGTTACAGTCATAGTAGAAAGTCTTAGTGAGACTGCCTCACTCATATCAGTACGACATGAGTGAGACAGGAGACCAATTAGACAATAGTTACAACGAGTATGACTAATTATCAATGGTCTCACAGAGACTAATCTAATAAGGACTTCATGCCTATAGCACCCGCTGTTCAAGAAATTCGTATATTCTTTATTTCATTTTAATGTTCGCTAATAAGTAGATGATCACCACTCAGAACCTACATGAGGCAACAGATACGCCTTTGAGATGGCCAATTTTTGGTCAGAAGCCGGAATATTAAGTCGACTCGAAAAGAAAAAGTAGATAACGAATAAGCCTGACTAGACTACAAATCTTACTTTAAAAAATGTATATCTAAAAAAGCGCAGAACCCGGAGTCTGTAGAGTGTAAAAATAAAATACCTAAGCCTCACTAGACAACTATAGAATAAACTTACTAAAGCAACTCTACGAACACTGTACTTATATAACTCAACTAGCCTACTAGATGACAGCCTCGAAAAAAAATTCATCAGGCTTTGTGAATTTGTACAATTTACTAACAAACGCCGCAACCTATCCTCATAACAGTTAGAATATCCAAATATCTACTTTACTTACTTGCAGCCCTATATGATACCTATTCCTCTACTATTACACAAAAGTAGCGTCCCCGTGCTAACAAGACAATTTCGTATTTGGTTGTAAATTTTATGAGATTCTTCATAAAATAGACAAACATTGTCTTGCGAAGTGTACGGGCTTCAAATATTACCAAAAATTTAGCTCTAATTTTCATACGTTTTGAAGACAAGTGCGGTTAAGTAATTGTCCTCTCTTTGAAGTATTTTGTATTCTATAGCCTGAATCAAACAACTTGGCGTCTGTTATGTTATCTACAAGTTGCGGATAACCCAATTCTGACTGAAGCTTACCGAGGTTTGGGTTATTTACAGCTTGTAACTAACATCACAACCGCAAAGTTGTGTGATTTAGTATTGTAACGTTATAAACTTGTTGAATTTGCTCTTCTTTTAGGGTAGTGTCAGAGCTTCTTTGATTCATAGAGCCATAACACAAAAAAGGACTCACCTTTAGGTAATGTTTTTGGGAAAATTTACTAAAGGAAGCATACTCGTACCTGTTATTTTTCAACAATCATTGATGAAACAAAAAATGCAATGAATAAAATCCTCCAGGAATAAAAACATGTAAAGTTAGAGCCTTTAAAAACACCCTGCAATTTCAATTCACGTTAGAATATATAAGTAATTTAGTACTTATCCCCGTTTTCTGATAAGTACAGGACTACCTTTACTATGCATGTGTACACATTTTCTTATAAGAACATTTCTGCAATAAAATAATCGAGTAATTAGGCACAAATAACAATGTCATTATTATAATGTAACCGTATGAACAAAGTGGAATTAGATGAGAAATACATAAAAATATGCCCCTTTAAATAAATAACATCATAACGAAATAACGCGTGAGAACGCCGAGCGATGCTGATGTTGTAAATAAACAAACAAAATTAAATTTGCTATTAAGTAATCACTAAAGCCATCTCACTAACTGAGGCAACTTATATCAATAGAAACATTACTTCGTACCTAAGGTCAATAAACTTAGTGTACCTATAAGTTACTATAATGACTACGGTCAACTTCGAAACTAAAACAAGAGGCCTCAATACCCCATCACGCGGCCAAATCCTCATAAAAAGTTTTCAAATAAGGCATTTGACAATGTAAACAATGATACAACGCGTTTCCATCTCTAAAATATACTACGGTGACAGCGACCGCTATGAAGGCTACGAGTTACTGCCACGTATACTGTGGAAGTGTAACTCCGATGTTATACTAGTAGTTCTCGGAACAGTTCACCTCGCGATACATCTCTTTAACTGAATCTTCATAAGCCTATACATATCTCGATTTGAGTCATGCTCGCTAATCTTGTCAGGATTTAGATACTAAACAATCTTGCCAATATTATCGAAATCTGCTGATAAATAGCGCGACAGCAATCAAAACAAATTTTACAGAAATCGGCTGAGCCGTTTTTGATAAATCAAGAATAATGTAAACAATTCGAGCGAAATATTCGAATTTTGTACACGATGGAAGGCGGTTTTGCTATTTTTTGTGAAAAAATATTATTGAGTAAATATACTAAGCGCCACACAAATCGGCGGATGGGAAGTTATGCGCAGAACGCTGCGCAAAAGGCGAAATATAGGTATGCGCGGGAGCCAGAGACTCGCGCCGGGACACACCCCGCCAACCTCATGCGCTAATTCGCTCGCGAATCACGGCGAAGTGTCATCTTCGTAATAAAGCATGCGACCACGAAAAGCGACGAAAAGAACTCATTTCGACGTGTGAAAAAGTGACAGTTATATACTTTGCCATAACACTGTCTCGTTCTGACACTACGAACGAAATAATTCGTGGCGCGCATACTAGCCCGGCCAAGGATCCAGCGATCGTCAAGCGAAAACTGGCAGACTTTGGGAGTTCTTTATAACATCAGAAAGATGGCCTCGGACCGTTTTAGAGGTTTTGGTTAAAGTTTTCGTTTTCTCAAGTTATTTCTTTAAAAAGCCCGAGATGTCTATCACTTGTTAACTCTTTTAATTACCCATTATTGCTTCTTAGACATTTGTCGCAAAATTAATGTAGTCATTCAAAAATATTTTTTTAAATATTCTGCTTTTGTGTGATTGAGATAAGCAAGTCACTCGCCCGATGTCAAGAGTCACGCTTGCCTTGCATTCCAGCACTGACAAAAATTTTGAACTTAGTTCAATGACGCAATATCTTGGACTTTACCAATATTTCGAAATTAGGTAAATCATTTATATAAAAACATTGCAGTCATCATAAAAATCGTTCTCATAATAACCACTAAAACTGTGGTCATCTAGTCTTTCAGTAGTAAAAAACTCAACCTACATGTAGTCATGAGTGTGCTGACCCGCTACAATTATTCACTGTCGACACCCACTATTCTAGATCAGATGTGACTTTTGGCCATGAGCCATACTAAAGCTAGACTAGAGTAACTAATTGGCCAGTATGTTTATAAGCTTTGATTAATAGGGCCTCCCTTATAAATCTCAAAAAATCCAGTTGGAATAATGAAAAGACAGCCCCTTGTCAAGATAAACCCAATCTTGATTTTAATACAATAATAACATTTAATTGTGTAAGAAAAAATTTTTTGCTCCCAACATGTCTGCAGTCTACTGTCTTGGCTACCTTTTTTATTCGCCGACAAGCTGCAAATTTAATAGTATGATTTGTTTACCTCTCTGTCTATCGACCTATAGAGTCACTGTATTCAACAGTGGGCATCCTATGATTGTTCTGAAGATGGATTAAAAAAGTAAAAAAAAACTTCATAGCATCGCCGTAGGGTTGCAAGTCTGTACATTTTCTATAGGATTCATTTCGGAGAGTGTGCATCTGAGCTGCACGACCTTATCCTACCATCCCCTTTTTACTACAGGACAAGTAGGAAGACGCCACATTACCACCCCTTTTTTTTTTTTTTTTTTTTTTTTACGAGGGGGAAATCTTCTAAAGATGCCCTAACTGCATTGGGGTGCAGAAGGGTTATGTGGGATTGTACCCACTAAAACCCCCTCGGTGGCCAGCCTTTGTGCCTTCTTGGGAGCTCCGGGATCTCCAAGGGAACACACCGGTGCTCCCAGCACTTTACACGACTACCCACCTGGTATTTAAACCAGGCTTGTACCGTCCTTTACGACAGTGTTGCCACACACGCTGCCGTCCTCCTCGGGCCCGCTTGAGTGGATGGCCAGAGCCCCAACTCTGTCCACCCACGAGCCCAGGGGTCCCCTTTTAGTAGGCTCTTACTACAGGCAGGGGATACCGATGCCGTATTCTAGTGCCCCGGCATCAGGGCAACATCAGGCGAGTTAGTGGTCAAGCGCGGACTTAGTCGCAATTAAAAAAAATATAATTATCTATTGATTTCATCAGTTAGTCCAAAACTGATTACATCACAAAGGAGTTAAGAAGAATTTGTTGTGTTAAAATTTTCTTGGACCATCAATCTCGTCGTCTTATCGAACCAAAAGCGACTTACAAGAGGTTTCTTATTAGCCTTGTCAGAGGCCTTCTGGCTGCTTTAAAACTCTGACACCAAGGTTAGCCACCCGGCCTATACAAACTTAGAAGTCTAACTGGAAATATAAATAACCTTTTATGGTGGACATCCCGCGCATTAGAACCAAGCGTTCCGAGTCCACATTCCTCATACGAACTGCCAGAATGTGGAACGCTTTGCCTGAGTCTGTCTTCCCGCTAAAGTACAATGTAGGTGTCTTCAAATCCCGAGTAAATAGGTATCTTCTGGGTAAGCGTGTTACATCCTAGACCGCATTTCTGCTTAACATCAGGCAGTGTGTGGTCAAACGCAAACCTATACGAAATATTTAAGAAAAAATCTTACACACAGTCTCTGACCCCAAACTAAGCAAAGCTAGTGATATGGCTGCCAGAGACTGATTTACTACATATACATATTTTTAAATACATACTTATATAGATAGTAACTAAATAACACCCAGACACAGAGCAAACACCTATCACATAAATACTTGCCCTGGGTGGGGATCCACACTTCTTTGACCCAGAAGGTAGGGTCACTAACCACTGAGCCACCGAGGCAGTCAAGTCAAATATATTGAGGAGGCCTACAATAGCAGAACTAGAATTTTAGTTTAGATTCAGTAGAACTTGATTATGATTTAACGGGACGTGCACATTTATTAAGCAGGGCTGACATTTATCAAGCTTGATTCTCAATGTAGATGTGGAAACTGATGCTTTTAGAAAGGCCTGGAGCCCCTTTAGCACTCCAAAATCCGCTGTTAGAGGCTATAATGCCCAACAGTGGTCGTCCCAAAGCAGATATAATGATATTAATGATTAAAACAACAAAAAGGGACCTCTATCAGGTCTAGATGTGGTATAGTTTGAATCATACATCACAGTTGCCAAGTGATATGATTCGAACTATGGTATGAAGTTACATACTTTAGTCAAAATAAAATTCCATCAGCCACAAGGTATGATCTATAAAGTTCATAATAGGTAATTTCAGCTGTAGGCTGTCTACTGTTGGACATAGGCTTACCCAATAGAATTCTAATAAGGCCAATTTTAATTGGAAACGGCCTGCAAGAAGCACGAGTTGATGGTCTGAATCAGGTCATCTGTCCAGTTTCTTGGTGACTTCCCACGTTGCACTTACCAGGTTGTGACCCCATTGGAGGATAGACCTTAACGTTCTTATTTTACATGATATATCTTATTTGAAATGACATGGTTGGTAAAATCCCAACAATGTAACTAGGCAAGTTTAAAAGAAGTTATGACTTACAATACACAAGTACAAAGAAACTAATTTGAATATTATTTATGGGCAAAAATATTGTATTCGATTTTGATCATCAGCGGACATAACATTCACTACGAAACGTCAGCGGA
Organism: Hypomecis atomaria; assembly: GCA_964007245.1. NCBI lineage: Eukaryota > Metazoa > Arthropoda > Insecta > Lepidoptera > Geometridae > Hypomecis > Hypomecis atomaria. The sequence continues at coordinate 3,750,381 of OZ023295.1, read as the reverse complement.
GGCCAATGTTTCTCAGTGGATGTGATTTCAATAATTAATCAAATATTGTTATACCTAGATTAAATTTTTAGAGCCTTAGGTAGGTAGATAATCAGAAGATTTTATTAGCTTGGAAAATTGAATCCAAAACCAAGTATGTATGTAGTGGATTTCAACAAGTGAAGCCGTTTAGGTCAAAATTCCTTCTTGCTTTAGGCTTTTATTTCAAATTTGAGTCGACTTCATGCATTTTACTCATAATCAACCTCTTGTCACCCTTAAATAAGCAAATTTATGGAAATTAAAAGTTCCGTTATACTACATATACCTTGATTTTATTAATTATCTCAAATAATTATGATAGAAATATTGGATATTTAATCAGAAAAAATGTCAATTGATTTGAACTACCATCAAATCTTAGAAATATGATAGAAAACATAAAAAGTAATAGCTAATGTGAAACAAAATATACTTAGCACATAATATTTTTACAGGTTATGAAGTAAAATTTTAAGAAGGATATTTTTAACTTAGCCTTTTGTAAACAAACTCCAAGCCACTAAACCTACAACATTTAAAGCGTTATTACTGCATATTTCACGAAGAGTCAATAGAACAGACATAAACATAAATATTGCGACAACATACTTTGAGGTTAGAATAAGATTGTTTCGGTAAGATTTTTTCCACATACCTGCATAGAATCTGCGCTTATGATCTCGGTACCAAATTTCTGTGCTAATTCCACACCTAATTTGGTTTTTCCTGTACCTGTAGCACCTAAAATAACCACCATGGGAAGTTTAGAAGATATCACAGTACGAAAAGCCATCATTCGGCCTGACCGCGCGAACTTCACTATTGTTTTGATACTTTTGACAACAAAATGTTAACGTTCCGTTTGACGCGAGTTTTGTGCTGCTGCTTTAAAAAGTAATTTCTTACGTTTTTTTCCTTATAACATTGATTTCTTATTTTGTTTACTTTGAAATTGAATGTTACTATCTGTTTACTTAGCATTTTAATCTAAGTTGGAGTAAAAACAGGTCTTTGGGAAAAACCACAGAAGAGAGAGAAGGAAATCTAGTTCTGCTGTTCTGTGGGAAAAACTGATTCACCTAGTTTAAAAACTAACTTCACGTTGTTTCGATTCGATTGCCAGCTAGTTAGAGAATAGGCTCCATCCATGAGAAAAGACTTATTATTATATATTATTATAAAGACTTAAAGTTCACGTCACGCCATGCTAATTTTGATAGATGTTTTTATGATTTATTCACTTACGTCTGGATACTAAGATTGTCCGTTGTAAGTGCTCATTTATTTATATTTTTTGTTTGTACAGAATTGCCTCAGATGCAGCGACGACAGAGATAGGTACCTACTACTTACTTATATTCATCATTATTATCTCATCAATCCAGCTGTTCAGCGTTTAGTTGGTTCTGCGCTATTCGTCAGCGTCAGGTCTTCTCTCCATCGTACAGATGGTCTTACGTCTGTCGTCCGTTATTTCCAATCGTTAGGGTAGGTTTTTGATTGGTTAAACTAATTTTTTGAGCCATGGTAATGTAGTGATCTTTGATTTTGGATAGGTACATACCTAATCAAAGGTATAGTGATAACAATCCTTAGCTTTAGCATTTTAAAACTTTGCACCTAACAGCATCTATAAGGTAAACCTACCTATTACCTCGGTAATGCCTATCTACATACCATTTGATTTGAGCAATTTATTTGGAACTTACTGACGTTGAAAAAATGAGATAAATTGTACCTACACCAGACCATTGCTGAACAAAGGCCTACCCATGAAGGGTAATTGAGCTGTCCACGCTGGCCTAGTGCCGGCAGGTGGATTCACATACGCCATTGAATTTTTTCTACGGACGTAGGTTGCCTCTGTGCCGCATGATGTCTTTCTTCAAGCCGGAAAGCCAATGGTGTTAAAATCCGTACCCAAAGAACTCTTTGGTACTGGACCAGCAGGATTTGAACCGACCTCGTCATTACTAATAGGTACTAAGCGAGCATTGTATTTAAATGTATATCTACTATAAGGTACCTACAAGTAGCGGCACGTAAATCTAGCGCTGAGGGTACTGTGGAGGGGATGGCTGCGCATGTTGACCGCCATACTAAACTCAGTCTTAGGTACTTGCCGCGACCTGTACTAGGCAATTTGTACCTATTTAGGAGGAAGATATCATTATACTTTTATCTACCCCTGTTGGACTGTTGGTTTAGTGTTTTTTTACGTATTGTTTTTGTTTTGTATTTTTTGTGAAGTGCAGGAACTTTCAGGGGTGTAGGTATATGCTAATCAATATGCAAAACTTTTACTAGGGGACCGACTGCGAAACGTGAAAAAAATCTTTTCCTTAATATATTTGGTCGACTACTTGGACTTTTTGTATGCAACAGCAGATTTTTTTTCGCGATTTTGAGACTTCTGACATCCTCGCACTTTGCAAAATTACTTCATGTAAATTTCTATCTCATTTATCAGATAGTATATAATCATGCTCTTTTGTTTCGAATCAGGGTGTGTACCACAAGCGTTGAAACATTCTTACATCAAATAAATTTAGTTTTTGTCTCTCTTTCTAAAGTTGTGTGACCAAAAAATGCTCATCTAATACCTATATAGGTATATTAAGCCCGATTACAGATTATAATATTAGCTAAATGGCATAGTTCCGTTTCTTTTTCACTTAAGGCATTCAATAGAAAGAACGCTTTTTACGTTGCTATTAAATTTACTTTGGCGCCTCTGTAATCGGGCTTATTCGAATTAGAATAAAAAAATCAAAACTTGTGGTGCACCCCTTGAAACTTACCTACCTACTATAATATAAGTTTTTTTAAATAAAATAAAGTAAGGGAATAAATGAAGTAAAAAACATGATTTTTTTTTAATGCCGGGCCAGCATAGAACCGGGAAGCAACCCCAAATACCGCACAGGTACATAATCACAGAATCCGATTTCACCCCAATATCCACCAAACATTATAAAAACTAAACCAACCTAGCTTCCCGGAACTAGCCGCACCCGAGCATCAGCATTTATTTATATGTAATGATTATCTTAATGTTTCATACATTAATTAAGGAACAAAAACCAAAAAACTTCTTTTATATAATAGTATCCAAAAATTAGATGCGGTAAGTACACGTGTCCTTAGATTAGAGCGCCGCTTCAAAGATTGCAGAGGACAACTTTAATGTTAGGCGGAATCTATTGTTGCGCCCTGCATTCTGTGTAGCGGGCGCGGGCCGCAACCGCCGGGCCGCAGGCCGCGGGCCGCTATATCCGCCCGCGGCCTTTCTCTCTTTTACAACACCAAAATTGAACCAATCCGAACACTCCTACCGGCGGCTGCTAGGTGGAAAGATCTTACATACAAAAACGGATACTACATAAAGAAAATATAAACATTAAACTATGAACATCACTTACAATCCCAACCTTATTTATAAAATGTACAAATCATCATGTGTGTAAAAACGTTTTTTCGCCTATTTTTATTATTTTGGCAGTGGTGGAAATGTGCCTTGTCACCATAATGTGCAGTTTACTGATTTATTAGTACAATTGTCTCGATTTGTCTACCGATGTATAAAGCTGTCATTTCCTTATGATTAACTTTTAACTACTGACTTTCTTATTTGAAAAAAAAACTATTTTAAGATTGGTTTATATCACCACGATAAGAAACCGACTTTTTTGGATAATTAAATCATTATCTTTCTAGATATTGATGTGAAGATAAGATTAACAAAAAAAATAAATGCAGGTACAACATTCGAGAATACGTAACTCTCCAGTTAAGAAACTAAACAATTACTAAAAAAACACAAAATTAAAAAAAAAACTTAAAACAAAAGTCATCGTAAAACTAAGCTCTATCGTCTATTATTTACATTTATATGTCTAGTGGAAGATAAACTGCGAATCTTTAACACGATTAACTACAACTCCTCGTGTACTACTTCTAAGAACGATGCTATCCCTACATAATATTTCTCACAAAAAAATATTTCTTGCAACTAATTCGAGTATAAACCTAATTTTCTATAATTCAAATTTACATATAGCAAGGCACATTCCGCACACAATTAAAGCCTTCGAAAACTGCTGACCATGTGCTTGATAAAACATCAATCTCTATTGTAAACCTGATTAGAACAACAAAATGGCGACTTACTGCAAGAGAGTCAAAAATTAGAAAAATACCAATTTTTCTGTTTAATTCGAACTTGCAAAACGCGCGAAGCTATTCAGAGTAAAAACTATTTTATTTCTCTAACCAGGCCATAATTTGTGTCGATTATATTATTCAATAACTATCGCGAGTACATTACTAACTTACTGCAATAAAAATAAGAAAATGCAAATTTTACTATTAGTAGGTACTATAAGGAACTATATCTTGGTTATTTTATATTTTACGTCAGTCCATTTTGGACCATTTTATAGAGAATTTCATAGAATTTGATGTTGTTATCAAAATACACAGTTTATTACAAATATTATAGTAAGACATAATTGTCACTGAGATTATAGTTTCACTGTCGATGGTTTCACGGTTTGATTAATTATACTGTTTCACATGACTAATATTTGTAAAAATAATAATTATATGTCTTAATATCTGCTAATCATAATAATATAGATAACATGCGATGATCGTACTAATATGAGAAAGTGCATCATCCAAACCTCGGACGCGAACGCGCGCTTTTACGAGTACTAGGGATGTAAAGGTGTTGATAAAACATGATATCGATAAATAATCACCACGCTCGACATCCGAGTTGTGAGTTCACATGACAAAATATATCGCTATTAGCCAATATTATACCAAAATAAAAATTTTAAAGTAATATTTAATGAATGATTTCATAAGTGCAACAATTTATGGTCCAATAGATATATTGCAAAATGCTTTATAATAGTGACTCGGAGTTAATAGCGTGACTAAAATGTAAAAAAATAATCCGTGTTAAGATTTACAAAGTAACAAAAAACACTACAAAAAGAAATCGTAAGCGAGCTAACCTAATGTAATTTAAACATATTAATATCAAAGTTAAAACAATATTGATATCACTACCTCGCTCGTGTGAGCTAAAGGTTTAAAATATAAAATGCTATATTACTCGGGCCGAAAACATATTTGTGGCCATACGACTCCTACTGCCCGCAAGCCTTCGATAGCCACTCCTCGTCTTGCAATCATGCAGACCAAACATCAGCTTACTATATGTACAATGTTGACAAACTCAATATACTAGATACAAAGATCGCGACACTCCTGTCTTATGGACACTGTAATCGTAAGGATCGATCAATACTTAATCAATAATGGAAGGTCCAGTAAAAAATCTTACTCATACTCAATCGTCATATTCGATCTCTCGATCGAATGTCTGTAGCGCTATTTCAAACTATGAATATTTAAATGATTAATCAAAAAACATTTTTAGAGGTAAAACCAGTCTACTAGTTTACAAAGCAGTCTGTATTATTTTTAAGACGTTTTACTGAAGACCTAGGATATAATCGTTACAACAGTTTTATGGCTCACTTTGGCACTGCAAACCCTTTGAGCAAAACAAGCAGCAAGTCTCCGCCTCGCCTATCACTATAGAGACGCGGCGTCGCCACAGAAGCAGAGTAAGCCGTAAAAGCTGACTTTATCGACAACTAACTCCTAACAACTTTTCAGGACTCGACTTTAAAGTTACTTCTGTACTAAAAATTCAGCAGAAGACGCGAAACCGTTTCAGGTTTCGCAACTGCATCATGAAAATAAACAGATGAAAGTTCAGTATAACGTTCGAAAGCGCGTTATACATGAAGTTACTAGTCCATAAAGTGTCACGCAGCGTAGACGCCACCGGTTCCAATCTTGGAACGCTTCTATTACCGATCAGGGCGCGGGCGGCGCTCAGTTCGAGCGATAGCGCATCGACATAACGGTTCGCAACTTTTTTAACTTGGTCATGAGCTGGTTCTGTTTCTTTTTGAGCTTGTCTCGCTCGATATCCTCTTGGTTGAGCTTCCGGCAGAGAGCGGCGGCCTCGCGGAGGATGACCACTTTGGGCGCGCGCTCCTTGTCGCGCGTGGCGGGGATCTGCTTCTTGAGCTCGTCGAAGAGGTTCTTGAGGCCGATGCGCCGCAGCCGCTCCATGTCGTTGTGGATGAAGCGGCGGTCGGGGATCCCGGTCGGGGACTCGGCCTCGGAGTCGGTGTCGGTGTTGGAGCGGCGGCCGCGGCGGCCGGGCCCGCGCGCGCGCCGCCCTTGCCGCCCGTGCGACGTCGTCAGCCCCGCCGGCGGCACGAGCCGCTTGCGCGCCGCCGGCCGCGGCGACACTGACTTTACCGATATCGTGCGCTGCAGCTGTTGCTGCTGGTGCACCGACGGCACGCGCGGCAGCATGTCCGTGCGCACGTGCGAAGGAGACATCTCGCTCTGCTGCACGCTGTCGCCCACCACATCGATCTCCTCTTCTGTAACAAACGAGAATGCATTCAGCGGGACTCGGACTCGTCGCATCGGTTCATGTTTATCTAGTCTTATTCATATGGTGATTACGCATCATCATAATAGACGGGCATCGATTCTCGCCACATAGCGCGGCTATAGGTTAAGTATAGGATAGGAGCACGGGGCTAGTCGGGAAGATGCGAGTGCAGCAGTCAGGTGCGCGGGAGGGGGCAGGCGGCGTACGGCGAGGGGGGAGGACGTCGACCCCGGCGTACTACCGCAGCGTCTGCCGCCATCGATCCAGACGCCTGACGTCACGGCGCGCCATTCGCGCCAAAACGAGGGCGCATGCGCGGCGCGCTGCCGCAGCGTCCGCACTCAATGGACTCCGGATTATCAAGCGGCGGACACGCTTTCCGGCCTCCGCCGCAACCATTTAACAGAGCATTGATTCGGAATTAACTGTCACGCGAGAGTTGCACGATAGCGGCGGCCGACCGGATTACATGTTCGAAACTGACATACCGACCGGCTCGACCGGTATTGTCGCTAAGCGACGCAGCCCCTACTATAGATCCTGCCTAGGTCTGCCACTGCCGACTGGAATGTGAGAGGCGTACGGAGTTGTATGGCGTCAAGCGTGACTGCCTCAACACGGGCGCCTCTCTCATATAATTTTCCTGCTTTTTCTAGAGCCAAAGCCATGGGGCTAGGGTTCCCAAATGAGCAGGTAACAAGTTTATAAGCGGGTTGCGGCAGCGACCTAAATTCCGGTCGGTTTCGCAATGCGACGATAAGAGGGCGATAGGGCCGTGCAACCGAGTGCATTGTCGAGTTCTATGAATGGATCGAGTAGGTATGCGGAGTCCGTTTCGCGATCGCGTTGCATGTGCGGATGTAGACTGCGTCGACTCGTGTTTACGGCGAGTTTACGTTTCGCGGAATCGAACCGACCGCAATCCTACCATCCGGTTACGCTAAATAATTATGTCAGCGGTTGATTGTGATTAAAGGTTACTAGTAAGCGAGGTATTCACGAGACCAACAAGGACGAGACTAGTCGCTTAAGTCGGAGATACGCACTTACTCTGGAAATAGAAACAAGTTACGTGGGCAGCTGTTCGATGAGATTACGAAACGCGAGTCAGGGACGCTAGCGAAATTATGTTTCCTCAACTACGCAATTTTAAGAAAAAAACTACGCATCAGACACATTTATCGGTGAGCGACGATAAATTTATACACCAACGCGATCTTTTTACTACATTTCCGCGTAGTTACGCGGTTGCTTATCATGGCTACGCGTCGATCTAATTCGAGTAGGTATCGGCGGGCGCCTGTCGTCAAACACGCCTCGCTTACGTCTAAATCTAGGCGTGGGCCGTGTTGCTATCGCTATATCAAATTTAATGGCAAAGACACACCCCGATGCGCCGTGAAATAAAGTAAAACGGCCGTTAGCGCTGCCGACCGAATCAGAGCATTTGCGGGTAGTCCGCGAATGAAAATGAATTCCTTAAATGTTTGAATAAAGATAGAGGTGAAAGGCTGCGGTAAACAAAAGGTTTGCACTGGCAGCCCTGTGTGTAGCGACTGGCGTCCATTGTCCGAGTCGATTTCCACGTGACGATTTTCTCCGTGGCGCCGCCGCCGCGATTAACGGTCACCGGGAGTATTTGTTTCAACTCCGCGTAAACCGATATGGGTGGTAATGTCGCGCGTCGCCCGCCGGGATCCGGTTTAGTGCATATCTATTATATCTCCATCACTCGAGACGCGATTCTCAGATCCGCCGCCGTTCCAATTTTCAACGATACTAGAGATAATAAGCTTTTTATTCTCGGACCGGTGTGCCGTGCCGAACAGGGTAAGAAAAGTGCCAGCTCTCACCAGCTTACCACAATGTATTGTGGGGGGATTTCACGAGATCGATAAAAGGCGATTAAAATTAATAGAAAACAAACAGTGATCGTGCATCTTTGAGTCTAGACTTGATTAGTCAGAAATTCTAAGTACCTAACGACTGCTAGTCGCCGTGAGAATACAATGAGTCATAGAGTCAGTTTTGTAGCGTTGTCGATTGTGATCAATGAAACCGGCAAAACAATCTCCAATACATAATTCGAGAAATGAAATTATCCATTACAAATCGGAAATAAAAGCCCATTTCTAGAAAATTAACGCATTCCATTGTCGAAGCTGAAGTTAATTCGCCATTAGCCACCGAATTTGGTGCAAAGATGAGATTTATCTTGTGGATTAAACATTTTTGTCTGGTAACTGTCGACAGGGGGAAGTTCGAAATGCGGTAAACTTGTTTAATTAGGCGCGGGGCGGGAACAACCCTAACGCGAACCGACTCAAAACGTGATTACGACCAGATTGGACGTTTAAAATCTTTCAAATTTGCTGGGGAAATTTATTAACGCCGATTTTGAAGTATTTAAAGGATATCCAAGCTCAAAGAGTATTAGAACTCAATGAAATTCAATTTACGATTCTGTATTCCAGATTTGTGGGTCCAGCAAAACGGTAGGTATCAAATCAAACAAAAAATTGTTTGAAAATGGAATGCGTTGGCTAGGTTAGGTTGGTACAATGGTGTCGTCAAGTGTGACCTGGTAAGGCGGGGGCTGTGTTCACGCCTGGCTGGCCACGACTTCGAGGCCAAGTTCACTGGCATTTGAGCGCGATAATTAAAAATTATCGTGACGCGCACTCGGCGCACGCCATCTTACACAGGATGCGCGGCACTGTAATAACGCAAATAGGAAAAAAGAACATTACACGGACATATACCGTTCTATATCCAAACGAATTCTTGTACCGATTATTGCTTTAATCCATCAAATTATCTCGTCCTTGAAAATAAATCCGTTAATTTATTACGTGCTTCTTATGTTTAATCACCGCCTGTACATTATCTCTCGCAACCGAAACTAGTGTTGCCGCAAATAGAATTTAATCGCGAACTGAATGTTTTAAACTGAATACGACTGTCGCTAATACGTAAAATTCGTTTCTTTCAACGCTTCTACAAGCGAGACGTTTCGAATTATTTAATCAAATCGATATTTAAATAAGTTGTTTAATGTGAGCGTGTCGGAGTAACACATTAGTTAGCATAGCAACGGCTTGGAGGCATGAAATCGGCAATGAATCGAGCGTGACACATGTTGCCTGTTTGCTCAGCAGGCAGGCGCGATAGGCGCTAAGCACAGATAGGCTCACAGGTTATTTCTGTGATGTTACGCAACCGCGAAAACTCGGTCATCTGGTCGATTCTGGCCCACTTGTGCCTCGCAATCGAGATTCCGCTAAAATAGACGAGGCTAATCTATCGAGTACTCGGATCGATCGTTCATACCGCGCGACCTTGGGACGTGTTCGGTGTTCGCACGGAAGTTCATGGACGCGCACATGCGTGCCTTGATAAACGTGACGCAACATTTTTTAATGTCCATTAACAAATAAGAATGAAGAAGTCACACGCCGGACTAGGGCTGCCTCGATGGTGCGAACAACTTAATAAGATCACGTGCTTCAGGCCGTGTGCCGGCAGACTGTCGTGGCGCCCCGCACTATTGTATAATGACATTCTTGAGTACTAGTGCTGTCCATTCTCAGATTCCTAGATATCGATAAACTAAAACTCCGATATTTAGTTTAAAAACTTGTACTGTTACGTTGTTAGAATATTGTACGCAAAAGCAGATTGGTAGGTTTAATCATTTATGGATTCATCATAAGTAGTAAAGTCAAACTTGAAACGACCTTCCGCCTAAATTTAACATACAAATGAGCAGTTTTTACGTCACCGAATCGACAATTCGTGTTACTAGCCGTCACCACGCCCATCTTAGCGACAGATCAAGAAACCGGTTTCAAATATTCAAATCGAATAAATATTTAACTAACATTTAGAATCACGTGACTGAAAATATTCCACTGGCACCACAAACGCCACAGAGATCACTTAATACATAATTTAAAAAGTTTATCTTGTTGCGATGTTGTTTTATCAGTATTCAGCGTGGCTTTAGGTTTTTTCTTGATAAGACAATACAAATTTATGTTAGGGTGTCACATTGTCACGTTGTAGTATTACTATTGTTATCGGCATTGATAATGCGAAGGTCGCACGGAGGCCAAGATGGCGACTACATACATCAACTCTGTTACGATCGTTTTGCGAGTATCAAGAATATCAACACATTCATATAAAAACTGATTGTTTAAATATCTAAGTGCATATTCCGTGAGCGATAACGCTCAAGGCCCTTTCCACTACATACCTCCACGTAGGTATCGAGTGCCGATGCGAAAGTATTTTATCAGTAAATGGCGATAAACGCCGTATTATTTAATTTTTTGACATACTAACCTAGTGGCGCGTATTTAAGAGTGAATGGTCACACAACGAAGTATCAAGATGTATCGATGACATTTACAAAATTTATTTTTAAAAGATTTTATTCTAGAATTGATTGTACACGACCTGAGTATAATCGCATGAGACTAGAGTATGGATTAGAAACATGGCCATAACAAATGATTAAACTATACAGGGCAATATAAATCAAGTGAACACTAAGTAGGTATTATCAAGATAGAACGAATGTGGGCCAGGCCAAGCTAGCCGAGTTAACGTCGGGGCTAGCTTACGATTCCATACATACAATTAAGCTAGTGAAAATGTTTGGATCAATAAATATTACTGACAATGCTAGTTTGTTTTAATCATCTAAACAATATAGACTTTTAAATGCAAGTACATAAGATGATAAATGGAAAAAAAAACCTAATCTGGCAGATTTTTTGACAACCATGACAGTTGACTCAATTAAAAGAAGTTGACAAATTATAAATATTAAAATTAACCAAGACCTTAACTATTATTACTGTTTAGTATTTGCTGATTAAATAAAACATGAATAAGTGGCGCCTAGAACATAATCATCGATGTTAAAATTTATGTCAAGACTGGCATTTAATACCGTCGCTAGGTAAAAAAACCTCAATAGTACGTTACAGTCTCCTAGAAACTGGCGCGTAGCCTTGGCTCACTGATTGATACTAAAATGTTTAGCCCAACCGAACAAACCGGATCTTTGTGCCCCAATTTGCCCTTTAAGGAGCCTACAATTCGCCGCAATACCAATGCCCTAGTTAACTAGTTATTGAGCTGAAATACCAAAATCAAGACATGCAATCAGTCAAGATAACGTCGTCATTTAAAATCTCAGTACTTTACTGCGTTATCATAATGAACGATAATAATACCTAGTTACATTATCGATTCGTATGTCGAATTCCCACTTAAAATATTTTCAGTATGGCGCTAAAATAATTAAAACAAAAACTCCATAAAGTATTTTTAGTAAAATAAAATGAAGTACATAGAGGCTCAGATAAATAGATTGCAATCAGAGCAATAATAACATTGTAATCATAACATAAATTGGCGCGAAAATGTGACACCGGTCGCTGCACGATTTGGTGCGTGGAGATGTGTAATGAGCGCACTTGCTCTTACACTAGTGTTGAGATAATGAATTGTAAAGTTCCGCGCATACTATCGATAAATTTTTATTTATAGCATTTGAAAACAGAACGGAATTTATTTCGAAAGTTCTTGAACAATGTACATTTGTAATTAAGAACAAATCATATTTGCTACAATCAGATAAGTCGTAACTTGAAGATCGGAGATCACAGTTATTGAGATATTGGGACGCTGTCTATCAAATTGTCATCCGGGAGAGCCAGACGAGAGAAGCCGCGTTAGAAACCGGTCTAGCGGCGCGCCAAACGAGCTTCGCTTCAATGAGATTCCATTTCAATCCACTGCATTCTTACACAAGCAACGGACTAGAGAGGGCGTGATTTCAAACTGCGATTCAACCAAACAACGTTGCTTAGCTTCGTCCAAATTAATTTAAATAAGCGTTCGAAATATTTCAAATTCCACAAAATCATTACGGTAGTGCAAACAAAATAGTTATAAACATAGCGACCTTTCCCATTACTATTGATGATAACAAAATTGTGGTTAGCTAATAAGTAATAACATAACAACCGACAATGTTGCGTGCTGATATCTGCATGCGACTTTAGAGTCTCTAAGGTCATGCATAATAGGTATTAAATCACAGTGCATAGGTACGCACGTACCGTTAGATCGTCTTGTACAATTTGAATTTCATGTTTCTTAATATAAATTCTTTACGTCTTTTATGAATGGCCAATAAGATTGGCTTTTTTTATTGAAGAAGACAGCGGATTAAAAGCAATCATGAACGATGCACTCATCGAGCGGCCGGTCAATTACGATAGAACGCAATTCATCATTTTAATGTGACTGAGGATGTTAACCCTGCGGCAGATGGCGGGAAGCGCCAATTCAGGTTCGGAGGATGCATCAAGGTCGACTCAGAACGTCTCGGTCGTCGCACTTGCGACCTCAACTCTCTATGCGGGTCGCGACGAGACCTTTTATGATGTTAAGTAATTAAGCCGAATTCTAATTAAACGTGTCAATCCCGTGAAATGTTGAGTGGGAACGTTGCGCAATCTGACATTAAGGAAGGTTGAGCCTTTCAAGGTCGCAGTGGGCGAAGGTTCCGGAAGAACGGAATCGCGGGTGCGTCTAGACGCAGCGGGGGACGCGGGATGACGGTCGATACTCGCAATTTCCCGCGTTCACCATACGGCGCCTGCGTCCTGGCCACCTACCCATGAAACCAACTTGCCGCCCACTCGAAGATGTATGAAGTCAATTGGAGAAGCGACAAAACTTATAGCTAATCTAACTAAATCAAATATTGTCACAAACTTTTACTTCTTAAATAAAATAAACTTGAAAATACTTTGTACCATTAATGGTGAATGTGTTTCCAATAAATAAAAAAATAAAACCAGTTTCCGTTTGAAAAGTTAATACAGCAATGGTGGAGACAAAAAATACTGTACACAAAAGTTAAAATTTGTTAGAACTTAGGCTAGGAAAGAAAGTAAGCGTATAGTACATACCTGATTCACAAGAGTCCGAAGGTGTTTGCACGCCGAGCCAGTCGCTGCTGGCTGGCTGCTGTCTTGCCAGAGTGTACGAATGATCAGCAGCGACTGCAACAGCGGTATCTCTCAAGAGGCGACGAGCAGTGCTCGCAACATCTACAGCATGGCGGAACTGCGGAGGCTCATCTCCATCCAGTGATGGCGGTGTATCCGGTCTAGAAGGTGATATATCTGGGCGCAATATACTCCGTCCGGGCGTTACTGATATTAAGTCAGACGGCACAAACGTATTGTTAAGTAGAGTTAAGTCTGTGCAAGATCCAGCCCACATACAATCATGGAGGACCTTAGTATCTTTATGTGCTTCCTCCGGTGGCAATATACACCAATCTTCTTCTTCTTGCAGTGCATTGTAAATGCTGTCAGGTGTATCTAATTGTATATTATCGGCTTCGGATTGAACTTGTATCCAAAATTCCGAGCTTTGCGTTAATGTAACGTAATCTTCGTCTGGGTTATTATCCCAAAGGTTGAAGTCAAACGGCGGCGTCATTTTTATTTCTAGGTTAATAATAACTAGTGTTTAAAGCTAAGACGAACTCGTCGATATCACAGGCAGGGCCTTCTTATCACAGGGACGATGCGCGCGATGGGTTCAACGCACACCGTCTGTAACAACAGAAAGTTAAATATAAGTAAGTTACCTTTAAAATCTTTGGCTCCAATAAATATAAGAGTTAAAGAATAGACTAACTATTAGTCAGACTTCAGTTAATTTTCCACTGGCTGAAAATGTTATGATTGTTGTTAAAGCTGTTTAAAGAAGTTATAGGTACCTATTAAAAATATTTTTTTTAAAAATAGGTATGCACATTTGCAAACTCTTGGTTATATTTTTAAATATATTTATAGTTTATATTATTTATACACCGTAAAATTAAAAATATAAATAATATTGACCTCTTGTTTACACACACAAACAATGTCGATTGCACTACTTTGTATACACTGCGTCACTAAAGGAAGTGTTTTCACCTCGAAGTCCAAAACCAAACTGAAGCCTGGATGACAGATCATAGTGTTTTAAATAGTGGGTACATGTCCTTGGGTCTATGGGATACAACAATAGGCATTGTCCAGAAAGTATCCCGTCTATTCATCGATAATTTTACCTGGACGTGAAAGGCACATCACTAATCCGGGCAATTTTTTTGCGCGCTATGCTTCAGGTACCTAATATTTCCGTAAACTGTCTTTGTTTACAAGCTCGAAGAATGAAATGTATGTTTACTAATAACGCGAGAACAAGTAATTTTCCCGCTATTTTGCGTCCGAGATCGACGGACACTGTACAATGGGCAAAATACCTGTCTGCAGGTAGATACCTACCTACTGGTAGAGTTTGTAGCTTGTATTAAAAATGTGCGTCCAAAGCCTACCACATACACAATACAAGGTATTACTTAGTACTTTTACGATGTCGCAAGTAAGTCATAAGAATAATAATAAGTAACTTGCCTAATTTCTAAGAAAGTAACTTGTAAAAAGCTATTGTACCCACCTATTCGTTTTCTAGGTATCAGTTTATAATATAAAATTAGGTAGGTGAGTATGTAAGTAATTTTCTCCTTTCGGCCGCGCACGCAACAAACTTTCGCAACTGGTTGTCGATGAGGAGTTTTTCTTTCTTCTTCCATTTCATTCAAGAAAATCGACAATAAATTAAATTTTTATTACAATATTTTATTAACTTTAAAATTGTTAAGTTTAAAGATTACATGGCCCGAAATAACAAAGTTTCGTATTACGATTACGCTAAATAAAATTACATGGTGCGTAAAATTATTCCAAACAATTTTGCGTTTTGTCCAGCTTTAAAAAATAAATTCCAGATAAGTAGATATCAGGAGAAATTATCATAACAACAAAATTTTCTTTTACAGCTGTTGATAATATGGTGCAACAACGATTCAATAACATTGTGCAATTGTACCTACTTGTCTGTTCGTAAAATAAATATCTAACTATTTAATGTAGTAAAAATTAGTTTTCTATAGAAAATGACAAAGTTTTTCAAAGTTGTGCAACACAATTGAAATTACCAAAAAAACATATCATACCTAGGTAATAAAGATATCGATGTAAATTAAACTCACTTACAACAAAAATATGAACATCACTAAAATTTTGACTATTTCACTTTTTATGATTACCTACCTATCTAATTAATTTAATTCGTCTCAGCAACATTTATAATAAATACAGAAATTCAGTAGCAGTAAAAAATCAGAAGTAGTTGCACCGGTAAGTACTTATCACAAATGCATACATGTAACTAAATACTAATTTTTAATAATAGAAGGAAAAAGGTACTATAGTGCAAGGTGGCCTTCAATGTAATGCAAAGAATTTAGACGCTGGCAATTCGCAGAAAAAGCTAGGTAGGTACCAGCGCAACCGGAGTTTGCCGGCAACCGGCGAAGGCAACGCCCCGGTATTTTACCACCCGGGACATTTTAATACGTTAAAAAATTTAAAAAATATTGACCGAAAACACTACAAATCACTAAAGTATTATTTTCTGAACACTCACCAAAAAGTTTTGTGCAAAACGCAATCCGGCCGCGGCCGGTGTATTTCACAATTTTACACAAAAATTCTTCAAAATCTTCGACAAAGTTTTTTCCGTACACACTGCGTAACACTCACTGAGAATATGCAAACGGTTGTACAGTGTAAATTACTAAATACGATACTTCTTCCGAGACCTCCGATTGAGTTTGTCAAACACTGAAACATTATTCGGGGCCGGCCGGTCTAATATGAGCCGCGCGTGCGTTTCGTGTGGCGCCGTGGACACGACTGTTCTAGCGGAGCGCGCGTACTGCCGACTGCGATGCGAGCGCGAGACGCGGCGCAGAGCCCCCGCGCCTCCGCTGCCGCGTCGCCCGCCGCCCGCCGCCCGCACCCGCGACATTTTGCCGGCTTATTTTCTTGTCATTCACTAAATACTATGAAAATACACTAGGAAAACATTAATTACAGCCACAAATCGTATCCTACACATGGGAACGCTTCACTGAGTTGCCATGTACGAAAAAATTGCAGTAAAATCAGGTGTATTTCTGACAGAGAGAGGGGCCGCCCGAAGAAGGATATCAGTATCAGCAGCCGAGCCAACATTTTCGTTTTTCGATTCGAAGAATACCCACGGCAAGGATGTGTTGGTGCGTTTGGATGTGTGCGTGACGCTGTGAGGCCGGCCGGCGTTGGAGACTCTGACTTGGCTAGCTTTTGTGATGATTATGGTCGCGACGATGTTGGTGAGCTCGGCTTCTCTCCGCAATTCACATTTCATTTCACAATTTATCTTCATTCGGCGCTGGGCTGCGGCACGGGGAGGCTGTGTCGCTTTGCTCCGTAAAACCGCATAACATCGAAGCTTGCTCGTCAACATTCCTGAGCCTACGGGCGGCTTATGGCGCGAAACGAAAATACCTGAGCGATACTGATGAATTGCACCGCATTATTTATTGAGCATTTACCTGTTACCTATATAACTACCTATATGTAACTTAGAACATGAACTAAAGAATCAAGATAGGTGGGTACCTATTGTTGGGTCATAAATACTAGGCCGTAGTATGGTGCGGGTGACAGTAGGCAGCTTTTTAGGGTTCCGTACCCAAAGGTAAAAACGGGACCCTATTACTAAGACTTCGATGTCCGTCTGTCTGTCTGTCCGTCTGTCACCGGGCTGTATCTCATGAACCATGATAGCTAGGCAGCTGAAATTTTCACAGATGATGTATTTCTGTTGCCGCTATAACAACAAATACTAAAAACAAAATAAAATAAATATTTAAGGGGAGCTCCCATACAACAAACCTGAATTTTTAGACGTTTTTCTCTCTATATTAATAATGGCAATAGGTAGATGCTTGAAATATTCACAGAATATTTAGTTTTATACTCACTTCAATAATAAATAATAAAATTAAAATAAAATAAATATTTAAGGGGGTTCCCATACAGTACGGAACCCTCCGTGCGCGAGTCCGACTCGTACTTGACCGATTATTTAAATTTAGTTACGGTTTAATTTGCCTCGATTTACAAAATAACTAGCGACCCGCCCCGGCTTCGCACAGGTGTATCATACTTACATATAAACCTTCCCTTTGAATCACTCTATCTATTTAAAAATACCGCATCAAAATCCGTTGCGTAGTTTTAAAGATATGTAGGTACCTATAAGCATACATAGGGGCAGACAGTGGGAAGCGACTGTTTTATACTATGTAGTAATTATGACTTAGTATTTCAGCTTTACCACATTCGTAATAATCTATTAAATAATTAATAACAGTAAATTAAATTCAACCCTAATTAACTTTTTAAAAAGCAACTGTCGACCGCGCCATGCTACAGCGCAAAATTAAATAGGTATAGGTAGGTACCTAGTGTAGGTCATGAAATAAAATCTTCATCAATTCATGTTAGGTAGATAGGTATCTACAGCTCTACTTTCATATCTAGGTAGGACTAAGAAAAGATATTAAATATGAAATAATAGGTCGTGGGTTAGTTGTGTCTATTTGGTATTTAATAATTTAAAGATAGCAGCTTTAGGGTACCTACCTGCCTACCCATCTGTATACCTGCCTATATAATAAGTTAGGTACCTACCTACAGCTCTATAAAGAAAAACAGCACCTAATTGCAATGTGTAGGTCGGCAGGAGGTACTTACCAACCTACATGGGGGATAAGTAAGTATAGTAAGTAAGTAAACGGGCTTTTTTTCTCGCAAAATACGGCGTCGGACCCGTTGAGTTTAAAACCGTGTTCAAACAAAACGTTCAAACAGCGGCATTGAAATGTTTTGACGTATCGAGTTCAAAGCATTATGTAAAGTTGGGAACAAAATAGGTAGGTAGGTCATCCCACAACGAGCAACCCTACCGGCCGCGCTTCCCGCGCTCGGGGTCAACGACCCCGCATTCCTGACGTTTGCATTCCCGCGGAAAAAAAAATCCGCGTCAAATTACAATCCGCCATTTTTTTGCAAGTTTATTGTCTTCAAATAATTTGATGCGAACAATTTCTAGATAAATCCACTTACCTATAAAAGCAGCAGCTATGTTAGGTAATTTAATCAAATTGTTCTGATTTAATTTTAGTTGCGTAAGTATTCATATTTTATTTTTATATTTATACATTTATAGGTAGTAGGTGTTCCAAAGTTTTATTTATATTAGCTGGCTTAATTTAATTTTAGCGCTGAAAATTGACGTTTCAAGTCAAGCAGCTGTCAAAATTAAAAATTAATTTACGAATTTATTTTTAAATTGCTGGCCAGTTTTCTGCGTCAGTCAATCTCCTTATTATTATTGTAAAATTGATGGATTTTTTTTCTTTCGGTGAAAACCGACTCTACAACACATACGCATTGCACTAGAGCCCTAATTTAGGTATATTGTTTTCTTGTTAGATATTAGAGTTGGTTTAAAAAAAATCTAGGTAGATACGGTACTTAATGCTTTTTTTATAATTAAACCGTTTGATCGTGTTTCTTTGTAAATTAAAATAAAACTACCTAAACGAATTTATATATCCGTCACGAAAAAAAAGAAACTGAGATGAAAACCTCCTCCTTCACGGAACTCGGATAAAAATACAATTACGGAAACAGCCAGAATGTGGAACGCTTTGCCTGGGTCTGTCTTCCCGCTAAAGTACAATGTGGGCGTCTTCAAATCCCGAGTAAATAGGTATCTTCTAGGTAAGCGTGCTACAACCTAGACCGCATATCTGCTTAACAACAGGCAGTATGTGGTCAAACGCAAACCTATTCAGAATAAAAAAAAAAAAAAAAAAAATTCTGGTAAGAAGCCATGACAAAAAGTAATAAAAAATTGAAGCATCTATCATTTTTATAGCATTATTCTTCAAGCTCGATCGTTATCTTGACATCACATGGTGATTGTAACAAAAAACCTTCAAAAATTAGATTATGCGCCCAAATAACATTAGGTACGTAACCCTTCACGACACCCCTCAATTAAATTCACATTCATTCAACCCTTTTCAAGAAAAAAAAAAGAAATAGATAAGCAGGAAGCATAGAATACGCACTTCCGAACATAACCTCTACTTATTACATATTCTATGAGGAAACTAGCTAAGGTTGCCAAACAATAGCCACTTGCTATTACAATTTCAATATGCTTTTAGTCAAACATACATTCGACTATAAACTTTATGCTCTCCGGAATAAAGACTAGCATTTACAATATCTCGCTTATTTATTGGGGTAACCAAGGGGTAACGGCATCAAAATCTGTCATAATCCCTGCCACAAAGTTTAGTCAATTTTTTCTAGGGTTGGCAAATGTCACATTTTTACGACATGTCACTTCATTATTTTGACAAGTAAAACGGCTCTGATCAAAGAATGACAGGTCCAAAACGAATTTATTAACTTCAATTTTCGAATATGGAATTAGGGTTGTCCTCATTAAGATGATGAGTATTAATTGCTTCCAAGCCTTTTTCTTTTTATGGCATGTTTTCAAGTGCCTCAAAAATTTATAGTTTTCGAGTTTTACTGCGATAAATACTGTGTTATGCTACATGGTTTCTCTAAAGATCGTAATTAGAAACGTTTCAATGAATTTATGGCTTTGTGATTATCTTAAAAAGATCTTTAGCCATAATCGTAAAGTTTCAAGTTCGTTCTTATTAAAGTATAAAAGCCGTTAAAAAATTTAGTATGACAAACTTACTCAATTTACTAATATCGTAAAAAAGTACACGGATAAAATTGTATCAGAAAAAAAAGCGTTGATTTTAAAACTTTCTCACACTCTAAATTTAAATTTATCCACGAATCCGGACAAATCTGCTTCCTTCCAAGCTTCTTGCACGTTATCGTTCCGGCTTCCCTTTCTTAAAAAGTTATCATAATATTAGCATTATTAAATAATAAAAAGTCTGAGAATAAATTATAGTGGTGTAGAATAATAATAGCCGGCACGGGACGTCATCCCTAATAAATTATTTATTTATACAAATCACTGTACTCGTAATACGCGCTTAGGGTGGTAACTGACTATTTGTCACAACAGGAAGTGAGATTATCCTCATTATGTGTTAGAAAGTGTCGTTAATCCCTTTTATTTGCCAGTTAAGCGTTTTTTTAAGCTTTTGGGTAACGGTTCGATGGGTTCCGTAAAGATATAATTAGGTACATACAATATATGCTATGTTAGGTAGGTCATTTGCAATATTTTAATGACTCTCATAATCATTATGAAAGAAATCTTATGAGAAGTAATTATGAAAGAAATCATTTTGTTAAGTAGATACAATACCTGAGAAAATAATCAATAAATGTAATCGTTTTAAACTGCAAGGATTATAACGACATTACATTAAATATTATATACGCTCGAAAATAATGTAATAATTACATAAATATAATGGTTCATTAAAATGCTATGAATGATTATAAAACATTTAGTACATACCTACGCCTATTCAATAAAATAATATAGAAGCAGTAGGATAACACGTTCGGTCCTTATCAAACTAATCTTTTGGTTTCGTTTGTTTTTTTTTTTTTTATAAATAAAATAAAATAATCGAATGCAAAAAAAAAATCTCGGCAGATTCACCGGAATCTGAATCAGAATATATATATTTTTTTTCCCGGTAACTATTTATCTAGACTTCTGTTCTAAGGCTTAGGTATAGATATGTCTTTGTGAACTTTTTGGAAGACTTTAATCCTTGTTTTCCTCTGCGGGGCAATTCTGTCAACCGATCTCGTTACTAAGGTGACACGTTCTTGAACCTGTCTCGTTTTTCTGACAGTTTTGAGCTGTCGGAACTGTCAGAAAAACGAGAGAGATTCAAGAACGTATCACTTCAGTAAAGAGATTGGCTAACATAATTGCCCCCTCGTAATACCTGTTTAAGTAGGATTGTAGGTACACTATTAGGTACTTATTTCTATTCCCCATCTACGCTATCTTTGGCTTTTTTTAGCTTGGTTTATCAATTGGCTTATGCCGTGTATAATATTCAGCCAACTTTCCACTGCATCTGTAACTGTACCTTTCACAAAAACGTCAACCCTTAGCCTATTTGTGTTAGGCACACCTTGTTTGGATTCCCACGATTGCTGCACAAATTGAACGTATTGAAAAGTATAAGAACATGGTTAAAGTGTACTGATATTTGTGTCTTTTGAGTTAGCGTTGGATGCGCACCTGCCCGTAGTCGAAATTTTGGACTCCCACGATTTCAAAGCTTCTTTGGTTTGGTAATGTGGATTGTGGATACGGATTAGGTTTTTTTTTTACATCAATAATCTAGTTATTGATTAGTGAGAAACTGAATAAATACGTTCTTATCTGTATAGGTTACTTTAGTTTAGTTTAGGTTACTACTTTTATTTTAGTTTAGGTTACTTTAGTACTAGAGTTTTGGTTCGGACACTTTTTTGCATGATTGTGACTCTTTAGATATGCTCGAAGGCAGGCTTTTTAGTTGGTCGTAAGGCGATTGCAAGCCGACTACAACGCCGCGCGATGCCAAAGTGCTCGGTTACAAGCACTAATTAGGTGACATAACGTCGAGATTAGAGAAAACGGGTCATTGTAAATTATTTAATGTAAATATCTAAGTCGGTATGTATGACGGCGCTCGAACATTTTTTTACTATTTTCACTTAGGGACTGTGTCTCTGTAGATATTTGCTCGCAGGAAATAGCACTTTTACTTAATGTGAATTGGGAATATCTATTTATAGGCGTCATTGGTTTAATATTAATCAGGTAGTTATTATACCTACAAATAGATTTTTGGCTATGTCTAAAGTTATTCATGTTGAAGTCTAGTAAAGATAGACATAGGCCTCCCCTATGGGTTCCATTCAGTATGTCACAGTCACATCGTCTGTCCATCTAGTAGTCCTATGTGCGTGGTTTTCATTCGAGTAGGTACTTTACGGCCCCTCGGCTGTCGCTACCTATAATAATTATATTAGTTTGCAATAAGGAATGAGAAGATTCGCAAACGAACCAAAGTAACCGACATAGCCTAGCGGATTAGCAAGTTGCGATGGCAGCGGGCAGGGCACATAGTTTGAAGAACGGACGGCCGATAGGACCGTAAAGTTCAGCTTAGTACATCCAACGACCAGCCGGGCTAGGATGCGCACCACGAAATATTTCTTTCGACGTATCAGAACGAGACAGAGTTATTACCGTGGTTATGGCGAAGTATATATATCTGTCATTTTTCACAGGTCGAAAAGAGTTTTTTCCGTCGCTTTTCGTGGTCGCATGCGTGGCCTACTGGTGTACTGACGGTATACTGGAATGCAGCAATGCAGGCCGCTTCCTGCTGGCCATATTGGAAATCTAAGAGGAGGCCTATGTACAGCAGTGGACGTCGTACGGCTGATGGGTGAATGATGTATAATGCAATAAGGAAAAATCCAAATTCGCATACGAAATTTGTAATGTTTCCTTTAATGGAATATCTAACAATGTGGTAGGTACAGACGGACAGCCTTATCCGTGACCTTGTACCCGTTTCCTGCGTCCAGGATAAAAACTTTATCAATGACGTCAGCGAAATCCAACATGGCGGCCTTTGCTTGGGCCATTTTTACCCAGGAAGTAACTAAACTTTTTGATAAAGACACCTGTGTGGTAATGGGCGAAAACTCCATGGCAAACCTTCATAACCAGTGAAAAAATTAAAAAATGATCTGCGGGCAATTCTGTCAACCGATCTCGTCATGAAGTGATACGCTCCCCGCTCCCGAATCCCTCTCGCTTTTTTGACAGTTTTGATAGCTCAAAGATGTCAAAAAAACGAGAGAAGCTCTAGAACGCAGCAACGATATCGGTTAACAGAATTGCCCCGCTGTTCTACAAAATACATCTATACCAATATTATAAAGAGGAACGATTTGATTGTTTGTTTGCATTGAATAGGCTCCGAAACTACTGAACCGATTCGAAAAATTCTTTCACTGTTGGGAAGCTACACAATCCCTGGGTGACATAGGCTATATTACATTTTTTTTAATTAGGTATTCTTACCCGAGCGAGGCCGGGGCTGGCAGCTAGTTCCATATAGGTCCATCTTCATAGTAGTCCAAGTGTTCAAATGTAATCCTCAGAATAAAGACTTACTTTAGTCCTTATTCTGAGATGTAATCAATCAAATAAAGCGCAGCCGAAAAGCTGTAATACTTTTAACCGACTTCAAAAAGGAGGTTCTCAATTCAACTGTCGTTTGTTTTTTGTATGTTCCGCGATTACTCCGATTTTGATGGTTTTTTTTGTTTGTTGTAGAAAGTACTTCAGAAGTAGTCTCATTTAAATTTTATCGAAATCAGCTAAATCGTTTTTGAAAAATCAAAAATAATGTAAAAAATACTAGGTACATCAATGATTATAATAATACATCGGTTCGTGCAAACTATTCGAATTCTGTACACAGTTGAAGTGGGTTGTGTAATTTTTGGCGAAAACCAATTTTTTTTATTTTTATTGTAGGCATCCAGCCTTTTATGTCTTTAATTGACTACAAGCCGATTGAAGTTAGCCAACGAAATCACAATCACGTTCGAGAACTATAGTACCTATGTAGTAAGGGCGTGCTATCACCTTAACTAATCGATTTCATAAGAAACTGGTAATTCGCACCGATGTCACAGATTAAGACTTTGTTATAATTGAAACTGACGAACAAAATCTACAAAATACATTCTGCACTTTTATTACTCGTTGTGATTATCCGATTTCCAAGAAAAGAGGTAGAAAGTAAGGTAGAGGAGAGCTATAAGCTTCAAATTCTAATAATTCCTAATTAGCTCAATCTTATTTAATACCCAGGCGCTTAGTTTACTTTATTATTACCTAGCGATAGGTAACAGAAGTGTTTACTGTTTTCCAAGAAAGAAGGTCCTCATAAGCTTTTAATCTTATGATTAAAGCCAAGGAGTTTAGTTAACTTTATTATTAAAGGAGGTTCTCATAAGCATTTAATTCTCTACAAGGTAATTAAAATCTAATAAGTTAGTTTAGTATATTCTTTGTATTTTGCTAACTTCCTCGAAAGGATGTTCTCATATAAAGATATTTTTCTAATTTTAAAATTAAAACATAAGTACATACATAATGTACTCGTATTATAGGCGGACCGTTTATCTGAGACGTCGCCTGCGCGGTACAGGGGCGCCGGGGGAGACGACACAGGGGACTGAGACCGGTGCGGGCGGCGGGTCCATGCCGCCCGCACCGGTCTCAGTCCCCCTTTGTCGTCTACCCGCGCGCCCCTGTACCCGCGCAGGCGACGTCTCAGATAAACGGTCCGCCTATAGTAGAGATGAGTTTATTATTTAGTTAGAAATCAGGAACTCAAAGCTTTCGGATTAGATAGTCAATGGTCAGTGTGATGTGAGGTGTGACGCTAGCTCAATTCATGTATAATACTTATTATACTTTTGGTGTTTTGGTGGACGTTTTACGCAGCGTAGCCAACTCTACGGTTTTAACTGTAGATTTACAGTTTTTTCGATATCTTTACAGTTTTCAATTTAAGCCTAAAAAAGAAAAACCGTAGATCTACAGTTTAAAAGTGGCAATTTTAAAATTTTACTGTAGGATTGCCAACGCCCACGTTCTGAACTTACCACAAACGTTCAAAAAATCCCAGATGTGAGGAATTTTATGATTTTGTAGAGAAATATAGCAAAATATCGCTATGTGAGGATTCGTTCTTAAACCAGCTTTGAATTTCCTGTAATTTGTGGAATTCCCCACAAATTCGCAACGCTGACAACACTGGTTTTAAGCTACACTAGCTTACACAATACCCTACCTTATTAGGTAGGTACTTAGGTTCGTATAGGTAGGTATAGGTATCTAAAATCTACAGCAATCTTTGCAAATATCCGCGCTACCTTAATTTACTACCCTTGGACGTTAATTTATTTATGACACCACAATAATGGATAGACCCCACTTTTCTGCCATATTAGTATTCAGTTTCCGTTGCTACCCCCACCCTTGTCTCACCGGAAGTTTAATGACTAGCTCGGGGCACAGAATAAATGGTAGCCACTAAGTCATGTTAGGTATGTCTACACGAACAAGTGTAAAATTTTAAAAGCATCGATCGTGAACATTTAGAAATTGCATATATTTCTTTATTATCATTTCAGCCACAAGACACGTCATCATTTTTTTGTCAAATCTCCATTAAGAAAGACTGTTGGTAGCGGCCTGAATCCAACGTGAGCTTATCTGTGCATCCTGTGAGTTGAGTAGATTCACATTCGCCATCGAATTTCTAACACTAAGTCGTCTAACGATTTTTTCCTTCGTTAAAAAGCCAAGTCTGTAAATCCGTACAAACATTCCAAAGAACTCATTGATATAGGATATTTTGAATCTATACGTTGTATACTCACTAGCAATAACTATACCGAAGGCAAGCGTTGCCCGAAGTGTCTCTACTTCAACATACTATTGGGTATATTAATATTCCAGACAAGTTTTGCTCCATAATACTTTTATTATTCCAATTCTATATCTATACGTTACAGGTGTGCGATTTATTAAACCATTTTTTTAATGTGACCCTGTACCAACGCCAAAAACTCCTCCATGGCCCTCTAGATTTTCGCTTTTGCTTTACTGCTTTTTAAAAATATGACCACGGCACTCGTCCGCATTTGCCATTTTCCAAGTGGCGGAACGTTACATCACATTACATAAATCGGTTAAGTAAATACAATACCTAGAAGAATAATTTACGAACATTACCACGCTCTTCACGAACATATCATTCTTTTTAAAAAAATGTTTTGCTATTGAATATATTAGTTTTTTACATTAAATAAATCGTGCCTGTGGTATTCGCACATTATATAAATAATCCCAACAATACTCTTATATACCTTCAATGTAATATTGGTGTAAGTAATGTTGTTGTTTATTTGGCTCAACGTATAAGCATTGCCATTCAGCGTGGCAATGCTGCCAGCATGCTGGGCACGCTGCCACTGCCAACCGTCAGTGGGCTTTGAGCATTTGAATTATCTTTAGATTTCAAGGGTCAGTGGATGATCCAATTAATTTTTATGTAGTCGTAGTGTAAGATTGTATTTTATTGTAGTTAATAAAGGCACTTGACATATTAAAAAAATGTTATACGTACGAGTATCTACTATTATTATTTCACTGTATCAAAATTATTATTTCAATACGATATCAGGCGTATATTTGCCTTCACCGGAAGCCTAAGGCGCGGTAGGGAGGCCTTCGCAGAACAGAGGCCTGCTACCCGTTTGATAAGCAATCACATTCACAGTTCACTGATAACAACTGAAAACTATTATAGACTCTTGACTCTTTCGTGGTTTTAGCTACTACTGATAACTACTGATTTCAATTCGATTTAGATTATGTATTACTAAACCATCGGATGGCTAGCTGTAATGCAGCGTTTTTTAAGCTATCTGAAGGCTTTGACATAGCTAATCAGTTAAAACAACCAGGGTCTATTAAACATATCATCCGAGCCTCGTTGTAAACGCTCAGTTGTAAATGCCACATGCGGCATTATTGTGGAGGTTGACATCACAAATGTCTCTCCCAAATGATGGACAGATTTCGATGTAACTTCTTGATTTGTTTTAATAAACATTTTCAATTATTTATATATTCAAAAACTTTGTTGTTGTTGTCTATAAACCAAAATTTAGGTTATCTTAAATATCGACAATAGTTTTTAGCTTCAAAATTTTAGTTAAAGTTTTACTTACCTATCAATAAAATAATTATTCATAGGTATCTATTATTATTTACTCTAGACTCCAGTCAGACTTGCGCATAGCAACGCGGAAAAATACTCGAAATCAATCTAGCCTGGATCTATCTGATTGTTCTATCCAATTGAAGCCTAAAGTAATCCAATCAGTTTTGAAAAGCCGCTCTGGAAATTCCACTATCAAAGATTAGGCGATTAGAGCCTGCAACTAGTGATAGGACCCACACTACATGATATAGGTACGAGTACCTAGTAAAGATTTCTGCCAATCGTATTCCGCTCCGCTAAATTATAGGCATAGACACGAGTATTGATAATCCACTTTTATAATCCAAGGCTTCTTTATAGAAGATAGTTAGCAATGCTGATATTAATCATGTGGTATCAATTTGGGCTTCTGAAATTGAGATAGCAATCGTCATCATCATATCAGCTGTAAGACGAATGCAAAATTCTCGAATGGAGCTCACGTATCGGCAAGCAAGGTGTAAGATGTCCACCGACTTTTAGGACTTTGCCCTTTTTAGCCTGCCCAAGTCCCCTAGAAATCAGGTGTGAATAGGTATCTTCTAGGTCTACATACTCCATCCTCGGCTACAACTTTGCTTTCCATCAGGCGAGTTGGTAGCTAAATGTAGCCCTATTGACTTTTAAACATAAAAAAAAGCATAAATGAAATTACCAAATTTTTTATTTAAATCGCATTTATTACCAATACAAGGTGCTTTTTAGGGTTCCGTACCCAAAGGGAAAAACTTTATTACTAAGACTTCGCTGTCCGTCTGTCCGTCTATCCGTCTGTCACCGGGCTGTATCTCATGAACCATGATAGCTAGTTAGCTGAAATTTTCACAGATGATGTATTTCGGTTGCCGCTATAACAACAAATACTAAAAAAATTAATATTTAAGTGGGGCTCCCATACAACAAACCTGAATGTTTAGACGTTTTTCGGGTACCAGGTAGATGCTTGAAATTTTCACAGAATATTTAGTTTTATATTCCCTTCAATAAAAAATAATAAAATTAAAATAAAATAAACATTTAAGGGGGGATAAAATTTAAATATTTTTGTATGGGATACAGTACGGAACCCTCCGTGCGCGAGTCCGACTCGTACTTGGCCGATTATAATTCGGTAGCAAGCTTTTGTAAGGGTTATTAGATAATTTGATTACTACATTTATTCTTGTCCTAGTTACCTATGTTTTTAGGCATATCTATGATACGGGCTCAGCTAAGTGTACCTAGATGTTAATCATTGATCTAGTTATCCTAGTGACTCCAAAAAGCGACCATCAAAGTAAGCCACTAAATTAAAAGGATTGGCTAAAATTGCTAAAAGGTTTCAAACATTATTTATGCGCACTCATGG
Source organism: Hypomecis atomaria (assembly GCA_964007245.1). Lineage (NCBI taxonomy): Eukaryota > Metazoa > Arthropoda > Insecta > Lepidoptera > Geometridae > Hypomecis > Hypomecis atomaria. Next base: position 3,721,653 of record OZ023295.1, on the reverse strand, counting down.
AAGCCCCTTTTGAAAACTGATTTAGTTTGAGACAAGTCTAGTAAAGCACAGTACTTACATGACATTGATATATTTATAAATTCATCGAAATTTATCATTCATTCAAATGCATCGAAGGTGAATATACAAACCATGCATCATTCTCACAAGACGTTTAAGACTTTTTTAAAAAGCATGTATCTTTGATTGTATAAAACAAATAAAAAAGCTTTCGTGTATAAAATCTTTCTTATTATCAAGAAGCCAAAGGCCTAGGTACGCCTATGAGAGAATGTGGTCAAACGCAAACTTAAAATCTCAGTTATTTTAAAGTTCTACCTAGTACCTATTTCTGCAACCGGTACCTTTATAAATTCACATAAAGCAATGCGGGGAAAACTGTTCTTATCTCTTATCGCATTAATTTCCTTGACGACTCGTCGCCACGATTATTATTAAATTAACGTTAAAAATTCAACGTGTACGATAAGTCGGCCCAATTCGGGACCTACTTGATAATCTGATAAAATAAAACTCGTTATTTATAAGTAATTGGGTTAGATATAATTGATAGCGATTACATGAGACTGCGATATGTAAACTACCTAAAATATGTAAAATCTTACTATGTGTTTTAACACATGTTTTGGATTTATGGTGCAATACTGTCAATATCATTATTGTACTATTATTTTCTTAGGCTTTTTCAATGTGATTAAGTAAAAGAAGATTATGCAAAGAGTAACAAAGAGAAAAAAAGAGATATTTTTTTACGATTGTTTTTCAAAGTGCAGGGATTTAAAGGTAAGTATTTATTTATTTATTTTGATACCTTTCATTATGAACAAAATCTCTTTAAATTGAATTAAATTATTTATTGCAACATATGTAATGTTCACATGCGGTTCTTAGTTAACATGTTATGTATTAGTAACGTAAAATACATATGACCCTATAAGGGTAAGGGTATGGCACCTTATTGTTTATACTGGAACGACTCATAACTAATTTATCATTACAAAATTAGAAATTTATTATCATTACTGTGCAACACATTCTGTATAAAAACATAGGGAGTTTTCCAGAGGGATATATGTAGGCACAGATGTAAAAGCAAGATTGTCTCATAGAGATTCTGGTCACTCATTATCTATGTAGAGATCTCTGTCTTTTCCTAATCGCAAAGGTAAAGAAAATTAATAGTGGTTCAGTTTCTTAACAATATGTCATGTGATTTTTTCGAATTTAGCTTCCTACTTTTCGATAATTCTTTGTTGATTAATAACATACGAGTACCTAAAGCGATTGATAACTATTATCGCGCTCGTGTTTAATCGCGGATTTGTAAGTTGTAAAGTTATATATGTACTTATATCCTAATGCAGACATTTTTATAGCCTTAATATAGGCCATTCGACGCTTACGGCTCTTATGTAATTAACAAATTAGGAAAGTGAATTGAAATAATTATTTTTCGCAAAAAATAGCATGACCGACTTCACCCGTGTTCAGAATTTGCGAATATTTCGCACGAATCGATGTTACATTTTTCACATTATTATTGATTTATCAAAAATGGCTCAGCAGATTTTAATAAAAATTTAATGAGACCAATTTCGAAGTAAACTCTTGCCAATAAAAAAATAATTATTGAAATCGGACTACTACTAAAAAAAAGTTATGCGTGGTTATACATAAAAAATATATAAATACGCGTCGAATTGAGTACCTCCTCCGGTTTGGTTCGTCGGTCGAAAAATAAATGCTATGTATCGCACGTTTTAACTTTGACAGAAGAAGGAGAGTTTCAACTTTGACGTGTGTACAGTCTAGTCAGTGGCGTAGCGTGCCTTGGCGGGGCCCCGTATTACAATTTGTTTGGGGCCCTTATGAAGGGTAAAGATTTCTCAGAAAAGAAAAAAAAAAGGTTGCATAGAATTAAAATAAATATTTATTCATCATAATTAGCTATCTGTCACTTTTTCCAAATTTTTTACAAACAATTCAAATATAGATATACACTCAGTAAAGGCAGGGGCCTTTTTTTCAGCAAACTGATTTATTAAATGATTTATAGAAGTTTTTTTTAGTTTTTGCTTACGCACGTTGGGGGCCCCGTAGCCCGGGGGCCCCGTATAATTGATACGGCAGATACGGCGGTAGCTACGCCCCTGAGTCTAGTAGGTATGCAGGAAATGATTTAACAAAGTGCAGAAACTTTAGAGGTGTATATACTCATCATTATTAATAATAATGAGCATATACACCTCTAAAGTAACTAATAACTTTTACTATGGCACCAATTGGCAACAAACATCGATTCGCGGACAGGGAAGATTGGCGAAAGTGGGGGGAGGCTTATATACCTTGCCGACTATCCGTAATTACGACGATAATTTATAAGTACATATATTCATGCATACTTTGATCTGATTTTTTTAGCTGAATCGAAATTCTGAATGGAAAAAATTGAATTTCCACATGTCACGTATTCACGGAAAAAAATCATGCAATTCTAAAGTCGTCACTAAAAATGCGCTAACACGCATTATTTTTATGTAGGGCAATAATTACAGAGTTCTTTAACCCGGTGTCCAATTTACGCCAAGTCAGTGACAAGAACTGATTCTTATCAAAATAAACTAACAGGTACCTTCGAGTCATGCTCCTAATACCTAAGTAAAGCCTTATAAGTACGCTTGCACGTATTTCGCGCTCCGTCTAACATTGAAGAATAAATAGGTACTGTACTGTATCAGCATTTTTAATAGTCAACTGCAGGACGTAGGCCTACCCACGAAGATGGGTTTGATTGTGGTGGATTCACATACGCCATCGAATTTCCTCCACGGACGAATGCAGGTTGCCTCACGATGTTTTCCTTCACCGAAAAGCCAGTGGTGTGAAATTCCGTAAATAAATTCCAAAGAACTCATTGGTACGGGACTGGGATTTGAACCCACGACCTTACGATTGTAAGGCGGGTGTCACTACCACTAGACCACCACGACTTTTTAATAAATAAATAGGTATGTTTTTGTAATGTTTTCTAATATCTAGAGAAAATACTCAACTTTAACTCAAGCCAAAAATCAAGTCTATCCGATGCTCTGTTGCCGCGTGAAAGCGTAACAAACAAACTTACTTTCACATATGTATATAATATTAGTTGGGAAGTAAGGATTATCTTACTTGTCATTCCACTTTCAAAGAGTTTTTAGTGTACAAACATATTTTTTACAAAATATTATCAATCGCAGGCTAATTTTTTAACTTGCCAATCACTGACCAATCACGGACAGCCCCATGTATGCTTATATCATTAAAACTACGCTACCGATTTTGTTTCCTTTTTTTTAATAGATAGAGTGATTCAAGAGGAAGGTTTTTAGGTATAATACACTTGTGCGAAGCCGGGGTCGCTAGTAAATGTAAATAATAATTATATAAGCGGAAAGCGCTTTCCTTCTCTTATTGTCTGACGTAACGGTTATAAATATAAATTTTGTAAATTTTGTTTTAAAACAAAACCTGCATATTGTCCACACTCTGTTGATTTTCCCGCGACTTCACATACCTACTTATTTAAACATTTGCATAGCGTCGTTAATGTACTGCTGAAAATACCAAGTTGATCACACCAAGGGCTACAAAGACTAAGTACGTAGGTACAGATTGTTTTTGTAACCATGTTTGCCTAAAATTAGCATTTTTTTGGGTATTTTATTAAAAATAAAGTTCAAATAGTCATATAGTCATTTAATCATAACACCATTTGTTACAAGTCAAAAAGTAAACATTACATTAGGGCACTATACAATATAGCACGAAATAAAAATAGATACACTTGACAATTTCCAAATTAGTCACTAAATCTTAATACAATTCAGGTAATTTTAAAAAGTCATTTATGTCATAAAATAGTTGCTCATGTAGCCAACATTTTAATTTATTCCTAAACGACCCAGCGGAAGGTGCATCCCGAACTTCTACGGGTATTCGATTGTATATAGCGGGCCCACCAACATATACAGACCTCTCCGATTTCGCCAGCTCCGAGTTCTAACATTTTGTGTGCGCCACGCGTGGAACGTTGAGTATTTTAACCCAGGAGTTAGCTTAAATTGAGCTTTAGTCAGGATTGGATTTCGCGCAGCTTGTAGCTAACTTCACACCCGCCAAATAGTTTGATTCGGCCTATTACTGTAGTATTGTTCAAAAACCCGCGTACCCCAAGTAAGATTTAGACGTTGTTATCATATCACAGATATAGAGGCGTCCTTATAGTCATATTGATAAAGGCGATAATACAAAATTACGCAATAAATTTATTTTGATACCCACTTAATATTCAAGTGTGAACGTAAGTACCTACAATAACAAAAACATTGTTAGTAAATATAGCACGGAGATATTTAAATCAATGGATTTCCGGTAAGTGTGAGTAATGACCTGGCCAAATGTAGTGAAAAATAACAATCACATTTATTAATTATTAACACTCACTTTTCTTAAACCTACGAATAACTAATTAATATAAATTAAGATAGCGACTTCAAAATAACCTTCAGAAATATTTATTTTGTTGACATCTGGGTACCACTTACCTACTCGTTCAGCGTACTTATCTTCGAAGTGTTTCTCTAGACGACGGAAATATCGTGTTCATGAGATATCATTATACTCATCGCACTCGCTTTTTAGGGTTCCGTACCTAAAGGGTAAAAACGGGACCCTATTACTAAGACTCCGCTGTCCGCCTGTCCGTCTGTCTGTTTGTATCCAAGCTATATCTCACGAACCGTTATAGCTAGAAAGCTGAAATTTTCACAAATGTATTGTTTCTGTTGCCGCTATAACAACAAATACAAAAAATAGAATAAAAGTAATATTTAAGGGGGCTCCCAAACAACAAAACTGGTTTTTAGCCGTTTTTCGGTCGGTATTAATAATGATAACAGGTGGATGCTTAAAATATTCACAGAATATTTAGCTGCATGCTCACTTTAATAATAAATCATTAAATTAAAATAAAATAAATATTTAAGGGGGGCTCCCAAACAGTACGGAACCCTTCGTGCGCGAGTCCGACTCGTACTTGGTAGATTTTTTTACTATGACGTCAACCTCGAAAGAGCAAAAAAACAGCTGTCCCCACTACTCCCCACAGATCAGGGAACAACTGATCTGTGGCTGTCCCATAAAAAAAGTTCGTTAATTTTGACAAAATGTATGAAATTGCTGTAAATCGCCGCCGTCAGATGTCCCCTTATGTTTATTTATTATTTATTGTCGGGAAAAATCTATTAGGCGTTCACCAACTTAGGACCATTTTTATGAACTTAGTAGTAAAATTCCACAGACTTCCATAATTTTCATAAACTTCCATTTATAATTCCAAATAAAATTCCATAGACTATCCTTTTTTATGGAATTCATGATCCACAATTTAACATATCTTTGATCACACCTATCACTTCAATCCTTGTTTTGATACACGTGCACACATAACTGCGCGTTAAAATAGTCTAGACATATAAAAACAAAACAACAATATCAGTACAAAACAGGTAGGCATCTTTTAGGCAAGCCTGATACATCCTAGATCATATCATTGCTTATAGTCTGGTCTGTTCCAGTCAAATATTTATAAAAAAAATATAATCCATATGATTATATTGTCAAAACATGTAATTACCTATACCTATTTGTACACAAGCTTATTAATATATATAGCAAATAGCAAGGTACAATATCTGAAACATATCGTGACTGAAAATTCTTAGAAAACAAAGCCCACATACATTTATACAAAAACCTACTTTTATACCAAAACAAATTTTATAATTGAATCATTCAGGATCTCAGACCAAACAAAAAAAAAGTTTTTTTTTGTATAGTTCAGGAACAACAAAATATAGAACATATTCTGATCGTGTATGGCATTTTAAATCAAACCCAAATGATAAATATTACACTGTCTCGTAATAAAATAACCTGCATTTATGTAAATGAACTGTGTGAAAGATGATACTAGTAAACTGGGAGCGAATTCAGATCTATCAAATAATAGAGATCACTGGATAAAGGCAGGCAGATGAATTGATGAATTCACTCATGAAATGTGAAGAAATTTATTCCACGAAATTTGCTACAAAACTCCAGTCCCAATTCGTGATCTATGGACTTCTGAGTTCCCAAAACTTTTTGTTCTTTGTACTTTCTTTCAACCTCCTGTCGTCGCGTTAAACTTTCATGCCCATATCTTCATTAAAATATTTCGTTTATACAGATGTTAAGCTCCCGCGATAGGAAACTAGGTGTGTATTTAGAGGGACTTCCTTATAGGACGTTAATAGAACAATGCTTGAAATTGTGTGACGTCTTAATAAGTGTAAAACGAGGTCAGTTTTGATAATAGCTTTCGGTGTTTAAAAGAAACACTTTACTTTAATGTTCTGTACCTATAGTTGTTGTTGTTACGTAACTTATATGGTCATCATACAAAATATTTTTTTGGCTCGAAAACAGTCAAGTCTCCATAGACAGGATGTCATTAACAATAGAAAAAGTGAATGGATTATGAGACTTTTTCTTGGAAATTGATCCTTTAATTTTCTATATACCAAAATTATAACTAGAAACATCGTTCTCACTCTGCTTTTTATTTATAAAAAATCAAGTTCATATGTTCAACCACTACAGACATTGTTTAACTGCATACTCGATTGAACACTAGCTGAAAGTTGTTTTGAAATACCATTTAAATTTTGGAAAGAGCCACCCTTATCAACTGAGGTTAAAAAAATAGCCTAAGATCAACCAAATAAAAATAAAGAAATCATTCAAGCCATTTCAGAGGAGTTCGGTAACTAATATTGTGAAATGAGGTTTGATGTATTAGAGTTTTTTTTAACATTTTCTTTGTGCATTTTCTAAATAAAATTCGCTTAAAGTTGGTCGTATTTCCGAATGAATTGTATTTGTCCGCTGCAAGTAATTTGCAAAGCGAATCCTCTTCAGTCTATACAAGTCTTAGAGTCATCCGTAGGCACTCCGTAGGAGTCATCGCTCTTAGTTTTTTTCCTGTAGAAACAATAGGCTATAAGTGAGTCAGACGCTTTACCTAGATCCAGAAATACTGCTTTGCCTAGGTCAGGTTTCAGATATTTCCGTGATATGATGTAACCGAGGAGATTTACATTTTTTTAGCAAATCAATTGGTAGGTACGAATGATTTTTATTGTTTCGTGACTATCTTACTATCATTTTTTATTTTATAAATTGGAGAGTTTGTTTGTCAGAATTATTATTTTTGTATAATATTATTTTGCATTATATTTAGGTATTTTGTAATTGTTACAAATGTTTTATTGTTATATATTTACACTAGCTTATTCCCGCGGCTTTGCCTGCGTGGTATTCATTTTGTGTGCTATCTCATGGAAGCATTTTATTTTTCTGGGATAAAAAGTAGCTTTAGTCACTTTCCGTCGTCATTCAAACTATGTCCATGCCAAAAATAAAGTCAATTCATTGCTCCGCTGCTGCGTGAAAGAGGAACAAACCAACAAACACTATGCTGAAAAGAAACCTTAAACAACCGAAAGTGCAACGTATGGGCCTTTTGACCCATAAGTATGCACATAGGAACGCGTATATTTTCTCATGATTTTTGACACTTTTGTTCCTCTTTTATAAAATTGTATACATATACATATATTTTGACAATACAAGACTAAAAAATACTTGAAGTATAAATGTAAATGAACTATGAAATATATTGATTGTTACTTATTATTTACATATATTTATATACATATAATTTAAATTTATTACTTCGACTTGTAATATTTGTTGTAAAATTTAAATAATAACTATAAAAAGACCATGAAATATCTATACACCAGGGGAACAGGCGTAAAAATTTAAAAAAAAAAAAAAAAACAACAAACACACTTACGGATTTATAATATTAGTAAGGATTAGGTATATAACGTAATTTAAAAAAAAATGCCATTGATACGAGATGAATGACTAGCGTAGTGAAGACAAAAAATAATGTCATTTATTTCGATTGTTCCGATTTTACTTCGCAATAAACTAAACAAAATAGGGCATGTACCTTTATTAGCAGGTTGCAATTAATTTTATTTTAGGACCAGATTGAAAATACCCTGCCCAGTAGGAGCGGATTCAGAGCAAGACAGGAGTTAACTGGAACAGTATAGTACATTCCTGGTTATAAACAAGAAAATGCCCGGTTGTATATTTCTACGAGTACAACTTGATATTTCAGAAAATCTAATTCATCTAAAGGTTACCGCAGCAATGACGGTTGACATTTTGTCTAGTGATTTTGTGAATAAAATTTTTTGAAAGATTTTCTTTTAAAATTCCACTGTGGAAGATTCTAGCGGTGATGGATCTAAATGTGTCTTGTCATCATCGTTATTGAACGTCCACAGGTCTACTGGTCATATTCCTCTCCCATAGATTTAAAATCCACCAACCCGCACTGGGTCAGCGTGGTGGATATGGTCCAATCACCCTTTGTGGATAGGCTTACGTCTTGCAGTGAACCTTGCGTCTTCGGATCACTAGCCCGTCGCTCTGACCACTGAGCTAACCCGCTATACTGACTCCGCGCCAAATTTTGTGAACTGTTTATCATTTTAACCAACTTATAGCGTTGGCGGCGCCACCTGTGAAACCCGTATTAGACAGGTTATCACTAAATTGAAGTTATAAGAACTTCTGAATATTGACGAGAGATAACGCACTGCTAAATCCATGAATGATTTTAATTTTATAGTGCATCCCACACTAGGTTTATCTCAAAGAGTTACTTTTTTATGATAAACTTTTCAAAAATTCGTCGCGGATGCAGGATTCGAACCTTGCGTCTTCGGATCACTAGCCCGACGCTCTGACCACTAAGCTAACCCGCTATACTGACTGCATCCGCGACGAATTTTTGAAATGTTTATCATAAAAAGTAACTCTTTGAGATAAACCTAGTGTGGGATGCACTATAAAATTAAAATCATTTTATGTCACTATGTATATCCACGCCAAAAATCAATTCTATCCGTTACTCTGTTGCTGCGTGAAAGCGTAACAAACAAACTTACATTCACATTTATAATATAAGTAGAGGTTAGCTTAGCAGTGACGCTGACAATCGTGTCGAGGTGTTAGACTTACTTACCCAAAAACGAATTGCCGATAGAGAGCATTAGAAACCACTTTTGCAGAAAACACTCCAGGTCAATATGAAATAAAGTAAGACTTAGTATGAAATAAAGGCTAATTACCAGTTCTAAGTAAAATGAACAATTGGCAACCGTACTTCATACTAGTATTTACAGCTTTTGTTACAAAATTAGTTAGAGATACATTGTATTCAAAGAAAACGCAGGTAGTCGATTTATTTAACAATATCTTGTAAGCCGTAGGCTTGTTTCTATTGTAAAATGAGTTTATGACCCAGCGAGTTTACTTGAAATTACAGGTATAACTAATCTGTCGGACAAAATGTTCTTACGGTTGTTTTATAGTTCCTCTCTCTCTTGATTTGACCTTATATACTTCTCTTTCGGTACTATCGGTTTTAATGCAAGTACTGCGGTAGCGGTACTGTCCACTGCTGAACATAAGTTTACCCATGAAAGGCGGTTGAACCGTATCCACTACGCTGGCCCAGTGCTGGTTGATAGATTCATATACTTACACCATCGAATTTGTTCTACAGACTTATGCTGCAAATTGAACTGATAATTGAACTTATTTGCATAGGCCGGGTGGCTACTTGGCTAGTCCTGGTGATGAATTTCTAAGGCATTTGAAGTATAAAACAACTAGGACCAACAATCTGACAGGACATCTACGGTTCCACTCAGTTGTAAGCGCAATACACACCAAAGACGCCGACCCGATGACACAAAAATATCAAGGCATATAAGCTGTATTGCACTTTAAACACTACCCACGGTCACCCATCCGAGTACTGACTGTGCCGAGCGCAGCTTAACTGCGTTGATCGTTCAGAACCATCTAGTCAAAGTTTGTTGTGCTACGCTCTGGGTCTGCCACTCGCATAACGCAGGTAAACCTGCGGTGATAGTTATGACATACCTACACTATGAGTGCTCTTGGTTTGTAACTTGTATATACAGGGTTATTTCTAATCAATTAGCATCCTTCTAGGGGCTTATTCTGTACATCAAAACTAACAACTTTTGTTCTGCGACTTTTGTCAAAATTCAAAAAAAAATCAGCTGTTCCAAACATTTTGTCGCGGGTGAACGATATTTTTATATGGGACAACAAAAAGTTTTTTGACTTTAGACAAAAGTCGTAGTACAAAAGTTGTTAGTTTTGATGCACAGAATAAGCCCCTAAAAGGATGCTAATTTATTATAAATAACCCTGTATATCAACGCAGGTGAACCCGCGACAAGCAGCTAGTGTGACTCGCCGACGGGTATATTCCGTTTGATTCAGTCGTGGGAGGCGCGCCGGTGCCAACTGGGACATTACGTCTCCGACGCTTCCTACCACATAGTCGGGACATTTCTCGAACGTCGTATACATTGCTCTTTTCATACAAGAGCAGATGCACTCGTAGGTGAATGATTTTGTTCAATTTGAAACTTTATTTGGAGTCTTCAAATAGTAACCCAAGTAGCCCAATGAGCTATGGAGAGGGCTATGCTCGGAGTCTCACTGTGGGATCGAATCAGGAAGGGGAGATCCGTAGAAAAACCATAGTTATCGACAAAGCCCCGCGGATTAGCAAGTTGACGTGGCAGTGGGCAGGGCACATAGCTCGGAGGACTATATAATGACCGATGGGTTGGAAGGAAAAGTTTCCAAGTGGAGCTAGGTGGACGGATGGCCTCATTAAGACTGCAAGATCACGCTGGATGCAAGTCGCTTCTAACTGGTCATATTCGATCCATAGTGGAGGCCTATGTCCAGTAGTGAACATCATAGGGCTTATGGACGGATGGATGGTATAATATACAAATAATAGACATACCCGGGAAATTAACGATGACATAGAGGTAGATCACCACTTGCTTGGAGGTCAAATATTTTGAAGAGATCTCTACTGTCCTCATTAAGACTGCAAGATCACGCTAGATGCAAGTCGCTTCTAACTGGTCATATTAGATCCATAGTGGAGGCCTATGTCCAGTAATGAACATCATATGGCTTATGGACGGATGGATGGTATAATATACAAATAATAGACATACCCGGGAAATGAACGATGACATAGAGGTAGATCACCACTTGCTTGGAGGTCAAATATTTTGAAGAGATCTCTATCATAGAACCTGAAGTAGTGGTAACGCTTATCTAATATTATTATACTAAAAGTATTACACCAAGTACCTACCTATTATTAATTTGTTATTGCTCTAAATACTTTATGCTTAGAAGCGAATTTAATGGATACAAATTACAATGATAGTTAGAAGTAAATATTTTGACCGAAAAAGCTCCTGCGTAAAGCTAAGCTTAGCTTTCGAGAAAGCTCCATAGTATTCCAGTTTCGTACTTGTGAGTCATTTGTAATGAATTTATGTACGGATTTTCGTATCACTGCACTGTCTTCTCGGTGAAGGGAATCATCGTGACCTGCATTTATCAGAAGTAAACATTCAATATGTGAATCTTCGATCCAATATTTTTATGTGAATCCACTTTGTTACTGGACCTGTATATACTTAACCGAACTATAAAGTTAAGATACATTTATTTGCCAAACATGTTTAAATTTATAGGTGTTATTTAGGTGATAAATTATCCCAACATATTTCTACCCTATGAGAGGGTGTGCAAAGTAAGTGGCGAGTTATTCGTTAATTACACCAGATTCTGATATTACATTACATTACAATTATGTTTATAGCGTAAGCTGACATTCTTTTTAATTTATTAATTGAGCATTTGGATTATCTTTAGACCTTCAAGGGTCTGTGGATGATCCAATTGCTTTCTATGTAATAGTAGCGCAGGTAGTTTTAGTATATAATATATAGTATTGTATCTTATTGTTATTTATTAATAATACGATATTTTTTTGTTAAGATATGTGACAGATACAGTAATAGCGGCATACCGCCCAATCGTCATTCACAAGCAGGTCTATATTAAAGTGTGACTTATTAAAATGACTGGTACGGTTTGGTACGGAAGTATATTATACATTAAAATGTATTTATTATGTAACCGAACCGGAGGAGGTACTCAATCGACGCGTATATTTTTTTATGTATAACCACGCATTAATTTTTCATAGTAGTCCGATTTTAATAATCATTTTTTTATTGGAAAGAATATACTTCGAAATTGGTCCCATTAAAATTTTATTGGCATCGGCTGAGCCATTTTTGATAAATCAACAATAATATGAAAAATGCTACATCGATCCGTGCTAAATATTCGCGAATTCTGTACACGGGTGAAGTCGGTCATGCTATTTTTGGCAAAACATAATTATTGTTTTATATTTTTATTATAATTATGGTAAAAGCTCTGGAAAGCTGCGATGTACGGCGCGCAGCGAGAAAGCTCTCGATTTTTTCCCAGCTGTGTCTAAATATAGCTGTTTGCATTGTTTTGTCTGTTCCGAATGTTGCAACAGCTCGTTAAATGTTTCCTAGTTTATGAAAATAGGCCGGTCGCCGCTAATTGTTTCGTAATGTAGGTGCAGCTTTGTGGATTTTTTATGAGATTTATATAAAAGTAAGTTCGTATAGGCCGGGTTTATATTTCGGCGAACTGTGCTGTCGCGTCGGGTTAATAATCGGCCAAGTACGAGTCGGACTCGCGCACGGAGGGTTCCGTACTGTATGGGAGCCCCCCTTAAATTTTTATTTTAATTTTATTATTAAAGTGAATATAAAACTAAATATTCTGTGAAAATTTCAAGCATCTACCTGTTACCATTATTAATATAGAGCGAAAAACGTCTAAAAATTTAGATTGGTTGTATGGGAGCCCCTCATAAATATTTATTTTATTTCGTTTTTAGTATTTGTTGTTATAGCGGCAACAGAAATACATCATCTGTGAAAATTTCAGCTGCCTAGCTATCATAGTTCATGAGATACAGCCCGGTGACAGACAGACGGACAGACGGACATCGAAGTCTTAGTAATAGGGTCCCGTTTTTCCCTTTGGGTACGGAACCCTTAAATGGCGAAACCTACCGTCCCTAAAGTCTGCTGCTAAATCCATAACACATAGATTTTGCGAAATGTCCGTGGGTTAGTATTCAGCCGGCTCTATATCGCATGCGCTTCGTCATTGCATGCGCCGGCGCGCGGCGCAAGAGTTCCGCAATAAAGGCTAGCTCACAGTATTCACATCATCATCATATCAGCCGTGAGGAGGAAATGTTCCAATTACACATCTCGCGAGATGGGGTAAGTACTAATTACACATCTCGCGAGATGGGGTAAGTACTAATTACACATCTCGCGAGATGGGGGTAAGTACTAATTACACATCTCGCGAGATGGGGTAAGTACTAATTACACATCTCGCGAGATGGGGTGAGTACTAATTACACATCTCGCGAGATGGGGTAAGTACTAATGACACATCTCGCGAGATGGGGTAAGTTCATTTTAATCTAGAGGGGATCTAATTTAGCACGAATAGCACACACAGTACACCAAATAAAATTAATTTATGTACGCTTACACACCACTATATTTTGTGATGTATGTTTCGTAAACATGCATTTTGCGGTTGTGTATGTGGTATACACTTATACGTAGGATTCGCCACATAAAAGTGTCTCGCGCTCTGAGTGATTTCTGGCTTTTCTTTACATCTCTGTGGTTCTAATTCACAGAACTATTGCACATATTATTATGTTATGTTACTTTAAGTTCTAATAAAATCATCCATTCAGTGCTTGTGTCACTGTGCTTGGCGGGGACCCCATTCAATAGGTTTTTAGGAGGTTTTGGGTTTATATGTATTATAGTGGTAGAGCGCTCTACCACTATAATACATATAGGTCACAATAATAACAAAATCAAAACAAATATAATGAAAAACAAAAGGAAAAACAATGAACCCCGACGGTTTATGGTATATTTTCCGGCTTAGTCCATGAGATTCTATTGACAGAATATTTCTTTTCATTCTTATTTAGTATACAAACTAATATACAAGAATTCCCCAGAAATACCTCACCAGAATAGGCAGTAGTTACTACCGTTATCTCCGGCGGCTACATTTGGCGGCAAACATTTCAAAGGATCGATATTTATTATCCTTTAACTGAGTAAAAACAATAAATGGCCCACGGGTTTATTGCTCATTGTGTTTTGTAATGTTCTTTTGTTCATTTTCTTTGTACACAATATGTTCAGTCAGGGTTTTGTCTTCGGCATGGATTTTTTAGATAGTGTTGACACCAATAAGGGGAAACCAAAAAAGATAGCGGATAACACATTTTAAGCACATAGACAATAACATCTATAGTTTTCGGCTTTTGGAATACTTTTGAAAGACCTTTTTGTTTCTAATCTTTTGGTTTTATGGCTAAAGCTTTCAAACAATTAAATTCAATGAATCCCTGCTATAAGGCTCTATGCTCCACGCAGTCTCAGGTACCTACGGGTCGTAAGCGAGATATGAACCGAAAACTTAACCAACTCTAGGCATCACTAGGCAATACGGTTTGCCTATATCCACATTTTTTTGACATTAGCTAAATATTATCCTACTACGATTATATAGGACTTATCACGCAATAAAACTTGAGATATGAGCTAATTTAGTAATTACTAATGTGTTCAAATCGCGAAAGTTTACACATAACATTAGCTAAATATATCCAAAAAAAAAAGTGGCTGTAAAAATATGCTACCTAACCTGCTAGGTAATAGTTTATCGAACTCATTGCTTGACACTGGCTATGCCAAAAAAACGTGCTATGCCAAAAAAAATTACGACAGGTCACAGAAAAACAAAACAGTAGGACAAAGTGAACCTGCCCTAATGCGGCGGCGCCAACTTTAAAAAACCAACGAGCCAAGAAACCGCCCAGAAACGGAAGGTAACATTAATTGCATTAATACACCGTGACCGCACCTTCATTAAGATCATGCCACAGATACTCTATGGAATTAAGTACATGAATAATCATGTTGCACTAGAGCTTAACTAGTTTTACTTAAAGATTATAGTTTTTATTTAGTGCTAATCGTTTTTAGGGTTCCGTACCCAAAGGATAAAAACGGGACCCTATTACTAAGACTTCGATGTCCGTCTGTCCGTCTATCCGTCTGTCCGTCTGTCTGTCACCGGGCTGTATCTCATGAACCGTGATAGCTAGGCAGCTGAAATTTTCACAAATGATGTATTTCTGTTGCCGCTATAACAACAAATACTAAAAACAGAATAAAATAAATATTTAAGGGGGTCCCATACAACAAACGTGATTTTTAGGAGTTTTTTTGCTCGCTAGTAATAACTGCAAAAGGAATGGGTCTCCCATACGGTACGTAACCCTTCGTGCGGGAGTCCGACTCGCACTTGGCCGATTTTTTAAATACCTAAGTGTTTATGCAGCATAATAAAGGTGCAACTTTTTACAAGAAGATCTACCTAAAGATATGTTTTTAATCTTCGGCAGGATAACAACATATTCTGGAAAAGTTCGTTGCTTCAACATGAAGACGAATAATAATATACTTAGGTACAATGCATGAAAATGTCTTTATTACTGTCTTTGTAAACATTTTAAATTATGATAAGTGTTATGCTAATTATGTAAAACCAGCAAATTTTTATTTACACAGAAAAACAAAAAAGATCTTAAATAACAATTTCCGCTATAACTAAACTAATACTAAAACTTAAAATAAAACCTAGTCTAAAAGCCCCTCGGCAGAGGGTAACGTGGCCAGAATGCTGGCAGCATTGCCTCGCTGAATAGCAATACTCAGCTTTTGAGCGAAATAGATGCCAGCACTCTGGTCACGTGTCACCTCTACCAAACGCCTGGCCAAATCTTTGTAAAGAGTATGAGCGTCCGGCCCCCACGGACCTAAAGTCTCAACCCCAAACGGCACAAAATGGTACATCCTGTCTAAGGACCCATATTTGTGCCGTTTGAGGTTTTCCGCTTTAGCTGCAGCAGCACCAGCCCTGTCTGCTGTGTCAGGAAGGTGAGACGGCGCCAGTGTGTCGACGCACGTCACGTCCCACACCAAAGGTCGTCCCACCCTCCATGGCACCAACGTCATTCCGTCGGGTCTTTTACCGTCGTCCCGCCACAGTCCATTAGGCTCTAGGACCGACGGGACGCCAGCACTAACAAAGGCCCGACGGATGATATCATTTAGGGTAGCGTGCCGCGAAAAGCGCCCTGCACTTTTTGCGCATGACAATGCGTGATGACCGAAACGATCGATCATATCGCCACATTGGCAGCGGTGCGGGACCAGACATGGGGCACCTAAACGGAGAGATACGCCTATCCGGAAAGAGTTATTATCCAAAAGGTTGCCAACGTTACTTGAAGGAAGGGCATGTAGCCAAAGCCCCGACTCCCATCTTGAAACGGCAAGCAAGCGAGCGCGCTCTGTGGTACAACTTGAGGTTTGAATTAGTTTTTGCAGTTCTAACTCACAGAGCGGCCCGTCCCACTGTCTCTGAGAATTGGGAGACTTGGGCAAAAGTTGGCTTGGGCAAGCTATTTTCCAACTTTCGACAGCGTCACTCAGATATGTAATTTCTAAATTTGGAAGAGAGGATGATAATATGTCTTTTACTAATTTTTGAGTGCTGAAAACTGAGGACAAGAAAGCTGGCAAAGATACACTGGAAATTTTGCGTATACCGAGGCCACCAAACCTCACAGGCAGTGAGGCTTGGCGCCAAGCGCGATCGTCTAAAGGGGTGTTTAGAATGGTGGTGAGTGTATCTCTTTGAACGTTATCAAGCTGTTGTAAAGATAAAGGATGATTCCAAAGCTGACAACATCTAAGAGAATACATAAATTTTGGAACAAACAGACAGTACCGAATAATGAAATAGGCTATATGAATGTTAATTTTTTGGAGACGGTTTGACACTGTGTAAAAATTTTGAATTTTTTCGTCAACAAAATCTTTGATTGACTCATCTAAAATCGGAGAACCTAATAAGCGCAGCGATCGGTTTTCTAAAATTTTTATATTTGGAGCAATTTGATCGAAAAGCTTTGTTATCTCATCCTTTGGGACTGAGGAGGAATTTGGAATAAAGAGTTCGCATTTAGAGAAATTTAGGGCGAGCCCTATTGTACTAAACTCTGTTGTTAAATATTGGAAGTCTTTAATAACAGTGCTAACGTCGCCTCCAAGGGATCCATCATCTAAGTACCAGACGTTAAATTTCGATTCTAGTTTTTTGATGATAGGATGAATAGCTAATGAAAAAAGAGCAGGCCCAAGGGGGTCACCTTGCTGACACCCAGTTTCAGACAAAAGCACGTTATTTTTGTACAATAATTTGGAGGGTTCACCATAACATTGCCGAACAAAATTGTAAATGAAGGGAATTTTGTCTTTGATTTGGGCCAAAAAAGCGTTTCTATTAACGGTATTGAAGGCGTTTTTGACATCCACCTTCAGCAAGACTTCACCTCCTTGGTGGTGAAGGAAAGTTCTTAAGGCATGGACTGCCGCCTCACAGCCACCACGTGTACCAAAACCGAGTTGTACAGGTTGGTATTCCTCGCAAAGTATTTTTTTTATATGCTTGACACATATTTTGGCTGTAAGGCGACGGTACACTGTACCAACAGCAATTGGTCTTATGCCGCCATCCTTTTTAAGAAGCGCGCATAGGTTGGCGCCGTATAACAATGCTTTAATGTCGCTATTTACTCTACCTGCGAGCATTAAATTGACTAACGTCGTCAGCTCTTTCAGTAGGGAGTCCCCGATCTCGCCGCAAGTAGCACTTGTGAGATCTTTCAAATGTTGTGGAGTGAGAGAGTCGAGTCCCCCCGCTGAGCCGCTAGGAAACGACGCAATGGCGTACGTGATGTCATCTACACTGGCAATAAGACATTCTTCTTCTTCAATGGTCGCAGGTAAAGTAAAAATTTGGTTGGCTGCTGATGGTGGATGTTTGTCCTTGAGTGCCAGCAAAGTGTCCGGAGTATTTGGTGCCAATGTGTCGTCGGAAAATAAAAGTCTCGCTGCGCCTCTAATGTCTCCTTCGTCCATCTTGTCTTCTACCAATCGATAGTTAATATGAGAAGACGCCGGTTTTACCGCATTATGCGGAGGGAAGGCAAAATTAGGGCAAGATTTAGAATTTTGCTGACAATTTTGTTTAATTTTACTAGTTAGAGAATTGTGATCTGATGGGTTTTTCGAAACGTGGAGAATCCTGTAAGGGAAAGTTAACAAGTGCTCCCAAGCCTCATTAGAATTAAATGTACTAACATTTTTGACATCATCAATGAGACATTTCGCCACACTAAGTCGTGCGCCACGGGGAATCCTTTTAATTATTGGTAGGTTGGCTTTAAAATTTCCTAAAGTTTGTCCGAAATCTGGTTGGAGGTTTAAATTTTGAAACTGAATATCATTTTCTAAAGAAGGTAATCGATGACACCTACTCGTGTGAATTTTGAGTCCACGATTACCTTTAAAAAAACGAGGCTGGGAGCACTGGTTACACTTTAAGAGGTTTTCCGACGACACGACACCACCTAAAATTTCACTATCGGTCCGGATAGTCGCATCTCTCTGCAGGGGCACAGAAGTGGGCGGGTTAACATTATTATTTACAGTAATATTTTGGTCTTCGTTCTGCTGCTGATTGAGTGTGAGCTGCTGTCGCCTACAACGCCGAACACGCTGTGTTGGCGGAGGCGACATAGAGACGGAGTCTTCGTCCGGAGTATGGTAGATTTCATCGTCAGAAGTTGGCGACGAACGATGCATAAATATCTATATAAAAACATAAAAATCCACGCAGAGGCGTCACAGCAACAATAAATTGTTCATGACAGGCAGCGCTGTTATTTGTACATGCGCAACAAAACGAATATGCGAAGCGGCCCGCCAATTGAGGCCATATTATTATTTCGAAAAAGTAGGTGTATACCAATTTATCTTTTCCCTTCGCTCAAACTTCGCTAAAATAGCGAGCAAAGATATTTATATTAATTTATTTGTAAAAAATTTAAAATTAGGCCACCATTTCACTTTGACATTCTTGTTTTTTTTTTTTTTTTTTTTTTTTTTTTTTATGTAAGGATAATTGTGTTGTAGGTACTGTACAATACAAAATTAAGATATTTTTTGTTAGGTACCTATTAAAAACAAAGAATTTTGACTTTGATGAAGAGATGGTGAAAAATGAGAACTAATTTGTAAATTACGTGGCGTGATCTAGAAAATGCTGACACGTAATATCATTGTACAATAACTACAATAAAAAGTGCAATCATAAAACACACACAAACATTCCTCATACGAAAAACCTAGAATGCTTTGCCTGAGTCTGTCTGCCCGTTGAAGTAAAACGTGGGCTTTTTAAATCCCGAGTAGATAGGTGTCTTCTAGGTAAGCGTGCTACACCTAGACCGTATATCTGCTTAACATTGGGCAGTGTGTAATCCAACGCAAACCTATACGAATTAATAAAAATATACATAATTTAGCGCACAAAAACTATGAATCATCACTACATAGTATAAAACAAAGTCGCTTTCCGCTGTCTGTCCCCATGTATGCTTATATCTTTAAAACTACGCAACGGATTTTGATGTGGTTTTTTAAATAGATACAAAGATTCAAGAGGAATGTTTATATGTAATATACACCTGTGCAAAGCCGGGGCGGGTTGCTAGTAATAAATACAATTAGAAAATGTCCACAGATACCAAAAATGGAAAATGATACTAAAGAAATTGCTGGTGGAATAACTACGTTCAATTTTTCAATCGTGACATTGATAGAAACAATTAAAAGCTGGAATGCGTCTTAACCTAAAAATTCAGACAATAGCAATGATTATAATGATGATTAAACACTATTTACCAATCTGTCGTAAAAATTCCATTAGGATCGTTTGTAACAAAAGGTGTAAATGATTTACTGTCATTTTGTTTACACAAGTGTTTTAGAACATTCGGTAATTATATTCCAACCTTAAATCCCCGTCTTAATTCCGCTTGCTTTTGCTAACTCTTTATTCCGTGACAAAATAAAAATTATGGCAGTATAGAAAAATTATTATTTTACAGGGTCATAGGTATTAAACGCAAAACCTTTTAAGAGCGGGTCTGTAGACAAACAACTTTTGTACTACGACTTTTGAAAATTCGCAATAAAAAAACACTTCTCCATACATACAACTTTTGTACTACGACTTTTGAAATTTCGCAAAAAAAAAACACTTCTCCATGCATTTTGCCGCGCGTTGACGAAGTTTTTGTATGAAAAAGCACATTTTTCTTCGTGATTTTCCAAAAGTCCTAGAACAAAAGTTGTTTGTCTAGGTGTGCTAGACCCGCCTTTTAAAAGATTTGCGTTTAATACCTATGACCCTGTATATTGGTAGGTAAGTATTGTGCTACCCAAAAAGTAATATAAAATTCGAGTAACATCAATCAATTATTATAAAATATAACTTTTTAAATATGTACAAGCTTTCGAGATCCTGGATATCATGATTGTAGCAGCAGAGAGCTAGCCAAGACAAGTAAAACGAACCCAAACACGTCGGGTCTATCTTGTTTAGTACAGGAGTTCCTCTCGCCACC
The DNA here is from genome assembly GCA_964007245.1 of Hypomecis atomaria. Taxonomy (NCBI): domain Eukaryota; kingdom Metazoa; phylum Arthropoda; class Insecta; order Lepidoptera; family Geometridae; genus Hypomecis; species Hypomecis atomaria. The sequence goes on along the minus strand of OZ023295.1, from coordinate 3,700,868 downwards.
TTCCGAGTCCATCATCAGATCAGCTCAATGGTATCATGTTATTGCAATGTCACACGATATACATATGCGTGCAAAGTTTCAGCTCAATTGGAAACCGGGAAGTTGGTCTTTAACTTGCAAGATTCCAACCGAACTTACACACATACCTACATAGGTACATCCATTGCAATTTAAATAAAAGCTTGAAAAAAGTCCAAGACGTTGTTTTGGCAGTTCGCAGTGTGACCATCAGACATGTAGCTAAAGTCCTAAGACTTTATGGAACTCATATAGCAGCGTTCGAAGAATTCTCAAGTTCTTACTAACGAAATGAAAATGAATAATGATTTTTCGCAAAAAATGGCAAAACCGACTTCATTGTGTACAAAATTCGAATAATTCGCTTGAATTTGTGCATACAAATTTTACATTATTGTTGATTTTTCTTTTTTTTAGCGGTTTTCCGCTCAGCCGATTAGGTACGATAAAATTTAAATTGGACCATCTCGAGAGTATACTCTTTTGAACTAAAAAAGTTTTTTTGTGTCGGTTCATAATTGACAAAAATATCGATAAACATACACAAAAAAAAGACAAACAGACGAACATAGAACCTCCTCCTTTTTGGAAGTCGGTTAAAAAGTTCTCCGCGATTAAGATTATTAATCGACGAACAAAAGAAAATACGTAAAAAATAATCGTAAATATAGAATAGCAGCATGTTTTTAATAAAATGATTTTTTGCGTACCCATCTGATGAATAAATTATTGAATCAAAATGTTAGCGTCTGAATATTCTGATTACAAAACCCACTGTTTTTTCTCTATCTTGCCACAACGTTGTCAACACAGTTTCATTCCAAATGTAGTCATTTATGAATTAGTAGGTATGCATTTTCTAAATATGCTTATTATAATAAATCTTACTTTAAAAACATGTCGAGTATAAATATATGGCAGGAACACAGATAAAAGAGGTCGTGCAACTTTTCACACATGGACAGATAAATAATAGTTTTATGTGACTTTTATGCGTTTTATTTTTGTTCTAAATCAAAGTGCCGTATCTATTATGTTAGTTACCTATTCTCGATCTATTTAATGTGATGTTTTAGGATGATTCGTTTAGTGATAATTTGTCAAAAATATTTTATAGTTGCTATTCGAACGCTTCCTTTCAGTCTGTATAGCATATTTCATGCGCGTAGGGTTACCATACCTCAGGATAACTCTTGAGTAGTCAGGATTTTTAGGCACTCTCTCCTTCAATTTTTTTTCAGGACTTTGGAAATCTCTTCGTGATAGGCGATTGGACGTAATGTAGACTTTTTTGATCAGAGAACAACCATATTCGTGTTGTGTGTTGTTGTTGAGAACAACCTTGTTCTTAATAGCGAGCAAAAAACAGGTTTGTTGTATGGGAATAAATATTTATTTTATTCTGTTTTTATTTGTTGTTATAGCGGCAACAGAAATACATCATCTGTTAAAATTTCAGCTGCCTAGCTATCACGGTTCATGAGATACAGCCCGGTGACAGACAGACAGACGGACATCGAAGTCTTAGTAATAGGGTCCCGTTTTTCCCTTTGGGTACGGAACCCTAAAAATGACTCATTTCAAATCTAAATTACAAAAGTCCACATCTTTTCGCGATGCCCATATTTGTCCATAATCTTAAAAGCTTCCATAGAACTCAAATGATTCAACTGGATTATCTTTGAATAAATTTAATCATTGCACTTCCCGATAAAGCGCACATTTGGTTATGCCAAAACAATTCTGGAAATTCCGTTGCCCTCATGGCACATGGCGCGCCGCCATATGTTATTATTTATGGTATTTTTTATCATGGATCAATCATAGTTTGTGTAACTACGCTACGCTACATACTTACTTTTCGGGTATTATTGCCAAGCAGGCAATAATGCCCGAAAAGTAAGTAATAATTAATAGCAATAGCATCGAAGCAACGGATTGATTTGATCTTTGGCATGAACATAGTTTGAAAGACGGAAAGTGACATAGGCTACTTTTCAACCCGAAAAAATTAAAGGTTCCTGTGGGATAGCACAAAAATTAAAATACCACGTGGGCGAAGCCACAGGCAACAAAGCTAGTATTGTCATAAAAGTATTGATTTTCCCAGATATTGTTATGTGTACTGCATTCCAGGTGTCCTGGGTGTTGACTCCAGATGGCGCATGGCAGCGGAAGGCGGGGATGTGTGCGGAATATGGCGCGCAGATTCCACACCCGCTCCGACGTCATAATTATGACTAGCTTTTGCCCGCGGCTTCGCCCGCGTGATATTTTGATTATTGTGCCATACTATAGGTAAGTTTTATTTTAACGCTATAAAAAATAGCCTATCTATGTCATTTTTCGTCTTTCAAACTTTTGTTCATGCCACTGTGTAATTGTGTATGAACCTAAGTTAAGTATGTAATATTGTAATTGTAATATTGTACGATAACAATGTTTTAATGATAGGTACTTAAGTTTGTACTTGCTGCGCCTTCAATACAGGGTATATATGCCATATATAAATTGTGTATAAATTCGCAATAAATGAATAAATAAATATCAAGTCAATCAAATCAATAAAGTCAAACGAAACTACTAACTTAGACTAAGATTTAAACTAACCTCTCTCTATAGTACAGTCGAATTGATTTTAAGTTTTTTATAGTGCATCCCACACTAGGTTTATCTCAAAGAGTTACTTTTTTTATGATAAACATTTCAAAAATTCTGTCTAATACGGGTATCACAGGTGGCGCCGCCAACGCTATAAGTTGGTTAAAATGATAAACACTTCACAAAATTCGCCGCGGGGTCAGTATAGCGGGTTAGCTCAGTGGTCAGAGCGTCGGGCTAGTGATCCGAAGACGCAAGGTTCGAATCCTGCATCCGCGACGAATTTTTGAAATGTTTATCATAAAAAAAAGCAACTCTTACAGTCGAATTCTTTAAAATGTAACTACTCAACAAAGGACACAGATCCTGGAGTCTGTGGGTCAAAAATTTAAATATATAAAAAGAAAATAAAATATCAAGTCAATCCGTTGCTCCGTTGCTGCGTAAAAGAGGAACAAACCAATTAATAAACTTTCGGAATAATAACATTAGTAACGATAAGGATGCTTCCGGCACCCGGACATTGGGAAAATCATAAGTTTAGTGTAACCATAGTGATCTAGACAGCCAAATCTTGCACGGTTAGCATTAGACTACGACATAATTTTCATGACTTGACCGCGAGAAAGACTTATGGTGAGGAGGTGCATACTGCAATGGAACATAGCTTACATAGCAGAGCAAATTAATAATGTAAAAAGAAAGAAACAATGGCATAATACTATTTTGATTTACTGGATGCCGCAGTGGCTCAGGGGTTAGTAGCCCTGACCCATGTGCCAAAGAGGCGAGGGTACGATTACCACCCAGGGCAAGCAATTTTGTGACGAACATAGGTGTCTGCTCTGGGTCTGGTGATGATATCCAAAAGTTTTGCAGCAACACCTGAATGAGACTAGCACATGTCTGGGATAATAATTGGCGTAAGAGGGAGGAGGCTTATCGAGGAATCGAGAAAGGAGGCTTAACGATGAAGGCTTCGGCCCTGCAGTGGGCCGAAATAAGCTGATAATTATACATAGACTAATAAATAAATATTAGGAGACCTCTTACAAACGGTCTCTGACCCCAAATTAAGCAAAGCTTGTGATATGGCTGCCAGAGACTGATATACTACACATACAAATTTTTAAATATGTACTTACTTATATAGATAATACCTAAATTAGACACAGAGCAAACTCCTATGTTCGTCACATACGAGTAAATGTTTGCCTTAGGTGGGAATCGAACCCACGCCTTTTTGACCCAGGAGTCAGGGTAACTAACCACTAAGCCATCGAGTCAACAAAGATAAAGAAAAAGGCCTGCTTTTCACCTGGCGCGAATAAAATGAGCAGAAAGGGGGTGATTAAGGCCATCATTATGAACAACTTTACTATGAGGCCTACCCAGAATTCGAGAAAAAATCGGCAGTTTCAAACATCTTGTCGATTTCAACTTGCAATTTGGTATGAAACAGCAGTTTTTTTCTTAAATTCTGGATTGACTTATAGTAGAAGTTGTTTATAATGATGGTCTAAATCACCTCCTTCCGGCTTTGTTTACCTTTTCAGAATAACCTTGACTAATCCTAATTGAGTATGCTAGTACCTATAGCTTATTATTTATATACTAGCGACCCGCCCCGGCCTAGCACAGGTGTATTATATATATAATATAAATTTTCCTCTTGAATCACTCTATCTATTGAATAACCGTAACAAAATCCGTTGCCTAGTTTTAAAGATATAAGCATACATAGGGACAGACAGACACGGGGAAGCGACTTTGTTTTTGTACTATGTACCTATATAATGTCAATTACGTAAATTTCATGTTAGGCCCAATAGTACATTCAACTTGTTGTTTTAGCACCTGTAGCAAATAAATCGAAAAGACAAGTGCCATTCAAGTAATGAAACCAGCTCGTTACTAAGCCACTTGTTAATAAATAAATATGTTATCTGATTATTTATGGACTTTTGCTACTTAATTTACTGTTTTAATGACTCTATAATTAGGTCACAGACTAGTATCAAAGGTACGCTTCGATTACATTAATACTGTCTGATAATATCGGCTTTTGCAAATTATTATGACTAAATTGGTATAGCATGATTTATTTCACAATTTGTATATTTGCTGTTAGGCATTTTAACAATGTTACCAGCGAATACTACAATAATAGTGCTAATACCGTTTTATTGGTTTATGAGTTTTATATTGTCATATTATAGGTATATGCAATAAATGATTGAATTTTGAATCGTACCATTGTCAAATTATATCATCCATGGCATGATACCAGAGACAGATACGAGTATACAGATCATTGGCGTGGCTTAAGTTTTTCTCTAGCTGCACTTTTGCCCACCCCAGAATAAAAGTACCTATTGAAGACCTCAAAGTTATGTTTACGCAAAACATTGGCTGATTTTTTCTGTAATAAATAAGATGTAGTGCAATATTTCTTATTCAAGAGATTGACACAAAAAACTCAACATTCTGTTACAATTGAACGGGTGAAAAGAGTTTTCTCCGCGGAACGCAAATTTTATCAAAAATCTACCTCAATTTTCATCGATGTTTTTTTCATTTATTGGTCTTTTATAACATGTCAGTCATACAAGGCAAGTCAGTTTAAAAAATAATTATTTTTCGCAAAAAATGGCAAAACCGCCATCCATCGTGTACAAAATTCGAATATTTCGCTCGAGTTGCTTAACATTATTGTTGATTTATCAAAAACGGCTCAGCCGATTTCTGTAAAATTTAAATAGGACTACTTTGGGAGTATATATTTTTGAACTAAAAAATAATTTTTCGATTCGGTTCACAATTGGCGAATTTATCGATGTTCATCGTGTACAAAATTCGGATATTTCGCTCGATTTGCCTACATCATTGTTGGTTTTTTCAAAAACGGCTCAGCCGATTTCTGTAAACTTTAAACGGGACCACCTCGGGAGTATATCCTTTTGAACTAAAAAAGAATTTTTCGATTCGGTTCACAATTGGCGAAATTATCGATGAACATACACAAAAAAAACATACACACGAACATAGAGCCTCCTCCTTTTTGGAAGTCGGTTAATTAAAATAATTATGTTCGACAGAAAACGCGAAAACACTGGTCGATTCAGAATCCTAAAGTTAGCTTCAGTCAGGATTGGGGCTTGCGCAACTTTGATTCCGGCTATATATCTATCGTATCAAAGTACACACCTATATGTACCTATCTATACGGAATCGTTTCTATTCCGCTACCAGCACTAAATCATACCAACTTTGTAGTTTCCAGGTCACTCCTGACCGTTACATAAATTTTGATTGATCCTCTGATAAATTGTAAAGTGATAAGTAGCTAAACAAAGAAATGTTATCTAATTGCTCGGTAGGCTTAGAAACGATAAGATAAAACTTAGAAACTACTTTTTGGCTATCGGTGTTAGATAAATAAATACACGTGGAGACTGTTATCAGTAGCCTCGAAATATGGCAGAGTGACGAAGCAGTTGTCATGTACCACGTAGTATAGTAAGAGATTGTATGAACTAAATTATAGTAAGTATGACAGTCTAAATAATATATACACACACATTTTTATCTTTTTATATTACTACTTAGCATTGATAGAGGTATACATTTTCTCTCGAGAGGGTAGCAGGCACTTAAGCAAGGCATACCCTACCCCCGAGTGGGTTCCCGCCTTGTCGTGGCGGGGGGGCTTAGTAGCCAGGTCTTCCCAGCCTGGTGAACGAAGAGGAACCCGAGGTGGGGCCGGCCTCTCCGGGTCTTGGGCCCAGACAAGCCCGTGCGGAGGCTGGCCAGTAGGTCGGCTTGCCGACTGAGGTGGACTGCGGTGTCGCGCTTGTCGCGATGCCGCGGCCGAGCCCATCGAGGCGGGGGTGGCGACGGGATGGACGGGCGGCGAGAAGGCCGCTGCCTATCCGTCCTGCCAGCGGCCCTAACGGGTGCCGCCAACGTGTTGGCGGAGGCGGTGGGGCTGCAGGGGAAGAGGAGTGTCGGTATCGCGACGGCCGTTCTCCCTATCCTCTGCAGCCGTAGTGGCAGGCGCGGGGCCACTTTAATTGACCCGTTGCATCGGGACCAGGGCTGTCGAACACGGGTGCTGTCTGACGCCTAGTGCTGGTTGGTCCCAGGCGGTGGATGACGATGTGTCTGGTGTTCGGCACATCGTTATACTGGCGGGAGCCGAAGCTCCGTGGTGGGGCCCAAGTTGGGCCAGCGCTGTCGGGTGCCGCGGAGGAGTGCGCAAGCGTGCCCGTAGCCCCGACACCAGGCGCAGTGGTGGAACACCCAGGGGTTTTGGTGGGTATACTGTCCAGTCGGCAGGACTCCCACATAACCACCCGCCTGCCCACGAGGTGTGGTGGTATCTATAAAAGATTTCCCCTGGTAAAAAAAAAAAGGAATGCCCTACCCTGCTATATACGCACATGATACTTAAGATGTGCACAGGTGGACAAGTAACTTCCCAATAGACTCTCGAATATCTAACGCGCCCTGCGATCTTTATGAGAGCTTCTATGTCGTGCTATTCAGCTATTCTACCGATACGTGATTCCCATTCAGGGACTTTGCGTCCCTATCGGCCATCATTATAATCTTCGATTCAGTGTAAATCTAAACTCTATCGCCATGTCAGGCGGCTTAGATACTCTGACACTAGGGCTAACCACCCGGCCTATACAAACTTCCTTGCTTTTAGTGTAAATCTATAATTATTTCATAAATATTCTTGATGAGGTTATGTATTCGAATCTCAACCTTTTCTGGGATTCCATGATTATAATTGGTGCTAGCTTTAAAATATAAAGGAGAATAGGTATTATGAGGAAATCTACACATGTACGGGAAGAACGATGTGCATATATGTATAATAGAATAGAATGTGTGAATTCATTATTTAACTTCCAAGTCTTACAACTGGACCATTAAGGACAGATTCCAATAGACATTTCGATGACACAGAAAAATAAAGAAGATTTCAAATGTTTGAAAGGTAGAGTTGGAGGCGGATGGAAAAATAAACTGGACCAAAAAAAGAAACCAAGAGACTAGCAACAGCGCTTGGCAACGGTCCCTAAAATGTATGCTACCACTTACTAACAAATGAATAAATATCTTCGTGGAGTAGAACATTAACAGAAACATAGTTCTTGTTACGTAAACTTTTGTTACGACATCTCTGACTACTATTTTGTCTTTTCAATCTACTTTAGATCTAGATCTAACTCTAGAAAAAAAAAACGGTTTAATTACGGGCGATAGTTTTACGTGATAACGTCAGAAGAAAACATTGTTGAATCAACAACTGAGACTTAGGACGATTGTGCCTCTCTATCGCTTGTTCGTGCAGAACGGAAAGCGGAACGTGATACTTTTTCGTACGAGCAGCCGGCATTCAACGACTTATAAGACGTCATAAAGTCAAACATTTCCATCTGAGTGTGTTACTAAGCAAACAACGTACATATTTATGTAAACAATTTTGTATATTTACTAGTAGATATGTACTTACTTTTGAATGCGCTGTTGGCATCTTTATCACTTTTTGCTCTGTTCGTGCGGTGAAAGTTTGTTTGTTTAGGAAAGTTTTATTTTTTAAGTTGAGATTGAAAAGTGAATAAAAATACTAACCCGCAGTATATATACGGCCAACCGATAACTATATCCATGTTATTTATAAGTCTGAATATATTACCAGCTATATTTCTGCACATTTTCTCCTCGATAACATAGATAACTCAATGTTAGGTGGGCAAATTATCATGGTAACCTTACCAATGGCCTCGACTTGATGACATCTGATATCCAGTTGTCTTAAACAAGAGTTTTAGTCGTTGAATCGACTCCGGACCCAAGTTGGCCGCTGCAAGTTTAACATGGCCAAATGGGATTTCTCTGATGTAATCTCGGTGGAGTGCGACTGTGGAGCTGTGCAGACAATGCAACACCTATTGTCCTGTCCTCAGTGTCCAAATACTTGCACACTGAGCGACCTAGTGGAAGCCAACCCTCCTGGAGTAGCAGTCGCTTACCACTGGGCGAAGTTTATCTAGATAGATCCTCACCATCTAGATCTATCACCTTAGAACCATCGACACGAAGAAGAAGAAGAAGAACAAGAGTTTTAACAGTTCAAGGTCCATTTATCCCTAAAACCATCTATGTATAAAGGTCTTACAACTATCGATAAGATTTTTTTTGTCATTTATTAAGGTCATTTTTTTCCACAAGTGGCGGTTATCGTTTTGTGTTGAAAAATCTAAGTGACTAATTGATTTTTTAGAACTGAGCTCCTAAACTCTTCTTTGAAAAGAAAGGTATAACGTCTTTATTGTCTGCCTTTGACTTGCCCTACTGTCCAGCCGTAGGACAACGCAGGCTGAAATAATTAGACTCTAGCTAGCTCTCCAAACAGTAGACTTTACGACTCATTTCTAACTGAATCTTCATAAGTCATTCTCGACTAAGTCTTGACTGATTTGTATCACACTCGCAAATTTTGTTTAGGTTTAGATTCTTAACAATCTTGCCAGATATTATCGAAAACGGCTTATTAATGGCGTTTTTGAGGAAATACCCCGCCAATTAAAAATCGCCGACCGGTTTTTTTTTAAAATATATGTATAGAGCCTGTTTACCAAGACTCATCGAGATTCGATAAAAAAAAGCGGCCTGTAGGCAAAAATCAACATCCGAACAGATGACAGCAAAATCATCGTGTGGAAGCACAGACCTTCGGTTCGCTTCGGTCAATAATTTTGGCAAATAACGTTTCTCTATCACAGCTACTCAGTGGAGTCAGTAGCTTCCCCTAAACAGGAGATGTCATGAAATACATCACAAATGCACAACTGTTCTGGGTATGAAGGCCTTCATTGTAAAAACATTTGCCGTCCCGGGAAAGCCTACTATTACTCTGGTACTCTTCTTTTCGAAGGCAAACAAACTGCTAATAAGTGCACTACGATTAGGTTGGTAAAAATCTGTCATTTCTCAGACTAATCTTAAATTAGTGTGGTGACTACATGGACTTGGCATTTTTTCTTCCATATCGATGGGTGGCTTTGTCAAATGTAGGTAATGTGCTTATGCGTCACCACATTGTTACATTCGTCCATTGGCACCCAGCATTATGTCATTCCTGTTGATTGGGCTAATTGCATTGCGCACATTCTTTAATTCCCTCTTCCTACTTCCTTCCTACACATTTTTTTCACAACTGGGTGACTGGGTCTACAATCTACATCTTTTAGTTTTTGACAAACCTAAGGGCCGGTGCAGAAATAATGCAATTCAAGTCTACTGCAGCGTGCCATGAATGCTAGCAGTATTGCGTTGCTGAATGGCAAGTGGTTCTGTTCACCAACCTTTAATAATCCTCTGCTCAAGATATGCCTACCCATGAATTGCGATTGCACCATTTCCGCCACGCTAGCCTAGTCGTGTCTTGGCGGATTCACATACGTCATATACATATTTTCATCTTCGGACACATTTTAAAGGCTGCCTCACAATGTTTTCCTTAACCAAAAATCCAGTGGATTCAAACACCACGAGTTCCTAAGAATGTAGGTATTTCTAAGGAACCGAGATTTGAACCCTGGTTTTCCCACTAGTACACGACGGCTTAGTTGCCACGTTAAATAGTACGCTTAATGACTTAAGAACCTGATAATCAAATTATAAACGTTACCACCTTAGTTGACAGTTTGCACTCCGTCTCATGCCAAATGTAACGACCGAATGTAATTCGCTGAGTCATCATCAGCCAGTAAAAAAAGTCTCAAATTTTGACCTTGGCCTACGACGTTTGCCTACGTCATAAGTGGAAGGGCATCTCAGCATGTGCTCAAAGCCCGTTCGTTAGACCTGACAGTAATTGGCCACCGCCAGTGTGTCACTAATGCCAGCCTTCGCCAGGGGCCGTGGGAGCGATTCCAGCGCCTGGGAATCGCCCAAAACTATTGTTTTTGCCGCGTCTATAATACCTATCATATCGTTAGCAATAACAATCGTTTAAGGGAACTTGACAAACAAAAACACGATTAATGGATGTTAGAATTGCCGCCTATTTGAGTTCATCGTATTGCGTGTGGTACTTACTTATGTTCTTTCTGTTGTTTTTCTATATTTTTAGTAGGTATGTAGAACTGTTACTACGCTGACTTCGCGGATCTTGACCAGCTAATTATTATCAACATTGTAACCCAACATCGGTGAAATAGATTGATATCTTTCTTTTAGCTATAGGACAACAACTGCTGAAGATACTTAGGCTTCCTTTATTTCGTATCAACTCCCGCCAGGCGGTGACCTCCCGTGGCCTACGTGGAAGTCGTTCAATCTGCTCCGGACCCAAGTAGGCCGCTGTAGCGACAACCTAGTGAAATGAGGATATTCAGAGAATGCTCAGTGTCTATGTGGAGCTCCGGTACAAAACACACAGCACCTGCTTTGATGCCCTGAGTCGCCAACCTGTACTTTCCAAGACCTATACGACGCATCTCCTTGTGTAGTAGCTGTGGCGAATTACTAGGAAAAGGTCTTATGAATATAGATATCTGGATCATCGACTCGACGAAGAAGAATCTCGTATAGGTATATTTCTATTCTCTGTTATATAGATCTCACCGGTAAAAGCAGCTTGCATCCAGCGCAATCCCGCAATCCAAGTGAGGTTCTGTTCACTTTATCGGTGGGCGTCCTACGCTGCGCATGCCATGTACGTGGTCTGCATCTCGAACTTTTCGATCCCATCGGTCATCAGGCCTCTCTTCTCAGTAAGTTTTCCAAAAGTTAACCACTACAAACCAAATATCATCAAACAAATATTTTATATTTTTACAAAGTATTACTTTTATCAAATCTTATACTAATTAAAGATAATCGTGACAAAACAAAAACTGCGCCAAAATTCCATCTAAACACTCTGACATAATCGTTTCGGGACCAGCTGATCCTAATTCCATTTGAACTTATACCCAACCAAATTATCTTAGTTCAATAAGGGGAGGGACTACTGTCGAATTCTCTAAGTAAGATCGAAATTTCAATTTCAGACGTTTTAATTCTTCCATTCGACCGTCCACGACCGCAGGTTTGTCCCTGAGTACATATATGTTTACAGATACAGAAATATATAAATATGAACGTTGCTACCTGAACTTTATTGCACCCATCACTCGACGTCAAGATACGATAACACAGATAATAAAAATATAATAAGCTCAATGTTGTCAACGTTCCAAATATGTAATTAGAATTTTGACCGCGTAATTTTTAAGCTTCTTTATGTGTTGCGAAAACCTTTTGATATGTTTTCGGCCAATAAAATACACGTTGTAGTTAATTTAAGTGTGTCGTATAGAGTCTTTATTAAATTAAAGTCCTTTTTGATTGCCAGTTAGCGTAATGGAATGCTTTCAATACTTTCAATAGTGATGTGCTTGTTTTTATTATCGTTACATTTTATAAAGTTTGCATGGCCTAATTTTACGGTAATGGAATTTTAATCAGTATATGATACTATAAATACAAATTAAGTAAATTAATACTGTAGGGTTACATGCTCGCCAAATACTGAGTCTGTAGTACCTTAGCCTTGTACTTAAAATAGTAGTTTATGCAACTGTCTTATAATGAAGGGTATTAAAACACGAGTGTGAGTTTATGAAACGAGCGCAGCGAGTTTCATAATAGTAACGAGTGTTTTAATACCCGTGTTATATGCAGTTGCATACACTACTTTATCTTCACTAATAAAAATAAAAATAAAAATAAAACATATTGCGAAACATTAAATTCACGCGTACGTGTATTGTCACAGTGAACTTGGCGCCATTAAAATCTAACCAATGAGAGCGCAGCTGCGCGCGCAGGGCCAATCAGGAGCGAGCGCGCGATGTTATAATGAGATTTTACGATATCGATGTGGATATTATAACGTCATGTGAAATTGCTTAAATTGAGTGTTTTGTTGTCTGCGCTATAACAGTAGTCATTATAAGTCAAGTATTGGAAACATAAGTAGAATGTTACAATATTAGTGTAGATAAAGTCATATACGAAACATTATAAATAACTTTTTACTAAAAGACCAACCGTAAAATCACAAATAAAATCCACTGTCGTATAGAAAGAGTTATTAATGTGCTGTGTTTCTCAATCGGTTTAGTGCATGGTAAGATTTTATATGGGTAATCATTTGCAATTTATTAAAACAAATGACTAAAGTAACAAGTTACAAAATAATTAATATATAAAGTATTTTTTTTTTTAAAATACAAACGCCGAAGAAATATATTTTTAAAACAACACTAGTAAAATGAATCGACAAAATACAATTTCGAGTATCGATGTTTTCGTCCTTCTCGATGGAAAACACCGTGACCTGTTATGGGTTCCCCACACCCAATAATGTATGAAATGATATTGGCAAAGAGCATTTTGTCGATCATCACGTGGCTACTGACCTGACACCATCGTATAATATTTGTAATTTAAGACCTAACATATTCGACACAAAAAGTAATAATGTGGAATCCCATTTTTAAAAATCAATGGTCCTAATGGCGACTTCAATGTAAATACCATTTTTGCTCAATGCACAAAAAGTATAATATTTTCAAATATTTCTGTCTCTAAATACGTTTTGCGTTAATATTACATAGTATTTAAACGTATTTATAATATTAATTATACATAAATATAGCAGCTAGTACCTATTTCATACTTAAAGGTATTTCTTTACAAAATGCAAGGGCATTCAGTGGTGTATGTATGTATACGCTCATCATTATGAATAACTTTTACTATGGGATTAACTACAAAATTTCGAAAAAACTTTTTGACTCTCGACAAAATAACTTCGTTGTGTCCGGCCGCCCGTCTGACCGTCCGTCCGTCCGAATATTACTTGACAAAGTCAAACTTTCACATTTATGAACCAAATTGTATGAAATTTGACATTATGATAGTTTTAGTACAGATCCAATTATAAATTGCTAAAAATTTCTAAATTATGTATTTAAGGGGAAGCTAGTACTATCAACACATAAAGTGGGGATGAAAATTTTTTTTCAACTTCACCCCTCATATTGGGTAAGTATCTGAAAAGGGTTCTTAAAATCAAAATAAGGTTTCCTAATTTTTGTTTGTCACATGTATCATTTTGTGATATATAGGCCGCCAAAGTTGAAAAAATAGGGCTAGTGTCCCCCTCCCCCCTTAATTTCTCAGTTTATGGACCATATTAAATACTTTCTCTCATAATTTTTGGAGTACTATGGGATAATAACTTTGTGGTATTTAGTATTTTTTAGTATCTTCTTTTGCACCCCGTTCTTTTTTCTTTGCGGTATCCTCTCCGTACTGAGGTTGCCTGGAAGAAATGTAAGGCCGCCGCGCGCCGTTTGTTTTAGCTATGTTAAGTGTTAATTGTATTGTTTTTCTATTTTCTGTTTTTGGTGTGAAACAATAAAGAATTATCTATCTAACTTTTGAGTTATAAAAGAAAATTGAAATTTTTAAACTTGCACACAGCTCAATCGTCATTGACTTCACAAACATATTTGTTAGTAAATTATGTATTTCTAGCCGTCTACAATCTAAAGATATCATAAAAATTTGTTTTTATCATCATCACAATCGTCGTCACCATCTACGGAAGCCCATCATACGCGTGTCTCGACACGCACTTGACAACTTATATTTTTGCGCTCATTCGCCATTGGTACCATACATAGGTAAAGTTTTATAATAATGAGCAAATACATCTCTGAAAGCCTCTAAATTTTGTAAAACAACACCTTGTACTTAGAAAGTTAAGCCTTAATTCAATATGTGTAAATCACACTCAATCCGTTTGAAAGATTGCATTTATTTTAGCAAATACAAATAAAAATATCGATAAACACAAAATATCGCGCTAATAATTTCCGCCTGTCCGTTTGTAGTTTCAAATCAAACTTTTTATTGCTTTGATCGAATAAATTCACATCAAGATAAAAATAATTCGTGTATTTTTACGATTGTAAATTACAAAAATAGCTATTTCTCAGTATTTTTATGATGTTCATGATTCATTTTGATAACTAATTCGTGACAGTGATGTAAATATGTACTCTTAGTCGCACTACTACATACTTACATTTGAAGTTTAGGAATTTAGCAAGTACATATTTTACAGAGGAACTTTAATAAGAATAATTATTTACAGATAATATTATGGAAAGAGCGATATTTCCTGAGTGATCGAATCAGTAAAGTAAATAAGTAATGATTTTTCGCAATAAATGGCTCCATTGACTTCCACCGTGTACACAATACGAAAAGGTTGCACGAATCCATGTGATGTCCAAGTATATTATTATTGATTTATCTGAAACGGCTCAGCAGAATTCAATAAAATTTAAATGGGTGGTCCTATTTAAATTTTATTGAATTTAAAGTATACCCTTCGTAAAATATATACCTAGACCAATGACTGATGATACGAGTAAATTAGATATACATAATCTTATTTTAATTTTATCGTAATGTAAAGTATATAAACTATAATTTTTGATTTTTTATGTATGAGTCTTAGTTAAGAGTGAAGTAAACGTTTTATTATTATAAATGTTAATCTTAGAATAATATAGACCTACGAGTATGTGCCTGTGACAATGACTGATGATTAAAGCTGGTCTTAGGATAAGAAAGCTAAATCGATAAATATTCGAATAAAATTGCGGGAAAATTAATTCTCCTAAGTGAAATACAGTCGTAATCTAATTTTTGACATCTGAAACTATTTTTATTCTTAAACTGTATCGTAATTCGTGATCCAACAAATTCTGTGACTTGAAGATTGTTCTTCTTGTGTTCTTGAGATTGAGATTGTCCTTGGTGATACGGAGCTAGACTGATGAAAATTAGATATTATTTTATACCTGTTTAATTCCATCACTCTTTATAAGATCAAACTTGTTTATGTAAGCGCCCCAGGCTTCGCACAGGTGTATTATACATATAAACCTAAGCTTCCTTCTATTAAAAAAAAGCGTCAAAATCCGTAGTGTAGTTTTAAAGATATAAGCATACATGGGGACAGACAGCGGGAAGCGACTTTGTTTTATACTATAGTTCTGTTCTATGTAGTGATGTTCTGTGTCGTTATACATATGACCCTGTTAGGGTATATAGCAAATGATGTGCGGAGTGATTTTATTTTAGTCTGTTATTTCATGTTCACCCAATAGGTAATCGTGTAATGCATAACATTTCTTGATGAGTAGGTAGTTCTTTCAATATTTTTGCAAATTTAACCTCGTCTTTTCTTTTTGCAAGTTGAACCAGAAAATTAAATATTTTAATAGCCATCGATCGAGCTTGGCCCGGAGCTGTGTATACTCGTAGATAATTTTAATTGGGGTAACATCATAATATTAATAGGTTTGTTTTAGGCTTTAGCGGGATGGGCTGGTACTGGATAGTTCTGTGTATTAAAAAATAAAACTGGGAGTATTTTTTTTTACAAATTTTGCAAGCTTCAAGTACATAATTAGGTATATACTTTGATGTCACTGTTAATATTTTAAATTGAATGAAGTAGGGTTAGTGAAAATTAGGTAAGTCAGTCTTTGGGAACTTGATATTGGCCAATATCCGTACGCACTTATTTTGGGCTATGAACAAGTTTTTTGCAACTACACTATTTCCCCAAAGGATGATGCCACAATTTAGCCACGGATATGCATGTTTACTTCTTACTCGACGATCCTTAACCGAAACCAACCTACTCAAACCACGACCATTCTTCTTCTTCTTTTATGTTTTGGCGTCGCATTATTGTGCATTTGCCAGTGTCAAGTATTTAGTGTTATAATATTTTTTGATATATTTATCAAAATAGTAACTGTCGTAATCACGTCATAGTCCAATAAAGTCATGGCCAAGTCCAAACATAGTCCAAGTCTTACCTCAGTAAAGCAGTGGAGACTTTACTAGAGGCGAGTATTAGTAACAACACGGAACAACATGATACGTCACATTATATCACTTGCCTACACTCATGCACGTAAATCAGCTCATAATCAACGAAATACCACATTTTTTCACGAATTATCACTGATAAAAACACAAGTTTAACAAAGTAATACTCGTACAATGCAGCGACATGATTTTTCCGCGTTCCCGCCAAAAACTCCACAACCATTATAGAGTTAAATATGGCTCAACTGTCACCCAATTAAAGGTATTTGTTACAAAATGGGCACGTGCGATACCACGTGGACTTAGACAATAATAATTAGAAGATATTGAAACAGTAATTATTCTAAGTTAAATTTGCGTAACTCGTGTAAATGACGGATGAGTCATCGCTTACGCGTGCAATTTTCAATGGGTGTAAGTATGTTTAAGTGAAAAGACGAAGGTCGGCTATGACGTCACATGCTGGCTGTCTGGTGGATGAGGTGACTATCTGAGACCGTGGCTTCTCTGCTTTGCTCTATGTCTTACAATAACGCTTTGAAATAGATGAGATAGCGGCCAAATTCAACCTTACTCGTGGTAAAAAGTTTACAACGAAAATCGGCCATTGGTGCGAGTCGGACTCGCGCACGAAGGGTTCCGTACACAGATCAGAAAACAAGGTTGTTCTCTGCTCTGCTCTCTGATCCTTGTTCTCTGATCTGATGTTCCGTACCGTATGGAAGCCCCCCTGAAATGTCCCGTTTTTACTCTTTGAGTACGGAACCCTAAAAATTGACTTCCTTTCTGAGTTCTGACACATAAGAGTATGAGTAGAAAACCGCTTTTTTCCTTTAGACCGTCTGGGGTTGAAAATGAAACGCAGAGCTGTGATTGACACTCGATGTCTACTGATGTATCAGTATGCACCTATAGATTGGCAGTCAAATAAAACGAAAATAAATAAATACAGGTAGCGGCACGCAAGTTTAGCACTGGGGGTAGTGTGGAGGGGATGGCTGCGCATGGTGACCGATATAATAAACCCATGGGCAGCCATCTCCTACATACTTCGTTCAGCCCTGGACTTATATGTCGCGACTTGTATTAGGGGACATCTTACACACGATTTCTGATCCCTTATCTAGATATTAACAACAAGACACAGAGCAAACACCTGTGCTCATCAAATTTTTGTCCTTAGTTTTGTCCTGGGTGGGAATGAAACCCACGTTTCTTTGACACTTTACTCCCTAGGGAGTTTCATACAACATTATTGCCCTGCCATAGCATTCGAGTAATGTCTTGTTTTACGTTGAGATTGTATGACATTTAATTGGTCATTTTCGAGCAGGTGCATGTACAGTAGAGATGCATATCCAGTAATATACATATATGGTTCTGATAAGTAGAGCATTTTGTAACAGACAGAATACATTAAAAAATTGTGTATATCGATAGCCTTCAAAATATACGGGGAACGACACAATGGCGCTTAACAGACAATTGGCGAAGATTTTGTATAGAATTCTGCACATTTCTGTGTAAACAGTCCGTCTAAAAAGCCATTTAATGTGTTGATACGCAGTAACAGAAGGTAAACATTAAAGTTTGACGCAAAGATACATGAATGTGCTTAATTAAAACCAAATTGTACAAAATGTAGACCATATTTCTTGAGTCAGGGCTAAATATGTCGCGAGTGTCTATAATACTCGTATCTCTAGATTTTACGCAATAAGCGCGTCTTTCTGTATGTTCCGTTATATTTTCTACTAGCGACCCGCCCCGGCTTCGCTTAGGCAGGTGTATTATACATATAAACCTTCCTCTTAAATCACTCTATCTATTAAAAAAAACCGCATCAAAATCCGTTGCGTGATAGTGAATCATTACATTTTGATCGGATTTTTAGTGTAGCTTAGGAAATTTATTCTGAATGCAAATTTCAAAATATATCTGTGTTTAAACTTCAGCGTGTTTCTAGTTATGTATTCATAAGTAGGTACCTACAAATTTGCATTTATTTTCAATAATGGCTACGGCTTTTATTTAAAAAAAAACGACTTACCGAGCTGAATGAAGCGACAAATCTTAGATACCTTCTAAAAATAATTTATTATTGTAGTGTAATTTGAATAACTGGCCACTGAAAGGGGTTTGAACATATTTGTGGATGCAAGCATATAGATATGCTACCTGCCGCCATATCTATACCAATATTATAAGAAGGAAAAATTTGATTGTTTGTTTGAATAGGCTCCGAAACTACTGAACCGATTAAAAAAATATTTTACTGTTGAAAAGCTACACTATCTCCGGATGACATAGACTAAATTATGTTTTCAAAAAATAGGGTTCTTTACTCAAACTTCCATACCTACATTACATGGTAGGTATATAGGCACAATACTTATAAAATCTGTCTTTTTAGGGTTCCGTACCCAAAGGGAAAAACGGGACCCTATTACTAAGACTTCGATGTCCGTTTGTCTGTCTGTCTGTCCGTCTGTCACCGGGCTGTATCTCATGAACCATGATAGTTAGGCAGCTGAAATTTTCACATATGATGTATTTCGGTTGCCGCTATAATAACAAATACTAAAAACAAAATAAAATAAATATTTAAGAGGCTCCCATACAACAAACCTGAATTTTTAGACGTTTTTCGCTCTATATTAATAATGGTACTTACCAGGTAGATGTTTGAAATTTTCACAGAATATTTAGTTTTATATTACCTTCAATAATAAAAAAAAATTAAAATTAATTAAATATTTAAGGGGGGGCTCCCTTACAGTACGGAACCCTCCATGCGCGAGTCCGACTCGTACTTGGCCGATTATTTAGCTAATCGTACCCGGGCAAAGCCGGGGCGGGCAGCTAGTTTTTTTTATAAGTTTCCCCGCACAATGAAAGTAGTATATTTAAATGGGTAGGGGATAATTAAACCTACAAACAATAGATGTTCAGTACTAAGATGCCCTAAAATGGAAAGTTCTCGAAATATTTGGATGTAAAGATCGATCTTTACATCCAAATATCTCGAGAACGTGACACTATACTAATAGTATTTATATATTGTGTGTTTAAGTGTCCCCTACTCATATATAAAACTTACATCATGCGCGAAAACGGCGGCGGGTGGACAATGGACATGCCACAAATGTTCATACTCTGAGGTAAAAACGTGTTGATATGTAAACAAGCACCTGAACGACATCTGATCTAGCACACATGTTTTTGACGAATAAATGCATCTTTTTATCTCTATTACTTCAGTTATAAAGATAATCTAAATGCTCAAGTTGTGAATTTGCAAATATGCAAAGATTTTAATCTAAATGGTGAAGTCAAGCCCTTTGCAAAATTCAAGGTTTGTTTTACGTTCCCAGCACTTTTCGCACCTTCATCATTAAATTAACAAACTCATATTGGGACGTTTAAACAAATAATAATAAAATAGCAAAGTACGAGTCAAACTCGCGCATGGAGGGTTCCGTGCCGTATGGGAGCCCCCCGACAAAAAGAATCTCGTTTGTTGTATGGGAGCTTAAATACTTATTTTATTCTGTTTTTAGTATTTGTTGTTATAGCAGCAACTGAAATAAGTACATCTGTGAAAATTATAACTCTCTAGATATTTGATTATCTTTAATTTTAGTTTCGATTGACTTCTTAATTAACTTAATGACTTGTAATTGTATTTGTTTTTTAATCTGGTCTAATTAATGTGAGATGAATGTAAATGTTCTTGAAGGCGTTTTTATCTCACTAAAATAATGTAATTTATTTTAATAACGGTTCATGAGGTACAAGCCTGATGACAGACAGATGGACGGACAGCGGAGTCTTAGTAATAGGGTTCCGTTTTACCCTTTGGATACGGAACCCTAAAAACTGAAAATAAAACAGTAGGCAAAGCTTACCAATGAAGATGATAATATTTGTGTACAATTTTAACAGCTTTTGCATATAGGGCTTCTTCGAGTGCACAGCGTACGGTCCATTATTGTTTTTAATTTTCGAGGCTCTTAAGTGTTCATGGACGGTAATTATTGCGATTTTGTTGACGGGGCAACGTCTTTTAAATCGATGAACACCGGCAGCGCGCACGAAAAAGTGTCACGTTCTGCCTGAGCTGAGCGTGCATGCGAGAGAGTAGAGCAAAGCACGATCGGCATAAGCGTTCGGCTTGTTTCAGTTGTTGATTCAACAATGTTTTCATATGACGTTATCACTTAAAATCATCATCCGTTAACCGACTTTACAGAAAACTATTGTTTTATTCTTATTGTGCTTATCAAATTATAGAGATATATTTTGTTAAGATAAAGGTACATACTCGTAAGAGATGCACTCACTGTTTATACATCTATTGTCAAAATTAGCGATATTGGCTATACTTATAGCATGTCAGATAAGCTTTTCTGACACGCTATAAGTACAATAAGGATGAAATTTTTATAGACCGAAACATTTTGGCAACTATGAACACGAGGTTAGTGGCGCAAAAGAGGGGATATGCGCAGTTTGAAGTTAACTTAAACCTCGTAAGATCATTATGTTTTAAATGTAGGTACTATTTACTTTCAAGAGTAGCATAGTCGATTTATGCAGATCACAAACTATATCACTTACAAATTGATTAGGTATAGAAAATATTACTAATCATAATTATTTTTCGCCAAAAATGTCATAGCCGACTTGAATTCGTATTTTTAAACTACTTCAGTATTTTTTACGTTATGGCGTTACGGCACGGCCGATTTTGATAAAATTTAAATGGGACCTTTCGAAATAAAAAAAAATATTGAAATCGATTCACAGTTGACGAAACAATCGATGAACATACATAAAATAAATAAAATACATACATACGAACATATACCTCTTTCTTTTTGGAAGTTGGTGAAAAAGAAAAAATATAATCGGTCAAGTGCGAGTCGGATTCGCGCACGAAGGGTTCCTTACCGTATGGGAGCCCCATTCCTCTAGCCGTTATAAGTAGCGAGCAAAAAAACTCTTAAAAATCACGTATGTTGTATGGGAGCCCCCTTAAATATTTATTTAATTCTAATTTTAGTATTTGTTGTTATAGCGGCAATAGAAATATGTACATCTTCTATGAAAATTTCAGTTGCCTAGCTATCATGGTTCATGAGATACAGCCCGGTGACAGACGGACAGACAGACAGACGGACATCGAAGTCTTAGTAATAGGGTCCCGTTTTTCCCTTTGGGTACGGAACCCTAAAAACGAACGAAGCCGAACTACATAGATTTAGTTATACCTACGTACATGTAGTTGCTCGTTTGACAAGATGGTGACGATTTCCACGTTTCGCGCATTAATTCCAATGACTAACCACGTACCCGGGTCCAAACTTCTTTTAAAATTATCTTAAGATTTACGTAGATTACTTCTAAGCCCCTGATTCACCTCTACGTCAAACTACATACCTACGAGGTCCGCAAGACGTTAGTAATATGCAAATATTAATGTCAATGCACTGCACAGATGTTGCCCAGACAATCCTTCATACCTTCACGCTTTATCACCTTATCACAATAACTGAAATCCAAATAGCTTTAAATCGGAAGAAGTTTTGGTAGAGTCTAGCTGCGATAAGGTCCTATGTGAATTGTCTGCGAGGTGACATTGTCCATGGTTCTAATGTGAATGAATCGGAGGATATCCGCAGATCTCTCGTGAATATCTGATATATTGCATTGTTAGATTGTTACCGAATCTTTATTATAGGCTGTAAAGTACTTATTACTATGTGTCACTTTAATAGGCGATTTACAGATAGGTAGGTAATAGTAGGTATGCAGTCAATGGAATGTAAATGATTTACATGCTTTGGACACCACCATTGTTACATTTAATTATTTGACTATTATAAGTACATAGAATACAGGGTTATTTCTTATCAATTAGCATCCTTTTAGGGGCTTATTCTGGACATAAAAAATTAACAACGTTTGTTGTGCGACTTTTGTCAAAACTAAAAAAAAATATCAGTTGTTCCATACATTTTGTCGAGGGTGAACGATATTTTTATATGGAACAACTACTTTTTTTTGGGAATTAATAAAAGCTGTAGAACAAAAGTTGTTAGTTTTGATGTACAGAATAAGCCCCTGAAAGGATGCAAATTGATTAGAAATAACCCTGTATATGAAAAAAAATTAAATTAAACGGACTAACTGAAAACTGAAACTAACCTGAAATTATCAGTTGTTCCATTAATGTTGACAAAAATCAAAAAGTAATTTGATTTTTTGATGTGGTACAGAATTATTTTTTGCGATTTCAGCGTTGGTCTCATAGTAAAAATTGTGTATGATCATGTACATATACAATAACTCTATAAATATGTGCACTTTGATAAGCAACACTTTGTAAACATAAAACATTTTGTATGAAGCCGGGGCGGAACGCTTCTTAGCCAATTAAAAACTTACAATAATGTGTAGGTACCGGTAAATGATATTTTTTTGTATTAATTTTCCTCAAACACAATATAAAATGTTTACTCATAAATTCATAATTGTCCTACCTATACCTACTGGCGATTCATTAATTAAATCATCATTAATATAAATTATTGTCATAACAATTATGTCTATTTACAAACAAAGACAAAAACAAGATAGACTCGTACAGTGGGAAATCGTCAGCAGAGAGTTCATCATCATCATGTCAGCTATTTAATCCTCAAAAGCTCTGCTCTGTATCGACTTCTAAAAGAACCATTTGGATGCGGCCTGCATTCAATTTGTTGCCCGTCTAGAGAGCTTGACGTAAGCGTAGAACATGATGTTTTAAGCTATAGGCCGAATCATACAACTTGGCGGGTGTGATATTAGTTACAAGCTGCGGAGAGCCCAATACTAACTGAAGCTCACTTAATAGCTGCGCAAGGATTGGGTTAATCGCAGTTTGTAGCTAACATCACAGCCACCAAGTTATGATTCAGCCTATTATATACACGACTTAGTCTGTCACTGTAATATTAAGTTGCTTTTCACACCTACATAGCAGCGCTCATAGCGTAGTTTCAAGTTTGACTAGGCGTTCGTTAGCGATCATTGTAGTTAAGCAACGTTCAGCACGGTCAGTCTTCGGATGGGTAACCGCGGGTGGCATTTACCACTGAGCGCTATCGTGGCTCGGATGACACGTTAAATTGTAGGTCCCGGTTGTTGTGACCTTTTAACCATGTCAGAGGCCATCAAGCGGCTCTAAAACTCTGACACTAAGGCTAGCCAATCGATCTATACGAACTTACTTACTTTGATTGATTACTCGACCTATACGAACTTACTTACTTTACTTAGATTGATATCTTGTACCAAAGCGCAATTTTCACACATTATTTGTCATCCAAAACACGTTCCGGTTTGCAGAAATTTGTTTAGTCCGGAAACGGCCATTTTTTGCTTTTTCATTTCGAATTCTACAAAACCCACCAAAGGTTACAAAATATAGAGCTAGGTCTTCGTCATAGTCAATACGGAAATCTTGCGAACCTTACAAATTCAAAATCATAACGCACAGTCTCCTGCTCTTTATTCGCGTAATGCTGCTCTTGTTTGTTGCTTAATTGAGCACGGATTGTACGAAGCTGAACTTCTAGACTCTCAATGTTTTGTGGCTATGCCTTGCAACGCTGCACGCATTCAGCTTGCGTTTCTTATTCATGAATTAAAAATATCACATACGGGCAACTGCGGCTGTCGCACCGGCGTTCGCCAAACTCTACCGGGAACACATCACTTTTATTATTTTGCTATAAGCTATTAAATACTATATTAAAATGAGTTTGGCGCCATAATACGCGTGAGGTTTTAAAATATTGATAAGGATCTATTCGCTTTTCGCTTATGGGATTCGATTTCTACATGATTGTGTCGTTACATATCATTGTAAAAATAAAAAAAGATTTTAAGCCACGACGAAATTTTTTTTTATCCTTTTTTTATTTTGAGAGATTTTTACCTAACTTTTGATGTTTTTTTCCCCCTATCTAATGTGAGACTAAAATGACTATCAGGTTATAGTAGGTATTAGATAGTATAACATACTTATTTTTTAATAAAAATGATACTATTATATGAAATAAGTACCTACCAATTAAAATATTATATCATCTTTTTTGATGGTATGCCTATACTTATTTTTCAAGAAAATTTGGAATTGCATTTATAATTTACACGCATACAACACCAAAAATTGATAAGAACTTTTACACGAACAGCCAAACTACACGTGTGACGGTTAAAGTAAACATGATTTTAAAGAAGACACTAAAAGATATCATATTTCTGCCAAAAATAGCAATATGTTTATCACTGAATCAGTCTTGTAATAAAATGTTTTGTTTTAATATCCCATATGAGTGCTGATTGGCGTAATAAAACTTAAGTAAATATTTTTGTAATGCCATACTCGGATTTCGTTTATTAGTTACCGGTTGTTAATATCTGAGTGTCGCTACACTATAATATGCATACTAAAAAAAACGTTCAACAGACTCCATTTTATTAGATTAAAAAATTAATAAAGTTATCGAGTCACTGAAAAATAAAGTTGGATTGAGAATTGATTTGAGATAGACTCCTTTGTAGAAAATGGTAAAAAAATAATCAGGGGATCGTTATTTGAACTTCGATCACCTAGGAAGTATACGTACTTTGACAGATTGTATGGAGAATCTCTATGTTGTCTATGGAAGTTACGAATACTCTACACAAGTATCGTATACGACCAAACCGTGCGAGGTTCAAAAAACGATCCCCAGGCAAAGTGTAAGTCGAACTTGTACAAGAAAGCATCACTTGAGGTCTGTGGATGATCCAATGCTTTTTATGTAGTAGTAGTGTAGGTAGTTTTAGCATATAATGTAGTATTCCATTTTTTTGTAGAACTTTTGTCCGTATAATAGAAAGCATCATACCACTTTTTAAATGTATAATAAATATCTAACGTGCATATCGTAGGACGTAGATATATAGCATAGGATGTTCACCTACAAAGTAGACGGATGACTTCATCAAGTTCGCAGGAACGCGCTGGATCAAGCCGCTTCCAACCGGTCTTGTTGGAGATTCCTATGTCCGGTAGTGCACGTCCTATGGCTGATGGATGGATGGATGGAATTAATTAATGAAAATATCTATATCCACAATCTGTAACTTAAGTGCTCACGTATTTACCTAAAAGGATTAAGAGATTTAAAAAACAGTTTTTTAGATCAACCTTTTAATCAAGTACCTACACCTCGTTTATCTTTTCAGTTTTCCTAATTAAGCTTTACCTAATTTTTTATTGAGACACGATAACGATAAAGAATTTTTCATACCTACATATTTACTTTAATCAATCAATCATTCCATTATTTTTTAATTTTAAATTATAATATTTTTGTTACTAAAATTTATAAACTTATAGAAACAAATGTTAAAAAATATTACAAATCATAGGTATGGTTACATAATTATTAAGTACCTAATAATTTACTAATGGAGATATTGTATACCCTTATAACATACCAAAACACCAGTTACAATACACCAAAATAATATGACTTGGTTCTATGATTGTAACTAAATCGCAATTATGTGTAAATTTTACAACATTCCTTTTATTTTAAACTAAGTAATATTATTCTTATCACGCAATGAAAATATAAGATAAATAAAAACCCTATTAGGTACGTCGGGAAGAAAGGTTTTGATTTAACTCATTATTTTCATTGCGCGATAAGCCCCGTCATTTGAGAATAATGCTTAAATCTCAAATGTTTAAAAATAACTTGGCTTTTATTTTTTGAAAAAATTAATAATATTACAGATTGCATCTTCCTCTTTCAAAACTGGTAACACTGAGACGGATTTTTGCCATAAAAGCTTGCAGTGATAAGCCTCGATGACCGTTCTTCTAAAGGAGACCGTAACATGAGGCTTAAAAGACGTCCGTAATTAAATTAACTTTATTTATAACAGCCGTGTTGATATATTCATAAATCGTCAGTAATAAACATAAATATAACATTAGCGTCCATGTACGTACTTACAATATATTTTGGCTGATGTATATGTGTTTTGTTTTGGTCGAGAGTTTGTAAACAAACTGTTCTTATTTTATTTTTATTTTTTTTATTTTATTCTATTACAACATTCAAAAACTTACAGTTAAAAAACCAAAACGTTTTTGAGCTTAAAAATTACTTATCTCAAATCACTTAAGAATAATTACAAATATCAGGCAAGCAAATTATACAATTTTGAACTATTTCATTGATTTATGAAAAGAACAAATCAGTATCCGTTTGTCGAGCAATCAGTTCGTTGAGCAGTGTGAGTGCGTGGTGCGTGGGCGCATACCGCGCGGTGTCAGTGCGGGCCGCGAGCGGCGCCAGCAGCGCTGGCAGCCGCGCGCGCCGCCGCCACCGCGCGCGGGACTCTACCTCAGGTACAAACAACCCTAATCGGGATAACGCCGTCGGATTGTCTATTCTACCATTCTTAAAATAAACCGGTGACATATACAACATAAGGCAAAATAAATTATGTTCGGTGTGTTCAGTACGTCAGCTTCAGTTCAAGTACGTGTCATGATTCAGCGCAGTAATGCTGATGCTGATCTACTTCTGCATTCTGCGGTCTAATTATATTTTACAGAAGACGAAAAAGTAGAAGACGAATAAACAAGACAAATGTCAGAATCTGCTTGCGGTTCGCCGGTTTGCTCGTGGCATTGACGCAATGCACCGAAACTGCTAACTTATGCTAAGATTTCTAATATCTAATCTCTGTTGTACTAACTCTCTTTGTAACTCTTTTTGTACAGTACCACCAAAGTAAATAAATAAATAAATATTAGGGGACATCTTACACACGGCCTCTGACCCCAAACTAAGCAAAGCTTGTGATATGGCTGCCAGAGACTGATATACTACATATACTTATTTTTAAATACATACTTATATAGATAGTAACTAAATAACACCCAGACACAGAGCAAACACTTATGTTCATCACATAAATATTTGCCCTGGGTGGGGATCGAACCCACGCCTCTTTGACCAAGAAGTTAGGGTCACTAACCACTGAGCCACCGAGGCTGTCTGTGGTAAGTAATTTCCAATAAAAAAATAAATGTCAGTATCTTGATCAGACACGCTCCGGGCACTGCCGCAACATAACGTATACAACAACTATATAAAAGCAATTCTTATCTTAATTTCTGGATGTAAAAATGAAAAAAGTAAAGTTTGGTTAAGTAGTTGTTTTTCATGCCTTTTTCGTTTATCTTTAACTTGGTTTTTTTAGCCACGTTATCCTGATCTTGGTAGTAGATTTCAGCTTTTACATTATAACTTATCAATTACAATTGCTTTTCAAGGCAAGCATTTGCTCAATAATTAAATACCGATTATTATGATGATACGATGTCTGTTATAATGTTAAAATTCTCACACATAATCTTGAATAATATTAAATAGGTATAAGTTGGGTTTTTTGATACGCGAATATTGAATCCAATTATACCTACTTCACAGCAAATTACAAATTATACGGAAACCTAAAAATTATTATGAAACAAAGGGCTTATCAAAAAACTTACCTAATAACAAATGAATGACAAATAATCAAATCAGTGATGATGTGGTGCACATTTTCTAATTTTACATCGATGAAAACTTGTTTGCTTGCAATTTTCCCCGAATATGGGTGCAGCCACGCCATTTTTGATTGGTCACGAATTGATGAGCAATGCTAGTGACATAGCAAACTGATATTATTGGCGTATGTGATAAGGTGCTAGGTAATTCGGCATTTTAAAGAAGGGTCTAGATATGATGGTCGTAGATAATGCAGCTGTACTTTATTAGGAATGTTTTAGCATAATGGTGATGTCATTGGAGCCATAACTTAAGTATTACTAGCTTATTATTTATCCGTGCTTGTAACACGTCATGAGAACAGTGTATACAAAGGAGAAAAAATTGCTGATATTCTTGTGAAATGGTCCGGACCAAATAACACTGCGTTCCAATAGTAGCGAATTTAGTACATTTCAATTTACTTTGTAGTTGATACTTAATATGTTAAAATATTCGTAAAACAATTTAGAAAAGCAAGGCTTAGGAAAAAAGCCGAAGGGAACTAAAGGAAAAAAAAGCCTTAAACATTAAAAGGGAATCTGTGCCAGCAGGTAGGTATGGTTTTATCTTAAATTTTATCCCTTCTTTCATCATAGGACATTGACGTCATATTTATGTGCTTTTGCTAGTATAATATTTTCTGATAAAGTCAACAAAATATTTATGGTCACGTACAAAGTCCCTAAATGCAAGACATTGCCAAACCGCGATATATTGCTTCATCATTGCTTGCATTCATCCATCCATCAGCCTTAGAACATCCACTGCTGGACATAGGCCTCCCTTATGGATCTCCAATAAGACCGGTTGGTAGTGGCTTGCATCCAGCGTGATCTTGCGCTCTTGTAGGTGGACGTCCTACGCTGCGCTTGCCAGTACGTGGTTTCCACTCCAGAACTTTTGACCTCATCGGTCATCAGTTCTCCGTGCTATGTGCCCTGCCCACTGCCAATTCAACTTGCCAATCCGCTGGGCTATGTCTGCAACTTAAGTTCTTCTACGGATCTCCTCATTCCTTATTCGGTCTCGCAGAGAGACTACGAACATAGCCATCTCCACAGCTCGTTGTGCTACTTGGAGCTTATTAAAAACGCCCATAGGCCCCGTAGTAAGAGGCCACGTTTCAGTTCCATAAGTCATCACTGGCAACACACACTAATCGAACACTTTCGACTTGAGGCATTGAGGTATGTCGGACGAGAAGACGTTACGCAATTTTCCGAACGCTCTGCCCAACCGAGTTAGATTCGGAGATTGATCTCTTTCTTGAAGTCGGACCTACTAACTGGACTACTTGTCCTAGACTCCTAGGTACACGTATGAGTCAACAACTTCAAGAACCGAGTCTTCAACAGATATTGGGGAGGCTACGACATGGGCGTTACACATGACCTTTGTGTAGACCATGTTGATTTTGAGACCATCTGTTGAATAACCTGATTGAGTAGTTGATTCAGTAGTTTCAGTACTCTGAATCTTTTTTCTATGACGGAGATGGATCATTCAAAACAATTAAAAAAGATGAAAATCTAAGTATTTAGAGACAGGAAAACTCAGTTGCGAACAGCTAAATAACTTGACGCCATGCTATCACTGCAATAATAAAACTTAGCGGTTTCCCCGAACTAGCGTCAATAAAAAACATCTTAGTCATAATAGTTACTTAACGATAATTCCCCATATTTGCTATCACAGATAAAGCGGTATAAGTTCTATTATATTTGCTGATATAACAGTTCGATAACACTGCAGTGCTTGCATTGAGTATTCCGTGAACGGAGAGACTGCACCATTCATGGAATTGCGTCACTAGTGTTTACTATGAACTAGTTTGGTTCTACTAGAAAATACTATATACCTACTCATGTGCGGTATGTCGCACATGAGTAGGTATATACTACACTTGTGTACAGGTTTTACTGAACGTCAATGAGCTCTATACTAAAATCCATGTGACACCCATTTCGGAGAGTTCTTCAAGAGTTCCTTGTTTGTAATAATGTAATTTTATTTTGAACTTATTAATTAATTTTATTACGAACTTACTTTTATATTAGATTCCATCTACGGTTGGTTCTTATGAAAATAACTTGTTTCCTGCCGAATTCTTTCAGTAACCGTAAATTAAACTAATTAAAAAATTAGTTTTCTGTCGAAAAAAATAAATAAAGTTAACGTTTTTTTAAAATACCCATCGATTGTGTCAATATGGTATCAAGTACAGATTGTATCAAATAGAATACTTACGCGATTCTAACAATAAACATTTCCAATAAAATTAGGATGTGCCTATCAATACATAAAACATTTAAATAATTTTATTTGTACACCAATTCACGCATTGACAATTCCAGCGAACCCACTGTTATGGAGAACAGACTTCCACACATCAAAACTGTAAAAGATTCACATGTCCACTGTATAACGCCAAAGTAAACAATCCTGAACGCGACGTCTCCTTGACTCAAATCAAATCAGTCCAATTTTCAGCTTTATCCCATTCCCATAAAGCCTACAAAAAGATTACGCAAATTGAACAAACCTTTTACACGTCCTGTAAGTATCCTCAGCAGCGCAAGTTAATCGAGTCAACTCAAATTTGAATTTTACCAACTCTAAAATAAAGCCGCTGAAATATTTTATGCAGGGGTGTACCTTGTGAAAACCCACGAATACCTCACGCAATTTTAAGTCTTATATCATAAAGATAAGGGCTGTAAATAGCTAGGTTTTGCGGAACGGTGTACAGGTGATAACGAATCAGTAAGTGTGTGTGTATCTAGGAAAAGCTGATAAGACGTGGTGAGACGGCGCCGAGGCAGGCGCCAGCGAACCACACGATAACATTCCTTAAGTCCTGTTCTGGAGCACTCGAGATATATGGCACTCTCACTGTCTCTTTGAAGTTCTAGTAAAGGAAGCCAGCTGAAAGTGGGCAGTGCAAACAAAAGTGGGTCGGCTTCTTGCGCTACTTTTGCTCATGTGTTCTGTGTCCATGATGATAATGTCTTCCACGCCAATTTCGTCTACGGCGATCATTTTCCGTATGTGGCTCACTGATGGGTCCTCACATGACTGATGTACTCAATTTTAGCGGTGAATGTCCTAGGACAGTGGCTACATGTGAGGACTCCATTTATGTAGTTGTATGTAATGTTGGACGGCGGTTTGTTTTTGAGATGATCTCTTTTTAGGTATAAATCACGCCTCCTTTGGTCCTCAAATGCGTACACGTTGGTATGTACTTGTTGTCTCCATGACGTACGGATGACAGCCTGAGATTCCCATGATGAGGGTTCGATACCACACCCCTTCATATACCTCTTTAGGACATCTTTATATCTGATAAACTGGCCTGTGTTGCTCCTGGTAGTGTCTCGGTAGCGGCTCACTTACTTTAGATATTGCTGTAAAATTATTGAGGGCAATATTTCTAGCAGCGTCATGCGCGGTGACAGTGAATGCGTGAATATCGGTATGCACGTTTTAGTCGGTTTTCGATCGCCAATCAGGTTTGCCTGTGTGGATTGAAGAGGATATAACTAAAAGGTGAAATTTTATGGCCGTTTATGATATGTCAGTGTGATGAGCTCAGTTTTACTTTCGCCTTATTCAGCAGTGTCTGACTGAATGTCGAGCGTTCCAGAATAGGCTCCCAGCGACTAATCCTTTCAATAATTCATGAAAAATCGGTTGCTAAGTCATCGTTAAGCATCTGAAAATGGGTCAAGTTAGCACTCGGCTATCTGGGTATTATCGGGGTGAGTACCTGAATTAGTTTTACAACATAAATACAATTTCAATTGGTTTGTAATTTGCTGCTAGTAACACTTGGATTTACATATTAATTAATTCTCTTTCTATGTAGAAAGACGTAGTACTGAAATAGAAGATATGGGAACCAAAATTGCCAAGCTAAAGTAGAGATGGGCAGGACACTAAGCTAGACGAGTTCTTAACTGGTGAACCAAGGAATTACAAGTGGTACCTATCCCACATGTGGATGACACGTGGATATTCCAGTAACCCGATGGTAAAATCAAATAGGTCTGATGGCAATGGATGAAGCTGGTACAGGACCACTGGACAAGAGAGGATTGGCAAAAATAAGAAAATGACAATAACCAGCAGTGGTCGGATATACAGGGTTATTTCTAATCAATAAGCATCCTCTTAGGGGCTTATTCTGTACATCAAAACTAAGAACTTTTGTACTACGACTTTTGTTAAAACTAAAAAAAAAAAAAAAACAGCTGTTCCATATATTTTATCGAGGGTGAACGAAATTTTTCTATGGAACAACAAAATTTTTTTTGAGAATTAATAAAAGTCGTAGAACAAAAGTTGTTAGTTTTGATGTACAGAATAAGCTCCTAAAAGGATGCTAATTGATTAGAAATAACCCTGAATAGGCTGATTAGGTAGACAGATATTTTATGAATAAGATCTCTTGGAGCAGATGATTAAAATTAAAAAGAAGACCACGAATTCGTAACTATTTAATAGCGTGATGGATAAGGTATGGTTCCACAACCCGCAGAATATTTAATGCCTACACGATGTGAATTTTTTAAAATTTAGAAATACCATAGACCAGAATGTAAAATGTTGCTTTTTATCGCGAATAAGTTCCCGCTTACTCGCCTGATGGTAAGTAACGTTATGGTCGAAGATGAGGCAATATTCTGGATAGTTTAGGATTGAACATATTGAACATGCTTCCGTAGAAGGTACTAATTTGGACTCACAAACTAAACTGGAAATTTCCAAATTAAAGAATTTTTGCTGACGTTTTCAGTAAGTACTGCCTCAATTCCTTTCGAGTCAGCTTCGAGAAAATTATAAGTTGGTAATTATTATTATTCATATATTAGCTGATCAGCTATATTTTTAATATTCTAAAGTACTACGAGATGACTGTTGATGTTATTTGTGCTATTTCCACAAATAACATCATATGACATTATACAGGATTATTCCTAATCAATTAGCATCCTTTTAGGGGCTTATTCTGTACATCAAAACTAACAACTTTTGTTCTGCGACTTATTTAAAACCTCAAAAATAATCAGCTGTTCCATAACATTTTGTCGCGGGCGAACGATATTTTTCTATGAAACAACAAATTTTTTTTTGAGTTTCGACAAAAGTCGCAGTACAATAATTGTTAGTTTGTGATAAAAGTTGTTGATGTGCAGAATAAGCCTCTTAAATGATGTTAATTGATTAGGTATAACCCTGTACCCATATACTTCAGAATTTACAATGATATCTCATATTTTTAAACACGTTCAGATGGAAAGTTTCGCCATCGTTGAGCAATACAGAGCCACAACAAAGAATGCTTCCCAAAAGCTCGACCTACATTTTTGAGTGATTCCTACACAAACAAACATTTTATAAACAAAATGTTTCATATACCTACACAAAGTAGGTTAATCACAGTGATAAGATAGCGATGATAAACATCAACACTAGTAGTTTGAATTCAATCTTACATGCAATAAAATATAATTTACAACGGACGGGGTGTGGAATAGATATTAATGTAAATATTACTAATTGTTACAGAGAAAGGGAAAGTAAAGCAATTGTGATGCAATTTGTGTGACAGGAAAGACCTGCATTTGTTTGTAGGGAAATGTTTGTAGAGTTGAGATTTAATGAGATTGCGTCTTATTTCATTTTTTTAATAATAATGAAGAAAGGAAGTTTGTAAGTGCTGGGAGGCTTGCAATGGTGTCAAAGTTTTTAAGACGCCTGAAGGCCTCTGACAAGGTTAAACGGTTATAATAACGGAGATCTACACTTTCACGTGTCATCCGAGCCACGGTAGCGCTCAGTTGTAAATCCCATCCGCGGTCACCCATCTGAATATTGACCGTGCCGAACGTTGCATTGTTCGGTAATGGCTGACAAACACCTAATCAAACAACGCTATGGATACTACGGGTATCTTATGTAGTGCAAGAGAACAAAGTGGAATATTTTATTACCTAAATCATCAGTGACATGCACTTTCATTTTCAAGTATTTTTACAACGTGCTTTTGCTAACCTTTATTAAATACAAATACAAATTTCTTTATTGAGGTAAAAACGACCTAAATCAATTACATTTGCTTCACAACATTAATATAAAAATAATAAATTAGAAAAAAGAAAGCAAAAATATACTTATCATTATACAATACGCGATCAAAAAATAATATTAAAAATCGGCCAAGTGCGAGTCGGACTCGCACACGGAGGGTTCCGTACCGTATGGGAGCCCCATTCCGATTGCCGTTATTAACAGCGAGCAAAAAAACTCCTAAAAAATCACGTTTGTTGTTTGGGAGCCCCTCTTAAATATTTATTTTATTCTGTTTTTAGTATTTTTTGTTATAACGGCAACAGAAATACATCATCTGTGAAAATTTCAGCTGCCTAACTATCATGGTTCATGACAGACAGACAGACGAACAGACGGCCAGACGGACATCGAAGTCTCAGTAATAGGGTCCCGTTTTCACCCTTTGGGTACGGAACCCTAAATATTGAATAAACATGATTAAAGACCATGCAATTTTGAAATAACTATGTATTTAAGTCTCATAAGGACTTGGCAGGAAAATCTATGTAGTACCCATATTTTATTTTATTTTTACTAGTTCGGTACAAAAGTGACGAGCAAACAAACTCAAGTAAACTAATCCACAAAAACATTATGAATTTTCCAATCATAATATTGCAGGAATTTAGCAGGAAAATCTATGTACCTAGTACCTGTATGGTTTTACCCGTATTATGGGTAAACGCATGTAGGTTCTATCAAAACTTGGTAAACAAAGTAGCTAAGTAAACCCACTTATCAAGCCCACTATAGGCAGTAGAGAATTAGTGGTAGCGATAAATGACATGCGATGGATGAACTGGGTACCTACCAGATGACATAAGAGCAAGTTAAGAGGGAATAATGAATAGCTATATGTATATTTTTATCAGGTGGCGAATGATACACATTATGTGCCGACTCCACGGAGTAGAAAGATAAAATGAAAGATAATGATTATTTCCTCAAAAAAATCCTCCTTTGGTATACATACATGGTAGGTACTAGGGCTTCTTATCGAGAAGTCGAAGCGGGAATTCCTGGGAAATTTGGCCTTAGACGAGATGGGAAGAAAAGGTCGAGTACCCGGGAAATAGAGAAGTTAAAAAAAAAACAATTAAACAGCAATTTAACGTTAATTCCCGTGTGCTAATTACAAAAAATAATTCATCTATCTCCTCTCTCATTTGACATCCTTTTACTACACAGTAAGGCACTGGAGTGTTAAAACTTAAAGATTACGTATCTACCTTACATACAGTGACGGATTAAGACTACTTGATGCCCTAAGCAATCCACGCCTGTGGGCCCCCCTATCCGTATGTCAACTAAATCGGTCTTTAAAACTTTAACGCCTAAAAACATTAGTTTTTTGTAAAATGAGATGATGAGAGGTAACGTACCTTAGAAGTGGAGAAGGTGCGACAACAATAAAAACCAAAGAATAATTTATTTATATATTGAAATGCGCCTTGCGGCTTTTTCGGGCATTGAATTCACGCAAGATAGTATTAACGTCTAATGTTTTTAACATATCGGACTCTATGTATAATATCGATAAATTATCGATCCTTTCTTGTATCATCTTTGTCCTTTTTTAATATTTTTAATTTTGAAAAAGATCGTTCTGCTGAGCAATTTGTTATCATAAGCGATAAAAATATACGCAGGGCTGTTTCCACATTAGGGAAAGCTGATTCAATTTTATCATCATGTATTATTTTATACAATTGTGCGTGAGTTTGATGTAAACTTGTGCGAGCCGAATCACTGGGTCTGGAACTTATTTTACTTATGACATATGAATGAAACTGTTGAATTTCTGTTATTAATTCGGTGTTAAGGTCTTCTGGATATGTGTTTATTAGATTTGTACAGTGTTGACT
Organism: Hypomecis atomaria; assembly: GCA_964007245.1. Classification (NCBI taxonomy): domain Eukaryota; kingdom Metazoa; phylum Arthropoda; class Insecta; order Lepidoptera; family Geometridae; genus Hypomecis; species Hypomecis atomaria. The sequence goes on along the minus strand of OZ023295.1, from coordinate 3,664,624 downwards.
GTATTCTGCAGTTTGATCGGGACACATAATTTTATCTGCATCGGGTATTTTATTCTAGAATGAGAATTTGTCTGCTGTTTCTTTGTATATCTCTTCTCTTTTTCGCATCTCTGCATTTAATTTATCAATGATGCTATAATAACACGTTATAGAAAAAACTATTTTGGAGCTTGCAGAAACCTTCAGCTTCGACTGAAGGTTTGAGTAAATTTACATAAACAAAAGTAATTACATAAATGAAACAAAATACTTTAGATATTTTGACTTTGGACATTATCAAAACAAAACAAAATAAAACTTTACGTACCTAAGCGAACACAATATATTATTAATTGTCGAGTTTGTCGACAAACACATTCGCACTAATGTGCACCGTAGATTTTTAGTTTACTGAAACTATTGACTTACCTACTTATTAATTATCCAATTAATTGTATTACGTATGCATAGAAGCCGGTTGGCACAATTACTCAAAAAACAAAAGATTTGATTGACACGGATTTGCCGGAGCGCCAGGGGGGCCGCGGGAAGAGGTGGTTTGTGATTGGCTGATCGCAATTCCGGTACATTCGAATTGCCGAATGCACTAGCGGGCAGCGAGTGGGCAAGCGGGAGCGGGGTTATGAGGTCGGACTCTATGTCTATGTAACGCGTGAATTTTCAAATTAGTCCTAGAAACTTTTTTTGGTGTGTTTTTTTGGTAACGTGAGACGTGATTCGTGATGCCCTAAGGACCTAAGAACGGAGTTTTTTTGTTTCTTCTGGTGCCCCCCCAGACGTGATGCCCTAGGCAATTGCTTAATTTGATTAAGGGTTAATCCGTCACTGCTTACATAAATTTGCATGTAAGGTACTCATCAGGCACCCATCTGTTATTTCATAAACATCATTTTTTATTAAACATTTTGACTTATCCGTTAGGTTTATATCAAAGTGATCATACGAGTCAGTAATAGCATATTATAAAAAAATATGATTGTGATTGATATTTTGTTAATACCAAAGTGTTTTACCTAAATTTTATTCAAGTTTTAGAACTCTGTGATTATATATTTTAGTTGTTTGACGAAGGCTGATTAAAATAACAATAATGTTGTTGGTTACGAAAATGATACAATTTATTGACCTTAATCAAATTCCCGACAAATCGAATTTCCCGGGAAATTGTGCTCGGGAAATTTCGGTATCCGGGAACAAATACTTAAAGTAGGGAAATAAGAAACTTTAGTAGCTACCAGCAACAGCTAGTAGCATACATAAGCTACCAATACACAAAGAGCTCCTGGATCACAGGTCTGTGAAGGTCTAACTAAAGATAAATAATCCAAATGCTCAAGCCCACTGCCAATTTTATACCCAGCGTGCCCAGCATGCTGGCAGCATTATCACGCTGATGGGCAACACTTGGTGCCATGGAAGGTGGGACGACCTTTGGTGTGGGACGCGACGTGCGTCGACACACTGGCGTCGTCTCACCTTCCTGACACAGCAGACAGGGCTGGTGCTGCTGCAGCTAAAGCGGAAAACCTCAAACGGCACAAATATGGGTCCTTAGACAGGATGTACCATTTTGTGCCGTTTGGGGTTGAGACTTTAGGTCCGTGAGGGCCGGACGCTCATACCCTATACAAAGATCTGGCCAGGCGTTTGGTAGAGGTGACACGTGACCAGAGTGCTGGCATCTATTTCACCCAAAAGCTGAGTATTGCTATTCAGCGAGGCAATGCTGCCAGCATTCTGGCCACGTTACCCTCTGCCGAGGGGCTTTTAGACTAGGTTTTATTTTGTTTAGTGTTTTTTTTAGTTTAAGTTTTAGAATTAGTTTAGTCAATATTTTAGTAAAAGTTAGAATAAATTATGTTACATATTAAGTTTGGCAACACTTATACGTTGAGCCAAATAATAATTTTAGTCGCATTTCCATTTTGATAACGTTTCCTTAATTATACCCGGCAATACGACTATTTTAATACAATTTACGCTGTATTATAAATTAGGCGTAATAACGACAAGTAATATTTCCTTAATCATGACCTCGACAACGCGAGATAACCCATATCAACAGCTGTTATATTACATTTTCTGATTAAATATTTGTAGAAATATGTATTGCTAGTAATTGTAATTTAACGTAGCGTTCCAATACATACTGGCTGGTTGAAAACGACGTACTTTAGGATATAACAATGTTTTTTTTATTGCGATGAACAACTTTATTTGCTTATATTTTTTTTTGACGATTTCAATATAAGTCTTACAGGACCGCAAAGTAGAAAGGAAATAAAAATAAATTAATTCTGTTAATCCAAAACAAAAAACTAATAGTATACAGTCAGTGAAAGCTGCGTGTATGACTATCCTTCGATTTGCCAAAAGAGTTTTACTTCAATTTATAATAAACTAGCAGCCTCCCTATTTTTTTTAAGTATAATATAGCCTATGACACCCGGGGATTGTGTAGCTTCCCAACAGTGAAAGAATTTTTCAAATCGGTTCATTAGTTTCGGAGCCTATTCAATGCAAACAAACAAACAAACAAATCTTTCCTCTTTATAATATTGGTATAGATATCGTTTTCTTAGGATATAATGACAGTCTGCATACATATGCAATAAATAAAAATCGTACAAGATGAAGGCATAGGTAGGTACATAAATCAAGAATAAAAAAAAAACAAATAAATTTTTATTTTTATGTTTCAAATGCACATGTTCAATTTCAAAATAAAAATTGAAGCCAGGTTAAATACTCTTGGATTGCTGGATAGTACAAGAAGTTTACAAAAATTTAAAACGATATAATGTTTGTATTACGAAGATAGTTTTCTGTCTACTTTTACTAAGAAATACCTCATGTAAACTACATTTTCATAAAGGGGTTGCAGATAGAGGTCCAGGTTAAAAAGTTTGTCCTCGTCCCTCCAAGGGGTTGAAAGATCAAAGTTCCGGGATAAACTATTCAAGGCAAAAACTATTTATATACAATTTTAAAGATATAACTTTTAACTGGAGGCCGTCCCTGGAGGCGGTAGGATTTGGTCGTGACTTTCCTAACATTTACTCATATTGACTTGAATATGAGATTGTTTATTTGTTAGTTTCGTGTAGGGGTTAGGATGATTCTTTTATAATACGCTGGTCTAAATCAATAAAAGGCATAGATTTATAAACAAGTATAAAATTAGTTGGTCGTGGACGCACACAGACGAAGTGTGAACGAGTGGGAGAAAAAGTCTTGTCATAAGATAATTGGTTCGAATCCCGGGACCTTGGGAAGATTTATTTCGAATTTCGATACGGATTTTCGAACAACAGGTTTATCCGTAAAGAAAAATGTAACGTTCCGCCTGTAGAATGTCCGCAGGAGAAAATCGATGACGTATTTGAATCTACCAACCCGTACTGGGTTTGCACGGTAAATATGGGCCAATCGCCCAATGCGTAGGCCTATGTTCAACAATGGGCACCTTTACAAAGACAAAGATAAATGTCTAGAGATCAAATCCTATACATTAGTCAATTATCTTTTTAGCGTTCCGTACCCAAAGGGTAAAAACGGGACCCTATCACAAGACTCCGATGTCCGTCGGTCCGTCTGTCACCGGGCTGTATCTCATGAACCGTGATAGCTAGAAAGCTGAAATTTTCACATATGGTCTATTTCTTTTGTCGCTATTATAACAAATACTAAAAACAGAATAAAATAAATATTTAAAGGGGGCTCCCATACAACAAACCTGTCTTTTTTGCCGTTTTTTGTTGGCAACAAGTAGATGCTTGAAAAGGGGTTAAAAGGCTCCCATACGGTACGGAACCCTTCGTGCGCGAACCCAACTCGCACTTGGCCAATTTTTGAAAGGTATAGTTAGCATTGTACCCTAGCATACTACCAGCATTATTACGCTGCGTGGCAACATTTATCATGACGTGAACACTTGGTTCACTTTGGTTCATTCAGTTCACCAAACGGAATTTATTACGTACTGGGGCCCGATACAGCCCAGCTGCAAAAACTTGATGTAGGTCAGTGACATACAAAAAATTGTTTATTTTAGATATTGATTATTATATCTAATCAAAATTTTTATGGGCGAACTTCGGTCGGTTGTTAATAGATAGGTTTCCAGAACGGACTATTTGAGGACACTCTAGATTATGGTGTAAGATATCACGGAGTAATGGTACAGATTACAGGAGAGAAGAGATAGCTTTACGTCTAAAAAAACATAATTAGTCCATCAGTTAGATTGTCAAAATATATGACACATTTTTTCTTTATAAAAACTAGCGACATGCCCCGGCTTCGCACAGGTAGGTGTATTATACATATAAACCTTCCTCTTGAATCACTCTATCTTTAAAAAAAACCGCATCAAAATCCGTTGCGAAGTTTTCAAGATTTAAGCATACATAGGGACATAGGGATATAGGGACAGAGAAAGCGACTTTGTTTTATACTATGTAGTGATAGTGATGATTATTGTATAGCCCGTTACAGTTCCGCGTAATTTATGTATAATTGTATACTAAGCATGACATTACTTTTTAGACGTCATACATAAAAATCACGTCGCGTACGTCATCATCTCATTTTCCGAACTTTGAATCGCTTTATATTCGCTATTTTTTATTTGATTGACAAAATAAAAAAAATGTGTCCAATATTCAAAGAGTTACTTTTTATGATAAACATTTCAAAAATTCCTGCAGGATCCTGCAGGATTCGTCGCGGAGTCAGTATAGCGGGTTAGCTCAGTGGTCCAGAGCGTCGGGCTAGTGATCCGAAGACGCAAGGGTCGAATCCTGCATCCGCGAAGAATTTTTGAAATGTTTATCATAAAAAGTAACTCTTTGAGATAAACCTAGTGTGGGATGCACTATAAAAATTAAAAAATCGTGTCCAATATTTTCTTGTAATCTATCTAACTAATGATAATTATATTTGTTTTAGCCAGTCGTCATGCCCATTGCTGTGATTGAGCAGTATAAATATAAGGTAAGTAAATAAGGGAAAATTATTTAATTAAATTTTTATCCAAAAGGAGATTTATGTATAAAAAATTAAATAATTTTCTCTTTTAACACTGAATATTTCAAAGTTTTTCATATTTCGAAGTTTTTATTAAGTGAAATACTTATGCATTGTTTGTTTTTATTACAAGCGTTTATGGATACGTTTAAATTTCGAGTTTAATTTAAATAAAGTCGAATTTAAGTTAACATAAATGACGTGTTTATAAACAATACGAGTTATGCAATTGATATTGAGAAATGAAATACTTGTTTTAGTATATTTTTTGTATTTTCAGTTATAAAGAGTTCTGTATTATGAATTATTTTCATGTGTATAATCTCTACATTGCAGTTATCTCTCTGTAATAATTACGCACTGCGGTGTTTATTACTTACTATTGTCTTGACCTCATAATTGTTGGTCAAAGTGGTCAATCGGCCCATTGATAACTTGACATCAACAACATATTTTATGTACATATATCATACGAAATAGGAACATGATAGAGAATAGAAGATAGAGCCAGAGATGACCAGTTACGATGTTGTTTACTTCATTTATTTGTAATTACTTTACAAGCAATAACATTAACATAGTAACCGAGCACAACTTTTTCATTTAATTTCAATAAAGGAGCTTCTCAATTCGAGTGTATGTTTATTTTATGTTACGCGATTACATGAACCGATTTTAGACATTTTTTTTTTGATTGGTAATTATATTTATATATATTTATTGGTAATTAAAAATTCTAAAAAATAATATTAATAATATAATGCCTAAGCTGTCCACACCAATGTTGCCCCTCCGGCGCCAACTTAAGGTAGCTTTTATGGGGGGCCCATTCAGTGGTCGCCAAGTTACCACCTGCTATGAAATTTTGAAATGGGGCATATATAGCGGGTGCTCAACCTCATTCCATAGTCCAATTTTACATTACATTTAAAATTTTACCACATTAGCCCAATTTCAATATTTCGAGTCTTTTTATATGCCATAGTTTGTCCACAACGCTATCCTTTTTATACCTACTGCTGTTTTTATATTATAAATTGCAATGTTGGCTTAGGCTCCATTGATGCCTAATAAAGGACCTGGCCAAGCCTGTGAATTCGAATAGATTAATGTAATACTTTATTGTTTCACACCAAAAATAGAAATAACATTTGTATTTCATTACAATTTACATTTAAGTAGTTAAAATAAACGGCGGCCTTATTGCTGGAAGCGATTTCTTCCAGGTAGGTCGTACTTCAGGTGTGATGCCATTTAAATTTTATTGGAATTGGCCATTTTTGACGAAAAAAATAATGATTATAACTATCGCTGTTTGACACTATTTACATCTGGGTTTAAAAAAAAAAACACAAAGAAACCAGTGAGTCTAGTACAGTCTCTATCAAAAAAGTTATCGAATCGACAAGGTTTATTACCAGTGTTACTCATTTTTTACCAATCTTACTACCAGTAGTAAGAACGTTAAATAAATGAATTACCGTTGTTACTGCTGCAGTTGAAAGTTGTTAGATCAGCAATAATAAATTACTCGTGCTACTACCGTAAAACTAAAATAACCAAAAGAAATAAAATATGACCTTACGTATTCGATTGAGACTGTGCTAGTTTCGACTAGAGATTAAGTAAATAAAGTAAGTACATATTTAGTTGTAAAATAGTTACATAAACATTTAATTTTGTCGTTCATAGGACATTCACCGCTGAACATAAGTGACCCCAACAAATGTATCTCCAATAAGATCAGTTGTAAGTGGCTTGCATCCAGCGAGATCCTGCATTCTTATTTATCAGGTTAACTATCCATGTAGATGTCTTACGCTGTGCTTGCCGGTAAGAGGTTTCCATTCGATAATACAGACGTTTTCATCTGTCAATCAATCCATCAGCCATAGGCCATAGGACATCCACTGCTGGACATACGACTCCCCTTTAAATCTCCAGAAAGACCGCTTCAGATTCAGATTATTTATTAAACTTATAACAATGTTGCGTTATATTATTAGTTCATATTGCTTAAAAAATATAAAATTCTAACTTAATATTCTGAATACATTAAACTCAAAATAAAATTTCAATCCATTACGAGTTTAAAAAAAAAACGAAGCGGTTGGACACAAACCGCTTCCAACCGGTACAGACAATTAAGAAGCATTAATGAGGAAATACTCTGACTCAGTAACCAATTCTAAATTAAGTACTAAACAACGAGCTAAAAACGGCATTAATTAGCGCTGTGTATAATTAGAACTACCTCCACTTTCCCCAATAGGTCAGCCAGTCAAGGCCGCACCTTACAAAGTTTGTTCGCAAACAAACATAAGGAAAATAATACGTAATGTTGTTTGATAATATTTTCCTGACTGACTGTTTCTGTATGAAAGTAAATAAGTTGTCTGTAAAGTCGGTTTAAGGACGATAATTTTACGATAACGTCATATGAAAACATTAAACAAATAAATTTATTTATTTGTTACATCAAATGAAATGTATGGTACTATTAACTACTATATACCTAGTCAGGTCATAAGTATTGTCACACAGTAAAAACTTTTCTTTTAGAATGCTGGCCACAACAAAGTTTATTGAATTGTGGCTCATCCCAATTTGGAGTCACTCAAGACATCCTTGATTAAGGCAGCCGCCGATAATGACATGGACCTCGTTCGTGCTGCGATAGACGACTGGCCGCGCAGATTGAAGGCCTGTATTCAAAATCACGGAGGTCATTTTGAATAAACTTTATTGTCATAAGAATCTATGTTTTGTTAAGTTCATTTTGGTATAAAAATGGTTACATAATGAATAAACTTCTTTCAATTATTTTATATTAAACATGTGACATAATTTATGACCTGACTATACATATATATAAATACTATACAGTGGGCCTTATAAAAATCGTAGTCGAGATATCTTTAAGGTATCATTAGAATACTTGAACCACGCACTAGGTCTCATAGTAGCCTGTATGGCAGGGTACAAATTATCTACTGGTCTTTTGACCGTTTTGGTGTAGTTGATGTTCATACACACTTCACACTTTATTCAAAGGTACACTGATTGTTGAATTAACAACTGAAACAAGCCGCATAGGCTGATCGTGCCTCTCTATCGCTTGTTCCGTGCTCTCGCTTTTCGCTTTCGCTCTCGTTTTTTGCTTTCGCTCTAATTTTTCACTTTTTCTTAATAGTCCGCAGGCAAGCCATGACACTTTTTAACCCCCGACGCAAAAGAGGGGTGTTATAAGTTTGACGTGTCTGTTTGTCTGCTGTGTGTCTGTCTGTCTGTCTGTGGCATCATAGCGCCCGAACCACTGAATCGATTTCAGTTTAGTTTTTTTTGGATGAAAGGAGACTTAATCGAGAGTGTTCTTAGCTATGTTTTATAAAAATCGATTGAGCCGTTTAAGAGTTATGGTGGGTTAAAGTGGGGATGGAAGAACCAAAATTCTATAAATGTGCCCAAATGGTTGTCAAATGAAAGATAAGATTTCGTAGTTTTTTTAGGTAGGTTTTTGTGTTATTTAAATTTTTAATTTAAGTTTTTATTCGTGTGTGCTGCCGGCGTTCATCGATTTATAAGACGTTATCACGTCAAAAGTGCGCGTTACGTTCTCTAAGTTTTATTTTAAAAATAAACGTGAGAATGAGGTTTTACCTATATGTCGAATCAAACATCTTAGCTGCAGTGAAGTTAACTTCAAACTGCAGATAACCCAATCATCGCAGCAGCTGTTAAGTGAGCTTTAGTCAGGATTGGGTTATCCGCGGCTTGCAGCTAACACCAAAGCCGCCAAGAGGTTTAATTCAGTCTATACCCAAGTAACATAAGCTTCTATAACCAGGGCTTTTTATCACCAAACAGTAATATAGTAGACCTATAGTGGTAACCGTTATCACTGCTTGTACTATAAAGGTTTTCAACAGAGCGGTTTGGTTCTATAAGATAAAAGAGGATTTAAGTTCTATAAATTAGCTCTTAAAACGTCTACAGGACCATACAAAAGAATACTTAAAGTGTTGCTCTATAATGGGTGTAAAATATGCGATTATAGTACTATTTAATACTATAGACAACCTGAAGGACACTTTTATGTATCTATTTGGCACTAATAATGCGTCAAAGTTACTTTTATAGTACTAGTACTGTAGAAGTGTCAAAAACTCTATTACAAGACAAATTTGCACTGTAAAAGTACCTTGTACAACAATTTCGTAACGTTTTAGCGTTTTAAAAGCTCCCTAAATATGTCTATGGTGCTAGTTCTGTAAAAGCCATGAACATTTTTCTATAGTACTAAATAGTACCAAAAGGACTCCTGGCGCATCTTTTAAATAACTTATATTTTAAATTGTTCTATAAGTGAGTTTGTGTTACTGCTACACAACTAAAGCATACTATAAATGTACTAAAATCTACAGTTAATGGACTAATTAGATCTATACTAGCTTTTCAGTATCTTTTATATGACAAGTACTTCACTTTACTGGACTTTATTTAGGTACTTTATTTTTAAGTCTAAAGCATCAACTATTTAAAGCATCACAAAATTAGAATCACGTTTGAGCTTAAAATAGAAACTATTGACATACGATCAGTGAACATTTGGACGCTGCCAAATTATAGACGCATGCTCTTAGGTCAAAACTCTAGCCAATGACCCGAAGTGAAACGAGGGATGCCAGAAAACGAAAAGGCATTAGAAAAGGGCGCCAAAACTGAAGGTCGCACAATGACTTATTGGAGTTGAACAACCTCTTCTGTAAACAAGGGATGCTGGCACATAGTACAGGAAAATATTGGCAGGGGATATTTAAATTATTTATCTTTTATCTCTGTGACTAAAATAAAGTATTTAAAGTTATAAATACGAGTATAATACGGCTAAAACTCACGTACTATACCGTCGACCCGAAATGCTGGGAAACCGAACCGAACTGAACCGAACGGCTGGGAATCCGAACGAAAACTTTGATTATGGAAATTTTTCATTCTATCCCACTGAATACATATTACAGGTTGGTGTAGTGCAATGTATAGAGACTTTCAGAACTAACTTATTTATTCATTTTATATGATCTTCCTTTTGTGAATAAAATTGTCTACAAGAAAGATTTCGGAACGATATGTGTAAAAAAATAAACGCAATCAAAGTTAAAATTTTGTTTAGAAAATTAGATTCAACACAAATATTGCATACAAACACGTGTAAACCAAACCTTAGACAGCAACTTTCGAATGCAGTTTGATAAAATATAGGAGATACAATTTCCCACTAAAGATTTTCTCGACAGTTCAAAACTACGGTAGTGTCGCTCTCACAAAGCTATACAGTTAAATTGGTTGGTCTGTAATACATTTGTGCTATAAACGCAGGATGCCTCTTGTAGATTCCGCACTCTGATCGCTTACACAGATTTATATTTTACACACACACACACACATTATCGTGATACATTAAACTATAGGCAAACTTAACATGACCAGAAGAAGTTTCGTTACGAACAACCCTCTACCTTTTTCGATAATTTTATCCCGGTATCCCTCTGAGACGTAAAATTAACTCGGTTTTCTTTTTTAAAATTGAAATGTTCCGCGTTGCCGTGCGTCTCCCGCGTGCTTTTAAATGGAGCCCGGAACTACTAGCTCTAATTAGATAACTGCGTGATCAATTACGAACATTTACAAGTTAATTATGTAAAATCATTGAGGAATTGTGTGGCGCAGAACTGAAGTGCTTACTGTTTACCTGCTCTAACCAACTTCCCTGGCATGTCTAATTAAAACTTTAGCCTTTTAGCGAAACATGAGTGAATATTTTTATTTCCAAAATCAATACAATCAATATCTTGGATAAGTACTAACATAGCGTTTAAGTTACTTAATTGTTTACTAACCATGGATCGCATCTAAAATAAATATTTTGAACTTGAATCTATCTATAGGGGGATAATCTGTGGTTACAGACAACACAAACTACTGCCAACCTCGAACTAACTTCTCAATTGTTTGTTTGGAACTGGTAGCTTCATTTGATTGCAAACGCGTCGCTAACTTCGGCTTTTGTCTACACTTTGATATCACAGGTTATTACATTTTGAAACAAGCTTCGTTACAATGTGATATTGGATTTTTTTTTTTTGAACTTGAGAAAAAACAGAACTTGAGAAACAGCCGGTAACATAGATGTTAAACTGGCTGTTTATCTAGACGGCGTATTCTAGGGCCCAATTATGACGGCGCCATCGTAAATTTAATAGCAACGTAAAAAGTGTTCTCTCTATCGAATGCTTAAAGTGAAAAAGAAACAGAAATATTCTAAATTGCTGATGTAACTACGATGGCGTATTCGTAATTTTACCTATTGTACACATACCTAATTATATTATAATTAAGTTTTTATGACACCAAGTATAAAATCGCGAAAAAAATCACCTGTTCCATACTTGTGACAGCTTTTGATGGTTTCTAGAATAAAAGTTGATCATAATGATGAGTAGGTACAACGATATTCTAGACGTGGTCCAGAATGGAATTCAGGTTTTTGATAGAAAAATTAGAATATGTCCGTCATGTAGAGAAACGGCCTTTCACAGTTTTACAGAAACGGTTTTCTTAAATATAAGTATGAGTCCTCTCTGATGTGAAAGAGTTATTTTTGTAACAGACATTTCCAAAATTTGCCGCGACGGCAGGATTTGAACCTGCAGCTTCGGAATACTGTTCCAGACGCTTTATCCAATTAATCTAGATCAATTACTGACGACCACGCCAAATTTGTAAAGTTTTCTTAAATCTTTATTACAAACTTACAGCGTTGGCAGCATTAAAAAAAACATTCATCTCTTATTTTCCCCAGAAAAGCACTGTAAATTTTCCATAGCACCATTTTAACAGATAATGCATAAAGTGACGAGTGAAGACGCCGGATGCGTTGCATAACGCACGCATGCCGCCGCGCCATGCGTGCGAGGCAAATAAGACAATGACTGCCGCATATGCATGTTTGCACTAAATTAGCGATGACGCCTGCTACGTTTCCCACACAAAATATGACCGTAGGGATTGCAAAAAAGTTTGGACTGAAATATTACGTCACCATAAATATAAAAACATAAATATCTTCGACCACAATGTCGCTTACCATCTTGGTGGTCAAGCGCGGACTTTATCGCGATATTTTTTTTTTATTGAATTGTCAAGATGAACTGATGATCGAATCAAGGCCGCAGGAACACGTTAGATGGGAGCAGCTTAAAACAGGTTCTATTGGAAATCAATAGAGGAGGCCTATGCCAATAAGTGGACGTCCTACGACTGATAATGATGATGATCATGATATATGGATATTTTTAGTGAAAGAACTTCATTTTTCCCTTGTATGATTAGCTGGCGCAAATCATATTTACTATTACACCTGTACATAAAATTTATATACTACTAGCGATCCGCCCCGGCTTCGCACAGGTGTTAATACACATAAACCTTCCACTTAAATCACTCTATCTATTTAAAAAAAAACTGCATCAAAATCCGTTGCGTAGTTTTGAAGATATAAGCATACAATGGGACAGACAGCGGAAAGCGATTTTGTTTTATACTATGTAGTGATGATAGTGATTAATATATAAAAAGTAAGTTAATACAGGTCTTGTGGCTAACTCTGGTGTCAGAGTTTTTAAGCCGGTTGAAGGCCTCTGACGTGGCTAAACGATTAAAACAACCGGGGCAATTAAACAATTGAACGTGTCATCGGGGTCACGGTAGCTCTCAGTTTAAATGCCACCCGCGGTTAACCCTCCGAAGAATGACCGAGACCGTAAACGTTGCATAACTTCGATAATCGCTGACGAACACCTCGTCAAACTACGCTATCACCGCTACACTTTATTTGCCCAAGGTTGCGCTTTAATTATTAATTGTGTTGCTGTGTAAAATGTCCACTTGCTTCTTTACCATCTGCAAAACTCTCTCATTTGATTACCTATCTGCCTATGTGCAATATTTTTACTCATACTTTAAATAATGAAAGTTTGTAATCTCATATTAAAAAAGACACGAATAAAACAATCCTTATCGAATCTGCTGACGCTCCCCGTACAGGATGTTATTCCTTTTCTCAGAGTATAGTACAAATAAAACTGAAAAGTAAAACTTAAAGTTTGCGTTAATGAATGGCCACTCATTTGCCGCGGCAGTGTTGCCATTACACACATTGTTGTTAGGGTTGCTAGTCTTTGTTATGTAAATTTAATTTTCCTTATTTGCCTTTTTAAAGAATAATTTTGGGCTGTAACAAGTTTACGAATTCGAACTCGTAATAATTCTATGTAAGTACCTACTTGTTAGCAAATGATGACAGATGCAGTTTAAAATTTAAATTTGGAAAGTAAGATAAAGTAAATTCGTATAGGCCGGGTGGTTAGCCCTGGTGTTAGAGATTTAAGCCGGCTGTAGACCTCTGACATGACTAAACGGTTAAAACATTTATAATGGTGTAACTGATTTGGTTACCTTAAAAAAAAACTTCGTTTCTCTGTCAGGTAGCCTATCACATACTTATGGATTTATTATAGTTATTACTGTATTTTTAGGTTTTCTATTAGCCCCTTTAGAAGCTGGCTGAATCGCAATTTCTAGCCCTTGCATTTTCAATTTTAAAAACATTTTAACTAAACATGTATTACATTGAACTCTTTTTGAGTTTAATATTGCATAATGAGAGCTATAGCCAATTACCAGAATTAAACTATCAAGATGAAACTACCAATTTTTACAAGCTTTTATTTAACTTGCAATGGATGTACCTATGTATGTATATAAGTTAAATTTGATCAACTTCCCGGTTTCCGATTCAGCTGAAATTTTGCACGCATATGTATATCGCGTGACAATGCAATAATGTGGTACCGTGGAGCTGATCTGATGACGGAGTCGGAAGGTGCCCATACAAACTTCTGTAATAAACAAGATGTTTCCATCGTGTTTGGGCTCGTTTTACTTGTCTTGGCTAGCACTCTGCTGCTACATGATATCAAGGATCTCAAAAGCTTGTATCTTGAATCTTAAAAAAGTTAAATTTCATAATAATTTATTGAAATTAAAAGCAAAACTATTAAAAGAAAAATAAAAGTAACCCGCCAAAACTTTGAAGCCGCCCATCGTTCAATCAGGGCACTCTCGCATTACGTTCTATATCAGTCGCCATATCTAACGTTCGTGTCTCGCACGCATTAAAAAAACATAAAAGGGATGTCGCGTAACAAACCATCAAACGGATGCCAAAAGTTTTTTTTTTCATTTTCCGGCCGTCGACCCCGCGTAGGAAAGTCAGCGGCTTCTCTTTTTAAACTGCGACGACAGCCAGTTTTCAGATTTGGAATCTATTTTTAATTGTTTGTTTTGCCCGACTACTTGAAAAGGGTAAATTTTTCCTTGTCTAAACTGTAAGGACAGCTCTAATTTTCAGGTGTGAAATTTATTTTTAATCATTTTCAGCCGACTGCTTGAAAAGAGTAAAATTTGACTCTTTTTAAACTGTACAGGCAGTCAATGTTCAGATTTGGAATCTATTTTTAATTGTTTGTTTTACCCGACTGCACTGCTTGAAAAGGGTAGAGTTTTTCCTTGTCTAAACTATGACGACAGCCAATTTTCAGGTGTGGAATCTATTTTTAATTATGTTTAGCCGACTGCTTGAAAATGGTAAAGTTTTTCTCTTTCTAAACAGTGACGACAAAAAGATTTCAGGTGTGAAAACTCTTTTTAATTATTTTCAGCCAACTGCTTGAAGAGGGTAATTTTGGTACCGAAATGATCGGACCGATTCTGAGTAGCGACTTGTAGTTCGAACCCATTTTCACCATCCATTTACTCCCGGGGTTAAAGTAGGATACCATTTTGGCAAAGAAAAAATATTTTACGTATCTTCTAAGAAATAGATAGAAAATGAAAAACTCTCAGACTGCAGGTTTCCTCGCTGTTTTCATTCACGGTTTAAATCTAGCAACAATAAAAAATCCGCACATGACTTCAAAAAGAACGAGTGTGACTTAAGATTTGAACCCATGACGTCCGGATCAGACATCTCCGAAAAGGTCTTCTGATCAGCGTTCGAAATATTTTTAAAACAAACGACATTTGTTCCAATTACAGATATACGCTTCCGCCAGTCATAGTTTGTGTTTATTCAAACAATTCGTGGAGACAACATTAAATATTCGAGAAAACATCACGAGATAGACCTAAATTGTTCTAAAAACAACGTGCTACTGAAATTATTGCTAATTAAACTAAAAGGGGACACGAAGCGAAATCAGGATACTATTTTACATCGCTGTTCTGTTGCCAAAGCAAACCACAGTGTAGACATGTTTACAGTACAGATACTTAGTGTCAGTATGATAAGTTGTCCCATCACTGTATTATGAAATGAAATAGGCTTGGTACATAAATAGTAAAATAATATAAACAAATAAATAACGTGCAAACTGAGATCGTCGAATGTTATCGTTTAATGCTTAGTGTCACCAGTTCTATAGAAGATTTTTTTACATCAAATTAATCGATATTTATTAAAATCTGAACACCAAAAATTTACTTAATCTCTATTAACTTCTTTTTTTCTATACATTTACAATTGACATTAACCTGAAATTCTACAGTCAACATGAAACTCAAAAACTGCAAAATCAGATTTTTTCAAAAAAAAATTCTGAAAAAGCAGGTGTAGAACAAAAGTTGCTAGTTTTGATGTACAGAATAAGCCCCTAAAAGGATGCTAATTGATTAAAAATAACTTTGTATGAACGTGAAAGTTTCCCTTCTCAAATCTCCGTACTGTAATCTAGGGCCGGTAGGTAACAGGTCAGCTGCCTGAACCACGTGCGTCTATCGTGAACCACCTATTTACATACATAAGGCGTTTAGCGGGTCGCGGGTTCGATCCCCGGGTCAAGTCATTTGAATGTCCTCTATGATACAGTACATGCAGAACGCTAAACTAACTTTTTTATGGTGACAGGATTATAAAAAAGGGATCGGTGCATATCGGGAATTCCGGAAGAAAACTTGATGTACGGGGGCGGCGCAGGAAAGAAACCACAGGGAAAATTTGACGAAAATACGTGGGATTTTACAATACGTGTTGTGATTTAGCTTGTCTTTTTGGTTAAGAGTAAACAGTTCAATTATTGAATTGAATGGAATAACAGCGCCCATTATTTTACTATACCGTAACTTATACTGTTTTCTTTATCAACCTTGAACATTTCATCCAGAAAGTTATTCAAATCTGTGCAATATTATTATTTTGATTCAGTCTAATGTAAAAAATGTGAGAAGGGTCAATTTAAATCCAAAACATACTCGTATTTACTATAAGTAATAGCAGATTTGATATAAAAACGCAATAACAATATGCAAGGAATATTTGAATAACTGGAAGAATATCATAAAATCTATGAAAGCTCCCGCGCCGTTCCTTTGTTGCGACACGCATTAGGAAGAAGTTATATTCTTTTTTACGGTTACAGACACATCGTGAAATGATAGACGTATAGCTGAATGCAAATGCATGCATGTTTGATATGAGACATAATTCTTGTTCCATTTTGAAGATAGCTTTGGGCAATGTTACGAGTTTCCCAATGTTTTATTGGTAGGAGAGAATAGTAGGTATACTACGTAAACATAGCTCAGGTTTTCAACCGATTTACTAAAAATGGGGATGTTTTTATACTCGTACTGTATGAAATATTGTATTAATATTAGGTTATTTAGACTTTTTGAATAATATAAAAGTATTATTCAATCAGAAATGTCGGGAAAATGTGAGAGATTAAACCAAATCTAAAATCTTATCTGTTACATCAAATAACAACTTTTTAGATATGTACTAGTTTTTTTTTTAAGAGATTCGAAAGCACTCTCAATTGCGCCTGAATGGTCATCTGGATTTAGATGATATATTACAATAACTTTTTTTTTGACCCAGGAAAATCCTTTATGGATACCACCAGGCCTGGGGAGGCCGGTGGTTATGTGGGAATCTCCACTGCTAGTTGGTGGCATACCCACTAAAAACCTGGGGTGTTTCCGCCACTGCGCTATGTCGTGTCGGGGTTACGAACACGCTTCCGCACTCCTCCGCGGCCTATATTAAAATTACCTTTTTTTTCCTGGGGAAATCTTTTAAAGATACCACCGCATCTCGGGGCATGTGGTGGTGGTTATGTGGGAGGGAATTAAAATAACCTAACCCAATATTCCCAACAAATCCAACAATGTCTGTTAAGAAACATTAGCATAGCTCGACATTACTGGTGACTCACTGCAATATCCGCAACTGATCTAAAAATCTAACGAACCTTCGTCGATTTGGACAATAGCCAATTTGCTTGGACCACTCAAGCAAAACCCTTTTCCCTTTCGAAACCAGCTTCCGAGAAAATTGGCCCGATTAGACATTACACTTTTAGTTTTTTTAAACTATTTGTTTGTTTTTGAAGCTTGATACATTTTTTTGTGTCATAATTTATGCCGAATCAAACTTGGTGGCGTCTGTGATGGTGTGCCCACACTCTCGCGAGCGACGATTACTGCAGCTTACGACTTGTACAAGTCGTTGGATGTGACCTGAGTACCTACACCAGGTAGGAACAGTGTTTAATTATTTTCTTTATTTGTGTTGGAAAATGATTTATGTAGTACATAAGTCGGCGATGTGAAGCTAGCTACAGAAGTTGCTTGAAGTTTCGCCTCGTGGAGTGTGTGGCGGCACCATAATTTTACTATCTGCCGATCCCAGCTTCGCCCGGATTCGAATAAATTATATAGCTATAAACCTTCCGGAAGAAATGTTCTAAACGATAGTGAAAACAGCATTGAAATATAATATGTAATGTAGTTTGGAAGTTATAAGCGGATACACAGACATACACACAGAATAACGGATTTGCTTTATACTAAGTAGTGATAAACCCAAAAGTATGTTTGTTAGTTTGTTACTCTTTCACGAAGCAACGGAACAACGGATTGACTTTGTTTTAGCCATGAATATAGTTTGTAGATAGGCGAAACGTCCATGGATGATAGCTGACAATGTCTGCAGAATTTCATGCATTGAAGGGAAAACACCCTATTACATGATCACCGCAAAATGGCGTTGAAAATGTATAAAATAGATTTTGTGTAACCAAAAAAAAAATCTGATGGGATAGCATAGAAATCATAATATGACGCGAGTGAAGCCTTGCGTAAAAGCTAATAATTGGTAATTTTCTGTTCAAGCATTTTTTTCCTTCTTTATCCAAAGTTATAACAAGAAAATGTATGAAAAGTAACAGTTCAGTTACAAATCTGTTTCAAATTGATGACATACGCGGGCGATACGAGTACCAAAAGAAAGCGGTGTTATTTATAGGAAAATTTTCCTCAACACTTGAAATTCGAGTCGCAGCAACCAATACGCAATATACGAGAGTCGCCGGCCAAGTCATCAACATTGTTCAACTTTCTAGGACACTGGGAACAAGGCAAATCTGTAACTGGCCAAGTTGCATAAGCACGCATTTGTACGACCTGGGCATTTAAATCACTAACGGGGTTTTTGGTTTTGCGGAAAATGGTTTTCACTAGAGTTCCTAGCATTTTTCGAAACTACTAGACAGTTTAGAAAACTGCTACGGACCTTAGTAACAGCAGAGGTGGTTTGTGTTACATTTTAATCAAAGTCTAGTGTACATTTTTGCATTGTAGTATATCGCGAGCACACCAGTGAATAACATGTGTGACACAGAACAATATATAGTACCTAAGCGGCTGCAGGTTGATCCTATCTCTTAAATATTTTATTTACTTTTCTTAGTTCTCCCTGAAGGCGATTTTGAAATGTAGACTAAAATATACTCTTATTTAAAATCAAATTAAATAAAGTCATCCTCCATCCAATACCCAACCAAAATATATTTTTTGGAGAAAGAAAGCCACAGACAAATTAAATAAAACTTAGACAAAGTTCTTTGACAAAATCGGCAAAAGACTGCGGCGTGTGGAATGTCGTTCTCTTTATAGGCAGATGGGGTACCTAAGTGATTTCCCGGGGGCCGGCTACGAAACGAATAAACTTGATCAAAAGCGAATTAGGGACCCGCGCGCGACGTCTAAGTCCTTCTAAGTCTCTGTATATTTTCTTATTTATTGTAAGTCTGTGTATATGTCGGAATTTTTATTGTTTTCGTAGTTTCTGAAAAATCCTATCACTTACACAGGGTCATTGGTATTAAACGCAAAACCTTTTAAGGGCGGGTCTAGTACATCTAGATAAACAACTTTATTATTACAACTTTTGAAAATTCGCTTAATTTGACGCGCGTTGTCGAACTTTTTGTATGAAAAAGCTGATTTTTCCGTCGTGATTTTCCAAAAGTCCTAGAACAACAGTTGTTTGTCTAGATGTACTAGACCCGCCCTTAAAAGGTTTTGCGTTTAATACCAATGACCTTGTATATGTATGCTCAGCGTGGAGCATTACGCACAATCGCATTTCGTGGGTAGGCCTATGTGCGGCAGTAGACTATTTGGTCACAAATTACTCTAAATGGTATACAAGTGTGGTATATATCCGAGAACCTCAATACCTTAAGTAAAGTTATTATAAGTTTGTAACGTACCTAGTTCATAAAGCTCTCACTGGTTTCGCTTGGGATATTTCTGTTCCGTGCGAGGCTGGACGCGGTCTGGTGCGCGATGACCTTTACTAACTTAGACACTGCGGTTAATTGGCTAAATAATTCATAGTTTATACAGGGTTATTTCTAATCAATTAGAATTAAATTTAATTAATTTAATATTCATTCTCATATAAGGTATGTACATTTTATTTCGTTTTTGTATTAGTACTTGTCTCGTTCGTTCATTGGCTTTCTAGACCTCTGACGTTACCGACTTCACTGTTACCTACTATAGGCCGAATCATACAAGTCCGCGGATGAGAAGTTAGCTACACGCTGCGCGAAACTCAATCGACGTGCAGCTTTTTGTAAGCTTTAGTCAGGTCTTCATATTAATTGGTAAAAACGCAATAGCGTTTTTACATATATTCTTGTTCAGTCTTGGATATTGCACAGCTTGTATCTACCTTCACATTCGCCGACTTACATGATTCAACCTACCGAGGATGGCTAGACGTTAGACTATAAGCCATTGGATGTCCACTGCTGGACATAGGCATCCCCTTTTAAGAGCTTTTTACTTTACTTACTTTAAATTACTTACTCTAATTACTTTTTGAATGGATGGTTTCAGAGTTGACCCCATACTTCCTAGAGTATGCTAAAGAATTAGCAAAAAAATTTGATAGCTGCTGAATAAAGTTGTAGAGTTACTAGCTTTTTTGCCCGCGGCTTCGTCCGCGTGATATATTAACTTTTGTAATCATCCCATATAGACCTTTTATTTTTCAAGATAAAAAATAAGTAGGTAAGCTCGTATAAGCCGGGTGGCTTGCTTTTTCGACATAAGAGTACCCTATGTCATTATCAGAGCTTTGAACTATATTTATGGCAAAAATCAAGCCATTCCGTAGCTCCGTTGCTGTCTGAAAGAGTAACAAAGCTACAAACACACTTTTAGATTTAAAATAAGTAAGTATAAATACTTAGTAAGTATTGTAATAACATTGTCATGTATGACATTTTTTGATACCGTTGTATTTGGACACAATCGCATTAGGAATTTTCTTGTTATAAATATGCCGAAAACATAAATAATCTTAAAAAAATATTGATGAACATACACAAAAACATACAGACGAACATGGTACCTCCTGTTTTTTGGAAGTCAGTAAATAATGCTCTCGATGAATGTAGGTATCTATAGATACTATAGTAGTAGAAAAAAGTATTAAGTGTACGAAAAAACCTTTTTTTTTTTAAAAAAAAAACAAGGTCTTACTGAACAAGTTCTCGCCAAGACGAAACAAACGAGCCGAAACTCGTTAGGGGATTGCGTCGTTTCATTACAGAGTTCTTATGACCATCTTCCAGCTCCATCATCAGGTCCTGGTTACCATTGAAAGACAAAGTACTTGCCAAGATCATTCAAATGAACCTAAACACGATGAGGTTGTGTCGTTTCATTGCTAAGTTCCGTTGGCCACCTTCCAGCTCCATCATCAGATCAGCACCATGTCATTATAATATTGCATTGTCACGCGATTTACACATGAATGCAAAATTTCAGCTCAATCGGTAACCGGGACGTGGATCAAATTTAACTTGCAAGATTTAATTACAGACAGACAACGGGACAGGTGAAACTAAATAAAAGCTTGTAAAAAACATAGGTACAGACGAACAAAGCACCTCCTGTTTTTAGGAAGTCGGTAAATACAATCGAATGCTCTTGATGAATGTAGATATCTATAAATACTACTACAGTAATAGAATAATCGGCAAAGTACGAGTCGGACTCGCGCTCGGAGGGTTCCGTATTGTATGGGAGCCCCCCTTAAATATTTATTTTATTTTTATTTTATTATTTATTATTGAAGGGAATATAAAACTAAATATTCTGTGAAAATTTCAAGCATCTACCAGGTACCATTATTAATATAGAGCGAAAAACGTCTAAAAATTCAGGTTTGTTGTATGGGAGCCCCCCTTAAATATTTATTTTATTTTGTTTTTCGTATTTGTTGTTATGGCGGCAACTGAAATACATCATCTGTGAAAAGCTGCCTAGCTATCATGGTTCATGAGATACAGCCTGGTGACAGACAGACGGACATCGATGTCTTAGTAATAGGGTCCCGTTTTTCCCTTTGGGTACGGAACCCTAAAAACTAGACTTACTAGACTATCGTATGTTAAAATGCCAACAGGGTCAGTGTTCCCTAATTATATTGCCATTTAGCCGTAAATGATGAAATCATGCTCTTACGACTCGGAAGCAAGACAGATAGGTGTGCCCGTCGATGAGAGCACGAGTTATGCTTGTAGGTACTACAATGTTATACGATTGACATGTCTTTAAATCACTTTGATTATACGCCAGTCATCATCACGATTTATAATATTACTAGCCTTTGCCCGCGGCTTCGCCCGTGCTTACTTCATAGCCTATGACACTCGCAAATTATGTGGCTTGCTATTGGTAAAAGAATTTTCAAAATCGGTTGAGTAGATCCAGAGATTACCCCAACAAACTCACAAACTTTACCTCTTTATTATCTTAGTATAGACATACAAGGTTATCCAGAACTGGTGTACTAAGCTGGAAGGAGGTGATTTTGACCATCATTATGAACAACTTTTACTATGGGGTCAATCCAGAATTCGAGAAAAAAAACAGCTCGGTGTGGGGGCGATAGGTAGATCGATAGGTCCTGCTTTGACACCCCGCTTGAGGTATTTTTTAGGGTTCCGTACCCAAAGGGTAAAACCGGGACCCTATTACTAAGACTTCGCTGTCCGTCTGTCTGTCACCAGGCTGTATCTCATGAAGGGTGATAGCTAGAACGTTGAAATTTTCACAGATGATGTATTTATGTTGTTATAGCGACAACAAATACAAAAACAGAAAAAAATACATATTTAAGGGTGGCTCCCATACAACAAACGTGATTTTTAGCAGTTTTTTGCTCGCTATTAATAACGGCAAGAGGATTGGGGCTCCTATATGGTACGGAACCCTTCGTGCGCGAGGTAGACTCGCACTTGGCCGATCTTTAATTGCATTTCACTCTCTAGGATGTTTGAGACGATCGAAGATGTGCGATGAGGATGTTGATGATGATATTGCTGATCGAACCTTGTCAAAGTAAATAGAAATGACAATTCTCAAGTACGTATAAAGTTTTACAGCAGACTACATAATTATTCTGGCTTAATTAGATAGAGTCTGCTGCTAGGGGCGTAGATAACTAAATTAAGCTGCTGTTATAGACTAGGATATCGTAACCACAAAAAAGTTAACGCGATTAATATATCACCCAGCGAGTCCCTATTAGTACCTAGCACGTGAATGAGACGTCCATCCATCACCTGAGAACGATGGTAATTGCCAGACACGCCTGATTAGACTATTTATCACGAATACCTTCGGTTGTGCGTGGCGACTTGTTGCCTATGGTCACGTGCAAAATATCTGTACTTGATTTAGTATAGGAACAGTGGTTAGACCTGGGACCCTATTTTTGAACTAGGACGTCATACGTAAACGGTGACGAGATCGGTAAGAGCAGGAGCAGGCATTGAAAATCAATGTCAGTGCGAACAGGATGGCAAAACAAACGATTAGAAAAGCCATTTTGTAACGTTTCAAAAATTGACCTCCAGCCCGGGAAGCATGACAAAGGGAAAAATTGTCTTTCCACTATTACATCCCCTCAAAGAGGAAATAAAGTATGGATTGACAATGAGAACTAAGTGAATAAAATGTTATTATTTAAAGCTTATTATTTTAATTAATAAAGAAAATATTAATAAGTTCATTCTTATTAACAAATTAATTCTATCTATCTTTGTTCGCACCGCGATCCAAACTGGGTCTTGGCCTCCGATACCAAAGTCCACCATCTGTCCCTATTCTGCGCGAGTAGATGCCAGTATTGCACCCCAATCTTCAGCAGGTCTTCGGCCACTTTATCTTTCCATCTATAGTTGGGATGTCCAACAGGTCTGCCCTCCCGGCATGCCCAAATATGCCTTCTTTACGGCACGATCCTCTCCCATCCGTTCCAGGTGTCCAAGGCAATTAATTAATTGTAATTAATAATTAATCCTAGCCCCTGTACAATGGAAGATCTATACCAGGCTACACCCAGCGGGGTCGCAATGGCCAAATATTGAGAGAAAATAATTTAACCATTTTGAACCATTGACACGACGAAGAAGAATAAAGAAAGGCATTTATCCGGAAACAAAGTATGAAGCTGAATTATTAACGCGTAGAATTCTTAGAAAAAATATCAAGAGCAATAACTCCATGCATTGTATTTAGACCGTACGGGAAAGTTCACATCGGTCCGCGAACAAAACCGACTCCGTACTAGACACCGGACCTAGGATGGGCGTGTTATCACTTACCATCTACAACCGCGTTAATTTGAACTATCATCCACTTAATTGCTTTTTAATCTAGAGCTCTTTTTGCGCTGGACATTCTGTACTTAACAAACTTTCATTTGCGATTTCTACAACCAATTTTAGTCTCTAGGCTATTCTGTTAAGGGTCAGTAACCAAAATTGCACAATGACATCATGTTTAGCCTAAGGCATTCTTCGTCGTCAATCTGTCAAAGTCCGAAACTAGTTTAGAAATGTATCAGTAAAATAAAAAAATAAATGACGCATATGTTATCAAGTCGTGCAAAAAGTGGCGTAGGATCAGATTTATACCACGGATTACTACATGTAGATTCCGCATAGAAACAGACATAAACAGAGCACGCTTAGAGCTTACGTTTCAAAAGCTCTTTCATAAAGATTTTAGGGCATATGTCATATATTTAGTTAACCTAACTGAATTATGTATAAGTATATAAATGGATAAAACAAAGTTACCAAAGTTAAACAAAGTTACCGACATAGCCCAGCGGATTAGCAAATTAAAGTGGCAATGGGCAGGGCACATAGTTCGGAGAACGGATGGCCGATGGGGCAGTAAAGTTCTCGAATGGAGACCACGGACCAGCAAACGCAGCGTAGGACGTCCACCGACTAGGTGGACTGACGATATAATAAAGATCGCAGGAACGCGCTGGATGCAGGCCGCTTCCAACCGGCCTTATTGGAAATCCATTGGGGAGGCCTATGTCCAGCAGTGGACGTCTTCCAGCTGATGGATGGATGGATGGATATAAATAAATAAATAAATAAATAAGATACGGCTTGTGAAAACTTCTCTTGTGGTTAGCCAATGTAAAAGCAAAAAATATTTTGGCGCCATATACATTGTAGGTAGGTAGGTACTGTAACTAGTAGTGAACACGTTACGGCCAAGTATAAAGAAAACTGACAAAAACGTACACAAACGTGACGTAACGTAAACAAAAGCAGACAAGTAATTTATTTTTAAAATATAAGAGAATAACAAAGATTTGTTTAATCGCAGCTCACATTTTCTCCTATACAGGGTTATTTCTAATCAATTAGCATCCTTTCAGGGGCTTATTCTGTACATCAAAACTAACAACTTTTGTTCTACGACTTTTATTAATTCTCAAATAAAAGTTGTTGTTCCATAGAAAAATATTGTGCACCCGCGACCAAATGTATGAAACAGTTGTTTTATTTTCGAGGTTTGACAAAAGTCGCAGAACAAAAGTTGTTAGTTTTGATGTACAGAATAAGCCCCTGAAAGGATGCTAATTGATTAGAAATAACCCTGTATAGATCAAAGCAAATATGTATTTCATATTACGGTAGCTGTTGGGTTAACCTGCAATAGATTATACCAACGACAGCTTTTATTAAAAAGAGAAACAAAAAATTAAAATTACATACTTGAGACGCTAGTTAGAGAGATGTCATCAAAAAACAATTTGTAGGGTACTTTATTTAATATTGTTTATTCAATTATGTTAGTTGACACGCTACTTGTTAGATAAGTACTCGTACTAAGAACTTTAGGTCCCATTCAGTTATTGAAAGTTTTTAGTCATACAGTTACAGTAAGTTCTTATATGAGTACATTTGCATCCGGGAAGTAAATATTGTCATTTTGCTCTATAGACAGCTTCTATATTAATCTTCATCATTTTATACTATCGACTACCGATAGCTATAGTTGTCAACTCATTTAAAAACAGCTTTTTTATGAAAATATCTATGAATCACTTTTTCGTATTCAAAAATTTAAATTATCAGAATAACTATTCATTTGTTGCTTAAATTAAATTACATACAATATAATTCAATTACACTGATAATTACATTTGAATTCTTATGAATTATGCTTTGTAATATTTAATACGAACGACCCGCCCCGGCTTCGCACAGGTGTAAAACCGCATCAAAATCTCAAAATCAAAATCCGTTGTGTAGTTTTAAAGATATAAGCATACATGGGGATAGACAGCGAGAAGCGACTTTGTTTTATACTATGTAGTGATTTCAAGTCTTACATGTAGTATATCATTTGTTATAGAACACAAGCTAATATTTCTTTTAGGAACAGAATCAATCCTTTGTTTATACATCCCGTGTCACTCAAACAAAAATAATGTTCAATACAAAAAACAGAATATTACCCAAAGAATGAAGGAATAGTAGATTGTATCATAAGGGAGCATAATAATATTATTACGGCGAGGGCGTTTTTTTGAATCCAGAGAGAAGTGAGGGATCCTTTAGCAGAATCCTGAACGTAGCAGTAGCGTAGGATTCAAAGTACGTCGCCCGTTCCAAAAATATATTTGCGCCCGAGTGGTACACTCTGCTTTTCATCACCTCTATAAGAAAATAAAAGGCGCCTCATATTTTATTGTAATATTATTATTGAATAAATGAATACTTTAAAAAACACTAGTAAAACACGCTTAGTCCATTACTTACGTGGCCTTTCTCACAAGTGTAAACACGACCATGATACGATATTCCTTCATGGAATGCAAGTGCCTATCTTCCGGCTTCATCATCAGACCTTGAAACCTAATCGTGGTCAAAGTTCATCACAAGACTTTTCTAAGAAATCCAAAACAGCTATGGTACGATTTTCCATCATGAAGTTCCAGTTCATATCTTCCGGCTCCATCATCAGATCGGTTCGACAGTAGGTACCATATTATTATATTCTCATCCGAACTACATACAGCATTTTCATTACGCTACGACCCTTGGAAGATTGTTACATTAGTTACCTTAGATTCCATTACATACACGTCGACCTAATAAAAGCGTGTTAATAATACGTAGAGTAACAACTAAATTGAAATTAAATGTTATCTAATAATAAAACAAATGAATTTACATTCTTTTCATTCATTTTCTTGGCGCTGAACACTAACATTACAAATACTTTCAAATTCAAAAAGTGCGCGGCAAAGATAATTTCGGCGCACTAATGAGTTCCAAATTTAAAAAGTGCGCGGCAAAGATAATTCCGGCGCACTTATAAAGTTTCTTATAGAAAACACCACCTTTGGGCGCCCTTAAAGGCGAACCAAGTCGTTCTTTTCGAATAGATGTGATGAAAACAAAATCAAAACACTTTTCTAACATCAAGAAAGATACGAGTATTAGCGGAAATTTCAGAAAAAAACGTGAGACATAAGATTGTAAACATTTAATTATCACATAAAATTCCAAAAACGGAGATTAACGAACAGCGACACCTAAATTCGTACGAATTCCTTTTCTTTTCCAACACATGTTTGGTAATTTATTTTTTTGGCGTAAAAAAGCTTATTTTATAACTACATACAAGATTTGTTTCGTTACAATAAGGTTGCATAGAGTTTTAATGCTTCTTGCCTACAGTATTACATTTGTGACTTGGACGTGATTAGACGTTCTTTTAGGCTCGGACTTTGACTGCGACTGTAATTAAGAGTAGGTATTTTGATAACGATACAAAGCTTGCTACTGAACTAACTAACCATAAAAATAACTAGATCAGACTATCTGATCGCACAAAACGGTAAATCGGAAAAAAAGCTATTACAAAAGTAGACATCATCATACTGGCACTGGCAAATGCCTAAGTCGTGCAATGCCAAGAATAAGACAAAAACTTACACGATCCACGAATGCCCAGCGCATACTCGATTCCAAACCCGACAGAAATTCAACACGTCCGTTGGTCGTTTTCTCAAGTAATCTGTACAAATAAAGCTTTAAAGGTATCCGTGTCACCTTAAATTTTATTATCAGCAATTGACGATACTTAAAAATGGCGGCAAAAATGTATCAAGAAGTTAATTAAATCAACCGTTGTGACTGTGTTGGTTATTTTAATTGATTTAAATAATTGTAATTGTTTAAGGTTGGTTGTAAAGTTTGTAATTGCGGTGTTGGAAGATTAAACAAAGTGCATTCTTGCCTTTTTATTTACAATTAATTATGTTTCAGTGTAGGTATTTCGGAACTCTACATTGTAATCCATGTAATCCATTGTAAATCATCTTCAAAACTTGAAATACAACTTCAAATACGAGTACATAAATGTAAATGTCATGTATTTTTTTAAATTTTGTAGACATTAACTTAATTATTGTAAATAACGTTATTCTATAAGCGCTAGAATATATTGTAACGTCATACCATTTTTTATGTGCACGATATAAAATACATAATTAACTACTGTAACATTTATAAATAAAAAACAAACAACTTTTTCAAAGATAACGCTTAAATTAGAACAGTCTCACTTCTAAAACTAAATAAACAAGAACAAATTGAATACTTCAGTAAAACTGAATAAAAATAAAAGTTTTGCACTCCGGGAGTGCCAGCAGAAGTGTAAACTCGTCTTACGAATTTTTCTATTTAAAAAAAAATATTTAAAAAAAAAAATTACCCATCCCAAAATGTGCACAAAGCTAATAAAGAAAATTTTCAAGCCTTACGTTGGACTATACAAATACAAATACAAATACAAATACAAAATAACTTTATTTGCCTAAAAACACTTTTAACCATATTCACTTGTCCATTGACTCTGAACTAGTTAATAACTGTATCTCAGAGCCAATGGCTTCTCCCGTTATAAAATCTAGCAACAAAAGTTATACAAACAAAAGTAAAAATAAATTTAGAAAAACAATTTAGATTATTAAATTTAGAAAAACAATTTAGATTATTAAGTTTAGAAAAACAATTTAGATTATTAAATTTAGAAAAACAATTTAGATAATATTCGAAAACATGTAAGAAATATATATATATATATATGTATACTATAATAAAGCATAAATTACAAAGATACATACTTAATACGAACTACACAATTTTACAACTCAAAACCCAAAACATTCATTTTTATCAACAAACATGTACGTGTGTGTGTGTGTGTGTGTGTGTGAGTTTGTGTGTGTATAGTGTGTGTGTGTAACGCTGCAATACTCGAGATCTCATGAGAGTCAAGGTTTGCAGCGTTACACATGTGTGTGTGTGTGTGTGTGTGTGTGTGTGCGTGTGTATATTTAGCTTATGTAAAAGTCAGATAACATATCTTCAATCCCATCGTAGTCATAATTACTGAGCCATGAACATACAATTTTCTTAACCTCATTGTTGCTGTGTTTTCTAATTTTATGCGTTTTGTTTATTTTATTGTACAAAAGTGGAACAATAACTTCATATTTTCTTTGTTTGAACCTAGTTTTTATGCTGGGGACTGGACATCGTTCCACTCTTCTAGATGTACCACTATCATTCAAAAAGGGGACAGTACGTTTGTGGTATCGACGTACACTTTCAAAAATAAAGATTTTTCGAATACTTAGCACATTTGCTTTATCATAAACAAGTGAAGTTGGATGCCTGAAGGGCAAAAATAAGATTACTTTCAGTATGGCCCGTTGAGCACGCTCAGCCGATATAAGATAGGTCTTAGCTGCAGTTCCCCATGCACAGATGCAGTATCTGATTATGCATTCACATAGAGCTTTATATGTTTGCATGACTAAGGCAGGCTCAGCCACCGTTCTAAGCGTTTTGAAAATGTAAATTAGTTTTCTTACTCTAGAGGCTAGTGAGTTAATATGTATGGACCAGTTGAGATGATTATCTATATGAACCCCTAAATATTTTATAGTACTAACATGTGATAATTCCGCGCATTTGCAGCTATTTGGTATTATATCACGATTACATGGGAAAGTGTGTATTCTAAGCTTGGTTTGTACTTTAGGGACTCCTGCTTCTGTTATGCTAAAGCATACATATTTTGTTTTACTTGTATTTATGGTCAACAAATTATTCTCGAGCCATCGCGTTATGGTTGCTAAACAGTTTTCCGCTAGGTTTATTGCTTTAGACCAACTTTTCTCATGAATCAGAAGTACAGTATCATCTGCAAACATAAGAAGATCTTGGCCAGGTAAGATAATATCACATAGACTGTTTATATAGATTAGGAACAATAAGGGACCAAGTGTGCTACCCTGTGGCACTCCGTAAGTACATACTGCGCTATCACTTTCATGTCCTTCAACACGCAAAGTTTGAGATCTTTCGGACAGGTAGTCAATAAACCATTCAAGCGCTATACCTCTAATACCAGCATTTTCCAGTCTGCTGATCAAGATGCCGATAGAGACGGTGTCAAATGCTTTTTGCAAATCAAGGAATATTCCTATGCATTTGTCTCCACCATCCAGGTATGTTGTGATTTTATTCGTTAACATAAGCACCGCATCTTCAGTAGATAGTTTATCGCGAAAGCCAAACTGGTTTTTACTAATTAGGTTCTCTTTTTCTAAATAACTCATTAGCCTTTTCTTGACCAACTTTTCCAAAATTTTAGACAGGGTGGGAAGTAGTGAGATAGGCCTGTAGTTAGTTGGGTTTTTGTTATCTCCTGCCTTAAAAATTGGACACACTACAGCTTTTTTGAACGATGTTGGAAATTTACCTGTGTCAAAGCTCATGTTACAAATAAACGATATAGGTTGCACTAACAAATGAACATACTTCTTGATAATAGACGTAGGTATTTTGTCCCATCCTGGAGCACTTTGGGTTTTAAGGCTCATGATCACACTTCGGACTTCAAAGGGATCGGTAGGTAAAAGAATCATTGATTTAACTGGTTTATTTGTACTTTTAACCCCTGATGCTAGTTTTCTTTCAGTAGTGTTTAGTTTGTTCAACGTGGCATTTGCTAGTGTTTCACCAACCGAGGTAAAGTAAGTGTTTACCGTATTTAGGGACTCTTTAGGGTTAATATTAATATTTAACAATTCTTTCGACGCCACTTTAGGTTTATTAAAATTGCACACTTCTTTAATGGTTTTCCAAGTTTCTTTTAGGTTTCCTTGATTTTTAACTAATTTATCTTTATAATGCTGAATTTTTAGGTTTTTTATAATATTGTTACAATTATTTCTATATTTTGTATATTTTTCTTTGGCGATTACATCTTTTGGATCTTTTTTGCTAATCTCATGAAGTTTATCTCTATGCTTGATAGATTTTACCACCCCTTCGGTAATCCATGGTTTTAATGGTCGGTGCCTCTTAGATATATATTTAACTACTGTGTTATCATCAATAATGTTTTGAATTTTTTTAATAAACAGTTCAGCTGCAGTATTTACGTCATTGTTTACAGAGTAAAGTTCAATCCATGACTCATGTAATAGAGCCCCTTCAATACCCTCATAATTAATAGTCTTTTTAGGAAGATGAATCTGATTCTTGACTATTTTTGATTTATCAACGAGAATCATGATGGGATGATGATCCGTAATTAATTGCTCGAAAACTAGCGTTTTCCATTTACTCTGACATTTTACCATCATATGGTCAAGGCATGCCTCAAGCCTGGTAGGCCGAGTAATGCCCTGTCTAAGACCATGCATGGCCATTAGATTCAAGTAATTTTCGGAAATCTTAGAGTGCTTACTTCCCATTGTGTCAATGTTTATGTCTCCCGTAAAAAAACGTTTTTAGTTGATATATTTGACAAAATCGTATCAACCGAATCTAGATATGGTTGCGGGTTGCTGAAAGAAGGCGGCCTATATGAACATATGATAGTATAATCCGAAGAAATAGTGAGTACAAGACAATTACCATCAGAGATGGTCGGTTCATGAGCTAACACATCTATATTTTCTTTAACAAAAACAACGACGCCATCATTTTGGTTAAGTGTATTTCTAGTCCAAAACATCTTGTAGTTATCTATAGTTGGAGGTGGTCTTAAACTACTTGTCCAACACTCGGTTAGCACGAATATATCAACCGATATGTCTAGAGCAGATACATAAGATAAAAAGTGATCAAAGTTGTAATGAATACTTCGTATGTTCATAGTAAGAATACATAAACTGTCAAAATTTGTTACATTCGCGTTAATCTCCCTAGTCAGACTTACTGAGTTATTTATTGAAAGACATTCTATATTTTCAGATTCATCTATTTCTGTTGATAAAAAACAATTATCCATCCTTAAGTGGCAAAATAATCGAGCACATATAGTTGACTTTAAGATGAAACCTCACCCCTGTGTAGGTTTTAATTAAATAAGCGTAGTTTATTATGATTATGTATGTAATAGCAGTATGGACTGAATAACTCCGCAAAACAATACAACTAAACGTTTTAGATTGGAGAAAATTTATAGGTACAATCAAATACTCACAGTTCATTGTAAACCTGTGCGCAATACCAGTATGGACCAAATGCAGTTGTACAGATGAGCTAAAAGTTTTATGTAGATTTGAATTTAGAATTTTTTTATGATTGAAGACTGTTATGTTTTTTTGTGTAGTTGAGATTTGTAGTGTAATTGTATAATATACTTGTTTATGATGTGTGTTGTAGTATCGTGGAACATGTGTGTTGGATTTCAAGGTTCGACTTGTGCAATTATTTGAATGCTTTAAATTGAGGTAGCCGTAGTTCATTACATATACAGATAGGAATGCGACTATAAATATACAAAATAATGACGCAGATAGTCAGTTTGTACGTATGTTGTCCAAGTCGCTTTCATCATTGATCCTTACAAGAGTGGCTCCATCTGCTCTTTTTAAGTATACTTTTCCTCGCGTAACCCAGCAATACCTGAAGTTATTTCTTTTGGCGTACTCTCTAGCTAGGTAGAAAATTTTTCTTGTTTTTACAGTAAGAGACTCTGATATGTAAATTGGCAAGCGAGGCCCTTCAATTTTTAGATTCGTGGTACTATACTTTGTGGTTGGGTACTTTTTATTATAGGCCTTAACGGAACCAACTATTTTATCTCTTTGTAGCACTGTCGAGAACTCTGCAACGATTGGTTGGTTACCTTCCTTTTTCGTGTTAATCCGGTAGATGTCTCGGATTTCTTTCTCATGTATCGGTACGCTGAGCGAAGCACCTACTTTAAGTACCAGTTTGAGTAGGTCCTCTTTAGTTTCTCCATCTTTTTTGGGAACATTACGCACCTCTAACTTGGAGCTGTGTTGGGATTTGTCTATTTGCTCAAGTCTATTTTCGAGAAACTTAATGTACTTGCGATCCTCGGTCATTTCCTTTTCCATTTTTTGTACTTTAGTAACCAACTCGTCATATTTATTGGCAAGAAATTCAACGGAGCCGGAGATATTTATATTCTGTTCGGTGTGAGCATTTATTCCGGATTGAATTTTATCCATCAAAGCGTTGTATCGTTTTTCTTGGTCCACTCGAAGCTGTGCAAACATGTCAATAACTTCAGACCTGCTAATATCCACCTCCTCTCGTTTCCGCTTTCGTTGGGTGATATTAGGGTCGCTTGAAGCATGTTCTCTCGAAATACTTGGTACAGCAAGCGAATCCGCTGGAGGCGGGCTACTGACATCGGGTTCCGACCTAGCATGCGTAATTATTGGAGTGGACAACTCAGGCGCACGCGATGATCGGGGCGGCGAGTGCACCGTGCGAGTGGAGCGGGACATCGGCATTGTGATACGAAGGTCAACGACGGCGCACGAACTCGTAGCAAGCAGGCCAGTCAGTAGCAAACAGGACAGTATGACGAGTACACGTAGCACGCCGCGCCGCGCCGTAACCGGTTTGAATGCAGCGGCGAAAAGCAGTCAGCGCCACGTTTTATTTATGTTGTCGAATCAGCGTGTTTACTCACCAATAGCACCACAGGTTGCTAATACGTGAATGGTATTGTACACGCTACACTGATCTTATACTTGGTATAATAATATTGTTGTGTGAACTTAAAAATTGAATTTACTGAATTTATCACGGCCGGGACACGTCTGCTCGTCACCGAGGCGCGCAGGAGAAGTGATAAGTATTTATACGTTAGGGGCTATAAAGAGCTTAACACCACAATAATCGGGGTAATACAGTAAGGGTGTACTAAGATGAAGGAGGGCGATTCAAATCATCAACATCAATAGAAACAACTTTTACTACCGGGCCAACCCGAAATTTGAAAAGAAAATTTCACACGACAACATTGCTAAAATGTTCAATAAATTCAAATAAAAAATCCGTGGAGTCCTCCGCGCGGAAGAAGTGAAACTTCGACGCAACAGTGCTTTCATACCCTCTCCATGGTAGCGTTAAACGTTCAACGCAACCTTGTTGGAAGTCGCATTAGAAGTTTCACTTCAATAAATCATTATTATTCCAAATCCATCTCACAGGAACCCTTCCATGCAAATTTTACTTTAGCCGTTTTCCGGTAATCGGTTACACGGAAAGCTACTTTTAACTTGCAATCATTTATACCGTTTTTAAACGAACCACACGAAAACGTTATTTCCGCCCTCATTTTGGCACTTAATTTCTTTAATGTGTGTGAGCGCGTATTGTTTTAATTTTTTTTCACGAAACATGCGTGATTTTGGACACGCAAGTCAATTGAGTAATTATGAGAATTGAATTTTTTAAAAGCGATATTTATCGACTTGAATCGAGACATATTTAGATTATTACATAAATCTAATGGACACGCAAGTCATAGAGTAAAATAAAAATATGTGCATGTGGTTTTTTATTGTAATATAGAGGAAAGAGGAAAAATGCACAAAAAAAATATT
Organism: Hypomecis atomaria; assembly: GCA_964007245.1. Lineage (NCBI taxonomy): Eukaryota > Metazoa > Arthropoda > Insecta > Lepidoptera > Geometridae > Hypomecis > Hypomecis atomaria. Next base: position 3,629,895 of record OZ023295.1, on the reverse strand, counting down.
ACGCTCGATTCATTAGGATTTTAACCGTTTATTATCGTATAAAAAAATCATTTTCATGTCATCTAGCTAGGGCATCTTGTTTGGTTACAATCATCTCAACTCGTATGTCCCGTTTTTGTCTTATTTTTTTTTACGCAAGTCTCAATGTATGTGTGAAATGTATAAATATGTGTAGACTAATATCTACATCTAGTACGGCGACTAATATTTTGAAGACATACTACATATTGAGTAACTGGCGCTGACTCACAAGCTTCAGTAAGCTAAATAAACTAAAATGTCATTTATTTAGAGCCGAAGATTTTGATATCAGTCAACAAGGCCGCCCAAATAAAATACATTTAAAAACTCGATTACAAAGATTTATTTGCTGTCTTGACTGGACATTAAACGTATCAGTAAAACAAAAGTGCTTTGATTACAGACCGGGCTACTCCAAAACTCCAAATGCACTGACGGTATTAGCACCTCCCGGAAATTATGACCCTAATCAATTTTCATTTCAGAATACCCAATCAAGAACCAGTCATGCTGACCTCTAAGAAGGGTGCATGGGCGCTTTTACTAACTGCAGGGTCATCTAGAGCTGATGTAGTAAGCCGAAAGGAAGTGATTCAGATCATCATTATGAACATCGTTTACTACGGGGCTAAACCCGTAAAAAAACTGGAATTTGAGAAAAAAAAATCTTCTGTTCATACAAAACGCAACTCGAAATCGACAAAATGTATGTTACAGCTATTTATTTTCTTACCTTTTTCAGGCATCAAAATCGATCCAGCCATGTTAAAACTAAGATTGCCAAATGTCATCAAATACAACTATTCACATTTATCGTCATCATCATTTCAGCTTTCAGACACACTGCTGAGACCGCAGTAATGTTGAATGCAACCCGCTTCAAGTAGTCGTATTAGTAAATAGTCTATAGGGGAGTCATATGTCCAGCAGTGATAGCCCTATAATATGACGATAATGATAGAACTTGATAACCCGTTTACTTAACTTTTTCTTATAAAATTCTTGATCAAACAATCATCTCATTAAAATCGACAAAACATCTCGCCAACGACATACAATCTGCGATTCAAATCGTTCGTTTCGTTCATTCGGCCAATTACGTTCACCTACTCATTATTTTAAGAAAACTGCTTAACATAAGTATGTGAGCCGAAAATGCTATGCAATTACTTGGCGGACAAAATTGCGAAGTGTATAATGTCGGCCTAAAAGAACGGGATGTATAGATACTGGATATGCCGTGGTTAGAATCCTTCCTCATACGAACAGCCATAATGTGGATCGTTTTGCCTGAGCCTGTCATCCCGCTAAAGTACAACGTAGGTGACTTCAAATCCTGATTAAATACGAGTAGGTATCTTCTAGGTAAGCGAGCTATACCTTAGACTGCACATCAGACTTGAGACCCAAATTGAGAAAAAAAAAACTAACTCGGAATTGGATAAATCAGAGAGGAAATTAGTCTAGAAAATCTGTTGCTGACCCAATGTCTATCAGTGAAGCGCCAATAAAGCGATGAACATGGGTGCAATGAAGTCATTTCTAGAAAACCGACATCTCAAACGGACCTCCGCCAGTAACCGGCAAGACTCCGAATTCGCAAAAAGCCAGCGATGCGCTCCAGATTAAATGAGAGTCCCCCGGGCATGCGCCCGAATCACTATGGCAGGACCTGTTTCGAACACCGCCCTGGAGACTGCACTCAATTTGCTTAGAACAGAGGACCAACTCCGGTGGCTTTTTGTATTTTCTTAGAACTAGGTACGGATACATAATATCGTAATAACAACCCAAGGGTCATTCGGCAGCAAGTTGGGTCGACGAAATCGTCAATATCGCAGGTTGAATTTGGATATGGTTGACAAACGACCGAGGCAGATGGCACTGCAAGTGAGAGTACACTGAATCTTAATACTAGCAGCCGCTATTCTAGATAATTTTGATGTATTATTACCTACATGTATAGGCCGAATAAAATTTCTATGTCTATGCACACGGGGCGAGTCATAGCGCTATAGTAAATTCGCTACGTCAGCTGCGTGATCAGCGGGGATGTGCATACTTGCACAGCTTGTAGCTAACTTCACAGGCTTCGACTTGTATACAAGTTAAGGATCTGAAGTTGCGGTGTTCGTGTCGCCTCGTGGAGAGTGTGGATGCACCATACAATACTGACACTCTAATTCACTTTACTCTTTATTTCATATCATTTCATTTCTATATTTCAATTTTGGCGTTAAACTTGTCCTTCTGCCCTTCACTACTCCTTGCAACACTGTGTAAATGAACGCGTTTTTTCAGCACGCAATCAGAGTATGATCAGCACCTTTCAGAATAAGATATTAGCTATAAAAATTGCTTTTTTAATGTGATGCGTGGGAAAATTACTCTTGAATTCACGCTGTGAAAGCTGTAATTATGTAACGTTGTATTTGTTTCATGTTTCAAGCCTGAAATAAAAAGAAGCCTTGCTCAACGCACAAAAAATTGGTTGTCTGTAAAGTCATATGAAAACATAGTTGAATCAACAGCTAAAACAAGCCGAATGGTTAGGCCGATCGTGCCTCTCTATCCCTTGTTCCAAGATCTCGCTTGCACGCTGGGCTCAGGCGGAACGTGACACTTTTTCATGCTTTCATCGATTTATAAAACGTTATCACGTCAAAAGATTCTGAATAACTAAATATTGTGACGTAATAATGTAGACCGCAGGATCGCGCTGAATGACCGTGGATTTTTTTTATTATTTTGTCAAAAGTCGCAGAACAAAAGTTGTTAGTTTTGATGTACTTACATAATAAGCCCCTAAAAGGATGCTAATTGATTAGAAATAACCCTGAATTTAATGTAAGTGTATGTAGGTATTATTGCGGACAAAATAAAATAAGAATCATTTAGCTATTAAATGTGGAGTAGGTGCGGAAAACTATAGTTAGATTTAGTTATAGTCCAGCTAGTCATAGGTACTGGTATTCCCTATTGTCAGCCTTGCCTTGAAGCCACTTATCAGTCAGGCTCAGGGTTTTACAATGACAAATTACTTATATTATTTATAATAGCAATTCGATCGTACATAAATGTACAATAAAAAATATGAAGAACATTGCCATTGCAAGGATCAGGAAAAATAACGAAAATGTACGGCTGAGTCCTCTCAAGATAAGAATAGGTTTCGTTAAGCTAGCATAGCGGCACTGGGCTTACGGATTACTTACAACGTGAATTTCGTTTGGAGAAATGTTTGTTATTAAATGTAAATTACCTTAAAATGAATTATACACCAAGTTTAAGTTATGTTATTTTAAAAATAAATATTTTTCTCACGAATTTCCTAAAAACAATGGCAATGGGCATTAAAGCGCGTAACGCGCTTGTTTTCATACAGAATCACCCACCTGACCTGGGGCCTTATTGTGTAAGCGCTCTGACGTTCGGCTTCGCTTTTTCTCCTGCTCGCGCCAGTTACCTCTCGTACAGAAGTTTATATACATTTGTATGGCACTTGTGATGTCACGCGGAACTTTGACGGGTTATGTCTTCATCAATTTTGGTTTAATTGACAAAAGAAAAAATACTTGTCTAATATTTTTTGATAGTCTATCTGACTATATACTCGTAAAACAATGGCTACGATTATTTTGTTTAGTGTTGTCCACACAATAATGTAAAGATACAGAGGTACAGAGAAGATGTGTTGAAAGATCTACTAGTTTATTTATTTATAGCTTTGGTTCATCTACGTTGTTTGTTATACTATACTTATTTTGAATGTATTTCTGTTAGTTACTGTTCTGTCGTTTATCTACGACAATGGCTGATAAGGCGGGGTCCCACCGCATCTCGTGAATGGCAGAATTCTCACGCTCCCTGCGGTCTGCGGTATCCTGCTGGATAATATCTACTAGTCACTACTAGATTTTTTATTGGTGGGATTTTTATGTCCAAGGTACTTTACTCTTAACAGTACGTAGTTGAACAAGGTACTTTAAAATAAATATTAATATGAGGGGACATCTTACAAAAACTTGTGATATTACTCCCAAAGACTGATATACTACATAATACACATACAATTTTTTTTAATTTCATACTTATACAGGGTCATAAGTATTAAACGCAAACCTTTTAGGGGCCGGTCTAGTACATCAAGACAAACAACTTGACGCGTTGACGAACTTTTTGTATGAGAAACTAATCTTTTCTTCGTGATTTGCCAAAAGTCCTAGAAATAAAGTTTTTTGTCTAGATGTACCCGCCCTTAAAAGGTTTTGCGTTTAATACCTATGACCCTGTATAATAATATACAAGCATAGAGCAAACACCTATGTTCATAACATGAATATTTGCCCTGGGTGGTATTCGAACCCACGTCTCTTTGGCTCTGGATTCAGGGTCACTAACCACTGGGCCACCGAGACAGTCTTTAAGATTTATTCCATAAACACATCTTACATGTAAATTTTATCTAACTAGATATTTATTCTGTTACAGTAACAGCTTTTATAGTCCACTGATACGTCTACTCTCGATTGGTGACTGAAGCATATCCCTCTCGCTGGCTTAGGTGCAGGTTGGTGGATTCACATACCCCATCGCATTTCTTCTCTGGACGTTACAGGTTGCCACGCGATATTTTCCTTTACCGAAAAGCTACTAACGTGAAAATCCGTATGTAATTGCAAATAAATCTTTGGTGCGTTCTTCGAATCATCGACCAGAAGATTGTTAAGGCGAACGTACTTTCACTAGGCTTCCTCATCTACTTGATCTATTTTTAAATATTGCAGCCAGGAAGCATAGTTACTCCTACCAACTCTCTTCCCCATAACCTATACAGGGTTATTTCTAATCAATTAGCATTCTTTTAGGGGCTTATTCTGTACATCAAAACTAACAACTTTTATCAATTCTCAAAAAATAATTTGCTGTTCCGTAGAAATATATCGTTCACCCTCGACAAAATGTATGGAACAGCGGTTTTTTTTTTAGTTTTAGACAAAAGTTGTAAATAAATATCTAAAAAAATAAATAAATATTTTATTAGGGGTTTGGGACTTAGCGCTGGATATTCAGTCATATTTTTAAATCTTAAATAAAATTTTCGGGAGCTTATGATTTTATCCGAAACAAGCAGAAAATGTTGAACATATTCAAACCAATGACTCAAGTGGTTGATTTCACTAGCCATAAAATGATAGATGTACCAATATAAATTTGATTAAGCAGTAATTAAATTAAAGAAAAGCCATTAAAACTATAAAAACCATGCATGTATCATCAATTAGCATGATAAATCAGCCTCGCCTAAATCGTAAATTACAATACCGAATATCAGCTTTTAACTCCATCGCCATGATCAGGATTTACCACCTGCTAGTTTTTTGATAATTAGGTATGCATTTATGTCTATAAATTTGTTTCCTTAAAACAATAATTTCGTTGCTATCAAATGATTATAAAATGAGGTATGTAAGTATGTTTTTTAATTACTGATACGTAACGATCCTTAAACTTTGTGGGTAGATAAAACGCAAGGACTGTAGAAACTAGTGGTTATCGGAAGTTCGTTTGGGGGGTATGAGCGGGAAAATCTTGGGGCCACGGTACCCCATTTGGAAACACTACCTTTCTAATACTTCACTGCTAAATTTAATCCTACTCACGAAGGGTGATTGGGACATATTCACTACACTGGCCCAGTGCGGATTGATGAATTCACATGTGCCATCGAATTTCTTCTACGGACGTATGCAGGTTGCCTCACGATGTTTTCCTTCACCAACACGCCTGTGGTGTGAAAGCCAGTGGTTAGACTTGGACGTCCACTGTAACGGCCTTTTTTTTAATAGTTCACTGCAGGACATAGGCATACCCACGAAGGGTGATTGGGCCATATCCACCACTCTGGCCAAGTTCGGGTTAGAGGATTCACACACGCCATCGAATTTTTTCTTCGAACGTATGCAGGTTGCCTCACGATGTAAAAGCCAGTGGTTGGACTTGGGTGTCCACTAATATTAAGATATCCATTAGGATTGGTAGTTAGCAGCTTGCAGAATTTTTTACTCGATACAGTGATTATCATTCCTCCGAGTAGGGGGGCTTACCCTGAACGAAGCAGTCAAACCCCTGAAAGACATTTTACCATCAGCTCGTAATTAAGTAACATTTTATAATTCAGGCTGATTGAAATCCTATAATTTGTGGAATCGAGCTGGGTGGTGCCTCGTAACGAGCCGACTTGGTTACTCTCGAAAATTACTATCATTTGGACCGGCCAGAAATGTTGGTAGGTACGCACACTGTGACACAAAAGTGTCCCTCAATTTTTACGCGCTACATTTTTTTCTTATTTTGACGCAAAAAGATGAGTGTTAGTAAGTTTATTGTATCTTTTGTGGATTTATATGTTTCTGTTTCAATATGTGTCTGTGTAGGTATATGTCTGCGGCGTCACATCTCCTAAGCAAATTCTAATTTCGATGCGTTTTTCTAAAGCTGATGTGATCGAGATGGTTTTGAACTATAGGTATTTCAGTAAAATAATCTGTCATCAATCCTTTTTTATTTAACAGTTGTTGTTAAGTAATTCATTCAACTTCCTGACCAACAGGGCTAACCAGATAACTTTCGTCGGCCTTTCCCCTCAACTGAGTTTCTTAGCTGAGATCTTTATCACAAAAATGTATCAGTAGAGCGAGACGCAAATGCACAAACACAAATATTTTCCCTGGACCACGCCAATAACTCAGCATCTCATCACGAGGGCATCCATCTCATTTCCATGAATGCCGCAATCTTCCGCCTTTGACAATCACATAGATATGGATAGTCAAAGATACGACATTACCTTAGCGCTAAGCGTTACTAAAACTCAGCTTTGTTAGTAAATTTTGACAGAAAAGAAACTCATTCTGAAAGATTCGAATATATCTCAACTGATATTGTGAAATGTGAATTTCTGGATCTATACCATATAAGTACATATGTACTTATTCATATTTTATACATATGTACTCATTGGAATAGTTTCTACAGCTGGGTACAGTTATCTATGTTTTTATTTTTTTACTTGTTTTCTTTGTCTACTACTATATACAATTTGAAAGGAAGCTTTTGTACGATATTTGTATTGCGTTGTTTATGTGTTGCGCGCGGAAGACCAGAATTAGACGCCTCTCCAGATATTTGCTCCATAGTCAAGGCCCGACGAAAAATTTGACAGTTTTGGTCATACCCATCAGATAAGATCCCGGAAAATGTATATTGTACCCTTGAAATTGCGGTTGAAACGGCATCTCGAAGTATTTAAAATGGCCATGAAGCGGGGGCCAATTTATGCCACGCTAAAATGTAAAGGAGCGCAGAAGAATCTCGGCTCGCTAACCCTTAGCGGTGAAGTCCAAGGGCTTTTTTGGGCAAATAATTTGGACCAGTTTTGAGATCGTTGAACCCCGCTGGCCTGAGGCGAAGTGTTTCGCCCGATTCGGACCTAAAATCGCACGTCGTTGAGTTGTTTTTGCTCGCTGCTGCATTATTATTATTATTAATTGGATCACCGCCTTGTCCAGTGATGGCAATCGTTAAGTCGCAGTCAAGTTCGAGCCCTTTTTGAGGTGTCCCGTATGTTTTTGTTAGCATTTTTATGTAATTCTGCTTACCTGCTCGCTCTGAAGATTTTGCACGATCGGTGGTTGGTTTGAAACCTTGTATCAAAACTTTGCGTTGCTTACTTATTATTTTGCGTCGAGATCTCTCTCTTTGAGAGAGAGAGAGAGTGATACAATTTATTTTTCTAATTAAATCAGAATTTTCTGTCATTCGTTTCACTTATACACAACGTACACGACGTTTTGATATATGTAATACCTTGTGTACGTTTTGAGTGTTTATTACAAGTGTAATTCACTTACCGTTCTTACTACTCGTTACTTATCGTTCTTATGAGTACTCTTTACTAAATGTCTTGACGCACTGTGGGAAGTCCCACGGCAAGAAGTGAAAATAATTTTAACAGATCGGCTAGGCGACGCGTCTTAAGGGACTTCTTTCTAAAAACAACTGTAGTACTTACCTATATCTGTCTGAGTAAAACTAAAGATCGTAGGTACCACGAAAGGAGTTCCCCGAAATAAGTGAAACTAATTTTAACGGATCGGCCATGCGATTGTGGCGACGTGTCTGTGGGACTTCTTTCGTGAAACGCACTCTAACAAACTTATTGTCACGCTCACGGCCACAAAGTCGCGGCGTTTCACTTTTCAAAATGGCGAACGTAGATCGCCGAATCTCGGGCTACCCACATAAATCAAAACGCCATCGCCATACATCAACTGTAATGCCGATGTCTCCCGTCATTTACCTGCTGATAGGAGGACTTGCGATAAAATACTTCACTTTTATGGCGTTGTTATGTTGTTTACATATTACCAGACTTATTGTAATGTGACAAAAGTTACATAAACGAAAACGAGAGATCTGTTTTAGAGCATGTTTTTATTTTATCGATTGCTGATTTTCAAGACGTATAAGAAGTTAGGATAAGTAGCTAATATATTCGGTTTTCAATAACGTTTTTTAACTAAGTTGGTTCCAAACTATTCGAAATAGCGCACACAAAAATATGAATAACCCACCTTACTCGTAATAAGGCTGCTTACTGTTTTACTGAAGAAGAGGAACTCTGCAAATTAAATCTGTGAAATGTGACCTTTTCTACCATTTATCAGTGATGCAACTAAAAATGTGTTTGGCCTCAGACACTAAGGTCCGCTACCCTACCCGCCTCTACTCTATATCCTAATTTTTTGCCAGTCTACTAAATGATTATAAGTAGTCTTCAGCTATTGTACTTACGTGTCTAAAATAAATATAATGATAAATATCATCGGACATCTTACAAATGGCCTCTGACCCCTAACTAAGCATAGTTTGTGATATGATTGTCAGAGACTGATTTACTTACTACATTTACTTATTTGTACCTACTTATATATATAATAACATCCAGACACAGAACAAACATCTATGTTCATCACAAAAACGCTTGCCCTGGGTGGGAATCGAACCCAGGTCTCTTTGGCCCAGGAGTCATAGTCACTAACCACTGGGCCAATGAGGCAGACGAAATATCACGTCTCATCTGAATAATTTTACTTATTAGACTTTGTCCTCCCACACAGTAGACCTACCACATCACTTCTGGATACGCAGTCCAAAACACCTGCATTATTTCCATCAAGCTTACTGCCTCGGATCGCGGATCTCCAAACCTCCAACCCGAATACATCAAGCATGTCCCGCTATACATCAGCGAGCTGTGCTGCCAATACCCTACGCAATTTACCTGGATAACCTGGATTCACATGTCAAATGTGAGGCGAAATGTTGGCGATTGAACCAGCATGCGTTACAAGTTGATTTCATTTTGGCGGGTTATAAATTTTGGCCGAGCTAGTGCTACCACAGTGCTGATGCAGTAGAGCAAATTTAAGAATCAGTACTGTATACTAAAGCAAAGGAATAGATCGTGAGGATCTGGCAATATCCTAGAATTCCATAAAAAGCAATGTTTGCACTCTACTGCTGTTTGGGCAAATAACTAATTTGTGGTATAAGCCGAATATACAACTCGGTGGCTGTGATGACAGCTACAAGCTGCGGAAACCCCAATGCTGACTGAATTTTGCTTAACAGCTGCGCGAAGATTGGGTTAATCGCAGCTTGTAGCTAACATCAGAGCCGTTAAGTCGTTTGACTAGGCTTTTACCTACTTCCCCTATTGGACTTAACTAGCAGACCCAGCCAATATAACAGAACAGAGTGCACACAACTTGATTAAAAAAAATGCAGTGGATCAAAATGAAACGTTGGAATATTTTTTTCCAAGAAAGCAGGATATTTCAACATGAAATAAAACAATGAATTTGTACCGCTGGCAGTTCTAGCCTCAGCGTAAGGTAACAAGGCCGAACGCTGTCAGCAAATTCCTTCAGGTGTACATAGATTCCACAATTGCTGTTATAAATTGCTTACGAAGTAAGTTGTTTGTACTAGTAAAACTGCACTATGCATATTGTTTTCTGCTAATGGAAATGACTTAGAAACTTTTTTGATACCTACTGAAAACAATTGATATGTTATCAACATAATTGTTAACTGTTAAACCGAAAGAGGCAGTTTCAAGATCTGGGTTTGCGGCAAATTTTAGAAATGTTTACAAAAACAACTCTTTTCCTTCTGTTTAACATTGCCCTATGGCTCAAGACCTGAGTTTCGTGGAAGCGCCAGCGCTCGGCACATATTAGCTTAATGAGCCCTCTGCTTCGTACGCTTTTTTCGCTCATTTCGCTCCGAGCGAGTTTTCGGCCACTTTTCTCATGGACGCTGTGATTGTCCGCAGAATATGTTTAAACATTGAGCCCTGGGGTAATTTCACCACTTATAATACCTACTTGCTTTTCGTCATTAGGGTGGTATTTGGTTTTTATTGAACAATTCCAAATACATTTATCTCTACTTTGTAAGCGTGGACTAGGTGGAGAAGTTATGCGTATAGGGTGTGAGAAAAATGTTACACGTTGTTATGATTTTATCATTTTTAGACTCTAGATTATAGTAAAAAGCTGCATAATACTAATAGAAGTGATAGAAAATAGATAATAGTTCATAAATATGTTGATTTACTTAAGCATCTGATCAAAAATTCAACGGTAGTTCTTGGCGCGAAAAATTTGTCTGGCATCGACGTCTAGGCCGTGTGTCGATGCCAGACAAAAGAGGGTATACGCAAACAGAGACAAAACATATTAATTTCGTCCTGTTCACTCTTTCATAATTGCACATCACACCCTCTTACTTTTGTTATCATTATTATTTTAGTGTCCGGTCTACTTTAGGTAACTTTTAGCCATAGAGAGGCACGATTGGCTAGGCGTGCGGCTTGTGACGATTCATCAACGTTTTTTTATGACGTTATCACGTAAAATTTTATCGTTAGTTAACCGACTTTACAGACGATTTTTTTAAATCGCGAATTGGGCCGCGCATAACTACCAACTCGTCTGATGATATAGATTAGCACACATCGCTTCTCAAGCAGCTGACAACGAAGCTACAGCAAAATGACTCGCTTTAAGTTCACATGCGCCTAGAAGTTTGATTCGGTCTGTAAACGACGTTGTGGTCGAAGAAAAAGCACGCAGACTTAGAAGATACTTATTCATGCTAACTCTGAAAAGCTTCAGACACGGTTATGATATCTAACAGTATTCCATCTTCATACATGTACGTTCGGAACGCGAATCATACCTACGCGCCTCGGAGCAGAGTATATCTCGGTATGCTAGTCAGCCGTGGCGCGCCCTAGTTATGAATGAACGTGTGGATTTGTAACTTGTAAACGTTCGATTTATGTTTTTAGGGTTCCTCGTTTTATTACGGAATCCTAAAGACATAAAAAAATCCAATATGTATTTTTATTGAACGTTTCCTTGTTTTATTCACAACGAATTTATTTTGAGAAATAAAAAGCATACATTAATTTATATTATAATAATTTCATATCATAATAGATAGAAACTACAAAGAAACTCAAGTAGGTAAAGAGTAAGTAGATGAAATTAAAATACTGAAGGCGGACAGCCCTAGCACGAGATACGTTCTTCGTGGTCACGTGGCCTTGTAGGTATATTTTTCAAGGACAGGGCCGAGTTATAGTACTGTATACCATGTATACCGTGCTTCAGATTATATCTACGGAAACAAGAAAGCCGGCAGCCTTTTAATTTAAGTTTACGAATCATTTGTGGTAAAGTTTGACTCATATAATAAATACAACATTTTACGCGCAAAATTTTATGAAGGAGAGTAAAATTAATATTTTACAACACCTTCTTAAAATTTTAATCATCATTTCCTTAAATATTTACGACTTTTTGGCCGTAAACTTAAAGTTATAATTATTTAGGTTTACATGCCTGTGTGAAAGACAAAAACTTTCAGTAAGTGCATGGCTAACAAATATACAAACTTTCAGTAATACATCATTTCCACTTTGAAAGTAATCAAGTGTTTTGTTTAGATCTCAGTATCGTTCTGGTTTTTAAGACATTGATTTTTCTCTACAAATTACAGATGTATTATTTTTTTTATGAAAAAAAAAAACAACACTTATGACCTATTTTTTAACCAATTTTACACGGGTTTGCTAAGCTTATTACAAAATACATATTACGTAAGAAATTGTCGATAGGCCGAACTTTTACAATGGGATCACCTGCAAAATCTCGAAAAGATAATTATTTTTCGCAAAAAATGGCAAACCGCCTTCCATCGTGTACAAAATTCGATTATTTCGCTCGAATTGTTTACATTATTGTTGATTTGTCAAAAACGGCTTAGCCGATTTCTTGAATTTAAATGGGACCACCTCGGGAGTATACCCTTTTGAACTAAAAAATAATTTTTCGATTCGGTTCACAATTGGCGAAATTATCGAAGAACATACCCAAAAAAAATTTACAGACAAACATAGAACCTCCTCCTTATTGGAATTCGGGTAAAAAAATCAGCTGTTCCATACAAATTTCGTTGACTCTTGACAAAATGTACGGAACAGCTGATTCCCAAATAATTAAAAATCGCATTTGATAATCGCAGTTTTTGAAATGAACCTATAATTTTGGCGCTGAAAAACACTTCAATTTTGAAATCTTCGTTCAATCTCAGTGTTTTAGCCCTGAGGGCAAAGTTTTCGGACCCATATTATTTATCAAAAGGCTGTCCAACATTTTTTGGCAAAAAGTCTGGAGTAAAAACACCCTTTGGCTACACCGACATCATTAATACTACAGACTCATTCAACCTTACAGGCAGAGAGCTAGAGCCGCTGTTTTACAACAAATATTAGAAACAATTTTTTTGCAACATTTTGAACACAAAAACCAATTAACAGAGGGCCTGAAACTCGAATTTATCTTGCTTTAGGTCGTTGTATGCAATTTTTGACCGACGAAAAAACGGAGGAGGTACCTACTCAAGTCGACGCGTATATATTTTTAGTATTTTGCTTCTTTTTTGTAAAACATTTTTATTGGACTTTTAAATTAGTCCCATTTAAATTTTATCGAAATCGGCAAGGCCATTTTTGATAAATCAACAGTGATGTGAAAATTGCAACATCGATCCGTGCGAACTATTCGCGAATTCAGTACACGTTTTTTGTATTCCTTTTTTTTGGAAAGGGTATACTTTTAAATTTGTCCCATTTAAATTTTATCGAAATCGGCAAGGCCATTTTTGATAAATCAACAGTGATGTGAAAATTGCTGCATCGATCCGTGTGAACTATTCGCAAATTCTGTACACGGTTGCAGTCGGTTGTGCCATTTTTTTTCGAAATATTATTATTGGTATAAAACGTCATGTGTATTCAAAATAAAATGTGCAAAAACCATGTTAGCTCATATTAAACAGTTAAAAGACGCTTTCAGATATCTCCTTAGATTTAAAATACTGTCCCAATTCAAGTAACTAAATTATTTATTATATTTATTTCAGAAACTGATAATATCTTTTTCAAATCGGCCGCTGGCTCTTCCACATCCTGTAATTTGCTGATGAAGTTTGGCGGAAATCTAATTATAGAATCAACTTATCGTTGAATTTCATTTTCCTGAATTATTTAAGATTTTATTTGAGCCTTTATTTGAAACAACTAAATATTTGCACATGGTTGAAGCTAGCTTTTTTAAAAGCAATTGTCCTTTGATACGGTTGCCATATCGTGGTATCCATTGAATTCGAGAGCTTTACGTCCTCATTCTGCGTGATGTGTGCCCTGCCCACTGCCATTTCAACTTCCTTACCCAGTGAGCTAACTCAGTAACTTTACAGGTTCTTTTAGGACAATAACCTTTTTACTAGCTTTTATTTAGTTTCACCTGTCCCGTTGTCTGTCTGTCGGTCTGTAATCAAATCTTACAAGTTAAATTTAATTCACTTCCCGGTTACTGATTGAGCTAAAATTTTGCATACATGTGTAAATCGCGTGACAATGCTATATTATGATGACATGGTGCTGATCTGATGATGGAGCTGGAAGGTGGCCAAAGGAACTTAGCAATGAAACGACACAACCTCATCGATCGAGTTTGGGTTCATTTGAATGGTCTTAGCGAGTACTTGTTCAGTACTCATAAGTTTGTTTTAAAAACGAAGGTTTTTTAAAATATCATTTCTACTTAATTTCATAATAAGCTCACAAGGTGTAGTACGTATCTTTAGCCTATGGACCTATCCTAGGATGACATTGTACTCATCATTATTATTAAATTGGCTGTTCCAATTTCCATACATTTTGTCAATGAATTTTTTGCATGGAACGGCTGATTTTGTTTCTCGGTTTTGGGGTTGCTCCCATGATAAAAGTTGACCATCATGATGAGTAGGTACAATGATATACTAGAATATCTCCGTCATCTAGAAACACACTCTGTATTAACCTAGACATTACATATAAGTGTTTAAAATATAATTGTATACCGTACATAGAAAACTGTTTTACAGTCCCGCAGTTAGAAACATCCAATATTCGGTTACAGGTTTACATAGAATAAACAGGTTTATTTGCTCAGCCAAATTCTAAGCACTTATCGACCGTATTAAATAAATTAGATTTTAAACCGCTTTCGCCTTTATAAATCACTTGTAACAAAAAGTGCTATAAAAAACCTACCTTACATTGAAGATTTATGGTTGATATTTGTAGTGTTGGTAATGCGAGAAAGGTCGATCGATTCCACATTGGTGCTAGTATATCGAGATCTAGATAGACCATAGAGATCTATAGACAGGACACCTCATACCCGACGCATGAGAGCACGCGAGCCACTTACATGAGAGATATACTCATACGCAGGAAAATGCATGTTTACGCTACTTACAAATTGTACCGTCAGGACGTTAGCGCACATGAATGAATACATTTAAACTTAAACTCAAATGATCTATTGCAACATATGAAATTTACATGCGGTTCTTAATTAACATCTTTTGTATAGTTATACGAGGACATATGACCGTATAAGGGTATGGCAATTTTATTATTTGTATTGGAACGATTTATTATTACGAGTATGTTTTCTAGATTATCGTTAAAAAATGTGTCCAAAGTATTTGGATAATAGAATAATTTTTAGTTGTTTTATAAAACTGTTTTCCTTTTCGATATCTTTTAGATTATTTGCCAGTTTACTAAATATTTTATAGCCATAGAATGCGGGCTGGAACTATGCATTGCTAACTTGGACTTTGATCCCACGAGTTTATGTCTGTATTGTGATCTAATTTTGAGCGATTTATCAAACGCTTTATTGAAACAGTCAGGTTGCTTTTTGACAAATTTATATATTTCGAAAAGATAGACACCAGGGACATAATTTAAAAGTTTTATAAAATATGGTTTATGGAAGTTCTTTTTGGTAATGTCGGGAGTTTTTTATATTTGCCAGAATACTAATACATTTTTTCTGTATTATAAATATTTCTTTAGGTAATAGGCGATGCGAAATTGGGTCCACGCTAGAACGAGACATGTCCTATCTGGCAAGATCAGTGGTACCAATATCTATGTAGATAGACCGTTAGTGTTTCTAAGAACTGGTTTCGGAATCTGGTCCCAACCGGAAGTAGCCATTAGGTAATGGAATTCGCCGAACTTTTGACGAATGATTGATGCGATATATTTTTTAATTTGGTCTACATGTCCGGTGCATTTCTTTTACGGGCAAAAGCGCCTTTATTAACTTCAACAAACTACAATAGGTACTACCTTATATGCTAAAACTACCTACACTACTACTACATAAAAAGCATTGGATCAATTATTGGATCCGGTACATTACATGTAACACTAACTCCCTATAAAATCCAGGAGAAGGTCTCCTGGATTACTCAGAACGGGTATATTACTGAAAAATAATGAAGCTATTGATGAGTGAAAGAATTGTTTAAATGAGCTCAATACTTTAACATCTTGTGACAACTAACAAATAAAAATTGAATAAAAAAACTTTATACAACGAAAATTGTTCTTTCATACAATTTTTCGGAGGTTGAGTTCAATTACTTATCACTAATTATAATATGAAACAGCTGAAATACAAATTTTTGTTGGTTCCATAGTAAAAGTTGTTCAATAACGAGTACCTAAATATCTTTAAATACGAGTGTGAATTACGTAGTAAAAAGTGCCAATTTTAAACAAAATTATTCGATCTAGCACACGTTTAAATAAAATAATAAGTATATATATATCTTCATTATAAATCTCTTTGAGTTAAGACGTTACTTTCAAATTCGCTGAGTTTCTTCCTAATTGTACATTATGTCTGATTTAATACAGCTAAATTATAACTTTTGTGCCATTTTTAATTAAAAATCATCTAAAGCACTGGTTTATTGCTACAAAAACTTAGTTTATGTGTCTGAGTAACGAATACCTATTTAATTCTACGAACCATAAGTGGAAGTTTAGTGAAACTTCTTAGTGTTTAAATATGTTTTTAAGTTTTACAGTTTACTATTTAATTGCAAAGTGACTTAACTGTTCGCAACTGCAAAAGCTGTAAGTATTAACTTTTGTTAGAAGACCTCTTCAACATCATAGAATATAATAGAAAACACTTAATTGTACACAGTAAATCTAGGACAACAGTAATACATGAAAAACTTATTAGTGTAGCTCAAGGCGGCCTTATCGCTGGAAGCGATCTCTTCCAGGCAACCCATAATCTTAGATGTTTGCTGTTGAATATTTGCCTCTACTACTGTGTTCCAAGAAGAACTCAGATATTGGTTGGAAACAGCATCGCCGTTCAGAATTGTGTCCACGTCTTGATTATTAACTGACTTTAAAAAAAATTGAAATGTTTAATTAATGTTAATGTTAATTTAAATGTTTTCAATTCGAATGTTTTTGTCACGCTATTACTCCGTCAATTATGAATCCATTTTGATGATTCTCCTTTTGTTTGGTAGATTATATTTCAGAGGGTTTTCTATTTTTTATCTAAATCATATGAATCGTTATTGAAGAATCAACAACAATGTAAAAATTAATACTATTCATTAATCCCTGCGAACTATTCGAATTCTCTACACGGTTAAAGTCGGTTTAAAATGTCATTTTTGGCAAAAAAAAAAACACACACAATGACAATAAGAATAATAAAGAAAAGAGCAAGAGGCGCATCGACTTGGCATTTTTCCTGTGTATCTTACATTCCATATTGATTCCTTCCAGTCTGCTCCGACTTCCGGTACCTCGGCTCTATCATTCAAAGTGACGGCGACATCGACCGGGACGTTACTAGCAGGATAAACGCAGGTTGGATGAAATGGCGACAGGTTACTGGTACAACTTGCGATCCGCGGATGCCCCTTAAATTAAAAGGGAAAATGTATAAAAGCATCATAAGACCTGTCGTATTGTATGGATCAGAGTGTTGGGCCACCAAAGGGGAAAATGAAAGGAAATTGCATGCAGCGGAGATGCGAATGCTGAGATGGATGTGCGGAGTGACGAGGATGGATAAAATTAGAAATGAATATGTTAGGGGAAGTCTGAAAGTAGCACCAGTGACTGAGAAATTAAAGAGTGGCAGGCTATCTTGGTATGGGCATATAATGAGAAGGGAGGATAGTCATATCACAAAAAAAACTCTTAATATGACGGTAAATGGCAAAAGCGGGAGGGGAAGACCAAAAAAAGTGTGGATGAATTGTGTGAAAGATGACATGCGAGAGAAAGGAGTTGATGATGAGATGACGAATGATAGAGTGAAGTGGCGAAAGGAAACGTGCTGTGCCGACCCCACCTAGTGGGATAAGGGCAAGAAGATGATGATGATGATTGATGTTTGGTCCAAATAATTTTCCAAGCGCATTTTAAAAGATTGTATTGCCGTCGCGCACGCTTTAACCGGACAAGTGCGAGTTAGACTCGCCCACGGAGGGTTCCGAACAAATCCAGTCGGATATTCTACAAAACTGCAAACTAACTGATTAAAATATTCGCGAGAAGCTAGTCATTCACAAAAGGGGAACTATTTTGAATATTGTTCGTCTTAAATCGAAAATTGCACATTGCATTTTATGTTATACTAGACGACCCGCCCCGGCTTCGCACAGGTGTATTATACATACATATAAACCTTCCTCTTGAATCACTCTATCCATTAAAATAAACCGCATCAAAATCCGTTGCGTAGTTTTAAAGATTTAAGCATACAGACAAACAAACGAAAATAGCGACTTTATTTTATACTATGTAAGGATTATATAATATGCATCATTCCTATTTCATTACATTACATACTCACATGTCTGTTGTCATGCAAAGAAATGCTTGAAGTAATTAAATTCAATTTAATTTTAAAACTATTACATAAATTTGAATCTAATATGGCAATGTGGTTGAATAACCTTAAACTATAAATATTAATTAGAAAGATGAAGTCATAGTTGCATTTAGACATACCTGCCACCTGGATAGTACCTTATTATCATAAAAACACGATTTAATAAATAGTTCAATAATTCTCCATTAAAAATCAATTATACTATGGATAATGACGAGATTTAATCATGAAAAATAAAGTTTTTAAGCTTAATTAATGGTCACAATAATGTAACTATCCAAAAGAGATCGTTGTACTTAGTATGAAAGATTTTTATTAAGAAAAACAAAAATGTGATCGCGAAAAAACGACTTTTATTAAGAGTCCATGAACTTTTTGTATGTTTTCTCACGATTTAACACTTGAGATTATCATAAGATTTCAGGGTTGGTCCCATAGTCTCCTGGATTTTGAATTAGACTGAATTTCGGCTAATCACAGGGTAGAATAGGGTACTGACGTACTGTATTGTACTTTACCAGCCTTTTTAAAAGTCCACTGCAGGACGTAGGCCTACCCACGAAGGGTGATTGACATGGAATTTCTTCCTTGGACATATGCAGGTTGCCTCACGATGTTTTCCTTCACCGAAAAGCCAGTGGTGTGAAATTCCGTAAATAAATTCCCAGGAATTCATTGGTACGGGACCCATGACCTCACGATTGTAAGGCGGGTGTCATTACCACTAGACCACCACGGCTTTGTCATTACCACTAGAATAGGGTAGTTGACTGGTATTCGTTTTATTATTAGTTATTAGAATTAGTGAATTATGCAATTAA
This sequence comes from Hypomecis atomaria, assembly GCA_964007245.1. Lineage (NCBI taxonomy): Eukaryota > Metazoa > Arthropoda > Insecta > Lepidoptera > Geometridae > Hypomecis > Hypomecis atomaria. The sequence continues at coordinate 3,610,631 of OZ023295.1, read as the reverse complement.
ATTTGATTAGTAATCTAAAAAAATAATTGAAATTGGCTTATCAGGTCCAGATATATAAGCTCGTACAGATTTTGGTAGGGATTAAGAGGGGATGTCTTGTCCCTTTCCCACAAAGCATAACATTGTATGGCGAATGTATGACACAGGCAGTGACGTCATGGCCTGCTATAGTGAGCTCTGTCTAACCAGAAATAAATATGCTTGTAACTTCTTTATTTTTAAGTTGATTTTATTTTTGTTTTTGATAATCGGCTCTGTTTATGGTTAGCTATTACAAGAGGACATCAAAAAAAATTGTCAACTAGCCTATTTAATAAAATAACGTAGGGCATTCAGTCTTTTATCACGTAATTTTAAAAAAAAACTTTAGATTAACATTTCAATGAAAATATGGACAATTAAATTACACAAGGCAAAATGAACTGGGCGCGAACAACGAAGCTGCCTTAAAAAGTGAATAACAATGAATCATATCGATATAATCTACTTTTTCGAATTACAGGAAAGCATGTACATATAATGAAAAGGTTGAATTTGACATTGATATAGGGGCGGCGAGTTGTGTCGCCAATGGGCCGTGAAGAAGGCTACACTGTTGGAGGGTCTTAGACTCTACCAAACCGTTACAAAGCGGAGGTAAACAGTGTTGTAGTCCCCGAGTATCTTACAAATAGCATGTGATTGTACAGGTACCATTTGGATCCGAGCTACCAACTGCAACTGCCGACAGCACGATACTGATACAAACTAGTAGTGCAGCTGTGGCCGAGATATCGGCCAAAAACGTTTTTTCAAGATGGCGCTTGAAGCTCCACCTGGATCTGACACCATTTTGTGATTTTATGCTTTTTTAATAATTGGATTAGAAATAGTGCAAAGTTAAATTCTATTTTTTCTGAGGTAGTTCGGTTCCAAATAGAACGTTAAAAGTCATATTCAAACTGAGCTAAAACTAAATCTTCTTTGTTAAATACTGGCTACGTGGATGTATGCCCTTGTATCCAGTGTCCTGTACTGTCTCGTTCGCACTGACACAGACGGTGCTCTTACTCAGTCTCGTAACCTTTTACACATCCATACATGCGTCCTAGAAAGCTATGGGTTCAAGAATACTAGAGCCCCTGTACTGTTCTAAACCTTCGGCTGCGTACATAGCTAATTGCAGAGGTACTATAATTTATCGGCTCAGCGAAGAACAAAACAGTTTTATTCCGCTCACGATTATGTTTTGTTTCTTGCTAGCAGATATTATGTACAGTCAAACCTGGATAAGAGAGAGTTGAAGGGACCGCCCTCTCATTCTCGCTTATAGAGGTTTTTCACTTATCCAGGTTTCTCACTTATCCAGTTTCAGAAGTGGCTTCTCTCTCTTATAGAGGTTAAAAAATACGTCTCATTTGTATCTACATGCGTACTTGCAACTTAATATGTACTAATTGTTCGGGTTGTGTTGATTAGAATTAAACATAGATGATAGTTTATTTATTCATTTTAACAGGCACTTTTCAAAATTGTGAAAATCAGAAAGCCGACGCATTTTAATATTTCCTTGTCCTTTAGAGCACTGCTATGAGACCGTATAGGATCTTTTGGTTTTATTATTTTATAGAAGTTTGATTCTGATAAATCAAATTCAATGCGTATTTTGATTTTTAGTTTTTCTACTTTTGAACGCAGCCAATACCTATCTTAAGTTTATCACTTAACAATTCATTTATTTATTTCTACAGATTTATTTATTAACCCCGAACCTTTCTCCTCAATTGATACTTATCAACTGTAGTAAGTTTGACCAGTAAGATAATATAACGTATGTGTGTGGCTATTCCAAAAAATGTGATACAAAAAGAATGTTACTTATTTCTACGAACTAAAAAAATAAATGTTTGAATAGAACACGATCCGAAATCAACGGAATCAACAACAAGTTCCACGAAATTTAAAAATAGGTCATAAAGTGCAGATGTTTCATTACCCTCAATTGTCTCTTATAGAGGTTCAGACAAGTAGTACTCTCAGTTATAGAGGTCCAAGAGGGAAAAACGACTCTCTCTTATAGAGGTTTTGGTCTCTCACTTATAGAGGTAATTGAGGGGTAAAATGACGGGAACTGGCAATTACTCTCACTTATAGAGGTTTCTCACTTATCCAGTTCTCAGTTAGCCAGGTTTCACTGTATATGGTTTTTATGGGTATTGCGGCGTTCCGCCCCGCAAGCGGTTCGCACCGCCAGGACTCTTTTTCGAATCGCGCTAAACTCTTTTTGAAGGTCCCCATACTCACGGACTACCAGGCTCCGCTTTAGTGGAATCTATGCTTTACTCCAGACAGTTATATTATTGGAGTTGAAAGCCCTAGCGTACCCGTAGAAGCTATTGAAGCATAGAAATTCCGTCGATATGGTCGCTACATAGTGTGAAATATTCCCTTTTTTGCCAATGAAAATAAGAGGCCACTTTATTGGATTATAGGCAGTGATAAAATTGATAACTATAACAATTGTAAACTACTACTTACTAAACTAAATACATCCATCAGGCATAGGACATCCACTGCTGTACATAAGACTCCCCTATGGATCTCCAATAAGACCGGTTAGAAGCGGCTTACATCCAGCCCGATTCTGCGGTCTTAATGAAGTCATCCGTCCACGTCAGACGTCCTACGCTGGGCCAATCGGTTGGGCTATGTCGGTACTTTAGTTTTTGTACGGATCTCCTCCTTTTATGATTCGATCTTACAAAGAGACTCTGAGCACCTCCTTAGACTTGAACTACCAATTCTGACCACTAGTGATAGCAATAGAATTTTATTTGAAGTTTTATTATTCTGTCATGCCAAGCTTTAAAAAAAGCTATCTCGAGAAAATGCGTGTGCTGCAAATTAATATTGGCACGCACGTCGCACATTCTCTATTATTTTTTAGTAAGTGTAGTTACTATAAACAAAACGGAAGGTACCTATTCAGTTTATTAGTTTTAAATCCTGACTGTCACATTATTTCAGGAGTGGCAATGGAAAGTGTGTCATTATTACACATACAGTAGATAGTGTCACAATTACGCATTGTAGAAACTTTTTACCGTCATTGTCATCTCACGCACTATTAAACTAAGTACTTCATCACGATTGGCGAATTTAACACTCTGGTTTCGAGGGTTTTGTACTTTACTAACCTGTACTTTTTGATAGTTTACTTCTGAACTTAGGCCTACCTACAAATGCTGATTGGAAAATATCTACAAGTCCGTTCACAGTTACTTTACCTCTGACATTTGTTGTTGTCTCTGTTTAACCTGTGATGGTGTGTATTGACATTAGACAGAGACAACGAAAAGGTAAAACAACTGTGAACGGACTGTACTTTGCTGGGTCAGTGCAGGGGCCTTACTGTGTAAGCGCTCTGACGTTCGGCTTCGCTTTCCCTTCCGCTCGCTCTCGTGGCGTGAGTAACTGGCGCGGGCAGGAGAAAAAGCGAAGCCGAACGTCAGAGCGCTTACGCAGCAAGGCCCCAGGTCGGCATCGATTTACCCTACAATAGTAATTGCACCACATTCGCCACATATAATTTTTACTAATGAGCTTTATTTTTTAATTTTTATACATTTAAACTACTAATCTGTTCATGTTCACCATAGTTCATTCATAGGAATAAGATTCAGATCAGATAAATAATAAGAAAAAAGACCAATATAAGAGATATTCAGAAGACTATTAGAACTTTAAAATGGAATTGCAGGATAAATAACGACAGACTGACCGAAAAGGTCAAAGAATGGGTCCCAAGATGAAAAAAAGAAATAGAGGAAGGCCGAATAGACGATGAGAAGACATTTTCACTCAAAGACACGGAGTTCCGTGGATGAAAATAGCAAGAGACAGGAAAGTTTGGGCACAACTAGGGGAGGCCTACGCCAGAGAGGCGACAACTACATTGACAAAATAATATTTTATTGACATAGGTATCATATAAGAAGTAAAATTGACAAACATATTACGGACTAAAGAAATAATTTGACGAGTACAAAACGTAACATGAAGAACAAAAATTAAATAAAAATTTCAATTGGAATTTTAATGTTAATTGTTATGATGTATGTAGTTGAAATAAAGGCTTTTTTACTTTACTTTTAATCTGTTCACCAAAACTACAACATCACTCGCTTCATCGACGAGTAACTTTTTGATTAATTTCAAAGATATCATCAGTAGCACATGTGACACTCCTTATCTATCTGTCATCTGCTCTCGTGTATCGTTTGACACGAGTTGATACGTTTTTTGTGACAAGGAACACGTGTAGGTTCAACCAACTGTGTGTTAACACTTTATTAGCGATATTTAAAGCCGCTTTTTAGGGTTCCGTACCCAATGAATAATAATGACCTATTACTAAAACTCCGTTGTCCGTCCGTCTGTCTATCTGTCACCAGGATGTATCTCATGAACCATGATAACGAGAAAACTGAAATTTTCTAACACAGATGATGTACCTATTTCTGTGGCCGTTATAACAAGAAATACTATAAACAGAATTAAATAAAAATTTAAGTACAACAAACCTGAATTTTTTGGTGTTTTTAGCTTGATATTAAAAACGGCAAAAGGTGACGCTTGAAATATAAAAACGGAACCAATATCATGTTGTATGTTCACTTCAAATATAAATAACTAAGTTAAAATAAAATAAATATTTAATTTATAAATATGCGCGAGTCCGACTCGCACTTGCCTGATTTTTTATGTGTACACTTGGGCATAGTGTTAAAGTACCGGTGATGTGATGGAGGCGTAAAAACAGCAGTATTATCTTTTTTGTTTTCTATTCTGTCTACAAAGTTAATAAGATCTACTGACTACAGCAAAATACAATAAGACTACACACTTAATCTACTATTATTTAAAAAGTAATTGGATCAACCACAGACCTTTGAAGGTCTAAAAAATAGTCGAAGTCTAAAAAACATTGAGAAAACTAAAATCTCTTATACAGTATCAAAAATATTTTGTCGACCGTCTTGTACTTAGGACCCAGGGTTCATTTTCCAGCCCAAATCAAAATCATATCAATCAAATATCTGCTGCCCAATTCCGCTAATCACAGAAGTGAGTCAATTGGAATGTGTGAACTTTTTAAACGATATTCCATTTCGTGAAACGTTACAAGATTCTGTTAATGAAATAGCCCTTGATTTTGACTATTACTTGTTTGTAAATGCACCGGTTGTGGCCAATTTGTGTTATTTTTGGCCACTTTGAATTTTAATGATTGTATAGACAAATTTAATGTTAAAATAATATTTTAAAGATTTTTCAAACTTTGACATTTGACACACCAATCTGTTTCTTGTGCAGTAAAATGATAAACTCATGATTGCGACCTACCAACGAAACAATTCCAAGTAGGAACAAAAAACAATATAAATCCAAAAACTTACACAAATATCCAGTTAATAGCTGGCCGCTCAAACAAACCCTAAAAAGCGAAGAAGTGAGCTTGTGTAATTAAAAATCATTATATAATGGCCCCACTGGCAATATTTACTTCCTTTATGAGTATTTCGACGTACGACAAGCTTCGCTGACCACGGACCTTCCTCTGAATCGATATTATCTCCATCTCTATCCCTCTTTTCAAAAATCTCAAAACAAAGAAAGTGACGCCGATAGTATCGAGTGCTTGAGAATACCTCCCGCACCTCAGACGGGTGTACTGATGGAAAATTAACTTCGCTTCATATGTTTTATTGCTGTCAATTATTTTTTTGATGTCGGTTACTTTTTGTAAGGATTTTGTGATTGACGTGTTTGGAGCACAATGGACGTGGGTTCAAAGCCCGAGTTATTTCAGCTGCTGGTGAAGAAAACTTAGAAGCAAACCACAGGAACAGTGATATTATTATGAAAATAGTGTCCATTCAACTTTTAAAGCTACCTTTGTAGGTTTGTCGATTGTGCTAGTTCTTGATATGTTCGGTGTTATGTGGCACAATTTATAAACCATAAAATGACCTATATAATTAATTAATTAAAATAATAACCCACGACTGCGACGATTTTTTAAAAGTTAATTATGTTCTTAAACTAGTTCCTATAAATTATGCAATGTTTTGCATTTTGTGATTAACGGTACCTAGCCTTTAAAAAACCTGCAAGTAATCTGCAAAACAAATATCACACTAATGGTTTATGGTGTGTGTGTGTGTGTGTATGTGTATGGCAATTAAATACACTGAAACAGTGTATTTAATTAACTAAAATGTTTAGGCTAATTGAACTATCAACGAATTTGAACTAAAAAAATTACAATTAGTTCCGAACAAAAAAGAACAATAATAATAATTGCAGAAGAAAGCATAGTTAACGTATTTGCGCACCGTACTTTGTCGGCAAGTCTCACAGACTGCGTCCGTAATGAATATATTTTTTGTGCTTTTTTATCTGTCTGTACTTAGTTCTGAGCTTACCTTTTTACATGGAGTGCTTTCACCACGCATCAATTAAAAAAATACTTTTATATTTCAACTATTCGTTATCCTACAACTATGTATATATATCACTCAATCGGTTTTACTCACGTGTAATAAATTGATATATAAATTATTTATTCCCACATCACGATGAAAACTACAAAAAGAAATTAAGTAGCGTCACAACTGGCGGTCTTCTCGCTAAAAGCAATCTCTTTCAGACAACCGTTGCGTTAACGTGTGCTAGGGCCTTATCTAGTAAGTCTCCCGGTTTTGGCCATGGCCATGGTTTTCGCAGGATTGTGTTGGAAATTGCTGGTACCTTACTACGAGTACATGGATACTCAGAAAAGGTAAATGTACCTACTAATCCGAAAAGTGGTGATTCAAATCGTCATTATAAATTATTATACACACTACAGGGCCGCACCGACTTAAAAAAAAACTGTTCCATACAAATGACATTGGGAAATATGAGAATCGACAAAACGTATGAAAATACTTATTGCGTGCGTACGAGTATCTATAAGTAGGTTTAACGCATAAAATTACGTTATTCGGGCAATGTTCTCGCATAAAAAGAACATAAATGGACGGACGCTAGACTTTAAGCTCTGTATAAGCATAGTTATTTTGCAGATAGATAAAAGATCCATATGCAATGGAACTAATCTTCCGTGGGTGAAATATAGCATGCGCTATTCATGAATATTCCACAGTTAAACTGCATTAATGCAAAAAAGTATCTTTTGTTTGGCCCCTATAATATATACCAAAATTCTCAAAGACATAAGAGACTTAGACATCGGTATGTTTAAACATAAATTGAAGGGCTTGCTAGCCAAAAAATGTTATTATGAAATATGGGAATTTTTAAGTGACAAAAATATTTTAAATACAGATTAATTCTGACAACAATATTTTTCTGACATTGTATAGCTTCATTGGTATATTATTTCTCTCTGACATTTTTGGATTTATATTTGACATTTGACATTTGATATTTGACATTTTAGACTAAATTTGACATTTTTTATGAATTGTATAAGATTTAGCAATTTTGTTTTTGATATTTGTACGCCACGACGGCAAGAACATGCGTTCTAAACTCTTGAAAGATCTGTATGCAACTTTGTACGTTGTTTGCATTACCATGTTTTTTGACAAATAAATAATTTTGAATTTTGAATCTTAAAACGACGAAGTGTGAGTCAGTTATAAATACCATGGTATTATTGAACCGGATTATACGTATAGAAACCAATATCTATAACTATAAACTTGTTGACGCTGCTGGTGACAAGAGAGCTGGCTCATTCTTCGCACAGAGAATCTCTCTAGCCGTTCAGCGTGGGAATGCAGCCAGCGTTCTTGGCACCCTACCTCACGGACACAGTATTTGTTTCGATTTTTAGCCTCTGTTTAATTATTTATTTTATTTTGTATATAGGTAGGTTTCATATTTTTATGCATTGGTATATATTTATTTTAATTATTACATTCCTTTACTTGTCACACTAACAGCAACGCCAAGGCGTGTGACGTATCAACAATTCAAAATTCAAACAGAGTACATGTCCAAAAATAATACTTTCAAATCTTAAATACATTTTAAATTCACAAAAAAATATAACATTTAATGTAAAATGTAACGGCACAAAAAAGGACATGGGTCCTTAGACAGGATGTACCATTTTGTGCCGTTTGGGGTTGACCCAGAAGTTAGGGTCACTAACAACTGAGCCACCGAGGCAGTCAAATGAACAACTTTTACTTAAACCAACTGAGAAATCGAAAAGATTTCTATTTCTATCGATAAAATGTACGGATTTCTTCTACGATTTGGCTGTTAGTCCCATACTAAAAATCGTTTATAATGATGACATGTACTATACACCTATGAAAGGCCTGTACCTTGCATAGCAACACCATGTGTATCTAAAAGAAAAATGCATAATTAGGCCGCATGATCCCTTTAAAGCCATATTAGCCATAATTAATACAACACTCGACTTTCATTTATTTTGCATCGACCAAAATGACCTGCTATTTGGCACCAAAGAAAGCTAAACAAGTCCGTTTCCATAGCAACCGGCTGGTCCAAATAATTGGCCAGCCCGCCTGCGATACCATCGACTCAATCGCGCACTTTATTTTTTATTCTCAATATTGCATTCCTTCGAGACCAGATAAGTTTTGAGCAAAAAGCTCTCGATTCAAGCTCTGTCTCGTTCTGTCGCTTAGTGGTGAATAGAGAGAGAGGATGTAACAATTTCTCATAAGTCGTTCAATTTATTACGCGTTGCTCTACGTGGGTGATGTCTACGGTAACGCGATGCGAGGCGATTTACAAATAAAAACATTTTATTTTTAATCGTGTGCCGAAATCTGTTTATATGTAGCGTAAAAAATCTGTTTATATATAAGTGCTATTCTGACTAAATATTATAAATAATCGTTCTTGATTTTGACTAAACAGCTTTTACCTAAGCAGAGTGCCCTAGGTGGAGAAAGTGTTCTAGATCAAAATGTATTGAGTATATACATACATCAGTCATTCATTGTTTTTCATTTTACTTTTTTAGCTTTAAACACCTTACAAAAAATAAGTACTATAACTCAAAATTAAATGATAGGTAAAAATTGACGTGATATCGAACTAGCTTTACCATACCATTCTCACTATGATTTAAATCCACATTACCGTAGCTGGTTCTGTAGGTAGGTCCTTTTCACATCGTATACAATTGTATAAATTGAGTCGATATATTAGCATCTACCTGTTATCTATCACCTAGGTGAGGCTCTCATTACACTTCCCTTTATCAAGAAAGGCTCCATCAATAGCTTGTAGTTTTTTAAATAAAATAAAACAAAAATATTAGGGGATACCTTACACATGGCCTCTGACCCCAAACTAAGCAAAGCTTGTGAAATGGCTATCAGAGACTGACATCATCTGGAACTCATGACGTCAGTAAAAGTCTAGCATGGCGTGATATCAGTTTTAAATTCGATTCAGTTTTTATAAGATGAAGAAGGCGAGGCGATTAGCGCCTCGCCTCGCTTTCGCAACAGCTCGCCCCCGTCTCCTAAGACGACGGATTAGAGTCGTGATTGGCGCGATATTTGAATACCGTTGGTTTTTTTGCCGATCGCTATGCATTAATTACTATTACCCGAGATGATTTAAATGGCCGCTCAAATCCAATTGAAAAGGTTTTTATTTTTTCTAATTGTGGAATGTTTATGTCTTGATTTGTGTAGTCACGACGCGCTGATGGATCAATTGGTACTACTTAGCTTACTTAAATGTTTTTGTGACTAAGTAGGGTGAGCTTTTCGTGATCTTCGTCATTGGAAATTTACCACTGTAAAAGCTTTACATACGGTTTTATTGGTAGTAAATAACATACCTACTACCTACCTACCTATTTGATGGTAGATAGTGTTCTATTATTTTGATCGGATCGCCTTGGTTTGGTCTCTGAATCAATATAATTATTTTTTCGCAATAATATGGCAAAACCGATTCGCATCGTGTACAAAATTCGAATAGTTCTCTCTAATTGATGTATACTATTTTTACATTATTGATGATTTTTCAATAATGGCACAGCCGATATCGATAAACTTTTAATGGGACCACCTCGAGAGTATACCCTTTAGAACTAAAAACATTTTTTTGATTCGGTTCACAATTGAATATCGATGAACATGCAACAAAAAAAATACATACACACAGAAGAACATGCAACAAAAAAAATACATACACACAGAAGAACATGCAACAAAAAAAATACATACACACAGAAGAACATGCAACAAAAAAAATACATACACACAGAAGAACATGCAACAAAAAAAATACATACACACAGAAGAACATGCAACAAAAAAAATACATACACACAGAAGAACATGCAACAAAAAAAATACATACACACAGAAGAACATAGAACCTCCTCCTTTTTGGAAGTCGGTTAAAAATATATGCGAAAATTTAAGTTTTAACTTTATTTTATTTACTTTTTAGTCTTTTTATGGCACTAACTGCTTGTTCCAGTTGCGACCAGCTACAAATGCATTACCTATAAACCTTTCAGACATAATATGCTGGAAAATATCAGAGACCGCTACTAACTGGTCTTATTGGAGATCCATGGGGGAGGCCTATGTCCGGCAGTGGACGTCCTATGGCTGATGGATGGGTGGATGGACAGATCAGAGAACAACTCTAAGCGAATACACAGACAGACACACAACAAAGGCAACTTTGCTTTATAATATGTAGTGATTTACTTTCGTAATCTTTCTGAAACACAGCGATATGTAGGTATACTATTATTTTTCACCAAAAATGGCATAGTCGACTTCAACCACGTACTGAGTTCGAATAGTTCGCACTGGTCAATTTTGATGATGGAAATTGTTGATTTGTAAAAACGTCTCAGCCGACAATTTCATTAAAATTTAATAGAACTATTCCTGAAGTATATTCGATCAAAAAACATAGGAATCATCCAAATCGGTTCGTTATTGGCGGAACAATAGCGTAACATACACACAAAAAACATACACATCTTCTAGGTAAGCGTGGTACAACCTAGACCGCTTATCTGCTCAACATCAGGCAGTATGTGGTCAAACGAAAACCTATTCAGAATAAATAAAAAACAGTCGAATTGATCACCTCCTTTTTTTGAAGTCGGTTAAAAATGACTCTGCCCATACCTACCTAGCTTCTTCGGCCTAGCATCCGGGTTCCTCCAGGCTCCAGGAGATGAGATCAGACGAGTTCTTTCACCCGCCATCGCCGCTGTGCCGTGGGTGGCGGACACTTTGGTACCGCGGCCACTGCCTGTGGAGACTTGGGACATTTTGTGGCCAGTCAAATTGTGAACAGAAATCAAGGTTGCCTGGAAGAATTCGCCATGGGTGATAATGCCGCCACTTTATAATCATATTTATTGTCGTATATGTGTAATTAGTGTTTATTTTTAAATTGTTGTTGTAAAAATAATGTTGTCTGTCTGTCTGTCTGGAAAATCATTTTTTTTTTAATCTCCTGTCGTACTCTTACGAAATTGGCTTGGCCGATATTTATGAAATTTTTGTGTAAGTATATTTGGTAGGTTTGTGAATACGTTTTAAGCTATTTTAACACTCCCATACTAGTCCCTTATAAGAGACAGAATTTATTGATTTTTGTACGGTGAATAAACTTTTGCTAGTAATTTAATTTAATTTTATACCACAATTCAGACGAGATAAAACATAGATAGAAAAAGCAAATAGTATTTATATGTTCCATCAGGATTACCTAATTACCTTACCTCTACTATCTTTTAAATATTTTGAAAATGTTTTCGCATTTTAGCACTTTATTCTTATGCTACGGGACTAATATTTTTGATTTTTTTGATGCGTGTACCATGGAATGACGATGAAGATATGACCATCCGAAGTCCACTTATAATTTTGGAACAATTTTACCATCCCTAATGACGTGAGACAGAAAATGACAGAATACAGGAAAGCGTCCGTCCGTCCGTCCGTCCGTCTGGCAATATTTCCCAAACTGAAATAAATCGCGTCCGTCAACGTGCTTCAGTTTAGTTTCAGCTCTATACAAACATTTTAAAAATAAACTCGGGAGCAAAAATTCTGAATGGCTGCGTTTCCTTGGCAACTTGGGCAGTAATTATAGATTTGCTTCGTAATTAGTTAGAATCGGACATTATAGATTATAGAGACAGTTTTATCGTTTTTATGCTGGGGAAACTCGGCACAAAATAAGAGTCGTATAAAACAACGAGCACTAGAAACAGTCATGCTAGCTACAGGACGACGTGCCACATAGTTATGTGTGATGTAGTCTATTTTTTTCTCTAAACAAGAAATATATAAATAAAAGTTTTATTACTGTAATCAATATTTTACCGAAAGTTGGTTGGAGGCGTTGGAGCCTTCCAGTAGGTATGAAAATACTTATGTCAAAAGACTGCGCTCTTTAATATCCATACTATAATAGGCAGGACTCTTTTCCAAGTCGGTGTGGTGAAGCTGAAGACCAAAAGAGTAGGTTCGATTAGCTGGCCCCGTGACGGAAAGCAGTACGGGAACTCCCATTCGACACCAATCCGGCCTGTCCCATTCAACGCCTTGTCCTATAAAACAAACACATACGTCAATGGCCACCTCTACCGCATCTTCCAACTCCACGCCAAGTCCGAAATATTCCAATTAAAATTAGGTCAGAACCAGACGGAATATTTTCACCAAAGCTACTTTGTTGCTCGCCATTAAAGAGACCTTAAAAGCACCTGACATCGTTACTGCGAGATTCGCGAAACCTTGATACCTTTTTTACGGGTACCAGTTTTCGGTCCCATGGACGGGGGTCAATAACCAGGCCGAGTATTTGGACAATGCGACTGTATTATGAACATACATTATGTAGGTGTGTGCGGGCGGTTCGGCGGTGTACTAACTGTTGCCAATACTGTGGTCTAGTCGTATACGCTTTGTGAATGTGCGATTTTCATTTGATACGTGGTTTCCTTGCCACGTGATGGTTTCGGGTTGCTTTTTTCAACGTGAGGAGGAAATAGCTGACTGTCAGATGGGTGTTGGAATGCTGTTTTTGTGACAAGTTCTGACGTGAACTACTCGTATAACCAAGTAAAACAAATAAATAACGCTTTGCAATCATTTTTACCGACTTCCAAAAAGTAGAAAGAACAAAAGTTGTTTGTCTAGATGTACTAGACCCGCCCTTTAAAGCGTTTAATACCTATGACCCTGTATAGAGGATTGAAAACACTGGTCCAAAAAATATTACAGTGCTCAGTCAAATATACTCACCAAAAGTACTAATGTATTTGTATTAGAAGTTTATATTTGTTGCGGCCTGGTTCCTAGTTTCGATGCATTGACATGCTGGACGCGTCGTATGACTTCTCAGGAAATTAACTCTTTGACATGTGTTAGAACTGCTATATTTTTGAAAATGCTTGGTTCTTCAATTCTTTCTTTAACTGACATGAAATATACAGGGTGCTTATGTACACGATAATGTACATAGGTAATGAGTTCTTTTTGGCGACTTCCAAAAAGGAGGAGGGTACTAGGTTCGTCTGTTTGTTCATCGATATTTTCACCAATTGCGAAACTCTGGAAGTGGTCCCATTAATTTTTTTCGAAATCGGCTGACCCGTTTTTGATAAATCAACTTTATTGTTGGTTTATCAACACGTGCACGTTATACCGATTTGTACAAACTATTCGAATTCTGTACATGGTGGAAGTCGGTGGTGCAACAATCATCTGTTTTTTATTCGATTTCGACATTGGTCTCGTTGTAAAAGAAGGTTAATTTATGATGAGTACAGTAAAATTATATCTAAGGATAACTGTTCTAAACAATGAGTTCCTTGGCTATCGACAAAATGTAGCGCACGGTAGATTTTTTTTCGCGATTTCAAGGTGAGTCCCATAGTAACAGTTAATGCTATCTTAGAATATATCCGTCGTCGTTTAAATAAAAGTAAACAATAAAAACACCGTTTTTCCATTAAGATAAACTGCAATTTTAAACAAACAATGAATTTAATTCAGGTAAGTACTTTATTGTTCACAGTTTCATTTCTCAGGAGTAAGCCTTTATCTAACCTTTGTCCTAAAGAAATCTTTCGAATAAATTATAGTTAATCATAATCTTTTACAGAATAAACAATGCAACTTTGAATGAAATGCATACCATAGGTACCTATATATAGGTAACGTATTTAAGTATTTATGTAAATATTTTTTTATTTTTTTTATTTTTTTGGGGACACTTACACACGGCCTCTGACCCCAAACTAAGCAAAGCTTGTGATATGGCTGCCAGAGACTGATATACTACATATACTTATTTTTAAATACATACTTATATAAATAGTAACTAAATAACACCCAGACACAGAGCAAACACTTATGTTCATCACATAAATATTTGCCCTGGGTGGGGATCGAACCCACCCACCCAATATGAATAAATTTACTTAAAATTTGTTTTAATATTGTTACTAAATCACATATGTTTTATCATATTTTAATTTGCTTGTAAAAATCTTAATTTGCTGAAAAATAAAGTACAACTGTCTACAAAAAGTATGGAACACCTTGTTTTTCTTTGCGCTTTCAGAACTGGTCAAATAATACCAAAAAAGTTTGTCAAACCTTCTGGAGGCCTCCTGACATGGCTATGCGCTCAGTTGTAGGTAAGTGCCACCCACGGTCACCCATTTGAAGAGTGAGTGCGTGTTTTTATTTTTCATTTAGATGTTGCTTAACTTCGGTCATCGCTAATCAAACTACGCTATGACTATAATGATATCTTAGAAAATTTCCGTCGTATAAACACTATACATATAGAAATAAAAAGCCCCAAGCTCGCACCGCGGCAAAAAGCGCGGGCTGCACGTCGTGCGGGCCGCGGACAGTTCTCGGTACTTTCATTTCACGGGTGCCAATTTTGATGAAACGCGGGCCGCATTCTGCCGCGCCCGCGATCCTACCGATATTGCCGATCGCGTTTTTTCATATATAGACTCTGTTGCAAAATTAAAACTGCGTGCTCTAGGTACTGCTAATGATTCTGTGGCCGGAGAAAGGGGCCGTGTGTGATACTTCTGTCGTTCACGACGTAATGCCTAGGTATTTCGCATTTCTGATTCTGCACGCATTTCGTCTGTAATCGTCCTGTCCAATTTGTGTTTCCTTTTAAGTCTCGAATACGCGACATAATTTATTATAATAACTCAAAAAAAATATATGTCACTCGTATGTCATCCGTAACACGTTATTTGTGTCATAAAATTAACCGATGCAAATGATATTTTTTTTATCTTTTTTTAACCTACTGCAAAAAAGCTTGTGTTTTATAAATCTCACGTGTAGTAAACAAAAAAAAAGGAAGAGTATTGTACTACCCATCTCTAAAAGAAGTTTGGTGTTTCACAGGGAAGCATATCAGGATCACAATTATTCAGACCATTTGAAACAACGTTGAGATGGGAATAAACAAAACTGGCAGATCACCAACGATAATAACACTCGAGATTACAAATCTAACTTACAATCAAAATCTGACTTTTCTTTGAAGGAAAGATCGTGAGCCAACCTGCATATGTCCGTAAAAGAAATTCGATGGCGTACCTATGTGAATTCATCATATTATTATGGACACAATGGTGGATATAGCTCAATCACTTTTCGTGGGTTCGCCGCCTATGTTCAGCAGTGGACTGTTAAAAAAACAACACAGTACAGTATACAATCAAATGTACAAATTGCACAATCTATAGTAGCTCTTGATGAAGAAAGAATTAAAGATGTTTGGTGTTCTACAGGGAAGCATATCAGGTCTATAATTATTCAGACCATTTGATACAAAATTTTAGATAGCAATTGACAAAGTAGCTGACAGATTAGCAAATAATTTAAAAAAATTGGTTGAATGTCGGTTAACTGACAAAAATTTTACGTAATAACGTGTATGCATATGTGTCAAATTCCAAACGATGCCTCTCTACCGCTTGTTTCGTGCTCTCTCTCTCTCTTGTACGCTCGGCTCAGGCAGAACGTGACAATGAGTCATCCTTTTGCGCGCCTAGCTGGCTTTCATCGATTTATAAGACGTTATCACATCAAAAAGTAATCTCACTCGGGAATACCCGTACATATCTAACAGACAATCATAGGTACAAATTGCACAATCTAGTAACTCTTTACAAAGAAGCTGCGTCGTTTGTGGTTTGCGACAGGAAACTGATCATCTTACGTTTTTTCGTCGGCGGTGTCTAGAGCCTAGATGATAGGCAGGAGATAAGATCTGAATTCCACTGGTGTAGGTACAGTTAGGTTTCGATCAGGATGTGAGCCTCAGGTGGTATGACCTGTGCAGTTGTTACTAGAATGTAGGTTTTCAGGACGGACATGGCGTGACATTTAATTATCCTTCTATAGTACTAGCTTTTGCTCACGGTTCGCCCGCGTCATATTTAGACTATTGTATCATCACATGGGAACCATTTATTTTTTCGGGATAAAAGTAGCTTTTATGTCACTGCAATTTTTTAACCAGTTTTGAGTCTACTCGTTGCTCTGTTGCTGCATGAAAGAGTTAGTAACAAACCAACAAACACATAGTTCCAGATTTATTTTATTAGTAAGGAAGTAAGGATGCACTACATCTTTTATTGATAGTACATAATTATTACATGCATTGCCCAGCTTATAATTGTTTCATCATAGTGTGTTTGACTGAGCATGAAATAACGGTTACGTTTTTCGGGTGTCGGGATCAATAAATTTTCTATTGACTGCGTAGCGTAGATAGACAATGACATGAGTGAGAAAATATTTTATTTTTATTCCTCACTCTCATGTAATTACTATAAAACACTAATGTCCTTTTATTTGACAGAGATGGAGATTCAAGATTAAATGAGATATATTGTTAACCAAATCTGAATTCAAAAACACACTTTCATATAGGTCCGATGTGGATACTACAGATTCACCGATTTCGGCTCAAAAGGAGCTCTTATTTGGTAGCTAACCAAATTAATATAAAACAAAAGTCTCGCATTCCTTCAAGTTATTTTTAAATAAATCATACTTTTTAAAGTACCTACCACCCAGGGTAAACGCACACACACCCACCTCGGTCCAGTTCGACATCTTGAATCACTATTAACTGGTCCAAAATAAACATTTAGTTGAAATTAAACCCAAAAAAACGTCTAAAATTATGCTAACACGCGCGCCAAAGAAAATTGGCCGATCCCAAATTTTGAATCCATTTGACAAAGAAAAACCAACCTTGTGTCGTGCTTGCTACAGTTCTAATGTATAGGTGTAAATTTGTCAATGTATAGTTCAAAGAACTAGTACACCCACTACAGTTCGTCAAGTAACATTTAGTTTTTGCCTCATGTTTCTTGTTTGATGAATCGGACGTTCCAATAGCTGTCGAGTCAAGTTGTCAGGTTAAAAACGTACCTAGAAGTATCTCATTACTGAAATATCTGTTTCATCGCCTAAATATTGTGTTAAATGAAGCTTAAAACGATCAATTTAACAGATGAAGTTAAAATATTAAACAGCCAAAGCCACAGATTTTATTCAAAAACGAGAATAGTTTAAAACCACATCAATCTCGTCAGCTTTCAAAAATAATAACCGCGTCATACTCGTAGTTGATTATTTCGTTTGGTAGCTACGATGTCTTAGACGACTCCTTTTTTCACGAAAATTAACTACCCACTTTAGGGACTCCTGGCTCTTTATCGTTGGCAGCTTAAAAATTCTGACACCAGGGCTAGAGCCACCCAGTCTAAACGAACTTGCTTAGGGACTCCTTGGAAGTGACAAATTAAACTTAGATAAATACTAGCTGCTAGCCCCGGCCAGGTATGCTTGTTATAGCTGCAAACCTTCTCGTTGAAACACTCTAAAATATAGTGCAAACAACATTTAAATCTGTTGAGTAATTTGGAAGATATAAGCGAATACACAGACGGGACGACAGGTACACAGAAATTCCGAGTTCGCTGATAAATATGTGTTTGCGTTAGGAGCCAAAACGATTTCCGCAAATTATTTAGACTTTAATGGAGAACATTAGAGAATTTAATGGAGACTTTCTATACATAACACTCTAAAGCAGATTTTTAGGGTTCCGTACCCAAAGGGTAAAAACGGGACCCTATTACTAAGACTCCGCTGTCCGTCTGTCTGTCACCAGGCTGTACAGGCTGTCTCATGAACCGTTATAACTAGAAAGCTGAAATTTTTACAGATTATGTATTTCTGTTGCTGCTAGAATAGCAAATACTAAAAACAGAATAAAATTAATACTAAAGGGGGGCTCTCATACAATAAACCTGAATTTTATACGTTTTTCGGACTATATTATTACGGTGACAGGTAGATGCTTGAAATATCTACAGAATATTTGGTTAAATATTTACCCTAAAAAAAACACAAATATTTGAGGGTTACTTGTACTTGTACATAAATATTTGAGGGTTACTTCTACATAACGTTACTTGTACGGGAGCCCCGTACAAGTAACGTGATTTTTTTGCTCGATATTAATAACGGCAACAGGAAGATGCTTCAAATATTAAGTGGTATGTTCCTTTCAAAAATAATTAATGATTACACAGTAGGAAAAATAATTTAAAATAAAATATATTAAGGGGGCTTCCACACGGTGCGGAACCCTTCGTGCACGAGTCCGACTCGCACTTGGTCAATTTTTTATATTTCTCCTCCCCCATTCGTCTTCACATCTGAAAGACGTCCTATTAGAAGATATTTCTGTTATCGCGGCGGTCCGTAATTAGAGCCCGTATCAGATGCTTGCTCGTGACGTCCCCTCCTATGGCTATCTGCTGCATCTTTTTTAAGATATATTGGGCTTTTTGGGGACTGCTAAAATTAACTACCGTGAACTATTTTGTCAACCACGAACACTCGTTGAGAAAAGACGGAAAAACATTCGACATAGATTCTTGAGGAGTTCTACAATTATTTAGGTATTTACTTTTTGTTTGACAATGCTATTGCGGATACAATATTTTTTAATTATTAGATTATTTTATGTGAAAGTTTTGTGATTTGGTTAATATATTAATTTGTACCTAGTAAATAATACCTAATAAAATAATACCTAGTAATAGTAGTGTAGTTTTGTTGCAGTTAATAAAGGCACTTTTGCCCGACAAAAAAAAACTAGTAAATGTTATGTTATTAAAACCCTTAGTAATAACCTTTTTTTTTTATATTTCTAAGCGCAGTTCAATTGTCCAAAGAATAAAGCAAATTTTAATTTGATTTGACATAAGAAATCAATTTTATAACGACTGATAATAAAGCAGCTTAATTCGAAAATATAATCATGCTCAATATTATAAAGTACTTTGCTATTAATACTTCACTGTTTGCAATAAAACCAGTTGTTTTAAAACAATACTAGCTTCAACCCGCGGTTTCGCACGTGTGATTTTTTGATTTTTGGGACATCCATAGGAACATTTATTTTTTTCGGAATATAGAGTAGCTTATGATAGTCTTCGATCTGATTAGAAGTATACCTATTTATGCAAAAGTAACAAATTGAGTAACACATTTTCATTAAAATTTCAGTTTCAATAAATAAATACAATTTATATGCAAGGATCATTCACATGCACATGATTTTCCCCAGCAAATACCTCATAGTATAAAAAGGATAGGTATAGTCTCTGATTTTTAAAATAATTAGCGACTTGCTTCATCAATCAATATATACACAATTTTCCACACACATATAAATATACAATTTTACACAGCTTGTGGAAATAATTAGGAAAAAAGCTTAAAAAACCAATGTAATCGGTTGGGGAAAAAGTCTTTTCACATTTTTTAAGAAAATTCAAAACATTTTTTAATAAAGTTTAATTTCATTTAACTAAAGTATTTAGGTACCATTTTGTTTGATAACTTTTTGCCATCTTGTAGGTAGGGACATGATCCCATTGCTATAGAAATTTTGGGACTTCTGATCAAAATACCGCGACAAGTGGTTTTGGCAGTCCTCTCGTGATGTTAACCTTAAGAATTCTGAAGAGACCGAAACAGGTGGAAATCTGAAGGTGCAAGGTCAGGACTATACGGCGGATGCATTAACACCTCCCAGCCAAACTCTCTTAATTTTTGCTGAGTGGCTAAAGATGTGTGAGGTCTAGCGTTATCATGAGGTTCATTAGGTTTCTTTCAGTGAGCTCGTGAGGTACCCAAATATCGAGCTTTTTTTGTGTACCCAGTTTTTTTTAAATGCGCCAAAACTGTTTTGTGGTCAATTCCCAGTTCTTCTTTGACATCAAAATTTCCGGATTGAAAACGCTTAAACAAAATTTGTGCTACACTCACAGACACTGCACTAGGTCCATAAACATCGCAAAGTTTTTTTCGCGGCTTGCGTTGCATTTTTCCCTTTTTCTAGTAAAATTTTAAAATGTATCGAATTTCTTTATTAGATTCACTCATCTTGACAGTACGAAAAACAAATGAATATCACACATTTTCCTAATTTGAATTTGGAATTATGTTCTTTAAAATTTAAACTTTCAATGATACCAAAACCAGCCAGATACAAATAGTACAGCCAAAGAGATTTTATTACAAGTTCATACATACTATAATGCTAAAAGACTTTTTCCCCAACCTAATATGACTGTAGACCATTTTATTTTACTTAAGCGCAGCAATCAAAAGGCATCTAATTCAAACTGATGCCGATTATTAAAGTTTTTTTATAACACTAGAATAAAATTCACGATGTTTGAACCTGATCAAGTCTGGTAATAGCACGACTTTGTCCATTTCATGCTGACGAATGATTACGCAGTAATCACCATATACCTACATAAACAATTATTTGCTTATCAAAAAGATTAAGCCATTTGCCTACTTTTTATGAAAAGCTAATAATATAGTCGTGTAATTACTATCGGATAGACAGTCTTACTTACACTAGTCGATCCGATCAATTGACAATTCACACGGTATTTAAAAGTTCTGGAGTAATTTTTTTCCATATTTTTGATTCAATTAGCTCATACCCGATGCTGTATTTATTAGATGATAGCCGTGGTCCGTCTATGGCTATCCCGTACTGTCCCGTAGGTAGAATAGGTTCGTCTTCATTCCAATTCCTTCAAATAAAAACACCAGCAGCGCTGGTTGGTTAATAGGTACCAAGGCTAAGTAGCATAATAATACTCGTATCACGCTAAGTTGGCACCGAGCACTTGGTAGGGGTACTTGCTATTAATTATGTTAATAAATGTGAGTTTAAAAGAGTTCGCTTCGTGAGAAAAATTGTAAAAATTTGTCGTAAACGCAGGATTTGAACCTGCTGATACTCGGATTTGCATCCCGGTGCTTTAGCAATTAAGTTATTTTAGTTTGTTTTCAATTTCCTTAAAATATCAAAGTGAAAAGTAAACCATATATTCCTTCCTTCCTTCCTTTCAGCCATAGGACGTCCACTGCTGAACATAGGCCTCCCCTAAAGATCTCCAATAAGACCGGGTGGTAGCGGCTTGCATCCAGCGCAAACCTGCGGTCTTAATGAGGTCGTCCGTCCACCTTGTGGGTGGACGTCCTACGCTGCGCTTGCCGGTACGTGGTCTCCACTCGAGGACTTTTCGACCCCATCGGTCATCAGTCCTCCGCGCTATGTGCCCTGCCCATTGCCACTTCAATCTGCCAATCCGCTGGGCTATGTCGGTAACCTTGGTTCTTCTACGGATCTCCTCATTTCTGATTCGATCGCGTAGAGAAACTCCGAGCATAGCCCTCTCCATGGCTCGTTGGGCTAATTGAAGCTTACTAATAAGGCCCATAGTGAGAGACCACGTTTCTGTGCCGTAAGTCATAACTGGCAACACACACTGGTCGAAAACTTTCGACTTGAGGCACTGAGGTATGTCGGACGAGAAGACGTTACGCAATTTTCCGAACGCTGCCCAGCCGAGTTGGATTCGGCGATTGGCCTCTTTCTTGAAGTCGGACCTACCTAACTGGACTACTTGTCCTAGGTAGACGTACGAGTCAACGACTTCAAGAACCGAGTTCCCAACTGAAATGGGGGTGGGTACAACATGGGAATTACACATGACCTTTGTCTTGTCCATGTTCATTTTAAGACCCACCTGCTGAGATACTCGATTGAGGCCTTCGAGCATCGTACTGAGTTCCTCCATCGACTTTGCCATGACTACGATATCGTCGGCAAAACCGAAGGTGAGTGAGGTATTCGCCATTGATGTTAATGCCGAATCCTTTCCATTCCAGGAGCTTAAAGGCGTTCTCCAGAGTAGCAGTAAACAGTTTCGGAGATATAACATCTCCCTGTCTTACGCCTGTCTTCAAAGGGATCAACCATAACCATAAAAATTATGGGGGGAACCATATATTACAGTTGTTTATTTGATTTGACTTAGTTTTATTTGTGAATACTTGAATGAAAAAAATAAATTGGCAAAAATCGTCTTTGGCGATTTCGGTGCATGTAGGCGGTCGGTCCTGTGAATCGCGTCGTGTCCTGTAAAGTTCCCAAGCTCCCAGTTAAAAGGCAGGTCACTGTCCAGCTCCTTTCTAGTCAGTATGACGAATCAATATATCATAACCTCGTTCTAACTCTTATGAATCACCAGAAAAACTTGTGAGAGCCGAAATCGCAACAAAAACTTAAAGGACTGCCTACTGACTATTCACTCTTTCATTCATCTGCAAAAAGTAAGTACTTTAATTTAGCGGTTTTTGTGTAGATGTTCTCGAAGGATCGAAGTGGCTTAGGCATTTCTAAGTATGTATAATCGAAGTATGTACTAAGTGCGTACCTGTACATATAGGAACGTCTACTAATAAACACTAGTCGGTTTGCAACCCTCATGACTCAAGTGGCACATAAAATGGATGCCATGAAACCGCAGTAAGATTCAAAGTCCTTCATAATCTAGATGGCGATAATGTCAGTAAGTGAAGAAAAGAAAAAATCACATCCACATTAGTTTACCATCTCCTAGTCAGACGGTTGCTGCTGCTGTTCCACACATTTTTCTCGTATTACTACTTACTTAGGTACCTACGTACCATTTCTGTTCTATACATTTTTATCACTGCTAGTTAAAACTTAAAGCATCAGTTGCACCGACATTCAGATCGGACACGTGACCTTTTTAAAGTAGGTACGTATGACTTTAATGCCAACGTCCCACCTTCACACTAATCTCTACGAACATCATAAAAATATTCCATTATTACCGGTCTATATTCGCCGATCATTTATTCGTGTTGCCACGTGAACAATTTCGACGAATTTCGCGAATAAGTCAATGACCCGCAAATAATGTAAATAGAGCTTACTCAAGTCACTAATGTAAACACAGATAGGTGCATAGTTTGTAAGAAATTATATGCAGCTTAGGTTAAAGTTAGTATGGAAGATGTCACAGGTTATAGTCAAGTTAGTACCGGCTAGATAGTATATGATGTGGTTGTGCGTTACGTATAGACGTCAATCAACGGAAATGTAAAGAGCCTCGCCCACTGATTGGAAGAACATTAACATTTCAGCGGCTAAAACATTTCGTGCCAAGCTTTGGGCCGCTTTGCCGCAAGTTCTAAGAAAAGAATAGGAAAAAAATGAGAAATTCGAAAACCAAATATATTCTGAAAAATCAAGTAGTAAACATGACATGCAATGTAGTAGCTACTGTTTCGTGATTTCTACAGTCAAGAAAAATGTTTTCATAAAAGTAATCACCAATACCTAGCTTAATTTAATTTTATGTGTAGTGTTTAGTATAGGGTGTACTTAGTGACTATAGGGGAGTTCTTTTCGTGAGGAAGATAAAAGGTGTGTATTACCAAAACACGTTAGTAGACTAAGACTACAACAGCAGTGCGATATTTCGCGACAGTTTTAGCCGAATATTGCTACCTACACATCAGTACTAACTGTAGGCAGTCTGCCGCGTCCCCCATAATAGTACCTTTACTTAAAGTTAGTACTGATGTGTAGGTAGCAATATTCGGCTAAAACTGTCGCGAAATATCGCACTGTTGTTGTAGTCTTAGCCTACTAACGTGTTTTGGTAATACACCTTTTATCTTCCTCACGAAAAGAACGCTCATAGCGTAGTTTGACTAGGTGTTTGTCAGGCAGCGTTCGGCACGGTCAGTATTTGGATGGGTGATCGCAGGTAGCATTTACAACTGAGCGATACCGTGAATGATACCTACTTGGATACGAGTAACACAGTTTTTATCCGTTTAGCCATGTCAAAGGACTTCAAGAAAATTCTGACACCAGAGCTATACGAACTTATTTACTTTTCTACAGTCGGAGCGGCCATAAAGTTTGACGCGACGGCCGCCTACTGATCAGAAGCATCGACCGTTTCAGCCGATACGTTCACATTTCGCGGCGGGTGCGCGGGCGCTCCTACGCTTAGGGCCGACGCACACCGAGCGCGGAGAAAGTAGATTTGGGTTAGAAAATATCATATTGCATGGTATGGCATGCCGAAAAGCGGAATATTGGGCTCGAGAGATACTTCCACTTCTGTTGGAACGCACTCGTATCCAACCCATTTATGCAAATAAGGAAATTATGAAAGCTTTGAATGATGTCGCTTCAGACGCCTTTTTCACGCAGCTAAGTTACATAAAGGTGCACATTTTAATTACGTACAAATTATGAATTTACAAAAACTACAAGAGGTATTCAAATATTATTTTGGTATCGTTTGAATAATCTTGTTAGAAACTATTACAAATCAGTATCTACATTACCTACATTTAATAAAGAAGTGAGATATAACGTTATCACTAGGGATTCCAGTGTTCAGCTCCTCTTCCTGTGTCTCCTCGTTTGAACCATATATAAAGGTCTTTGATTTACATCGGCTAGATTCTAGTTGCAAGACTATTTAATCTAGATTTAGACGAAGCCCAGATTAAATCACTCAAAAGCTAGAGTTTTCCGACATTCCAATTCTTTGACTTACAAAATCTTATGGCTTTGATAAGTCATAAGACCCATAAGATTACTTTTACTCGCGCCCAGTGTGCCTCAGCCCGGCGCCGACCGGTTGGCATGGAAAGTGATGTATTCCGTCCACAATGCTCCGTAGGCGACGCTCTCACATTGTTCTATACACACTATCACTCGTACTCCTAGTGTGGGTAGGAAAAGGCTATCGAAAGTCCCCACCAATCATAGATATGTAATTATAAGCAGATCAGTTGTTTAAGCATAATAAACTCCGCCTAAAAGTTTGTCCGCCATATTAAGGAGACAAGACTATATTGGCCCTACAAGAGAGAGTACTTAGCAGAAGCATAAAAACGGCTATAGGCTGAATCACACTTCAAGGCGGCTGTAAAGGATTGGGCTTTTCGCAGCTTGTAGCTAACATCACCGGACAGCCGCCAACAATTTTGATTCGGCCTATATGTGTGATGATGCGGATTAGTAAGTTGAAATGGCAATGGGCAGGGCACATAGCTCGGATAACTGATGGCCGATGGGGCAGTAAAGTTCACGATTGGAGACCAGCGCAGCGTAGGACGTCCACCGACCAAACGCAGAATGCAGGCTACTTCCAACCGAGCTTATTGGAAATCCACAAGGGAGGCTAATGTCCAACAGTGGACGTCCTACGGCTGATAATAATGATGAATGATGATGATTATGGAGACGCCAATGTAACATAATAGTTTAAATATCACTAATGTCAATGTTATATCGTTGATGACAGCAGTTCCCTTATATTTTCGGCGCCATTTTACGTTGATCATGGCATCTAATTTTCAACCTTATGGCTCTTCCTCTTTCTTTTTCACTTCCATGCCACACGAACTGACTAATTATCTACTGACATTTCCTCTCCGTGAACTTGTTTATGTACTTGCGTGAATGTGCGATACGTCACTGCAATTCTTGGTACTTATCCCGACCAAAATTTACTTGGTACTAGTCATTGATACTGGTAAATTGGTCGATAAGCTATGCGATAAATATGTCGGGAAATCCCTTACTGCACTTCCTAGTTCATATCCTGGATTTAAGTTTGATCTTTACTTAACCAGAAAGACTAGTTTCGAGTCCAAGGGATTTAACCTTAACGCCCTATACGTAGTATACTATAGTCAAACCGCTAAACTCAGACTTCGCCTGCGCGGTACAGGGGCGCCGGGGGAGACGACACAGGGGACTGAGACAGGCGCGGGCAGCGGGTCCCCGGCGCCCGCACCTGTCTCAGTCCTCTTTGTCGTCTACCCCCGCGCCCCCGTACCCGCGCAGGCGAAGTCTGAGTTTAGCGGTTTGACTATAGTAGTATGTCATTTCATTTATTGTTGACGTAAGCTCTCGGCCCTGTATAGGCTTACAGTATATAGTCAGTATGCTTGTAACTCCTATTTGCGGTATGTTCCTTTGCAACAAAATTCAATGCAACTACCTAAACTACTACAAAAAATAACCGGACCTAATAATGGACGAAATAAAATAATGGCTAATAAGTACAGGATAATCCTAACAAAATCTCAAAAACCTCTCAAGTATAACACAAAGTCACTTCCCGCTGTCTGTCCCTATGTATGCTTATATCTTTAAAACTACGCAACGGATTTTGATGCGGTTTTGTTATTAGATAGAGTGTTTCAAGCGGAAGGTTTATATGTATGATACATCTGTGCGAAGCCGGGGCGGGTTGCTAGTTAACATTAAAACTAAAAAAAACTCAGCATGAGATATAAGTTCTTCATATTTTTAAGTCTCTGTAAATAAGTCCCACGGGTTCTAAGCTACAATTTTCGTACCTTGGCCGCCCAAGGTTACTGTCTGTCTAGCTTATAATCCTTCCACAGGTCTCATATTCCTAAACAATGGTATACAATGACTAGTTTTTTATACAAACTGGTTTGAAACAGTGCCCAGTTCAACGAATCTTCGTTCTCAAAATTACACCTAGCGTGAAATCCGCGAAAATCATCTGTGTCATCATGTCATGTAGTGTTTAGCTGGTTTGGAACCGGTTGGCGAGTAAGACTACCTCTCGGAAGCAGTGTTGCCAAGTTAGAGGATTTAACACTGTTTAGGCTACTTTATAGATACCAAAGAGCAACTGGTCGCAAACAGGACTTGGCAGTTGCTGTCTCATTCGGCCAATTTCATATACTTTCTGGACTTTAATGATTGAAGAGCACCAACATTTAAAGGAAAATTATCAAAATAAATTATTTTTTACAACATTGTGTTGTGTTATGAAAACTTTTCATTTGATGAAGTTATATGGGAACAACACTATTAAAAATGCAAGTGGAGTTCCTCCGCGCGTAAGAAGTGAAATTTCGACGCAACACTGCTATCATACCCCCTCCATGGTAGCGTTAAACGTTTAACGCAACCTTGTCGGAAGTCACATTAGAAGTTTCACATCAAAAAACATCTGTTTCGAATAAGAGGTCAGTAATTGTACCTGCCTGGAAATCATGATAAAAAATCCTTATTTTGAAGTTGTTTCCATAGTAAAATATGTTCACAATGATAAGTACAACCCGGTCACAATATCTGTGCACCTGACTTCGTGACGTCATATCGAATTATCGGGACGTATATACATTACCGGTCGTCTAGTATACCGTCCGGACGTCTTATTATCTGGCATATATAATCTTATAACTGGCAACACAGCTCGGAAGCTGCAAAGTTCCCACATTCTTCACTATCATGGTTATAAGCAATTTGTAGTTATATAATATACCTTAGCTGAGAATTCACGACCACTATTCTAATAAAATTTTAATAACGTCGGACCTATGAGCTGTATCAACATTTTCGTACACGTGAATCGGAATTTCTATGCTATGCGATTATAATCCGGTTGTAATCAATTTTTGTGACTTCTGAGTAAAAGTTATTTGATATTACATTCGATATGATTCGATATTGCTGAAAGGTTTTTTAAAGTAAATATTTCATTCATTTTATTTATGTAGGTACCTATTTACTTTATACAATAGGGATGTAAACTGGGTATAAAAATCATTATTATAATTAGTCCGTCAGTTAGATTATCAAATAATATTGGACACATATTTTTTCTTTCGTCAATCAAACAATTATTGACAAAGATAAACCTTGTCAAAATTTGAGAGTGGGGGCTCGTGACGGCACCAGCTGGTACATTTGATAGCGGTTAGTGACGTCACGTGGAACTTTCACGGGCTATATCTTCATCAATTTTTGTTAAATTGACAAATGAAAAAATACGTGTCTAATATTTTTTGATAATCTATTCTATAATTAATTTTTTTTAGTTAACAAGCCATTGTTTATCACTGTTTCAATTTTTAATTCCGTTTTTGTATCAGTACAGGGTTATCAGCTAGCCCTATACTATGCCGAAAGGAGGTGATTAATACAATTAATTATGAACAACTTTTACCATGGGGCCAACCAAAATTTCGAGGAAAATAAATCATCTGTTTCATACATTTTGTCGATTCCTAGTTGCAGTTATGCACCCGAAAGGAGGTGATTGATGGTCTGAATCACCTGCTTTTGGCCTTAGTACGCGATTTCTGGATAACCCTGTATATGTCACGATTGTAATGATTTTAGGAACTATTCGACTAGTAGAGTAGTAACTTAATTTCCGGTTTTCGTAACTATTTGTTATAGATTGGTAATAATCATAGGAATTTTCAAAATATCAGTTTCAATGTTTTTCTAACTCATTTATTTTCTTATCTTACGATCTGCATCGGTGGCTCAATGGTTAGTGACCCTGACTTCTGGATCAAAGAGGCGTGGGTTCGAACCCCACCCAGTGCAAGCATTTATGTGATGAACATAGGTGTTTGCTCTGTCCGTGTGTTATTTAGTTACTATTTAAGTATGTATTTAAAATATGTATATGTAGCATATCAGTCTGTGGCAGCCATATTACAAGCTTTGTTTAGTTTAGGGTCAGAGACCGTGTGTAAGATGTCCCCTAATATTAAAAAAAAAACTAATTTTTTTTTTTTAATTTTTCTTAGGTTAATACAATATTCTTACAAAATAGAAACAAGTAAAAACATTAACTCATTATTATTAGGCAGTAAGATTACAACTTCTGAACAGAGGCCTCTGCTATAGGATCTATAAGATTGGTTGTGAGCTCTACAGTCTATATCAGATAAGTATAAGTATGAGCATGAGTATGATCGCCCTTGTCAGAAATCCTGAGCTGCGCTTGCCGATGCGTAGTCTTCATTAGAGCTTAGCTCCATAGAGCTTTTCAGCCTCATCGGTTATCAGTTCGGCGCGCTACATCTCAAACACATTGAACTTATTCCAACTAATCAGTTCTACGAATGGCTATCAGTTCTCAGAACCAATAATTGTAACATACTCGTATCATCTAGAGTACAGAACAAGTCATTGTTTCGGCGACGCATCCATTCGCCCAATTAGAGCCGGAACACGCGTCGTTTGACGAATTCTTCCATTGTGAGTTAGCACTAATAGTTAGCTGTAAGATTGAACGTAGCTGTAAGACACTAATAGGCATGTTTACTGGGTGTAATAAAAAAATCGGCCAAGTACGAGTAGGACTCGCGCACGAAAGGTTCCGTACTGAATGGGAGCCCCCCCTTAAATATTTATTTTATATTAATTTTATTATTTGTTATTGAAGTGAATATAAAACTAAATATTCTGTGAAAATTTCAAGCATCTACCTATTACTATTATTAATATAGAGCGAAAAACGTCTAAAAATTCAGGTTTGTTGTATGGGAGCCCCCCTTAAATATTTATTTTACTTTGTTTTTAGTATTTGTTGTTATAGCGGATACAGAAATACATCATCTGTGAAAATTTCAACTGCCTAGCTATCATGGTTCATGAGATACAGCCCGGTGACAGACGGACAGACAGACAGACGGACAGACGGACATCGAAGTCTTAGTAATAGGGTCCCGTTTTTCCCTTTGGGTACGGAACCCTAAAAATCATTATTATAATTTCTCCGTCAGTAAGATTACTAAAAAATAATCGGCCATTTGCGAGTTGGACTCGCGCGCGAAGGGTTCCGTACCGTATGGAAGCCCCCCTTCATATATTTTAATTTCATTATTTATTTATGAAGGAAATATACAACTAAATATTCTGTGAATATATCAAGCATCTTCCTGTTGCCGTCATTAATATCGAGCAAAACAATCACGTTTCTTGAATGGGAGCGGAGCCCTCCTAAATATTTATTTTATTTTAATATAACTATTTATATCTCAAGTAAATATGTATTTAAACATTTTGTGAATATTTCAAGCATCTACCTGTCACCTTTATTAATATCGAGCGAAAAACCACTAACAATTCATGTTTCTTGTATGGGAGCCCCCCTTAAATATTTAGTATTTGTTGTTACAGCGGCAACAGAAATACATCATCTGTGAAAATTTCAACGTTCTAGCTATGACCGTTCATGAGATACAGCCCGGTGACAGACAGACGGACGGCGGAGTCTTAGTAATAGGGTCCCGTTTTTACCCTTTGGGTACGGAACCCTAAAAATGAACACGTATTTTTTATTTTGTCAATCAAACAATAAACGACAAATATAAACCTTGTCAAAGTTTGGAAGTGGGGGCTCGTGACGTCACTAGTACGGTACATTCGTAGTAGACTAGTAACGTCACGCGGAAATTTAACGGGCTATATCTTCATAAATTTTTGTTAAATTGACGAAAGAAAAAATATTTTGGAATCTATTAGACGGACTTATTATTTTCAGTAAACAAGCCCATTGTGCCTAGCAGTCTCAACTTGAATGAACTATTAGCAGACTGGCCAAGAAGAGGTACCTACACCAATATTTAATTTGGAATTTATATTGTTGTATACATTACAAATTGTGTGTACTAGTAGACCCGGCAATCTTTGTTTTGTCATAGAAATGAAAAAAAAAACTGGAGAGGAGGAAACTTAAGACTCAAAATAGATAATCAAAAAACCATAAAAATAGGTGAAGCCATTCCGGAAGAGTTCTATATACACTGTGAAACAATGTATATTTTTTATATGTTAGACTAGCTTTGGCCCGCGGCTCCGCCTTTGTGGTATTTTGACTTTTATGTAATCCAACAGAAATCTTTTATTTTTTCGGGATAAAAAGTAAATGCCTTATGCATGCATGCCTAATGACTAAAAAGCCTATGTTCTTTTCCGGCCTTCGAATTATGTCCATGACAAAAATCAAGTCAATCCGTTGCTCCGTTGCTGCGTGAAAGAGGAACAAACCAACAAACTTTTCGGATTTATAATATACACCACTACTTTTTATGAACATCTAAAAAAAAATGTAGGTATCAGTACACGATGTAAAACATATGTGTACAGTTAAAATTTAAAAAAGATCTTAGGTAGCCTATTTATTTAGGTTTTATTTTATCCTAAAATTATGCACATAATGTCAATTTCATTCATGTATCGCTATTGCATTCATTCCCTTTGCTAGCTCTCTCGCTCGCAAAAGCCCGCCCACAATTTTATTACCTACAAGTCTTGCAACATGGCTAGCAAATAATTTAACCAATTATTTCAATTTTTAAGGGATAATTTTAGGATATTGATTTATTAACTTTTTATTGCATATATATGTTTAGTATCGTGCACTGATACCCCCAAATTTTTTTTAGATGTTCATAAAAAGTAGTGGTGTATAAGTAGTATGATTTATCTGATTGATCTGAGTTGGTCTCCCAATCCAATCGGCCAGAGCAGAGCCACTTAAAAACTGGATCGAAATCGAATTTCCACTATTTCACCACAGCGTAGAACGGCCATAAATGCATAAATGCCCTATGAGTAATGAAGTCAACTTCGACCTGCCGGTTTCTCTCCCAATAAGTCGCTGCCCTCAACTCCTCGTAAATCCAGCGTGTGTTGGGCAAAAGGTCCAAAACCGCTTCCAGTAAACCCATACATCGTCCGCCTTTCAAGCCGGTTCTGAACAGTTTTGTGAATAGTTATTGCTTATGGCTCAACGGTAGATTAACTGACAACAGTATGGGTTAAGGTGCGTTATTCAGTCATTTACTTATGTACGAATCCTGAGATCAGTTCGACGGCGTGTGTTTAACATACATTTAAATATTAACTAGAACTATCTTAAAAAACTTTTCCGATTCAAATCACGGTTGTTGTACCTAAAACCAAGATTTTATTTACCCGCGTTACCTCATCGTTCAATTTTATTAGGAAACATTGTAAGTAAAATTATCCATCACGCTGGCCCACATTCATTCCAGATTCACACACGTCAACGAATTTCTTCTATGGACTGCAGGATGTAACCTGCATCACAAAGTCGTCCTTCACTGAAAAGCCAGTAAATCAGTGATGTTTTTAAATCAGTACATATAGGTAGATTTGATTTGTAGATGTCAAAGAACTCATTAGAACTAAAACGGGATCGAGCTTGAACTTACGACTCACTCAGTCACTGATGCGAGCATTATTCTGCGGTGAACCTTCGCAAAGAAGATCGTGTTTGAACATCGAGCATAATAATCCTTGCGTGATGTGTTTGAACAAAAAAAACTTATTCGTCTTTTAAATAGCGCGCGCAAGATCCAATGGCCAATGAGTGCATCGCGCGCGACAAGGAGGCCGGTAGCATAGATAGGTGCGAAGGTTGCCCACACTTGCACTAAATCACCACGGTTTTGGAGCTCTTGCTGTTTTTGTTAGCCTTTTGTGTTCCATTTCTGGGCAAAGGCATCCCCCGATCTTTCCGTTTAGACAATTTATATTGTATTTGCCTTTTCAGCCTTTTGGCATTTTCAAAAATGCGCTTAGGCACGTCAAGTTGTAACAATAAGTTAAAATTATACCTAGAAAAAGTACATAGGCTTGTTATACACTACTATTTTAGCCAGCTAAGAAATGGCAGAGCTACTCCCAAGCCTTTCTATCATGTATATATTGTTGATAACTATAATAAGCATGTTAGTTTTACCTTGACAATTTTTTTGAATTTATTTTCATTTAAATCTAATGTTTCACTTGGAATTTTGTTATAATATAGTACAGAGTTTCCAAGAAAGGACTTTTTGCCTTTTTCAAGTCTGAAGCGAGGAAATACTAACTTGTCTTTGTTTGTGCTATAGTATGCCAGTTCATGTCAAAGGTGTCAAGTTCGTCACACCATCTCTTTAGCGGCCTGCAAAGTGGCCGAACCTTTGACATTTAAAAACTCTATGGGCCGGACTGAGTTGAGATTCCACTTAGTGAGTTTTTTGTTTAACAAATAGGATTTTTTCCGACCCCTTACTGTTTTCAATTTGTAAGTTACTTGATCGATGCGGAGTGAGACAAGAACGAAAGTACCTACCAGATTCATTCATAACTAGGTAATTCAGATAGCTCTGCACGCTGCGGAGGTTATCGTGATGATATTTATGTTTATTGCCATAAATAGCTATCGAGCTATCTCTCTCTTATGTTTGAAGTATTTTTTTCATCATAATCATTATTTTGGAGACGTCCATTGCATAATTTTAAAGAAAAAGTACCCTTCTTAGTTAAAATATTTTGTGTTCATCTATTCAGCCTATATACACCCACTGCTGGATATAATAGGCCTCCTCTCGTACTTTAATTAAAAACTTAAATTATTGCATCATTATACTTATCGCAGATTCATTCAACATTTGTGAGTAAATATATTGTAAGCCAATTTTAAAATACTTATTAACTTTAGACCTTCAAAGGTCTGAGGATGATCCAATGCTTTTTATGTAATAGTAGTGTAGTTTTGTTGTATTTTAAAATACTAATGTCGTGACTTTCCGTACGACTTTCAAAAAAATTTACGGAACAGTTGCTTTTTTTTGCGATTATTTGGTTGGTCCCAAAGCAAAAATTTGACGAAATTACACATATATATATACTACATACACTCCGTATACGCAGCT
The DNA here is from genome assembly GCA_964007245.1 of Hypomecis atomaria. Classification (NCBI taxonomy): domain Eukaryota; kingdom Metazoa; phylum Arthropoda; class Insecta; order Lepidoptera; family Geometridae; genus Hypomecis; species Hypomecis atomaria. Next base: position 3,576,579 of record OZ023295.1, on the reverse strand, counting down.
AAGTTTATCTTGTTTTTTTTTTACAAAAATCTAGAATATCAGGCAAAAGAACGGAACGCAGTTGGTAACAAAATAAAAAGTATATTGAGTAAAATTGCACCATAATTTTATTTCCTTTGCAACTTTTCCACGAAGCAAATAACTAAATCGACCTTTGATCGGATATCAAATAACGATTCCTTGCAAATTGAATCCGAGAACTGCACAGGCAGTTAATAAGTTTGTTTAGGCCGAGTGGCTAGCCCTGGTGTTGGAGGTTTTTTATACAGGGTCATTTAGCATCCTTTTAGGGGCTTATTCTGTACATCAAAACTAACAACTTTTGTTCTGAGACTTTTGTCAAAACTCAAAAAAAAAAAAAAAACAGCTGTTTCATACATTTTGTCGAGAGTGAACGATATTTTTCTATGGAACATTTTTTTTTGAGTATTGATAAAAGTTGTTAGTTTTGAGATGTAGAGGCCAGACGCCTTCAGGCGGCCTAAAAACTCTGACACCAGGGCTAGCCACCCGGCCTATACGAACTTACTTACTTTTTGTTTTGAGATACAGATAAAAATTGATTACCAATAATCCTGTATATGTAGTAGATGCAACGGTTGTGTGTGGCTATTTTAGTGTCATCTTTGGCCACTTTGATATTTAATGATTTTGTAGTCAATTTTAATGTTAAAATATTTTTTATAAAAAAACTTTGACGTTCACGCAAACAATTTTTACGGTGTATCTTTATATATATAACTAGCGACCCGTCCCGGCTTCGCACAGGTGTATTATACATATAAACCTTCCTCTTGAATCACTCTATCCATTAAAAAAAACCGCATCAAAATCCGTTGCGTAGTTTTAAAGATTTAAGCATACAGACAAACAAACAGACAAATTAGCGACTTTATTTTATACTACGTATGTATTGATGATTCTACTGTGCGTGTGTATGTCACTGAACTCCTCCTAAACCAATTTGAATGAATTTTTTCGTATGCGTTTGGGTGGCGACCTGAATGGTTTAGATTCACAAATCGGCCCGGCAGTGAAACGAAGTTCGCTGGGTCAGCTAGTTTGTTATAATTTATTTATGCAATAATTTAGACATTCAATGGCAAAAACCGGGATAGTGGTCACAACCGGTGCATCTACGTTCTACACAACTATCACAGTCTTCTTGCTTTTTGTATTGCCTTCAAGCTCACACATCAAATCATCACGAAACAAAGATTTCTATGAAAACATTTCAAATCAAAACTAAGTAATTAAATAGAAGTCTACAATATAACGCGCCATCCGAGCTATGATAGCGCTAAGTTGTAAACACAACGGTCACCCATCCGAAGACTGACCTCGCCGATCGTTGCTTCATCGGAAATCGTCCCTACGATAGGAAGGTAATGTAAACAGTACATTGTCGCTAGTGTAAAAGTGGTAAAAGTGTCACACACACATGCAGGCGGGTCATTGACTCTGATGCACCGTGCATTCCTTGACCAGATTGATTACCATATGTTTACCGTACACACGCCGTATAGGACGAAACAGTACATAAAAACCTATGCTTTATAATCTTCTTGTTACTAGGTGGTGCTTTACAAAGTGCATGGATTTGAAGAGATGGTTGTAAATACTGTTAGAGGCAAACCCGGAGGCTGCCTCCATGTCAAGATGGTCGTATGGTTAGAAAAGATAATATCGTATCACACTTAGAACTGTATTCACAATGTTATAGTAATATTATTAGAATAGTAAATAAATACACGGCCGCGCCATTGCACGGCACCTAAGCGTCTCTTGTTGTCTCGTTCTCGCGGCGACAAGGGTTGCTAGCTTCGCGCCGCCACCACTCGATTCGAGGAATCGAGTGAGCCCGTAATAATACATATACTAAGCGCCACACAAACCGGCTGATGGGAAGTTATGCGCAGAACGCTGCGCAAAAGCTGTTTTAAGGGAGGCCTGCATGCAACAGTTGATTGATGCATGGTAATTACTTACCTACCTCACTTATCTACTTCACTCGGTCACTCTGCATCCATATTACGAGTATGAATCCATAAAAATATGACACGAATATTTCGAATTCCCATTTAATTTTATAGACACTCGTAATAAACCGAATAAATAATTATTATTCGATAGTTTAGTTTGTGTAGGTGTCGTTCATCACGGTCAGTCTTCGTATGGGTGACCGCAAGGGCATTTACATCAAAGTGCCATCGTGGCTCGGATGACACGCTAAATTGAAGGTCCCGGTTGTTTTAGCCGTTTATTCAGGTCAGGGGTCTCCAAGCGGCTTAAAAACTCTGACAGCTAGCCACCCGGCCTATACGAACTTACCATAGTTTTATGTTGTGATAAGATTAGGTACTGTCTGAAAATATACAGCACTTGTGGTCAGCAACATTCTGAGCTATCAGAAATCGACTCTTACACGTCTCAATAAAGTACAACATCGCTTGCCAAAACAGGGATTTATTCAAAGATGCTACAATAACTATAACTATTATGTCCGCAAACATCGCGGCCGGATTAATGTTGATATTTTTGAGCGGTATTTAGGTTAATTGCCAGCATTTAGATTTTTCATAAAAATATTACGTTCGTAATTATTTTTTACAAAACATGTCATAGTGCAATTCTCGTCTAAACCTTCCAGTAAATGGCGCGACAAGGTAATGTCTGTTTTGCAATTTCAGGGTTGATTCAGTAAGTTCGTATAGGCCGGGTAGCTGGCCCTATAGTGTCAGAGTTTTGAAGCCGCCTGAAGGTCTCAACAAAGCTAAACGGTTAAAACAATCGGAACCTACATTTTAACGTGTCAGCCGAGCCAAGATAGCGCTCAGTTGGAAATACCACCCGTGGTCACCCATCCGAAAACTCACCGTGCTGAACGTTGCTTAACTTCGGTGAGCGCTGACAAACACCTGGTTGAACTATGCTACGATTCAATAACAACTCTTTTTATAATACTTTACTAACTCCATTTTTTCACCTTCTGCCTCTTTTCATTATGAGCAAAAAATGTCATTAAGTTTACTACGCGTTCTATTTTTGTGAACTTCCGCCCACAACCCACTTAACATAGTAAGTAATGAAATGATCAATGAAAGTATTTCGACGCGTACTTACACCCTACGTTATAACATAAGTCATAGGTCATAGTAATATATTATTAAAAAAGCCAGACTTTGCCCAAACTCTACCAAAGCGTAATTAAAGTAGAAAGACTAATATTAAATATTCCCAGAAGCAAAGTAAAAATACAGACTTATTCAGAGTTCACCTAATCGAAGCCGTCTGACACAGGTCTAGACCTTCTTAGAAATACTTAAAGGCTAAATATTCTGAATCGAGTTTGATTGATTAGATGATTTAGACGTAAAGAAAATCTCAGGTAATGCCAATCAGTAACAGTAAAAGGCCATTTAGAATTAAATTGGTGTTTTGGAAACGCCTTTTTCTATACAGACTGTTGCTTTACAAAGTGCAGGGATTTATAGGGACCTATAATTATAAGGATATTCAGAAACGGTACTATTAAACTGAAAGGGTATAGAATTACAGATCATCATTACGGCCTACGTGCTGTTGCATCTCCCAATCGAATGTATTTTTTTTAAAGAATGTATGATTTTTTTATCTGATGCTATCTAGACAAAAAATTAAGTCTTTCATTTTCGCTTCTCAGCACTCCGTTCTGTTCCTGAAGATTGGCAACAACGTATTATTAAAACGTTAATTTTCGAAGAAGAATAAAATCTAAACAACAATGTCTTTTAGAAAACAAATAAAATTTAAGATCGAACTTCAATTGAGGTAAGTTTGTTTGTTAATTGTACTTGCTAAGGAATCGTTACTTAATCAGTAGTTTTATAAAATAATCACTATAATTTATCAAGAAATTCCAATTAATTTTCACCTGTCCTTAGGGCCAAGGAAAGGAATGCTTAAATCCTTCGAATTCTGTAAAAATAAACTATTTTAACGAACTGCTGCATAGCGATGTCACAACTTACTCGTAAGTATCGTTATTATGGAAATGAAAGAGTGAAATTATGCAAGTTATTCAAAATATCAGCTGTCTCGCTCGTACTCGCTATACTCGTTTTGTTTAGATGACGGACATATTTTTTTTAAAAGTTTACGACATATTTTTTCAGTAGTACCTACCTTTTTGCAAAATACTCGTATATACCTACCTAGTTATCTTACATTTGCTCGCCAAAGAAGGGTAGATGAACTAAATTTAATTATTAATTATGTACCTACTCAACATAATGATTTATTTTCCCTGTTATACCTAATTATTTCGTTTAACTACCTACTATATGTTACAAACCAAAATATGTCATCAATGTACCTAGCTACCTTTAGAGGCAGCATTTTGAATGTAATTTTGAGTAACTTTTATGTATTATTTGCGAAAAAGTTATTTTGGTAAATAAATTTATTCTTATTCTTATTTTAAAATGATACTATTTCATTTATAGTGCTTTCTATACTGTAGGTAAAGCTCTGGTTTCCTAGGATATAAATAAATATTAGCGGACATCGTTCACACGGTCTCAGACTCCAAACTAAGCAAAGCTTGTGATATGGCTGCCAGAGACTGATACCTGATACATACAAAATATATAAACAAAACTACATGCTAAGCTTCTAGATGCTGCCAGATACTACATAGGTATACATATTTTTAAATACAGATAATAATATAGATAAACTAAACAATTATATATTAATATAATTGTCATAATTTGTCACAGAAAAAAATAAATAAATGTCCATTAAAAATATTATGCTACAATAACATCCAGACACAGAGCAAACACCTCAGTTCATCAAATAAATGCTTGCCCTTGGTAGGCATCGAACCTACGCCTCTTTGACTCAGAAATCAGGGTCACTAACCACTAAGCGATCAAGACAGTCAAGGATAGAGAGGCCGTCATGTAGCGGCTGTTATGTTACTGATGCTGTAAGTGAATCTCTCTGTACGGTGTCAATTACCGCTCGCTAGGACCCCGCGTCATTTTTTTGCGTAAACAGCATTCTAGTGACGTGATTCGCCGCTATATTACGTCCGATATATGAGTGTAGCTTAGCTTAATTGGCAAAGCAAACGCGGAAACCCAAGCATCAGTTATGCAGGTTCAAATCATGAGGATTTTTTTAAAATCAAGCGGAATTGTTAGCACATAAAAGTGAAATATTTTAAGATTTGGTACATTATACCTATATTTCATGTTTTGTTTCACCATTTATGCACATTATGCGTACCTGTATTTCGCTTTTTTCCACCATTTACTCGTATGTAAATTATACGTATTATTATCAGTCATTACACGTATGTACGAGTATGTCAATATATTTTATGAAAGGTTTATGTGAGAAATGAAAAGTCATTTGGTATCTTTTGATTTAAGGGAAGAGATTGAAAGACCTATCAATAGATTTTAGTTTCTTTCGATCTTAACCAAATAATTGAATCAAACATAGTTTACTCTGAAAATATTTAAAAACTCAAAAATAAGTAGGTGTACAGGGTTATTTCTAATCAATTAGCAACAACAACTTTTTTTTTTGAGAAGTAATATAAATCGTAGAACAAAAGTTGTTAGTTTTGATGTACAGAATAAGCCCCTAAGAGGATGCTAATTAATTAGAAATAACCCTGTATATTAAGAAAAAGTTAACCTGTTTAAATGGGAAGATGTAACACTATAGTAGGTAATTTTCGAAATACTTAAAATTTCCAAATCAACCACATTCGTTTACTCCAATTTCCAAAGTAATTTACATTGCATTTGCAATTACTGCCACATTTAATTCGTACCCAGAGTCGAAGAAACCGAATATTTTGTATTACCAATTACAGTATAAAGCAGTATTGAAGCGCTACTATCACATTAGCTGACCAACACTTTAGCTGTCTGTAGAGCATTTTTAGTTCGTTGATTTGAACAAGTGCAGAAATAATTTTGTTGTAGTCTTCTGCAGTGATTTTGGCTTGACACTAATTAGTACTGTAGCATGCGCATTATACCCGGGGCCTACTACAGTGATTCATAACTGTTCTTATTTTCATTACTTAAATTGTTTGATGGTAGTTAATACACTTTTTTTTCCTTGTCTAATTTCATCATCATTTCAGCCACAGGTCGCGGCATATACCTAAGTGTAGCGCTGAGCGAAGTGTGGAGGGGATGGCTGCGCATGGGTTTAGTATGGCGGTCACCATGCGCAGCCACCCCCTCCACAGTACCCTCAGCGCTACACTTACGTGCCGCTACTTGTACCGGACTTCTAATGCTGGACATAGCTCTTCCCATAACATTCAATTGGACTGATCATAACCAGCTAGAGCTGTGGTGGGTCCAATGATCTTAATCTGGTAAACTATCCGCCCTGTGGGTGGACGTCCTACGCTGCGCTTGCCGGTTAGAGGTCTCCTCTCGAGAACTTTTCATGCCAATTGCCCATCAATCTTAGTCCCGACTGATTAAGACTATTACAATGTTACTATGATTCTAAGATTACACTCTGTCAAAGGAACGCGTAGCGAGTAGAAATTAAATCCATTAAAATATCGTTAATTTTTTCAGATTGGTTTCAATTCAGTCCTACAATTCTTGCAGCATTTAATAGTAGGCCTCGTTTTTCGGTAACATCGTTGATTGCTTATCTCAGAACCGGCGTGATTATGTAGACACGTGATATCTGAGTACGGTGAAGAAAGTAAGGAATTTGGCTGCGTCGCAGGTTTTAAAGCTTATAAGGAATAAAACCGCAGAATTTTATTTTGCGCCTGTTTTGGTCTTGTACAACACACAACACCAACGCGTATTTTTCTGCAACTAACGGTTGCCCGGAAGAAATTGCTTTTTAGTGATAAGGTGCCACTTGTTACACTATAAGTTCCACTTGTTTTCCTTGTTTATTTAAGTCTTGGTGTGTACTATAACGGATCAATCAATCAACGCCTTCTTCTGTTCGGCAGTTACATCTAGGAGCCAAATGAAGGTAAATCAACATTTCCAATTTCAGCAAAGAAATATTGGGATACCAATATACGAGTTTTCTCTTCACTCTAGACACTCCTTTGCCCATGAAAACTACAAAGTCAATAAATTTTTAATTAGGTAAATAATATATTTTTCTGAGGTGGGCGAAAGTAGACAACTGCCCCTTCCCGAAAATCCTTTGCTAGGTCAATGATATGTACTTGGGCAGACTTTACTAAAAAATACTTGCATAACGAATGTTTACTAGAAGTAACTAAACTTCATAACATATTTTTAACTACAAACAAATGAGAACCACAGAATACAAGGTAGATGAATGCAGAGATTAATATTAACAAAATAGATAATGAAAAGTATCCTTGAGACGTCCAAGCACTAACATTTAGTCTGTTGTCTAGGACTTTCCAGACCGTAAGGTCGTGGACTTGACGCAAAAACGAGGCACGGTCATTAGGTTTGCTAAAGATCATCTAAATAGCTTTAATAACCATGACGTACTTATTATTAATGAGGATTGTATTTACGTTAGCGTTTAATCTTTGCTGAAGTGTTTGTGAATAAATAAATAAAATAAGTAAGACGAATTGCTAAGACTAATATACTAAGCGCCACACAAATCGGCGGATGGGAAGTTATGCGCAGAACGCTGCGCAAAAGCCGAAATATAGGTATGGGCGGGAGCCAGAGAGATGAGACGTCGGGGCACACCCGCCCGCCAACCTCATGCCTGCCGCGCGCTCCCTACGCCCGTGCTCACCACTACGACACGCGGCGTCAGAATTGTGAACACATGCGCAATAATTAGCGAATCACGGCGAAGTGTCATCTAAGGCTAACTTCTCATCCGCCGATTTGTGTAGCGTTTAGTATACGGGTGTTTTTCCTATCGAATAAGCTAAGGTAAGCTGAGAGCTGATCTAGATAAATAAAATAAAATAAATAAATAATGGTTGTTCTAGTCAAACATAATTTTTTTTCTTTTAAGTCTTGACGGTTAAATTTATATCTTAGTCTATAACGATTCTAATACAAGCACTTACCGGACTTTGACAAATTACATTTGATTTCAATCCTTAATTCCCAAGTTTTGAGTGTCGAAATATAATCAATAATACCGGTGAATTTCATAAGTAGGTACTTAAATTACTTTAACATCATTTAACATAATATTATTAAAGTAAGATGCTGAGTTGAAGCCTTAAAAGTACCTCACGTACTTGGCTTTTTTCTTACTTTTAAATAATAAGCTTCACGTCATCAAGAAAACATTGGTAATTATATTGAACTCGTAGTAATACGTGTGGTATCAAAATCCGCATTGCACTTTTATGGTTGTTTTATACTGCAGGCGATAATATGTGGTAGAATACTTACCAACTTTTTAGGCTTATGCCATATATTTATCAGCCGAAATGCTAGAAAAATACTAAAGAAAAAAACTGTTTCTTACGGGTTTTGATCTAAGCGATGCGCGATGACAAAGTGTTCTCGTCGTAAATCATTATTCCATTCACTTTCATTCGCTTCTTGACTAGGTAGATCACCCCGATAGATTTACAATAAAACAGTTTAAATGTGTCCAAGGCACTATTTTAACCCATTCAGCGCCGAGCCCGCTCATCGGCGGGCAATTTTTTTTAACTTTCACGCCGAGACCGCCCATGGGCGGTTTGATTTTAAATATAGTACAGTATGGCGGCATCTGGGTAATATCGTTACTTTTCAGAAAGGCAGTGAATGGGTTAAGAACCAAAAGCCCGCTCGGACTTTATAGCCCGGGAGGTAAGCGCAAAAAATGCAACTAATTTCTTAAAGCCGTTTCATTACACCAATTTTCAGCTTTTAGAAGTTTTTGCAAGGTAATTGCTTTTTTTTTTTATTGCATTTTTTGCGCTTACCTCCCGGGCTATTAATGTATAAATGGTCACGAAACCAAGTAAGAATAGAAATGATATTGTCAATTTTCTAACGTTTTAAGAATTAAGCTGCAGTGCCTTGTTTTAGCATTCCCATCCTTTAAATACATTGGTGTTAGTCTTCGTAACCCATCTCGCCCGATTGTGCTTCGTGAGTAGACCAAAACAGTATACCCAAACCCGTAATCACCGGTTCCCATATGAAGTCGTTTAAAGTTTTTATATTACGAGTACTATCAGTTTGATAATGTGTTAACGTGTGCTTGGCAAAAGAGTAGAATAAGGACGCCAAATATCGCTGTCTAAGCACTAAATAGGAACTCAGAGCAGTAGGTTGAGGTTTACAACAACAGTAATATTTTTCTACTTCACCAGAGTATTGTTAAGGAATAAAAAAAAGTCGCAATCAGTCCAATCACTACTTCTTTGCCAAGCAATACCTACATATTTTGAAGTGGACAAGAGACAGATGTATGATACATAATGTTATATACATTGTATATAACTAATAGAAAGTGAGCACTGAGCAGTGCTAGACGTACGTATTAGTTTTAGTCTCATTATTATCAATCGTATAAGTAGGTAGCTTAAAACGCACTGTATTATAAACTCATACATGAGTATATCTCGGTAGTACGCAGAATCTTTACATTCCTTGCCTGACAACCCAATTAAGCCACCAAATTTCGTAAGTGCAGTACGAAAGCCACTTGCGCGACAACTTTTATTTATTGACGCGAGCTTTCGACGCGTACACAGCAAGTCCACCTTGATACATGGTTCCGTTTATCTTTGTAATATTCGAGGTATTTCTTCAAATGACGGACATATTCTAGGATGTTACTCGTATTATCACCATTATGACTAACTCTAACTGCTGATATCCCGAATAAAATCACTTGCTTCGTACAAAAGTTAATTGACCACATCGGACATAAACAGTAAGTACAGGTAGCGGCACGTAAGTCTAGCGCTGAGGGTAGGGTGGAGGGGATGGCTGCGCATCTCCTCCACGCTTCGCTCAGCGCTACACTTATATGCCGCAACCAGTATAACCCATAATTATATAATTTTTTATCCTTGTAATTTCTTTTTTTTTTAATGTTATTGTACAATACAATATTATCTATCTATGTACTTATTGTTTTTGGACAATTTTGCCTTTTTAATGAAAATACGGAAGTACAACGCCACCCCGCTTAGCCGCTAAAGGATTGTGATCTCTGAGTATGACAATACTCATGAGATACAAACAACGCGGTGTTACCCGAATATACATACTTATCAGATAATATACAGGGTTATTTCTAATTAATTAGCATCCTTTTAGGGGCTTATTTTGTACATCAAAACTAACAACTTTTGTTCTGCGACTTTTGCCAGAACTCAAAAAAAAGCTGTTCCATACATTTTGTCGCGGGTAAACGATAATTTTCTTTGGAAAAATATTTTTATTGAGAATTCGTAAGTCGTAGAACAAATGTTGTTAGTTTAATGAAAATGTTAAAGGATGCTAATTGATTAGGAATAACTCTGTATAATCATCAAATCACTAATTTGTAGAAAAATGACTGCTTCCCGATTACTAAAGGATACCCCACAGCCCACAGCTTACCTTATTTTTCTTTGCTCGGTCTTCGACATCGTTTTCGGAAACATTACAATTTCTCATTCCTATTCATCGCCCTTCGTGGGTACAAACAGTACAGTACATTCTCTTAGGTACATCCCAGATACTTGTTACTCATTAGCAGGAAAAAGATTCCTAAAAGTTCACATTGAGCTTTTCAACATTACAACTGTACGTATAAAAGTCATTATTTATTCAACACAATTCGCATTCGAATCGCTTGATTTCTGCGAACCAGAGGCTCTTTGTACCGCCGGCGACCTTCCTGTCGAAACTTTATCGACAATTCGAATGGTATGAAAGAGCCATTTATGTTTGTACTGTTTTTTTTATGGTAGCGGCACCGGACGTGTTGTGGCGGGTCAAACACATACGAGTAATTTTGGTTATCTGTCTAAAGTGTAGATCGTTTATTTATAACTAATATAAATTAAAAATTTTAAAAAACCCCAACACATTTTGGGCACATTTGTAGAATTTTGGTTCTTCCATCCCCAATTTAACCCACCATAACTCTTAAACGGCTCAATCGATTTTTATAAAACATAGCTAAGAACACTCTCGATTAAGTCTCCTTTCATCCAAAAAAAACTAAACTGAAATCGGTTCTGTGGTTCGGGCGCTATGATGCCACAGACAGATAGACAGACACACAGACAGACAAACAGACACGTCAAACTTATAACACCCCTCTTTTGGGTCGGGGGTTAAAAATCAAACACCGCGACTTATCTAACGAAAAAAAAGTTAGGACTCATTTCTTGAATTATGATCATAATAGCAATGTTATAACATTGCAATCATGTTCGTTCGTCGTCGTTGTTTCAACCGCAAGACGTCCACAGCTGGACATAGGCCTCCCCTAAAGATCTCCAATACGACCGGTTAGTAGCAGCTTGCATCCAGCGCAATCCTGCGGTCTTAATGAGGTTATCCGTCCACCTTGTGGGTGGACGTCCTACGCTGCGCTTGCCGGTACGTAGTCTCCACTCAAGAACTTTTCGACATATAAATCGTAAACGGTAACTTATACAAAAAAGTTTACAGGAAACATATGATGCGAAATTTTCTTTTCTACAATAATGGTGTCTATGAGTCTATGACTGTTGCCCTAAAGTGCATAGTTTCCGAGATGTGCATACTTTGCATCAAGCCCAACATGATAGAACGTGAACATCATTTTAAATTTAAAAAAATATTACATTCAAATAATTCTAAGAACAATTAAAATAACACGTCACCGCTAAAATACTAGATGGAAAACGATAAGGCCTAGCCAATCAGATAGGCCGTTGCGGTCATAAGTCTGCCACTTCGTTAAAATTGTTGTGTAATTACTCGAAATAATTGGTAAGATAACTTTCACTTCAAAAAGATATTATCTATGATAGGAAATATCTATTTACATCAATTATAATAAATATTTACCACTTAAATATTTTACAAATTTGTGAGTCACTAATTGTAGCTATGTTAATTAAAATACTGTTTCTCTTTAATATTTTAATTCTTTTGAATAATTATAACTGAATATTAATTGTGTGAAGAGAATGACGCATTCATTTCATTTAACATGACCTAGCCTAACCTTACCCATTCACTGACATTTTATTTCCAAAAAAAATGTAGGTAAAGTAAAAATACAAAAATCGGCCAAGTGCGAGTCGGACTCGCACACGGAGGGTTCCGTACCGTATGGGATTCCTCTTGCCGTTATTAATAGCGAGCCAAAAACTCCTAAAAATCACGTTTGTTGTATGGGAATAAATAAATATGTATTTTATTCTGTTTTAAGTATTTGTTGTAATAGCGGCAACAGAAATACATCATCTGTGAAAATTTCAGCTGCCTAGCTATCATGGTTCATGAGATACAGCCCGGTGACAGACAGACAGACGGACATCGAAGTCTTAGTAATAGGGTCCCGTTTTTACCTTTTGGGTACGGAACCCTAAAAATGGCCGAGAGAGAGTAAAGTATCCACTATGAGGGTTCCACACGCTAGTGGTTTTTATTTGTTTTAATTTAATTTTATTTATTTATTTGATACACAAAACAGATAACAATCAAATTCTTATTCTATAGGTACTTAGTAGCTAAATTTTACACTGGATTGTCGTCCAAGGTATGTGTATACAGGAAAACTAAAAATTATAAGTAGACGAATACTTTGAAAGTATCCTCCTGTAGCGAGCTTGCAGAGGGGTACTTACTACTACTTACAAAGCGGCGCTGAAATCATCTAAGGTCTATTGATAAAAATAAAGAAACAAAAAGTGTAAAGTGGAAAATTCAGTGAGCTGAATTGCTCAGGCGTAGCATATTTGTGATATCATAGACATATTTTTGGCATGTTACTATAATGTACTGTATATTATCCTGTACTAGCTTACGCCCGCGGCTTCGCCCGGGTGATTTTTGTGCTATCCCATGGGACATTTTATTTTTCTGGGATAAAAAGTAGCCACTTTTCGTCTTTCAAACCATGTCCATGCCGAAAATCAAGTCAATCCGTTGCTCCCTTGCTGCGTGAAATAGGAACAAAGCAACAAACACTTTCAGATTTATAATATTATTAGTAAAGAAAGGATAATTTAACGCTTATCGGTGAAGGAAAACATCGTGAGGCAACCTGCATACGTCCGTAGAAGAAATTCGATGGCGTATGTGAATCCACCAAACCGCACTGGGCCAGCGTGGTGGATATCGTCCAATCATCCGCCAGGGAATGGAACAGTCTTCCAGCTTTCCTGTTTCCTAAGAGATATAATCTAAAGCTTTTCAAGGTTAGAATGAATAGGTATCTTCTAGGTCTTCGCGCTTCATCTTCGACCACAACGTCGCTTACCATCAGGCGAGTTGGTGGTCAAACGCGTTTAAAAAAAAAACACCCTTCGTGGGTAGGCCTACGTCCTGCGGTGGACTATTAAAAGGCTGATACAGTACCAGATAAATAATCTTCATAATAGTAAGTCCATTGTCAAACATAATTAAGCAATCTGCACTGGATAATAAATAGGTACTATGTATATTAAAAAGTATTCCATCTTATCTCATATTTTATTCTTAAAACGTCTTGGGTACTTACTTGTTATTTTATTTTTTAGATTTCGGTGGGAAGTATTCCATAGCTACATAAATTGTGTCAATCGTGTGTTGTGCCATTTATCAACATCCTAAACTAAGTAAGTAAATAAGTTCCTATAGGCCGTATTCTAAATTCACAATCCTATAATTATTGCGCCGACAACCATTTATGCGCGGTAGACTCCTTTTATTCGTACGGAACCCTAAAAAGTAGTTAACATTAAAATTGTTACTAGTTACTTAAAATTACATTAAAATATAATTACTGTTTGCTTTATTTCTTGTATAATCTATATTTAAATATTTGAGAAGTGCAATATGGCATCGTAGACTACTGAAATAAAAGTACTTATACATATTTAATAACAGACCAAGTGAAGGCCTCGGGTTACATTTATTTTACCTATATTTTATATGTATTTTATAGGTTGAAAGGGAATTTGGACTTTCTTGGGCTCACATACACACTTAAGTACTCAGAAGTTGAAGATTGTCACCGTGCAAATAATATAGCCTATCTATTAGGAAAGACGTTAGAAAAATCGGTCAAGTGCGAGTCGGACTCACACACGAAGGGCACCGTAAGGAAGCCCCATTCCTCTTGCCGTTATTAATAGCGAGCAAAAAAACTCCAAAAATGACGTTTGTTGCATGGAAGCCAAGCCCCCCTTAAATATTTGTTTTTTTCTATTTTTAGTATTTGTTGTTATAGCGGCAACAGAAATATATCATCTGTGAAAATTTCATCTGCCTAGCTATCACGGTTCATGAGATACAGCCCGGTGACAGACAGACGGACAGACGGACATCGAAGTCTTAGTAATAGGGTCCCGTTTTTACCCTTTGGGTACGGAACCCTAAAAATGGTCTCTGACAATCCTGACTGATTCTTCATTGATGTCGCCTCTACAACAGTCCAAGCAAATCAAGTATGTACAAGAAGTCAAGTCGAGACCAAGTGCTCTAGAATAACTCAAACTCAATAGATATCTAATACAGAGGTTATTATTTGAATCCTGTACGTAAAGTTTCTTTTATTTTAAAGTTTAAAATCTAAAAAAAGTAATCTTAGAAGCTATGTTTGGCATTTTAAGTATTCGAACAATAAGATCACTATTTATACTTTAGGTTGACGAAAATAAAATTAATTAGCTTTGGACAAATCCATAGTATTTAAAATTGGTTTCATGTTATTTAATTTTGTTTTTCAATCAATAAATAACTGTCTATTCTATTGTCTATAGATTTGAAAGTAATAAGGAAAAGTATTTGATTTACCGCCGATTGATGTACCTGGACGTACCGGCCAGTGTACTTGCAAGGTGGACAAATTGCCTGAATTAGACCGCAGGATCTCGCTAGAGGCAAATCACTTACGATAATTTATATAAACTTCAAGTTATAGGGTATTAATTATATAGTTATGTGGTTAATTATATAGTTACATTTTGCTACATAAATTATGATGATTATCTGAATTATGCCTAACTTTTCATGGGTAGATAATCGTAACGAGCAGAACGCACCGGCCCGCGCCGCTGTCTGTCGACCTTCCGTTGACCCAGCATTATTCTCGCCGTCGTCGCCTGCAGGAACCGGCTGCTACATCTGAACAAATTTGTTCAGTCTAAACAAATATCTCATCGGAATTAACATCGAGATTAACAATTAATGATCTGGCAATAAAGAACATTATCGCAGAGCTCGCCAGGTCGCGAGGAGCTGAGGTCGCGACGTCCTGATGACATTGGACTAATTGAAAAATGACTTTATGTCCGACCTCCAAACGAGCCATTCAACGATCGCAAGACTGCGAAACTACTGTGGGAATCGTCTTAATAAAACTCGCCATCATGCCTAAACCTTTATTGATCTCCAAATAAAATACATTAATAAAATTTCAAACAGAATTGCATAATCAAAATTTTCAATTTCAAAAAATCAAGGAATGCAATCCCCGGGTAATTAGCCATGCATAAACCAAAACTCGAAATTAAGTTGAGAATTAAATAAAACCTAAAATCAAGTTTTATACAGCAGGGCGTAGCGACAATTAGATCTCATACATTTTTATATTAACAAATTGTTGAAATAAACATTATTATTCATTGATGACGATTAAAAATCAATTTTAAAATCTATAAACATGTCAAATTAATCGAATGTCTCAACATGATTATAATAAGCTAACACAATATACAAACATTAAAAATAAAACAATAAGTATAATGTCATGCACTCGCGAGTTGAAACTGATAAAAAATTAAAATAACAAGTCATGCGTTAGAATGTTTAGTATTTGTTAGTCAACATAATTGAATAAAAAGAACATATAACTAGACGAACACAAAACAAAATCTTAAAACTAAACATATGCGCGAACGAGTTAGCACCGGGAAGGAAAACGGAAAAACGTTGAGGAACTTTGTTTTAGGTCATAGAACTTATAAGCTAGATCATTCTTGCGTTTTCCTCCGTGGTCTTACCACAGCCGTTGGTAATAACTAAATAAATTACAGGTATAATAGGGCCGCTGAGTGTTACAAATAGTTTCCTACGAACAAACAAAACTGCAGTCAATCACGATCAGGTAAATAAGTAGGAACCAAATCGAAAGGGCAACCGATCAGCACTGACTGCATGTTTTACTATGATTCAGATATTAATAGGACAGAAGAACATATGGAAAAATTGTAACACATAGACCCTAATCGAGTATGGTGGACTAAAATGAAAAACAGGCTCCAGTTTTGCATCACGAATCTGCATTGGACGTGTCGATGGAATCTGTAACAACAGAAATTGTATATTAGAAAAATAGTAGCGCTACAATAATAGAAAGTGTCAGATCAAATAATGCAGCAGATACTGACAAGTTTTGAGAGTATAAAAGGAAAATGATGATGGATATCCCAAGAGCAGTGTAACAAAGTACACGCAAACACTCGTCGGAACATCTGCGTAAACGTTAGAAAAAGTGATCCCTTGTCAAGTAAGGAACTCAATTAAAACGAAGAAACGTTAAATCATGAAAAATCTATACAAGGGAGTCCGTTGCATCTTGCAATCATGATGCAGCTATGTATACCGAAAGCAATGGAAGTTTAAGTGCCATTGATGAATTTGATAACAATACATTTTGCGAGGCAGCGAACTGCCGCGCTATTTTAAAATTGGTTATATTACGCTGTGACGAATTCGGTAGGTAATAAATCCAAAAAGGGGTGGAAAGATTAATATGCGGTGAATGAGTCAGCGTATGCGGCGTTTACGGATCAATGATGGCGCGATTTGATGAAGCGAATGGGCATAGATTTGAGTGCATTATTATACAGTGAGCTCGTAAAATTGCTCCCACTGAGAATTCAAAAGTACGTTTAACATATCTGTTAAAGTCTCGATATTGTCCTGGGACTTCTTGAGGAATTGTTATCTCGATGTCATTGTCGAATCATTTATTTTACAATTTGGGTAATTATACAGGGTTATTTACTTCCTCTGTTCTAAGCTGATTTTTTTGTCGAATTTTTGTTTGCTCCATAGTAAAAGTTATTCGTCTATATCACCCTCTTTCGGCTTAGTACAAGGTAAGCAAATAACCTTGTATTACTGTACACAAAGATCAAAATGATTCTTTGGATAACTAACGACGTAAACTTTTCTGCAGACACTTTTAGTGATTAATGATTAGCAGGCTGTTTTGTAAGTGATGCTAGTTTTCTAGATAGAAAATGGGATAGCATCACTAGTGTTCCAATTTTTTCTTTCATATCACAAGCAAATCAAAGGAATTTCAGTATTATATCCTAGCTCCCCAGCGCCTAGCAACAGTCGGTTATCATTACCGCGATACGCCACCGTAACGTTATCAATCAGTTTCGTCATGACCTCGATTTTGCCCACGCCCAACTCAGCCCTATTGTAATCTCGACTATTTACCCCGTTCCTTGATCCCACCTCCAAATTAACAGGGCCCCTGTAGCCAAACTGTTCTATAAACTTTAGGGATCTTGTCCAT
Organism: Hypomecis atomaria; assembly: GCA_964007245.1. NCBI lineage: Eukaryota > Metazoa > Arthropoda > Insecta > Lepidoptera > Geometridae > Hypomecis > Hypomecis atomaria. The sequence continues at coordinate 3,558,909 of OZ023295.1, read as the reverse complement.
TTGCCAAAAAGACCATTTTGTCGAGACCTCAATTCTTTAGGCAAACATTCGGGCATAAGGGTTTCTGTAACCGGTCGAATATGTCTTTAAGCGTTTATCCCTTTCTCTTGATTACGGCCTTTGTTTCTATTGGCATATGTCTAACACGTCACTAATTAAAAAAAGTGGATACAACTCAAACGACGTCAATAAAAGTTATGTAAGAATTCAGATGTTATCGACTCGGTGTTTCAATTAAATTCACAAAAATCGTGTCTAGTTTCATGAGAACTCCTCTTATCAGATCCTTAATCGCGGAACGGTACGATTTTACATATGGATAAAGAAAATTAGTATAAATTAGCAGTACAGGAATACTAATAGGATATTATTGAATATTGTTAGTTTTAGGGTTTCGTTGTAGACTATGAAGCTTTCCACTACTTTTAACTTTCACTGGTGTTATTTAAATCCAAACAAACATAGTCTACTCGTACATGTTTGTTTGTACAAAGATTTAAAAAAACAAAGAGAACCCGAAAGTACTACTCTATTTATGGAACTTTTATTGTTTTTGCTTTGTAGTACTAAACATTCAGATTCCAGTTTATAGCGCAACTAGCGCATATACTGCGCGTATACGTAGTATACTGACTACTGACTGTGTTATAGTCTCTAAACAAAAAAGCGATTGATATCATTTATTATTTACTGTTCTCAACATTTTTTACAACAGTGTTATTACAGTATGCAAAATAAAACGAGATTGCGTGTATTTAAAATGTAAGTAATCTATCTTTTAAATAGGGTTACCAAGAGACAGACCTAACGTAATTAGATATCTTACATACCAAAAACTCCTTAAGTTTAGTAATCACTCCATGTATCTCTCTAGATAATATCTTGGTTACATATTATGTAACCAATCTTTATACATATAGCAAATGATTTCTTTCTTTCTATCCATTGATTTGATTGATTTGGGTATCCATATTTATCCATACTAATATTATAAATCCGAAAGTGTGTTTGTTGGTTTGTTCTTCTTTCACGCAGCAACGGAGCAACAAAGGGCATAAAAATAAAAATATGGCATGGCATAAAAATTTAAATATTACGCGGGCGAAGCCGCGAGCAAAAGCTAGTACTAAATACATCAATGCTTCTAAAAAAAAATAGCCATTGAAACGAAATGATGATGATGATGATCAATGTTTCTAACAAATCTATTGAACCCTACAGCCGCAAACCATCCCAAACTTGACGGATTATATTCCTGAGAGTTAAGTAATTTATGAATGAAGGTGGCTCACTTAATGAACCAAAAATCCGGGAGAAATGCCGGCGGAGCAACTTATTCGTGTATTATAGGACATTAATTTCGTGTAGTAATTCCTCACTTCCTCCCTCGTCTAAGAACCCTTACGTTTCCCTTCCATTACTTTTATGACAATCATATGTTATATCTACCCTTGGACATCTACTTGTACAGAGACGAGTCATTCGCTTCGCGCCAAGCGTTATCAAAAACTCCTTTCTTTATCACTACCATCCTTTATCATTATAGGAAATGCAAGACTGTGACTCCACGTGTATCTGAATTTTGATCATTCGCATGAATAAATATTTTGTCATTTATAATTTTCATCTACAACAATCTTACTGCTGGGTAGAGAGAAGAAGAGAAGGCTCTTTATGTACTTTATATACTGTGTAATTTGTTATCTTCATATTTGAACGAATCAAATGTACGTAGTTAAAATTTTATTACACGATTGATATTACAATAAGAACAACAAAAACAAAACGACTATAAGCACCATACAGGTAAGATCATTATTTCTGGTTTAAGATATTTATTCTCTCAAAGAATTACATAAAATTCACTTAATAGAGAAAATACATGCTACTCGTATATTAGTGCTAGATTAAATAGCAAGTGTACACACAAGGTCTCCGCACCAACGTGATATATATAAATAAATAGGTAGATAAATATGCAGACAATGTATAGGTAGGTTAACATAATATAATATATATGTGTGTGTTAAAAGCGAAGTTTTTTTTATTGTACCTAATGTTGGTACTTAAGTAGGTAGGTAAATAAATATTAGGTAATTGAAATAGGCAAGTATTGTAATAAGATATTATAAATACAGTAAATTAGGTGAAATAGGTGATAATGTCATTGCGTTTTAATTTTAATGTTTGTTTGTTGTTGGTGTATGGTATACGGTGACCTTGCACACCTAAACGCAACCACGCATTCTACAATATATGTATCGGTTATTTCGAAATATTTACCTACTTTAGCTTGTGTAATATTCTTAAACTCAAAATCTGTAATCTTCCATACACTTACCAGTCTTACCACATGTATGTTGAGAATGTTATCACCTACCGAACCGATATAATTTGCTTTAATGTCTCAAAGTAAAAATATTGTGTAATTTATTTTTACGCAAACAACAAAAGCATTTTGAACAATACGTTCTTATTGCCACCACGCGTAATGTACATAGTCCGCGCGTCTGTAAGTATGTTTGCTTTGCATACCCACCACATAATACGAGTTAACATCGCGCATATTGTTGCCATGCCGACAATGAGGCTGTTTAATTGCGATTTTATCATCGCTAATTGCTCTTTATAACCCCGTTTTGTTTTGATTATAATAACTGGCACCCGAATATAATTCGCGAAGAGGTTTATCAAAACAAACACAGTTTCGAGTATTTCTGGAATTTTCGGAGTGCGGTATCGAGTTAATTCTGAATTCGATTAAATCTATATTTGAAATCCGTTTTACGGAGAAGTTATTTAAATGACGGGCTGGAATATGTGGAGTCAATTTATACTCAAACCAAAATCAATTTATTAAGACACATAATGTAGATCCATATTTATTAGGTATCTACACATGGATAATTTGTAGTACTCGCATTCAAGTATAGTACTATATTTAATTAAGTTTTAAAGCTACTCCTACTACACCACAAGCTACTAATCAGTTACCTATGTACTTTCTTAGCGTGCTTACATCCTAGACCGAATCTCTGCTTAAGAGGGGCAGGACGTGTTCAAACGCTATCAATGTTAAATAATCGGCTAAGTACGAGTAGGACTCGCGCACGAAGGGTTCGGATACTGTATGGGGGCTCCCATACAGTATCCGAACCCTTCGATAATATTTATTTTAATTTAATTATTTATAATTGAATTTAATATACAAATAAATATTCTGTGAATATTGCAATGGTAACCATTATTATTATCGAGCGAAAAACGGTTAACAATTTAGGTTTGTTGTATGGGATTAATTAATTAATGTTATTCTGTTTTTAGTATTTGTTGTTATAGCGGCAACAGAAATACATCATTTGCGAAAATTTCAGTTTTCCAGCTATAACGGTTCGTGAAATACAGCCTGGTGACAGACAGACGGACGTACCCTTTGGGTACAGAACCCTAAAAAGAGCTCTTGCAAACCTATCGTCGTTAAAAAAGAGCTCTTTGTCTAATACGCAAATATTCGGCACCACATTACAGCGCGTTCACTTCGCCTAGCAACAGGCGAATCTGAGCACAAATCTGACCAGCTGTACGAACACCTACCCAGCGCTAACAATCGAACTCCTAATGAACCAACAGTGACCTATTAACACACATTTCGTTAACCACGAGGTTGTGCCCAAGTCTTGTCCACGCCGTGGCAACATTGCCCAACACCTGATCAAACCTATACCCCTCATTGAAGGCGCCGTAGAGATCTACAGAGAGGCCTTCGTTTTACACGGCGCGCGAGTCACTTATTCTAGATGTTCCTGTAAACGATGGAAATGTTCTAGTTCAGGATATCGTTGTTTGTACTTATAATTGTCACCAACTTTTACTTTGCCCGTTACCAAGAGAAATACCCAGCATGTCGCAAATGCTCATTCATACACCGCAAATTGCATCTTTACGAAATATTAATTGCAGAATGTAGTGTTAAGTGGTGTGTGAGCGCATAGGATAAAGTGTTATGTGCCCTCTGAGTAATAATTGTGTAATTATTGGCGTTACGCGTAGTTGTGATTATCAGCAGAGTAATCGATATGCTCAGACTTTTGGTCTCAGTTAGATCAATATGATTAGCAACTTTATGTCCCTTAATTTATGTGACTCCCCCAAGTCGTCAAATAATAAAAAAATTGTCATATCCTGGATGGGTAGATGGATAAGTCGTTAAATAAAAAAAAAACAAATGATTTCAAATCCTGAATGTTTTAAATCAAGACAACGTGCAATATTGTTGCGTAAACATGAGATTTCCTGTCTGATTTTTTGCTACACATGCCATGCTTTCCGGGTATAGAGAAGACGTCTCTCTAGACCTCTACGATCCGATCAAAGCTATGCTCCTCATTGAAGGCACCTTTGTCCAACTCCGTCCAGCGCTGGCGACGTTGGCAACCGCACATCTGATCAAATCGACCATTGTATAGATCTATTCTATCAACACTTGTGTAAAAAACTTGTGTTTGTTTGTGACGCAAGTTATTCTCTCATTATGAGTGGAAACTTTTGGCTCTGAATAAATATGTGTTTAGAGGCGCCCTGAATTTTACAGCTTTTTAGGGTACCGTACCCAAAGGGTAAAAACGGGACCCTATTACTAAGACTCTGCTGTCCGTCCGTCTGTCCGTCACCAGGCTGTATCTCATAAACCATGATAGCGAGAAAGTTGAAATTTTCACAGATGATGTATTTCTGTTGCCACTAAAACAACAAATACAAAAATTAGAATAAAATGTGTATTTAAGGGGAGCTTCCATACAACAAACGAATTTTTTAGCATTTTTTACTCCATATTAATAACGGCAACAGGTAGACGCTTGAAATGGGGCGCATTGGGCTTCCATACTTTACGGAACCCCTCGTGCGCGAGTCAAACTCGCACTTGGCCGATTTTTTATATATTTTAACTGTACCGGCTGTGTACGCGTACTTGTGATTATTGGACTCTCAGAAGCTGTTTTCCGAAATAACTATCAAGATCATTTGAAGTTTTATAAAACTAGCTGTTTTAGCTTCAGCTAGACAATTAACCTATGTATGTATACAACCTAAAAAAAAGTTGTCTCCGTCGATGCGTGAAAGAGTAATAAATACGGTTTCGGAGTTTTTATAGTAAAATACATAGTTAAAAAATTACAAATGTGATATGTCGGCTGCTATGGTTAAAAAAGTTTTGACTTTAGACTGTTGCATTAGTTGCATTTTTCTTAAATACATTGTATTGAATAGCAGCTATCTTATTTCCCGCATAAACACAGAAAAAAGTGTAAAGAATGGCATCAACTTGACACTTCAATTACAACGGCGGCTGTAGCGCACAACACGCATTTCCTGGAATGATAAATACAGCGCTATATTCCTCATACATTTTCTCAAGTTATAAAATCCCAAGGGTCCGTTGCTCCGCTAGCGAGCCATATCGCGCATTCCAATAGGAAGGCAATTAAACGTTGCTACTTTTTTGACACAGAGCAATGCAGAGAGATATTACTTCATTTAAAAAACCTTACAAATATCCTCTAGAAAAATTCTTTTAAAAGATATTGGCAATAAAGTCGAGGGTCAATCGAGTCGACACCTATACATTGTACTTTAGCGGGAAGACAGACTCAGGCAAAGCGTTCCACATTCTGGCAGTTCGTATGAGGAATGTGGAGGAATGCAATTTCACATACACACGTCTGTGAAATTGTCAAGGATCGTAAAGAAGGAATTGAAATCATCAATTGTCTAAAATTTGGCAGACGGATTCCATAATACGTACCTATAAGTTCAAACTACTGATTCAAGGTGAATAGCGATCGAAAAATCGACACCAAAGAAATATACTCGTATACGAAAAAAGTCTAATAAGCTGTGATTTCTGGTGATGTGTAAACGTCTCTATCTTTTAATTTTAGGCAAAAGCTAGAAAGCAAACTATTTAACACCTTATAATGACAGAATAACCGAAATATTTTCTCGCTTACAATTTCTTCTGCGTTTTCCCATAATCCACGTTCCTATAACTACCGCATGTTTATCAAAGCGACCCAATTTGACAACAATAAATATTATGTTACGTAGTACAGCGGCATTAGCACCGGTGCTTGCAGTCCGTACGTCAACGAATGCACTCATAGACTTTGTTATTTGTTATAATGCATATGAAAAGGTAGATCACTTGAACGCATAAACTATTGAGCGAGAAACAAGTATGACCAATGGATCATGCCACGCCCTACGCTCTTACCACTACGTACTCTTATTAACAATCGAAATCCAAAACGATAGAGGTTTTTCAGCATTTTTTTATATGATGAAGTGGCAAACAAGCTGGTAATAAAGTTACCGCCATTTATGGAAAACTGTTACACCAAAAAATGTTTTTGTAATCTCCTCAGGTTTTTGTAATCATCGTGGATCATCATTCGGATCAAGTAGGCCACTGTGCCTAACTTAAATACTCGTACTTTATTAAAAAAAACTTTCACAGAACTTTTTTGTTGGTGCCCTAAAAAGAGCCCAAGCTCCGCATTAGGTATAAAACGCACTATCATATTTATTTTATTTATTACTATGTGAAAATACGCATTTATTTCTAAAAGAAAAAAGATTATTGCACATTTGTGAATAAGACTGTGCGAACGTGCAAGACAATTGAAAGTAGCAACAATAAGATGTCGTAAATGAGGACCTTGTCCCCAAATATCAACCGCAGGATTAGTTAGTGCATAAGACACGAGAAGAAAGAAGGTAGGTGTTATTCTTTAATTCTGATATAGTTGTTTGTCAGTTGCTGATGATTGATATGCAAACCTGTTCGCACTAACAAAGATGTTTAATGATCGCTCCTGCTTTTACGCGGTCTCGTGCATGACCACTGACAATATGTGTCAACTCATATCGGGTCTATAAAGGAGCCTTTGATCGTCGCCAAAGATCATCAAAACTCAGAATCGGCAGTCCTTTTTTCACCATGGTGCAACGGTTGAGTGAGTTTTGATACTTTTGATCACAGATAAGTCTGTGCTTTTGACATATCGAGCATACGTCGCGTCACGTAAAAACAACGCTGGAACAAGGAAATTTAACTCCTATTGTTTATGGTAATAGGAGTTAAATCTTGCTGCAATTAAAGCTGCGTATTACTAGGATATTTAACTTCTATTTTCTGAGCAATAGGAGTCAAATTTCCTTGTGCGCAGTTTAAAGCTCCGGCGTTATTTTTACATGACGCGACCTGCAGGCGCGTCCCGCGGTTTATAGGTTTACGGGAGAGCATTTCATCTGTTGAAGAACGTACATATTGCAAAAGTTTTGTAGGAAACACACTGCGTACCGGCGCGGCGCTCCGGTGTAGAGTTTGCTCTTTGTTATTTTGTTTCATATCCCCCTCGTATCATAATCGATTGTATGTGCTCTTCGTTTTTAAAAACTTATTCTTATTCATTACAAATACGGAACCCTTCATGCGCAAGTCCAACTCGGACTTGGCCGATTATTGTATTTCGTGAACATAAATTCGGCTACCGTGCGGCCCCCACTATCTATCTATAAGTAGTAATGTGCTCACTAATCGAAGGTAATAATAGATAAACCTAGCTATAATCAATATAATATCAAATACTGAGCATACAGGGCGTTAACTAACTATAATGGATTACTCGTAACTGTAGCTGGGTGACACATAATTAAATAATCATACATATTTAATTTAGGGTTGATAAAGCCTGTAATCAAGCAACAAAGAAGTTGTTTAATAGAATAATAATATTTTTTCGCAAAAAATTGCAAAACCGCCTTCCATCGTGTACAAAATTCGAATATTTCGCTCGAATTGTTAACATTATTTTTAAAAAACGCCGATTTCTGTAAATTTAAATGGGACCACCTCGGGAGTATACCCTTTCGAACTAAAAAATAATTTTTCGATTCGGTTCACAATTGGCGAAATTAACGATGATACACAAAAAAAATACATACAGACAAACTAGAACCTCCGCTTTTTTGGAAGTCGGTTAAAAACCAAAATATCGTAACAGCCCAATAGTCCAGATATTAGGCCCAATTTTAAAGGTGCCATCGTAAATTTAATAGCAACGTAAAATATTGTTATCTCTATCAAATGCATATAGTGAAAAAGAAACAGGAATACTCTAAATTGCTATTATAATTACGATGGCGCCTTTAAAATTGGGCCTATTGTGTACGTAAGAGTAAAGGAATTAAGATTACCAAGAGTTGTACAACATCGTACGATAATTACATAACTATAATTACACAAGTAGGTACGTACCGCAGCCGCAAGTGGTGGGCACCGCACCTGATAACAGATAACGCGTACCTGAAATAAGAAATATTAATATTATTGATAGCCCTCAAGGTTGGAGAGGATTAATATATTAATCAATATTATTCTTCCCGATATAGGTGTCAAAGTTCTTTTTTTTTTAAGGACAAGTGCCTTTATTAACTACCACTAAATACAAGACCTAAATAATCTAAAATTCTACAACTACATAAACTACTACTACATAACAAGCAATTGGATCATCCATAGACCCTTGAAGGTCTAAAGATAATCCAAATGCTCAAGCCCACTGCCAGTTGGCAGCGTGCCCAGCATGCTGGCAGCATTGCCACGCTGAATGGCAATGCTTACACGTTGAGCCAAATCAACACCAGCATTTCATCAAAGTTCTTGTATACTTACTACTTTTTGCATTAAAAAATTAATTAATTATTATTCGCCAACAATGCCATAAACAACTTCAACCTTGTACAGAATTGGAATAGTTCGCAAGAATCGATGTGGTTTTTTAAATTTTTCAATTATTATTGATTTTTCAAAAACTGAAATTAATATGGGACCAAAGCAAAAAAAGAATTATCAAAATCGGTTCATAATTGGCGGAGTAATCGCAAAACATACTTAAAAAAATACAATTCAATTGAGAACCTCCTTTTTGAAATCGGTTGAAAATTATCACCACTACTACTAATGGAATTATAAGTAAGCCTTACTATTATATTAAGTACTATTATATACTACTGATGGAATTATAAGTAGGCCTTTTGAAGTATAAGCTAAGAACACCCTCAACGATGATGTATCGATCTTTCCAACGCAGAAAACTTACTTAATCAAAATTAGTTCATCCATTTGGGAGCGTCGTAAACAGACACATAAGTCATACCCAGAACATACCACTAAGGTCGTAGGTAGTTACATTTTTTGAGGTATCTGTGATCCCCTAAAGACCTTTGACATGGTCTAATTGTTACACCCGGACCCTACAATCCATCGAAGGTTTTCTATCAGTCTACCTTAACTGTCGATGAACTCGGCATAGATGGAATTATAATAACTACGTGCCTGAAAATAGGTATTATTAAAGTTTCATAGTAGATACGCTATAGTCACAGAAAGTCTAAAAAAAGAACGCATCAAAAAGCGTCATGTCCAAGACAACAACTTTTAAAAGTGGAATCGCCATTTCCCGCCATTACACCAGACTGCGACATGGAGCTAAAAAGGAATGCCATAAAAAAAAGAATCGATAAAACCGCACTCCGACCTCAGGCGCGGGAAAACATAAAATACAATCTCCATTCATTGTAGTATACAGTATACGCTATACTGCAATGCACACACGCGCACTGCAGTCGACTGCAGTGACGCACACAGCCACACCCCGCCACTCACACACGCGCGCGTACTACGATAGAGTACTACGAGTACTATAATCGGCGTTTCATTTCCCCGACCTATCTTATGCCTACGAAGCGCGACGGCGAGCTACAAAATTCAATCTTATCACGTAACGCATACAACTCAAAGTTGTAAATCAAAGGCAGTTTACTGCAGGCTGGATTTTACGTTCGCGTTGGCATTCGAAACGCAACTCTGTTTTAGAGTGCTACAACGTCGAGTTTGATTTTAGAGAGTGGGTGAGTTTAAGATGTTTAACTGCATAGTGCAGTGAGATGTCTGCCAAGTCAGACAGACATGTCTATTTATAGGGATACGGGGATTGCGATTAAGTTTAGCGTTGTGCAGTTAATGGCGATGCTGTAGTAACTGCTGTTAGCGCTGTGGCGTGCTGGAGACACTGTAAGTACTAAGTAGGTAAGTTCTATAGACGTCGGACTCGAAGTTTAATCGATTGTTTGTGTTCTCGTTTAGTGGATGGCGGGTTCCTTACTGTTATAGAAACTATTAAAGTTGTAAGCTATCCTGCGGCTGATGCTTTTCCACCAATGAAGAGTAGTAGCATGAGGAAATAATGCGCTAATAAAAACACTTGTCGTCAAGTGTAATCATAATCTATTTGTTGTTGTTTTTTTCACCTCTGGTGGAAACGGTGACTAATTTTAGCGTAACAAACACCGTTCTCTTTTCCTAAAACTAAAGTTAGCAATAATAAACTTTTACCCGACTGTCAAAAAGAAAATATGCACTACCGAACGTAGCGTCTCTAACTGCTAGTGTCAACATTACCGAAAATTACAAAATGAATTCTCCATGCTACGAAAATAGCATTGCATAAAGTTACGTCAATTGTAGTAAAATGTTAAAAATATCAGGTAAATAATCGGCCAAGTGCGAGTCGGACTCGCGCATGAAGGGTTCCGTACCGTATAGGAGCCCCATTCCAGTTGCCGTTATTAACAGCGAGCAAATAACCCCTAAAAATCACGTTTCTTGTATGTATTAAGGGGGGCTCCCCCCTTAAAAAATATTTTATTCTATTTTTAGTATACAACAGAACAGAAATACATCATCTGTGAAAATTTCAGCTTTCTAGCTATAACGGTTCATGAGATACAGCCCGGTGACAGACAGACAGACAGACAGACAGACGGACAGACGGACATCGAAGTCTTAGTAATAGGGTCCCGTTTTTAGCCTTTGGGTACGGAACCCTAAAAAGTAACAGTATTGATTGTTATGATAATAATATGTTATTCTTCCTAGTAATTTTGTAATAATGAGAATATTATAATCAGTTACATCAAAAGAACCAACTATTGTGTGGCAATGTTTACAAAATGCCGGAAGCATTGCGCCACCGTATCTCATCACGTTTGCGAATATCACCGACTCTGATAATCCGACGCACGTGATAACGCTGTTGGGGCCGTCTTATCGCTATCAAGGATTTTCGGAATCGCGTGACTTTTGCTACTGCGTCAATGCGAATTGCAAGTCGCATTATAACTAGGGCTACTACCTACTACTAGGCTACCTTTTAAGCATGTAAAATCGAAAAGACTCTTATTAAAATGCTTTAAGAATAAAATTTAAACAAAAACATAAATTGTCGATTAACAGAGTTTACTAAAAAAATAAGAACCATTTAAATTCTGGTAAAATTAGTTTTGAAACAAAAAACCCGAATCAAAATTGGTCCATTCGTTTGATGTGAAGCCACTAACTTGTCCAACTACTCTTTTTGCATCAAGAGCTAAACATAAATTTCCTCAAAGACATGACATGACCGGTGGTGTCGAAAGGTTTTCGAGTGGAGACCACGTACCGGCAACCGCAGCGTAGAACGTCCACCTACGAGGTGGACAGACGACATCATCAAGACCGCAGGAGTCGCGCTGAACGCAAGCCGCTTCCAACCGTTCTTGTTGGAGATCTATAGGGGAGGCATATGTCCAGCAATGGACGTCCTATGGCTGATGGATAGACACGAGAACAGTTCCTCATATCATCGCCACTCAAAAAATAATTCAAGTCAATGTCACCAAGACTTGTTAGTCCACTATGACTTATCTAAAACAAACCCTATAAGAGAATGCGTCCTTTTCCCAATCACTTTTGTTTGATTCATAAGAACCTGGGGATACACCACATCCCGCCTGTGATGCTGAGCTGTGATGCAGTGTAGGAGGAATACAATTACCTAGAACATTAATATTTGCCATAGAACAAATCCATGAAATGTTCTCTACAGGAAATAGACTCATGGTGCCGCAGTCTGGCCCGCGTTCAAACACAATTCTCAGTTCGGACCATTTCCATTTCGGACTTATATGATTGGTACTATACATATAAGATAATACTTGGAAGTCTTAGTAAATATTTTTAAACGACTTCCAAAAAGGTGGAGGTTCAATATGTTTATCGATTATTTTGCTAATTGTGAACCGAATCAAAAAATTATTTTTTAGTTTGAAAGGGTATACTCCCGAGGTTCCATTTAAAATTAACAGTAATCGACTGAGCCGTTTTTGAAAAATAAAAATTAATGTTAAAAATTCGAGCGAAATGTTCGAATTTTGTACAATATGGAAGGCGGTTTTGACATTTTTTGCGAAAAATAATTATTTTATTCGTGAGAACCATTTGTGCGCAGCAGTGTGCAAGTGTGCAACATAGTGTGGGACGATGGAGCCACGTCTCAAGGATGGATGTATGCAACAATTAGGATTGAACGTGCCTCAGTCTCTCGCAAAATACTCATTACAACCGACTTTTTCCAATCAACTCATACTGGGACCCTGATCGCACCAGGGACGTAAACACAGATAGATGGAGAGGGTATTAACAACCAACCGCGCAAGTCCCTTGAGCACAAGAGTATATGTGTCACCGGTTTATTGTAAGAACCGTTTGTTTACAATCTCCCGAGTTAGATTATAAACTATCGATAGATTGTGAACGGATACAACGGTTTACAATTTAACGCTTTACATTTTCGTTAGTTTGTAAACAAACAGTGGTCAAACGTGAAATTGTGAACTTGTGTGTAACGACACTAATAGTAGACGTTGATTGGTTCAACGAATTATCCCGTTTACGCCCACGCCCACTCCCCCGCCGCGCCGCCGGGTGCAGTCATTGTTCTTTTAACAGTGTTAAGAGTCAGTACGTTGCGCACGATCTTTCAATTTAAATATCTTAATAGCAGTTTTTGTGACACAATTTTATAAATAACTTTAATTTTGTCAAATATGAGTGAATTAGCAGTGGACCTAAAGGATAATATTGTTGACCAACAACAATTCAACAAAGATTTAGAACAGTATTACAGTGGGCATAAGGAAAATATTATAGTAAGAAGAGTGAATGGACCAGTGATAAAATTAAAAGTGTGATAAAACTAATTGAAGAGTTTAATTTAAGTAAAGGTCAAGGAAGGCGACCATCTAACAAACAATACCATCATGCTAAGAAGTATGATATTATGACTGTTGGTGATGAAAAAATGTTAATAGTAAAAAGAAAATCCCATTCCGACCCGGTTGTACAAATAATACCTAGCAGTGAATATTATCATGTAATATTTGATGCACATATTGCAACGGGTCACGGACGGCGAGACAAAAATAGTCCATGCCCTGAAAAATAAATATGCAGTGCCAATTTTTGCCGTCACAACTTTTCTACAACTTTGTAAAACTTGTCTTGCCAAGAAAAGTTTTCCCAAAAGCGGTATTGTTGTGAAGCCTCTGATATCGGACGATTTTAATCGGAGGGGACAGGTAGATCTTGTAGACTTTCAGTCTTCTGCGGATGAAGAGTTTAAATGGATGCTGCAATACCAAGATCACCTGACCAAATTTTGTTTTTTACGACCGTTGAAAAGCAAAGAGGCTAAAGAGGTGGCAATTGAGATTCATATCAAGAATGTGGTCGGTAAAGTTATACAGAAGAAGAATTAATTATATAGAGTTGGTACTTCCTGCGGAATCATCAATGACTGGTTACCACGAAATGCTATTCTTCTGTCATCAGGGACAATTTTGTCTGATGACATTCCAGAGGTTAGAATCATTGAACCTATTTTTTTTTTTCATAGAACAAATTATAGTTTGGTGCTTTAAGCTCGTAGTCTATTTGTCTATCACCAAGAAAATAAAATAAAAGTACACGATTTTTTAGGTAATTTAATTTCTTATTAATATTTGTTTCAGGACACTTTGCCGCTAAGAACCATATCTGCAATGTCTTATTCATTTGGTGGACAAGGAATGAGACAGTGTAACTGCAAAAAAATATCTAAAGGGCAATGCATTATCTAACAGATGTAATTGTAAAAAATCGAATATTTTGTGTGGCTCCAGGTGCCATAAATCTTTGACATGTAACAATAAGTGATAAAAGGATCTTTCTTCAGTTTTCTTAGTCAATATTATTACCTACATTCAATATTTTACGGCTTGCGTTTAAACCTACCAAAATTGCGCCTATTTTATTTACAACAAATTATTCCTCCCTGCCGGAATGGATAATTGTTCATCAAAATGTGTTTGTGTTTCTAAAACTATTAAAGTGAATTGCTCGCCATAAAAGTATTAAAGTTAACCTCAGTCCAAATATTGTTTTGGGACGTTGAAACCTGTTAGCAAATGCTGACTATTATAGCTGAGTTAAAAGCTATTCAAAGGCGCAAAACGTCTTCTTTCCCACAGTTCTTTGGTCCCGTAAGTCCCGTTACCAACCAAGGAATTGCGGAACTTCAAATGGTCGGTAAAAATGCGATAGTTAGGGGAGTCCTTTAGCGCTGAATTACTCGCAGAACAATAAAGCAATAAAAGAAAGAGCGCCAGATGGGTCCGTTGGTGGATCCTGATGAAACAAGCGTTAAATACAGCTAGGTGATAATAATATTCTGTTTATTCTAGTTTGTATTACGAATACGTAATATGTTTGGATGAATAACTGAAAAATCGAATCGAGAATGACATAATAAAAGTAAATAAAATAAAATAGTTTTATTTTAATATTTTTAATTGTTTTAATAAGCACTTTTATTTTCTCCAACTTAGAAAATATTTAATTTGCTTAGTTAGATAATTCAATGTCATTTTTGTAATTATTTAATAAAATTTACATCAGCAAAAAATTAAATAAGATAACTATTAAATAAAAATAAGGATTTTAATTATTTTCGTTAAATTATTATGTATTTAACATGTTTTTATAGTTAGTTAATTAGTATGTTTTTATAGTCAGGTATAATATAATTTTTTTTATTTATTTTTTATTTAACCTGTACTGTCCCACTGCTGGGCAAAGGTCTCCCCAAATTCCTTCCAATATACATAATTAGTGAATTTTCAAAGTCCATTTGGTTGAGGACCCCTCTTCGGATAAAGGCCGCCTGCAAAAAAAAACTCTGTTTTTCTGTTATTTAGTTTCGGATAAGGTAAAAAGAAATATTTTAAATTTTTATTTAAAATCAGTGGTCAAGTTTTAATAATTAGTTATCTAGCATTGTTTATCTGTTTTAGAACAACGTTGTCATTGACTGAAGGAGGGCTGCGCGGGTTTGCAACCTGTTAGGCCTGTGTGATGCTTGATCCAGAAAGCTGTGCTGTAGTTTTAGTTTTTCAATAATACATGTATAGTTCAGGCTGTATAATTTGAGTACCTATACTAAAGTTATTAAGATCTGTAATGGCTGATAGTCATGTTAATGTTCCTAGAAAATAATAATGCTTGGTAAGCATTCACCCACTTGGCACCAATAAGCAAGATAATATTATTTTATTGGGTATTTTTCTACGGGGCGACAACATTTTGAGCAGTATGTATTTAAATTCTTCTCATAATTATTGTTTCATATTTTACCTGCCTCGTGTTACCTACACGGATGAAAATTGTAGTCTAAAATAACATATAATTTTTACAATTTATTTATGTTTTTGATTTTAATAACTTCTTACTACCTACGTAAACCCTTACTTTTATTAGCAAATTTCATTATTTTTGCCAAAAAATAGCACAACCGACTTCAATCATTGCAATTTACGTTCTAAATTCGAATAGTTCGCTTAAACCAATGCATACCCTTTACAGAATACTGTTGATTTTTAAAAAAAACTTCAAACCAACTTAGGTAAAGTTTATATCTTTAGGTTGCGGAAATTAATGTGTTACACAAAACAACGTACAGGTAAATGTGAAAAAAAAAACTAGCACACCTGCATACATTAATGGTTAAAAATTAAATATCAAAAAACATTCAATCTCATTTAATTGCTGTTAAACAGATGTTATCTATACCTCTCTTTAGGTTGCCGAAAATATTACGTTAAATAAAAGAAGGCGCATTAACAAAAGAATTTGCACAGCTGCAAGTTTTTTGTTTTACTTGTTTGTACTGTTGCCATCATCATTACAGTTCCGATATAAATAATATGTACCAAATAATGCAAAATCAATTTCTAAATACAAATACTAACCTCAATATAAATATACATGTAGGTACCTACTTTATTTTACGTTTTTCAAAACTAGTATCAGAATATCTTTGCTGACTGTTATTTCTGTTAATGGAAGTACAAATCATTATTTAAGAATTGTTTCTTTATCTGAACCAGTAATCTTAGACCAAATAAAAAGACAATTTTTTATTTTGTCTTAGCCAAACAAATATACCTACTCTTCCTGATAAAAACACAATTAAAACCTATGTTGAATTATCAAAATCGGACTATTCTGTAAAAATATACGTCATCATACATAAACAAATCTGAGAATCTATGAATTTAGATAAAGTTCAAGAAGACGACCACTTGACAAATAATATCATCTTACTAAAAATATATCTTTATGGTTTGTTGGTAATAAAAAAAAATTGTGAAAAAAAAATGCCATTTCGACCAAAATACTGTCAACTAATAATGATGCACATATTGCTAGGGGTTACGAACAGCACGCACGACCAAATAGTTCATGTCCTATAAAATAAATTATAGGGGTATTTAGCGCAAAAAAATGTTAGGTCAGGTGGTCGGCGGAGTCGCAAAAAACTGCTTATTTCGACACTTACAAGGTAAACCAAAACCCATAGGGTACTTTCCTTTGACCTAGAATTATGATTGGCAAAAAAGATCGTCTTATGGTGGTATGGTACACATACCTACATAAAAATAAATAATCGGCCAAGTACGAGTCGGACTCGCGCACGGAGGGTTCCGTACTGTATGGGAGCCCCCCTTTAATATTTATTTTATTTTAATTTTATTATTTATTATTGAAGTGAATATAAAACTAAATATTCTGTGAAAGTTTCAAGCATCTACCTGTTACCATTATTAATATAGAGCGAAAACGTCTGAAAAATCAAGTTTGTTGTATGGGAGCCCCCCTTAAATATATATTTTATTTTCTTTTTAGTATTTGTTGTTAAAGCGGCAACAGAAATACATCATCCGTGAAAATTTCAGCTGCTTAGCTATCATGATTCATGAGATACAGCCCGGTGACAGACAGACAGACGGACATCGAAGTCTTGGTAATAGGGTCCCGTTTTTCCCTTTGGGTACGGAACCCTAAAAACGACTTAATTGTCCGGTAATTGCTTACTCTCTACTCGCAATTGTCCGGCATTTTGACCACTGGTTTTACTACTATGTGAAAAGCCAAACATAAATAATAATATGATATTGTACCGAGACTCCAAAATAAGTGCACACCATTAGATTGGGACTTTACAGAAAGTAACCCCGGGGAGCGCAGATGTGTTAAAATGTCTTTTTGTTTGTCAAGAATTTTGAGGATCCGAAGGACAATAACCTAACGGTCATTTTATGCTATTGTATTAACAGCTTTCAACATCCTTTTACCTAAATAATACTTTTTATTTAGTGTGTTATAAATTTAAAATCATTGTATCATAAAAATTTGGGAGGTATTTGTCCCCCAATCTTCATAAAAAAGGAAAATAATATTAATTTTAATTTGTCAATAATACATTTTGGTTACAGTTTGGATAATTTCAGTATTAATCTATTACCTATAGCTATTAGATTTGTGAGGGTTGGTATTATGTAATTATGTTAAAATTTTGGATAAGCAAAATACATATTTTTTTGGGTTCTTATTCTTAGGATCTATAAAATGTTTTGTGTAGCATTAAGATTCTTCTCATTATTGTTACATGTTTTACCTACCTCACTCTATCATGGATAAACATTGTATAATAAGCGAAAGTTATTTTGTTTCAAAAATTTTTTTGGTCGAGAATTTGTTTATAAGTTTAATCTTAATAGTACAAATAATTTCTTACGGTTAAATCCCGTTTATCCCCCGGGGCTCTACTACTTGACCCTTACTTTTATCTGCATTTTAATTTTAACAATGTTTTTTTTCGCCAAAAATAGTACAATCGACTTCAATCATAGCAATACGTACTTATGTACAATATTCGAATAGTTAGATCAAATCGATGTTACTACTATTAATATTTTTCAAAAACTTTCCAACCAATTTCAATAAAATGTTTATGGATATGGAACTACATTCGGGGTACTTCTATCCTATCCAATTAAAAAATCACCATGCGTGATCATACATAAAAAATATACAGCATCGAATCTTTACACCGATAAAATAACAATGGATGGCTGCACCCGGCGGAGGAGGAGTGGCCGTAAAAGGGATGATTCGTTGAACCAATCAATGCCCAGTTTGAGTTTCGCTACACACTAGTTCACAATTTCACGTTTGACCACTGTTTGTTTACAAACTAACGAAAATGTAAAGCGTTAAATTGCAAACCGTTGTATCTGTTACAATCTATCGATAGTTTATAATCTAACTCGGGAGATTGTAAACAAACGGTTCTTACAATAAACCGGTGACATATGCACAGGATGGGACATACGCTGCAAAATATTGTATTTACGATACACACACTGTATAATGCACTGTTGTGTGTGGTGTAAAATATGTTGTAATATAAGTTGTAATAGGCTATTTGACAACATTGAAAATATACTATTGATTGTGGCAGTCCTTACAGATAATAGCTTGAAAAAGACATATTTCGATTTATCACTACATAGTATAAAACAAAGTAGCTTCCCTGTCTGTTTGTCCCTATGTATGCTTAATCTTTAAAATTACGCAACGGATTTTGATGCGTTTTGTTTTATAGATAGAGTTGTTCAAGAGGAAGGTTTATATGTATAATACACCTGTGCAAAGCCGGGGCGGGTCGCTAGTTTAAACTAAAACATACATATTTAATTTTCGCACATTGCACACAATAAAATACTATATTTTTTTGATATTTTATCTGTGACGAAAACACTCGAAAATGGGCGGCAACTCTGGTGACGTCACATGCTAGAAAGCGAGAATTTCTTGATCGACTGTTGTTTGTGTAATTTGTGTTTTGGGTTTTCGGAGTAATATTATTGGATCTGAAGTTACTTCTAAAGTATCTTATGTCAATTTTTGGACGTAAACTAGCGTATTTACTAGTATTAGCTAACGTTATTTTCTAGCGTGTGACGTCACAGACCAGCGCCATTACAGAATGTAGTTTTTGACGGGATCTTGAAAATCTATTCTTTAACACTGATTATCATTGTAAATACTGTAGATCTCTCGGAAATATAAATGTGGTGTGCTTATTATACACTATCGAATAATTTAAAACGATTTCAAAAAAGTAGTCAAATAGCCTATTGCGTAAAAATAATACTGTTGGCATTTATTTACTCGTACATAGTTACTTCCGTAGAAGAAGAAAACCGACGGTAAATGTGCGGTATATGACGGTATTTATCCACTAACCCACACTGACACAACAGCGTAAGGAGTTTTGTGGGACATTATGGGCACGGTAATGGTATCTAACGGTATTCCGTCTTCATACAAAGATCAAAACACGAATCATACCTACGCACTTCGGAGTTCGGTATACACTCGGTACACCAACAGTTGCAGATGCGCCGTAGTGACGAACGAACGTGTGGGTTTGTAATCAGTAAGAGTGCGATTTACCTACCAGGCGGGCAGCCCTAGCGCGTGTTACGTACTGTGTGGCCGCGTAGGGCTGTACGGCTGTAGGTATTCATTTCAAGGACAGGGCCGAGTCACAATACTGTTAGATACAATTAACCGTGTTATGGGTGACCGAAAGCGCGGCGTCATGGCTCATCCCTCGAGATCTGTGCACGCAACATTGTAAGAATTGTAACCAGCAGTTAGCCGGTGCAGTCGATCATTAACGGCGTCGTCACGGCGTCGTAACTTGGTTAATGCAACCAATAATGCCGTCCTGTGTTATTCCCACTTATCTCTGCTAATCTGTTCGAGCTAAGCGTTTGTTTGGTCTGCAATACAACGCTTCGGGGATTCACATCTTTATTGATTAGATCTTGATTAGAAAAGTATACTGGTTACGTCTCCAAATCTTTCGTTTGATGGCGAAGTAACTTAAAAATCAACCGATTTTAAACGCCCATCGTAAACTAATGCCGTTTTAGGATAGCTCCGTCTTAAACACCTCACTCGCTGGTTTTGAAAGATTCTTAAGTGTTAGTTATAAAAAAATCTGATTCATTATCGCACACACGAAATTACGGCAGAATTTCTCAAGTAATAGGCATAATGACAAAAAATTGTAATTAGGCCGTCAGATAGATTATTAATAATATCAGACACATATTTTTTCTTTTGTTAATTAAACAAAACTTGATGAAGATTTAGCCAGTTAAAGTTCTGCGTGACGTCACGAGTGTCATACAAATGTGACGTGACGTCTCGTCCCCACTCCCAAACTTAGACAATGTTTATCTTTGGCATTTGTTGTTTTATTGACATAAGAAAAAATATGTGTCAGTAATTTTTTAATAATTTAACTCACGAACTAATAAATTGTAATAACGATTTTTTTATATTATTTTTTTCGAATGATTCAATTACATATAGCGTCCCGGTGTCCGTTCGCGGTGTCATCGAGCTACCTTTTCTGTTCTGACAACAATCAGACTCCAAATTGACTTGCCTAGAATACATATCTGCTTAACATCAGGTATTATGCGGTCAAACGCAAACTATTTGAAATAATTAAAAAACAACATTAGCTTCTCAGTACATTTCTTTTTCCATGTCCAGTTCAATCAGCACATATTTGGAATCCGTGATGTAAAACAGCTTGCCATAAAAACCAGTCGTTATGTCACATGCGATAAATTGCAATCACATTGCGAACAACTTTCGTTTCAATAAAGTTTTTTGAGTCTTTTCTCCAAATATTTGCCATAAAAGTGTCCAAATCGAATGAGTGGTTTTCGCCTTTTTGGTTTGAGTTTTATGACTTTCTTTGACTAACAATGTTGTAAAGATTTTTATATCAACGCGTAAAATGTGAGATGGATTTAATTCTAACCAGAACTTCAATTTTACATTCTGCAACATTGTCAGACAGATGAGTAACCAAGAAAAGTGGAAACACATTGTATCATTACCGTGACATTGCATTTGCAAGGATTGCCGTGTGTAACAACTGATATATCGGTATTTGTAAAGTGCTGAAGTGGCCTTTTGCCTTTTAAATACAGCTACTTAATTTCAGATAATATTCTTCTTGTAACAGCGATAATTTATTACACAGGCCCTGTAGTTTTAACAGCTTGGTCATGTCAAAGACCTTTGGTTTAAATATTGGCAGGTGGTCAAAGCTAACCACCTGATCCACAGAACTGTTCCTTGGAGTAGGTATCGACGGAACCACATCACTGTTCACAGCATCAAACAAAATAATCAGACATATCATTGCGCCGTCAATCGTGTCTTGATTCATAAATCTTTCATTGATTTCTATCACTCACACTCGTTTAGAATAGGGAGTGCTGTAGTGCTGTCTTTTTCTGATTTTAAGGACTCAAAGTGGATGAGCCTATATAATATAGTGGGTCTGTAAGTAACTGTGCGCTCGGGATATATTTTCAAGTTGAAGACAGCAACATAACATAACTATGTACTTCCTAGTTAATAGCCCAACGCAAATATTAAACAAAAATTTTAGCGACATTCCATCTAACGTACAAAGATGCTGTTAACGAGTATAATAATGAACAACATAAGATATTTACTGCCAGAAGCATCCATCAGCCGTCAAGTTGAAATTACTTCTGCCAATAAAGCAGTATTTTATCGCCTCTCTTCGCCACTAAAAAGGTTCGTATTTCAGAAAATTCCCACGTCAGGGATAGAACGAGACACACGTGTGATGTACGACACGGCGCCCGGTCGCCGCGCGGTGGTCCAACATGAAAAACGTGTGATATTTTGTATTTTTGTACTACTGACATGGAGAGATTTATCAAGAATGATGAGCGTAGGACTGGGAGTTCATCATTATGAATAGCAAACAGTGAGCAAACATGATACGTTTGAAAAAGGTTGAAACAAGTTCAAATAAAAATGCTGAAAATCTCCGATCATTTACTCTATTGAAATATGTTTCAAGCTAAAGACTGTACCAGCCTTTTTAATAGTCCACAACAGGACGTAGGCCTACCCACGAAGGGTGATTGGGTCATATCCATCACGCTGGCCCAGAGCGTGTTAGTGGATACACATACGCCATCGATTTTTTTCTACGGAGGTATGCAGGTTGCCTCACGATGTTTTCCTCCACTGAAAAGCCAGTGGTGTGAAATTCCGTACATAAATTCCAAAGAACTCATTGGCACAGGACCAGGGTTTGAACCCACGACCTCACGATTGTAAGGCGGGTGTCACTACCTCTAGGCCACCACCACGGCCTTCTTAAAGCTAAAGACTAACGCCATCAAATTAGTATTCTTTTGGAAGATATCACATAGAATACATAATCACAGACATCAAATAGCACCCTTATTTTTTGCCGGAAGGTGAAAAGGAATCAACGGAACCTAAACTACCTACTAAACATTCCCATAAATTGTTTTATTTCAATTAATTAGATGAAAATTATCCGCCTTAAAACAAAAGATTTTAACACGCTTTAAACACTATTTTACCGTGCAATTTGCACTGTTAAACATTGTCTAAAGCGTGCGAAAAACTTTTGTGGTAAGACGGTATATGTTTTAAAATGCCTTAAAACTTAAGATCATTTGCCATATACCCATCGTCAATGTCCAGTTGATTGACCCACGAGTAATTAAGTACTAGCAAATAGTGCAATGATTTTTTGTTCGCAGACGCCAGCGTACATTTCAGAACCTAGATTAAACCGTAGTCACTACGATAGTAACAATGAATAATACTAACCACGTGAGATAAGATGCAGAATGAACAATAGTTACTACAAGGTGCAGGTCAATAACGGAGCGAAGAAAAAAACGCATCTCACGACTGCCGCGAGATTGCGGCGGAAGAAAAAACGTGCCAAGATTGAGTTGAGTTTTTTGCCACAGTTCCGTAGGTGCGGTTTTATATTAGCAAAGTTAGCTTAGTTTAGACCAATAGATAGAAATATAGAGTCTTCATTGTTAATTCCGATCAAAATATACAACAAACTAAAACAAGTGTAACAAGTGCAAAGAGGAATAGCAAGTTGAAATGGCAAAAGGTATGTAGAACTGATGGCTGTTGGGGCTTCCCCTATCTGCGATTCTGACACCGATAGCTCACGACACCGAGCGCTATGGTTATTTTATCATCCTATAATTACAAAGTAACTTTTATCTAATCAGTACCAATAGTACTGGGCTACAGATTGTCCGATTCGCATAATATGTGGACGGACCGGCCCATTCATGAAGGATAGATAAATCTGGGCGCGTTTTCAGTTTGGGTGACGTTAGCATGTATATTTTCATTTCAAGAGTTTTTGGGAGTCAAATCATATAACAGTTATGTAGGTAACGTTGGCGTGTATATTATATTTCAATAACATTTGTAGTCAGTTTTCTAGCACATATGTATTTATATGATATGAAAATGTGGTTAACAGCCGATTGGGTTTCCTGATGGTAAGTGATCTCTTACCATCAGGAAGCCCATCAGCGTCGCCATCGCTACTAGTGCCTTGCCCACTCTATAGTGTGATTTCTAATTTATCTTGAAGTAACCTCAGTTATCTATATGGTTTGTCAAAATTCTTAAAGAAGATCATCACTCAGAAATGCGGCAAAAACAAAGCGTGTAACTTTATCAACATTAACATTTCTTGTTTGTGGACTTTTTTGTGTGGATGAACCCTCTTTCTGCTACCATTATTCTCTTTGTTCTTCTACTAAATCAGATTACATAGTCTAAACTAAATACTACGCCAAAGTGCACTTGAAAGATACAAGTAACAAGTCAATTAGGAAAGTTCTCAGTCACGTTCCGCCGGCCCCCAAAACTATTGAACTTTGGCGAAAAAAACCCTCCAGAGTATTCTCGGAAGCGCCCGTCCGTGATTGAATCTTTCATCTTGGCCTGTGGATGTAATCAGGCGTGGGGGGAGGGGCGATTGCTTTTGGAAAAAAGAAAAAAATCGGAGGACTGGCGCGGAACCTAGAGGAAAAGGATTATACATCCAGAGAAACTAAATAAAACAGTAATACCTACGAGTACATAATTAGAAGATTTTTTGTAAGGTAGTATATCGATCTCTAGCAGCTATATCACAAGCTTTGCTTAGTTTGGGATCAGAGACCGTTTGTAAGATGTCCCCTTATATTTATTATATTCACTTATATATTTTTTACTTCTATTAACTACAGAATATCGAAACAATATAAGGCCACTACGTACACAAGTATTCGGGCCAAGCGTGTAGAGAGCTTTTGATTTTGCCAAATCGGTAAGGAAAGAAACGGCCACGTAGTGATTTTTCTTATTCACTACCACAAGGTTGGTAATAAACATTAAGTAATATCGAATCGAAATTCTAATTATTTTTTACAACAACGTATGCATTACCGTTTCTACATTTTATTATTCATAAATTATTATCATCTCCCCCAAAAGTTGATCCTTGGTCCGTCCCACACCTCGCTCCGTCACTCAGTCAGATATAGTGATAGATGTATAGTTACTTAATAGTTTTTTTATGGTTTTATGAACGCTTATTAGTTTTTTATGTGTTCATTGCGATGGTAAGCGCTGAGAGATCGACTGTGTGGGAGCTATGGCCGATGGCATTTAGATGTTGAGCTCCATTATTATTGATAATAGCTTGTTAAAATGTAAGTAGGTAGCGATGATAGTAGTGGATGATGTTACGAGGATACTGCAGGTGTGGGTTCAAATTCGAGGTCGGTGAAGGAAAAATCGTTGTAAATGTACCGTAGTGTAGTGCAAAGTATCTACTTAACCTGCTCTGTGCTAATGTTTTTTTTCAATTTCAACTCAATCTCTCTTTAGTAAAATAATAAGCCCGATTACAGAGGCGCCAGCGTAATTATAATAGCTAAATAGCATAGTCCTGTTTCTTTTTCACTTTAGGCATTCGATAGAGAGAACGCTTTTTACGTTGCTATTAAATTTACGCTGGCGCCTCTGTAATCGGGCTTAATATTTACATATAGACATCCATTCATTTTTAGGGTTCCGTACCCAAAGGGTAAAAACGGGACCCTATTACTAAGACTCCGTCGTCCGTCTGTCTGTCTGTCTCCAAGCTGTATCTCATGAACCGTTATAGCTAGAAAGCTGAAATTTTAACACATGATGTATTTCTGTTGCCGCTATAATACTAAAAACAGAATAAAATTAAAATTTAAGGAGGGCTCCCATACAAAAGACCTGAATTTTTAACCGTTTTTCGCTCGATATTATCAATGGTAACAGGTAGATGCTTGAAATATTCACAGAATAATTATTTGTATATTCAATTCAATAATAAATAATTCGAATTAAAATAAAAAAAAATATTTAAGGGGGGCTCCAATACAGTACGGTACCCTTCGTGCGCGAGTCCTACTCGTACTTGGCCGATTTTTGACAGATGTGTGTTATGTGTCCGACGAATCATGAGGCGCGATTTCAAAGGCTTTTTGACAGCTCTAAATGTAATTTTAAAGTGTTGCTCTCCTTGTCTGCACCGCAACTGTTTGGATAATTGACACACACATTTAGAGTTTTAGAGGATTATTGCATGATGCGATCTTTAAGTTTCTGAAATCATAATGTTTCTGTACAACTCTTAAGTAACCTTCTCCGAATAATAAAGATATAAAGCTGGCTCCACTCTTCCCACTATTAAAAGTAAAAAGGAGTAAGAAAGGAGCAAAAAATTTAAAAAGGGTACATTTTATTATTGTCATAACGATTTAAGTATCGAATTGATACAAAACACTAAAGGATATCCGGTTCGTGAATCGAGCCTTGGGTCTCACGCCCACGGCATCAAATATCTTATTTATTAAATTGATAATTTAACAAAATTAAACAGCGCGTCAAAAGTTTTATATCCGAAAAGCGGGACGGATCGGAAACGAGATTTTATCGGATTTAGTGATACAATTGTAGTTTTTGTTCGAGTGCTCCCGAAAACTCAGGTACGAGTTTGTACATTTGTACAAGTCGCTTTGATCCTCTCATCACATTAGAGAGCGGAACTTGGACGGAAGCGGTCGTAAATCAAGCGAAAGAGTATATTATACGTTTATCTAAACGTCGATTGTCAAAACACGGACATAAATGACAGCGGGCAGCGACCACACGACAGCTCCCACAATACTACTTCCGCCGCCTAAAAAACCGGATAACAAAAGCGTTAACATGTCGAAAGCGGCCGCACGTTGCGGTAGGACCCCATTGTTACACTATCCAGCATTTCGACAACAAACCGTATTAGGTGTGAAACGTCTAATCCCTTTTTAGATACAAACATACAAAGGCAGTCTTGTCAATTTAAAAGCTATAAAATTCCCGGCGCACGAGTTATCTGTATCGAAGAAAGCCGATGTATCTAAAATGCGTGGAACGGGTTTTCTGATAACGCGAGTCTGGGCGACGGCCCTTTCGAACTTTCACACGAACATGTATGTGTACCGTCTTGCGACGGATGTCGACGCAATTACGCGCGGCTGCGATTATTATTGCGCGGCATTGTGCCGCCAAATTACAGCATCTCGGCTTCCCATCCGGTGTAGCGCCGGCGACGCGTCACTATGAAATGCGACCTTATGTGTGCGTGGCTGGTTCCAATCTCTCCGAGTCGGGAGAAGATGACGCGCCACAGGACGCGGCCAGGAGGCTCCCGGCCGGCGGGCTAATAAGAGACGGACAGATCGCAGGTGAACGAATGGAACAATACTAGAGGACAATGCAGCTTCGGCGTCTCAGTATCTGTATACCGAGACACCTGCGGCGGGATGGAAGGCAAACTCTCTGATTTATGGAGCCGAATGTGAATGCGCTTGCGATACAGCGCACCGGAGAAAATCGCGCCTTTCTACCGTCACAAAGGCGAACTAGATCAATGCGCCCATCCGACTGTGAGCACGCGAGATTTTGTCTCCGCGTCGCCGCATAATGCGACAATTCTCTATTCAAAGTGATGCAGGATGACAATTTATGAATTATCTTTCTGTCTGAATGGGACGAGTTTCTAGGAACGCACCATTGATGAGGGTTTCCGAAAACTTTGCACAACTTTGAATTTGAACAAATGTTATTTTTTGGACTTCATAAAAACAGTTAAGGTTTCTTTTGCTTATATAATAAGTAATTTAATTTTGAACAAATATGTTAGCCTACATTGCCATCTTCATTCACGAGCGACATTCTTTGATCGTAAAGGCAAGCCCACATTCATTTATAGCACAAACCGGTAATTTCTGAAGTACCTATAGGAGCCCAGACAAGAATAAATGCACGAATAAAGCCGGCTTAACTTTCCAGTTAAAAGAACTAAAAATACAGATCGTAGACTGATCACTTTGTGAGTCACTTACAATTTGGTCTAAGAATAATTTATACCTAGTCTAAGCTGTGATGGATGGATCCAGCGACGTTATTTCGTAGGGCAGTGGCCGGCACACACCTGACGCGTACTAGGAATACATGAGTCATCGCACTGGGAACCTTTCCTTAAAAAAACTTCTACGCATAAAGCGACCAGATCAATCAAAGTGGTGACGCATGTTCGTATTTAATCTAGAAATCATTATTTGGACTTTATAAAGTTGCACAAACCTCCTTTGAAGTCACAACATTTACCTATTCATCATCATGAAGTCCACTGTTGGACTTAGGCTTCGGTTATAGGTCTCCAGTAAGTCAGATTGGAAGCGGTTCGTATCCAGCGTAATCCTACGGTCTTTATTTGATCATCTGTCCATTTTGTTCAGTAAATACCATATGCTGTGCACTGAGGGCTATGAGTGTGCGGCATGCGAAGTGGTCTCCATTCGTGGTTAGAATATTTTTAAATTACATAAAACATTCCTATTTCTAATGCCATACTACACCACTACTAACTAGACCAGGAATGCATGAGTTAGTAACAGCCCTTGTGACCCGGTTCGCACGGAGAAGGCGCGCCGATATATGATATAACGGCTGTAGCCTGTAGCTGTACCTTCTTAGAACTAGTTTATTTCCGGATGTTTATCCGGGCTTACCAGGGCTCAGATCTAAAAATACAGCCGAATTGAGAACCTCGATTGAAAGTGATTCAAAAATCTTTAAAGTTAGAACATTCGTAATCATTATACCTTCATATTTCCTATTCGATTCTAGATTAACTACCAGGAGGGCATGAGCTATAGTAGCAGTCTAGCATCCCGTGTGACCTAGTTCGAACAGAGCAAGCGCGGTACATGAAGGCTCTAGCTTTAAAGATAAAACATTCGTTATCCTCAAACCTTCATATCTCCTGAGCCATACTAGACTTAACTACCAGGAATGCATGAGCTATATGGTAGCAGTCTAGCATGCCTTGTGACCCGGTTCGCACGGAGCAGGCGCGGTACATGACGGCTCTAGCCGCGCCGAGCTAGAACTAGTTCATTTCCGGATGCTTATCCTGAGCAGGGAAATGTAGCATTGAATTGATTACGCTCGCTGGGCGCGCAGACGCCGGAGTGTTTATAGTAAAACGTACTAGTTTTAGAATACTGAGGGAAAATTCTGCGCTTAGTGGAACGGTTATTAAGTGTGCAATTCAAGAAAGTAAAGGCCCATATTTAGTTCATAGGTCTGGAGAATCAGGTTTTATTTTAGAACTGGATTTAGCGATGAAATCTGAATCAACCTAAAATTGACAACCAAATCAAATTTGCACTTAAATCTCTATCAAATCAAGATTTAAAATTCGGAAGATAAAATTATTGTTAATATTGTATTACCGTAAGCTAAAATTTCAAAATACCTAAAACCATGTGAAGTCTCTATGTACCACTCTATGTGTATCTATTGTACCGGCCTTTTAATAGTCCTCTGCTGAACATATACCCACGTACATCATGTGAAGAAATCACGTGAATTATTGTATGTATATGTGAATAAAAACGGTAAAATAAACGAACATTTTCCCATTCAGTTAACGTAAACTTTACCAACAAACCCGAGTACCGCAGTAAGCACTTCGGCAACGTCATCAAGTACAGAATTAGCTAAAGAATCCACGGGGCCAAGGTGGCTCGCCCTTCGGCAGACGTCCGGTCGGGCCGGTCCGGCAGATGGCGCGGCCTTGGCCGACCTACTGCCGCCGGTACTTAGGGCTAGTCGAGTACTATCGGTAACGGTAAGCGAGAGTAAGTACACTTCGTGCCACGTAAGAAAAACTGTAAATTGAAATTGAAAAAACTTTATTCGACATTACAAACACATAAAACAACAATAATGATATAAAAATAATGAATTTAGATATGTCGAAAAGGGCTCACCTCAGCATTATGCTGAATGCAGCAAATGCGTTTCAAAAATTTTTAGACGTTTTTTTGAGTTTTTGAGCGAATGCACTTTCGAAAATTTTGCGCATCGCGAGAGTAACTTCAATACATCGAAACTCATCAGAAAAATCAAACTTTGCCCACTTGGGAATTTTATCATTCAAACCATTTTACTTTCGACAGATTGACTGAACTAGAACGCAAACAACTTGCGTGGTTTTTAGATCTCCTTCATTAGATCTAAAACTGATCAGTGGTTGAAGTGATGGATAAGTTAGATGTCATACTGCGGCTGGTACTTAGGACTAGTCGAGTACTCGAGAGTACTACAGCCCGCGCCAAGTAAGAAAAGCTTGCGCGCACCATCGATTCGTGCAAACTATTATTCGAATTCTGTACACGGTTGAAGTCGGTTTTGCCATTTTTGGCGAAAAATAATTATTAGACATCCTTTGAAGGGAGTTGATTGTATTCGCATTGTCATTTCATTTATTTCTCAACATGGATACAATTATGTGTACTTGTACTAATTATGTATTGTACTCTATACTCGTAGATGCGCAGAGAAAACCATATTGGGTTTTAGTCATTTGGCGCTGTACCTGTACTCGTATTATCGACGATCTGTGTCTTGAGAGGTACAAGCGTACAAGAGTCAACGCAGGACAGATTCGGTAGTTTATTTTGATGTAATTTTTGGACACAAAACTGATGAATGGTTGAAGTGATGGGTAAATCAGATGTCGCGATCTTGGCCTACTTTTTGCCCCCGAGTACTTAGGCCTAGTCCTAACTCAACTCAAGTTCCCGTGAATTACTACTAGTTTCATTCAACGAGGTACAGTGGAATCTCTATAACTCGAACCTTGATAAGTCGAAATCCTCAGTAAGTCGAAAAAAAACGCCATTACCTTCCGCGCAACCCCCAAATACTCGGTATCTCGAATTATTTAGACTTTGTAACTCGAACAAAATGTTATTTCACTGCGTAGGCATTTTAGTACATATAGCTCGCGTCAATAAAGAAAACATTTAGGGGTTCAAATCCTTTCGCTTGCATATCTAAATGAGTAGCAAGCAAGAGAAATAAACATTGAAATGTTTTCTTTAATGACACAAGTTTTACTACAAGTACGAGTAATGCTCATTTTACATGTAGTACTCGTAAATAAACTCAGAATCTAAGGCTAAAACAATACGGTGCTGCACAAAGTCGAGACAGTAACCTTGTATCAAAATCGTAAAATACCAACAAACAGCACCTGTTACCTGTGTCACAAAGAAGGATGCAGCGAATGGACCTGTCGTTTTTTTTTTTTTGCAAATAGATAGAAAACAAAACATCATTTATAATAATGATATGTGCTTCAAAAATTTAGTGATTTTTTGCTGTTTTCATATCACTAATTAAAATAAATATTAGACCACCAGAAAAATTACAATGATTTTTTATTGTTTTAACATTATAGATTACATACATAAGAAGTGGCGGTATGAGCTTAAAGGCTTTAGCCTGTCCAAAAATGGGCACATTATTAAAAAAAATTACTATTTTATTACTGTTGCTGTCAAAAAAAAGGAAATATCAAATTCAGTCGATCAGATGATGTATTCAGTATTACCAGATTTCGTTTTCGGTATTCCGACTTAGCAATTTTTTGGAGGGGTTGATGTAATTATTTTCTTTTTCAACAGTTGGTACATGCTCCTTCCTTAACTCGTTTTAAGTGTTTCAACTAGTAATTTTACGAACTGAGGTGTCTTTTTACATATTTTATAGAAACATACATTTTTGTATACTAAAAGATTATCGGGGTGATGACGGTATCACATCAGAGCTCCTGAGAGCGGGTGGAACACCGGTACTAAAAGTCCTCCAGAAGCTTTTTAACACCGTCGTCCTCGAGGGCATCACGCCAGAAGCATGGAACAGAAGCGTGGTGGTGTTGTTTTTCAAGAAAGGTGACAACGCCTTATTGAAGAACTACAGACCCATCTCGCTTCTGAGCCATGTGTATAAGCTGTTTTCAAGGGTCATTACGAATCGTCTCGAGCGCAGGCTTGATGACTTCCAGCCTTCCGAACAAGCCGGTTTCCGAAAGGGCTTTAGTACCATGGACCACATTCATACGCTACGGCAGGTTATACAGAAGACCGAAGAGTATAACTTGCCACTTTGCTTAGCGTTTGTGGACTATGAGAAAGCCTTTGATTCGGTCGAGACTTGGGCTGTGCTCGAGTCTCTCCAACGATGAATACGGCATCGTTGGAGAGACTCGAGCACAGGCACTATCGGTACATCGAAGTGTTGAAGTGCTTGTACAATAACGCCACTATGTCGGTCCGAGTACAGGAAGAGAGCTCCAAGGCGATCCCTTTAAAAAGAGGCGTAAGACAGGGAGACGTAATTTCTCCGAAACTGTTTACGGCTACTTTGGAGAACGCCTTCAAGCTCCTGGAATGGAAAGGATTCGGCATCAATGTCAATGGCGAATACCTCACTCACCTTCGGTTTGCCGACGATATAGTAGTCATGGCAAAATCGATGGAAGAGCTCAGCACGATGCTCGAAGGCCTCAATCGGGTTTCTCAACAGGTGGGTCTTACGATGAACATGGACAAGACGAAAGTTATGTGTAATTCCCATGTTGTACCCACCCCGATCTCTGTTGGGAACTCGGTTCTTGAAGTCGTTGACTCGTACCTAGGACAAGTAGTCCAGTTCGGTAGGTCCGACTTCAAGAAAGAGGCCAATCGCCGAATCCAACTCGGCTGGGCAGCGTTCGGAAAATTGCGTAGCGTCTTCTCGTCCGACATACCTCAGTGCCTCAAGTCGAAAGTTTTCGACCAGTGTGTGTTGCCAGTGATGACTTATGGCACAGAAACGTGGTCTCTCACTATGGGCCTTATTGGTAAGCTCCAAGTAGCCCAACGAGCTATGGAGAGGGCTATGCTCGGAGTCTCTCTGCGAGATCGAATCAGAAATGAGGAGATCCGTAGAAGAACCAAAGTTCGACATAGCCCAACGGATTGGCAAGTTGAAATGGCAATGGGCAGGGCACATAGCGCGGAGGACTGATGACCGATGGGGTCGAAAAGTTCTCGAGTGGAGACCACGTACCGGCAAGCGCAGCGCAGGACGTCCACCCACAAGGTGGACGGATGACCTCATTAAGACCGCAGGATCGTGCTGGATGCAAGCCGCTTCCAACCGGTCTTATTGGAGATCCATAGGGGAGGCCTATGTCCAGCAGTGGACTTCTTATGGCTGATGGATGGATGGAAAAGATTATCAAAAAGAAAGAATACTTATATTTTTAGGTTTCACTCACTTTACTACTAGCAAAAAGCTGCAGTTGAAATTATCCGAGATATTCCTGATTATTTTGATATTGCTCGTAATAATCCTTAAAGGTGCTATTCGAATCTCGGCAGCAGGCTACAGCTACAAACAGCACTTGCAGCAGCTGAGCGAAGCCGGCTGTGGCTGCACAACTGAGGGGTTAATCCAGGTTTACACGTAAATTGGAACTACAGCTGTTTCGGTATGGCCCTATACATTTTTGTACAGCGCCCCTAGCAGAAACGAGGAAGAACTAACCAAAATCTATGGAGCCACACGCGA
Organism: Hypomecis atomaria; assembly: GCA_964007245.1. Taxonomy (NCBI): domain Eukaryota; kingdom Metazoa; phylum Arthropoda; class Insecta; order Lepidoptera; family Geometridae; genus Hypomecis; species Hypomecis atomaria. The sequence continues at coordinate 3,525,683 of OZ023295.1, read as the reverse complement.
ACGCAAAAGTTTGAGTAAACTTCGCAAAGCCTGGACTACGAGTAAGGGCTCTGGTTATCTATGTAGTAGTATGAATTTCTGCAAAAAAGATTCCGATTGCGGCTCCGGCAGCACGTGCTACCGAGCCTCAGCTGCGAGTGTTGTTCACCTGTTTAGACAAGTCCGACGTGCTGCCTGTCGCAGCACGTGTAGCCAACCTCGGAATCACCCTCGACTGCGTAAGCAGGCAGTGGCTGCATTTCAGATGTGTGTTACCTGCAATCGCGACCTGCATCCGCAGGCTGCGGCCGAAGTTCGAATAGCAGCAAGTTGTGGTTCTTATACTATTGCTAATGAAGTGGATGAATACCGAAATTCATTATCATTCATTTTTTCGTAGTACCAGTCGTCGTAGTTACCATTTAGCGCTTCTGGCGCGTTTTTGACGTGCTGATAGCGAATTTTTGCCAAAAGGAGTTGGCAGCACTGCTATGGTCTATAGTTCTATAAATCAAAGTAGGTACCTATAGCTTGAAAATTGTTTTCGGTTTTTCTTATTTTAACTTCATTTTAAACAAACTTGTACATATCAGAACAGTTTTAGAAGCGTCATAAATTACTCTGGTGAAGATAACATTTTTATAAATGAGCTTGGGAGAAATTGAGTGTATTCGTACACAACAGGTATTCGTATGTATGAGCTGTCGACATCCTTCTTTGGGATCGCTTCGCCGAATTGCACATAAATTGATAAATCTAGCAGATATAATCACAAAACAAAAACAATGACAAACTATATCCTTAAAAGCTGCATCGCTTTTGCATAATCCCCGATAAGGACGACACCACAACGCAATTTGCACATAGATAAAACATATCGCACCTAGGGTTACCATTTCTCGGGATTTGTTGTTTTTTAACGCGAATAGACGTTTGACCACCGCATCTCCTGTTAGTAAGCAACGTTGTGGTCGAAGATGAAACATGCAGACTTAGGAGATACCTATTCACCGTAACTTTTAAAAGCTTCAGATTAATATCTCTCAGGAAACAGGAAAGCCGGCAGACTGTTTCATTCTCTGGCCGTACGGTTTTTCTTGAGATTTAAGAATTTTTAAGCTTATTTTGGGATTTCGGCTGGACTTCGGGTCATAAAACCTTAAAATCTCAGAATTTTTAGAATTGGCAACTGCGGGGCAATTCTGTTAGCCGATCTCTTTACGGAAGTGATACGAGTACGTTCTTGAACCTCTCTCGTTTTCCTGACAGTTCCGACCGCTCAAAACTGTCAGAAAAACGAGACAGGTTCAAGAACGTGTCAGTGTCACCTTAGTAACGAGATCGGTTGCCAGAATTGCCCCGCTGATCGCAATTTAGGCTTTCCAACCTCCAATGGGGACCACCTCCACCTCTGATCTGAGGGGGACTCAAATCTACCTCTGCGATATCTCGAAATTCTTTGAATTTTGAAATTACACAGAACTTTTTCTACGAACTTTTTCGGTTACTGACAGTTTTCTGTCTGGTAACCCTATCATATCAATATGGCCACCGACAACGCGCTTATCAGTCGACCTTTTCATCGGACACATAAAGTTTTTTCTCTTTATAATAATAAATATTATTATGGGAATATAAATAGCAATGAGAATAAGCACTTTGAGGTTGCGGCTACAGCGGAAATTGTTTTCGTGCGAGCAGTAAGCTTAGTACAATATTTTAAACTAAGAACACAATCTAGAGCTACTCGTAAGTAGCTTTTTGATAGGATATTTTTTTTAATTATACAACAACGACAAGACGATTTGACTAAAAAGGTGATGACAGTGGAAAGATAGCCGATTACTAAAAATAGTACGGATGGACTGCATAGAAAGAAGATTCGACTAAAAGTCTGGTGATTGCTGATATGACGGATGATAGCAATTAATGGAGGAAACATACATGATATCTTGGCGAAGAGTGAAGGGCTCACTTCATAAAAAGACTTGGCTAAACGTTAAGTAACTCTTTAAGTACCATTACACTAAACTAATGACTCGCTGTACCCTGAGATTATGAGAATTATATCCAAGAGCGTATTTTGTGGGATGACGAAGTCTCAAGATATTGTATAGTACAAACACTTTTATTTGTTTTTTTGTGTTTTATCATTTGTTTTGTCGTTATGTATTGTACCTTTTGTTTTTGTTGCAAATAAAACATTCTGTATTCTGTATTCTATTCTGTAACAATAAAAAAGAAAAGCCAACTAGTTTATCATCAACAACGTTATATCAGTCTTTATTAGTTCACTGCCGAACATTGGCCTACCCTCAAAGGGCCACCTCCACAAGTCCCACACGATAATCTGTCACTGGTGGTTTTCCGCCGTTCATGAGACAAAAGGGCCGCCTTACTGCTAACACCATCCTGCGCAACCATAAAGTATTTCTGTAATTGGCAAAAATGAAATCTACAAGTAAATGTCAGACCGCAACGTAATCTACCTTAATGGCGCTATGGTGCTGCGCAGCCGCAGGTATTAAGTCGACTTTATTATTTCGAAGGCTAGACAGTGGCGAGCATTAACGTAAAATTTACTGTTTTTTTTTATATTTTTGACGTGATAATTTCTTATAACTCGATGAACGCCGGCTGCACGTACGAAAAAGCATGACTCATTGTCAAGTTCCGACTGAGCGTGCAAGCGAGAGCGCGGAACAAGCGATAGAGACGCAAGTTCGGCTTGTGACGCATAATGACGTTATCACGTAAAATTAAGTATCTTCCGTAAACCGACCGATTTCCAAAAGGGAGGAGGTTCTATGTTCGTCTGTATGTATTTTTTTTGTGTATGTTAATCGATATTTTCGCCAATTGTGAACCGATTAAAAAAGTCTCTCTTAGTTCAAAAGAGTATACATCTGAGGTGGTCCCATTTAAATAATAACGAAATCGGTTGAGCCGTTTTTGAAAAATCAACAATAATGTAAAAATTGTATACATCGATTCGAATTTTGTACACGATTGTCTGTCAGTCTTTTGATGGGTGACCCCGAGTGAATTTAGCTTTTTTTTTCATTTCATATAGGTTTACGTTTGACTACACACTGCCTGATGTTAAGCATATATGCGGTCTAGGGTGTAACACGCTTACCTAGAAGATACCTATTTACTCGGGATTGGAAGACACCTACGAGTACGTTGTACTTTAGCGGGAAGACAGATCCAGGCACAGCGTTCCTACATTCTGGCTGTTCTGGCACGTAAATATTACTCTACTTTTAGTTGCTGCAGCTGTGCCTGGAGTGTGAATGACTCAACTTACGGCAATTGCCTTGCTTTATTCCGGCAAAATAGAAGAGGTTATAACATATCTCTAGTAAAATATCGTTAATCAAGACAGAACATTATTATGAAGACTAGACAGTGGCGAACGTGTATTTAAAACCATTTATATTTTAGTGCTGATTGAATAGCTCACTGTTAACGTGTTAACGATGCGCTGCAGAAATCAACGGCAAATTAATTAACATGAGTAACGATCAAGACATTTTGTTGTGTTAGTAAGCTATTTACGGCTAGAGATCGGTAAATTATAATTGGTTTTGCACTACAGGAAAAGTGGACGTATTTTTTCGTCAACTTTGCACTTAATTTCCGATCCAAATTTATTTTTTAATAAGGTATAGGATCACTTACTTTACTGAGCATAAAATCACAAAATGCTGACAGATCCAGGTGGACTTTCAAGCGCGATCTTGAAAAACGGGTTTGTCCGATATCTCGAAAACTATACATTTAAAGGCAAAAGTTATTCAGATCATTATTGTAGAGAAAAAAAATCATTAAATGGGCCATAAATCGTTAACGGTAAGTTTTACAAAAAAGCTTAGGAACAAAAGAAGCTAAATTTTATTCTCTACAATAATAGTCTCCGATTCTCTGATTTTTGCCCTTAAGTGCATAGTTTCCGAGATATCGGCCAAAAACATTTTTTCAAGGTGGCGCTTGAAGCTCCACCTGGATCTGTCAGCATTTTATGATTTTATGCTCAGTAAGAGATCCTAAACCTAATTAGAATAAAAAATTGGATCGGAAATTTAGTGCAAAGTTAAATTCTTTTTTTCCTGTACTATTGATACATCGGGATATTAATGAAAAGACGTAAATGGACAGTTATTTGATGGACTGAATGCATATTACAAATTACAGAGAACTTTGACATGACGAATAAGAATAGCTATATAAATAAAATATTTTGCAAAATGTTCTGCTCGGCACGGCTGGCTTACAAATAAGACGAGTTTTCTTAGACACGCAATATTGTAACGAAATAAGAAAAAATAAAACATTTCAAAATAATACGTGAAGCGCACGCAAGTATAACAAAAACCAATTGCAGTATGAATCGCATAAACATGCTTGATCAGCCTGATCGCACACAAAACGCAAAACTGCAAAACGCAAAAAGAAACACTACACCGCACTCATACTCTTACAAGTCTTACAGCACAACTACAAAAGAACCAAAAAACGCCACATAAGTGGCTACCAACATAATATCCTTAACTGTTTACACTGTGACAACTTTCTATGCGACCACACGTGCTTACCATACGAAAGTACAATGGAGGCCATAAAAATAAAACTCAATTGAGTAGATTACTCTCATATTTACCCACGAGCTATGGACCCTTATATTTATTCCGTAAAAGCCATAATACCTAAATCAAATTGAATGTAATTGGGTGTTCTTTGTAAGGGAATATTCGTATAAAGTTGGTGTTTAAAGGCGTTTATTCTTGTAATGGCTTGGAAGTTAGTAAAGAGTATCCCGCTGGGCTTCTTGATGTCTCTCGTTGAGACGGACCGGTGTTCCGTTGTTGCATGCTTCATAAGAGTCTATAGAATTTCTATAAGTGTGGCCAGATTTAATTTAACGATTCTGCTGGTTCTTTGCAAAAAAATCTGTAAAATTTGCTATTATTCTTATGTATTTTTGACCGACGAACCAAACCGGAGGAGGTACTCAATTCGACGCGCATATTTTTATGTATAACCACGCATACATTTTTTCGTAGTAGTCCGATTTCAATAATTATTTTTTTAATGGAAAGAGTATAATTAGAAATTGGTCCCATTAAAATTTTATTGAAATCGGCTAAGCCATTTTTGATAAATCAACAATAATGTGAAAAATGTAACATCGATCCGTGCGAAATATTCGCGAATTCTGTACACGGGTAAAGTCGGTCATGCTATTTTTTGCGAAAAAAAAATATTTATGATAAATGTCAAAATTCTACCGAGCTTTGGACAACCTTTCTATGCTAATTACCCAAGTACCTAACTGTGTTTTATTAGTACTGTTATTTGTTTAAGATCGAATTCTGTAAATTTAAGAGTTTAAATCTGCCAAAACTCCTACATTTCAAGATCTGCGTCATAATTAATAATAATTTGCCAAACCCTAAATAAGAGACCAAATTTTACTACAATCGCAGAATCCTGCCAAATCTGGTCACACTGCTACGTTCTATTGTTGCCAGGTTCATAAGATTCTATAGAATTTCAATAAATTCAGCTGAGTTAGTGTGCGAGATTTATGAGCGTATAGTCTTCCGAAATAAGCATTTGAAGGCATTCAATGTTAAGTTACTGTTACGTATTTATTGTGCGTTTAGTTGGAAAAATGAGGCGCTATGATAGTTACTTATGTACTTATGGTCGGTATATTATGTTTCATTGGTGTCGGTTTCCGTGAAGACACGACGAAGAAAAACTTTCCACATTTTTTACTAATAACGTAAATATGTGTTTCCTATGAAATGTATTCCGTGTAATTTTTTTTGTTTTAAAAGTAGAGATATAGGAATTTTTTATGCAGTCATGCTTTATCCCAGATAACACGTCTGTTTAGCGATCATCATCTTCACCATCAGCCTTTCATAGCTCACTGCTGGGCATAGGCCTTCGTTTGTTTAAGCCGTTCACCTCTATCCCTTGCCAATTTCATCCATTTGATGCATCATCGATACCTACTCAACGATAGGTCAAATCAAACATGACTTACATTTCAAAGAGATTCAATAGCAATTTACAAACTTTGATAAGTTTCAAAGTCTTTATAAATTACGAAGACTAAGTATGAACTATTACTTAGGTACACACAAACTATAGTCCCAAAAATAGGTACTACTTATAATAACTTATCAGTGAATCACCACAGGGTGACTAACAACTTCCAACTGTTTTAATCCACGTCTACACGTACCACAGCGCGAGTTCTTTCCGAAAATTCGGTGATATCACTTCGGAACATTCGGAATGGACTTTGGACTATTGCATGACTCACCCCGTAAACATTGCGAGTAGGTATTCCCGGGATGAATATGGTGGAGAATTTTTGGACGACGGAAATAATATTCTAGGTTATCATTGCATTCATCATTATGACCAACTTATATTATACTACATAACTAGTTAAGAAATCGCGAATATAACTGTTCCATGTCCACTACAAAAGTTCCAAGGCTTTCGATAAACACAAGAGAACGGTTGTATTTATCTCGTTACCTATTTAGTTGGTTTTCGGTTGGTCTCATAGTATAGGTTAGTCACTACGATGAGTACAATTATATTCCCTAGAATATGTCCTAAGTCTAGTCTATAGATACCCCCGAATAAGAAATATGAACGAAATAACGTGCGTCTTAGATAATACAAATATATGGTTTTTGGTTATAATTAGTGAACATGGAAATTCATTACTGCTGATATTTGGATACATTTTATCTCATTCATAACTCTTAAGTATAAAACCTAAAGCTTCGTTAAAAGGACAAAAATAACAGACTTTTACGATTCTGTTTACGGAGTAGCAACAAAGTTGCGAGCCGTATCAGATATATTTTATAACGCAGATTGCACTTGCACTATAAAAATTTCATTCAGCGACCCATCACTCACTGCAGAATTTACAGCTTAGTAAAAATCAGCCAATTTACCAGTACATATTTTATTGGAATCCTTTTTACAGGTTCACAGGACATTGACATTAAAATGTACACATTACAGCATTGGTCCTGCTACAGTGGTTCAAAAAATACTATTTTGCTGCACTGTCCTACTGTTGGGCAAATGACTCGAATTGAGTTATTTGCTCAGCAGGTGGGACAGTGCAGGCCGAAATGTTATACTTATTTTTGACAAAAAATGGCAAAACCGACTTTCATAGCGTACAAAATTGGAATAGGTAGCTCGAATTTATGTATGCAATTTTTACATTTTTGTTGGTTTTTCAAAACGGCTTCGCCGATTTCGATAAAATTTAAATGGGACCACCTCGGGTGGTAAAAGTGGTAGGTATACCCTTTCGAACTAAAATTCAATTTTTTGTATCGGTTCACATTTGGTCAAAATATCGATGAACATACACAAAAAATACATACAAACGAACATAGAACCTCCTCCTTTTTGGAAGTCAGTTAAAAATAATAATAAATTTCCAGATAGAATCATTTTAATTAAGTAAAACACAGGAGTTACTCACATTTGATTTTTAGTAGGATACTACTATAGTTACTATAGTGCTATGCAAGACGAGCCCGAGAGACGAAACTATAGTAGTATCCTACTAAAAATGAAACGTGAGTAACACCTGTGTTTTACTTAATTAAAATGTACGAAAACCACGTTAGTTTCCATAGTCAGATAGAATCAGTTTTAGCTATCTTACAATTAATTTGGTTGGGTGTTATTACACCACGCTAGTTCAATTATGGTTGGTGGATTCACATACATAGTGCTGTTCATAGATCATCTAAGATGCTGTCACTAACTTGTGACTTGTACATTACAACGGTGATTAATGTCTTCACTTCAGGATGTGTAAGTTTTATGAATAAATCGAATGATACTCATTTTAATAGATCAATTCATAGCGTTATCAAAAGGTCTCCCTTAAAAAAATCACTTGGAATGTCGTCATCGTTACGTTGTAAAGCCAGCGTTTGAGACAAACTAACAATAAATACAAGAACTGATGTTTTGTGATGATTTTTTAATTTATTTGGGATGTTGCTACGCCAGTTTTAATGACGAAAACGGGCACAAAAAACGGTATAACGGTTTTCGGAGATAAAGGGAGGAGGGTTATGGATAAAAATATGTCAAGCATCGCTTTGTCTCTGTGTCTCTTAAGTGTGTAATAATAACTATATTTTGTGAACTCAAGGCTAGTTAGTTATTTTTCAAATATGTTGTTTAAAGTTGAGAAAGTATAATGACTTACTTAGAACTAAAATGACCAGCATAGGACGACAGCAGTAATACGCAGAGATTATACCTCTAATATACAAGGATTGTTATGAATATTATTTTCAGTAAAAAAAAAAACAGGAAAATTAAATTTAACATTGTATAAAAGAATAGATTTACCAAAGATTCTATTTCAGTGTGAATACATTTTTCTAATGACTATAACGTTATCTTGTTAATGAGTGAAGCAAAACTGTAAAACTAACGACTTTAATTTAAGCTCTAAGATACCGTTCGACGACGAATTTCAAGTGCAGTGCAGTTACATTCACTAAATGAATTTCAAGAAGAGCAGTGCAGTTTCATTCACTAAATACATTTCACTTAATGAATTTCAAGTAGAGCAGTGCAGTTTCATTCACTAAATACATTTCACTAAATGAATTTTTAGTAGAGCAGTGCAGTTTCATTCACTAAATGAATTTCTAGTAGAGAAGTGCAGTTTCATTCACTAAATACATTTCACTAAATGAATTTCTAGTAGAGCAGTGCAGTTTCATTCACTAAATACATTTCACTAAATGAATTTCTAGTAGAGCAGTATAATTTCAAGTTATTTCATTTCAGTGTAATAAAACATACGCTGAGCTTGATAGTAATAAAATCTATCTCTCGGCTTGAGGAAAGCTAATTATTATCTACTAGCTGCTTATCCCGGCTTCACCCGGATACGAATCAATTATAACTATAAACCTTCCGGAAGAAATATCCTAAAAGATAGTGAAAACCGCATTGAAATCTGTAGCGTAGTTTGGATATAAGCGGATACACAGACAAACACACAGAAATAACGGTTTTGCTTTATACTTTGTAGTGATATATCTATGACAACAATCCATAACGTATGAACCTAAAAAAACCTTACCATCAGATTACTGACCTATAACTTAATTGGTAACACTTTATTCCTATCTCTACCGTTTGGCCATTACTAAGTTACATATTTATAAACAAAGATTATCTTTACCTTAAACAGAATAACAATCGAATCGTAAGTATTATTCCTATTGCAGTTTTCCGAAATTAGCGGAAATGGAATAGTAGACTACACAGTTTGTTCTTTCCTGAAAGATATTAAGTAATTTGGAGCTTTTCAAGGCCGAAGTGACTTCTTATCTTCTAAGGTTGTATGTTTCGTCTTGAATCATACCGTCGCTATCGTAAGGCGGGTTGCTGTCAAATGCAAACAAGGTGTTGCTTTGCAAAGAGCAGGGATTTGAAGAAGTATACAGAGTTATTTCTCATCAATTAGCATCCTTTTAGGGGCCTTATTCTGTACATCAAAACTAACAACATTTGTTGTGCGACTTTTGTCAGAACTCAAAAAAAATATCAGCTGTTCCATACATTTTGTCGCGGGTGAACGATATTTTTCTATGGAACAACAATTTTTTTTTTAGTTCTGACAAAAGTTGTTAGTTTTGATGTACAGAATAAGCCCCTAAAAAGATGCTAATTGATTTGAAATAACCCTATATATACGCACCATTATGAACAACAACTAAACTATGGGACCATACCCGAAATCGAGAAAAAAATCAGCTCAACAAAGCCAAAATGACTTCCAACAAACTGTATTTCTTAGATTTCGCGGTCGGTCTCATAGTATTTGTTTATAATTTTCAAATCCCTGCACTTTACAATTTTACACCCTTTTTAAAAACAAGTGAATACTCTTACTCTGCCCACGTTCTTATTATATTTGATTTTCGCGACAAAATAAATTTGAAACTAGTTATTCAAAATTTCCATTCAACAGTACGCAACATCCGGTTTGTTGGATCGCACGCCACGCGAGCGGTTTCATTCACAAAGCTATCATTATCAATATCTACATAATGTATTTATTTATGTTTACATCACTATCAGTCGTATCTAGGGTCACCCTTCGCGGAAGCCCGGGGTTATCGATAGCCCGTCACGTCCACAAATCGATAACAACAATCGATTTTGGAAACACTACAAATAATATAGAGATAGAAACGGATGGACGACATTAGGAGTGGACTAGAGTGATCACGGATCAGAGAAATAACCTTGTTTCTATGAACTGCGGGTCTGAGCTATCATAGACAGCGGCAATGGGATGCAAAAAGTTTTGTCTGACTGACAGGAAGAAAGATACCTCACTAACACCCTCGCACATATGATCTTTTTTAGAATGCGTGCAAGGCGTTTTGATTTCACGTTTACGATGCATGTAAAGCTACTGAATAGGTAGAACAAATTGTCGGCGTCTTTGTTTTCCGATAAACATAATAATCTTAGTGTTATCAAACCCAGTAGAATTTTAGAGTGAAATTGAGTCTACCTGTGACCATGATCGATGTAACTCGGTCGAAACATCGTCGGGATGATGAGCTATTTATTTATCTCGTAATTTTAGTGCGCGATTAGTCCCGTAGTATTTAATAATAACGTGTTCGAATCGCGATTAAAAACAACAATTTTATACTAGGTCTTTCACCCTCGACCACATCGTAGCTTACCATTAGGCGAGAGAGATGGTAGTCTAACGCGAACATATTCTCGATAGAAACGATGTTCAATGTTAGTGTAGAGATGGCGACGATAATGATGAAGATCATCGAAGAAGAACAAATCGTATCGACGCCCACACCTAATACAAATCCCTCAAACTGAGGTAAGTAACCGAAGGAATGTTCCATAAAAGGATATGATCTCGAGTTGCGGATGTGAATGATAAAGATCGCATTCGTCTCAATAAAACGAAGTGTTGCATATCTAAATATAAATCGAAATAAGATCAGATCGTAAACGAAACGAAAGCAAACCAATAAAATGAGAATGTCGTTAATGATAATGAGGTAGTATAATATTGGCGGAGTTATGTCTGCCTTTCACAAATCAGTTAGGTACAGATATATTATTTTATTAGCCAATCCGCAAATAGAATTGACATTTTCTTGGAATAAGACTCAATCTAGAAGTTAAATTATAAGAGATATTACAAAGTTTTTGTACTCACCTTTTGATAAGTTCAATAGTGATATTGAGATACTTTTTTTGCTGTGGACTGTCCGTGTCTAGGTTAGGTTGTTATTTATTTAAGTTTGGTAGACGCTACGATTCCAGACACAGATAATAGATATTGCAAGAATTACATTATTGAAAGCAAAGTTACAAAAACTAATACAAGTATTGCCGATTGAACACACACAACAGCAGCAAACAAAGGAGTACACAGACGCTTTTTTCTATGGCCAGTTCCAAATCAGATTCCAAAGTATATTTTTCCGAAATTCTAAAGTGGCAAAAAGGCGAATGAGTCAAAAGTCCGTTACTTCATTGACTACACAAATAAAGACGCTTGGTCGTCGCCGCGATGATCACAATAACAAAGTAAATTTTGTCCAAAAAAGTGCTTGTCGTTCTCGGAAGCGTCGCGACACCCAACAGGAAAATGTGAGGTATATATAATTGACAACGTGTACTCACTTCGAGACGATATCCCGTTGATAGATATGGATCTGCCTGATCTGTAACAACACACAAAAAATATATCAGTACAACTGTTACTAATCCGCTTGAATGGCTCCAGAAAAGAGAGCTAGTACCGGACTGGTTACAACTTTTTGTGCGCGGATTTCTTACATATCTTGTAAGCTGAGACACCTGGTGCTAGTTACTCGTACCTCATGATAAGATAGATACCTTGTACCAGTGTATACGTATTAATATCTATAGGAATGTAGTAAAACAATCTTACAGATACCGATAGTGTTAGGTACCTTCAAATACTGTAATAAGTTCATGACACCCTAATGAGGAAACACTGAACTAAAAACCGTGAATGTGTTTTTAGGGTTCCGTACCCAAAGGGAATAACGGGACCCTATTACTAAGGCTTTGATGTCCGTCTGTCCGTCTGTCTGTCACCGGGCTGTATCTCATGAGATACAGCCCGGTAGCTCCATGATAGCTAGGCAGCTGAATTTTTCACAGATGATGTATTTCTGTTGCCGCTATAACAACAAATACTAAAAACAAAATAAAATAAATATTTAAGGGGGGCTTCCATACAATAAACCTGAATTTTTAGACGTTTTTCGCTTTATATTAATCATGGTAACAGGTAGGTGCTTGAAATTTTCACAGAATATTTAGTTTTATTTAGATTATTAGGAATTTGTGTGTGAATTCGCTAATCCGCAAGCGGATCAGTGAGGTCAATTTGACCCAAACGCCTTTCGAGAGCAAACCTATGTTCAGAGCTAATACTACGATCACACAGAGTTGTTACTACTTCGAGGGGTCGTTTCCTCGATTTTGTATCATGTCCCTATCCACGTCTGAAATTCCACACCAAATACAAGCAGTGACGCAAAAGCTCTACGTTTCGACGATTTGAGTAGTGTTTTACGGTAAAACACTATCCGACAGCTCGACACGTGGTATAAGCCATTACCAATCCATCAAGCGGTCAAACGCTGAAATATTGAGTAATTTACAAAGCCAGTGTCGGGTGCCGTGTTACCGCACCGTAACATTATAACAAGGCTGGTTTCCCAATTCAATGGTAATCGTCAGGTGCCGCTTCAAATTAGGCCCACTAATGGAATTGCTTGAGCTTTTAAGGAGGTGTAAGTACTTCCTTAATCATATCAATCGGCTGAGTGTCGTTGTTCTCGTTGATGTTGTGTATTACTTGGCGGTTGTTTGTTGTATTTCCATTCCTAGGGGAACGGAACGACCAGCCGGCAGTCTACCAGCTAAAGATGACATCGTCACGACGCAGGGAAACATTTGGATGAGATTTGCACAGGGTCGGAGAGTATGGTGTATTAAAAAGATGTCTATAGAGGTGAATCGATGCCATAGCCAGACGTGAATCGATAAGGTGTGAAATGAAACAGTCTCTATCATACAGAACTAATATAATAAACTATACTGTCTCTCTACCTCTTGATGAGTGGCAGTCGCATTCTTAGAGCTAATTCATCAGCATTCAGTATCGCAGACTAAAGACCGCTACTTACAAGCAGTTCACAATAGCAAACCGCTTAGAAAAATCATCCAAGTGATCAAAGAAAACACCGCGAAAACGAGAATCACAGTAAATAATTAAAGCTGCTCGTTACTCGTAACTCATCGACACCAACATCAATTAGAGTTTTATAGACTTCTTTCCCAACATGAATGCGCATTCCGGCTATCAATAGCGCTCGCTCATGCAGCTGAAGGCATGCCAAGCCGCAGGCGTGTTCTAGTACACAATAAAAATGATTGCACAGTATAAACCGATCCTTTTATGTGGCGGTCGATAAACTGGTCCGGCGCAAAAAGAACGGCAAAAACTGGCCGCGATCAATGCTCTGTGCCATTCTGGAATTGCTAATCTCTATTCTGGCACATACATAGGTAGATGAATATACAATACAGTACATGATACTGTTTCACTGCTTTAGTTTCGACTATCACTGCTATCGATTTAAAAAAGAATGGATAAGATTAAACGCTACGCCGACGACGCTGATCTAACACTACGTCGAACCAAGTTGTAAAATCTAAATCATAATAATGGTCTCCACAACGGGATTTTCGTTTCCTTTTTAAACTAGATAGGTTTGCGTCAGATTAAATTTTGATCTTGGTAGTAGAGATGCTGTCTAGGATGTAGCATGCTTACCTCAAAAGTTTACTCTAGATTTGAAATTTATTAAAAATTCAGACTCAGGTAGAGCCAATGTCTTTGCTGTTCGTTTGTTTGTGTTTCAATGTATACAAGAGTTGCAGCAAAAAACTTAGCTTAGGCTTTTCGTCATTCAGGGCGTATCTACAGTTTCTAAAAAATCATAATCCACAATGATTAAACGCCTACAATTTGGGGGCTTTAGAGCAATCTCAAAATAATGAGACGGAAGCCGCATAGAAAAGATAGATGACCGTGTTATTGGCCATTACTGTCTGTCATTTAAATTGAAGGTGGTAATTTTTCTAAATGATTATAACGTCCGTCGATAGACACATCATGTTTGCTTCAATGACGTCAACATGGAGAGAAACGTGAAATACAATGTTCACTAATGAAATGAAAATTTGACGATAAACTATTTTCCTGTACTTTAAGATAAAAAATCTAGAAAACTACGTCAGTAACGTTTCAACGGCTTGTTTGAAAGAAGAGTTCCTTGAAAGATAAAGTTTAAAAAAATACGACCGAGAAAACTATTATTTTCGTAAGTAATATTAATAAATGAAGTTAAATATTGAAGGAAACTAATGTGGTTTTCACCAAGTGCGGTCTACTAACAGAAAAATATTTACATATTTATATGATAATTTCCTTTTTTTAGATGTCGGTACATATTATATTTCTGGAGAACATGGTAAAATATAGAGCAGCCAGGTCATTAAATCTATTTATGAACCACAAACATTCCAATGGGGGGTAATTATCGGCCTCTGAAGTTAATTGCTCTATATGATAGTCATTATGCACGCAAGACGAATGAGATGGAGGATGAAACTCAGCTGCTTGCTGCTTGTATATGAGTTTTATTATGATAACTTACACGGTACGCAAATGTCATAAAAATAAATATAACAAAAGAAAGGTTCATTTTATTATGACTCTAGCGAGTAGAAACCAACTGAAAATGCGGTCTAAGATGTAGTAAGCTTACCTCAGATGGTTAATCTAGACTTGAAAACGCATATATTGTGCTTGATCGGCAATAGACTCGGGCAGAGATTTACATTTTCGGGTTTGAATTTTCTTTGCAAACAATCACTATCCAATAGCTTTTCGCAAAAAATGGCAAAACCACCTTCCATCGTGTACAAAATTCGAATATTTCACTCGAATTGTTTTCATTATTGTTGATTTATCAAAAACGGCTCAGCCGATTACTGTAAAATTTAAATGGGACCACCTCGGGAGTGTAAAATACTCTTTCCTATATATCTAAATATCTATATTTCCTATTATTATTATATATTTCCTGTATACTGTTAGCCGCATAATCGACTCTCCGAGTCGATTGGTATCGGCACATCCCTAACGCGCGCCAAGAGAGGGCACAACACTAGCGACGCTACAGATTTAGATAAGGAACGAGCAATGGCGCGCATTAGTATCTTTTGTAATATTGATAACGATTAGATTAAAAGTGTAATTGGTGCTATACCAGACTTTATAATACGCCCACGATCGACCACTAACAAAATAAGGGAAGTCAGGCGCATCCTTTTATTAGTTCAGAAGTGAAATGAACCAATGTTAATAAGCGCCGGCCGGCTTTCGGCGCTTGCGTTTTCTTTCTGTTTTAGGTGAATATACGGTTGTTTATTACGAAAGCATCTATTACTGTTGTTACCAGCTGTAAAAAGCATCGAAAACAGTAAACATTTACTTCACGTAACACGCAAGATGTGAAGCTGTGTTGTAATTGCGTCGTAGAATAGACCGGCACAAAATGTTCAAAACGTATGGGTAAAAATGCCTTGAAATCGTGAAGAAAGTACGTGAAAACTGTTATCTCGTCTTATGTTGCCGTGTGCTAGCTGTGGAACCCGTAATACTGTGAATAACGGCGAAATATGTGTGGAAAAACGTAAGCTACGACTAACTGCGTCATTGTTGCTTGTAAGTACTGAAATATGACGCAATATCATCGAATACAGGTAAATTTCTGAATTACTTACGTAGTATGACCCCCAAACCAGGTATTAGTGATACCAAAGTGCATTTGTCTGGGCATAAAAGATAATAACCTATTCTTGCAACATTTGCATTGCATCCTGTTGAAAATGCTCAGAGTTCTAATTGGCCAAGTACCTAGTGCTAGCATGTATACACAGGAGTTGGCAACTAAACCATCATGAAATAATGATGCATACAATATGTAAGTATTAATTCAGTACTTAACAGTGAGATATCTGTATCTAAATCAACAATCTATACTTAGTGTTGACATATTCTGGGGTCATTGACCTACACAGTTTATTATCAAAGGTCAACTGGGTGTTTGTTTCCAAACTTGCAGAATGACCATAAAGGGCCATAGACTGGGCTATAAGTTGCATCCATGCTGCATTATATGTATCGTTCTTAGCCTACAACGTGATAATGTAAGTAGAAGTGTTTTATTACCAATAAATACTGGAATGGAGCCTGGCCAACATAGCCAGTGACAGCATAAACTAGCTGTGTCATTTATAATGCACTACATTGTGGAGATAACATGGTAAGAATTATATTAGGTACGTGGAATGATACTCAGTCACAGTATGAAAATCAGATATGACTGTACTGCGGAGGTCTCAAGGCACACTTCACTGGCATGACCCGCTAAGGCTGACTGGTAACAAGCAGGGACTGAAAGTATTCCTGCCTGTGGTTGTTAATTCTTGTTAAATGTGAGTGGTGGCACTAATGATTATACTGTCATCTCTAATACAATTTCATGTCAAGGTTGGTCCGGATAATACATTAGTAAAAAAATGCAATTTCATTGGAACGTTGGTCCGGACAAGACACATTTACTACCCGGGGTGAGAATTTATGTTTGGCTACTGTGTATCACACAAACTACCATGTGCATGACTGTTATTATATAGTTTCAGCCTACTCTGATGTGACTGAATTATATGGTCACTATTGGTCACCCATCCATAAAAGTTCAGAATTTTGAATGTTGACCGTGAAATACAAAATTACAAAAGTAAGTTAATATAATGTGGCTTATACTTGTCTGCACATAAGTATATCATTTTTATGTATTGCCAATATCATGGTGTCACACAACTATAATATTTTTGACTGAAATTCCATGGCCACCCATCCAAAAAGGTACATCTGTAAACATGGTAAGTGAAATGTGAAATTGCAAAGGCACATATATTATTATTGTTGAGATAGACTTAGTGGACAGGTCTATTGGTAATTTTGTATATCATTTGTAGTCCATGTGTCTCAACATTTTCATCGAAAAATATAAAAACATTGTTAAGGCTGTACGCTCTTAAGGGTGTACGACTTAAGGACATCATGTTATTGTTGTACCTTGAGTAACCTGAAACACTTTGGGCTGTAAAACTACTACTGTTTAACCGAGCCAAAACGTTGACCCCAATGGGCTGACTGACATGTCCTAGTGTCAGAATTTCGGATGGTGACATGTATCATGTAAATATTTGGAATGTTCTATGACTAGTCAGATTAGAAGCTAACAAAACAATGTGGCAGCGTTAACAATGAAATGGGGCACGTTATGGGCGAAGTGATTTGCTGTAATATTTTTTACAGGCGTCTTCGAATTTTGATTTATGTTTCATAAATGAACAGTAACAGTGTATGATGGTTTTTGATAACACTATAATGTATTGTTTATCATTTTCATGTCCAACGGACGAGAGCGGAGTACAGAAATGTGTTATGACAACAATACCAAGGAATATACTCCACCAAAGCGAATGGACCTTGAGCATCAAGTGGATGGACGGTGTCCACCTCACCGAATGCGAGACACTATGACGGCATATTCCTCTGACGATTGAGGCGTAAGTTATCAGCAAGGACATTCGAAGGTTAAGTATGGAATGGACTATAGAAACCAGTGAGTTACTATAAAATATAGTGGCCTTCCAACAGGATTGATTTTATGTCGAGTTATCAGTTGCGACACAATTGACATTGATTGATTGATACGACAGAGCACCGATTCAGCGCGAGACCATCAACATGATCATCCTCAGCGACAGTATGGGTGTGTGACGCATAGCATCACATGAGGTAAACATTGTTATTATCGTCAGGGCATGTAAGGAGCATGGTGTATGGGTACGTCATCAGTCATCATTATCACGATTACAGTTGGTGAATTGTAATTCTTGGAGCTGACTCGTGCATGAGGTAATCATTGATTATGAACAAAGCCTACAAAGGCAAGTGGTGATCGTATCTGATCAGGATTTGAGCTGCCATATATTACTAATAGCTTTACTACTGTACTGAATTTTATTAGCCTACTGCTGAACATAGCCTACCCACAAAGGCGGTTGCCGAATTGTTGCCTATCCTGTGCGTTTGGTACTCAACGTCGATGATGACCATTGTCGATCGTACCAACTGTGGCCTACTAGAATGTGTTAAGGTTATCATCATTGATCACGCTAACTGAAGAATTATTTTCGGTGGTCATGGCTGATTGTAATACGCAGAGCCTAGCTCGAGACAAAATGATGATCGCTGTCCTGTATGAGTGGGGCTGTAATCGGAATCGAACTTGGACAGCTTAAGGTGAGCATGCTTAATCGTATTAAGTGTAAGCCTATCTACAGCATCGAGATCAATTGTATGGGCTCTTTGAACCTCTGTGAGCGTGATCCTTCTATAAACACATTGGTGAGTAGTCATGATAATTTTAGCTCTCTGTGAGTAACTTGGTGAGTGGTTATGGCAACTGTGGTAGGAAAGTCCCTGACCTTCACGAGGCGTATTACCTGATGCTGAAGTCTCTCCGCGAGACAGTCTGTTCTTCATCGAACGGGACGTGTACCTGAAGTCTCTCCGCGAGACAGTCTGTTCTTCATCGAACGGGACGTGTACCTGAAGTCTCTCCGCGAGACAGTCTGTTCTTCATCGAACGGGACGTGTACCTGAAGTCTCTCCGCGAGACAGTCTGTTCTTCATCGAACGGGACGTGTACCTGAAGTCTCTCCGCGAGACAGTCTGTTCTTCATCGAACGGGACGTGTACCTGAAGTCTCTCCGCGAGACAGTCTGTTCTTCATCGAACGGGACGTGTACCTGAAGTCTCTCCGCGAGACAGTCTGTCCTTCATCGGACGGGACGTGTACCTGAAGTCTCTCCACGAGACAGTCTGTTCTTCATCGAACGGGACGTGTACCTGAAGTCTCTCCGCGAGACAGTCTGTTCTTCATCGAACGGGACGTGTACCTGAAGTCTCTCCGCGAGACAGTCTGTCCTTCATCGGACGGGACGTGTACCTGAAGTCTCTCCGCGAGACAGTCTGTTCTTCATCGAACGGGACGTGTACCTGAAGTCTCTCCGCGAGACAGTCTGTTCTTCATCGAACGGGACGTGTACCTGAAGTCTCTCCGCGAGACAGTCTGTTCTTCATCGAACGGGACGTGTACCTGAAGTCTCTCCGCGAGACAGTCTGTTCTTCATCGAACGGGACGTGTACCTGAAGTCTCTCCGCGAGACAGTCTGTTCTTCATCGAACGGGACGTGTACCTGAAGTCTCTCCGCGAGACAGTCTGTCCTTCATCGGACGGGACGTGTACCTGAAGTCTCTCCGCGAGACAGTCTGTCCTTCATCGGACGGGACGTGTACCTGAAGTCTCTCCGCGAGACAGTCTGTCCTTCATCGGACGGGACGTGTACCTGAAGTCTCTCCGCGAGACAGTCTGTCCTTCATCGGACGGGACGTGTAGCTGATGTCTCTGCCACGAGACAGTCTGCCAGCTATGGTAGGACGTGTAGCCAAATCTCCAAGTCAGATTGAGGCTGTCAGCTATGATATTGACGATCTTGTTTCCGATACCGTTTCAATAACATTGGAAAGCGAGAACCAGACATCTGGTCGTAACATCTTCGAGCAGCGCAACAACAGCTGCTCAACTACAGCTGGCGAGTCCAGAGGCGCTGCATCCGCTTCAGCGCCCGAGCCGGTGATGCTGTTCCAGAGCGGTTGCCGACTGCGGCGACATCTGGACGAGACTGCATCACTGCACCACGGCTCTCCACGCGACTACAATGCACGCTTGGAGCGATACGGTGACATTGTTCTATACTGTATGGTAACATCCACCTGTGGGTCTGTATAACATTATTTTCTAACCATGGAATTGGATATCGTTTAGAATTTCAATTCAAGTTCTGACAATTTTAAGTCAAAGGGAGATACATTAAGAAGTCTACGACATAACGAACCAAAATACATTCCTGATGTTGCAATGATTTGGTTCGTCTGAGTGGCTCGCGATTCGCAAAACATTCAGTCTTGTTATATGATGTTAATCGACCGAAAAGTATATCCTGATGTCACGTACAGCACCATTGAGGCTGAGTAAGTTCACAACCTCTTCAGAATGAGGACCTGTGTTTAACGTTTGTTGTTTGTGAAAAGTTGCTGCCCATGGCCCAGTTGCTTCTGTGTTCAGTGCAGGAGTCCAGTTGCTGAGAGTGCCACGGGGACGTGGACTGTGATCAGGATGGCCGAATCTGTTAGCCGCATAATCGACTCTCCGAGTCGATTGGTATCGGCACATCCCTAACGCGCGCCAAGAGAGGGCACAACACTAGCGACGCTACAGATTTAGATAAGGAACGAGCAATGGCGCGCATTAGTATCTTCTGTAATATTGATAACGATGGGATTAAAAGTGTAATTGGTGCTATACCAGACTTTATAATACGCCCACGATCGACCACTAACAAAATAAGGGAAGTCAGGCGCATCCTTTTATTAGTACATATATAGTATACCCTTTCGAAATAAAAAAAAAAATTCGATTCTGTATATAATTGGCGAAATTATCGATGAACATACACAAAAAAAAAATACATACACGCGAAAATAGAACCTCCTCCTTTTTGGAAGTCGGTTAAAAAGAAGGTTCTCAATTCGACTGCATGTTTTTTTTTATGCGATGTTACTCGATTACTCCGCCAATCATGAACCTATTTTGATTGTTATTGTTTTGTTTGGTAGAGTATATCAGAGGAAGTTACATTTAAATTTTATCGATATCGGTCGAGCGGTTTTTGTAAAAACAACAATAATCTAAAAATTGTATTACATCGATTCGAGCGAATTCGAAAATTCTACGCGTGAAGTCGGTTATGCCGTTTTTGGCGAAAAATAAATTTGATCATCTTGTTTACTGTACTGTACCAGCCTTTTTAATAGTCCACTGCAGGACGTAGGCCTACCCACGAAGGGTGATTGGGCCATTTCCACCACGCTGGCCCAGTGCGGGTTGGTGGTGGATTCACATACGCCAACGAATTTCTTCTACGGACGTATGCAGGTTGCCTCACGCATGATGTTTTCCTTCACCGAAAAGCCAGTGGTGTGAAATTTTGTATATAAGTTGCAAAGAAACTCATTGATACGGGACCGGGATTGAACCCACGACCTCAAGAATGACAAGCCACTGTTACAACCACTAGACCACCACGGCTTCTTGTTTAGGTCGTGAAATAATATTACAAATGCAACCTTGCGCAAGACCGATTCGCCGCTTTGTTGCGACTGCTTGAGAATGGAAGATACCTACCATATTTTGATGGAATGTGTCCGGAACGAGGCGCCCAGACGCCTTTTATTCCGAGGCAGTTCCATTGGTTTATGTAATTCGTATTTAGCTCAACCTACAGCTGATGAGACAAAGAAGATACTAGCCATGGTGAAAGCCGGTCTAGCTAATAGGACCAATGTATTGTAAATATTTAAGATCTAATTGTTTTTTCTACTAGTGCGCCATTATCGCTGTGCGAAAAAGCACTTTAATAAAGATTTAAAAAAAATGCAACCTTATTACATCTAACAATAGAAACGACAAATCATTGAGCTCTATTTTAATGCCGCATTTGCATCTACGAGTACGTTTGTTTGAGTCACTCCGCGAATCAATGGATTGTTCGCCAATGACTCAGAACCACTCACTCATAACATGTTTAATACGGACCAGTATTAATACAATTTCGAGGAAAACCAATCATGCCGGCAGGATAACTTCGAAAAATATCTCGAGATCAGTCGCTGGTCAGAATTATCTTTTAACAATTTCTGTATTTTGGATAATTATTTTCAGGCCTTTATGTCAATTTTGAAAAAATCTTTTTTCCGTTTTTATTACAAAATGTGTTTTAACATGTTTTTTAGTAGGTATTTTTAATTATGTACTTAATGCGTGCCTATTATATTATGATGATTCATTGTTCATTGGCGCATCAATGTCCAACCAGTATTTTTAACGCCAACAAAGGAAAAAAGAGATAGCTGGCTGCGATTAATATCACTTCGAAGAAAACCAATCCCGCCACCAGGATAACTTTAAAAATGAGTACTTAAAATTGGTGTTTTTCGCTCTCTACGATTACATCAAAAGATATCAAAGCCAACTTTTCTTTCACATATAATAAGCACTATGATAAAAGCTAGATAAGGTTATTAGAAATCCACCGTGTTACCATAAGAGATTTAAACACGCTTTAGGCATAGTTCAACATCGCAAAATGTTTTATGCGTAACAAATGTTTAATCCGTACTTGGTTCTTTAAATCTTTCGTGGTAACGTACGATGGTGGTGTAAATTGTGGACACATATGTTTCACAAAAGAAGTCCCTCATTCCCCCACTCGTCGCCACAATCGCATAGCCGACCCGTTAAAATTAGTTCCACTTATTTCCGAGGACTCCTTTCGTGATACGGACTCTAGTTTTACTCATGCAGATATATACTAGAGTTCTTTTCACAAAAGAAGTACATCAGACGCGTCCGCCTAGCCTATCTGACAAAATAATTATTTTTCGCAAAAAATCGCAACACCGACTACAGAGTACAGAATTCGAATAATTTACACACACACATTTGAAATCAAAAACGGCTCTGACGATTTCGATAAAATTTAAATGGGACCACCTCGGAAGTATACTCTTTCGAACTAAATATATTTTTTTTAAATTGGTTCACAATAAGCGCAAATAACGATGAACATACACAAAAAAAAAATACATACAGACGAACTTAGTACCTCCTCCTTTTTGGAAGTCGGTAATTAGTTTTACTTCTTGCCGCGGAACTTCTTTGCAAATGTGTTAGTGGAATAGCTATGGCCGGTTGAAAGGCCGTTAATAAAATTTAATTAGACCGTGAAAAGAAACTTTGGAACATGCTGGCAACTTTATCTATGAACTTCCTATTCGGAAGTTTGGATTAAGTTCGGACTTCGAGTTGCGGGAGTATTGAAATTAGATGGACTGTAAAAACATACTTTCTTACAAATTGTTTCTGTAATTATAGACTAAGATATACCTATTTTTTTCAAAGTTAAAGTTTTTCAAATAAATGTATAATGTACATTTAAAGTTTTATAATACAAAATTATCGAATGTACGTTTAGAAAGAGTAGTAAATTATTTATTTAAAGGAATAAAAAATAAGTCAACATTTCATTATAGCTGTGCTGTGAGAAGGCTTATGGCTCATATAATGATGATATTAATGATGATTGTAATCAGTTTTTGACCATGATACGGTAACTAACCACTACTACGTAAATTAGTATAGACTGAGTGGTTCTGACTAGCCCCTGGTATCAAAGTCTGAAAGTTACCATTTTTATCGTGACTCTGTACCAACGCCAAAAGCTCCCCATGACCCTCTAGATTTACCTTTTTCTTCTTTTCTGCTTTTTAAAAATATGGCCACGACACTCGTCTACATTTGCCATTTTTCTGTATGTGGCGGAACTACAAGTACGGAATCACGTTTCGAGTCCACATTCCTCATACGAACTGCCAGAATGTGGAACGCTTTGCCTGAGTCTGTCTTCCTGCTAAAGTACAATGTAGGTGTCTTCAAATCCCGAGCAAATAGGTATCTTCTAGGTAAACGTGTTACATCCTAGACCGCATATTTGCTTAACATCAGGCAGTGTGTAGTCAAACGCAAACCTATACGAAATAAATAAAAAGCCTTTAACATATCTGAATAGTAAAAAGCAACCGGGACCTATAATTCAGCGTATCATCCGAGCCACAAGTAGCGCTCTGTCGTATAATCCACAGTAGATATACTAACAGTACGTATAATACTTTGATTTCATTGAAGACCAAGAAGGCAAGGTTAATCCAATGAAATCACACTGCTAAAAATAACATCCATAAACCAACAAACATAGAATCGAAGGACAACACAACTATAATATCCACGACAACAATCGCCTACAAATTGATCATCTGTTATAGTTGTTAGTAGTTACCCGAAACAAACATAATATACGGAACCAAACGTACAATCAACGGGACAAAATCGTAGGGTTACCAGCAACTGTTAAAAATTGTCATCATCATTTTAGTCCAGAACATCCAATGCTAAACATAGGCTTCTCCTATACAATTCCGTGTTGTTTTGCGTGCAGGAATTGCCGGATACGCTTCGGAAAGTGCGCCCAGGAGTAGCACAATCTGGCCACCTGCCCCTTTCTTCTATAGTACGGCTAGACAGACGCGACCAAAGCGCCACCCTTTTATGGTGAACATTCCGCTCGTTGGAACCAAGCGTTTCGAATCCTCATTCCTCATACGAACAGCCAGAATGTGGAACGCTTTGCCTGAGTCTGTCTTCCCGCTAAAGTACAACGTGGGTGTCTTTAAATCCCGAGTCAATAGGTATCTTCTAGGTAAGCGTGCTACACCCTAGACCGCACATCTGCTTAAGATCTGGCAGTATGTAGTTAAACGCAAACCTATTCGGAAAATTAAAAAAAAAAACTATTGGAAGCGTCTTGCATTCAGCGCGATCCTGACAATCATCTGTCTGGTGGTTGGACGTCCTACGCCGCGGGTGCGAGATCTCCGTCCCAGAACTTTGCAACTCCTCGACCAACAGTCCTGATTGCTAAGCCCTGCCTACTGCCATTTCCAATCTGCTGGGGGACACTTTTTTCTACTGTGTGGTTGGGTGGGGTTGAACAGGACAGAAACAGTTGGAGTTTTTAGGTAAGTATTTAAAATTGAGATCCAAACTTAAACTATCATACTTAATAAATCAAATTTCATGAAATTTAATTCATAAATGTGGAAGTTATAAGGCTTTGTATTAAAGGGACGGACGGACACAACAACCCTAAAATCCTGTCTATTCGGGCTATCCAGCCCTAATTACGTGTAAAAAGTTGTCAACCCTACACACTGATCACACGTAATGATAAATGATTCGATTTTAATTCACCGATACAAACAGACAAACACAGCGCTCGACGCCATACATCATGGCATTACATGGTGACGCGACGACGCCTTCTAATTTAATTTTAACCACTTCTTTCGGAGGTTCGTTCACCTACATTTTCAGAGGGGTTTGAACTTGTGACCTGTACTTCCGCGGCACAGCGTGTGAGGCGTCATTCAGTTGGACGTAGGTGACCTCTGTGCTGGAAATGCTGACAGTAGTGCGGCTTGCATATTCTTTAGCTTTCAAGTAAGTGTTTTAGGTCTACAATCTATGATCCATCTTCGGCCACAACGTAGATTGACATCAGATGAGTTGGTGTCCTAAATGCAATCCTATCAATACATATAAATTCTACGCTCACAGCCATAGCGTAGCAAATCGAGGCTATAGTGGACAGGAGACATAATAATTATGTAAAATCATAAAAGAAGCATAAGGTGCTCTGATGGGGATCTCAGCAGGTGAGAATATCCACACCCAAGGAGATATAACATGCGCTCTTATTAAAACTGCAGGTACATATTTTAACCAAGAATCTCAGTGGTCTTTTTCAAAAACAATACACATTTTAACGATTTCTACGTATCCTGATCAGTAGGTATATTAACTTTCTTAATCAGTAGATACTAACTGTCGTTCTAGCCGTTTAGCCATATCAGAGGCCTTCATGGGGCTTAAAACATTTGATGCTAGCCAGCTAGCCTATACGAACTTATTTACTTAGTACTAATTCAGATAATCAGACAACATTTTTCAGTAGCAGCTAAGCGGAAATCTAAAACAGTCAACAGCCTATTAATTCCAAGTAATTAGACCTAGACTGAAACTTAGTCAAAACATCCTCATAGCAACTACCTTTCAGTAGAAGTCTACCGCATAGCCAAAACATCGGAGGTCTATCGTACGGAGCCATTAGTCCAGTAACCCGATCTCGACCGCTTACAATCTAAACCGCTATCGCGCAGAGATATGAGTGAACATAGAGCGAGTGAACTATGAACCCTGACTCAATCCGATACAAAGCGGCGCGGAGCCGACGGAAGGCGGTTCAAGATTCCGAGAAAGGATGTAGCCAGGACGGTGCTTCTCAGACCACGATAAAATAATGATATGCACGTTACATACTACAGTTACAGCTACAATACTAGCACGGGTTCCTTACGAAAGAGTCAAAATGACCAGTCATTCAGGTCTGATCATAGTCAAAGTGTATCGTAAAATATATTGTTTTGTGTTTATCAATGGATGATGATGTGGTTCGTGTTCGTGACTAGTCATTTTCGGTCACAAAGTATTGTCACCGTAGCATGGTACGAGAAGCTGTCTCCATAGTAACATTTTTTCTTAAAATCTAGCAACGACAAAAAAAAAACAATTTTAGGCGATGGTCTTTGCCTATTCCTTCCAACCTTAAACACAGACTAAATAAAAAAATCTGACCTTTTAAAAGAACAAATCAAAATTTTCGCGCGTTCCTCAAACATGTATGCTAGACATGCCTCTGGGCTCGTGGGTGGCTGGAGATTGGGCTCTAGCCATCCACTCAAACGGGCCCGGGTGGCCACATTGTCGTATATGACTGTATGCGTCAAATATTGATTGCAGGACGTTATAGAAAAGTGCTGGGAGCTCCGGTGCGTTCCCCTGGAGATTCAGGAACTTCCAAGACAGCACAAAGACAGGCCGCCGAGGGGGTTTAGTGGGTGCAATCCTACATAACCCGGCTGTACCCCGAAGCAGTTGGGCAAATTACGAAGATTTCGCCCTCGTAAAAAAAAGACATAACGTGTAAAGTTATACAAAGTGAACTATTAACTATTACAAGCCATTGAGCTAGGTCACCGGTGGCTGGCACCAGAATCGCTAGAATCATCTGACTCATAGCCAAGTGATCTGCATCCGTACATGATTAGAATAGAGTTAACAATTCGGTGTTCAATTCATTCCGGCTTGATTAGCGACTGATGCTAATGGAGTAGTTTTCCAATCGTTTTTCCTCAAAGACTCACACCAACCTATACGTATACCAGAAACTACGTACCTATGCTTCAAACGCAAGTAAGCTTAGGTACTCTACCTGCGACTTCGTCATCGATTTGTGTAAGTATCACCTTTATTGATATCCAATTACATAATACAATGCAACTATGCTAATTAGATCCTTTGTAGACAATCATTGGTCAGGATACAAAATAATCAAACAAGGTTCAGTATACTACGGACTAGAGACAGATTCATCGTAACTTTATTTCCAATTTAGCAATGATCAGCTTTTTGCCACGGTTTTCAATTCATACCGCCCGCTTCACCATAGAAGGCTCTGCAGATCCTTTCAAGCCGTTCAAACAAAGATGCCAGCCTACACCGATCAAAGTTCAAAGCATCTGTCAATTGTGTAGCTAGGAAAACGCCTAATAAAGCGTCGCGACATGACCCATCAGCTATATTTAGCGAAGTGGCGGGCGCCCCATAAAATTTGAATGGCGGTACTCAGTAGGTACCGCGACCTTGCCGATGGCATAGGTCTCGTGATTCATCCGCCCACAAGTGGCACATTGTTGGGATATGTCACTTGTGCAGAACCGGTCATGGGGACTTTGGTCCTGCGCGAAGGTCATACGCGATTTATGATTATGTTAGGATGTTAGGACGATGCTGTCGTGGGAACGGACGATTTGTGGCCCCATAACCATGCATGATATATTATTATGGGTAATTTGACAATCAACTAACGACTCACTTGCTTAATTGGCTTTGAGATGGGAAGTATGTGACGGATAAACCTTACGAGTATCATGTACCTTAAGAGTGGGCTCTGTTGTTTTTTTTTCTTGCGAAGAACGATTACTCGGTTTATCAGAGGATTTGATTGATTGATTTCTTTTAAAAATATCTTTAAGGCACTAAAATGTACAACAGACATTAAATTACAAGAATAAGTTGATTCTATAGGTGATAAGAAAGTGCTGTACGGAAGGCAAGTCTGCATGCTTCATCGAAGATGAAGCTAGCAGATGATCGAAGATGAACCGCATCCTAGCTTACCATCAGCATGGCAAGGCGGTGGTCAAACGCGGATTTATACACATTAAAAAATAAGCTAAAACAAAAACAGGTGAGGTAGAGAATTTCTGAGGAGGCTTTTTGCAGTTCTCATTCTCAGTTTCAAACCTCTAGCCTGTCTAAGGTCATGTGAAACTGTAAATTTGTAAATACTGAATAGACTAATAACTGAACAAACGAGATTAGAACGCTATCTAAAATTGATGTAATACAATATCTCAAATAGAACGTAAGTTCTTTTTCCCATTCCACGAAACTTCCACTATCATCGTGTTTACCATAGAGTTTATTAACTTTGCTAGTAAGTTTGCCTATAAGATAAGCTTTCGACCTACATATATTGTAAATCAATGGCGATAAGCATCACATGTATTCAAAACAAACCTTATTTCTTAATCAAATCAAAAACCATTGAATAAAAATATTAATATTCGTATACTAACGACCACAACACTGTATTATAATATTATAAAACTTAATGCCAAACAATTTACATTTATAGACGATTCTCTTAACTAGGAATGGCGATCGAAACTGGTTAAATAGCTAATCCTATGGAATTTATTATTATTAGCTAACATTGTTCCACGTTAGTGCTATGTTAATGATGATGACTAACCTGTGTAGGTACTTATTCGCCAAACCAACATTCCTTACGTAATGATTCTGAATGAAACATGTGCCTATTGGAATACATAGTTGAAATATATTAACTTGAACTTTGTAGAGTAATAAATATGTACCTACTTCTATAGAAGATACAAATACTATAATATTCTTCAAGGTAAGTGCCTACATTACATGTGTGTAGAGTGTAATAGGCATAAACATTATAATAAATATAATACATGATGAGCTGAGCAATGAACATTCATCATGGTAATTATAGAAAATAAATATTTATGAATGTTAATTATGTTACCATTTGAAAGAATATATTTAAGCTAATTACTATTTATTTTTATATTTAGTTTTAATAGAATGATAACTAAAATCGGAGGTTTACATAGAATGACGTCGCCATTAGTATCTTATCGGGTTTGGGAGCGAGAGGTCCAGCACTAGTGTCCTGCATGGGATGTTTTATGAGGTTCAAAGTCGGCAATAGCAGGTGAGTATAGAACAAGTACAAGGAATAGAGGAAGAGATCCTGGAAATATGCTTCCGTCAGATTACAAAAGCTTTCGTTCTAAGGAGAATAATCACAGATCAGTGAACAATAATTCACCGAACCACCATGTTGTTAGGAGCAGTGCCCAACGAGCACATAACTCCACATTACTGCCCCCGTCTCATCCACTAATATTTTTATGTGAGTCCATAAACACGTGACCGCTGTTATTGTCGCTGCTAATCGACAATTCGTATTCAAGAGGACACCGGAACAACACCGATTAGCTATTCCATTCACAGATTACACACATTATTCGGAAACCCTCCCTCGTTCCAATTCCGAAACCTGTTCCACGGAAGTACCTTTTAGATCCTAATCAAGGGGAGAACTGTTCCACCGAGAATCATGAGAATCCACCCAAAAAAGGTGTGAAGAATCAAATAGCAGCGGGCGTGTTACTTTTCAAATTAGAGCACCTCCAGCCTTGAAATTTATCTTTCAACCCTACTGCTAGCAATCCTTCTGGTGTACCATTGTTGAGAATTTGTTACAGTCTCTCGGATGAGTTATTCACATTCGCAATAGCTACCTTGTGCTAATATGATAAGGTTTGATATGCATTGAATGGTCGATACACGGTGACAGCGTACGATTTAGGGGATCGTGAAAGGGTTTAAAAGTCGATTTGACACAGGAGCCCCGGGGACGGGATAAAAAATAAATAAACAGTGCCCCAATCTCCCGTCGGGGGGCGCCTGTGCCGCGAGGTGTGAACAAACAGGCAGACAAACGGATTGCTTATTTATTTTACACAACAATCGGACAGCGACGCGGCCCACCCGCGGACGCGCGACATCGTTCAATGAGAATACAAAAAATATGAGACGCCCTAAAAGTGTTTTGTCATCGCCATCGCATACCCTAACGTGTGTGATTTTGACAAATTGGTGGTGTAATTTGGGCTGTAATTTTGTCATTGCCCTTTGGGTTGCGTAGTATAAACAAGATAGATTCAACGATGCATCGTGAACCATCTTCAGCTTTGAGCTCAAACTTCTCGCATCTTCTTTAGGGACTTCCGGAATCAAACGATAAAGCATAGAAATTATTAACAATAATCGGCCAAGTACGAGTCGGACTCGCGCACGGAGGGTTCCGTACTGTATGGGAGCTCCCCTTATTATTTATTTTATTTCAATTTATTATTAATTTATTTATTTATAATTTATTATTGAAAGGAATATAAAACTAAATATTCTGTGAAAATTTCAAGCATCTACCTGGTACCATTATTAATATAGAGCGAAAAACGTCTAAAAAATCAGATTTGTTGTATGGGAGCCCCCCTTAAATATTTATTTTATTCTGTTTTTAGTATTTGTTGTTATAGCGGCAACAGAAATACATCATCTGTGAAAATTTCAGCTGCCTAGCTATCATGGTTCATGAGATACAGCCCGGTGACAGACAGACAGACAGACGGACATCGAAGTCTTAGTAATAGGGTCCCGTTTTTCCCTTTGGGTACGGAACCCTAAAAACGAACTATCCAATCGTAAAAAAAAGCTTAAGAATATAGTAAATATATGTATAGGAATTCTCACAGCTATCTTACAACATAGTACAACTTGGGACGCATCATCATCATCACCGGTCTGTATCGACCTTCTGTCGACTGTATAGGCCTGCTCTCTTTTGTCCATAACGCATCTTGCTTTATTATTAAAATTACATATTTCACATCCTATAAAAGTTTTATAGTTTGTTATCAGTAATAGCACCTGTGCCAAGAACGGCAGTGTGACTAGTAGTAAGAATTAGGTTCAGAGCCGCGCGACGCCGCGGCACGTCCCGCCCATCAATCTGACGCCGAGAGTAATAAAGGAGCATTATTTTATACGCGTGACATCTTTTATTCAACATACCAATTATCCGCTTCAGTTTCTATATGAAAAGCCGATGTAATTAGTTTAATAAAATTGGTAAAAAAAAAAATTAACGGTTTCATGTATTAATAGCTAAAAATAATAATTCAAAAATAAAATTGCGGCTTTCGCCTGGAAGATTTCATTATGTACGTTGCGTCCGACGATTTTATTTTTGAGTCATTATTTTTTAGCTTTTAGTACATAAAACCGTTTAATTTAAAAAAGTTTTTCACCAATTTTATTTTTGTTTACTTTTTATTATGTTACTTACTACAAATGTTTGTTTCTGTGTTCTACATGAAAAGCCCTTTCATTTGATACCCATATTGAGGGGGTTGAGTAAAAAAATGTAATCCGACATGTTGTGGCGGTGGCTATCTAGTATTTACGTCAATCCTGAATACAAAAAATTGTATTGTCATTGAAACTAAAGCTGTGTATCAAATATCATATCATATAAGGGGGTCAAATTTCAATTACCTACTAGATTTGACCCAAAAAAACGGGCAAGTGAAGTTAAAATAAACCGTTCAAGAATGTTACTAGTACGAATGGTAAGGTTGATATAGTATTGAGTGAGAGTATCAAATTAATTAATTACCTACATAAGTAACATCTTTTTAAAACATTTATAGGGTGAATTCTTTAAACTAAATGACATAATGATATGTAAGATGTCCCTTAATATATATACTGATTAACTGTAAATTAAGACTACTTACTACTTGACCCAGAAAAAAGTTAAATGATATCAATATCAGATATTGATTTTCCGTAAGTACTTAAATGTTTTTACTACAAAATACACACACGTAACTTCGTAACGTATTTCGTTGAACATTTAAGGACTTTATCCTATGAAGTAGTAGATTGTTCGATATCTTAAGAATGATCCCAATAAAACAGTCATATTCATAATAACAATGAACTCTTTTCAGTTTACTTACTCTATTCCACGTAACCTGCCATTAAACTCTGTTAAATCTCTTCGCAAACGTTGATGCAATCGATAAAAAATGCGCGTAAAAATTCTCGTCTCCCAAATAAGATTTATCAACACATAGAACCGGCAAAACATAACATTAGCACCATTCCACTAACTTCTAAGAAAGTAGAGCCGATGACGTACTGTATACGAAGCCATAGTTAATCTTTGCCAGTCTAGAGAGTTACGCAAACCTGCAAAAAGCGAAGTGTAACGACCGAGCGGCTGCCCTTGAACTTGGCAACACGTGCCGGAGAGGACAGACGGACATGACGACACTATTAGCATTCAGAATACTTCTAGAAACGAGAGGAAACGCCATACGAGGCCCGTAGAGGTGCCTAAGTTAGCCAGTGATGCCGCCTTAGCCATCAAGGGCGGGGTATAGTCCTCATTCCGCCTTACCACAAAAGATTTACACGCTTTAAACACTTTTTAACTGTGCAATTCGTACTGTTAAACATTGTCTAAAGCGTGCGTAAAACTTTTGTGGTAAGACGGATTATGTTTAAATCTGTTACTGATTATTTTGATTGAAAAAGACAATCCATTTTAGCACTTATTTACTTACATAACCCCTTTGTTTCGTGTTTGGCTTGATATTTGCATTATATTATTATACTATTATTACGTAATGTCGAGTTTACTAAAGATGCCTTCATTTTCAAAGTCGGTTGACTTTGAAAATGAAGGCAAACTTAAATTGAGCGCACTTGAATTTAAGTAAGAGACAAAATATTCGAGGTTGATATTTGTTTGTATTTGATATTATATTTTTATATAGGTTTTATCAATTTAGTAGCTTTTTAGGGTTCCGTACCCAAATGGTAAAAACGGGACCCTATTACTAAGACTCCGATGTCCAACTGTCTACAGGCTGTATCTCATGAACCGTTATAGCTAGAAAGCTGAAATTTTCACAGATGATGTATTTCTGTTGCCGCTATAACAACAAATACTAAAAACAGAATAAAATTAATATTTCATGGGGGGCTCCCATACAACAAACCTGAATTTTTAACCGTTTTTCGATCGAGATTAATAACGGCAACAGAAAGATGCTTGAAATCTATTTCATAATACTTCTTTATTTCCACAGAAAAACAAAAAAAAACTTAAAAAACAATTTCCGCTATGACTAATCTAATAAAAAACTTAAACTAAAAAAAAAACACAAAACAAAATAAAACCTAATCTTAAGTTGTTTTGCTTGAAATATTTACAGAATATTACAGTTGTATAATCCCTTCAAAAATAAATTAATAAAATAAAATATAATAAGTAATAACACAGCTGACCTTTTCTAACTGCCTATTAGGACTAGAAGGAAAAAAAATGTTCCCGTCGCTGGCCGGTAAAGAAGTGATGAAATTAGGGATCACATAATTTTAGGGTATTTTCAGCATTGGAGTCGGTCTTTGAAAACTTATAAAGATTAAGATTTTACAATGGAAACCAGGCCTTTGCACCGGTCTTTCTGGCAACCCTAGGCAGAGGAGCGACGGAATGCATACGAGACAAGACACCAGTCTGATGAATGGTTTTCCCATTTGCAATTGTCGTGAGGACAATTGAATAAATTGCCAAATATGTTCAACGTGTTCATGCTCTGAATGAATGTGAACGTTAAAGAACTAGTACATTTGCCGACGATGCGACGTGATGATAATAACTACAGAAGTGTTATAGATCATTGCGTAAGTATAAAATACAAACATCAATTCCATATGACGCATGGCTCAAATCTTCTGAGTCTGAGTTGACCTGACCAAAGGCTGAGTCCAGAGAGAGGCTGAGGCCTACATTTAAAAGCTATAAAGATTTTCATAGGACGGATCGTTCTCCCCACCAGATTTTCAATGAGTCTTGAAAAGTCTGGTAAAAGTGAAATGCATCCAATGCGATCCTGCGATTTTAATCAGGTAGTCTATTCATTTTGTCGGTTGACGTTATACATTGTGATACGCTACGTAGTCTCCATTTGAGAACTTTTATCTATCAATTCTCTGAAATATACTGTCGAATAACGAGTAATAGCATCTCTATAAAACCGACGTCTACAATAACCA
Organism: Hypomecis atomaria; assembly: GCA_964007245.1. Taxonomy (NCBI): domain Eukaryota; kingdom Metazoa; phylum Arthropoda; class Insecta; order Lepidoptera; family Geometridae; genus Hypomecis; species Hypomecis atomaria. Next base: position 3,491,286 of record OZ023295.1, on the reverse strand, counting down.
GTGGCGGACGCTTCATAAAGACAGAAAGACACTGCCTACCCTGGTTCTGATAATAGATCTAATAATATTTTATCAATAAACAAAATAACATAAAAAACTTAAATCATGAATCAGCTCCACCTATCGAGTGCCGGTGGTATCATTAAGATAAGATCGAAGGTAATTTCGCATCACCGATACGCGCTGCACGAGCGCCACCCGCCCTTGCCACGGCAAAGACACAAACTATGGATCTCTTAATGTTTTGTATGTGTGCTCTCGTGGTAAGTCGTGGTCATGCGGATTTAATGTGTGTGCGTTCCTATAGCTACGTGGGCTTTGCTGACACACAATGACAAAAATCACGCACACAACTGCATGAAAAGCCAGTGTCTTTTTGCTTAGCTAACACGAACAATTACGACTCGTACCGAACATTTCCGAAAGAAAGTTTGCTATGCAATGCAATTATTTGTTTAAATGTAACATGTAACATTGTTTCATTGAATTTTATACATTTAGATGGCCATCATTTTTTGTGGTATTATATTTCCCTTTTTTACTACTAATTTCAATAGTCAATAGTCGCCATATTGTTTGATTTGATGTGTATTGTGTTTGTGACTACGCTATCAGATATTTAGGATTTTAACGTTGTTAATAGAGTGAAAAATGGATAATATTGTCTGTGAAAGTTGTTCAGATGGTGTGTGTATTGAGAAAATAAAATATGATGCGTTTTCAAAACTATCTTTCGGTGAAAAAAAACAAGTTATCGAGATAGGTCGTGCTACACTGGATATTTGAGCTGGCATTTGGCAATCACCTACATTATCAATCGACAAGACGACGAACCAAAACCAACGTGTTTTTGGTGTGTAAAATTTTCTGCCTACCCTGTCTTAAAACTGTGTGCACGCCACTGACAATAACCCGTATTCTGAGAAACAGCAGTTCCAAAGATAGGTCATGCTGTAATTTGGCAGTCATTTTTATTACGCACAGCAGCCTTGCCGTCGGCTGACGATCCATCAAACGGAGTCCTAAATATTTATAAATTTATATAAGCTGGGAGAGAAAGGGTGTTCTCACACGACGCCTGCAACACAAGCTTAACTTAATGGCAACGGCCGCTTGCGAGACTGACACTACCAGTCCCGTGACAGGTTGCAGTGCCATTGAAAACTATCGTTTTAGAAAAGATGCGTCGTTTAAAGACTCCTATAAAAATATATGTGCTATAGTCCGAATCATACAAATTGGCAGCTGTGATATGTGAGTTACAAGCTGCGGATAACCCAATCCTTGCGCAGCTGTTAAGTGAGCAGTCAGGATTAGGCAATCCGCAGCTTGTAGCTAACATCACAGCCGTCAAGTTGTATGATTCGACCGATACCGAGATTTATTTTGTGTATATTCGTTGCCTTTGGTATAGGCTAGAGACACTGGCGAGATTGGTTTCATAGGCCTGGAAAATCGGTCTTATTTTGTGCGGGGAAAATGACGATTCAGAGAATTATTGACTTTTTTTGAATTTATCTAAAATGGACTAAGGATGTGTGAGTACCTACACTACGGAACTTGTCATGAAACAAAACGTGACTGTCAGAGCAAGTTGCTGAGGCATTCGTCGCCAACCAGTTTAGTTTGTGTTGCCGTTGTCCCGTGTGAGATTGGTCTAATCGCGAGTTTTATGTGACACGGCCAGCCTTGAACCCTGGAGCTGGCGATATATTGTGCGGTGAAAAGGAAGCTTTAGGGAAATCAATGGCCTTTCGTGAACAATGGACCCCTAATGTACGAGGAAGGATTGATGGAGCGTTTAGAAAGTATGTTGTGTGAGTTTCTGGAATTTGTCAAGTATTTTTATTTTATGCGGATAATGTGGTTTGAGAGTACTGTACTGTACTGTAACAGCCTTTTTAATAGTCCACTGCAGGACGCAGGCCTACCCACGAAGGGTGGTTGGGCCATTTCCACCACGCTGGCCCAGTGCGGGTTGATGGATTCACATTCGCCATCGAATTTCTTATACGGACGTATGCAGGTTGCCTCACGATATTTTACTTCACTGAATAGCCAGTGGTGTGAAATTCCGTACATAAATTCCAAAGAACTCATTAGTACGGGACCGGGATTTGAACCCACGACCTCACGATTGTAAGGCGGGTGTCACTACCTCTAGACCACCACGGCCTAGTTTGAGAGTAAAATACTTGTAATATTCCTCATCATCATCATGCTTTGATATCGCTGGTGAATATAGGCCTCTTTTTCTTTATGCCGTTCACAACGATTTCTTGGCAATTACCTACATCCATTCACATCCTACTCCTTACCTGACGTCATCAATAATGACCTTCCTGTAATATAATATGCAGCTCGCCATAAACGGCGTATAAGCGGACGTCCGCCTTGCTCGTCAGCTGCAGTCATCATTGCCAATGAAAGTGAATTTTTAGCAGTAGCAGAGGAAGTAAATGTAGTAAACCAGACTATGAGAAATTATAAACACTCAAACATAGATCTACGACCTACTTCAGTTCTTCCTACTTTATTATACCTACTTGAAATGGAGATCACAGATCAGCGGATATAATTGTCAAGACCTATATCCATCCAGATAGGTAAGTAAATTACCTGATAAAGAAACTCGGGACTTGCTGCAGTTTCAAACTAACAATCTTTAAATAAATTTACTGAACGTGTACGGCTAGCAGGGATCGTTTAAATGCTGAGACGATAACGAGGATAACATGAAAAATATCCTCGTCTAAATCAAACTGAACAGTTCACTCAAATTACCAAACCACCACTAGTACCACCACCTACAAAACTATACTATCAGCTGCATCTAATAATTGAACTATGCGTAATCATTTCATATGAATTGGTAATGGCATGAGCTTTACGATTCCATCCACGGAGTGTCCCGGGAGCAGATACAATCTGCGAGCTGTCAACTTCTCAGCGGAGGAAGTGACCAGCCACGTGCTGAAGTCGCTGAACTCTTGCTGGCTCAATCTAAACGTTATTTTTGGCAGTGAACCCGACACTCAGGGTCGGGAGACGCGAATTATACAGGGAGTTACTTTAGTCAATGTCCGTCGGCTAAAGTACCTCCATGACAATAACTCTATCTAGGATATAATTGTCCTGCTGTCAGGGTAGCGGCAGTGTGAGCAAGCGTTACCGTAATCCCAATAGCGACCCGCAGATACGAAACACCCCATACTTTTAGTAGGTACACCTATCGGTCGGCGGCATTGGAACTTGCCTTCTCCGCGGTATCCAAAAAAGTTTTTTTCCCTAATTTGACGCAGGGTAAAGTCCTCATCATTAAGATAGACTTTAATTATGGAAACAAATCTGAAATCTTAATTTAAGACAAGAAGCCACAAGGCCGGCGCAGACGTGGCGGCCCCAAGCAGAATTGGCAGCGGTGTCTTAACAGAGGCAAAGAGCATGGTCAATTTTGCGAGGTGAAATGAAAATTATAGGCTGCTCAGGATAAAACCGAGTAGCGAAGTATTGTACCTGCCTTTTGGCCCAACATGGGACCTGAGACCTAACGAAGAGAAGAACTTAAAATCGGGGAAAAAGACGTTGCGACAAAATGCTTATAGAGTAGTTTACTGTTATGCGCGATTTCAATATTCTTTCCTTATTAAAACTTGGTCATAAACATAGCTATTGTGTACAATGAAATATATCATAATATAATGTTCGTCGTATATAACACCTTGTACATACTTTGAAGTTATTATTACTGGTAGTATAATATGTTTGTCATTCAAGAGATGGTGTCTGCGAGGTGATTTGCTACTGTCAGATCCGCAGAGGAAATGTTTACTTTTGCTACAGAAAATCATTAAAAAAAGGTGTCTGGGACGGAATGTCGTCAGAACTCAGATGCGTATTCACATGTATCAGCAAATTGGTCAGGCGTGTTGTTGACAGGTGGAGTGCGGCAATGACAGAGACGTGGTCGAGTCAACGTAAAAGAAGTGATGATGATGTCTTCCGAGCCGTTTTCGGCTACGGCGACCACTTTCCGTATCTCTGATGAGTCCTCACATGGCTGATTTACCCAATTTTAGCGGTGAATGTCCTAGGACAGTGGCTACATGTGAGGACTCCATTTATGTAATTGTATGTAATGTTGGACGGCGGTTTGTTTTTGAGATGGTCTCTTTTTAGGTCTAAATCACGCCTCCTTTGGTCCTCAAATACTTACACGTTCGTTGGTAAGTACTTCTTGTCTCCATAAGGTACGGTAAAAGAAGGATTGAACATCCGGCTGTTAAAACTTTGTCGTATCGTAAAAATCGTTGAACTAGGCAATACTGGCATAGAAGATAAAACTATTAAATTACCGATCGTGCAAAAAAATCTCATTTCGTCAACATTTTAGAACGATTGTTGTCAGTATATTACACAACTTTTAACAATACATTGGCACAACTATCACAGAATGGATCGCAGTAGACATAGCTGTCAGAACACAGATCAGAGAACAAGAGAAACCTTGCTCTCTGATGGATGTGTGATAATACAAGCAAGAGAAGCTAGTATCCAGACTGTGATAAATATATAGGAAAACTGTCCGATAAAACAACGATGAAATGATGTAGCAGATATCATTTATTTTATTCTAAAACTTGTTACAAAGATATACCAGCCGAATAACAGAAGAGTATCAAGTCCCAAATCCTGGAATAAATCTTCCGTACTCGAGGAAATCCCTCATGAAAGCTGAAAGGCGTCGCCTTGAACTGAAAAACCTTCGACAGACGACCACCCTTGAACCTGGCGATCAATACGAATACGTAATAACGTATTTATACCTATCGATTTTTATGGCGTATTTAGTCCGGCTTTGTAGTATTACCACCTTAAGACCTCCAGAACGAAGCTTCCAAATGGCGATCATTCAATGGTCTCAATTTGAAGTCAATTTTTGGCTCCACATTTTACACAATTATTATTTGAAAATATAGTTCATCTGAATATACAGTGTATTATATAGGTATATAGATCTACAAAAAATTGAACTTCAAGTTAATTAGATGAAAATGGCCTGAATGCCTTCGAGAAAACGATGTCCAGCTGTGCTCGACTTGTTGGGGGTGCAATACCCTTGCAGTAGATTAGTTGTCTAAACTATTTTTGTTGCAAATTTATCATTTTAGCGCCAATTTTCTTCATTCCTAGTGCTAAATTGGCAAGATTGAATGAACGTTGTCCATTCCGGAGCATTGTCAGTGGGGACCTTTAAAGGTACTTACTAGTCACGTTACTCATCGCCCGTCACAATACATATTTATCGATCCGATTATAATTATAATTGTTAGTATTGAGATCAAGATAAAGCTTGTGCTTTATGACCTTATGACTCTAGTGTTGATAACAGATTAAGGACTATCCATTGTTTTTTGGATTTACTCTTTATTTACTTACAGGAATGTTATTTTATTTCATGATAAATCGTACGACGTGTGTAACGTTCATAAGTTTGCCTATTCTGAAGTTCATCTAAATTACTTGAGTACCTATTTAAAATATTGTACACACTAACTGCTCAACTTCATATTTAATTCCCACTAGTAAACTAGGTATTCACAGAGGCAGGCGGGTTAGTAACAGACCCTGTCTGGCAATTTATCCGGGATAAAAAGTAGCATGTCACACCTCTGACCTCTAAACCAAAAAAAAAAAAAAAAAAATCTGTCCGTCTCTCCGTTGCGTGCAGGACAGCAAACAAACCAACAAACATACCTTCGATAATATTACAATTGATAATATTAGTAAGGAATAAGGATGTTCAGACTTAGTCAAATTCGATTACGTTCTATCGATATATCGATTACGTTCAGATACTTGTATCGATACATTTTCGACGAGTAGGTATCGCTCGTTTCAAGCACTAGCGTTCACTATCAAGGCCACGGCGGAAATAGATTGATGGGGCGTTTATAGACGCGAAATAAAAGGGGCTCCAAATTAGTTTCGCATCGTTATTCGTATGTGTGATATAGAGCGAACTTTGGACTGGGAGCACGTCATCCTCGGGTTTGGGAAGGTTTGCTTGTCTTGTGATTAGTTGTGATGTCACTATACACATAATTTCAGTGTGTTATTTTCGATTAGGACATAATGTGCCTACAGGAACTGCAATGTCACATATAGACACAAATAAATAAATACCTGTCAAACTACACATATATTCTATAACTATAAATTGGTAAATAAATATCCAGTAGCCATATTCATCACGTACGTAATCAATGCACACATTTGACACTAAAAGTGTAACATTAAAGTTTGAAAACCATACATTTTCTTGAAATATATATCTACATAAATAATACAGCTTAATTCCATCTCGCTCACAATCAAAATTGGTTCTTTCTTTCAGGCCACGCTATATACAGACAAACTGACCTACAGATAGACACAAGTCCCTATATAAATAGCACTTCTCTTTCTGGGTCAGAGGTCAAAATAAAGAATTTCATGTTAAACCTATCACAGCAACAATGTTTCTATATAGTACATTAGTAAACGTTTGTAATAATTTAATTTACTTACATTTTGAAAGCCAACAACCAGAAATATTCGTATCCACTTAATCACCGTATTTTCCCAGAAATCCTGGATATAATTTATGCTGTTATCTAATTCTGGTAAATCCACCGGCGTGCTATAAAATCGCACCCAGTTCTAATAAAAGAGCAATGGTATGAGCATAGATCTCGCGGATAGGACATGTCTCATAATTTTGAACTCTCTTCTTAAACCTCAATGCTAATTAATAATTATACAATGTTACTAGCTGATCCGAAAAACGTTCTGATGTCACATAACAATCTGGAGGGGCCGCCCTTGCCACCTAGGATTAGGGGTGTAAAAAATACCCTAAGACCGATGACTCTCAGACCTACCAAATACTTAACCTACACAACAAGCGGTCGATCGGAATCAGATGAGTTCGACAGCAAACATTGGACACGAGATTTTTAAATATTAGATTACTGACAGAGCACAAACAAATGACTAATATAATCAATAATTCATAATAATAACTTATGTTACGTAAGCACGCATTTTTCGGTAGATATATGATTATTTGCTACATATATTTATTTCGCGAGCCGGGTAAAGGGAATAAGGCCACTCCCTAGATCTCTATGGGTATGATCATGTTTCAGATACATATCTGGCGCCACCGACATTGTAGCGACAAAATTGCTATTTCCATCGCCATGTAACGTGAAATTAAAATATACCTTTGTACTTATAATGACACACCGGGAACATCGTAATTTTAGGCTCGGATTGCTTGTGTCTGATAGTTAAAATTATATGTACTAATACGGCTACGGTAAGACTACACGATCATTGCGACTGCGCGTATTATTAAGAACAAGAAACGTTCTAAATCCAATTAATATTTTTATTCTAATATTAATCTTAAAATAATGAAACTATTTCAATTATTGGGAACAAGGATGTGTAGGTATACGAATCGGGAATGCAAAAGCCTACTGATAAACATTATCAAGAAATAAGAACACTTGTAATAAATAAAGTATGTTTCATTCTTTCATTACAATAAACAAGAATAATGTTTATAAAACGTATAGAGCTAATTACACATTTAGCTCTATTGTTTTATAAACAACCTGTAAAAAATATTTAATAATAAATTAATTTTATAATAAACAGGCAATTACTATAGTGGTCACTTATTTAATTATAAAATAAATAAAATAAATATTAGGGGACATCTTACACACAGTCTCTGACCCCAAACTAAGCAACGCTTGTGATTTGGCTGCCAAAGACTGATGTACTACGTATGTATTCATATTTTTAAATACATACATAGTAACATCCAGACACAGAGCAAACAGCTATGCTCGTCACAAAAATGTTTGCCTTGGTTGGGAATCGAACTCACGCCTCATTGGCATAGTATTTACAAATATTGTAAGTTATAAAATTATTGTACATTTTTATTTGACATGTAAAATGCTTCTACCAATAAATATGACTATGACTATTTAGGGTCACTAACCATTGGGCCACCGATGCAGTCAGTTATGTTGAATATAAATTTAAAATTAAAGCATTTTTATTAATAATTCATTTTACAAGCTAAATGACTTCATGAAAATTGGACTAACTGAATCTTTGTTTGAATTTTAATATTTATTTTGTATATGAACTTTATATTTTTTTAATTTTGACATGTTTTGATTTAATATTTTACAGTAATTATTATTTTACCCAATGTATTATTTTTGACATCAACTGTTTTTTTTTAAATATTTTATTATTATTTTGATTTTATATTTTAATATCGCAACATTGTTATAAGGTTAATAAATAATCTGAATCTAAATCATGGCGCGATGATCTCTGCTCAGCGTTCGATCACTCGCGTAGGTGTGTTCAAGTTTTTTACTTTAGCACGTAAAAAGAGTCCTTATTCTAATTTACAGTATTACAGTCGCAGTCATAACAGCTGCGTGCGGCCGCGTAAGGAGGTTTACGAGACGGTTATTTTGCTTATCTCGCAGACATGTACATGTCCTAAACTGGAAATTGGAATTTTTAGTGCGTTATGGTTACGACCGCGTAGCAAGCGCAGAACACAGCGTAGGACGTCCACCGACAAGGTGATATGGTAGGTCAAGAGTTCAAGACGGTCAGATCGAATCCTCAAGATCGGTGTCTTATAGGAGCTATAGGTATTGTGTCTACGTCCAATGTGAAAGTGCTACAGCTGATATAATGCAGCGCTCATAATTTTACTAGAAGTTTTTCAACGGTTATCGAAGTTAAGCAACGTTTGGCACAGTCGGCCTCCGGATGGGCAACTGCGCTAGTACAACTGAGCGCTGCCGTGGCTCGGATGATACATTAAATGTGTGTCCCGATTGTTTTAACCGTTCAGTCACGTCTGAGGCCTTCGAGCGGCATAATAACTCACCAGGGTTGACCACCCGGCCTATACGAACTTAGGTACTTAGTTGATATGACAATGATGATTAATAAAACCTAACATCATCAACAATTCGAAGTACCTATACTCTACGAATATGATAAACGTAAGCGCGAAAGCGATTCAATTAACAATTCAAACCTCCCATTCACAAAACCACCCAAGCCCAGACCATCAAAACACCAAGATCTGAATCTAGAACGTTCGAAGGGCATTGAAAACATTCCAAATTGTCGGTAGAGTGAGCAAGGTCTCGGTCAGGCGCGGTTCACGACCGGCGCTCTGTCCTTGAGCGCTGTCAAAACAACCTGCCCATGGTACCACGCACATACTTACAGGGAGTACTATGAAACAGTTTACTTAGACCTGCGGTTCTTAAACTTACGGCTCAAAATATCAATGTTAACCGTTCTAGACTATAGCGGGTCCATTCAACAAAGTTACTCGTACTACCGTGGAGTCATTTTAATAGGTAACATTGGACAGTTCATTTATGCAAAGAAAAATATAACTTACACTAAAGGAATAAAACTCCAAGCCGTCTTCGAGAAAACTTATCGGTCGTATTGTTTTCATGAGTTGTATTCCTTTAGTGTAAGGTATATTTTTCTTTGCATAAATGAACTGTCAAATGTTACCTATTAAAATGACTCCACTTTAGATATTTTGGTTTAGTTAGACCCATACGACATAAACCGAGCGGTGGGGTGACGATATCCAAAACTTTTGCGGCCCGGATGAGACTAGACAGGACAGGGATGATTGGCGAAAGAGGGAGGCTTCTGCCCTGCAGTGGGCTAATTTAAACTGATGATGGAAGCACAACGTTAACTAAGATTTTTTTTATTACGAATAAGACCGCTTTATCATAAGACCAGATCTCGCTTGATGGTATGTGACGATGTAGTCAAAGATGAAGCATGCAGACTTACATGCTACATGTATTAAGCATATTCACATGCTTATTTTTTCACGGAAAATGTAATCGATTCTCAGGTACTTTTGTTGAGTGCTCTAAGTAGTAGGTATGCGTACCTCACTTTGAAAACCCCTGACATACTCGTAAACCCACGAAAATCTGCTAAAGCTATACATACTGCAATTTATTCTGTGCCACTCAGATATGATTTTACTTCCCGGCCAAAACCAGACAGTCTTGATAAAATTGTCAAAAGCTTTGTTCGAATATAGTCTCTCTATTTAGTATATTAGGACGTACACTGCTCAGTGCGTAGGTACGGACGGAAGCTAACTTCCCTTACATAATAGCGAAGTGTTTGATAAGTAGGAACTTCGGAAGTTGACTAATATTTGACTTCCAGTAACCTATTCACGTACAGTCAGGCTGATAGCACGTATAAGGGGTACATGCTCGAAATGTTTGTTAATGTGTCGTTTGACGTTGGTTTATACGTGGGCTTTTTGCAAAACAACTTGGATAAGAAAACGTGCTACACGGCTATATAGATTTGTAGGTACAAAAGAGATATTGCAAAATATGTCGAGCTTTAGTCATTACCTTCTATTGTACTGTATTCAAGTATTTGCTATTTGTTTCGGAAAATGATTTTCCTATTATTTTCTTTCTTAACAATATTCATTTAAAGGAATTTCATATTTTCGGATCTTATTATCTTTTGACATTGCTTGTAAAACATGCGACATTATAGCGGCCTTGAACAAAAATCAAATCAGAAAATATGAAAATACATTCAAATTAAGCATTCAATGCGTTTCTTTTACTCTGCGCATTTATTTACCATATTTTAATAGATTTTGGGCACTTTTTTATACTCTTTGCTTTCTTTGTCCAGACGTTTGTTTCGATATTGAAACTATCAAAACAATATCGGTGATACTTAAAAATATAGAAAGAGTTTGTAGAGCTTTTCCGGACCCAAGTGGGCCGCTGCAGTGTGAACCTAGCCAAGTGAGGATTTTGGATGATACAGGGTACAGTGTGTTTGCGGAGCCCCCGAGCAGAGCGTGGATCACCTGCTTACTGCCCTGTGTCCGAGCCTCTATACAACTCTATACTCTGCGAGGTCGCAGTGGCCAAATATTGGGAAAAAATAATTTAACCATTTTGAACCATTGACACGATGAAGAAAAGAGAGCGTTTTCATTTTTGTAGTCGATCGAAACCTAGCCTAGACTAAGTTTAGCTGTGAGACCGTAACTGATACCCCACGATATTCCTATTATAAAGAGTCGTCATAGTCAGTTTCCTCGTGGAGGTCCAAAACCTCAAACCGGATGTAAATGCGTTCCGCGCCTGGACGCCGACCGCCCGTCGATTCTGCACTTCCCCCGTTATCTGTGGCTGTAGGGCTGTCAATCACAGCTTATTTCATGAAATTCCCTCATCCTTGGATCATTTTGACATGTACTTGTACTTAGTGATTTTTGTTTTCATTAACGTATACATATAAGAATAAGCTCTAGATAGCCCATCGCGCTATGGAGAGGGTTATGCTCGGAGTCTCTTTGCGCGATCGAATCAGAAATGAGGATATCCGCAGACGAACCAAAGTTACCGACATGACTCAGCAGATTAGCAATTTGAAATGGCAGTGGGCAGGGCAGATAGTTCGGATAACTGATGGCCGTTGGAGCTGTAAAGTTCTCGAATGGAGACCACGCACCGGCAAGCGCACCGTAGAAGACGTTCACTGACTAGGTAGACCGACGATATAATTAAGACGGTAGGAACGCGCTGAATGCAGCCACCTTCCAACCGGGCTTATTGGAGATCCATGTGGGAGGCCCATGTCCAGCAGTAGATATCCTACGGCTGTTAAGGATGATGATGATGAGCGTAAATTTGCGCGAGCAAGATGTATTTCTAGAGCATACTAGCTGACCTGGCAAACGTTTTGCCACGTAAAAAAACTTGAAAGCAACCTTTATCACCTTTAGGGGTTTAAAAATGTCTTGAAACTTATTTTCAGACCTACAAAATATCCACAAAATTTATAGAAATCGGTTGAGTTATGTTGGAGGAATTCGATAACAATCAGTGTGATACGCGATTTTTATCGCTGTCTCTAGAATTTCGTATCTAAAGATCATCTACCGAAACTGATACTAGTACAAAACTATTAAAATAACCTAGAAGAGTACGAATAAGGCAATATTCTGCATCAAAAAAAGCAAAATGTTCAAACATATTCCAAGCTCATATTCTGGTTTTTAAACCACGATTAAAAATAACGCCGTTTGTTTCGAAAACTTCGCTTCTAAAACAAAATATTTTCGAATTAATACAAAATTCCTGTCAAAATACGCAGACAGCCCTAATTTAAGCTTGATTAGGACTTGATTTATCACTCCACCTTTTATTTACGACTTAGAACAAAAAGATCAGCGTCGCGGGAGAACCAGCTCCTGAAATGTCAGTGAGTGCTTCTTAGAAACATGGCTTAATGATTCATAATGCTAAAGCTTCAGTCAGACTGGTGCAGCAGCGGTTGCGACGATCCAAGTAACATTTGCCTGACAAATACTTGAAGATCAATAGTAGGTATAATTTAAGCGGAATCTTGTCAGTTGAATTTAAAGAAGTGTCCCGGTTATTACAAACGTTTAGCCATGTCAGAGGCCTTCAAGTGGGTATAAAACTCTGATAGGGCCAAGACCAGAGATAACAACCCGGCCTATACCAATTTACTTTTAGAAAAAATATCATTTTTAGTTTGAATACATTTTTTATCGAATAAGAAGCAGAAGCCTACTTTAGATAACTCTGATAAATGTTTCACAAAAAATACAGTACGTGGAGTCCCTCCGCGCGGAAGAAGTGAAACTTCGACGCAGCAGTGCTTTCATACCCCCTCCATGGTAGCTTTATAGTAGTTTTTATGCAACTGTCATATAATGAAGGGTATTAAAACACGAGTGTGAGTTAATGAAACGAGCGCAGCGAGTTTCATAATAGTAACGGGTGTTTTAATACCTGTGTTATATGCAGTTGCATACACTACTTTATCTTCACTAATAAAAATAAAAAAAACATATTGCGAAACATTAAATTCACGCGTACGTGTATTGTCACAGTGAACTTGGCGCCATTAAAATCTAACCAATGAGAGCGCAGCTGCGCGCGCAGGGCCAATCAGGAGCGAGCGCGCGATGTTATAATGAGATTTTACGATATCGATGTGGATATTATAACATCATGTGAAATTGCTTAAATTGAGTGTTTTGTAGTCTGCGCTAAAACAGTAGTCATTATACGTCAAGTATTGGAAACATAAGTAAAATGTTACAACATTAGTGTAGATAAAACATTTAACGCAACCTTGTTGGAAGTTGCATTAGAAGTTTCACTTCAAAAATAATTGTATATTTACCGAGACCCTTATTGCCACGGTTTGATTACAATTGATTTGAACGGAGCTTTATATTTTTTTAAATGTCACATCACTAAACTAAACGCAAATGCATTGTCGAGGCAGATCAGTTGCAATATGATAGCTTTCATTTAATGAGTCAGAAATATCTAAGAAATAGTGAAATAAATCAACTATCAAGTAATCATCATCGGCCTGAAACTACAGTTATGTTATGCTTCTATTAATCTCCATGATTCGACTAAAGAACAATTAAAATCATCACTTTAGAACGGTGTAGTTAACTCGGAAGCCACTAAATAAGAATAAACAGTATTTGACATTTCATTTTTCATTTACTTGACATACTTACTCTTCGAGCAAATATCTACAGATCCAAGGGCCGTCAAACATACCGACTTAGATGCCTGCCCACCACATAGCTTGGGCAGAGTTTTGCCTCGGACACTTTTTTGCATGATTTGACTCTATAGATATTTGCTCGAAGCTTTCTCTACAATATATAAAATGTATTGACATTTAACAATCCTCACCATCTGTTCAATAATAATTGATACAAGATTGTAGATAAAGGTCAAACAAACAAAACTTAATTTCATGATAGAACTCGAACGGAGCTGTTTGACAACCACCCCCAAAATTACATCACGCCCCCGCGCTGGATGTTAGGACTGTTCGGAAAGCACAACTTGTCAAGTGTCGTTAACTTGTGTAAGTTGTGCGCAGATTACCTTAACAGATATCGCATCAAAAAATTAGTTTACACACACAAAATAACGAACAATTTAAAAAAAATGTGTTATATTTTGGAAAATTTGGTAAAATGGTACTAAGAAACGGAAAAATAAAAATTAAACTCTTCGTTTCAGTGCATAGCAAATCAAGCAATCAAATTGATTTTTAACCTTCTTTTTATATTTTTTTCATTCTATTTTTTTTATAATTTTTAACCTTCTTAAAAAGAAAGAGTTCTCAATGATTGAATATTATTTTGTAAAGCGCAATGTGCGACAATTTTGTATTGACAAAACATTCTTTTGCTCAGTACCTTCTCAAGCATTTCAAGCGATAAAATAAAACTAAGCCCTTGGCATTATTTTTTGCAAGCATTTGTTGTTTTTGACGTGACAACGTCTTATAAATTGGTTTGCCGGGTGACACTTCAAGAAACTGCGTTACGCTCCGCTCACACTTCATGCGCTCACAATGAGAGGCACTTACGTGCCTCTCACTCGCTCTCATTCGTCTCAAAGTCGTTGTCACGTAAAACTTTCGCCCGTATACCGACTTTACAGGCAACCAATTTTTTTGCAAGCGATTCTTTTGTTTCACAACGAAAATGTGAATGCGGAATCTAGAGCCATAACCTGTGATCAAACGTAACTTGCTCAAGTGTAAGTCGAATTGTGTAACTAGTGAACATTTGTATCGTAATCTTCGGATCGGGAGTGGCAGCCCTGGGCCGAGCAGTTCTATTCTACGCGGTATCTGTGGGATCGATCGCCGAAGGTCAATGATGTTGATAGAATGTACACTGTACACGTGCTGCCTGCTCTATATCGACTCAAATGTCACATTACTATCATTTTATAGTACCTATACATAGTAAAGAGTGGATAATACTTCACTGGCGCAGGCGGGCGGAGAAGGTCACTACTAACCAAGTACACAAATTTTGTGTTCAGTGAAATTTCCACGGTTTTCGAGATACATATTTAACCCCCTCCGCTCCGACCGCCAGTGAAGTATTATCCACTCTTCACTAAACACCCTCTACATAATTATATGCTTTAAGAGGATCGTGAACCGACCACTGGTTTCGCGTTTTCTGTGAAACATCGAGAGAATTTTCAGTACAATTTTGATAAAATTTACGTTCCGGGAGAAAACTCTTTTACACCCCTTAAATTGTAACAAAATGTTATGTTTTTGGTGTCAATCGCTTGAGTAAGAAATATTGCACGCTCTTGTGTCTTACATTTTTCAGAAAAGTTTTTAGTTTATTTATACTTTTCAGCCAAGGATTTGCTTTAAAAAAATGACTTCTTAGAAGCTTATAGCTTTAAGGTGGTTTAAAAAACTGTAAAAACTAAGAAGAATAAACCTAGCGATTGAAGTGCTGATTACATAAAAAAAAACACTGAAATCGGATAATATTTAGAGGTAGATAACAGCTTATTGGGCCCAATTTTAAAGGCGCCATCGTAAATTTAATAGCAACGTAAAATAGTGTTCTCTCTATCAAATGCATATAGTGAAAAAGAAAGAGGGCTACTCTAAATTGCTATTATAATTACGATGGCGCCTCTAAAATTGGGTCTATTGTTTTTTGTATGAACAAGTTGGCGCCTTACATTTGTCTTATAAGCATTGAATATTGAAGTTAACGGCATATTGATAATAAGCAAATCTTTTTGCAAATATAATATTCAAAGATATTCTCGTGTGTTCACACATAATACTGTAGTAAAAAAGTTAGCATTTGCAATTTCAACGACAGATAAATAAATCAACTTCTTTAGTTAATTATTTAATTATAGGTAAGATAGCTGTTGGCCCGATAAATATGTTTCTACATTTTCACAGCAATATAATAAACTCGAATACAGCATCATTTCGGAAGGTAAGTATATCATTTCCTGACGTCATTGTCACTTTTATAGCTCCAAGTCATCAAGATTCAACATACATCTTGATTTATAACCGTCGAAATAGAATTCAGATCATTTTTTACATTTATACAGCATAAAAACGTTTGAAGGAGCTCTTAAAAAGTAATAAAAGTTAAATCCAGCCATCTAGCTTTAATTAACTTTTTTAAAACCGGAACAATTCATACTTACAGTAAACGTTGCTATTGCAAAAGCGTCCTAAATCTAGAAAAAGAAAATAAATCAGGCTAACATTTCCAACACTTAACAAGACAATAAAAGAGAACATAAAGATAAAACGTATAAACTTCACGTCAAAAAGGAAGTTATAAAAAGAGTTAATACTTAAATATGATAACATACAACTAAATGGCGGTACAACATACGCACTATTAAGAAAGATAGTGATCGCAGTGGCATTTTATGAGGTTGAAAACCCTAGCAATCTCGGTCAATTACGAAAAGGTATGATTATTATTACACAATTTACACACTAAGTACAAGTTATTGTTATTGTGGAGCGAATGATCTTTTTAAAGTAAACAAATTGTATGCAACGTAAACACAAATAGGAAAAATAAATGCTTTGCACTATAAATGTAAAAACATGCGTTTTTATATTTTAACACCAAATGTGGATCAATAAATAAACAGGAAAAAATAATATAACTACTGAAAAGTGGACGTTAGGTATTTTTGCATTATCCTAAGTTACCTCTACATTCTACTACTACTTAGAATTTGTAAATGGATCTTCGTACTCTAACACGACTATTCGAGCAATAATTGAAGAAACCTATAGAAAGGCTTATGCTGAGCATTGGGCGACTACAGACTAACGATGATGATGATAGAAAGAAAAGGGTAACATCATCGCGTCGACCTCAGAAAATGGAAGACGTGTATCTGTATACACATGCCTGAGAATTGGATTTGCTTAATTCATGGTGTGTTACCCGCCATACGAGTAATACTTACATATTAAAGTTGTGACCTGGGGCTCTGCAAGGTTTTCACATGCGATCTACATCTACTATTCAGCATGTTTTTACTTAAAAACATGGTCATTTATTTTGACACTTATGTGGCACGAAAATCTCCTTGAGTCTGGTCAACCAATGCTGCCAAATTCTTTTGGCAAAAACGCGCCAGCAGCACGTCCAAAACGCGCTAAATGGTACCTACGATCTAAAATCGCTCAAATTGGCTCGAATCAGAGATAAAGGGATGAAATAAATGTCGTATATTCCCCTCAAAACGTAGTCCTGAAGTTTATAAATAGTACGGTGAATTTTTTAAAAGATATGTCTTTATCGAAAATGCAGAATGGCATTTATGGTGTCCAAGTTCATATTTCGTTACTTATTTTTCACCACAATCATGGCACAGAATACTATGTCAGCGTCAGAGTGTGGCAACAAAAACGTTTGTTGCTACGATAGGTACATAATAAGAGCATTTCAGTGTTTTTGTTCTGTTTTACGCTACTGTAATATTATTTCGAAAAGCGCCAGACTAAGCGCTTGGCGCTAAAACGCGCTGTAGGCCAAAAAGCGTTAGATCTGGTGCCGAAAGCGCATGTTGGCAGCACTGAGGTCAACGACTGAATCAAGTGGCCACTGTACAAACTCATACTAAGGCTAAGAATGTTGGGTCTTTCTTATTGAAGGCCGAGTGTGTCATTTTTTCTGACGATAAGCGTCAAATGTGTTGTTATTATTTAAATATTGCCTTGTTTGCTGTATCTTTTTTCGACTAAATATATCTGATAGTCTAGGCTAGATAACTAGAATTATGTCTACGTATCCTATATATTCGTCCCTATGGGTTCTTCTTTATGTTCGTATCAACTAAATTTAAGTTAGCCCAAAGGTCGTTTAAACTTTCGGAAGCCACAGAAACTGCATATGAGTTATGTATTTGGCTTTGGTTAGCGTTAGGTTATCATAAAGGTATTGAGTTGGCTTAGCTTTTTAGTTACTAATTAATCCATAACCACACCTTTACGTACCGGAAGCATAAAACATAAGTCATCAAATTATACATTAAATAATTCTGATCAGATCATTACTTACTACTTAATCGAAATGATAAATTTACAGAAAATACCCGCGTCGTATGTTATCAGTTATCACAGATCAGCTACAGCTACCATCTATTAAATTAAATTATATTGATCGTATTACTTCATTGCCAGATATCGATACATGTGAATTCTTGTGTGGGTGTATCGGAATTTCTACAAACACTATCAAACCGACAGATCTAATCTTCAATAACATTTAAAAGGTGATAATATCTAAATCACATATTCTACGAATATGCTGGTCTCTTCCTTCTTATTTGCTTATCGGTGTTCTTCTCTCGGCTGTATTTTGTTAGTCGCTAACAGTATCTAATAGTTTTACTTGCATACTTTAAGAACGGAATTTTATTCTGGGATAAAAGATAGCCCATAAGTGGTAGTCGCCGAAATTAAGCAACGTTCCGCACGGTCAGTACTTGGATGGGTGACCGCGGGTGGCATTTTCCAACTGAGCGCTACCGTGGCTCGGATAACACGTTAAATTGTAGGCCCCGGTTGTTTCAACCGTTTAGCCATGTCAGAGGCCTTCAGGCGGCCTAAAAACTACTGGGCTAGCCACCCGGCCTATACGAACTTACTTACTTACTTTAGTGGCTTATCTTTTGAAATATTCGATCACCGCCCCCTACTGTCACCTATACTGTATACCTGAGGTCTACTGCTTTCATTGCCAACTTTATAAAATTCCACATACCTAATGCTAGTTTGCGCGGCAAGAGCAGCGTTGGACGACCTACGAGGTGGACAGATGATCTCATCAAGACTGCAGGATCACGCTGGATGCAAGCTGCTTCCAACCGGTCTTATTGGAAATCCATCGGGGAGGCCTATATCCAGCAGTGGACATTATATTACTGATGGATGGAAGATGATTATTATACTAAAATGTTTCACATCATATCCACTGTTTACTAGAAGAATTCTGCACACAATTAAATGTAGACTAGCAATTCATTAGTCTAAGCTAAGGTAGCATAATGAAAGTGTCCAAGCCAAGAAGCACATAGATTGTCTCCCGCCATTACACAATAGGAAGTCCAAACACTGGGGTACGGAATTAGACCGGCAACGATCCGCCCGATTTAGATATGGCCCGGACAAAAAGTATATAAGGAACGGGCGCGGCCGAGACTTGCCACGTCGCCACTCACACCGAATATGTTTAAAACTTTACGGCTATTAGTGAAATATGGATCATGTCCACCAACCCGCGCTATGTACCAGACCTACATTATATCCACCAACCATCTCACCCTGGGTTGGCGTGGTGGATATAGCCTATCGCTATCTTCCTAGAGTAGTAAGTTGAAAAGAAGTCAGTACGCTCAGAATGTTTACGCCCCAAATAGTTATAAATTCAATTTAACCATTCCTCAAGCTAATAACGAAATGTTTCATAGAAGTTAATTACATAATCATTGATATACCTATTTAGTTATCTGTCTATAACTCTTAATTTTTGTCAAAACTTCATATTGTAATGAAACCTTTTTTCTAATTACCTAAACAACTAGCAAGTAAAAGTACAGTACAGTACAGTACAGTACAGCTATATGTATAAAATAGGGTAGATAACGGACACACGGCACGTAAACAAATGCTCACAATAAGAAGTGTCTAAAGGATCTTATAAGTATTTTACCTAATGATATTTAGAATAATATTTTTTCACGATATGTGCCGATCTGTGTCTGTATGTATTCATTTTATCATGCAAGCATTGCAATAAATGTATGTAAACAATAGGAATGCAAAATCCCAGCTTATATTGTTTTATGTTGTATTCTACTACAACTTCTATGTTATTTATTTTTAAGTACCTACCTATTTACATAAGTTTTCTTTTTTCTCTTTTATTCACTGCTTTTAATTGTTGCTATAATTTTTTTTTTTTTAATTTTTTTTTTTTTTTTATAAGTAGGTTAGCTATTGTGCCTGTTAGTTTAATGGATGTAGGTAATCAGTTGCAGAACTAGTTTGTTTTATCTATGATTCCCATTATTATAGTGCGTGGTGAGTCAATGCCTACCAGCACAAACCTATTTGGTTTATTGGTAGGTTTAATATAAGTTTTAGTTGTTATTTGTAATAATTAATAAAGAAAAAAAAAAAAAAAAGTACCTACATGACAGCAATTAACACTTTTAATGATTTGCCACATCATATCAAGTCATTGTGTGGAAATAATTTCAAAAAATGCCTAAGAAAATGGCTTGTCGAGAAAACCTTTTATACCATGAAGGAATTCTACAATTGTATGCATGGGTCTGGGCCGTACCTGTACTATAAAAAATAAAAGTGACCTCTTTCAAATTAATAGTTATTGTAATGTACAAGTTGTTGCTATTTACTTAGGTAATTATAAAGTATAAAATATTAAGACATAGAGTATGGTTGAAATGCATGTAATGTTATTATTTATTATTTTGGAGTGTAAAATATTTACTTTTCATGATCTCATTTAAAATTTGATAATGTCCTGTAAATGTAATGGAAAAAGATAGATTAGTTTTTCGGATAGGCAATTACATTTTATAATTAGATTTTATGAAGCCAAAAATTGCATGTCCGCTAGGATTTCCTGTTGATACTAAAAAATTGTACCACCATTTTACACAGTTTATGCAATAAATTTTACTTTACTTTACTAGTCTTATGTTCAACAGCGTACAAATTATAACAGTACAGAAGTACAAAGCCAAAAACTTCCCAACGACCTATGATGAAAGCTATCCTCAGAGTGTTTCAGAATCCAATCAGAGAGATCCGTACCAAAGTATCCGATATAAGTCAGCAGATTAGCAAATTGATGTGTGCAATACGTCTATGCTAAAGTTGGACAGATGACCCGATTGCAGACTGCAATATCGCGCTGGATGCAAAATGTGTTTCCAATAGGTATTTTTTGGAAATCCATAAGGGAGCTCTATATCTAGTAATGAACGTCTTATAGTAGAAATAATGGTGATACCGTTAAGTTTGATGAATCAAATTGGCATTGGCAATTGAAAATCAATCGATTTGGCAAATGCCGTGACCTGATGGTGAGACTTTTCTAAAGATCTGCTGTGCTGTTTTGTATTCGTGGAACTCTGTACAGTTCCATATAGTCCGAGATCCCACCGCAAGAACATCCGCTCATAGCGTACACGGTTCAAACCAATTTTTTACGTAATTATATGAATAGGAGAATATATTTAATAAGGGTTGCCTTGCGAAATTTGGCCGCAAGTATTTGAAATTTAATAATGTTTAATTAATTTATAGGAAAACATATGCTTCATTTGTTTTTTATAATAAATGTATGTATTGAATAGGAGAATACATTATACATATAAACCAGGTTGCCTTGGGAAATGTAACCGTCAGTATTTTTTATTGAAAAAAGTTTGATTATTTTTGACAAAACATTTCATTCACTTGTTAGGGTTCCGTACCCAAAGGGTAAAAACGGGACCCCATTACTAAGGCTACGCTGTCCATCTGTCCGTCTTTCTCCAGGCTGTATCTCATGAACCGTTATAGCTAGAAAGCTGAAATTTTCACAGATGATGTATTTCTGTTGCCGCTATAACAACAAATACTAAAATCAGAATAAAATAAATAATTAAGGGGGCTCCTAGAATATATCTCAACAAGGTTAAATATATTCTCCTATTCATATAATCACGTAAGTAATTGGTTTAAATTAAACCGTGTACGCTCTGAGCGGGATGTTCTTGCGGTGGGATCTCGGGCTAATACAAGCTAGTCAGCTCAAACTTTCATACCAAGATATTACTGAGTCTTTGAACACCTATGAATGCTTAATGTGCAGCTTTCATCTATGAATTGGATTGTATTGAAATCAAATGGTACTTATTTCTTCTTTATGGCTACTTCGGCATCTCATATACAGATACTGCAATAAACCGTAGGATACTTAATGTTGAATGTCTATAGACCTATGTATTTTTATATTTAAGTTCTTATAGGCCGTGTAGTTAGCCCTGGTGTCAGTGAAAACCTCTGGCATGAATAAACGGTTAAATAAACCTGCGTATTGTAATATTTAATGCGTCACACGAGCCACAGTAACGCTCTATCATAAAAGCTACTACGGCCTAAAAACTCTGACACCAGGGCTAGCCACCCGGCCTATACGAACTTACTTTTTATAAAAGCTACTCACGGTGACCAATACAAAGACTAGCCGTTGCACTTTCATCCATAAAGAGCATATAGTTAGACCACGCTACGAGCGCTCAAACTATTATAGATCAAAGTAACACAAGCCTTGGACAAGTTTCCCGCGAACTCCGTGAAAGTACAACCGACATTCCAGAGACGAATTCCCAAGAGCGGAGAATTTAAATTCAAATTCGTCCGCTGAGTGGGGAGTATCTATGCAAGAGCACGCATCGCTATGCACGTCCACGCACGCGACAGCTATGCGACATTACGCAACAGTGTTAAAGGCAGCGCAGCGCCCGCTAAACGCCCAGATATTTCTGGCCGTGCGATACTCTATACTACACTTGTGGCTGGACTTCACTATGTTTATTGCAAGATGCGACGCGACAAACAAATACACTGCTCTTACACAAATTTTGCCTAAAGCGATTTTACATATGTTATTAATTGAAAATAACATAATGCTTTTTGTCACCTCGAGCTCTACTATATCTTCAGCGAACCGGACTATCACATTTTAGTGTGTCCAAAATGTCATTCGTTTTATTGATAACTCCAGCTTCGATGTACATAAGTGTTTATTAAAAGTTGCGTCAGGAACCAATT
Organism: Hypomecis atomaria; assembly: GCA_964007245.1. Classification (NCBI taxonomy): domain Eukaryota; kingdom Metazoa; phylum Arthropoda; class Insecta; order Lepidoptera; family Geometridae; genus Hypomecis; species Hypomecis atomaria. The sequence continues at coordinate 3,468,429 of OZ023295.1, read as the reverse complement.
TCCATTGCCATTAAATAGCAACTACCAAAAATTGACGATGTAAGAACGTTCCATAATACGCCATATCAAAAAATTCTAATCGATTTAGAAATTGATAAGCCTTTTCAACTATTCAAACATTCCCTAGGGAGTAAGAAAAATATCAAAATATCGTGTCGTGTCGCTTGCACGATATATCCTGGTGGCTTACGACCTTCAGTCAGTAATAGACACCTACAATGTCCCATCTCCACTTATACGGCGAGGAAAGTGACGTCACAGGATCGTAACCCGAAACTGTGATGGAAGGCGGTAAATCAGTATCCGGGGTGGATAGCACAACTTTACTGTTTATGATCCCATCCCCACAAAATATACCTTTTTTATATAGGATAGGTTTAAATTTGACTACACGCAGCCTGATATTAAGCAGAGACGAGGTCTAAGGTGTAGAGCGCTTAAGAAGATCCTATTCACCCGGGATTTGAAGACACTTACAACCCGGTCACAATATCTGTGCACCTGACTTCGTGACGTCATATCGAATTATCGGGACGTATATACATTACCGGACGTCTAGTATACCGTCCGGACGTAAATTATTATTATCGGGACGTGTATCGGCAACGAAGATGCTAACTGTACTGTCGCACCGGGGAGTTCGCGGAGAGGTGACAGGGGAAGCGCGAGAGGCGCCGCATTCCAGCGAGGTGCACAGATATTCTGACCGGGTTGTACGTTATATCTTCGTGGAAAGACAGACTTAGGTTCCACATTCTGGCAGTTCGTATTAGTTTATTGCATTGTGCAATAAACTAATATTTAAACGAATATGGAATAGAAACACGGCGCTTTGGTTGCTGTCCGATATAAGAAAGGAGCGGGTGGTACCAAGTTGTGTAATTCCTGGGCACACTCTCCATAATATATCTCTCTCTTTCTGTCTATATATCTCACATGAAGGTGATGGTCCTTCCTCACTGTTCTCCTCTTCGCTCTGTCTACGAAATTATCTTCGGAAACGCTTCTCTCATGTCCCTTCACACTACATCCTTCTATTTTGTCTTGGGTCTGCCTCAGGCTCTTCTGCCGGGGAAGGAAAGTTGCAGACCACGTAGGCTACCTAGGCCTACGTGGTCTGGTGGTCTTATTTTGATGTGACCATCACAGCCTATTCTCATCTTATCGGCTAAATCGCGTATCGTGAGACTGTCATACACTCGTTGCGAATTATTTATTGACCGTCCGAAATGTATCCAATAGAATACCGACAGATATTCAACCTTACGACGATACTCGAGCTTTTGCAGCTGTGATGTAAGGCGGTAAATCACATTTCCGGGGCTGATCGCACAACTTTGCTGTTTACGACCCTATATCCATAAATATGCTATCTGGTTTTACTATTTTTACTGTCATTAGGCGAACTCTGTTTGAAGTAGGCGAGGAATGGCGAGAATGGATTGTTGCTTTTATGTATCTTTGTATGTATTTTTAGTCTTTGTCAAAAAATTTAGTTGCACTGCTCTCTTTTGGATCTCTTGGAAAACTCTATACGAACTTTTGTACCACAGAAAAGAATTGGGAGTATTTGATCTATTCTTGAGTTGAATTTGGTACTGTCTTGTACTAATAGTACAGTAAAGAAGCATTCATAAATTTGAACTCATCCCAATATCCATTAAAACTTACATTAGCAAACCACAACCTGGGCCAGACCAGTGGAAGTACATATATTATGAGTATATTATATTTCATGTAATATACTCATAATATCCGAGGCCGTGGTGGTCTAGTGGTAATGATGCTCGCCTTACAATCGTGAGGTTGTGGGTTCAAATCCCGGTCCCGAACCAATGAGTTCTTTGGAATTTCCTTCTTGAGTAGGCCTATGTCCTGCAGTGGGCTATTAAAAGGCTGATACATTACTCATAATATAGCTGGGTATTAATACGCACTAACTTTCGAGAAAAATATTCACCTATTAACAATGTCATACTTACTACAAAATATTCGTAATCGTCCGGAATCCGTCCAGATATCACATTGGTTAAGCGTACCAAAACAATTAAAACATCAGACACGCCAATAAAAATCAAAATATTTAAACAAATTAATATGACAATTACTGTTGGAATTGCAATCAATCATTTCAAGCAAAATGTCCGTTGTGATTTGAACTGAGAAACGTTTGTCATTCTTGAGACAACATACATACCTACAGAGTTTCTCTAACTTGTGGCTATTAGAGTTTTTTTAACCGGACAACGGACCGGCAATAAACAAATGTCTACATTTTTCGCCGGATAGATGTCCGGTGCGTCAACACACGTTCATTATAAATCATACACCACCGCGAGTCCGGTGAAAAAATGGGCCTTTGTCCGGTGAGACAAATTGTCGTAAACAAGCTCTCTTACTCGTCTTAGTTTGAAATGTCTACAAATGGTTTTAGACATTCTAAATCAGGACGAAACACTAGAAAAAACTGAGTACCTATATTAACTCTATAAAACAAGGCATTTAAAAAAAAGAAATAGGTACAAAAGAGCAATGTACCCAAAGAGTAAAAAACGGGACCCTATTACTAAGACTTCGATGTCCGTCTGTCCGTCTGTCACCGGGCTGTATCTCATGAACCATGATAGCTGGGCAGCTGAAATTTTCACAGATGATGTATTTCTGTTGCCGCTATAACAACAAATACTAAAAACAAAATAAAATAAATATTTAAGGGGGGCTCCAATACAACAAACGTGATTTTTGGGAGATTTTTGCTCGCTATTAATAACGGCAAGAGTAATGGGGCTCCCATACGGTACGGAACCCTTCACGAGCGAGTCTGATTCGCACTTGGTCGATTTTTTAATTAACATATGAATACGCTATAGCCGCTTTTACGTACATTTTCGCACGTAATTGCGTCATTCGTGACAAAGTAGTTTCGGGCATCTAAAGACACCCTAGCTAGCCCTTGTTTCAGTTTTTAAGACGTCGTAAAACAACCGAGACATACAATTTAACGTACATATCAACGGATATAACGTGTACCATCCAAAGTACGTAGTACGCGTGGGTACGCCATACCACACTTTTATAAAACATTTATATCCTTTATGGATACCAACGCGATCCCTGGAGCAGGCATATGTGGTAATGTGGGAGTCCCGCCGACTGGTCGGTATACCCACTAAAAACCCTGGAGTATTCCACCACAGCGCTTCGTGTCGGGGCTACGGCCACTTTGAGAAACCCTGTATTAACACATTACCGTACTTTATTTTTATCTTCGCCTCATTAATGAACGTCTCGAGTGACCCTTATCACGATTTGTCAGACCACCCAATAATCATGTGCAATTTAATATCCGTTCGGTGCAGCTTTGACAATTAAAATGAACCGGCCAATAGGGAGACTTCACTCGACAAGGGTTCCGTGGCATGAAACTTTGAATTTATAGCTAGGTTTGTGCTAAAGAAGAAAAACTAAACCAAAAAAATGTGTCGTAAAACAAACATTTCCGCTATTATAAACATATCGCTAGACTCAAGAAAAATTGCGTCGAAATTCAGTTACTCAGCATTTTCAAGGTTCTGTAATGAATTCTTCAAATTACCTAGGTACTGCTATACTCGTACCACAGAAGATGAAATACTACAGCACAATTAAAAATAAATTTGGTGAATAACAAATTTTTATGGCAAAAAGCACAGGAGGACTGAAGATTGACTGAAGAATTATGAAAGAAATTTAATAATAAAAATACCCTAAATTATTTTGATAGCTGTACGTGTACATGAAAGTGCTCTGAAATATTATGTTACATTATATTTTATGAATTACATTTTTATCGAAACATCGTCTTAAAATTGTTCATACGATTTTGGTAAGGAACTCTAAACACACATTTAACCTTCCTAATACATAAGGACGTCTGGTAATCTGATGTCTGAGAATTTAAATGCATTAACGAGTATTTTGGTAACATGTTTGTTTGTAACGGACATTAAGGTACAAAATTGCTGTTTTTTTGGTAAAAATCCAAACGGTTGTGAAAAAATACAACTTTGTAATGTACTGACATTTTAATAGTCCATTACTGAATAAGGAACTACTGGGGATTTTCGGGTTAGTCGCATAGTAAAAATTGGTCCTGATGATGAGTGCAAAAAAAATCCTAGAATTCGTCGTCTAAAGAAACACTACGAGTACATATTATACCTATGAGGTAGTATGAACGAAATACAATCTTATTTTAGTTCATAAAGTAAGTTAGTTCGTATAGGGCGGAGGTCTAGGTCTGGTGACAGTTTTAAGCCGCCTGAAGGCCTCTAACATGGCTAAAAAGTTAAAGCAACCGGGACCTACAATTTAAAGTGTCAGTTGCTCAGTTGTAAATTGCCACCCACGGTCACCCATCCGAAGACTGAACGTTGCCTAACATCGATGATCACTAACAAACACCAAGTCAAACTACGCTATGAGTTCCAGAATGCAAGTAGTCCGGCAAGACCACGACGTTCCCACGATTCCGATCAAAATCACACGCGTCATTTGGCTTCTATAAGAATTTCCGCGACAAACGCAGCCGCACCGGCGCAGTGTTTGTAAACCGAGCACTCAAGCAGTTGCCTTGACATCTAAACGAGAATGCAGACGGTCAACGACCGACCTCTGCATTGACAATGAACGTAACGGCCGCCGCCGCACCGCCGGCTTTCGAATACGATCTACAATGGACTCGGCCGTGCGATTTCCATTTACATGCTATGTTCATTGATGGGATACCTGATTTGACCGATACCCTTTATCGAGTACGTGTGAGGTTTTATATTCTATCCCGCTTGCTCATACGGTGAATTAATTAGTGAGAGCAGGGTAAAAATCGAATACCATCCGTATCTAGTGTAGCCAATGAGTACTCTAATTTGATAACTATTGTTTTTTCAATGAACACCTAAAACATTGGAATGAAGAAATAGATAAACTATAATAATATAAAATATTTAAGCGTGCCAAAATGACACTATATGTCCAGATCTAAACTACAGATGTATAGTGTAGATGTATCTTCATCATAACTGTTATGGAAGACGAATCAGCACTACTACTTATCGCCAAGGCCTTGGTCAATGCACCCTCTGACTGGAATTTAGTTTTAGAAAGTTAATTAACAATCTTCGAGCAAATATCTATAGAGTAATAATCGTGCAAAAAAGTGTCCGAGGCAAAACCCTGCCCAAGATACGTAGTGGTCAGGCTTTTTAGTTAATCGTAAGGCGATTGCAAGTTGACTACAAGGCCGCGCGATGCCAAAGTGCTCAATTATAAGCACCAAAGACAGGTCATTGTGTATTATTTAATGTAAATGTCTAAGTAGGTATGTATGACGGCGCTCGGACATTTTTTTACTACTTTCACTTAGCGTCTGTAGATGTAGATAGCTTAGCTTAGCTCTGTAGATATTTGCTCGAAGTTTACAATAGGGAAAAGTTGTGACATCATTGACATTAGACAACCATAGAGCTGTGCTTTGTACTTGCCCACGAAAAGCGATTGGGCCATATCCACCACGTTGACCCAGTGCAGGTTGGTGTTGTGGGTTATTCACAAACATTGTCGAATATCTTCTACGAATATATGCAGGCAGCCTCACGATGTTTTTCCTTTCACAGAAAAACCAATGCGAATGGATATTCGCATTGGTTTTTTGGTTTCACTTCAAAAAACTTATGTAGGTACATCCGTACATAAGTTTTTTGAAGTGAACTTATGTACATCCGTACATAAGTTTTTTGAAGTGAAACCAAAAAACCAATGCGAATATCCATTCGCATTGGTTTTTCTGTGAAAGGAAAAACATCGTGAGGCTGCCTGCATATATTCGTGAAAAGTGAAACTTCTAATGCGACTTCTGACAAGGTTGCGTTAAACATTTAACGCTACCATGGAGGGGGTATGAAAGCACTGTTGCGTCGAAGTTTCGCTTCTTACGCGCGGAGGGACTCCACTCGCATTTTTTTTTGATAAGGTTTCATAAGGGATCGGTTGTGAGTAGAGTGTTACTACATGTATACTACCAGGGAACCCACGCACACATACGGCTATTATTTCCCAAAATTGATCCCCAGAAAGAGCGAGTCATGGTTAAACGCCATCACTATACAGTTGACAAGTTAATTAATATTCCGCGGAAGCCTTTCTCGTGTATCTGCACATAAAGCCCGTGAACAGTCTGGATGCAAAATAACTTAGTTACAGATACTAAAATCCAAAAAAATAGAGAATAGCAAAGTTTTGAGGTATGGATATGCAAAAGAATCTAACATGCACATGAAGTGGTGCATACGTATGGGGGACGAAGAAAATCTCGCTGCTCACGGGAATTCAAGCCCTGGTGATAAAGCTCAACACGTCTCTATAATTTTATGGTTTTGTCCTATTCATAACACACAATATACATATAGCAAGGCAGATAGCTTAAAGGAACATTTAACGAATATCCATTTGAATTCAAGAAAATGTTTTCATAATTCATTCGTCAAAGTCTCTAGATAGTCGGTGTAGATAGAGATCTCTACACATATGTTCGTAGTTGAGCTAAGAATAGTACGAATTCAATACGAGAAACCTATTAAGAAAAATTAACCAAGCAATTCTCATTTTATTACAGAAGATTGAACCGTACCATTTTTAGAATCATGCAAAGTTGTAAATCTGTTCTTCCCTACTCCACAGCGACCCGAGATGATAGAAGTTCGTGCGGCGGTAGAAACTTGGCCCTTTTACCAATAGTATCGCCTTACGAGGCGGGAAACTTTTCCATTTAAACTGGGACGCAGAAACAACGGATGATGCATTAGTGATGCAAAATTAACGGCGGGTAGAGTGCGCCGAAGCGAGGGTAGCTTTGGAACACTATCCTGTGTTTTATTTCAGAGACTAACTTGGTTTTGCAATAAACATTAGATCACAGTACCGGGAATACTATGAATTGTCGATTGCATAAGTTTGCATAACGATAGTTTAAAAAAGTATTTCGAGCTAACTCTTATAAAGTATTTATCATCAAGACTTTTACACCAGTTTTCCGTTTCGCCATTGAATGTACAAGTTAGGAGGAAACCTAGGGGAACAAGTAATTTTAAGATACCTTAAATAGCGTAGGGTTGACTCTTTTTGTTTGGGTGCTAGGCACTTACTGAACTGTGTGTTTATAAAATTATCTTTTTTTATAATTGTTGTATTATTTATCAAACAATGCCAAACGCTATAGACTCAAAAGAGAAAGCATTAAAGCTATAGTCTACACAATATAGAGCATATATAGAGACTACAGATTACCTACTAGTTGCGGGAATACTATGAATTGTCGATTGCATAAGTTTGCATTACGATATTTTAAAAAAGTATTTCGAGCGAACTCTTTAATATTAAAAAGTTTTTATTATCTACACTCATAGACCAGTTTTCCGTTTCGCGAATGAATGTACAATATAGGAGGAAACCTAAGGGAACAAGTATTCGGGCGACGTACTTTGAATCCCTCACTTCACTCTGGATTCAAAAAACGCCCTCGCCGTAAAAATATTATTTTTCTCCCTTATGATACCACCTACTATTAAGATGCCTGAAATAGCATGTTGACTCTTTTTGTTTGGGTGTTAGGCACTTACTGGACTAATATGTTATTAAAATTTTATATTATCATATTTATAATTGTCATATTATCAATTATAGTCAAACCGCTAAACTCAGACTTCGCCTGCGCGGTACAGGGGCGCCGGGGGAGACGACACAGGGGACTGAGACAGGCGCGGGCAGCGGCTCCCCGGCGCCCGCACCTGTCTCAGTCCTCTTTGTCGTCTACCCCCGCGCCCCCGTACCCGCGCAGGTCCAAACGCTATAGTCTCAAAAGAGAAAGCATTACTATAGTCTACACAATATATAGCATATATAGAGACTACAGAATACCTACTAGTTGCCTTAAACTCTGCACATCGAAGCCGGGACTTTATCCCAAAGCTTTGCGGGCTCAGAATGTATCGTCATAAAGTTCGAATCTCTGCCGACGCAGCGGTAAAGTTAGCACCAACTTTAAAATCCCGCTAAGAGCCCAATAAAAATGCCAGAATAAACGTTGTGCGCTTAAAAGTCAGATTTAAAGCGGTTACATCGTCCCCGGCTATGAAAACACCCGTAACTAAGTTCCGAGAAGTAATTTTATCGTTAAAAGAGGGCGAGATGTGAGGCGCCCTTAGGGGTGCTAATCACCTCATTGTTTGAACGATGGCTGGAAAAGCTGCCAGGGAGAGTACAATTTTTCGAGACCTGAAACAGAGGGTTTGATGCTCTACTCCTTACGATATAAGTATTAATTTTGTAGTCACAATTTTTTTGTCACAGACACAGTAGCACTCCAGCTAGAGACAGGTTAACTGGTATTTTCTGGTTGGACATTGAAAAGGGTGTCAAATAATACCAGCGCGGTATCGCATTTAACCGTATCGAATTCAGAGTGGCTGTTGATTAAAAAAATGTCACCAGTTGCATTGAAATACTGTCTGCTCGGCCAGAAACGTTGTAGAGTGCGAAGGGACAGAACCACGCAGAACTTTTAAACCCGAAAATTCTGGTTAGTGCAGATTTTCCTTCGATACGTACGAAGCGGTTTGACTCAACATTTCTGATTCGTACCGCCAGGGAATGGAACAGTCTTCCTGCTTTCCTGTTTCCTAAGAGTATAATCTAAAGCTTTTCAAGGTCAGAGTGAATAGGTATCTTCTAGGTCTGCGTGCTTCATCTTCGACCACAACGTCGCTTACCATCAGCCCAGTTGGTGGTCAAGCGCGGACTTATTCGCGATAAAAAAAAAGCTCTGGTACAAAGCAACAACCTACGTATACTGAACACTAAATAGTATTTTCTTCAGATATACATTTGAAAAATTTAAATGTAATAATAAGTACACAAAATGCAACTATGTAACTAAGTATTCAAATTGGAGCCCATTATGAAATTAAACTTAGTGCGTGTAATTTAAAAATCGGTGCACTTATTATGTCAGCAATTTCGAAAACGAACCTGTTCCGAGGCGAAACTCAATTCGCACATAATCGCGGGCGCATTCTGAATTTGGCAAGAAATAAAACTTGATTCTCACACATAATGATCCTTTCGCGTCATGGATGTGTAAGAATTCTGCTATGAAGAATGTCCGCCATATTGGGGAGACAACTTGTGACCTTTAAAGAATAGTTGTAATGTGGTAACTTATAACTTGTGTCAAGTATGTCGATTGAGTATCATTATTAAGGCCAAATTTAACTATGGAACCAACCCCGAAATCGCGAAAAAGAATCAACTGTTCTATAGAAAAGTTCATCGAGCATCGACAAAATGTTATGTTTCTATGCGTTGTACGCGGGACCGACACTATTTTACGAAACAAATTCATTTTCAGCTAAAGGATGGATGATTGAGGAACTTACTGACTTTAGATAGTTAAATTAGTTAAATTGTCTAGACTCTAAATAAACCTAGGTTTCAAGACAATTTTCTTCTTATTATCTTATGCTGAGCTAGTTGCGTAGGTAAACGAAAGCTTTACAACCTTATGGCGCATCCTCTTTTTCTACATCCATGCTTGATTCTCACTCGTAATGATGGCTTCGGACCAAAGTTTGGACCTGTCGTAGTGATGGGGCTGACACGTTGATTTGCCGAAATGGACAGCTTTCATTTATGGCTTATGTAAAAGGGATCACGTCCAGCAGTGGTTTAATGAGGTTCAGTGATGTATAGCTCCGATTAATGAAGAAAGAATCCGACTCGAAGGACCACAAAAAAATGTATCCGCCTGGTAACTTTTATTAGTAGTTTGTACCCAGAATTCTAATCTACGGTATGTTCCATGGGAAAACAAAAGGAAAAAGAAGGGACTGGCCGTTTCTGCGACTGTATTCTCGTTTGCCGATGGAATCTGCTCGTACGGTGTCCAAAATATCACCAACAACAACACCATCACTGCACTATTTAGTTTTTTATGTAAATTGTACACCAGTAAATGTAAAGTTTGTACAAGTGTTAAGATTCTCCTTTATAGCTTTAGTTATCACAACAAGACAATAGCTATCAGTACGAGAAAATAGTCAATAGTTCGTCCTTTCTAGAAATATGAATTTAGGTTCAAAAACCTGCGCAGAAATGAGCCGTCTATTATCCTAAAACATTAAATGTTAAATTTCTTTATACTCTTGTTCACAGATGTTATATTTGGGTTAATTATGAAGGAAATCTAGGTCATTTAAGCGTCTGAAACTTGAATGAAAACTAAGCTAGGCCATGATTTAATAACTACGATTTAATATTAAGTCACATTTTGTGGCTTTGTTGTTTGAAGTAAAGGGTAGCGACACGGTAAAGCCTAAGAAATTGCGCCAATTAAAAGGAATCTTTTCCATAATGAGGTTAGGTCATAATTTGGTTGAAATTAAATGTTACGGATTGGTCGCATGATAATTTGAACTGTAAAATGTAAGTACCTATTTTCAGGGTTCCGTACCTAAAGGGTAAAACGGGATCCTATTTCTAAGAGTCCGCTGTCCGTCTGTCTGTCTGTCTGTCTGTCTGTCACCAGGCTGTATCTCATGAACTGTAATAGCTAGAACGTTGAAATTTTCACAGATCATGTATTTCTGTTGCCACTGTAACAACAAATACTAAAAATATTAAAAAAATGATATGCCGAACAACATGAACAATGAATAACGGCAACATGAAGATGCTTGAAATATTCACAGAATATTAAGTTGTATGTTCCTTCAAAAATAAATAAATAAATTAAAATAAAAGATATTAATGGAGGCCATACGGTACGGAACCCTTGGTGCGCGAGTCCGACTCGCACTTGGCCGATTATTTTAAAGTAGTAGGTATCCATAATATAATTTCATACCGAAAGGCAGAATAATTGGCTCGAGACAACATACCTTCATCTGTGTTGAATAATAACCTATCTACATAATATACGCTAATAAAAAAACAGGTATGAGTTACGACCAATTGTAAAGAACAAAGTCAGAATTTGACCTGTTCACTTTTGACGGGGGTCTGTAATAATAACATTACAGTAATTATGGTTTACCGACAAGGGCTCGCAGACGTGTACAAATGATGTACCGGAACATAGGTGTCCGTCAGTCCTCGGCCAGTTGAACCCCAATCCAGCTTTTGGCCAAATTTTTTGACCGTACTCATTACTCTCTTTTGCCACTCTTTTATAAATAATTATTTTTCGCCAATAGGTAACAACACCACCGACTTCCAGCGTGTACAGAATTCGAACAGTTTGCACGAAACGATGTGTCATCCATGGTCTTGCTACTTGTACACTATTGTTGATATATCAAAAACAACTGACGATTTCGATAAAATTTGAATGAGACTACCTCGGGAGTATTTCTAAACTTTCGAAATATCTTTTTAAATCGATTCACGATTTGCAAAAATATCGATGGACATAGATTAAAAAATACATATAGACGACCATTTTTTTTTTTTTTTTTTTTTTTTTTTTTCCAGGGGAAATCTTATATAGATACCACCACACCTCGAGGGCAGGCGGGTGGTTATGTGGGAGTCCTGCCGACTGGACAGTATACCCACCAAAACCCCTGGGTGTTCCGCCACTGCGCTATGTGTCGGGGCTACGGGCACGCTTGCGCACTCCTCCGCGGCACCCGACAGCGCTGGCCCAACTTGGGCCCCACCACGGAGCTTCGGCTCCCGCCAGAATGACGATGTGTCGAACACCAGACACATCGCCACCCACCACCTGGGACCAACCAGCACTGGGCGTCAGACAGCGACCGTATCCGACAGCCCTGGTCCCGATGCAACGGGTCAATTAAAGTGGCCCCGCGCCTGCCACTACGGCTGCAGAGGATAGGGAGTACGGCCGTCGCGATACCGACACTCCTCTTCCCCTGCAGCCCCACCGCCTCCGCCAACACGTTGGCGGCACCCGTTAGGGCCGCTGGCAGGACGGATAGGCAGCGGCCTTCTCGCCGCCCGTCCATCCCGTCGCCACCCCCGCCTCGATGGGCTCGGCCGCGGCATCGCGACAAGCGCGACACCGCAGTCCACCTCAGTCGGCAAGCCGACCTACTGGCCAGCATCCGCACGGGCTTGTCTGGGCCCAAGACCCGGAGAGGCCGGCCCCACCTCGGGTTCCTCTTCGTTCACCAGGCTGGGAAGACCTGGCTACTAAGCCCCCCCGCCACGACAAGGCGGGAACCCACTCGGGGGGGACATATAGACGACCATAAGTTAAGATAACATAACATATTTTAAGTTAGATATATTCTGTACAATATTGTAACAGGGTTCTCAAGTATACCTAGTGTGTAGTATATAAATATGTACCTATGTATGTATGTTAATATCTTAAGGTGTCTTAGAGATGCAAAGAAATATGTCTAATTGTATTTCATCGCTTAATTCTTCAGATATGATTATATTACCAAGTAGTACCTCTATTTACTAGGCTACTTCCGCACAAAATTTTAGAGATTTAAAAAAAAAACTCAACCATAAATTCATTTCCGTCCTACCTCCCTTATACCGCCATCTTGCGGTCACCTCATTCCTCTTTTGTGCGCGGCGACTTTCGCACGTCTCATTGCAATCGTCATGCAAAAACGCAGAGCGCACCAAAAAACCTACGGACACCAATATAAACGCTCAAGAGTTATATCGTCGTCATCGGAAAAACAAGGTAAACTAAAATAATTTTATTTGGTGAACAAATACAGTGAGTTTTAAAGTAGTTTTGGTTGGCTTTGGGATTGACTGCGAGTCATTAACTTTGCCATTTTCCAAAACACTACCGCATAATATGCGCAATATGCATCGGGGTTGACTGCGAGTCTCCAACGATGACAAAAAACATACAACCTAAAATAGGTGTAATGTTTCTTTGCGCTTCCAATATGATTTTACAAAATCATGCCTTGCAATATGCGTCGGGGTTGACTGCGAGTCTTCAACGATGACATTATGCAGAAAATACATACAACCTAAAATAGGTGTAATGTTTCTTTGCGCTTTCAATATGATTTTCCTAAATCATGTCTTGCAATATGCGTCGGGGTTGACTGCGAGTCCTCAACGATGACATTATGCAGAAAATACATACAACCTAAAATAGGTGTAATGTTTCTTTGCGCTTTCAATAATTGATTTCCCTAAATCATGTCTTGCAATATGCGTCGGGGTTGACTGAGAGTCCTCAACGATGACATTATGCAGAAAATACATACAACCTGTAATAGGTGTAATGTTCCTCTGTACATCCAATATGATGTTCTAAAAATCATGCCTTGCAATATGCGTCGGGGATGACTGCGAGTCTTCAATGATGTCATTTAGCAGAAAATACACACATCCTGAAACAGGTGTCATGTTCCTCTGCGCAGTTACGATAATTACGAAAGAATATTTTTTATCTTCGTTATTTTTATGTACCCTCAAAAAAAATGTGTTCACAATTAAACATGCCTATCATCATTGTAGATAATGAAGTCAACAGCCCGGAAGCGGCGTCGACCTACTTGACGTGGAGTCTGGTTTAGAGGTAAACGGGGGCGGTGAAGGTCAGCTAAGTCCCTTCAATAATGCCATAGTGGTGGATCCAGATATTTTACTGGTCCTAGGCGTTTCTACGGCAAACTAAATCATGATAAGTTAGTCAAAGTATGGCTACCCATTTTTAAAAAAAGGCATACTAAAAGAACATAAAGACGCAGGCCTTAGGAGCCGCGATTTTAAGCGCAAAAATATCTGCAGCGCAGTGCCGGACATGGACCGCAACCGCAATAAAACGCTTACTGCATCACAACATCAGCCCAAGGCGCCCCGATTTACCGCTATAAATAGGGAAATCGACATTCTCCTAAAAACCGACAATAAGGTCTATGAAACATTTCAGTAATGGTTGCCGAATACTTAGCGATTCATATCACTTAATTACTCAAAACCATGTCAAACTTGTTATGCTCGGCTTGAATATGCCAGTGTTGTACATGATGGACAACACTGAAAGAGGCGAGACCTTATTTGGCTCGTCTTTACCGGAAAAAATCAAAGCAGCGAAGGTCATTGAAAAATTCTGAGGCCTTCAATTTGAAAAGCCAGTGCCAGCCGCGGCCCGCCGCCCGTACTCGGCATCGGCCCTGTGGCCGCCGCGATTCACTTCAAGGCGCTGGCACCGACTCGCCAATAGTAAAAATACACGCGGGTAGACTTACCCAGTACCCACTTTTTATAGAAATTGGTTAACAATTTTAATAAATAATAACGTTGTACTTCACTGGATAAAAACGGTTACAATACCTTTTATTTAGGCGGTTTGTCAGCTAAATATTCCGGAAAATATATTTTCCGTTTCTGAGAAACTTGATAAGCTATAATTAACCATTGGCGCTATATCGTGACGTAACCCGGCTAATGACTAATTCGTAAGTAAGTTATTTCTTAGACCAAAGCTCGAAGGAAACAAGCGTTTCATAGTTAATCTGAAACCACTTAATAAGTTTATCTTTAGGACTATCAAACAGCATGCAAATTAATACCGCGTGACGGCTATATATCTAGCCACAATCAGTATTAAAGGCGCAATTTTTCTTGCCCCTACACGTACAAGGCCTTCCGACCGAAAGTACTTATGACTTCAATTTCAACCGAATAACCTATCAAAATTAAAAACATGAATTTAACGACATCCTTTTCTGTTTGTCCGTCGCCCCACGGGGTTTTACGAAAATAAAATGAAAGAAGCTATTTTTAAAATGGGGTATTTAAGACGTCGCGATAAAAATTAGTGTTTATTTGGATGTACATCGCAAACACATAAAGTCAATGCGTTACTCAATTATTCAGACTTCGTAATAAATTACGAAAAAAGTAATTTGACGCCGCAACTAAGTTGTAAATACCTGGGAATCGAGCTGATACCAACAATCTTACTATTGGCCTACGATAAGAGAAGTAAAATAGCCCAGATGGTAAAAAATGTTTACGAAGCTTAAATCTTACACTCTCTAGTTGCAGCATGCCCAGCCGCTAAATACGGGTGGATGTATAAAATCTAATATCTAGTAAGACATACATAGATATGAGAGCGACAAAAGTACCTTGCATTATTTAAAACCAGTAATGTGTACTGACATGGCTTCAAAAACGGTAAATCCGGATACGGAATGGCCCCTTTCCAAAAAAGCTTTCAATAATATTATTCAAATTTGGGCCAGCCAGAAATCAACTTATTTGCTTCTTGAGATAATACAAAACGTACCAGATTCATAACCTGGAAACAGGATTTGGATTTTGGACTCAGTATCTGTAGACGCATTTACCCTAAGTTAGGAGTTTAGTTACTTCTATGCCTTTCCACTATTTTCCCTAATATTAAAAGGCCTCAGAAAGATTGTCGACGGTCATGCAAACGAAATCTTAGATTTCCCTTATTGGCCTACGCAGCCGGTTTTCATTACTTCAAAACTTTATAACATCGGAGGTTCCTTCTTTGTATCAATCATGTGAAGAATCTTTTACAATCTCACTTCAGAGATCATTATTCTTTACACAAAAACCTTATCCTGGTTGCCGCGAAACTCTGCAGTAGTCTTTCATCCGGCGAGGCGTCAGCGAAGACTCTCGATAACAATAATGTTAGCGACCTTCTCGGACAGCACTGTGAAACAGTACAACACTTCACTTAAACTTTGGTGGCAGTTTTGTAACGTCAACAGTGAATACATACTCGTATATTATAGGAGTCATCTTAGAAATCAGTGCTGACCTTTCAGGCAAAGCAATTCGAAAAAGGATGTGCTTCAATTCCCACCGCTCCGCTTTGTCCGCTATCATAGGAAATAATATAGGCTCTGAGGAATAAGTCAAGCGTCTTCTCAAAGGTGCCTATAAATTAAGGCCTGCAAGACACTTGGGATCCTCAGTTAGTCTTAAATTCTATCTCATCGTGGCTTCATAACAATAATTTAACCTTAGAAAAGATTACAATGACACTTGTTATCTTATTAGCACTATGTACCGGCCTCAAATTCCAGATGCTGACCTTTGTTAAACTCAAAAACATATATTATTTTTGTAAGTGGAGTTAAAATTAACATCACGGATATTATAAAAACATCCACCATCGATAGAAAGCAACCAGTCTTGTTATTGCCGTACTTTTCAGCCTTACTAATTCACCTACATTTACATTTACCATCCTTGCAGACTACATTTCTAAAACTAGTAATGTTAGAACTGAAAACACAAGTAGGTTTTTGTTAACATACAAACGGTCATATAAGCCTGTGACTACGCAATCCGTTAGTCCATGGGTGAAGCATGTCCTATCAGCGAGCGGCGCCGATATCAGAAATTTTAAAAGGACACAGCGCAAGACTCGCCTCATCTTGGCAGCGATTGCTGCTAGAGTTAACATAGAAACTATTCGTAAAACTGCGGGTTGGTCTAGTTCTTACAACTCATTCCTATATATATCATTAACTAACGGACTATTTTTAACGAGGGCGAATTTGACCGTTCCGTATATCTACCGTTTAATTAATATAAAATACCTAATTTTAGGTTATACTAATAACTATTAGTAATCATAGTTAATTTATAAAGTGATCATGAAACCTTGTATTAAGCACTAAACATGGCTATTAGTACTTAAAATAAGTTACAGTAAATAATATGCCTTAACCATTATTATTAGTTAGTTGTAATATTAAGACAGAAACAATAAAACTATAATTGATACTTTTATGGTTTTTGGAAAACTTTCTGCTCTAAACATCTACTTGGTAATATAATCATATCTGAAGAATTAAGCGATGAAATACAATATATGATCAAACGAACTTCAGAGACGTGAAGTTCGATCATTATTGTATGAATCGCTTAATTCGAAGATATGATCACCCTCCCACCCTTATTCAACCCCATAACAGAAAGTTTTGGGTGAATATCTTGAATCTAAAATAATGAGGTGACCGCAAGATGGCGGTATAAGGGAGGTAGGACGGAAATGAATTTATGGTTGAGTTTTTTTTTTAAATCTCTAAAATTTTGTGCGGAAGTAGCCTAGTAAATAGAGGTACTACTTGGTAATATAATCATATCTTCGAATTAAGCGATTCATACAATAATGATCGAACTTCACGTCTCTGAAGTTCGTTTGATCATATATTCTAATTCATAGTACCTCCTTCTTTTTGGAAGTCGATTAAAATACAGTTTTGCGGAATTTCAATTTGCATTTTTTTTATCACGTCCCCATGGGAAAATCGAGACGCGCTAGTGTGTGTGACAAAATGTTAGTGGTGATGATATAAAGCTTTGGATCAAACTTATTGACGACATGTCAGAGCGGTCTTGAAGTGTGGCACGGAGTAGATATGAGCGGCACCGCCAATTACCCCGCCATCAATGTTGGCGAATATTCGATCAGGTTTCCTGTCCGGCCGAGTTTCGGGATGATTAATCGCGGTGAGAACTGATTCGGATGCAGAGAACTTCATTGATGCTTATCAGGGTTTTGATGGCTTGTGGTTAAGATATTACAATGTAAGTTTTGACTTACTTCGTACTTAGAGCCAGCCCGGGTAGCACGGCAAGGGGAGAAAATCATTTTATCCACTCTTAATGTCAGATGTCATTGTCAATCCATACTTTATTTCTTCTTCGAGGGGATATAATGGTGGAAAGACTATTAGTCCCTTTGCCATGCTTCCCGTGCGGCCATAGATTAGTTTGACTACGTGTTCGTTAGCGTTCATCGAAGTTAAGCAACGTTCAGCACGGTCAGTATTCGGATGGGTGACCGCGGGTGGGGACTTACAACTGAGCGCTACCGTGGCTCGGATGACACGTTAAATTGTAGGACCCAGTTGTTTAGCCATGTCAGAGGCCTTCAAGGCCCAATTTTAGCGGCACCATCGTAAATTTAATAGCAACATAAAGTTTTCTCTCTATCGAATGCCTAAAGTGAAACAGAAATAGTCTAATAAGCTATTACCTAGCTACGATGGCGCCTCTAAAATTGAGCTTTCAGGCGGCTTGAAAACTCTGACACCAGGGCTAACTAACCGGCCTATACGAACTTACTTAGCCAGCCTTTTCTGGTCTATATCACGTACATGTTTTGCACGGATATCCGCGATATAAATAACGATTAACTAATAAAAGTTTCATCTGATTCTGATGTCCGTTGATTTGTTGTGACAGAATAACTCAGTCAAAATTATAATAAATATTAGTTACTATTGAATAAGCATACATAATTAAATATTTAAAAACAAATTAGAATATTTACGCTGAATAAAACGAAACTAAGGAATAACAAGATATTTGTAATGGAATTCTAATTACATTACAGTATAGTTTTAGTTTTGCAACAGGTATGGTATCGCTGACATTGACATGGCATATTTTTTCTGTTTTATCGCTGACTATAATTATTACATACTTATAAATATGTATATAGTTATAGTCTAAAATTGACACGTTTGCGTCTGGTACGCGCACTGGAGGGTTCCGTACCAAAAAAAGAAAAAGAATTTGTAGTGTGGCATCTAGCCAGCGTCTCATTGGACTGTTTTTTTTTCTAAAATCAATTTAACCATATTTACAGTATTTATGTTATAGCCGTTTAAATAGCAATTATTTTTACATCTATTACATTTAATATCTTCTACCGACGACTTTTTATTTGTGAGTATCTACTCGATCATAGATAAAATTACCAAGATAGAAGAATGTATGAAAACGTACCCGTACCATGTACTTTCACATACATCTAATTTATCTATGGACGAATACATTCATAAAGCGATCTTGATGTAAAAGAAGACCTAGCACACCGCAACCCATAACTCGGACTGCCACGGTGGCTCAGTGGTTAGTAACCCTGACTTCTGGGTCAAAGAGGCGTGGGTTCGATCCTAAACATTTGTGTGATGAACATAGATGTTTGCTCTGTGTCTGGGTGTATTTAGGTACTATCTATATAAGTATGTATTTAAAACAAGTATATGTAGTATATCAGAATGCCAGCCATATCACAAGCTTTGCATAGTTTGGGGTCAGAGACCGTGTGTAAGACGTCCCCTAATATTTATTTATTTTATTTTATAAGTAATTGGCAGTGTACTGACAACATAACTAATACGGTCTCGTTTTTACGCTTCAAGTACGGGACCCTAAAAAGATTTAGCAACAAATTAGAGTAATTTCGCTGATTTACACGAGACTCGCGAATAACAAGTCGGCTATTGACCTTAAAAAAATCAAGCAAAGCAATTGCTGCAACGGTAGTTAGCATTTAAAATAAACAATGACGTAGATATCTAGACTAGATCGAAGTGTCGATTAGAATTCCGAGAAAAAACTGGAATTTTCGAGAGGGACAAGAACGTTATACGCTTTTTGCTGTATTCGCGAGTTTAGAGTAAGTGGTTGAGTTTTGTTATTTTTTATACTAGCCTTTGCCGGCGGCTTCGCCCGCGCTTACATTATAGCCTATGCCACTCTCAGATAATAAGGCTTTCTATTGGTAAAAGAATTATCAAAATCGGTTGAGTGAATTCAGAGATTACCCCCTACAACCTCACAAACTTTATCTCCTTATTATATTAGTATAGACTATTGGTACCTACGTAAACAAAGAAATGACAAAATAGTAGCATAGGTATTTTCAACATATTATCAAGCTGGGAACTGCAGGAGACCGCAAGATCGTGGCTGGATGCAAGCCGCTTCCAATAGGGCTTATTAGAGATCTATAGATGAAGCCTATGTCCAGCAGTGATCTTCCTATGACAGTAACGGCGATGGCAGCTATGAACATCTTACGCCCAAATTACTTTGAAAGCAATTCAGGTCACTTTACACATCAGAGTTCGTAACTGCTGCGTGCTGTAAGACGAAATGTCGTGAACAGACAAGTGAGGCCGATTTTTTATACATGTGTGAGTGCGTCGGTGTTGCGCCGCCATATTTCGACTGACGAGCCAAGGCAAACCTAGTTTCTTTGTTCGTGTACATGTGTGTGTTGTGTCTGTACACGGCGAGGCATAGTTTTGCCGGCCTCACTTGTTTGTTCACAACATTCTGTCTTGATTTATTATTTGGTCTGAGGCCTTACCTACGTTACGTTTATCGGTTAGTAGTCAGTATCTCCTCGTGCCCCAAGTCAACAGTCCTACGAATTAAAAAAATATCTTCCCGCCAACATTTCAACATTGTAAGCACAGGTTCAGTTCAAAATAAATAAACAAAAACATAACGCATCCCCGATTCCCGATAATCCCAAAATTAACAGAACACGCTTAACTTATTCAAAATCAAAAATCATTACCGATCGACGGCCCGGGAAGATAAGGCGGTATGCACAAAAAGCGCACTTTTTTCTTCTCGCTGTTAAATTGCTGAGCCTACAATTCCGATGCATCGGCACGTGAAACCGTTTGTCGGTTAGTCTGCACTTTGGTTTATGGCTTTTTTCATTCATGCTTGTTCCGAGAAATGCCGCGCTTTGGCGCCGAAAAAACGTATACCTTCGCCTTGTCCGTGGAAATCCCGGCACGGGTGGTGTTTACATACATTCTGGACGTTATGAGAACAAGAACGAATTGTTCAAGATAATCACGGCAAACGTGAAATTTTTTAAAATAATTACTTATCATAAATTAATATTTAAATATTAGTTAATTTTAATCTCAAATACTATGAAATATAAAATTACTTATTTTTATGGATGGGTGACCGCGGTTGGCATTTTCCAACTGAGCGCTACGTGGCTCGGATGAAACGTTAAATTGTAAGTCCCGGTTGTATTAACCGTTTAGCCATGTCAGGAGCCATCAGGCGGCCTAAAACACCAGGGCTAACTTTTACTTTGACTATACGAACTTACTTTACTTAATTTTTTTATTTGTTTGATTGGTTGACAGTTGACACTATCGTTTCATAAGAAAATAAAAACTCAGAAAGGGGACCTCTAGTCAGGTTGTGTGCGCAAGCGTTCCCGCAATACCGACGCAGTTGCGCAGAGAAGGAACACCCCAGGGTTTTTAGTGGGTACAACGCCTTAGTTGGGATTCCCACATAACCACCTTGCCTCCCCCGGGGTGGGGTGGTATCCACAAAATATTTTCCGAGGGTAAAAAAACGTTATTCGCGTAATTGTTGTTGTTAAGGAGTTTCGTATACTTAGCGTTATGTTTAATGGCGTTTCTTTCTAAGGTATCTATGGTGGTCCCATTATTATTTATTCTGTACGGGGTCTTCGGGCTAAAAGCAAAAAAGTTGGCGCGAATTTTGTATGCTGGAATTTGGGTTTATTTACTTCTTTTTTTGATTCGTTAATTATTCGGAATTCTAATTGGGCGAAACGTTGGCATCAATTTATGCTTTTTGTGATCTTGTTCCGATAGTGCTCGATTCATTTTGTGTTAATTCTCAAGTTTATACGTTAGGCTTTGAAGCTGTACAAAAACTAAAGTAAACTTAAGTTTAGGTCTATCCAAATCAAATTGTCGTGAACAGTCAAATGTGAATGTGGCCGGTTTTTTATACATGTGGTGAGTGCGGCGGTGTTGCGCCGCCATAGTTCGACGACAAACCAAGGCGTAGTTTCGTTGTACGTGTATGTGTGTGTAATTGTGTCTGTACACGGCAAGGCGTAGTTTTGCCGGCCTCACTTGTTTGTTCTCTTTATTTTTTTGGTCTGATTTGTATAATTGCTAATACGTCGTCACCTTCCGAGGATGACATTTATATGAATAAGGACAAAAGCCTGCGTCTCTATCTCTCTTCTGTGTCTACAGCCACAGAAGAGAGATCTGTGCCTACAGCCCAAGTCTCGACCATGCCTTTGCCTCAACTTTTAGTGTGAACGACGCGTCTTGACACATGCTGCTACTACTACCTACCTATATATGCCTAAAATATGAGAACTTAAAGCATAAATCAATGTTTGCTAGATCTCTGCGCTACAGTTCGCGTTTCTACATAGAGACAATGTACACTTTGGATCCGTAAATATATCCAACACTTAAAAAAAGTAAATAAACCCAGCTATTATTTTCACAAAACTATTACATCGTTTCAAAAGAAATCAATTACTTCTAAGAAGACTATAGATAGCTCGCGTTGCTTATTGTACTTTCCACTTTTTTTTAGCGCAACGAATGGTTTTCATTCATAAATTCTACAAAACCATTAGTTTTTGGTGGCAAAAACTGAAGGCAATTTAGAGAGGAACCTTTTTTCAACTATCTCGTTTTTACCTCAAAACATTGTCAAATAGAAGAACAATACATGTCCAAAATCAGGTAAAGTGACGAGATTTGCTTTAATTGCGTGTTCCGTATGTAAAATTTAGTCAAAAAATAATTGATAGCTTATGACATACGTTTGCTAAATTGTATAGATAAATTAACTTCGATAGTAAAAAACAATTTAAAACTTCATCTCCGGTCACTGACCGGGAGTTATCAAATAATGTAAAAGCAGGCACAAAACCAAAAAAAAATAACAAAATTTCTCTATCACAAACTGCAATATCATCGCGATAGGTACCAGGGCGGCATAACTACGTGAAACCGCTATCGCTATCATTTCCTCAATTCCCTGCCGAACCCTAAAAATATTTATCAGAAACAACAAAAACTCGTCGAGAGAAGAGTACACGGGTCCATTCCGCCCTCGTCCAACAAAAGATGAGCGGTATTGTGCACGCACCTTTTGTGTGACCAGCATTCAGGCCTCTGGTCGGAGGGTGGTTGCCATGGCGCTTTCACGCAGATTGTAAGCTTTTGGCTTTTATTGAGACAGCCATGCCAGGCGTTACTGTTTCGTTCTCTTATAAAGTCACCTAAGTTAAAGTTAGAACGCGTAATTAGAGTATCAATACGGTGGTACAGTCCGAATCACACCACTTGGCGCCTGCGACATTAGCTAGCGATTTATCCCAATCTTCGCGCAACTGATACATGAGCTTCATCCGGATTGGCTTATCCGCAGCTTGTAGCTAACATAACAGCCGCCAAGTTGTATGATTCGGACTATGTTTTTTCTATGTATATATGTATATGTAATTGTAGGAGTATGTTACACTGAGCTTACTGTGTTTATCTGACTCATTAAGACATAGAAGCGATAGTGTTTTGTAGTAGTCTCGGTTGCTACTAATAAAATACTATTTCGTAATGTTTCATACTTTACTGTTGTACTAAAATAGAGAAACTTAAGATACCCAACAAAAGTATTCTTTCATACTTTCTGAAACTATAAAAATCGGCCAAATGCGAGTCGGACTCGCGCACAAAGGGTTCCGTACCGTTTGGGAGCCCCATTCCTCTTGCTGTTACTAATAGCAAGCAAAAAACTCCTAAAAATGACGTTTGTTGTATGGGAGCCCTCCTTAAATATTTATTTTATTCTATTTTTAGTATTTGTTGTTTTAGCGGCAACAGAAATACATCATATGTGAAAATTTCAGCTGCCTAGCTATCACCGTTCATGAGATACAGTCCGGTGACAGACAGAGAGACAGACAGACGGACAGACGGACAGACGGACAGACGGACAGACGGACGGACGGACATCGAAGTCTTAGTAATAGGGTCTCGTTTTTACCCTTTGGGTACGGAACCCTAAAAAGCCCACATGCCGTCAAAATGTGGGCGAAAATATAGTTCTTGCAACAAATGAGGCAACACACTTTCATCCATCAAAATAGAACGAAACAGCTTGAAACTACTTAGAAAATAAAGATACAACAACACTACGTGCCAAAAAAAAACAAAACACTTCCTAATGGGGTCAAGAGGTTGACAACCGGACGATGAGCCAAATGATGCGGGTCACATACGCCCACTTCACACAGGTGGATGAACAAAATCAAACATTGTCAAATGAAACATAGCATTGTTCATAGAATACTGCAAAATTTCTTTTAATTATATATGTATGGCAAAGTTTGAAGGGCTGCAACTCGG
This sequence comes from Hypomecis atomaria, assembly GCA_964007245.1. NCBI lineage: Eukaryota > Metazoa > Arthropoda > Insecta > Lepidoptera > Geometridae > Hypomecis > Hypomecis atomaria. Next base: position 3,444,370 of record OZ023295.1, on the reverse strand, counting down.
TTAAATCATAATTAACTATCTCAACTTTTTCAGTAGTATTTTTTAATTATTCCATAAGAATTATCATTTTCAAAATTAACAGTCGTAGGACGTCCACTGCTGGGCTATGGTTTTCCAATAAGACCGGTTGGAAACTCCACAAAATACAATAACAAATTAACACTATAAAATCTATTTTAGGTTTAACTAGGCAAAATATTAGTTCTCGATTTTCCTTACAGCTTATCTAGAAGCAGAAAAATCTCTGCAAGTATTGTGATGTACAGAAAATACAAACATGTTGCACTTATATTGGGATAGGTAATGTAATATGCGACTGTGAAATTGATATAAAAATGCTAAGTTTTTACCGACTACATGAAAACTACAAGTCCAAAAATGGCAAAGATGAGTTACTGAGCGGATTACTCCACCGCGTCACGGAGTTCTTTTCTATCTATACTTGTAATAATATTTTGGAACCTATTGTCTATTGTACGACAGACAATAACCAAAGTGTCGTTCACGACGCCGGGGTCTAATGAAGGCAGCTGGCCGTAAGGTGGACAACGCCGAGTCTATTAGTAATTGGTATCACCTGCCCCGTTTCCTTATTTCTTTGTCTTTTTTGTTGGCCATTTGTTTTGATCGTTTTGTCCGATTGAATTTCGTTGTGAAGATCAATTGGATGATTGATGGGCGTTTAGTGTTGTTTATTTGAATGCAATTTTGTAATTTTACTGTTTAAATTCTACGAAGTGTATTATTACGACGCAGTGTTAAGACTGCTATTTTGCTGTAGGAGATACATAAATCAACAGCCTCCTGAAGCGTCTTTAAAACTTTACGATTTTTATTAAACCTCACCGTACAAAATATCGCCCATATTTTCAAGCTTTTAAAAAAGACTAGATACTTACCTTTATCCAAAATACTACAATACATACATAGCATAAAATATTTGTAGGGTTTGGATAACGCACTACTCGGTACTACTAAATAGCTTGCTAACTTAGCTTGAAAAGCTAGGCTTCCATATTTTCCGGTATAAGTATATTCCTTTTTTTCTTTAAACAGTTCACACTTTAGACTTTATACATACATTGACAGTTTCAAAAAAGACAATTTTCTGATTATATAGTTAGTCTTTAAATATTATAGACGTAAGTAACAAATCTGAGGTTCAAACCTATTCGACGCTAAGACAGCATTCTCGAACCTTTCTATAGACTCGTTATATATCGTATAAGTTGAAGATCCATTTAAGTTGAACTTTGTACCGCTAACCTATCAAAGAAGAAGCATCTACGTTTCCCCAACGACAGGTGACAGGCTCCAGAGATGGTAATCGTAGCTGTAAATATCCCCGGGCCCCGCCCGTCCCCATAATGACTCCCTAAACATTTGTTAATACGCCCGAGATGGATTTTTAATGCTATCTCTAGTTTTTTTCTTGATTTTTAACTAGAGCTAATTTATTTCCAGTTCCGGGGTTGTGATATTACGGAGATTACTTACGTGTTTTTTGTAGTTCGCGAAAACAATGATGGATTGTTATAAAATGATCCCTAGATAGTCCTGTCCTGTAATTGTTTAAAAACCGAACGTGGAACTTGTGCAAGGGATCAAAGTTAAAACGACGCTCTCAGAAGTTGACACCTGAGATGCTAAAAGACTTCTGCTGGTGAAATCGGAGGTAGCAATGATGTTATCCTATTCAAATTATTAAAGTTAGTGCCAGGAATGCTTTGAATTGCTTAGTTGAAGTTACTATGTAAATACACATGCTTTGTGTAAGCAATCGTATGCTGTTTATAGTCTGTACAAAATATGGTTACAATATTCTTTAAAGGAGCACCAAAAAGGTGGGTCTACGGATAAGTGCGTGATATTTCTGTCCGAAGACAGGAACATCTACAATATCCATGACATTTTCAGTGCGTTACCTACTACATATTGGGAACTCTTTTCACTAATCGTTTGAAAAGCCTAAATTATCTCTTAATTATGGTATAGAAACATTTTATTGAGCACGCTTAAATATATAATAAACTAATAACAAACATAATTATACAAAGACTAAGAGCTAAGTTCACAAACCTATTACATCAACCTCCTGCCAGAAAGGATATAATTATACAAAATAATTGCTTATAATGTTATAAACATTAACCGACTGGCTAACCGACTGACTTCTAACGAATTGCTTCTATAGTATTAAGGAATATAATAATTTTAATAATTAATGAATTATTCTGATATACCTATGTAAGAAATTAATGTTATAAATATTTGCACGTCTGCTTGCAGACTGAATGCAATGTAAATATTAGACTTACCTGTTATGACTTGTATTGTACATGTATTCTATGCAAATAAACTATTTAATTGATTGATTGATTAATAATTCCGAAAGCTTAAGATAAGTGACACAATTAGCGGCCTTATCGCTTAAATAAAATAATTATAGCCCCGTTGGGCTATAATTATTTCATAAAAATTCTCAGAAATCCATTCGGGTATCCAGAATTTCACCGTTTGAAACTAGCGGTAATTAACAAACTAATACTGTAAGATATTTTGAAGGGAAACCAAAGTCCTACTCGTAAGTGTTGTTTCCAGAAAACACTACTAAATAAGTTAACTAGAGCAACACAACTTTGCCAAGACACCAAACATTAACATGAGACAAAACCCAAACTTTACTTAGAGCCACAACTAGTAGAGAAAGTTGAAATCCCAAACAGACACCTGACGGGGTTAATACTGGTCATTAGTCCATAGTATGTGATTAAGGAGCCGAACTTTAGGCAGGCAGGTGCCCTCTGTCCCGTCACCTGTCGAACTCGCGTGTTTTAACTGAGGTCATGGATGAAAGAAACAACGGGATTCGTCAAAAGATTAAGTTCGTATATTTCGGACGGCTTAAAACTACCATAAGGTTCAAAATGTCAAACCAACACGGGTAGTAAAATAGCGTCGGCGTTGACCACAACGCTTGGAAACTATTAGGTATAGGTACTGAGTTCTAGATGATGGACTTATTCTAAAATGTAGTTGAATCCATCAGTAGGACCAACCTCGTCCGAAATAGCAAAAAAACAGCTACTCTATACCTACAAAAAGTTTATTAATTTTCACTCATTGCGAACTCTGTTCGCTATTATAGAGCTACGCTATCCTCCACATCCTAAGGAACACTGTTCTTGTGTCTTTGTTTATTGTAATTCTTTGTAGGTATGCAATGAAGCTTAACTTTCCAACGATGTTTACAGCCGTTTCTTATACGTCCATGACTTGGACCCATATTAAATGGGAAACACTTTCTTACGTGGATTTTAAATTAGTATCCTGTGATCGAGCAGGTGTTTTAAAATATTTTTGACTACGATTCCTTTTATGGCTGGTGGTAACTTATCTACTGGTTATATTTGTCTGTTTTGATGGCTTTATTGTTCTTACAGAGGATTTGTGCATTAATTAGACCAGTTGTAAGGCGACGAATTAAAATGAGTGTTAGAAGTTCCATAAACTTTATTATTTCCTGTTGAAAATTAACTTGTTTAGTTCATCCTACAGTTTATTCTTTTTATTACTAAGGATATAATAATGATAGAACATGTCCACCAAACAAGGCGGTCAAATGACCTCATCAAGACAGCGAGATCGCGCTGGATAAAAGCCTCTTCCAAATGGACTTATTGAAGATCCATAGGGGAGGCCTATGTCCAGCAGTAGACATTCTACGGCTGGTGAATGGATAGATGGAATAATGATAATCAGATCCATTGTGGGTCAGATATAGGGACCAACGTCACAAGGGCAAGGAGGCCTCTAGCAGTGGGTCGATACAAGCTGATGATGATGATGAAGAAGATATATAATGATGTATAGTATAGCCACATCTTGCGTACACCCAATAAACGCCTTTCAATCAAGACAGTGACGAAGTAATCCGTTCACTGTTTTTATAAATCAATTACCTTCTTACAAATTACTATAACCAAGTTCCCAACGCTGCGCTGATAAGAAAACAACAAAAAAGAAAACAATGAACCGAACGCCGCCCGGTAGTCCTACAATAAAAATTATAATCAATTTCTTTCGTAACTCATTATTACCAAATAATGACAGGGAATACTGTAATTTTCCCTAATAAAGCATTGATCAAGTCAAACATCAAGCACGTGCCCAGGAAATGTGCTGCGTATGAACAATTACTTAAATAAAGAACTATAAATGTTATGTCAACGGGGTAAGATGTAAATTAGGTTGTAAGGAACTCGACCGAGTACAAGCAAACTTTTTAAAACTAATTCCCGGTCATTAACGTCAGTTTATTATTGTACTACTTAATAGACTTTACAGCTATTGAAACAGAGTTCAAAATTAGTGTAATATTGCGATGGTCCAGGAGCTCAATTTTTGAAACGTTATAATATGACTTTTATAAATAATCGCATGCTATGCTATTTCGATCGCATGAATGTTGTTGAAATTGTGAGTTTGATTTGCCTAGTGTAAAGTAGCATAGGTATAACATTAGTGCCTAGTTATAAGGCCAATAACTTTATATCATACCTATTACAGATTTCCAATAATTGCTCCTGTTCTTACTCCGTCTCGTGACTATTATTAACGCATACGCACAGCTATCGGCTCAAACATAGATCTAGTTTTAAAACGTTAAAAAATACTTTTAAAATGCGATCGTGATACGCAATCCCGTTATCGCCATAATAGATTTTCAACGGTCCTGGAGCTCTACGCTGAGCTAGTCATTTTCTAACGTGTCAAAAATTCAGCTCTAGCTCTTACTCTGTCTCGTGACCATTTACGCATGCGACCTATTGAGGTACCGGTTAAAAAATAGATCCCAAGGACTTTCTTAGATACGTTTTTGATGATAACTTTAAAGGCAACCAGTAATTTTGTGTAATTCGATGCCCAGTGTTATTTTTGAGGGGAAATAACGCGTTTAATTATAAACAAGTCGAGTAATTACGTCAGTTAACGCACGTTAACTTTCAATTATAACAATTTGGGCGCCCTTTGTTGTGGCGTCGGGTTACTCGCCGGGGACAGGGTTCGATTCCCGGCAGAGTGCTCCGGGTCAAAGCTGCCGAGGATTGTAACTGGAGCTGAGATAACTTGCTTTGTGCATAGTTACGACAACTTTGGCAGCTTAATAAGGGTTAAAGAAATTGATACGATGGTCGATTGATCTTTACGATTAAGAGAGGACAAGCGACTTTAGAAAGATCAAACGTCTTTAAGACATCTCTACATACGTAAATATTTTAAGACAAAGCACGTATTGTATATGTTATTGACTCGATCACCTAATGAGAGTAGTCTGGTAAGAAAACATCATACTTGTAGGCTAGTGAATCAATTTAGCGTTCTACAACTTGATCAGTCTTTGGCAAGATTAAATTTGGATTTAAATTATCCGCATAGAATCACTAAATTAATTTAAATTCATTATAAAGGAGATAAAATAATATTTTTTTGCAAAAAAATGACAAAACCGCCTTCCATCGTGTACAAAATTCGAATATTTCGCTAGAATTGTTTACATTATTGTTGATTTTTCAAAAATGGCTCAGTCGATTTTTGTAAAATTTAAATAGGATCACTTCTTCGGGAGTACACCCTTTCGAACTGAAAAAAAATTTTTCGATTCGGTTCACAATTGGCGAAATTATCGATGAAAATACACAAAAAAATACATAGAGACGAACATAGAACCTCCTCCTTTTTGGAAGTCAGTTAAACACTGATAATCTAATCAGGACACAGGAACACGAGAGATGCAAGCCGCTTTCGACCGGCCTTGGTGGAAATCCATAGACGAGGTCTATAAACGGCGGTGGACGTCTCACAACTGATAATGATGATGAAAAATAGGACAAGAGTTTTGACAATACCAATTTAAAAAGCTAACTGTCAATATATAACACTTTAATATCTCATAATAAACACCTTATTCACTCCAAGCTGGCGTGAAGCCAGATTCATTTTCTCTCTAATGAAGTATTAAGTACACTCCATAAAAATTTCAATGCAACTGCGTTTGTTTACGTTTTGGAGGTGAAGTCATTACGTGCGCCGACGTGGGTGCAGTGTTCAGATTCAGTATGAAAAAGTAAAAACACTAAGACGGAGGAAGGTTCAGTGTAATTTTTGATATAATTAAGATACATCGGGTTAGTAGTTACTTAGTAAGTTCGTATAGACCGGGTGGCTAGCCCTGGTGTCAGAGTTTTTAAGCTGCCTGAAGGCCTCTGACATGGCTAAAAGGTTAAAACAACCGGGGCCTGCAATTTACCGTGTCTTCCACGGTAGCGCTCAGTTGTACGCCTATGCCTTCGTATGCCTTCCGCAGTCACCCATCCGAAGACTGACCGTTCCGAACTTCGGTGATCGCTAATAAACACCTAGTCAAACTACGCTATAAGTGCTACAGTAGAAAACCAATTGGCATGGTACATAACACTCAGGTCGTCACGGTGTGTCAATGACGATGCGCAGCTTATTTGAGATTATCATCATCACAGCCCGTGATCGTCCACTCTTTTCAGCACAATCGTAACTTCTCTTTCAATCTTGTACGCCACCCCTCACGATCCTGTTCTTGTCTTGTCTAGGTTGGACCTACGATTCTGGCGACATCGTCGACCAACCGAATTTGAAGCTGCACATTAGTTTGTTGGGTAGACATATTAGCTTGTTGGGTGGACGCCCACCAGCTCGTTGGGTGGACGCCTATAACCTCACTGAGCTGACGACTTTGCCAGCTGACGAAAGGTAATGCAAAATGAAGTTTCATTTTGCATTACCTTTCGTTTGAGATTGCACCTTGTATTTAGGTTTAATTTAGTCCTTGCTGTTATAAATGAACCCTAAAACAAACACAATTAGGTCAACCAAAGAGGTCGCCCGCACATCGCCTTGAACGTAAACAATGGACTGAGGACAATTATTTGCATAAGTTACTGGTGTGGTGTCGGTATCCACGTGGTTCTGTAAAGATACGCATGGACTCATCGAGAGTAAACTGTTTGATATAAAGCTTCGCTCAAGATTGTGCTTTACTGTCTTACCCAGCTATAGGTACCTAACAGAGGAGAAAAGAAGAAGGGTAAAAAAGGTAGTGGCGTAAAGCGTTTCCCAAACTTGTTCAGTCCGCGAACCGCTAGAAAATTAAGCACAATTTTAAGGACCCTCTTAATACTAGTAGTTCTCGCATCTGTTTAACTGAATCTTCATAAGCCTATATCTCGACTCGCTCTTGACCGATTTCGTACATACTCACAAATCTTGTGTGGATCGCGGGCGGTACAGGGGCGCAGGGGATGATTGATTGCGAGACTTGCTGGCATTTTGTTCATAGAAAAGACAGCGGACCCCCTACACAAACCGGACGAGGACCTCCAGGGTTCCGCGGACCACAGGTTAAGGAACGCTGACGTACAGAATAGAGCGAAGAGAGAAGATTGACTTTAGACACCACGAATATGTGGGACACATAGTGGGGAATAGAGAGAATATGTAACACAACGATGTGTAAATAAATCAAGGTGTAAATATTATGATACATTTGCGTACGCCCAGCCAATAAACCAACGTAACGGTCAGTAAATACAATAGGTAAGTTGTCCGTGCTACGTCCCTGAGTTTACTCTGGGGCATCCGTACATTCCGCGGCACAAGTTTTATTTCTATTTTGAATACCTATTTTGATAACTGAAAAATTACCGCAACACAATTTTTGATAATTATTGCGATTTTTAACAATCATTTGCAAAATTGAAAGATCCGCGGTCACTAAAATATCGATAACAAAAAACCGATGGAAGCAGCTTGTGTTTAGTTTGTTACTGTGGGCTTAATCAAGACACAAGTTTAGTTCACTATTGCATCGTCTATGAAACGGCATTGATTTAGCTGATTCAATAGTATTGATCACTACGTGGCGTTGCGTAAGACGTTATATCCTCAAGGAGGACAGACTATCTGAATTAGACCATAGCATTACCGTGACCATAGGCACGCGCTGGATGCAAATGTCTTCGTATCGATGGAATTGGAAATCTATTAAAGAGCTGTAGAAAACTGTAAATTCGAAGTTAAAACACTGTACTTAAGTCTTAATTTTTCTTGCTTTTGCATTATTCACCAAATTAATGAAACAACATATTTACGGCGTCGAAGAGTTAGTTAGTCCTACAGTGGAGCCTGTGTTCACCAAAGTTGCCCTAAAATAGCAATCCTACGAGTATACCTCGCTTTACTCCTCCCATTTTATTTCAAGAAATACTTACATTTTGCCCTACTTATAAGAACAAAATTTTTAAAGCTCAATGTAACTACAATGAAAGCACTATTTTCCTTAATTTTCTTGGCATTTTCTTCTCATTTCTCCGCCCGATTGTACTTTCCTACGAACATAAAAACGCGGACAACGCTATTCGAGTTACAATGGACACGCAACATTGTTTACGATCTTTTTTACAACGGTACGTGTAAATAAGTAAATATCGTTGTTCTTACGAGGGCCAGGAATACTGGGGAATGTTATGCGTATTGGGTTCTCGGGGAGAATTGTGCGAAGAGGCGGCTGGGGCGCTTTTGACGAGAAATAGCACATCTCGAGGCTAAGTGTATGAAGAGATTAATTGGACGACCAAACGACACTCGAAGTGACACGACCGAGGTTAGCTGTTAGCTTCAGTCGCAAGAGAAAAACTTTACAAGAAATATGTTTGATTTCGAGAAAATTCGCATTTTTATGGGAATCCGCCTATATAGGTCGACTTAAATGGGAATTTAATGTTTTACAATAAACGGTTATGGTTAATTCGCATATTATTAAATAAAACCGCTTCACAAATAATCGCTTCCCAGATTAATTAAAAATTGACAATGAAAGCCTTATCCGAGAGAAAACGATATCGCAAATGTGTGGTAGTTTTCCACTAGATATGTTGCTATCAACGTTTACAACAATCTATACGATAACATGCAAAATCCAAGCAAAAATCGTAATAGAATTCCAGACAGCGCACACTTGTGATTGTATCATTTGCATGGTGATAAAATTAAATGTGCGACCTGCACTTTATCGGGCGACAACCTCCTGCCCCCCGACCGCCTAAGCAATAGCAATCGTAATAGCAATCGTTTATGACTTCATTTTAGACATTTGGCACCGCCTATGTGACGTTAGCCATCAAAATTGTTCATTCAACGATTGCTTTCGCAATCCGCGCAAAGCAATTGATGGCTAACGTCACATAGGCGGTGCCAAATGTCTAAAATGAAGTCATAAACGATTGCTATTACGATTGCTATTGCTTAGGCGGTCGGGGGGCAGGCCCCCCGAGATTACGATAATAATATCATTAAGGGGAGACATTAGAAGCTATCTCACTCACGCATTCGCAAATTTTAAATCGTCTAAAAATAATGAGTTAATTGTAAAATATTAAACATAATATTGTTATTATTTTCTCAGAACATTGTGTTTTAGTAACTTTTTATTTGATAAGAATACAAGGTGACTCAGAAAACATTGTTATGCCATATAAATTATATGTATTGAATATTTTGGTAGTTACCAGTATCACCTAGGGGTATAAAAAATAGTTTACTCCCTTTTTATATATTATTCATATATTACATTATTTATATTCAGACCTACCTAAAGATCATAAAAGTTTCGGAAGATCAATAACAAACACAACGACACGAGATTTTTGTCTATCAGAAGACGGAGAAGTTCTAATAGTATTAAATCACGGTATTAGACTAACACCGAGATTTTCGTACAACTTTGTCAATTGAGTTTTGGGTTAAGACAAAACTTTGAGAGCGAAAGTTCAGTTGAAGAAAAAATTACAGAAATGTTGTCGACCCCCCTTAATAACGTGGGATGCAGTCGTGTGACTCTGGAAGTCTAGACTGTCTACGATGCAGACTAGCTGTCTATTTCCATCTAGCTTTTAAAATATGTAAACTACATGTTTTCAGAACCGGTCGGGGTATAAATTATAGTTTTGAAGCTTGTAATTTTGACCTTTCGGTTTCTATTTACGTAGCAGCACGTGATCTGTTTCTATCGTGAACGGTCGTCGCTCGTTTAGTACCTATTGTATTTTTTTTCGGTTTGGTGGCTGGCGAAAGTTAAATAAAACGTAGGACGTTAACGTAACGTAGTAAAATCGTGGATTTAAAACAATTTAAATATCGCCAGAATAATGTTCTATCTTTATCGGCCTATAATAGTCCATATTGAGTATAGGCCTACCCTAACCACGCAAGCCTGATGCGGTTGGATTTGCATACGCTATGGAACTTCTTCTCTGGACTGAATTTCAAAGAACTCAAATTGGTGCGGGGTTATTTGAACCCACCTTATGATTCCAAGGCAAACCTTCGCCAACTATGTAACTAGGATTTTTCAGCTCTGAAAAATCGTTGTTAGACGCCATTTATTCCGGTGAGTAAGCCTCATCCATTGCCTTCATGATATAAGTGATAATCATCTGACCATCGGAAACAGATACCCACCAATGGGTGGATACAGGTTGAATAGATATATCTAGACGCTCGCTATATTTGTAAATAACATAGATTGCTTTATCAAAATCTTGCTCAAAAAGGCTTTTTAGGTCAGCAATTGAAATAACAGCGTGCAGCGGCTGCGTCTACACCAAAATAAAATACAAAACGGGAAACGCTCGTTGCCCCACACCCGGCGGAATCTTTGATTATTTATATCGAAGTACTGACAATGGAGCGAAAATTTTCATAACAATAAACAAGCAATAATGCCCAGGGAAACCGTTAAAAGTACGTTGGCCAAAGATCTATGGAATTTATTCACCCCTACGTAAGAGATCGCGTTTCCATTCACTCACGTAGGGAAAAATTATGTGTGCACTTCAGATAAATTGAGAATCGAATATGCAATAAACATATGTGGCGGTGACACTTGGATTCTGGAGTTTCGAGACATTGGTTTGGGGTTTGAGCTTTTCATTGCGGGGTTTGAAGTGTGTGTTGAGAGTTTGAAGTGTTTGATGAGATTTTTATTGGCAAATAAATGACAATTTATTTATACAGTAAGTACCTGTCTAAAGTGCATCGAAATTAATCAGAATTAATTATAATGATTTGAAAGTTATTAAAAACATTAAAATCATTTTGTCTGAGTATAGCTTGCTGTACTAAGCCCCGAGTTCACCAACGCTTGTTTAAGTTAAAAGTGTGATTACTGTATTTAACCAACAGTTTTTGCTTGCTGAACAGCAAAATTTCGTTAAAAAGCTGTTGAAAATTTAACTTACGGTTGATAAATAACATCTCTTGGTGAACTAGGGTCTAAAACCACAGTTTAATCGTTGTTTAAATACAGTAATCACACTTTTAACTTAAACAAGCGTTGGTGAACTTGGGTCTTAAATGTATATGATCTTGTCATAAGCTCGTTGTCGCAACTCGAACTTTTCTGTCCGGTGTTTAAAAATGGAATACAATGTTGCCACCGTTACCAATCACATCACTTTTTACCGACAGGTGTGTAAAACAGTTAAATCACTTGTAAATCACGAGTTCAGCCAATGGAAACATGTAAAAACACATGACCGATGACGCGTGGCCTTCTCGGAACCCGGAGCCGACCAGCCAATATGGCCTGCTCATACATATTGATCGGTTTAGGGAGAGCTGTTGGTAAACAAACGAAGTAATTAGTTCTATGAACAGTAACAATGGAGAAATTATAGTGCGTATGTTGGTTTCTTCCGGTTTCGTAACGGAAAAATACTTTATCTGTAATGTTTAGTTTGTTAGGTCAAAGAGATCAGAAAAAATCTGATTAGTAAACTGCTTTTGTGCTATCTGTCAACTAGGTGGACGAATTATATGATATGATTATGATCACAGGATCGCGCTAGTTAACTGCCGCTTACAACTGGTCTTAGTTATGCCAGTCTAGAGCCACGCTCCGCTACTTTAAGGAGCTGGGCTGGCTCGGGTAGACGCTGGAGAGGGAAATGCACAAAACACCCCAGGACTTATCGACCCCACACCGAATAAGAATATGAACTGGTCTCTCTGGAAGAAAGGCCAATGTTCAACCGTAGACTTATGACTGAGAGTTATGACGTAGACTTATGTGGGTTCGACCGTGGACGTGTATCAGGTTAGATGTGATCAAATGCAAGCCTATTTTATCAGCTAAGTTAATTTTGGCAAACGATGAATATACCTATAACTATTTGCTGCGTGCCTTGGCATTACAATACAACTTTATTGCACACCAAAAAACAATAAGTAAAAAACAAAGTAATCACAATTGACTTAAAATTAGGTGGTATAAGGGCGGCTTTATCGCCTTGAGCGATTTCTGCCAGGCTATCTTTGTACTGTATCAGCCTTTTAATAGTCCACTGCAAGACGTAGGCCTACCCACGAAGGGTGATTGGGCCATATTCACCACGCTGGCCCAGTGCGGGTTGGTGGATTCACATACGCCATCGAATTTCTTCTACGGACGTATGCAGGTTGCCTCACGATGTTTTCCTTCACCGAAAAGCCAATGCTATCTTTGGATGGACAGAAATCAGAGTACAATAATGTAGTTGGTGCTATAGCAGCTTTGCTATGAGAATATCCGCATCTTTCACTAGATTGCGACATACGACTGCAACTGTGCTTTTGCGGCAAGTTGCTGTCGTATCGGAATCAATCTCACATCGTACATACTCCGTGTAGAGTAAGTACAAGCTAGAAGTTCGATCCACCGCCGGGAAGGGCAGCGTTCGCCAACATTTACTTAGTTGTCCTGGCTCTTATCGCGGCGGGATCTGACGACCGCCGTCCGGGACACGTCCCGGACTGCACTCACGGTAATAGCCCGAATATGGGATGGGATCACGTCTACGTCCTACGGCTAAGGGAAAGAAGCTGGCGGATATCAGCGGATGGCCTAGAAGAAATCGCTTTAAGCATCAAGGCTGCCAGTTAGAAACTTATTTATATTGTTTTTGTCCGTCTATCCCCCGTGGCTCTACTGCTTGGCTCAACTAGTAGAGCCAAGGGAAATTTTACTTTCCCGTGACACTACTAGTAGTGCTACGGGTAAAAGTACATTTCCCATAACACTACTCTGTCCTGGTACATAATCTGTTTTTTTTTATGTAATGACATGTGGTTTTCTAATAAAGTATTATTATTTGTTAGTATTATTATTATTTGTCTGATATAATTTAAAACCAGATTGGCCACGACTGCAGTACCTACTTCTAGACTAGTCATTGAGATGCAATACTAGACCAAAGACTGGTAGCCCAGAAGAACTGTAGTGTCACAGCCGCTCCAATTTGGTATTTGCAACTAACGATACTACCTCTATATAGTACTGTACTGTACGTAGTTTAAGCCATCAGTCACTGAGCAAATGTACAATATTACATATTGTCGTAAATCAATGTCTAAAGCTTAAAGCCCATACTCGTAGGATTGCATTCAGTTGTTAGTGATTTAAAAAATGTTCAATCTCGATTTGCTCTGCACACTTGTGACTTGTTTTATGTATTTTAACACCAATAAAGATCTGTATCTGTATCTGAAATGCAGACGAAACACTGCCAGAATATCGGCTACTTTGTGAAGACAAACTGGTTGTAAGCAGCTTGTATCCAGTGCGATCCTAATACACTAAAGTCTACATAGCTCTTTTGTATGTCCACCCACAGAGTTGACATTCTATTTGCGGGTGGATGCCCTACGCTGCGCTATCCGGTGAGTCTCTACTCGAGAACTTGACAGAGCCATCAGTTCTGCGTGCTGCGAGCGCGGATGACCCTCGATAAATATAATTGGTTTGTCCAGCATAAAAACAAATATAAACAACAATTGCTGCAGTCGTAAAAAACTTAAATCGCTGTTCAATAAAGCAGAACGCTAGTAAGTGATCGTTATATGGAAACTAATGAATAAAATATGTACCTACTTAAGTACAACACAACGCAGTAAAAATATACCATATACGTAGATCGTAATACATAATCAGGGGTAATCTCTAATTCGATTCATGGTGCTATAGAGTAAAAATTGTTCTGCGTTCTAAGCGTACTAATGATTTTTAGAAAGTAAGCTGTTGCTTTGCATCTTTATGATATTTACAGAGGTAGTTAGACTATATAAAATCACAAATAATGTATATCTTTTTCGTAGTTCGAAGAATATCTTCTTCGTAAGTTTTTTAATTGAGGGACGAGACTAGCTGTGCGTTTTCCTGATGTTAAGCATTACGCATGCTTATATGTATCAGGTCTGAACCTCCCAGAATTTAAAACTACAGCAAAAGCATTGCGCTTGTTCAAATGGGCTGCGTCGCTAGTCCTTTCAGATTTGAAGCCGCCGGAATGACCTGACTAAACATGACCATAATATAATTGAATCAGACCAGGCATACAACACCACGAATTGTTTATGAGACAACGGTAACGTTCGGTACGAGTACTTCGGTTGTAAATGCCAGTTCTCTACTTACTGAAATTGTTTTGTAAAGTGAACGCGATCGCTATAAGCTTATAGCTTACATTAGAAGTTCCCCAATCTTACCCTTTCACAGTTCATAGCGTAGTGCAGGGAGTGCAACGGACTTCCATTTCTGATGTATTGGTAGCAACGGCAAGCAGATTGTAAATGTTAGTAATTGTCACAAAAACTGTTACAAATAATTATGTACGATTGGTTCGGAATTGAGAAGTATCTTTAGTTTAAACCTTACTTTATATAGGGTTATTTGCTTAACCTGTACTAAGCCGAAAGGGTGTGATTATGACTATCATTATGTACAACTTTTACTATAGGGCCAACCCGGAATACGAGGAAAAAAATAGATGTTCCATACAAAATTCTACACGGAATCGACAATTTGCATGAACTACTAATTGTACTAAGCAGTATTTAATGGGTTGTCTTGATAACACGATGCTTTATCGGTCATTTTCTATACGACAGAGTGACGAGACTAGTATGACGATCGCCTGATGTCAGTATCGCGCTCCTCACGATGAGATATTAAAATAGTAATCAGAAATTTTACTGGAGATATTGCCCTTCGATCATAAACATAGTAACGCTTGCGCTGTATTGATTTAAGGAATAAAAGTTTATCTACAAACTTGTAGATGCCGTAAGAATACACATTACACACTCATTATGTGAACAACCTCTCAGCAATACAGCAAACTATATAAAAGCCACAGGGAGCCTAAGATACAGGTTTTGCCTAGTTTTGGGTCAATTTTGTAAAGTACTTTTTTGTAATAGTACCTACTTTTTAAAGATATATAAATTTTGATACAATCATTCCCAAATCTTACCCTTTCAGAGCTTATAGTCAGTACACTGCAGGGAATGCAACGGTCTTCGATTTCTGATTTATTGGTCACAATGTGGCGCAACGGCAAACAGATTGTATCGGTGAGTTATTGCCAGAAAAACTGTTACAAATGTTCCACTTAATGCGATTTGCTATTATGTGGGGTCGATGTGGCAGTTGGCAGTTTTTTTTTTTGATTTTGGCAAAGTCTAATTTGTTGTATTGTATTTTTTAGACAACGACGAAACGGCTTTCTTCTGCCTATGTTAAGAAGGTAATATATAGCCGACGCCCAATTGCAAATTTCTTAGAAAATTTCGCATTGATGTGCCTAAAACTCAAAGCAATCGTAAGGTACGTTTTTTTTAATGTGCTATGATTTTTAAACAATACAAATACAGTTAACTACTTATAATTTAGAATAAAAAGAAACTAAAAAGTATAAAAATAAGTCGTAATGTTAAGTAATATTAAGCTATCTGATATGTAAATACATATAATAAATTAAAGCTCTTTCAGACCATGTCCTCTATGACGAGCCTATACTTATATGTGTGCGGCTGAAAACCTCATACAGCAAACTTTGCATAAAACAAAAAAAATATGCAATAATGTTTGTTACACAACGATTCTGACTTATATTATTGTCAGAGGAAGACCTGACGAAAATACAAAAAAAAAAACTTTTAGTTGTTCATCAAACCTTGTAATTTTCATCTAATGCAGAATAGTTGTAAATTTACGTTTGTTCTACTATCACCTTAAGCATCCCGTTTGTATAACAGTTCAAATTTTGAACTTTCAACACGTCAGTTAACTGTTAAAAGCTAGTCTAATATCAAGTAACAGCACGATCACTTTACACCCAAACATTTTTGCATTGCGAAATAGTTCAATAAACTCTTCCGTATCGAGTTGCTGTCGCTCTACTTTTATAAATAAAAATGATAGAGCACCGTCTCATAGACACTATAATATGCTAATACCAAAGCACCTAGCAACAGACGAAAATTGTAAGTTTTATTACAAATACATACTCACTTTTATCGCTTGGCGAAGCTATCGGCTAGTGAACTCGGAGTATCTGAAACAAGAAACGAAATATTAGGTACTAACAAATATTACACATCGATTACAGCAGATATTCGGATAGTGAGAACTAGCTACTACATTTACAACACGCATATTACCTACTCATTACAGTCCCTTGTCACAGTAAAGAATAAAAAGTCCAGGGGATTGTAGCAAAGTTTCAGCGAAAACTTTGCTGCGACTTAGTACCAGATTTAATACTTTTGCGTTATCGTTTTGACGATTTTATGGAGCGTGTTGATAATTCTGTATCTAGTTCGTAGTTTCGAAATGTTGCGACACCTTAACAGTTGGTATGTTTTGTGATGTGACGTTACCTAATCAAGTAATCAAACAGAAGATAACGTGTGAAACCAACAAACAATAGATAACTAAATATGTCATCAAAACGCTTTGCTGTCCTGTCGTGCAAGTCGGAAAGCTGTTGTGATAATTATCGTTTTAGACGCTTTTTATTTTGCTGTTTTGGTTTGTATGAAATTCATAGGGGATGCCTATTTTCGACAGTCCTACGGCTAATAATGTTGATATTTTTCGCTGATCTTGCCTGTATAGATACTAATGCCCGGTTTACGTTATTCGAGTCCAGTGATCCAGCGAGAATCCAGTCCAGTACTAGTCTGAATCTGTCACGTCTACATTAATCCAGTTGTTTTTCTTCACCATTTTTAAATCCTTTCTTCGCCACAGTAATCCGCAAATACAACCAATACGTGTTTACTGTGTCAGCACTGGAATGGCACTGAATTGGCCGTCTACATTATTCCAGTGGCACTGGATTGGTCGCACTAGATTCAAAAGTAGACCGCCAATCCAGTTACTGGACTGGAATGCTAACTGGATTCAGTGCATTCCAGTGTCGGTTTACATTTTTCCAGTAAACAATCCAGCGCTGGATTCGGTCGCTGGACTGGAATAATGTAAACCGGGCATAATACTAAGTCAGTACTATCAAGTTGTTTAGTGTGTAATAGCCAATTTGATAACCAACAACCTGTAAAGCTTACAAAAGTGTTTTGATGAAAAATTACAGACTCACGTAAAAAGTTCCAAATCTTTTCTATTTGTAATGTGGATCTGTCATTTTGCAAAGTAATAGGAGTCATCAAATCTAGAGTAAACAAGTAGGTACTTTATAAGTAAACTTGCTACATATCACACTGCATGTAAGATCAGACAGGATGTAGTCGAACACTATTCCACCTACCATTAAAAGAAATAACATTGACAATGACTGGAAGCAAAAGTAAGATCCAAATACATAAGTGAATGAAATATACGGGTAACTTACTATTATTACCTGTCATGTTAGAAGTTTCTATTTTACACCGATAAAAAAACATCAATAAACACAAGTGTTTACTAACTTCTCATGGAAAAATCACGGCGAATTGCATACCATTCGGTGCCCATGTGATAACTTATCTCGACAACGTTCACACAGATTTTAAGAAGTCCCCACTTCTTGACACCGCTATAGTAGGTTTATCAATAATGTGCCCATTCAATACCAGATATGTCGGACCTCTGGACAACTTGAAAACATAAGTATTATAGCTCCATGTGATGTGTCAACTAGAAGTGGTCATTATTTCGAAACCTAAGCTCAAGTTATTAACAAACCATGTATAGAATAATGTTACAAGGTAATGTTATACGAGCTATGGTAATTCACATTCAAAATTGTGAAACATAAAGATCACAATTGAATAGCAATATAACCATGGTCCATGGTCAATATTTGTATTTTTTCTTTGTACGTTTCCGTCCAATTCCAAAAGGTTTTCCGTTCAGACTGATATTTTAATTGCTTTAATTAGCCATTATTTAAGGCTAATTACGATGGAAACACCATACCGATATTTCAAATACGCATGAAAACTCTAGCGGCACTAATGATGGGCTTTTATATACTTTTTTGTTGGAACAAAAAATTAGGTCTCTCCGAGGCAAAAGTCCTACAATACATCCATCTTTTTTTGTTGTGATTTATTAGACTAGTTTAACATCAAATCAAAAGTAGTTCTACATTTTCATCTTTAAACGAATCCCTATTTCCCTTGTGAACGGCTGGACCGATTTGGTTAATTCTTTTTTTGTTGTGTTTATTATTACATTGTCAGGGGAAGGTACAGTACTAAAATCATTAGTTTTCTCATACAAAATGTTCCTACATGTGAAAGTTGCCGTATCTGGCCGTTGGTGGCGCTAAACGCCACAGAAATTTTGTGAGATGAAGTTTTCGATCACCGGGTCAGCTAGATTGTTTATAAAAAAAAAAATTGAAAAATCTTAGGAGTCATATCTATAATTTCCAAATAGATAGATATGTGATGTATGGAAAGCAGATATCTCTATACTCTCCCACATAGGTAATAGGTATGTATAGACAAAAACATCTTATACAATATTTTGTTAGGATAAAGTGATTACTACACTGATGTAGAATAGTAGTCTTATAAGTTCTTGATTCTATCGAACTGTTAGAAAAAATTATGGCATAGGTACATTATTCATACCTACGTAAAATGCCATTTTCTCACAGTTGTAACCCTAAAGATCCAAAATTAAAACTTGTCTCAGGCGCGCTTATCCATAAAACTAATTTACTTGATTATTTTTATGGATCTTTTAACTAAATACCTTATTATGGGTGGATTTACGTCATTAGAACATAGTTATTTGGATTTATAAAGTAAAAAAAGCGGTTAATCTCATATCAGCGGTCGTCGACCCGCTGGGCGCGGCGGCGATCCGTCATGTTACGTCAGGTCAGGACCGCATTAGGTACGCTAGACTCACCTGGACGACGCCTATGCGGACATGACAAGGAGAAAACTAACTAATCACACTAAAATGTCCCCGGTTTTACCCGACTGCCAAGGAAGGGTAGTGTTTCTCGCGCGTATCTTGTATGTTTGTTCCCAAATTTCTTTATTCCTACATATCTACGAAACAGATATATGGATTTAAAAAAAAGTATTGTTAGATTCACCTCAAAAACCCTAGTGTCCTTAACGTACTGAAAACAAAATCGCGCATTTTCGGTGCCAAATTGTATGTACATGGTTTGAAATTTATTTCTAACCAAACCAATAGAGTTGGGTATCTAAAATAAAGGAAATTAAAAGGAGATTACATAAACATACATAATAATGTCCTGTATTTAAACTCAACCAGGAATAATTACAATCGTTTAGATTTTTTAGTGCATTGCTTGCTATCTTTTTAGTGCATTGATTTTTGCAGTCAGTTTTTTTTGTAGAGTGCTGATATTCATTTTCATATTCCTTTAATAACACAACAGTTATACGTCAAAAATCAAGTACAATAGAAATAGAATCATCAAAAATGTATGTCAACATTAAAAAGTCAATAACAGTGATCAATACAACAAGAAATTAAATAATTAATAATAATATCGGCTTTAGAAAAAAAGTCGCATCGAATTAGGTCCATTTGTTTGGGATATATACTTAATGCTACAAACAGACATCTTACATATAACCTAGATAATTATAAACACCTACATATACATAGAAATTAGTCAAAC
Source organism: Hypomecis atomaria (assembly GCA_964007245.1). Taxonomy (NCBI): domain Eukaryota; kingdom Metazoa; phylum Arthropoda; class Insecta; order Lepidoptera; family Geometridae; genus Hypomecis; species Hypomecis atomaria. Next base: position 3,424,343 of record OZ023295.1, on the reverse strand, counting down.
TTATAAGACCCTTTCTTTCGCCCTGTGTCTAAGTTCTCACGAGTAATAGCTGTAAAGTGCAGTACTTAGTGTCAGTATGTAGAGCCAATCCCAAATCGGAAGTAAAACTTGTACGCAATAAACTACAAACTCTGTACCTTAGTGCCCCTCCATCCCACATCTCAGTGATTGGGGGAAGGTACTTTACAATCTTCACAAACATCGTAAGCTACCCCAATGTTCTGCGGTTGTCGAACCATGAAGACATTACGATAGCAGCTAGGTACTAACCAAGCATTACCAAACTTGTGATAGCTTGTTTTAAAAAACATTCATGGCGCAGCTTGACGAATATATAAAATATAAATATTTGAGGACATCTTACACACGGTCTCTGACCCCAAACTAAGCAAAGCTTGTGATATGGCTGCCAGGGTCTGATATACTACGTATACATATTTTAAATACATGCTTATAGATAGAAGTGTTCCTTAGCAAAAGCTGAAGTGAAGCCAGGAAAACGTTTGAATCCCACCACCCACATTTCCTAGCAAATCTCCATACTTAACGTAGCGCTAATTCTAGTCATATTTTTTTAATTCTGCATAAAATAGGTACAAAGGTCGAAAAAGATCTTGGATCCTTTTTTTCGGAAATACTGAATATATTATCACTACATAAGTAATTATATTCCCACCAAAAATATTTTCATGTAAAATTTTGCCATGACGAGATCAGATCAGATCTCAACGTAGATTATATAGTACGATTCTACACGCCCTAAAACTACAAACAAACTGCACAGAATCTACTTACACATAACAGTAGAGTTACATGTCAAAAATTTTGCAAAAAAGTAAAATTACATTTAAAAAAATTCAATAGTATAAACACCAATTAAATTTTATTTTATTTTATTTATTAGGGATAACAAACAATAGCACAATATATATTACAAGAAAATAATTAACAAAATACATTAATGAATATGCAACCAACTACATTATCCACCATTTACTAAATAACAAATGTCTTTGCTGGTGTGGTTTTCTAAGTAAGTACATACATAACAATATTTCAGTAAAAAAATATGAAAATAATAATAATAATTATACCTTAATTAAACAAATATAAACCAAGTACTTATTTCATTTTAAGTAAAGCTATCTATAACAGGTTTTTTAAATCTAAGTTCAGACAGAGCAAAAATATCTATATCTACGAAATGTCTATTGTACGAGTCCACCAACCGGTGCAGGGGGGCAAATGAAATAGTAATCATATAAAACAATAATTAAATGTCATAAATTCAATTAGGTACCCAACAACTCTATCTCTATTATACAATAACTAGCTAGAGATATCCAAATTATACATTAGTACATGAATAGCTCTATTAACAGTGTAAAAATGATTACATAAACCTTCCAAAACTACCACCTACATTTTCCTAACAAGCCTTACTAAACGTAGCGCCTCTACCATTCGTAGCGCATCGAAAGCCTTTGGTGCAATGCGGGCGGCTTGCGGATGTCGTAGCGGATTTTTGCGAATTCGCTTTTTCAGCTCGTTAAATTCGTTAGTCGTTAGCTGAACGAGTTAGCGGAAACTAAGACGTTTTGCTTACGTGGAGAATACACAATGTGATAATAGGATTTGGACTTTTATCAAGTTAGGTAGTTTTTTTCTAACCGTTGACGCCGTTTCAGTATTAGTAACATCATTAATTATTTAGTATCAAGTAACAGATCAGTATTTGAAGTAAATAACATTTTACTGAATATACTATAATATACGAATAATTTTACTGAATATTAGCTACTTATTGATATTTTTTTTAGATAACTCTAATATTATAAAATTCTACATAATATAAACTGTTTAGACTATCAGTTTTCATCCATCCATCCATCAGCCATAAGAAGTCCACTGCTGGACATAGGCCTCCCCTATGGATCTCCAATAAGACCGGTTGGAAGCGGCTTGCATCCAGCGTGATCCTGCGGTCTTAATGAGGTCATCCGTCCACCTTGTGGGTGGACGTCCTACGCTGCGCTTGCCGATACGTGGTCTCCACTCGAGAACTTTCCGACCCCATCGGTCATCAGTCCTCCGCGCTATGTGCCCTGCCCATTGCCATTTCAACTTGCCAATCCGTTGGGCTATGTCGGTAACTTTGGTTCTTCTACGGATCTCCTCATTTCTGATTCGATCTCGCAGAGAGACTCCGAGCATAGCCCTCTCCATAGCTCGTTGGGCTACTTGGAGCTTACTAATAAGGCCCATAGTGAGAGACCACGTTTCTGTGCCATAAGTCATCACTGGCAACACACACTGGTCGAAAACTTTCGACTTGAGGCACTGAGGTATGTCGGACGAGAAGACGCTACGCAATTTTCCGAACGCTGCCCAGCCGAGTTGGATTCGGCGATTGGCCTCTTTCTTGAAGTCGGACCTACCTAACTGGACTACTTGTCCTAGGTAGACGTACGAGTCAACGACTTCAAGAACCGAGTTCCCAACAGAGATCGGGGTGGGTACAACATGGGAATTACACATGACTTTCGTCTTGTCCATGTTCATCTTAAGACCCACCTGTTGAGAAACCCGATTGAGGCCTTCGAGCATCGTGCTGAGCTCTTCCATCGATTTTGCCATGACTACTATATCGTCGGCAAACCGAAGGTGAGTGAGGTATTCGCCATTGACATTGATGCCGAATCCTTTCCATTCCAGGAGCTTGAAGGCGTTCTCCAAAGTAGCCGTAAACAGTTTCGGAGAAATTACGTCTCCCTGTCTTACGCCTCTTTTTAAAGGGATCGCCTTGGAGCTCTCTTCCTGTACTCGGACCGACATAGTGGCGTTATTATACAAGCACTTCAACACTTCGATGTACCGATAGTCAATACGGCATCGTTGGAGAGACTCGAGCACAGCCCAAGTCTCGACCGAATCAAAGGCTTTCTCATAGTCCACAAACGCTAAGCAAAGTGGCAAGTTATACTCTTCGGTCTTCTGTATAACCTGCCGCAGCGCATGAATGTGGTCCATGGTGCTAAAGCCCTTTCGGAAACCGGCTTGTTCGGAAGGCTGGAAGTCATCAAGCCTGCGCTCGAGACGGTTCGTAATGACCCTTGAAAACAGCTTATAAACATGGCTCAGAAGCGAGATGGGTCTGTAGTTCTTCAATAAGGTGTTGTCACCTTTCTTGAAAAACAACACCACCACGCTTCTGTTCCATGCTTCTGGCGTGATGCCCTCGAGGACGACGGTGTTGAAAAGCTTCTGGAGGACTTTTAGTACCGGTGTTCCACCCGCTCTCAGAAGCTCTGATGTGATACCGTCATCACCCGGCGCCTTGTTGTTCTTAAGCTGATTCAGGGCCATTCTAATCTCGTACAGGCTGATGTCCGGGATATCTTCGGTGAAGTGTCGGGTCAGCTTGGCTCTTGGATCTTTGGCCGCGCTGCTAACAGGCTTAGCGACCGAAGCGTATAGCTGTCCATAGAACCTATCAGTTTTAGACTGAAAATAAAACCCACGTAAATATTCCGCGCAACTACCCATAAAATTAATTCAGAAACTTTTGTTCTTTACCAACAACCTTTCTGTCCTTTGAACCCGAAATAAGTAATTAAAATCTCAGACGCATAAAAAACATAATTCGTAGAAAACTTCAGCCAGGGGTGTGATAATGCGGCATGACAACCGCAGTAATGTGCGAAGGGAATATTGTCCAAAATTGGATGGCGTGAGGTGCCACTGCCAACTATGCTATCATTGTAGTACCGACATGAATAATGTAGGTACTTGGCTAAAAACTTTGGCACTGTGATAACATAATATTTTTACTTCAAAAGAGAAAAAATCTCCATCCGACTCGTTATAGACCAGCGTCGTAGGCTTAGTAGCTCTTCGCGGGTAGTTCTATGTTCAGCAGTGGCCAATTCAAGCGCGCAGTAGAGCTCATAGCGTAGTTTGACTAGGTGTTTGTCAGTGATCATAGAATTCAAGAACTTTGTCACTGTGATATATACATTTTTACTTCGAAAGATATCAAAACAGAAACTGAAACTGGAGAAATGAAATACAGATGAAGCAAGCTCTTAGAAAATATGGAAAAATTTACAATCTATGTTTCCAGTAAAGTACAATATAAGTACCGCCACGTACCGTCAAGCGCAGCGTAGAACGTCCACCCATAAGGTGGACAGATGACCTCATCAAGATCGCAGTATATAGCTGGATGCGAGCCGCTTCCAACCGGTCTTGTTGGTGATTTATAGGGGAGGCCTATGTCTAGCAGAACGTTCTCTTTTTATGTGGAATTTCTCTCCAAAAGAGGAGGCTTCCATGAGGAAGCCTTCACTTCTGGGATGACAGTCGCTAACTATTGAGCGAAACTTCTACAGTTAGCACTCACACTATTAGACTTAGAACAATCGACACGACAAAGAAGAAGACGATGTGGAATTTGACCACAAAAACCAAAATTCCATTTGCAATATGATAAATGCTTTAAATAAAATTCCTACATCAACTCGCATGTCAATCCAGCAAATTCTATTTCAACCGTCGTATATTTCGTTTCGTACTATTATATCTTGGAAATATCTAATTCTCAACACAGAGGGCGTTGAGGTGAGTGCGGTGAACCCGTTTTCCAAGAAAACTAGACAAAAACAGTTTTGGCAAACACTGGCGTGTCTAGAATTAGCATGGGAAAATTGCCGGCCAAAAGCAAACTATAGAAAAAGGTGATGAAAATTGACCGAAAATAATTCGCCTGTCACGCTTCTCTGTGGGGACTTTGCTTTTGTTCTTTTCGTTGAAGTGTGATGTAGATAGTTGTATCTAGTGTGTATGTATTTCTATGGACTTTAATTAGTTTAAAGGCCGGATCACACAGAGGCGGGAGCCGCGAGAAAGCGATCCGATAGCGGTCCAGTGCAAAGCAATAGCGCCGGATCGCGCCCGCTTGTTATGTGTCAGGTTGCATACAAATTCGAATACATTACAAAAAATTCCCGTCCCGGATCGCGATCGCTTTCCCGCACTTCCCGCCTCTGTGTGAATCGGCTTTATGAGAGAGCGATATTATAGGTATGAAACTGAAAATCTTTTTACATAGATAAACATACTTAACGGTAAATTTATTTTTTACAGTTATCTAAATGGGAATTCAGTTCTCTTTACATGACTGCCCTAAAACGGAGTGTACTTAATATTTTTTTATGATTGTGTCGAAGTTAGTGAAATATATAGAGAAATATACATATTTGTCTTCTCTCCTATAGAGTTCTGCTTTGACCGATAAAAACTTGTGGGGGATTTCGCACACTGCGCTTATAAGTACTTAGTTTCCACTTTAAGAACTATGTGAATTGTTGCCCCATTTACCTGTTATTTTACGTGTTATATGATTTACCCTGCCATGATACCAAATAATTACTTTACAACAACAACAAAATACTTCAAAATCCAAACTACACAGTTGAAAGCCCGAAATATTGAATAACACCCGTAAACTCCGCAACGAAATTACATAAATTTGAATAATTTAATTTTAATAATTCAGTAGTTGTGTAGATCCCTACACCATAAACAAAGTGCTAGATAAGACCCCCATTACAAGAGGTCAAGTTTATGACGGTTCAAACATAACCAACTTACAACAAACCAGAGGGCCAAAACCCCTTTCCAAAATATCTCACAGATTTGTTTAGCACAATCAAAAGTAGCTCCCTCATTCTACAGCACGGATAAGTTTGCTTTGCTGCAAGGCACGTCTTTATTCTACTCGTAATTTAAATAAGTTAGTGTAAGGAGATAATACAGAATAGAAAGCGAGACCCGGGACAACATGATCACTGATGCGGGAACTTCAAATTCTAGAAGTGAGATATATTGAGATATTTATGCGTGGGCGTCTAAGACATCTAAGGCATTAGTGTCAACTTAAATTGCATTAAAAAACGAACTTATGGAAAGGAGGTGTATAAATAATGTATTATCGTGGTGGCGATAAAGCACTTAGGTGTGTTTGGAGAAATATTTCGAAGAAGAAAACGTTAAATGGATTTTTGTGATCAACATGAACTCTAGTACTCGTAGGTATAGTTTGATATAATATGCCGGTTTTATTATACATTAGATATGTTATGTAAATAACATAATAATGAGTAACTTTTCCGTGTACTGAGTAAGTTAAGCTGTGGCCTAGTAGTAGTGACACCTGCTTTACAAACGGTTCCTATGAGTTCTTTGGAATTTATGTATGTACGGCATTTCACACCACTGGCTTTTCGGCGAAGGAAAACATTGTGAGGCAACCTGCATGCTTACGTCCTTAAAATGAATTTGAAGGCGTATCTGAATCCTGAAAGCAGCACAGGGCCAGCGTGCTGGATATGGTCAAATCACCCTATGTGGGTAGGCCTACGTCCAGCTGTGCACTATTAAAAAGGGCTGGTACAGAGTAACTTTTCACGTCTGCTCAAGGCGGGCGATGGTTTTAGGATATACTATGTTATGCTTATTTATGTTTTGTTTATTTGTTACCTCATACTAAGCGACAGTGCTAAGTTTAAAAGTTTAAATTTGTACTTATTTGTATTACATTATGTACTTTTATCTCCGAAATTATATCTTTAAACTCCATTTCTACATTCAACTTTGACAAAAACGAAAGTGTCGAAAAGAAAAATAGAATACATTAGATTAGACTAACAACATTCAAAATACAATTTACTTTTTGATTCGATTCGGGCACGTGGATCAATTTCCATTTTGGGTCAAACGATTTACCTAAAAGGATTCAGTGACGCAAGTAATATTTTTTACATCTGCTGAAACCTAAACATTGAAAGTCAAATCTTTTTCAGAAACACAAACACATCAATACACAATCGAAGCTCGACTATAAAATTAAAATACTTTAAAAAAATATAGTTAGAGAACGGTATAAGTAATATCTCGATTACACTGAATTTAAGGTTGAAGGTTGAAGTAATGTACTTATTTGGATTAGACCAAATCCATTAAATGTGTGACAGATGTACATCAGTACACAAAGTACAGGTACAGCTACTCTCACATTTAATATTTCTTAGCACTTAAACAAAATGAATAGCTAGGTACAGAATTATTATATATTCTTTGGTACAGATAAGGCTTTTGGTGCTGCAGAAGGTTAATAGTTGACGATGCACTCTTACCATCAGGAACAAATGTACAAAACATCAAATAACTTCTTATGAATTAGTGTAGGAATGTGTAGTGTAGTGGAAAAGCTAACTTAACCGTTTTATAAAATGCCAAGTCGACGCTCGAAACCAAAGTGATTAAGAATACAATTGATATGTAAGTGTACACCTATACCTTCCAAAGCAATGTGTAAATCCTTATCAAAGTCAGATTGTCCGGCGTCAATTTGTGATTCCATTTGCGTGTTGAATTCGAGTGTGCTAAGGTCAATGATATGCGGGGCCTGGGAACCGACGCCGGCCGCTGTCAAAGCAGTGCCTGTACGCGGAGCGTACTCAAGGTGCCGTTTGAACTGGGCCAGAAAGTTTTTTAAACGGCGATGATAGGCAACAACCAGAGCAATCAGCGTCGATCAATAATCAAGAAGACGAAAATAACCGACGAAATTGATTAAAAGAGAACTCGGTCAAAGTCAATAATATGCGGGGTTTGGGAACCGATGCCGGCCACTGACAAAACAATGCCTGCAAGCGGGAGCGTACTCAAGGTCGTTTTACAAGGGGCTCAGAAAGTTGACCAAATTCCCTAACGGGACGGAATGGCGGAATAGCGGTGCGGAATGACTAAAAACGAACAGCGGAGGGACAAATTCAAAGTTCCTGAACTGAATCCTGAAACCTGAATGAAAACGGCGAAAGTAGTAATAGGTAGTGACTAGCTGCCATGAACAGTGTCCACGCTGGCCTGCATGCGCGATCGTGGACTCTGCCTAGTGATCGCTGTTCGATGTTAAAAGTTTACATGCACTTAAACAAGAACATTTCAAAAACAATCAGGACCACGCTTTTCCCCTCGACTGACATTCTGTTATTTGACGCGTACGTACAGGTTCAATAAAAATATTTTCAGTACTTTCGTTGCTATGTTAACACTCTATCTAGCAAAAATTAGGCTGGCTCGTTAGGAAAGTCAAAACCGGGCTTGATACTAATAGAAGTTTACTCCTATCCTGTTATTTTTTTCATTTAACTTAGCGAAGTCTGCACAAAACTCTCCGTTTCCCCCCATGCAGCAGTCCTTAAGCGGTCCCTGTGCCCATTCCCGTGCCTTCCAGCTGAATTACCAAGTGCGTCATGGAAGCGTCAGAATCGACGGATTAACGATGCCATTGTCGAAGTTGCAGGCTTCTGATTTTATTTGTCGTCGCACTCATCTTACTTTAGTAGAAACAGGCTAACTAGCTAGGATCAGGCTAGGTCCTTAAGGAGAGCTAGTTAAAAGCAGGCTTAATACTACTTAAATTAATATTTATCTATCAGTGTACTCTTATTATTATTTCACACCACTGGCTTTTCGGTGAAGGAAAACATCTCGAGGCAACCTGCATACGTCCGTAGAAGAAATTGATCGTATGTAAATCACCCAACCCGCACTGGGCCAGCGTGGTGGATGGCCCAATAACCCTTCGTGGGTAGGCCTACGTCCTACAGTGGACTATTAAAAAGGCTGGTACAGTACAGTACAGTACTCCTATTATGTTATATCTTGAACCACTTATGTAAAGCTATCACCATTACCAAAGTTAGTACAAAACTGTTTGACCCCAAGTCAAAGAATATATAATAATACTACGTATAGAACGGCCACTCGTTACCCCCCACCCGTTTGAGTCTTCCTCACTTCCACCCCGCGTCTACGTACCGCATCGTGCACTCTGCGCGCGGGCTGCTCTGGTCGGTGGATTTTCTAATAAAAACTACCTAGACTGTGACAATAGGGAAGACTGGTACTGTGTATGGTTGAATATCAATGATACGTAACAAAACAAGAAATTTTAATGTTTCCCTAAGGATAAATAATAGGAACTTATTTTACATTATTTGGTAACTTCCTCTTGATATTATCTTACAAAAGAAGTAGATCGGTTACTTTTTGTTAATATGCTTCCAAATTAAGTAATTGTTATACTATTTTAAGCACTAGATTAATATTCATTTTTGCAAATTATGTACGCAACTGTCTCACTCACGCGGCATGACGTCACGATGTGGTGATCGCTGACAGCCATAGACGTTCCGCACACAAATGCGCGTGTAGCGACCGCGCGTATGTGTGTTGTCTGTGAGTAAGTACTGTGTAGGTGTGCGTAAGACAGCAGATTTTGTATGAAAAATCGCGGAGTGTCCGGGCTGTGCCCAAGTAGTAATCCTTACGCGGTCCCTGTGGGTGTCCATACATTCCCGTGCCTTCCAGCTGAATTAACAAGTGCGTCATGGAAGCGTCAGAAACCACGGATTAACGATGCCAATGTCAAGTTCGAGGTCGCAGGCTTCCGGTTATTGATGCGCAGATCTTACTATGGTAATGTACGTGTAGTTTGTGTCTGTTCTCTTTTTAAACGTCTGATTTTACCGATCGTTTAAACGTTTAATTTTTACTGATCGGGTTTCCATCCCGGTGCTTTTCCTATGAAGCTAGATCACATGAGTGATATCTACTTTAAAAAAAATAATTAATAGTTCCAACAAGTGGCGGTCTCATAGCTAAGAATTTGGTTTTCCAGTCAAGAAAGGTAAATAAAAGACGGGGTACTAGATTATATCTTTCGCAGCAAACCGTGTACTAAAATCTGTGTCGTTGCTCGGTCACAGTGCCCTATTTCTTTGTACTGATTGCACGAATTAGCATAGAAAAATAATAAGCTATACATAGGCACGAAAGCAATATTTTTCATTTCATTAATACGTGTGAATAAGAATATATTTAGTCTCAAGTATACGACGCCCACTTCAATATTCGTCCCAGAATTCTGGCCGCAAATAAAAACATTTTCTCTGGCAAATGATTGATTAATTGGTGTTTCATTACGTAATTAGATTACAGCCGATCTAACCGACCACTTCACGCAGCACCCCTTAGGCCAGGACCACACCACAGCTGGTATGAGTAGACGTGACGTCTATTGAAGACATTATAAAGAGGGTGCTACGATTGCTACGTGCATGAAACTGTAAGCCAATGATTTGCAACTTCAAGCATCGTAACTGAGCGTTGAAATTATTCTAAACTTTAGTGCAAACTACGAAGAGTTTTCCGTAACTTTCCTAGTTTTTCAGTTTCACTCTAAACGATAGCAAGCAGAGGAAGTCTAGCAATAGAATAAAGCTAGGATAACTGGAAGAGCAGTTATTTTGTGACACAATTTGACTAAGGTCTGGAGTTTGTGAAGTAAGAGCTTGCAGAGATAGCAGCATGGCTCTACATAAGATCTGTTAACCTTTTGATAGTCTCGTCTTGGCAACATTTTTCAGGAATATGTATTTGGTTGGATTTTTTTCTTGAATTTCAAGTTCCTTATTTACACATCATTATTTTTTTGTTGGTTGGATTAGTATTACGCTAAAGCAGGACGATCTCCTTGAAATACGGCGACACTGACAGTTAGAAAGTTCATCTCGAGATACGAGCACGTCTCCATAGCAGGCGGTCTCTATCAGGAGCCTACCTACAGGGCATCACACATCATGTAGTTTTTTAAACATTGTTTAACAATAACAGATATTTCCGGTGTAACCCCGGCCTTACAGGTGGGAACGGCACTAGGTAGTATAGGCTATAGGTAAGTAGCGTACTCCGCTCCGGCGCTAGTTTGTTTACCCCGCGCCAAAGGCGAATGGAAGTGACATTGTCTGCCGGCGGCGCCCTTGGCCGTCCGGGGCCCGCCGGGGTACTCCCAAAATTGCCAAGCTCCGTGCGTGCGAACTCGACAAACATTGGGGTGCCTACTAAATACTTATACAAAAATAGGGAGGTACGAGTAGAAATAACATTTGAAAAAGAGCTCGTTGAAAAATATTGTTCAGCTGACTGACCACTATAACTTATTATACTATATACACGCTCTACTATGCCCACCCAATATAACATACTATCAAGTATCAACGTACATCAACAATGGTAGTCGAGAAATTTTGCTGGTGCCTAAACGCTCCGTGTATGGCAAATATCAGAATGACCGGGAATGGAACCCAGGACTATGAGCTTCAAAACCCAGAGACATTAATTAGGTCTGGAGGGCTGTAGCTGATTTAACTGTAGCTTTCAAATAGAGCTTCAAATAATAATAGCTTGGGAATCTTCATTTTTACTCGATTGTCCAAACAGGAAGTCGATGTCTTTGGCATTAAGTTTTGTATTTGTGAACGAGATATATACCTCTATAGCCAATTGCCCACCAACTACTATCTAGAAATTTGTCATTAACATAAACGGTTAGAGCCTTGCTGTGGGTTAGAGCTATTTTGATACCCGTGGTTTCGTTGGATTAATTTCGTATTCCGAAGTGGTATGAGTATCAACGTATGATTTGATTTGGTATAATTTTACAGACTGGTTAGTGTACTGCCTAAATTACATTGCTAATTTAAAAGTTAGATTTAATTCACAGATCCGCTAACCTTTCGTAGTGTCACCTCTACGCATTTCTGAGTACCTAATCTTAAGCTGTACTAATCTTGTACTCAAATCAGGTAAGAAGGGCACCAAGTACACGCAAGTACCTAAACTAAACCTAAGCCCCCGAGCGAGCTGAGGTCACGCCAGTACCTACAGACGCAATTTGTTTTCAAAATAAACCAGTTTGGTACGTTTTATGTAATATTTGCGTAAAATATAGATGCCTAAATGGAATTATTCAATCTACACAAATGAATGAGAAACGAAAATGAGATGAATTTATTATAAATGAGAAAGGTATACATACATTTATGTATAGGTAGGTGCGTGTAGCATACATTATGGAGCTGATTTGTAAGGACGTAAAGTCCTTTCTCTTGTAATAAATACATAAGTGTGTTTTGAATTATCTGTTAATTTTTGCAGCTACGAGTACAAAGCATCAGATAGATGTTATTTCTTTCATGGATTACTTTGAGTACGAGAACGTGACATATACGTTATTGTCATCCCGGAAAAAATGCGAAATTATCTGTTAATTCAGATAAAATGAGTAGAGTTACCATAATTATAATATACTATGGGAATAATTCTATTTTTTTTAATAAAAATTTAGAATATGGATCACGAATAAGTTGTCAATAAAGCTGGGTGCATTGAACTAAGACACTTTGTTATAATATTTCGATTGAAAACATTTTAAGGTTTATGACATAGGACAATCGAAATGCATTTTAGAGGTAACATCAAGATATTATGACATGTGTGTAATTATTTAATGGTAGCTTAACATTGTATTTACGTTTTACTTTGATATTTAACATTTAGATAAGAAAAATATTTACAACTGGGTATGTTGTGTCTGAAAGTAATAGTTTATTCATCTATGCCTAATAAAGGCATATGTTACTACTTTTAGATTGATAGTTCCATTTAAGAATCTTGTTACTTAAGTGACTATAGAAATAATATTAGTACCTACAGGTATTATGCCTACTTAACTTACTACGAAACCCCTACAATAACAAACCAAGTCTAGCTTAAAGAATTTCGCACACGACAGTACAGGCTTACAAACACGTACATATCTCAAGTACAGGCGCGTCCAAAACTGGCACGTTACGAAGTTTCATGTAAATCAGCTTGTTTAGCGCGATCACGGAGAGACGTACGTTTTGAACACCCGTCTTGGGATCGTAGAATATAAACAACGACAGGAACTAAGCTCGTGTCGTGCGCGATACTGATTATTTTACACAGGCCAACAAGTTGTAAGCTGTGAGGATAGCCTAAAATGTTCCTACCTGAGTAGTTACAGAGTTGTTATAACCGTAGTGTAAACAATAATATCTAAATGAATGGAATTTCGAAACTTTTGAGCTTATCGCAAATCATAACATTTGTTATATCGAGTACCTACGTGACAAAAGTTGCTTGACAGAATTTCTGCTAGTCTTGCCAGCAGCTCAAATTGAGAAACTATCTTTTAGACTAGTACTAGGGCTATCAGACAAACTCTATAGAAAATTTAAAATCTTTAGGAGATTTTATTCAACACCAGGTATTATCATAGAGGATGTTTTTTTTTTTAGTAACATAACTTCTTGACGCAAGCTGGAATTAGTTTGAGTTGATATTTGTCAGCTTCCGCTGTTGCTGATAGAGCTACGATGAATGAAAGCTATCAAAGCTTCGCAGTTCACGCTCGCGATAAAAATAAAAGCCCATAGTTCGGACCCCGGGACGTTGTACTGGGAAGAAATATAGCGGCTTCCATGACTAGCATGCCATAGAGATTAAACCATCTGAACCACTTTTAAAGTCAGTTGTCAATCGATACTTAGTTTCCTCTATTACTGTTTTGTGGATAAATTGGTGGAAAGAAAATGTATCTATTTGTTATAATAGAGGTGCAATAATACCAAGGAAACATAAACGCACGAAACTTTGGTCGCTCTTATTTCGTGCACTCCATTAAGCTCAACAACTGTATTCTCATTTTAGGAGGATTTAGAATTCGAATGGGATAAATCACGCTCTTTAACAGCCTATTAAAGTCCCATTGATGGGGAGCGTGGCCACAGATTGGTTAGCAGTGACTACGCTGTCCACGTAGTAGTAGGTATTATTCAATCTGTGACCTGTCCATGTTATGGGTTCGACGGCCCAATCGAAATTCCGGGCAAAAACTTACAAACGATCGTATAAGCTGAGCTCTTTCTCATAGAATAACTAATTTTTTACCTTAATATACCTCTACAAATAGGACTTCCGAGTACAGCATTCTGCCACAATATTAAGGTGTTTTAAAGTGTAGCTTGTTTTCGCACACGGTCAAAGCAAAATAATCGGCCAAGTACGAGTCGCACTCGTGCACGGAGGGTTCCGTACTGTATGGGAGCCCCCCTTAAATATTTGTATTATTTTAATTTTACTATTTATTTTTTAAGGGAATATAAAACAAAATATTCTATGAAAATTTCAAGCATGTACCTTGTACCATTATTAATATAGAGCGAAACACGTCTAAAAGTTCAGGTTTGTTGTATGGGAGCCCCCCTTATATATTTATTTTATTTTGTTTTTAGTATTTGTTGTTATAGCGGCAACCGAAATACATCATCTGTGAAAATTTCAGCTGCCTAGCTATCATGGTTCATGAGATACAGCCCGGTGACAGACAGACAGACAGACGGACATCGAAGTCTTAGTAATAGAGTCCCGTTTTTCCCTTTGGGTACGGAACCCTAAAAAAAAAGATCTAAAGCTGCATGAAAGTACAAGAACGAAGCCTATCTACCAGTAATTAAAACCAAATCAAGAGTCGCCTTGGTCGATAATCGAGTATATCAAATTTCAGATTCCATGTAAATGTTCGATTAGTATGACCGACCAACTAAATTGATCTGATCAACGAACTTTGCGATCAATCAATTATATACATTAGCAAGACGGTAAGTGGAATAATAAAATATTATGACGGAATGACTATTTACCATTGACATCACCTCATACATTTCTGTGAATAACTTCAATTAAGTTGACGAAAATAATAAATTATTACTACCATCGCATAAGCACCGACCCACACATTTTCATACAAATCCCACGTAGAAAGCAAAATTACTTAAAACGAGCGGAATTTGTACAGAAACAGCTTATTGAAATAACTGCTGCCGTATTGAATAAGAAAGTCTTCACCAAGGGATTCTTGAAACGTAATTTGAATGTAGATGTTGATGATATCTCTACATATAAATATTGTAATTTCGCGTCAGTTACAAAGACCTTCGTCGATAAATGAGATTCGTTCGGGGAAATGCTCAATACATTTTATCATAAGAAGAAATCCGTAATCACAGCAGTGTACCGACGAAATCCAATGGAAAACATTTCTGCTTTTAATTACGTACGTAATTATAAGAAAAAAGTTATGGGTACCATGAACAGTATCGTTATTGGTAGGCATCGTTTCTTCGAACAATCATCTGTTTCGGGACGGAAAATCAATGTTACGACGAATCTGACGTTTCCAGAGAAAGTATTTTATTATGCTACCTTAACAACTTTCTTGTAAAGCAAGCTATAACACATTTTTAGCGAATTTGAGCAAAGATTCGTTAAAAATGTAAAAATGTGAAAATTCCATAAAGACTAAACAAATGACCTCTGTAAGTAATTTTGATACCTTTAGATGCTTTTAGACTGATGATCGACGGCGTCGAAAAGTTCTCGAGTGGAAACCACGTACCGGCAAGCGCAGTGTAGGACGTCCACCCACAAGGTGGACGGATGACGTCATTAACACTGCAGGATCGCGCTGGATGCAAGCCGCTCCCAACCGGTCTTATTGGAGATCCATATGAGAGGCCTATGTCCTGCAGTGGACTTCTTATGGCTGATGGATGGATGGAGATGCTTTTAGATTGTATACATAATCATTAATCATCATCATCCACAGCCTTCTTTAGGTCTCTCTCTCTTACAGTGCCATCTGCCAATCGTGTCCAGGTTCGACCAGGAATCATCAAATACATAATCCTTATTTATACTTTATACTAGAAAAATAACGGCATAGGCAAAAGCTGTTTAGATGTTTGATGATAAATGATAATAATACGCGAAGAATAAACGGTCTATCAATATTTTTGAAAAGACTCAAAAGAATAATATTAGCGGAAGCTGCTAACACTATAATCATAACGCCACAGAGAGTACAGCAGACATAAAAATCTAGAGACAAATTCTTGGAAATCAAGATAAGCTTATTATATCGAGGAGGACCCAACTTGTCTAAAGAAAGTATTCATTCAATTTATATTAGCTGTCTTGAAATATTCCTCAGAAGGTCCTAAATCCAGACAAAGAACTTTCGCAGTCCAATTTTGAAGTTTTCCAAACTGAGGAGACATTTAATTTGCTTCAATTAATTTAATGGAAGCTAAAAATCTGCGAACAGAGCGGGTAATCCCGCTAAATACCTATTTGAAGTAATGGCAGAACCGAAGTTGTCAAAACCCGGTGGGCCTTTGGTATAACGACGAAATAAAGAACGTGTTGCACGCTAAACCTAGGAGAATCTATAATATAAAACTGCCTACTGGTAGTGGGGTTGAGCATTTGGATTATCTTTAGACCTTCAAGGGTATATAGATGATCCAGGTGCATTTTATGTAGTAGTAACTTGGGTATGGGTAGTTATACATATAGTTATATCGTTGTAGTTAACAGAGGCATTTGCTGGGTATAAAAAATGATGTGCAAAACTTTAGCAAGATAACTTAGTAAGTACATACTTAAATAATTTTAAAATTGTTGCACCAACGTTGCCAAAAATTTTATGACAGTTGGTACCAAGGATCATGATTCCTAAAAAGCAACCGTATTGCTATGTAAATCTAACTATATTTACAAATGCGCACGTTTGAGTAATATTGTTTTCGGCTTGTGGTGATGCGTTTTGGAGCCATTTATGTAGCACCGCTGTTCATTCTTGTGTATCTACGTAATGCGCCTGTGTGGCCGAATATTTACTTTCAAAGTTTCAACCACTGAGCCGATGCCAGCAAGATTGCATTAAATAATTTTGAAGAGGCAAATAGACTGAGCAGGCCTCCTAAAAGTAAACTATAAGTAAGTTACCCGTGCTTTGCCGACATTTGAAGATGGAGGACCTGTTGAAACTTTCCATTCTGACAGATTTAAAAAAAAAATGAAAGTGGAGTCCCTCCGCGCGGAAGAAGTGAAACTTCGACGCGACAGTGCTTTCATATCCCCTTCATGGTAGCGTTAAACGTTTAACGCAACCTAGTTGGAAGTCGCATTAGAAGTTTCACTTCAAAAAATGCAATATACAATGTCCCACAGTCTCCCTGTGTGTCTCAAAGCTAAAGCCCGGTCCATTTGGAAATTAGAACTGGCACTTTACCGGCTACCGAGAGCCGCTGAGGCTCATAATTCGCGTTTTATCTACGAGTCAATCGCGTAAATGGCTCTACGAGTCTACATAAACCGCGTCTTATACCACCTCTGCATGACCTATAGGTTGTAAAAAGGTCGTGTCGATCTCGCTTTGTAATAGCTCGTTTCTGGAGCATGTTCAGTACATTTTTTAGGTGTTTTTGGTGCTTTTATATTGCTCATTCGTCTGGGGTCTGTGGCCGGGCGTTTGAGAATCATTGAGCAGGAGTAATTTATGCTGTGACATTTCTTAAGACATTTTTTGTCGGACATTTGACTAAAATTCAGACCGGAAATTGATAACATTAGTTTTCTATTGTCGGTAAGGAAATTATTTCGAGCTTTCCGTTTTAAACGTGATATTTAAACCTTTTTAAGTCAAAAGTGTTGTGTTTAAAATGTGTAAAAACCACGCTTATTTCCATAATCAAATATCTAATCCTGTATGTCATTGGTATTCTGCTATCCACGTGATTAAATTTCGCAATGACTAATATTCATTGCGCGACATATCCTCTAATATAATCTTATATTAGAGGATATGTCGCGCAAATACCGACTTAAAATAATCGAAAAATATATATTTTGATAAAGGTATATATTCCTTGTCGGAGGCCAGCGAGACGTGGAAGTTGCTTCACCAACAAGAGCCGCGCTCTTAAATTCTGAATGAATGAATATTCAAAATGGAACAAAATCACCATGTATCAAGGTAACAGCCTTAAGAACGAAATCGGTTAACTCAAATACGTTAAATACCTCTATACCAGTTCTATAAATCAAAGGTATCTCAGCTCTGTCATTGACGGAGCATCTACGAGTAACAGTAACCTTATCAGTCGTCGGCGTGTCCCATCAACTTATCACAGATAACCATGGCAACACTCCTAATAGATCTATTTACATAATACGTTAGTACGTTATTACATCACAGCGGATGGAATCGAGTGAATTCTTCCGCGTTCAAACTTAAATATTGACCGAGGGATTGACTGATGGTATAGGGCGTATTTGCAAGGTCGGACTTAAATATAGCGGGTGTAGTGAATCATATGCCATGAACTAATAGATACATAGGTACATACATACCTATCTATAATGAATTTGACATATTATTCAAGTAGGTACACGAAGCCGTAGTAGGTATACTGAGGATGAAGGGTAATGAAACCTAGCACAAGTAGTAGCTTGAGGATTAATTTCTAGACTACAACGTACGTTAATCCAGTACGTGACATTTACCTACTACATTTTAAGCGAGTGTGTGTTTAGTTACAGTTAAGTATAGTCAATATAGGCACTTACTCATCGAACGCCCTTATGAAAAGATCAGCACAGAACCAAGATAGGACGTTAAGACCGAAGCAAGGGCGATCGTGGGGATAAAATGATGATGACTGAGGAAAAATATGTTCACCCATTATTTTACAATGTCATCGCTGACAAAACACATCATCTTACACATGGTTACGACTCGGGTATAACATAGTACTTACCTAGACTGGAATGTCACATGTAAATACATGCATATCGGTTCACGAGAACTTTCCACGTAATAACTAATATAAATCTGACTGAATCTTTTAAAAAAGCCTGCAGTAGTCAGAAAGACAGTCGTGAGTAGCATAACAGACAGTACATTCATCTTCTTGCCCTTATACCACTAGGTGGAGTCGGCTCAGCACGCTTCCTTTCGCCAATTCACTCTATCATACGTCAGCTCATCATCAACTCTTGTCTCGCACATCATATCACCTTTCACACCAATCGCAAAGATACGAGATTTCATACCAAAAAACTCGGCGGGAAACGACAGTCTTTATACCACAAAAATGTCTTTTGGAAAACGTCGCCAAAACTCACGAATTATAGTAGGGACAAGATAATAGGTCACTTTTGACATTTCATTTTATGCAAAGAAAAAATACCTTGTACTAAAGGAATAAAACTCCAAGCCGTATTCGAGAACACTTATCGGTCGTCGTCAATATTGTTTTCATGAGTTTTATTCCTTTAGTGTAAGGTATATTTTTCTTTGCATTCATGAACTGTCAAAAGTGACCTATTAAAATGACTCCACTTTAGTCATTCAAAGATTATCTCCCGCCGGGACAAAGCCGGCGGCATCAAATATCACTTTTTCAGAATTAACCCGAATAGGGCCGGATATTTTTTCCCCGTTCTTTTTGCTGTAAACTTTACGGCTAATTCGGTTAAACTTTTTGTCTCTAATTGCAGTTTCGCAGAAGGACCGTGTTGACACTAGCGCCGTTCGTTTCCGGATATGACGTTTTTTTCTTCTTTTTTTTTTAAATCCGAGTTTGTTTGTACAGGCATGTGAAACGTTTTGGCACGCTGGTGACAAGCCATTCTCATGGGGGATATAAATTCCTGTTAGTTGATAAATCACATTCGGACGAACAAAAATGGGAATATGAAATATTACAGTGTTTTAAGGGGAGAGTGACGGTATGTCGCTATTTTGCAAACTAATTTAATTGTTTGTCGCAGTCACTCTCATGTCCATTTTGAGGAGTGAAAGAAGACTGAAAACATTCCGGCTGAAAATAGCTATGGAACTAGACGTGAATTGTAAATTTTTAACCAATTAATACGTACTTTGGCTGTATTTATTTAAAGCTACATATTTTATTTATTTGTCAAGGAAATAAAGAGTATCATGAGCACAATTTTTGACGGGATATATTAAACGTTATCGTATGCAAAAATGCTTTATCCGGACCGAGTGATCTGTCGGTCTCACTCAAAAGCATAATTTCTAATGTCGGATATAAATATCTTCAGAGATATGTAAATTGTAATGAGTTCCGTCATTATTCGAGTAAAAATTGCAATAAACCCGACATCCGCATGCCGCATGCACAATTGCAACTAAATTCAGACACATTTTGCCTTCACTTATTTCTGCGAAATAAAAGGATTATTTTGCTGATTCAATATCGAGCTTTATTGTCACACCAATAAAGTCAAAATCAAATAACGTTAATCCAGCAAGCTTTGGTGGTCGAAGCGTGCCCACACGCAGACAAATAAAGCTTAAAATGTGGAAAAAATAGGGTCCGTTCCGAACCGTTCGTTAGAGGCGCGTGTCCATCATGCGGGCCCATTAACAGCTCCACCAAATTATTAGTAAAGTCTAGTGAGGGCGCCACATTCAAATTTTCTATACAAAACTGTAGATTCTCGTGGATTTTTTCAGATCCATCTTTCAGACAACTCTAAAGATAAATGGTCGTTTTTTAATAAAGGTATAATATACATCACTTGAACGTCCAGTATTTCAGTTGCAGAGAAACATACGTTTTATTTAAAAATTATTTTTTTTAATAATGCAATATGCCTGTACTTAATTAATTGCCTTCTTTTTTCCATAGTAATAATAATTTACTTTGCTTCGTTTCTTACTAATAACTTGAGGGCCTTGCAACAAGATGAGTATTTTGATCATAGCATAAAATCGTCGATATTATACGTCTTAAACTAACACAAAAATTAAATTTAAAAAAAATGTACTTATCCGTAATCGTCTGCCACATCCACAGATCTCACGAGATGGGTCATATCATTTCACAATTTCGTGTTACGATAATAAATTACACATCACTCATAGATCCCAACAAACCATTCATATGTGCTGGCACAACGCTGCATTCTGCTATCAATTTATTGTAAACTAGCGACCCGCCCCGGCTTCGCACAGGTGTATTATACATATAAACATTCCTTGAATCACTCTATCTATTTAAAAAAAACCGCATCAAAATCCGTTGTGTTGTTTTAAAAATATAGGTAAGCAAACATGGGGACAGACAGCGGGAAGCGACTTTGTTTTATACTATGAAGTGATATAAAACTTCCTCTTGAATCACTACCTATTAAAAAAAAAAACGCATCAAAATCCGTTGTGTAGTTTTAAAGGTATAAGCATACATGGGGACAGATAGCGGGAAGCGACTTTGTTTTATACTATGTAGTGATTGTAAAAGTGCATTTTACGGCGTATGAGTATTTCCCTCATACATGTCTCACGTGTCGGCTAAAAGAAGACCCTTCTATAGATTTCTTTGGTTCAATCCCTACTCTACCTATAATGGCTTAATAATAATTGACCAGTCATTTCATGTGGAATATTCTCGTAGTCACCATTCCCGGGGGGTGTGAGTACTGTGAGTAGATTACGTTTACTAAATGGTTTCTTTGTCACATCTTTGTATGAGGGTGTGTGTGAGCATGTGTGCAACCCGCATAAGTGGAAATACGGTTAATTAATACATTTGTGTAAATTGTTTAATGTTATTCTTGGTTATAAATCATGGATGGTGATAGCGTGACGAATGGCTGTTATGAACATTTAAAAATATATGAGGATATGTTTTTTTTTTGGTAGTTTAGATATTGGAGATTAAAGTGCGGGTCATCTTTTACAGATAAACTCAAAAATGACATGAAATTAATTAACATTAAATGAAAGCAATAATAGCCAAGCGAGCAGTACGAACTGATGTTGAAAATATCTATGACTTCGCTGAAAACATTGACTTCTGAAACACACAGCTCAAAGCTTTAATGAAAACTCTAGAAGAAACTAAAGTGTTAGAACCTTTAATAAATGTTGTTAAGCACTAAAAGCCGCACTAACACAAATACTTGGCAAGCAATTTGTTCTAGGCCCCGCCATACAGGAGTTTTCTAGTGCAGGGCTCGCAATTCAACTTGCAAACCTTTTACATTAGTAAACAGTAGTATTAATTATTACAGCATTATCAACCAACTACATATAATAATAGGTTTAATGTTACTTGAAAATAATTGTAACTTTTTGGTAAATAAATGTTATTGTATTTAGAAATGACTAGCGATCCGCCCCGGCTTCACACAGGTGTATTATACATATAAACCTTTCTCTTGAATCACTCTATCTATTAAAAAAACGCATCAAATCCGTTGCGTAGTTTTAAAGATATAGGTAATTTAATTATTTTTTGCAAAAAAATAGCATGACAGACTTCACCCGTGTACAGAATTCGCGAATATTTCGCACGGATCGATGTAGCATTTTTCACATTATTGTTGATTTATCAAAAATGGTTCAGCCGATAAAATTTAAATGGGACCAATTTCGAAGTAAACTCTTTCCAATAAAAAAAGAATTATTGAAATCGGACTACTCACTATGAAAAATGTTATGCGTGGTATACATAAAAAAATAACGCGTCGAATTGAGAACCTTCTCCGGTTCGTCGGTCAATAAGCATACATAGGGAGGGACAGACAGCGGGAAGCGACTTTGTTTTATACTAGGTATGTAGCGATATGACAAAACTTTAGTTTCTTCTAAAAGAAGAGAAGAAGAAGATAACTGTTAAAATCAAACTATTTACTATTGCGAGGGATGTATTCTACTAGTACACTCCTGACAAACCGGCACAAAAATGTTCAGTAATTTTTAACCCAATCATGAAAATTGCAAACGAGCGAGCCAAAAATATGCCCATATAAAAATTGTCCAATTTACCCTCAATCCATTTAATGGGCGTCCAGAGTTTGGACAGTCAAAATTCGCGTTTCGTGTACGGACCGCGATATGATCTAAAATGGCCGGCTTATCGCTGCACTGGATTTCTACATCATTAAAATCATTTTACCCGCCAACGTAATTGGTCGTGAGTCAGCCCTCATTGTGACATGGAACAGCGACTGGGTTCTAAAGAATGGCAGAGCAATTAGCTGGTAGCTTCCTGCCATGTTAGCCATGCCCATGTTTCAAACATTGGTATAAATATGGTGATAGTTATGATAAGGCTTATTATAAGCTAAGCTTAGGGCTAAGCGCCTTCCACGTGTTATGTCCGGTAAGGTGTAGATTGTAGAGAACTTAGAAGCCAACAGCACTGTCTTAAAAAATATTAAGTCTCTTTTGCACAATTCAACCGGCGAAGTGTGTATCTGCTTTTTTAATAGTCCAGTGCTGAAAATAGATCTACCAAATACGAAATAAATAGATCTATTGGACCATTACGCTGGCCCAGTGCGTGTTGGAAACAAGTTTTTTTTATTGAAATAACTGTCAAATAGCTTGAAAGGTCTCTTCTAGTAAGAGGTAACCGTCGCTTATGGTTAGGTACTACAGCACCAGAGGCGTCACCAGGGTATTGTTACTAGTTAAATCCAGGTCAATATGAGATTAATACGTGTCGAGCGTAGTGGGTCAAATAAAACTGAGCGTATTCTTACTATCATAGACTCGATAGAATATCGATATTCTATCGATCGGGCAACGCTTCCATTTGGGTACCAACTTAAATTATATGTATAAATGGTGTGCTAAGAAGTAATAAGAAGTAGTAAGCGATCAACTAGGTCCCAAACCAACGAAACCACGATACTGTAGTACAAAACCTTCTTGCCCCTTGTTACAAAAATTGGCAATATGACGCCGGTTGCCATATGTGGGCAGTTTATAATTCGCGAACATATTATTATGCAGGGGATGTATGGGGGTGATATGATAAAACGGAGCGATAACAGCGGAATAATGGTGAATTATTATGTGTGTTTTATGGCACAAATAATAAACAACGGATTAAAATATACAGCGGTTGCGATACATGCAAAACAGGGCTTAAGTGGGGCGTGGACAGTCCGCAGTACCGCAAGTTGGCTACAAAGTTGGCTACAAAGTTGCGGTTAAGCCATTTTTGGCCAAATATAATTTTTCGCCAAAAATGGCTTAACCGACTTCAATCGTTGCAGTATATATGTAGTTGAAATCATACCCTCGGTCACCCTTCCGAAGACTGACCGTTTTATTTACCACGAAAAATCTTTTATATTTACCACCACATTTCGAGTGCAGGCGGGTGGTATGTGGGAGTCTTGCCGACTGGACAGTATACCCACCAAAAACCCTGGGTGTTCCACCACTGCGCCTGGTGTCGAGGCTACGGGCTTGTGTTCAGGGCCCAGACCCGGAGAGACGGCCCCACCACGGGTTCTTCTTCGCTTCACCAGGCTGGTCAGACCTGGCTACTAAGCCACTTAGGCAATGCGGGAACATTCTCGGCGGGGTCCGAAGACTGACCGTGCCGAAAGTTGCTTAACTTCAGTAACTTAACCTAGTCAAACTACGCTATGAGCGCTACAAAAGGATACTATTATTCGCAAGCATTATATAATAATCGTCGTCAGTTTCACTAAATCCGTGCCGGTTTTCAAGGCGCCTAAAGCCATTCCATGTTAGTTGTCAGGAAACAGTTATATATTATTAAGAAGCTACAGTTCTGAATGCCGCAGGTCGTATTGAATTCTAGGGCCCAATTATTTATTCTAGCCTAAAGCTAAATAGGCGGGGATTTGAGACATGTCACGTTTAGTTACTGCTAGAAGTGTTAGAGATATATGCCTTACCAATATAATAAGACGGTTGGAATCGACTGGCAATCGCATGTGCAAAGTAAGAGTACAACAAGTTCTTTCTGTTGGAAGTTTCAATTTTCTTTTTCAAAACCCGATTCAGACAAAAGGGCCTTTTGACAAATTAGACTACGTTCTCCAAAGACGTAAGCAAAATGAACGCATTACGGAGTATCAAAAGCAAAAGCCGCCGCTTTATATAAGTTCTCAGTTAAAAGATCCATTAGAGAACAAATGGCGATTTTCGGTTTCGCCGGATAACAATACTTTTGGGGCTAGTTTCCAATATCGTCTGTCATTTGTCAAGTCGTTTTTGGGGCGCCTGTTGAATACACAATGTTATATTGAGTATATTATATGATACTAGCTTTTGCCCGCGGCTTTGTCTGGTGGTATTTTAATATTTGTGCTATCCCATGGGAACATTTTATTTTTCAGGGATGAAAAGTAGCCCATGTCACTTTCCGTCTTTTAAACTATGTACATATATGCCAAAAATCAAGTCAATCCGTTGCTCAGTTGCTGCGTGAAAGAGGAACAAACCAACAAACACACTTTCGGATTTATTATATTGGTAAGGATAAGGATAGAAAGGATAGAGGTTTGAGTACAGACTTTTACAAGGAGTAATAGTCGGTAGGTATATAATGAGTATGATGTGGGGCATTTTAGGGAACTGAAGTGAAGATATCTAAGAAAGATATAAATCAAACAAGTTTCGATGGACAGATAGTAGAAAGCAAAAAAAATAGACGAATATATACACAGTCAATCTTCATCAAAAAGCGCTATTAAGTACGAAAAAATTAAATGCATCATAGCTTGGGGCGTAATGGACTAATTTTCTCGAAATACCCAAAAGTTTAGACTCCGCTCTTGGCCATATGAGGCCAGTAAAATTATCAACTGGAAAGATACAATTCGGCTGGACTAAGATAATAATCATAATCAATTTATTGATAGCAATTTTTACAGGTCAAAATACAAAGTTCAAAATACTGCTTGATATGATAGATAAGTAATAAGATACTGCTTGGTATTTAGAGTATCTCTTTTCGTCATGCTTCTATGGCAAGTGTTTTTTAGAGTTCCGTACCCTTTGGGGACCCTATTACTACTTCGCTGTCTCTCTGTCTGTCAACAAGCTGTATCTCATGAACCGTTATTATTTTTACATTGAGCTATGTGGTTTTGGATATTTAAGTAGATAATCATGAGAAGCGTAGTAAAAATCAATGAAATTGAAGATTTCAAATTATATTATCTATCTATTGCAGAAAATACTTTATAAATTTACATCTCTGCTAATCAAAAAACTGAGCTGACACAAAACTAGTCTATACTATTTTAGATTTAGTATTCACACAGTGTAACCAGTACATTTATTTTAATACAAATAGTGGTTTGTCAATTTACAGACTACCATCAGCTCGTTTACACACTATAGTGATTAATGTGGTCACACGATCGCCGCGCGCGCATCGTGTGAACCACGCCCCTTGTCGTTTATGAATAGATGCGGTAATGAATAATTTTATTACTGTCAATATTTTCTAGAATATATTTTATACTATTAAACAATCTATTCTTGTATCACCGGAACCAATGTAACGATTTGGATTACATTTGTTATTTGTAGGTATATCTATAGAACTAGTCCAATGACATGACCGACTTCAACCGTGTATAGAATTCGCGAATAGTTTGCAGATCGATGTAGCAATTTTCACATTAAATATTGTTGATTAATCAAAAATGGCTCAGTCGACTTCGATAAAAATTTAATTTAAAATTTAAACTTCGAATTATACCTATTCCAATAAAAAAGAATTATGAAAACCGTACCACTGTAAAAAGTTATGCGTGGTTATATGCGCCGACTTGAGTACCTCCTCCGTTTTTCCGTCGGTCAAAAATCATTTAGTACTTTTTCTTCTAATAAAAGTAGGTACACAAGTCTGTATTCTACTGATATAAAGCAAAGAACCATCTTCGCCACACAATTAGCTTCCAGTAAAAAATCTAAACTTGGAATCAATATCAGTCTATTCGTTGGGGAGTTACGATACCACAGACCGACAAAAGTTAACATGCCTCTCTGTTCAAGTTTGGGTTTCTAGAATAACTAAATCTGAATTAAAACACCTGGTGCAATATCATAGGTGTACTGAGAAACGGTTTAATGTCATCTCTGTAACTTTCTTTTAGAATTTCTCTAAGTTTTAAGCTTGTTGCTCTCAAAACAGAACTTTAATAAAATGTACTACTAGGATTTTAACGTACACTAATTACTGTGCATAATTGTTATTTTATAATGTTAAATAAAGAATATTTGAAATTGAATTGACTAAGGAACGGTCATGGGAGCAACTCAAGACTGTGGCTGAGACGCCGATAAAATGGCGTGAAGCGGAGCGTTAAAACAGGTCAAAACTCCGACCTAGAATTAGGATTAGACCCTTGTTGGGTTGGGGTTTAAAACAAATAATATATGAATTAGGTTACCGTGTGTATTGCAACATTCAGCGTAAACGCTCTGGGTTGTAGGTAAACTGGGAGCCGATAAATTAGCGACCGTCGAGGAAGTAACAAATTTTCCTGGTTTGCAATCACACGTGCGAGCACCAACGGCGCGCGTATTTACGTTTGTTTATTTACAATTGGTCAGCGGTTTGTAATAACTATGTATAAATATATACCTACTCGCTGTGGCTATTGTTTTGGTTGGGAGCTTGGGATATTTTGTTAAACTAGTTGAAAAACTCTCCGAAATAAAGGGAGCGACTATTTTTAAGAAAAGCGCTCTAAAATTGTCTTACACTATTAACTGTATACTATTGCCTATACGAAATGGAGATCTTGGAAGCGTAGTATTTATCCACTGGTGACTTGAAAGGTGAATAGAGGACTTCATTAACACAATTTAGAGAATTTAGAGATAGATACAAGTCGCTTACGATTAGATCATGTTGGAAATGTATCTCTAGCAGTGGATGTCCTACGGTAGAGTGGAGGTAATGAAGATTCCGACCGATCAGCTAGTCCTATTAGAATCCCGAAAAAGCTTGTGACATGACATTAGCTCTAGTACGAAATGTATTGAAATCACAACGATTCAAAAGAAAACAGCAAAGATAACTTAAAATCAAACCGAAAACATAAAAGACTTCGGAGGCGTAGGTAAATGAGAATTAATTTGACGGTAAGATTAAAACATCGCATTATCTTCCTGAAAACAATGTTAGGAAAGACGCAACAATTTACCTCAGCTTTTGATAAAAGCTTGCATTAGCAACGCATTAGATACAAGGGCGGACGGCCCACCTTTAATTTACTTGCAAAATAAGAAATTGAATCAGATTGTGAAAGAGATAGAATTTCACAGGTAGTTTTATTTATTTATACTGTACTATTTCAGTGCTAGGCAAAGAACTTAAATACTTTTTATCTTGCATCAGCACATTATCACGACATAATGAATATTTTAAAAACTTAGTCTTAAATTCTCATAATTTGAAGATATAATATAAAGCCGAATATATTCTAGGAGGTTATCACTTTACTCATAATATAAAATAATAGCTAGTATTAAATTTATCCATACAATATTAGAAATCCATAAATGTGTTTGTTGGTTTCATTTTCACGCAGCCACAGATCGGTTTAATTTTAGGCACGTTTGGCACGGATATAATTTAAAGGTTGGAGAGTGCTACTTTTTATCTAGAAATAAATTAAGGAACCTGTGGGAAGCCGCGGATAAAGCTAGTATTCAATAGGTGTTCATTTAATATTTCACTAATATAACAATTATTGCTAAGGGTCTTCTTGACCCTTATTTAACAAAAATTGTTATGGGTCAATTAGACCCGCCCAAAGCCTTCCTATAACTACATATTATATAACGCCATTGCCAGTTTCACGGTGCGCCCTACAACAGGTCATTCGAAAACAAGTGCGGTTTTGCGAGCCATGGAGCTCATAACCGCTAACATGCTAGCCAGGGGTCGCCATCAGCGGACACGTCGAGGAGGACGGTATTAAATATATTAAGACTATTTACTATGTACAGTGTATACCCTCAGAAAAAGCATAGGTATACCATCGGCAGCACGGACTGGAAACGCTCAGCCCGACGGCGGAAAGGCGTGCCAGAAAAGTAATTAGACGTGTTGTATATCAACACACGCCGGATCTCTTTGATTCGAGAAACTAATCACACGAATATGTTTACACCGCCAGCTCGCATTTCCTATCGTGGGTAGGGTTGCTGGGTGCCATGCAAATGAAAATTTTTAATCTGTTCACAATTAATGTCTCCACGGCCTCTAACACCAAATATTGAAGAGTAAAGACCCGTATTTACTAAGGCACATTTGTCCCGCGATTTTGTCGCTCGACAGGATTTTTACGTGTCAGGCGACGCGACGTCGCGGGACCTGTCGCCCGTCATCGAAGGCGACATATACATACGTTACCTTGCGCGAGTACGTGTCTCGCGAGCGCGACAGCATTTGAGTACCTAGAGAGGAAGCTTGTCGCTTTGAGTTCCGCGACTATGACAAGAACTAGTGTTGCTAAACTTACTGTTTTAACAGTAGAGTTGAGCGACTTATCGCGACACAGTCTCACGTAATGTTCCGCGACTTATCGCGCGACATGTCGAGCGACTTTGTCCGCTACTGAATACATGGGGCTTAAGTCGACTGACGACCATCTTGAGCGGTACATTCATATATAAAAATGTGGAAAATATTGGTGGCATTACGTTCGTTCGATAAGGCACTATATGGAAACCTCCATTAATTAGAATAAGCCAGGTGGCACTGGCACTATATGGTCAGGGCCCCTGAATCGGCAACATGTCAATGAGACAAAGCGTAACCAAAACAACCTATAGGTAGACAATCTCTTTAGTCATCGAATAGTTCCCTGGAATACACCAACAGCGATCGCTAATAAGTCGAATCAAGTTTATTCTTAGGGTGTGAACGTGCACATTTTTTTTTAATATTTTTGAACTAAAAGACTCAACCTAAGCCTTCATCTAGCACCCTTATAGATACGACTCTACGATCCTATCTGTATATCATCTGGTTAAATTCTGAGTTATGCAAGTAATGGCGACCCTAGCGCGGGGGCACCTTGGGCCGCCACACTCCGGCCCCAAACAAACCAAGTAACAGTTGTAAATTCAACACCACGCCACATTTCATCAATGATTTGTACTTGGTCTACAAAACTTGTGTTATTACTGATGCCGCCACTCCCCGTTTATCCCTGAAACATTCGAAAATTACCCGTACCGCTGAAACATTACGAGCTATTGTAGCTGTATTTAAAAACACTGTGTTTTGCAAACGGTTGCATGTCAAGGCCTTTACAGTCGTACATTTGAAGTAAAGAGCTTACAGCGACAGATTTATTCATTAAATATTTAGTTTTTACAATAAAATTCTAATTATTTATGCTAAGTAGTGCAGCGGTGTAGCTAGGAGTAAATTTAGATCTGCTAGAATTGTTCGGAAATTTCAGCGTCTCCTAATAAAGTCCTGGCCAATTTTTTCAAAGACTTTTTAAATTACGAATCATTTTACGGAAACTTTTTCTAAGCTGACTTCAAAAATTAGGAAACGTGTATTACGTAGGAAAAAACGTACATTTTTATTTTTTAATAAGCAAAGTACGCTTTTTAAAAATGGGTTTTTAATTATATTTACGTTATATTTATGAAATAACTCATTGGAAAGATCGGGGGGAGGCCTTTACCTAGAGCCCGGGTAGCACCGCAAAGAGAGAAAACCATTTTATCCACTTGAAATGTCTGTTGTCATTGTCAATCCATACTTTATTTCCTTTTTGAGGGGATATATTGGTGGAAAGACAATTTGTCCCTTTGCCATGCTTCCCGTGCAGTGGGACACGACAGGCTAACAACAACAACTTATTGAATTTTGACTGCGATGACTCATAAAGACGACGAACTGATGAACCTCCATAATCAGTATTCCACTTCGAGACAAGCCGTTGATTCCGAGGTTATTTCAGTCGCAATCTAAAAGCTAGTGACTCAAACCCCAGTCTATGAATAGTGGAAACGCGAGTAAATCACATGATGTAAGCGAATGCCGGTAGTACGGTTGTAGTTTGTAGTACAGGCGTGTAGATAGTAGGTTAGCTGATACTATATCAGCTAGCCTACCTTGTAGGCAAAGCTATGGAACAAGATTAGCTGTTATCGGTCCTATGTCCTACTGTAGTAAACTATTGAACAGAGGTCTTTACTCATTACAGGAGGGGTTCGTGTATAGCTATGTTTGGTACCCTGTGCCTATAGTAACACGCTGGGCAAATCAGGCTGTGCAGTCTACATATACTTTTGAGAACATTTAAACTATTCAGATTGGTCATGATATAAATTTAACATCTACGTTAGACGATGCAGATTGGAAACTGGTACAGAACTTTCAGATATGTAAGTTTTGTCTCGATATTTCTTTTAACACTTTTAAGGTCTCTAAAAAAGGATCAAACCTTAAGACAATTCTAACAGACAAGTAAAATCACAAGACGATACTATTAAGGATTTTAATTCCATCTCGATACACATTTAATATCGTTTTGAAATGCGAGTGGAGTGCAGAAAGGCCTGGCAATGACTCAGAAAGTTTCGGAACTACGACCAAAATCACAAGACTAAAACCATAAGACGCTAATAACTCTAATAAGGATTTTAATATTCCATTTCGGTGATTATAGGTATTAGTTGCGATATACGAGTAAATCTAATATCTATACGAGAGTGCAGAACGGGCGGGCGATAGTTATGGGCGGTGAGTCGGAGGGTCAATAAAGCTATTAGTTGGCGCTATGTTAGCCATTACGACGCGACGGACTGGGGCGGGTGCGGTGACAAGGGATTTGGTCACATTAGGATATTTCCTTTTAATGTTAATATGTAGTTAGAATTTATACTAGAAATAGTTAGCGGCAGAAATGGGAGGGGACGACCTAAAAAAGTGTGGACGAATTGTGTGAAAGATAAGAGACAGGAGTTGATGGTGAGAGATGAAGTATGATAGAGTTAAGTGGCGAAAGGAAACGCGGTGGACCGTTTCCATCATCATCATCATCATGCCCTTATCCCACAAGGTGGGGACTGAATGGGATAAGGGCGGGATGATGATGAGTTAGAATGTATATACTCGTAAACCGCAGAACTTATAAGCAGTTGTGCAGACAATCCAGCAAACGATCGTATTATTATATTAAATTTTAGGCCTATCTCTGAGTAGTAGGCATACTCTACGTCTACAAGATACATGTCACCGCAATACCATGAAAAAAGGTGTTTAAATTTTTCCTTTAGATAATATATTACGGGATCTGAAGTTAATATTGATACGCCAAAATAAATGCAAGAAAATATAATTATTACGGGATCTGAAGTTAATTTTGGTACATGCAAATATTCAACCAACTTTTATGAATATATCTAAAACAATGTCACAATATTCCTGCCCCATGGTCACTTCAGCCATATGGCGGAAGATAACACGACCAATTTGCAGATCTAATATCCGAGCTCGGTGTTCGCCCACTACATCACTGACGGATCCATATGGGGGCTGTTTATGACGTCCGAGGATCCCGCAGGATCCCCCAGATCCCGCGGGATCCCGCGGGGTCCTGCGCTTATTAGATAATGAGCTCGGTCCCTTTTTTCTCTTTTTGCCAGTTTTTCGCGGTGGTCAGTTGGGATTTGGCGGCGATGTTTGTTTTCGAAATGCCGTGATTTCGTTGCAAAGTTGTGATTGAAATTTTGATTAAATTTTGTGCAGGGCCGGTGCTTAATATCAATATTTTGGTTGCTTCGTTGCATATTAGGTTTGTATTGATATTTATTTGTATGTTAGATACATTTATTATTAGCTGTTTGAGTGGTTAATTGCGAAGCCAAGACGACGAATAGAAATATGCTACAATTTTAAAATATATTTTTAATGTTATCCATTTTTACACATTTTGTTATTAGGTATTTGAACTCTACAGGCCGCCGACACGCAACCCATCTAGATCTCATAAAATTACTCAATTCTATCTTTTATAGGGTTCCGTACCTAAAGGGTAAAACCGGGACCCTATTACTAAGACTCCGCTGTCGGTTACTCGCACTTGGCCAATTATTTATTTATTTATTTGATAAATTACAATGATAAATATATCGTTAGCATATTGTCTTTTAAAAATAGGTTTGTAGACAATGTAGTTCTCTTTTATTACCTAACAGTATTAAATATTTTATGATAAAAGCTACAATAATTTACTAGAACATTTGTCGAGATGTGTTTTCAGTAAAGCTCAATGTAGGCGTTTTCAAATCTTGAGCGATCAGGTATCTTCTAGGTTACCTTGATTCATTCTAGATTCGCTTGGCAGGAAGCGGTCTAGCTAGCCGAAATTAAATCAAGCTCGCTCTGAAAACGCGACTTTTAGCTATTATTGCTTACAAGTGGCAAAGGGCCAATCATAATAGGTGAAAAGTTAAATCGGGGACTGTTTGGTCATATGCTACTTTCCCAATCACAACCAATAACGCGCCTGTCTGATCTGAAGCAACCTAAACATCCCATTTCAAAAGACCAATTACAAACGTACGAGGACGACGCGCGGCCAGATTTCGATCCCTATCAAGTTTCAATCAGTAATCCTTTCCCGACATCGTTAGCCTGTCATTATCAGAGCGAGATACCATCGGTTGGCAAGTCTAGGGGAAATTGCCTTATGTCATATATTTATGGGATATCTTCATACACGTATACATGTCCTGGTTTCGAGTTGCATTGTTCGTAAATGGAGTATTAATGTCGCGTTTTTGTGTACATGTTTTATATTTGAAATCTGAGACCCAATGTATCAATATATTTTATGAAATGTGAAAATATATCACGAATTGATAACATGGCTTTTTATAAAATTATTCGCACTGCATAAAATGTATGCACACTGCAGAATTCAGACCGATATAAATGTTTTATCGCGAAGTCTGCTTTAGTACCTATACCTACTTGTTCTGCATTAAGTAGTACGAAGTAAAGAAAAACTTAGGTATTTTATGTGTTGGTTTGTTTATGTAGCTCTAGATTTTGAAAATATGACAAATTGATGTGGCAATATTACTTTTTTTACATTCGATCCATCTGAATTTCTTCTTTGATTGGTCGAAACACGTTGCTGTTCTCACATTCTCAATCTGTTCGTTGGAAATTTTCCCATTCAGAAACTATCTTTCTGTCTACGTACATGATAGAGAATCGGAAAAAGTTTCCGTTGAAAAACTAAAACCAAAATACCTACTAAAAATTCGCAGGCAGGTTCCCTTAAATCAAATAAACGTTGTAAACAAGCGAAGAGAGCTAGTTCAACATTTCCTATGTAAAACTGTCACCACTACGGTGAATATTTTCAGATAACTTACATAATATTTTTAAATTTTGTATTCCTAGCGTGAGAAACAATTGTCCTGGCGGGCATCCAATGCGATCGCGCTTTTAATAATGTTGCGGGAACAATATTTCTTAAATCGTACACTAGGGACAATTTCCGGTTTCACTCGTAGTACGAGTATACTATATCTTATACTTAGTTAAACAAATGCAATGATTTTCATGTTCGTGTATTTATCGTATTTGCCCATACATATTTAATACCTATTTGGACGAACAAAACGAATACGCTCCCGTATCCGCCGTCTTGTATTGACGATAATCACGTATGTGTTCTGAATTTACAGTTTATTTGGTTAACATGACATTATACTTTGATTCTAACAAACAATTACCTCCGTGATGCCTGATGAAATATACTGATATAACATAAATGCGAGGACATTCGTTAGCCTCCATTAAATATGTCTATTACACTGTCAAATAACTCTGAAGTCGGGCTAGTACTTGACGTCCGATTTTAGAAATACCGTAGGATCCAAATAATAAATTACCGTATTAAATTACACTAATTTTATATAACTGACCTTGCTCACGGTCGAGTGAATAAGTTCAGCATTTTTTTATATAAACAATTTAAATTCGGCAGACCCATTATTTAAGTGCATAACACATTTTTTCATCAATTCACGGACGTCATTCCGGCGAAATACTTACATTGTTTCGAAATGCATTGCAATAAATTTTTCAGTCTGTCCTCATAAAATATTGTCAAATCGAAATAGAAACGTCGATTTCTTCGGATTACATGAGAACTTTCCGGAATTATATCGCATTTAGTTCGGTCTCCACGGAAAATGTTGAGGTAGAGCAGTAATTGTATCGAGATTTATGTAGCGAGGAAAATAAATATTTTGAAAAACTACTATGACAAACGTCCACATCTAATTTTGCGAGCGCGATAATAGAAAAGTAAAAGAACAACGAGTAGTGTTGTTGGCAGAATGTACTCGTAGTTAGGTAAGTAGCACAGACTTTAAGTAGGTATATCTAGAAATCCGACATCCGTTCGACAAATCTCCGAAAACTAATCAAATTCGACCCTCAGCTAGTCAAATACCCTTTTATGAATGTCAAGCTCTACAAATATTGATGTTTACAATACTTACAAAGCGTCTGAGGTTAGTTGGCGCCCAAAAAGAATGTTTCAAATGAATGAGTATTAATTTACCAACCACGCAGCTACACCAAAAAGTTAGTAGAGCCTACAATTTTTAACCGACTTCCAAAAATGAGGAGGTTCTATGTTCGTCTGTATGTATTTTTTTTTTTGTGTATGTTCATCGATAATTTCGCTAATTGAAAAATCAACAATAATGTACACAATTCGAGCGCAACATCCGAATTTTGTACACGATGGAAGGCGGTTTTGCCATTTTTGATAATTGATAACTGAGATATATAATTATGGTATAGGTAATAATGATGGTACCTAGTCTCAGTTATCAATTTAAATATTTTGACGATTTTTAGAGCTCAGTTACGAAATGCAAAACTATTTTACCTACAAAAACGTTAAAATCTTCTCAAAACTCGCGTAAATTATATAATTTCTTGAAATAACTTAATCGTCTCCATACGTCATGCGACAGGAAACGCAATGAACGAGCTTATTACATAAGATCTCAATTCCGCATAGGAATTTTTGCCTCTACTATCAACATAACGACAGTGAGATAACGCCATGTCCACGTTGGCAACGTCATTCCGTATATATGTACCTACTTATCACTTGGCACACTTATCAGAGAGTTGCGTAAGAAACGTGCAAAGTCCTTGTGCGAGACAATAAGGAAGATCTCGTTTTAAGGGGGAGATAAACTATCGTCTTATTTGTTCATTCCTTTTTTTAAGATATATTAAAATTACTGCGTCATTTGCCACTACACATGGGCTATGGTGAGGTGACTCTCTACGAAATTAAATCTAAACTGAAGAGATCCGTAGATTCACCAAAGTAACCGACATCGCGCAGCAGATTAGTACTAAGTTAGTGGGCAGTGTACATATTATGTAGTACATAGAACGGATGGCCGATAAAATAAAGTTTTTAATGGAGACTACTGGCTGACTACTACAGGCCGGATGCCGAGCCTTGGTGTCAAAGTATGAAGCCGACTGACGGCCTCTGACACGTCCCACGGCTGATATGATGATGATTAGTATGAGATACATATTTATATCTACGAGCATACAGTCTAAGCAACAATTTGAAATATCCTCAGAAGTCATATTACATCGTCAATGCACAAAAGAAGTCTTTGACGACCGTATATAGGCCGCGCCACTCAAATTAGCGGACGTGAAGTTAGCTACAAGCTGCGCAATATCCAATCCTGACTGAAGCTCACATAAAGCCGCTCATTGATTGGCTATTGCGCAGCTTGTAGCTAACTTTACATCCGCCAACTTGTGTGGCGCATCCTATACCTCCGTTTCCACGTAGCCTTAAGCAGGTTACATAGTAACTGATACGTAGCGAGGATTGAAATGGAACATTATCACACGCGCGAATGTCAATATGAGCCGTAATAAACAGAATATACATTTTTGTATATATTCGGAGCAGTTGTAATGCGGAGTTATTGTACGCGTATGCTTCATGATCTCTAAAAGTAATTTTAAAGTAGGTTAAATGAGTAATTGACATACATCACAAATTTTATTATTTTTACAATGCCTTTTGTTAACTACAACAAAATACAAAACTACTACTCATGAAACTACATAATTAAACTATTACTACATACACAGCAAATGGATTAACCAAAAACCCTTGAAGGTCCAAATGCTTAAGCCCACTCCGAGTTGGCAGCGTGTCCAGCATGCTGGCGGCATTTATGAATGAATATAGAATGTAGGTTTGAATTGGAATAATTTATTAAAAAAATATTTTTATAAATTATATAAAAATATTTTTTTAATAAATTATTCTAAATGAGCAAGCGCAAAATGTGCAAACCCAACAAACGTACCGCCTCATAAATCAGTTCTGTATGAGAAAATGAATATTCTTCGTTTTTTTTCTGATTTTTTAACTTAATACGAATCGTGATAGAGACAAAGCCAAAAAATCATATTAGACTGTATTATTAGCGTGTAGGTATTTATAGAGTTTTTTTTTCTTTAGTTTCGTATAAGTTCGCGTTTCTAGTTCGCTAGAACCCGCTCCCACCTAAAACTGTCACACGAAGTAAATGTTATCTGAATCACTCCACAGTTCCGCTGCATCAAGAAACTCCTACAAGATTACGACAAACGTCTAAAATATGACATACCGCCACATGCCCAGACTATTACCCACTGTCGGCGCCAACAAATTTCCGCTGTACTGCTAATTTGTCTGTCTGTGGGTATGTACCGACGATATTTTATGAATGTCCACTGCCGAACACAGGCCTGCCCGCCTACGAAGGGTGATTGGATGATATCGCTGCGCTGACCCCTGTATAGGTAAGTGGATTTACATACGTCATAGAATTACTGACGCGGACGTATGCAGCCTCACCATGTTTTTTTTTTACCAAAAAAAGTTTTCTTTTACCAAAAAAACAATGTGAAAACCGCACAAAAGTTGCAAAATCTCAATGGTACAGAACCGAGATTTGAACACTACGAGGGTCAAACTGAAAGTTCTTAGAAAATCAAAAACTGATTACATTAGCCAGTTATTAGTTTTATTATATCTTTTCAAAATATTGTCCATTCACGTCAATACACCGCTGCATGCGATGGAACCACTGGGAAAAGCACTTTGCCCACTCGTCCTTAGGGGTCTCTTCAATGGCATCGCGATACGCAGCCACCGCTTCTTCAGCATTCATAAACCGCTTTCCTTTAAGTTTTTCTTTAATTTTTGAAAATAAATAAAAATCACAAGGCGCGAGGTCGGGGCTATACGGCGGGTGACCCAGTAATTCAACGTTTGATGTCGCCAAATAGTCGATCGTTCGCTTGGCGGTGTGCGATGAGGCGTTGTCGTGGTGAAGGAGGATCCTACTGCGAGGTCGTTTCTCTCGAACTTTTTCCAAGACAAGTGGCAAACAATTGGTAGTGTACCATTCTGCAGAAACTGTTTTTTGATCCTCTAACACAATTGTCGCGAAATGACCTATCCTTCCAAAGAACGAGGCCACCATTTTTTTCCCCGCACTTCGATCTCTCTTCACTTTAGTTGGCAACTCCTCGAAAGGAAACACCCACTGAGCAGATTGTCTTTTGGTTTCAGGATCATAACAGTAAATCCAGCTTTCGTCACCTGTTAGTATGTCGAACACAGCATTTGAGTCACCTCCGTTAAATCTTTCAATCATTTTACGGCACCAATCCACACGATGGAGTTTTTGAGCCTCAGTCAAATTATGAGGTATCCACCGGGCGCAAAGCTTCCTGACCGCTAAATGTTCGTGTAGGATTTTGTGCACTTGACTCATACCGATGCCTAAGCTTGTCCGAATCTGCTGATAGGTCACTCTTTTGTCAGTCTCTATCATACGCCGCACAACACAGATGTTATCTTCAGTCGTCGCCGTAGAAGGCCGTCCCTCACGTAAATCATCAGTGAGATTAGTGCGACCACGTTTAAACTCATTAAACCAGTTGTAAACAGTCGCACGAGATGGGGCTTCATCGTGAAAGGCCAATCGTAGTCTATCATAACTTTCTTGTTGACTTAAATGACATCGAAAGTCATAAAAAATCATTGCACGAAAATTTTCTCGTGTTAAATTCATGTTGACGTGACACAGACAATTTTCAATTTGCCGCCAAATCGTAAAACAAATGACAAATGAATGAAGTATATACTCAGTAATATTGGCAAAGAGTTCTATTTTCAAATTATAGAATTATTTTTTTATTATATTGTTTATAAGTGGCCAGTTCTAAGAACTTTCAGTTTGACCCTCGTATTTACTGCTAATGTGCTTCTGCAAAAGTACGAAAGAACGCCAGAAATTACTCACTAAAAACAGACCAGACTTTATAAAAACAATAACAGTCTTCGCGAGAAAATTGTGAAGTAAAAATGTTGTTTTGCTGATGTTTTTCGTCGGCGGAAAACTTTGCTGCGTAGATCCTAAAACAGAGAACTTTAAATTGTTGCCAGGAATGTTTGAATTTAATGAGGGCTTCTTCATTTTGCCACGTAATTTTTTCATTTTTCTTTTAGACTTTTTGATGACCAATTGAAGGTATGAAACATCACAATAGCTATCTGATATTTGGTACTTAAGATCACCCAGATAGCAGCAGCATTTAGATAAAATGATAAGCCAGTTTCAGTCATTTCACGAGTGCATTTGAACTGTTAGACGATCACAATGGCAATGTGCAATTGCTATGTTTATTGAAATCATTATGCAATTAAAAACCAACTTAGCTACATCTTAACACAGATATCTCAAATTGCGAGTTCCAGTCTCACATAGGAAATATCTAAACGGTTAGTAACGAACGGGGCGTAGTTTCTGCGATCTCGGCAACGCGTGACTAGCCAAGTGCGCGTGCGCCGGTGGCACACTGACCGATATCTGTAGGGCTGCCGCTGATTCATCCCAGATAGCATGATGTATGATGCTGATGTATCTGATTACCGATGAGCTGTGGAGGTTTTGAGATACAACTGACTGAGCGTTTTTAAACTTTACTATTACGGAAAAGTTCCATGTTGGGCGCCAGATTTTACCATCAAATTTTGATCGCAGGAAAGTTCCGTCACATTTCGTGACATGTTTGGCATTGAGACCAGCCCTATATTTCTTGGGCGTGAACCAAGTACTTCATGAATGACGCAGCGTCTGGAAGGGCTCTTCGAATTCCTCACTTCGTCAGAATAATTGTGTTAAATACCTGAGAGCCGGAGTTGGCACATTAACAGCCCTAGAAACGCCGCCGGTGGGCATTTACTGACATGACGCAACGTCTAGGGCACCACATGCGCAAGAGACAGTCGCTAGAGACAATTAATGTATCTAATTCTCGGTAGTTAGCAGCCCTACATCGGTGGGCGCCTGTGTCTATGACGCAACGTCTAGGGCGTCTCGACGCCTACGTCGCCGCTCGATACCAATCGACTGAGGCGCGGAAAATCTCGATTTGCACCAAATCAGTCGCGCAAATATTTGCCAAATGTTTCGAGTGTTCGGAATAAAATGTCAAGAACAAACATTTGTTTTGAAGAGTGGAGACAAAATCTCGTGACTCTCCTATTTTAACTGCGTGTACGTAGCCAGTGTCGTGATTTCGGAAATTTGCAATAGATCTTTGGTATTTTATCAGCAAACTAAACAATTCAAGTACCTTTATCAGGAAGCCTATAAAGCAGTTTTACTTATTTCAAACAGTGAACGTCAGTACCTAAATCATTTAACGACTTAGTGATCTATGACCGATAGCTAGAAACCTGGGTTTTCCTAGTTTTTATTTGTTTGTAAAGTGGTTTTCTAATAAAAATGTATACGTATCTATGAAGTTATCTATGAATGTAATCATCTATGCCAATCTATGGAGTTGTTATGTACTCGTATGTAAGTCGATGCAGGAACGAGTATTGCAAAAGCGAAATACCACAAAAGTGGTAATACTTTTTCTATCCAGAAAACAGAATCAGTTTCATGGTGACTCCGCTGGATGAATTGTATAAAACAAGACATGTACAGAAAAGAAAAAAATTAACGGACCAACTCCGGAATAGGACAAGAATACAAACCATTACGTGTTTATCATTTTCACACAAGAATAACGTAGAACAGAAAGAAGAAGTACAGAAATCTACTCGTTAGAAAGACAGATATATAATCTACAGTGTGAGAAAAAATAAACTCGCCACAAAGACACCACACAAAATATATAATTGTCATGTCTTTGTCTCCAATGTGCTCCCAATTAATTACACGTCGCCACACCTTTGTTCCTTCATTAGCAATCAATGCTAGTTGATATTCTGGAC
This sequence comes from Hypomecis atomaria, assembly GCA_964007245.1. NCBI lineage: Eukaryota > Metazoa > Arthropoda > Insecta > Lepidoptera > Geometridae > Hypomecis > Hypomecis atomaria. The sequence goes on along the minus strand of OZ023295.1, from coordinate 3,383,354 downwards.
ATGTCCGTCCTGACAATTGTCAATTAGAATGTATTCGAGCGTAATTAGACGTCACGCTGTCGATACATTCGATTGTGGCCAGAATTTGCATGTAACCTTGACCGTGGTTGGATGAGCAGATTACTCACTTCACTGGTGACAGGAGTGACCCTATTGTGGAAAACTACCTTTTCCATCTTCGGATTAGCCTATTCATTTCCGCTCATTGCAAGTTCCAATTTACTGCTACTACAGTCTTCACTGTATCAAATCGATTCATCGGAACGTTTACGTCTTGGGTCACAGCCACTCACAGTGGCTGTAGTATTTTCTACTAGCTCTTAATTTTCAACTTGTCATCATTATGTTTAGGACATTTTAACATTAGTATGTTTAACTAGATTAGTTATGAGAAGTTTAAAATAAACAAAGGTTTTCGTAAATTAAAAACGTAGATGAAATACCAATCTGAAGGCTGAAGACACGCTCGTTGGAGTCGTTGGTAACGTAGTCTCATATGAATGACTCGTTCACATAGTGGACTTAGACAGAAAATATTGGTGTCTCTGAATGATTTCCACTTGTACGACTGCACGTCTTGTGTATTACGTTTCAGAGACAGTAACCACGGAGTGCCTCACATACATTTACACGGGGACTCGCGCACTACGATACCGATAAATGCATGTGAGAACTCTGCGGCAACAATTCTCCGACACTGGTCATGTACACCTACGTGTCGTAATTAGAGACGGACAATAACTACCTACCATCAGCAGAAGATCAAATTTTCTCCAGCTTTCTTTGAAGCGGTCAGTACTAAGATTATAAAACTACAAAGTAAGCCCCAAGGTCACATGCTATCATCAGCTGCTTCCTACTGAACGTTGTTTAGTTTGCAGTGTTACCATAAACACGTGGTCCGAAATACCCCCACCGCGTGGGAGTTTAGACGTACGTGCGCGCACGCTTTGCGTACCGGCCTTGTCTCTTTATGGCTCGTCTGCTCTCGGTTCCTGAAACTGAAAGTTGGGTGCTGCTTCCTCAGGTAATGAGAGCTAGACTTTCTGAAATGGATTTGCGTTTGATCACTGTCCTGCCTGATGCTTTTTTTAATCTACATATTTTTTAATTATGGAGTGTTTTATCCTGATATTCAAAGGATTTTATACGCCGAATTCCGCCTCGTTCGCGTAATTTTATACTATGAAAGATAAAAAATGACTACATGTCAATTTCCAAAAAATATCGTTGATGTGTGACAATGGGTCGGAGGGGTCTTAAGTTCCGTGACGTCACGTTTCAAGATCGTATACATCTAAGACTTAAGTATTAAAATGCCAAAATTAAAATAATAACGAAACAAAAATATTTCCAATTACATGTTAAGTAAGTAATAATAATTTGTAGATATGTTAAATTGCATGTGACGTCACATTATGGGGTCAAAAAATAACGAATTTAGGGTGATGTACTTTATGAATGACTTCTTAACTATTTCTCAGAAAAATCAGCGTTCCGTTTATCAATTAAGCATCGAAGTAATCTACCATCAACTGTCGTGACTTAAAGTTTCTATTACCATTATATACTTAAAGGTTAAGTAAGTTAGTCGTGGAAACGTAGTACCTAAGTAATGTTTGCTTATATGGCATTATCTCTTATAGCTTATTATAATCTCTATGCTTGGCAGGGCTTAAGGGCAAGCTCCCTTGAAATGACTTCTTTCTTCGTCTAATTTTCTTCTTTTACGCATGATTCTCTTAATAAATAATAACACAGAGGAAACACCTCTGTTTATCACAAAAATGTTTGCCCTGGGTGGAAATCAAACCCACACCTCTTAGCACAGGAGTCAGGGTTACTAATCAAAGGGTCACCGAGGCATTCAAATTTGAAGATTGAGTAAAAAATACTAAATAACAATTTTAAAACACAGATTGTTAAAATACAAACACGAATACCGGAAAACAATTTTCGAGTTAACGTACATTATTTTAATTTACTTATTTAGGCAACATAAAATAAAAAATGTCGAAAAATATTTTTGCTAATAGTTACATCCTAATTATTTTCGTATACACCGAGTGGCTAGCCTTGGTGGCAGTTTTTAAGCCGCCTGAAGGCCTCCGACGTGGCCGTGCTAAAATAACCGTTCCATAATGTTTGGTCAAAACCTTCGAGCAAATATCTATTGAGTTACAATCGTGCAAACACAGTGTCCGAGCCAAAACCCTGCCCAAGCTACGTAGTAGGCAGGCTTTTTAGTTAGTCGTAATGCGATTGCAAGCTGCCTACAACGCCGCGCGATGCCAAAGTGCTCGGTTAAAAGCACTAATTAGGTGACATAACGTCGAGATTCGACAAAACGGGTCATTGTGAATTATTTAATGTAAATATCCAAGTCGGTATGTATGACGGCGCTCGGACATTTTTTTACTACTTTCACTTATGGCGTGGCCACATTATCGCCCTACGGCGAATCTTCGTCACTGGGGGCTCATTCACTAATTCAAACGGTAGTAATTGGTTGTTCACGATTTGAACTACTACCTGAAGCTGGGCACACACGCTGCGATGATCGCATCTATTCATCAGATCAGTCCAGCGAGGTCCTGATATAGTTGCATTGCCAGTAGGTAGTTATTGAGGAATCAAAATGAAACCCTTATTTTAATCGAAAAATATTGATTTAACAACAAAAATATTAGCATCAATGTTGTAGAAAATCAAATTTTAAACAACTTTTGTTCCTATAACTTCTGCTGTAAAATTGAAATAACACAAGTTATTGAAGAAATGAAATGGTACAACCAACTATTTAAAAAAAATATCGATCCTACAAAAAGTTGATGGGAATCAAAGTTATAGAAAATCAAATTTTAAACAACTTTGATTCCCATCAACTTTTTGTAGCATCGATATTTTTTTTAAATAGTTGGTTGTGCCATTTTGTTTCTTCAATAACTTGTGTTATTTTAGTTTTTTAACAGAAGTTATGGGAACAAAAGTTGTTTAAAATTTGATTTTCTACAACTTTGATTCCCATCAACTTTTTGTAGGATCGATATTTTTTTTAAAAAGTTGGTTGTACCATTCCATTTCTTCAATAACTTGTCTTATTTCAATTTTTCAGCAGAAATTATGGGAACAAAAGTTGTTTAAAATTTGATTTTCTACAACTTTGATTCCCATCAACTTTTTGTAGGATCGATATTTTATTTAAAATAGTTGGTTGTGCCATTTTGTTTCTTCAATAACTTGTGTTATTTTAGTTTTTTAACAGAAGTTATGGGAACAAAAGTTGTTTAAAATTTGATTTTCTACAACTTTGATTCCCATCAACTTTTTGTAGGATCGATATTTTTTTTAAAAAGTTGGTTGTACCATTCCATTTCTTCAATAACTTGTCTTATTTCAATTTTTCAGCAGAAATTATGGGAACAAAAGTTGTTTAAAATTTGATTTTCTACAACTTTGATTCCCATCATCTTTTTGTACAATCGATGTTTTTTTTAAATAGTTGGTTGTACCATTTCATTTCTTCAATAACTTGTGTTATTTCAATTTTTCAGCAAAGTTATCGAAACAAAAGTTGTTTAAAATTTGATTTTCTACAACTTTGATACCAATAATTTTTTTGTTAATTCAATATTTTTCGGTTCAAATAGGGGTGTCATTTTGATTCCTCAATAACTACCTACTGGCAATGCAACTATATTAGGACCTCGCTGGACTGATCTGATGAATAGATGCGATCATCGCATCTATTCATCAGATCAGTCCAGCGAGGTCCTAATATAGTTGCATTGCCAGTAGGTAGTTATTGAGGAATCAAAATGAAACCCTTATTTTAATCGAAAAATATTGATTTAACAACAAAAATATTGGCATCAATGTTGTAGAAAATCAAATTTTAAACAACTTTTGTTCCTAAAACTTCTGCTGTAAAATTGAAATAACAAGTTATTGAAGAAATGAAATGGTACAACCAACTATTTAAAGAAAATATCGATCCTACAAAAAGTTGATGGGAATCAAAGTTATAGAAAATCAAATTTTAAACAACTTTGATTCCTATCAACTTTTTGTAGGATCGATCGATTTCTGCTGAAAAATTGAAATAACACAAGTTATTGAAGAAACAAAACGGTACAACCAACTTTTAAAAAAAAATATCGATCCAACAAAAAGTTGAAAGGAATCAAAGTTGTAGAAAATCAAATTTTAAACAACTTTTGTTCCTATAACTTCTGCTGAAAAACTGAAATAACACAAGTTATTGAAGAAACAAAATGGTACAGCCAACTATTTTAAATAAAATATCGATCCTACAAAAAGTTGATGGGAATCAAAGTTGTAGAAAATCAAATTTTAAACAACTTTTGTTCCCATAATTTCTGCTGAAAAATTGAAATAAGACAAGTTATTGAAGAAATGGAATGGTACAACCAACTTTTTAAAAAAAATATCGATCCTACAAAAAGTTGATAGGAATCAAAGTTGTAGAAAATCAAATTTTAAACAACTTTTGTTCCCATAACTTCTGTTAAAAAACTAAAATAACACAAGTTATTGAAGAAACAAAATGGCACAACCAACTATTTAAAAAAAAATATCGATGCTACAAAAAGTTGATGGGAATCAAAGTTGTTTAAAATTTGATTTTCTATAACTTTTATTCCCATCAACTTTTTGTAGGATCGATATTTTTTTTAAATAGTTGGTTGTACCATTTCATTTCTTCAATAACTTGTGTTATTTCAATTTTACAGCAGAAGTTTTAGGAACAAAAGTTGTTTAAAATTTGATTTTCTACAACATTGATGCCAATATTTTTGTTGTTAAATCAATATTTTTCGATTAAAATAAGGGTTTCATTTTGATTCCTCAATAACTACCTACTGGCAATGCAACTATATCAGGACCTCGCTGGACTGATCTGATGAATAGATGCGATCATCGCAGCGTGTGTGCCCAGCTTCAGGTAGTAGTTCAAATCGTGAACAACCAATTACTACCGTTTGAATTAGTGAATGAGCCCCCAGTGACGAAGATTCGCCGTAGGGCGATAATGTGGCCACGCCATTAGGGACTGTGGATCTGCAGACCTTCATATGGCCTACATATTTGCTCGAAGGTCAAAATACAACATTTCAACACTTGAATCACTTTCCGAAATTAATGATTGTACATCGAACAAATATTTTTTTCCATTTTTAAAAAAAACAACGAGATAAATAAATGTAAGAGAGCTTTGTGCGTCCAAACCACCTTAACAGACAAGTTCTAAGTATCGTACCAGCTATACAGTTAATTCGTATTGTAAATAGATGCATTGCTTATGTCACGGATGCAAATAAACGCATGTGACCAGTTTCTTGAAACACATTAGCATCTATAGGACCCAAATACAGGTCGTCAGTTATAGTATATTTTCCGAAACCGAACGAACAATAGGTCATCTATCCATCCATCAGCCATAATCCGTCCCCTGCTGGACATAGGCTTCTCCATTGGTCCAACAAGACCGATTGGAAGCGGTTTGCATCCACAAACAATATTACAATACAAACAATAGCAGATGTCTAGTTTTAAAAACTGCCCAACGATAGATTCCTCTACATTCTACGGATCTACGGATTCGCGATTAAGCTATTTATTGTTCAAACAAAAAAAAACAGTTCAAATTACCTAGCCTTAGTGATCAGCACTCAAGATATATTAAACAAGTGAAACACCTCTCTATTTACATAGGGGGTTAATGAAGCGCATAATACTTAGGTAAGTATACGATATACGAAAACGATGTTTGAAAATTGATACATTTCAATGTATTTATTCCTTAGATTTTAAATTGCAAAATAGACCGACTGTGATTAGGGAGTAAAAAAATCACGTCATTGCAGTGACGTACTTTATAGATCACCTTTTATCTCAAAATCATCCATTCAAGGGTTCCCTTTATAAATTAAGAGTAGAAGGAAAACTATTTTTAGTGAAGGCAGTGGTTTCGTATTAAAACTACGCTGGCCCGCGTAACAACCAAGCAACAAAATAATCATTGCATTGAAATAATCATCGAGACTAGAGTCGCCGGCGTCCACAAATATTCGACCTATCGTCCTTGCCTCTATCTCCGACCAGAACAGAACACGTCTCAATCTCATGTCGCATATAAATACGCCAATTCGGTTGTTACTTTGTTGCCACTTGATAAAATAATCGGCCAAGTACGAGTCTGACTCGCGCACGGAGGGTTCCATACTGTATGGGAGCCCCCTTAAATATTTCTTTAATTTTATTATTTATTATTGAAGTGAATATAAAACTAAATATTCTGTGAAAATTTCAAGCATCGTAAGTACCTGTTACCATTATTAATATAGAGCGAAAAACGGCTAAAAAATCAGGTTTGTTGTATGGGAGCCCCGCTTAATTTTAATTTTATTCTGTTTTTAGTATTTGTTGTATAGCGGCAACAGAAATACATCATCTGTGATCAAATTTCATCTTTCTAGCTATAACGGTTCATGAGATACAGCCTGGAGACAAACGGACAGATGAGTCTTAGTAATAGGATCCCGTTTTTACCCTTTTGGTACGGAACCCTAAAAATGACGAATTTGAGTAGGTAAATCTATAATTTTATACCTAACAGAAGAGATAAGAGAGTATGTCACTCTTGATACACATGTTGTCAGCGAGATGAGTCAAAGATAATGTCGATATCGCTGGTATAATCTGGACAGGATTAGAACAGGACCGAGGCATACGGCTTACTAAAGTTAATTTCGTATAGGCTAGGTCAGGGGTCACCAATTATTACTTTCCTTAGGGGTCCGTTTTCCAAAAAAAAACCTAACCGTCGCGGTCCAAAAGGTAATAAAATAAACTGTACCAAGTATTTAAATAATACGTGTAGATACGATATCAATGGCCAAATAAAACAAACAGTTAGTTACATTACTTTATTAGATAATAAACAAATGTTATAAATAAATGAAAACAAGTACCTACCAAGGGATTTTAATATATTAATAAGAAATATGACATTTGTTGCCTTGGACTTTCCGTTCGAAGTTTGGAGTAGGTAAAGTTTGTGCCGGCTATTGTGATTAATTCTTGGAGATGTTCATCGGCGAGTCTGTTCCGGAATTTATTTTTAGGTAGGTGAATAGTAGTCCTTGGGTCAGAGATTTTATATCACGCTAACACCTCTAACATAGCTGAACGGTTCAAAACCCCGGACTTACAGTAGAAGATATAAAATAAGAGAGGGGCCTTATGCACCGCAGTGGGATGAAGGCTGAAGGATGATGACAATAATAATACTCTGTTGTAAGATAAAACATTTTCGACATGAAACGACTATGAAGACAAAGAACAAACACCCTTAAAACTCTATGTAAGAGCAAACGCGTAATCTATTCTATATAACGTGGGTGTCCCGTCACACAAGAGAACATAATTTAGCAATTAAAATTCTTACATTTCATGTTTCTACTATCATCGCACGCATCACGTGCATGTATGAGTAACAGTCGCAAAAAAATCACATTACAACATCATTATAAAACTCCGGGCGCAGGAAATGTCAAACATTGCACAATAATGCTAAATGCTAATGAATCAATGATGTATTTTAGGAGACCGCATACACGAATGTCTTGGCTGATGACGCGGCAAGGCAACTAGTATAGATGGTAGCGAGTGTCTTAATTACCTACAGAGTGAAATGTTTCTTACATTGTTGCAATACCGACACCTGCGGTGTCTTTTTTATCGAGTGAAACACCGGTTCGCGGGTCTAATTGACGTCAAGCATATATTATAAACGGGTCTAATTAAATGGCACTATTACCATTACCATCTGCGTATAAAAACGCAGGAAACTCTACCAGCAAAAAAGTACACACATTTACAATGTATTTTCCTATTCGCATTAAACTTTTACCGGATCTTTTAATATTTCAAGTCGATAACAATTTGGTTTGGGTGTAATTGGAAGTGTTTTCATTAATAATTTCCTTATTGCGCAGGTTGTTTATTATATTAGAGGTATTAGTTGGAGTACTTCCGGAATTAGAACGCGCAAGTGGCTCGTATCTTCATGAAGATAAACATTGAGGTAGGTTATGTAGGTGAGTGTTGCTACTTGTGAAAGGTGAAAATAGATTATATTTTCGCCTAATACTATACAGTTTTGAGTACATTGTTTATTTAACTTTTTGGTTCACACAAACATTACTTGGTAAGTAAGTTTGTATGGACCAGGTGACTAGCGCTAGTTTTAAAGTTTTTTAACTGCTCGAATGCCTCTGACACTGCTTTACACAACCAGGGCCCACAATTTAACGTGTCACACAAACAATACAATACAATACAAAATATCTTTATTATTGCACCGAATGTACAGAAAAACTTATACTATAAATAATAACAGTCCGGTAAAATAATGGGCGGCCTTATCCAAACACACACCACACCACGGTAAATTAAGTTTAGTAAGTAATTATTTAATTTATTTTGAAAGGGAGGTAAAAACACTAGAAGAAGATCGCGAGACGTGGAAGTTACTCCACCGACAAGAGTCTTGCTCTTAAGTTATAATAATGATGATGAGTGTTTATTGATAGACCAAATTCGTGGATATCATTTACGACATGATTTCATTTGTACAAGGTTGACCATGTGATCCAAAAGTGGCAAAGTCATATGACATCATCAAACGGTACCTATATACACACAAATGCCCTATTTGGCCAGGGTCAGGCCAGAGCCGTCTCAAAATCGTAGACTGTCGAATAAAACAGCTACTACCCACGCTATCGCGCTATCTTCCGGGCCCAGTAACCTATATATTCACCCACTTATCTGCAAACCTTGAACGCCCAATTCTCTCAAGAAATTGGCACGTATAATCTGAATTCGCGCCGCGACATTGAGAATAGTAATTTGTGAATCCCATTCATTTTTATAGAGCGGAAAAAAAATGGCGTGTAAAAATGGTGTGTCGTCCGGGTTGTATTTTACATATAGCTTCGTCGCGCGGAAAATTCCCGCGGGATCGTATATTTAGACTCTGGTCTCGTGATAGCAGTTCTTTTGTAGTCTTAGAATGAGGCTGGAATTAGATTTTATTAGGTCCTCATCTGATGATCGCGCGATGTCGCAAGTTGCCACTCGATGACAATGCGTCATTGCTCGTGTGCGAGTTAGATAAGCGAACGTCAATCAAGGGAAAACCGGCGCCAAAAACTGTCATAAACTCAGGAATTTTGCAAATATAATTATCAGATATCAAGATACCTCTGACACTCATAAATAGGTACTAAGAGCGCCATTCCTTTGGTATACACTAGATAAATCTAAAAGTTAGATGTGCGAAAATAAAACTTTGTGTATTGTATGATACGAGTATACTACTGCACTACTATTCACGAGATATCGATCATTTATTTTTATAATGTGTGGGAATATATTGTGCGTGTTTTCAAATGAGAAAACTGGTGTATTTATTGATGTACTTGTTTCAACTATTTATTAATGTGGTTAATAATAAACAGTCAAAATCTTTTTTTGGCAATGTTCCGATTCAACTTACCGACTTATTGCTTGTAAGATATTCTTCAAATTAATAATTTATGCTGATTATAAAGCATAACATTTAACGATAGGAATATTTCTCATAGTGTACGGAAACAAACGCTCAGTTTTGTCAACAAGGAAGTAGAACATGTCAGTTTTTCGTGGCATCTCGTCAGTGGCCAATTCCCCGTCAATTGTCGGACAATGTCTATCGTCAACTAATCTGTTCCTGTCCTTAGCTAAGAGTTGGGTGGTCTAATGACTTAGCCCTTCTCACACGTGGCCAAAGTTGTCAACGCAACTTATCATAAATTGGCGAATCCGTTACGCCGTCGGAACATTTATGTAGAAAATAAAGTGACAGGCCTAAGGTCACTGTCGCCTATGGACAATTGCAATACCATAAATTATGTAAAACATAGGAAGGTATATAGAAAGAAAAACATATGCATATTTTTGTAGGTAGCTCCCGACCCAGACTTGTCAGGGAAACTTGTACTGTAAAACCTATTTGTAATAAAAATCGGCCAAGTACGAGTAAGACTCGCGCACGCAGGGTTCCGTACTGTATGGGAGCCCCCCTTAATTTTTTTTTTTTTTGTAAATTAATTATTTATTGTTAAATTGTATTTACTTACTTACAATTAAACATTCTGTGAATATTTCAAGCATCTACCTTTTACCATTATTAATATGGAGCGAAAAACGGTTAATAATTCGGGTTAGTTGTATGGAAGCCCCCTTAAATATTAATTTTATTCTGTTTTTAATATTTGTTGTTTTAGCGGCAACAGAAATACATCATGTGTGAAAATTTCAGCTTTCTACCTATAACGATTTATGAGATACAGCCTGGAGACAGGCGGACAGACAGACGGACAGAAGGACAACGGAGTCTTAGTAATAGGGTCGTTTTTACCCTTTGGGTACGGAACCCTAAAAAAACTACAACACCGTATGATTTTGAGTTCTGGTGAAACCTTTTACGGACTCAAGGTTGGTTTTTTTTAAACGACCTATCAGTTTGGGTTAAGTTGTCGTCACCTCATGTGAGACGGCTTGATTCTCATTCGTTTGGGAAAGGATGAGGGGTCCGACTCACAGAGTTTCCTATGAGCTGGAATTGGCGAACAATAAGCAAGCCGAATAATACCCTGGGAATAGCCACCCAATAATTGAACCGCCAATCTTGATTAAGTAACGTAAGTGGCAGTTTTATCAATCTGGTAACAAGTTGGTTTCCCCATTGTCATGTTTAGATAACCAACATGATCTGTGAGGAAAACCAAAATAATTCAATTAACGAAACTTGAAGTTGTTGTTTTCTTGTTTAGATAACAGTATGACCACTTAGACCGATAGTCATGATGACAAACATGTCAGTAAATCTGACATGTTTGTATTATTAAGCTGTGGTATTATTAGGCTATGACACTATTCTACGTTTTAAACTATAATTACACAAAAATTAAAACAATCCATCGTCGCTCCGTCACTGCGTGAAAAAGTAACAACCACATCAAAACACACACTTTCGAATTTATAACATTAGCAAAGATATGTTCGCGAAACTTTTGCTAACAAACTTCAAATGATTCGTTTACAAACTATCTAATAACTTTTTCCAATCATATCTATTCAATTCAGGTCTCTAAATTGAATAGATACTAATAATTTAGAAAACACGTTAGCCAAGCTCGGAGCGTTTTCTATACATTTTCGCGCAACTTTCACATAGTTACCTATCACCCGCGATCAGCTTGCCGAATAGACTGAAAGTAAGTAGTAAAGGCCACTTAACAGTAAAAATAATATTTTGAATGATATATAGGTATTTACCAATTTTCTAAGCATCCTCTAAATCGTAAGAACTATCTCATCTACATACAGGCTGTACTCTGTACCTGCCTTTACTGTCTGTGCCAGCCTTTTTATAGTCCACTGCAGGACGTAGGCCTACCCACGAAGGGTGATTGGGCCATATCCACCACGCTGGCCCAGTGCGGGTTGATGGATTCACATATGCCATCGGATTTCTTCTACCGCCGTATGCAGATTGCCTCACTATGTTTTCCTTTACCGAAAAGCCAGTGGTGTGAAAGTCCGTACATAAATTCCGAAGAATTCATTGGTACGGGACCGAACCGAACGGGAATATATAGAACATACAGGCTGACCGACCCGATTTCGCCCGACTACTGATGAATTATATAGCTATTAACTTTCGGTAAGAAATACTCTGAAATATAGTGAAAACCATATTCGATTTTGTTTAGGAGATCTGAGCAGATCAGACAGGTACAATAAAGCGTGTTGGATTAAAAAAGTAAGTTCGTATAGGCCGGGTGGCTAGCCCTGGTGTCAGAGTTTTTAGGCCGCCTGAAGGCCTCTGACATGGCTAAACGGTGAGCGTGTTGGATTTATAATAGGTATGTAGTGATAGTAACATAGTACCCAATACATAGTCAATGGGGATGTTTACTAGGTATAATAATCATTATTGTAATTAGTCCGTTAGTCAGTTAGAATTAAAAAAATAAATTTAAACTTATTTTTTCTTTTGTCAATAAAACAATCAGTGACAAAGATAAACCTTGTCAAAGTTTGAGAGTGGGGGCTCGTGACAGCACTAGCCGGTACATTTGATAGCGGTTAGTGACGTCACGCGGAACTTTAACGGGCTATTTCTTCGACAATTTTGTTAAATTGACAAAAGAAAAAATATGTGTCTAATATTTTTTGACAATCTATTTGACTGACTAATTATATTTTTTTAGTTAACAAGCCTATTCTGATGCACTACCAATTGAAATCAACAAGAATATAAGCCACTCTAGCTGGCGAGAGCGTTTTCTACCCATTTTCTGTCAACTTTCACCCAGTTCTCTATCAGCGATCAGCTGGGTGCGGAGAGCGGCCGGTGGGCGTAGTCACGAGTACGTTCGTGACTCAGCCGGTTATTCCCGACATCCTGCCCCGATTACTACGCGCCGGTTAAGGGGAGGCCTCTGGATTGCGCTGGAACAGCATCTTTCGATATTTACACTGGAGAATCACGCTTTGAATTCAAGGTACGCCTTTGTATTATCAAAAAGCTAATTAAAAAATACATTACCTAAGGTCTATTATCAAAAAGCTAATTAAAAAATACATTAGCTAAGGTCTAAGCGAGTGGGAGCGTTTTCTAACCATTTTCTCTCAGCTGTCACCCAATTCCGTTACGGTTATTCCCGACATCTAGCCTCGATTACTCCGCGCCGGTTAAGAGGAGGCCTCTGAGCTGTGCTGGAATAGCTGAGAACACAAGAATTTTAAGGGAGATAGCTTTTGTTTGATACCATATGGATACAGCATGCAGCTATAAAAAATTGAGTTTTGGATATAGGACTTACAATCGACTTCTTAGTGTCGGTATACGAGGCGTAGGGCTGTCTAGTGGTCCAGCCACAAAGTGGAGAAAAATATCTAGAACATCGTGTCTAATTGTTTTGTCCCACATAAAATGTTCTGTATTTTTGGTCGGGTTTACCTAATATAAACCCTCACCTGTTCTGAAATAAAAATGAGCGCCGCGCGCCGTCGTTGTGTATATAATAATAAATTTAATATTTGGGGACATCTTACACACGGCCTCTGACCCCAAACTAAGCAAAGCTTGTGATATGGCTGCCAGAGACTGATGTACTACCTATACTTATTTTAAAATACATACTTATATAGATAGTAACTAAACGATACGATATGTCGCTTTATTTTATGTAGAAAATAGTCGATAGACACAGAGCTTTGGATACAGGGATATTATTCATGCTACTGTGTTATGCAGAATAAGAAAAAACCTTACTGGACAAGTGATTCATCTCAAAGAATCCCGCCACTCAATCTTTAAAAAAACATTGTGTATTTTCAAAGTTCCGCTCCATTTAGTTCGTCAGTTTTTAACTGTTTGGGGAAATTACTCATCACCACTCAATAAAAAAAACAATGTATTTGGAATTTACGATTCAAGACGATAGTTTTTGACGACCAAGTTTTTGTGGAAAATCAATTACTCGTTCCAGAAAACACCTCTTGCTGTTGCAAGCATTTGTTTACACAATATTTGTTATAATAATTCCTAGTTGATATCACGTTGGACCAGTTAGAACGGCCCAAATAGTCGCGATACCGAGAAATGCTATTAAAACTTATCGGAGTTCAAGTGGTGAGGACACAACGATTGGTTACAGGTCACGGAAGTTTTGCTTTGTATCAAATTTGTCTGTGATAAGATAACATTCAGAATTTGTAGAGTAATCACAGCATTGTGATTCAGCTTGGTAATGCTGCCAGCATTGCCATTCAGCGTGGTAATGTTCACAGCATTGCCATGCAGCATGGTACTTAATGATACTATCATGCTGGTCAACTGCCAACTGGCAGTGCGCGAATATAGGATCATCTCTAGAGCTTTAGTAGTCTATGGACGATAGAGTTGCTTTTTTATGAACGTGTATTATTTTGTAGTTACTAAGGGCCGTTGCGTTAATTTTGCAGTTGTGTTAATTCAGCTAAACAACGATTTCTATTTACGCTGTGATCCCACTAATGTTTGGAATGCGGAAGCGTTTGTTTCTAATTTACTCTGTGACAGATGAAAAGGTTTTGCTGACATTTGGTATGAAGACACTTTACACCCAACTAGTTAGATCAACACTTCTAATTGCTACACCATTCTGTTAAAATATGCTGTTCCTATTTCTGGGTCCTAAACCTATCATCTATGTTACGAGTACACTGAACTTCATAAGTACTAGGTAAGTACTAGCAAACGACAAAAAACTTTCAATAGTTTTACAGTCTATTCAATATCAGATACTGTATCAGATACTGATACAGTATCAGATACTGAGCTCTTACTAGAATAACATCGTTTACAAATCCACGGGTTCTGAGTTTATATTCCAAGGCCTTTGGTAAATGAAAAAACAACATCACGATGAAACATGAATATCTGTTTCTTCTTAGTGCCAAAGATATTAAATCTTTCAACTCGCATTTGACCAGTCTCTACTTGAATATGACCTAAACTTTTTTCTAAAAATAAGGCAGTCTTGTCTAAGGCCGATAGCAACCGACTATCTCTTTATTTATATGTCTTTACGCACTTTTAATTTCAAACAAAACACACCTACCCTATAGATTTATAGCAAGCCGAAAAAGCCCAAGGCTACCTCCGCAAATTTGTAAAATGCGACATTAACACTGAGTCGCGTAAGTCTAATTAATGGCAAAATTTCTAATAAAAATTCCCGAATACATCTTGGCCTTAATATTAAACACGTGGGACGTATTGCAGACTATTAACTGGATCTTTATAGAGCATATCACTACAGTACCATTTATTGACAGTAAGGACTTTCAGTGTTTGCAAGGACACTTTGCGTACTTCTAGAGAATGATTGAAAACTCCAACCAACCAGCATCTTTAAATTCGATTAAATCAAAACCTACGTACACATTTTCCCGAAGATGCAACCGAAATTCATCTTCATGGATTCGGAATATTTTACTATAAAACCCAAAAACATATCGGTAAGTAATTGCAACTAAATAATAGTAGTTTATGCAACTGTCATATAATGAACTGCATAAACACTCGTGCATTAAAACACTCGTTACTATTATGAAACTCGCTGCGCTCGTTTCATAAACCCACCCTCGTGTTTTAATACCCGTGTTATATGCAGTTGCATACACTACTTTATCATCACTTATAAAAAAAAAAAAACATATTGCGAAACATTAAATTCACGCGTACGTGTATTGTCACAGTGAACTTGGCGACATTAAAATCTAATAAATGAGAGCGCAGCTGCGCGCGCAGGGCCAATCAGGAGCGAACGCGCGATGTTATAATGAAATTTTACGATATCGATGTGGATATTTTAACATCATGTGAAATTGCTTAAATTGAGTGTTTTGTTGTCTGCGCTATAACAGTAGTCATTATAAGTCAAGTATTGGAAACATAAGTAGAATGTTACATTAATATTACATTAGTGTAGATAAAATGTATAAAGATCGTAGTAGTTTAAATAAATTTTGTAATTCGTGCTTAAGAAATGCAAACAGAATCATTAGTTTATAAAGCGTTCTCAATTTAGGTACTGCATAGCTGACACGGCAGGCATACATGGAAAGCTTCCTTACAATGTAACAATCATTCCGTAGGTAGACCCCATACTGGCGCAGCGAATGATATCACCAAGAATGCGGATGATAATTTCTCAGCGGAGGGAATTCGCCTAGCAACAGTGTAACTGGCCCGAATAGGCGATAAATCACTCCGGGACTCTATTGTGCTTTCATATTATTTAGATTACAAATACTGTTTCTTACCGCTCGGCCATGACTTAGACGCTATGAGCGGTAGCGGGGCGCGGAGGACCGAGCGATAAAGAACTAATGAATTAAAATGTTCGAATGACGCCACGAGGTACCGCTTCATGCGCCCGTAGACTCCGCCGCTCCCGAACTCGTGGCTGAGCGATACGTAACTGGCCCCTCTATCCTTCGAGCAAATATCTGCAGAGCCACCCTAAGTGAAAGTTGTAAAAAAATGTCCGAGCGCCGTCACACAGACCGACTTAGATTAAACATTAAATAATTCACAATGACCCGTTTTGTCTCGAATCTCGACGTTATGTCACCTAACAAGTGCTTGTAACCAAACACTTTGCCATCGCGTTGTAGTAGGTTTGCAATCGCCTTTGGACTAACTAAAAAGCCTGCCCACACATGTAGCACCTGTTCTCGAACTTTCACCGCTAAAATTGGTTACTTCAGCCATGTGAGGACCCATCAAGTAACCTAGGAAGATATGCAGTCGCCGTGGCCGAAAACGGCCTGGAAATCATAATCATCATCATCACTCTACGTAGCTCGGGCAGGGTTTTATTGCACGATTGTGACTCTATAGATGTTTGCTCGAAGCCCCTGTCCTTATCCTTACTTAATATTATAAATCTGAAAGTGTATTTGTTGGTTTGATTGTTTGTTCCTTTTTCACGCAGCAACGGAACAAAGGGTTTACTTGATTTTTGGCTTGAATGGCATGAACATAGTTTAAAAGACGGAAAGTGACACAGGCTACATCCCGAAAAAATTAAAGCTTCCTATGGGAAAGCACAAAATTCAAAATATCAAGCGGGCGAAGCCGCGGGCAAAAGCTAGTAGACGATAAATCCGAGACTCTATTGTAGTTTCATATTATTTAGATTACAAATACTGTTTCTTAGCCTTCTTTCATGAGTACCGTATTGTATTGCCAATCTCTTGTCTAAGTATTCTGAGATGCTCTACTTCAGACATTTTCTCTTGTCTTTCTGTATAAATCGAGATTATGGGAGCTTCACTGGCTTCTTTTGTTCGTGGTTACTAGGAGCGATTATTCAATGACTAAAACCCTCTCTTAATTGTAACACAAAGCCCTAGAAACCATAAAGCCCAAAGTACAAGTACTTTGACTGTTCATTTTAGTTAATATTGAGTAATTTGCTCGGTATATGAACATAGCCCAGCAAATTATCTAAATTAAAATTAAATTAAATCTAAATTAAATTAATTAAATGTAAATCGCAGTGAGCAGGGCACGCGGTACTGATATCCATAGAGACGCAAATTATTCGACTGAAGGCCACGCACAAGCAAGCGCAGCGTAGGATGTCCTCCAACAAGGTGGACAAACGATCTGATAAAAACCGCGGAGACGCGTAAGATTCAAACCGCTTCAAACCGATCTTATAACCGCTTCTAACCGATATCAGTTGATGATGAATGATGATACTACAATATAATAAGATAGCATTTACCTTGTGGTCAAATACCGAAAAACAAGGTCAGAGACCTAAACGCCGTAGTTTTTGCACTTCGTTAAAGCGAGCGAACTAACTTGGAACTTCCCGTTTAATTAAGGGTTAATCATAATTTTCGTGCTCCTTCCTTTTGGGAACAAAGACTATAAAGGCGAATACATTTTTGGTGAATTAGCAAAATAACATCGGATACGGAAATGTTGGGACTTCGGAAGACCTATCCTAATTAGATGAGTACGGAAAAGTTCTGCATTTACTGTACTGTAAAGTTCGTTTATTGAGATAATTTGGATAAATTAGAATAATTGGTACGAGAATGCAATGATGAGAAACGAGGTGTACTTGGGCGCAATCTATTAGTTTTTTTTTAAAACGTCTAGATAAAAACAGGAAAGCTAGACAATTTTTGACTGACGAAACGGAGGAGGCACTCAATTCGACGCATATATATATTTTTTAATGTATAACCACGCATAACTTTTTACATAGTAGTGCGATTTCGATAATTATTTTTTATTGGAAAGAGTACTTCGAAATTGGTCCCATTTAATTTTATCGAAATTGGCTGAGCCATTTTTGATAAATCAACAAAAATGTAAAAATTGCTACATCGATCCGCGCGAAAATTCGCGAATTCTGTACACGGTTGAAGTCGGTCATGACATTTTTTGCGAAAAATAATTATAAAATCATAAATCGGTTATATTTTCACACAGTGTTCCTGCTAACTAAATAATATGTATATCTAGCTTTTAAGAAAATTCTTAATAGCAATAATATAAAGTAGCTTTTAAGTTAGATATGTAATGTATTATGTACAATTTTGCAACACCCTATACACAGGGTTCTCAAGTATATCAAGTGGTAGCAAATACCTATTTGTGTATGTTAATATCTTAAGGTTACTTAGAGATGCAAATAAAGATTTCTAATTCTAAAAAAAAACTAATTCTAACTTATTAGTTTAATCTGTGCAGGTAAATCTTAATAAGAAACATGTTAAATTTTTAATAGATGATGTTAAACATACGATTCTTCTACAGTGTTTACATGTATTTAACATCAAAAAATAAAAGGCTTGTTCCGGAAGCAAATTAGCGTTTCCCGCGAGTGCTTGTTGGTTATTTGTTATTTATTAATCTGAACGTATTGATCAAGGGCCGCGAGCCCGATCTAATTCAATATTTACGCGGCGCACCCTCCCGCACACAATTGGACGCATTCGAACACCCTCCAAATACAAACCATCTATTTATTCCACACAGGATATACTGCTAAAGCTATAAAATCACTAACTTGTGCATACATTTTTTCTGCTAAGTTTTACTGCGGCTGATCACGCATTTCCGGCGATATTGTCGTAAAAATGAAAACCAAACAATAACAAAACTCAAATTTAGCATAGAAATTATGTGCTTAGTTCGTGCTTCTGTATAGAAACGATATAATTATCCGGAACCGTGTTACAGGATCGAATTACGGCGACGCTGTGGAGCCGGCCGATCGCGTGCGAGATACCTCCCAAATGGAAGCACTAGAAATTAATGTAGACGCGATCGATGTAATAAGAAATAAAAATGATTTAATTAACACGTACGAAAGGTCAGTTCGTTAATCAGCCGCCGCAATAAGAAACAGACCGCATAATAAAAGTAGGAATGCCGAACCGCCGGCAACGGCAGCTGACAAAAGGACCGTTTTAAAAACGATAAGCACTTCAACGATCGCAATCACACGGGATATTCATTTAAAATTTACGACCATTCGAAATAGATAACATTTGGAAAGTGCGCACCCCCCGGAGGAAGCGAACAATGCACTGCCTATTGAAGATAACCTATAACTCTTTAGAATACGACGCGCAAACGGGCGCGCGAACAATAAATCGGGAAAGAAATCGCCTTCCGCTCGGAGCCACCCGGCCCAGATACTTCAAAAGGTGAGCCACTATAGCTACACCCAATTTATTTTTAAGTTTATCGCTCGGGTACGCCATAATAAATTTCTTGGCGCATTTAACATGGGGCGCATAGCGTCTCGCTATTTATTTCGCGTGATAGTTACTTACCAACTATTTCAGATAGTTTATTACTTGCGGCCAAGTTTCCGTTGCGCCTTTTGAATTCTTTATAAGGGCAGGGGGAAGTGCCGACGGCAATAATTTCAAATTAGTCATTTCACGGTTTCAAATATTTGTGAGTTTAATTTTCCCGGTCGGTCGCTTTGAGATTTACTGTTCCGAACTTTGTCTATTTCTTCAATTGGCTGGATTCTTAGAGAGAAGTTTCAAAGCCCATAAATTAGGCAACAGTTGAAATGTTATTAAAGTTGCAAATTTATCTGTTTATACGATTGCAAGTCTAATACGTTTAACTAGACAATCCGTTGGAAATGCAGTCCCACGGTCTGGTGGACACACGGTTAGCTGTAACGCACACTTTGTTAACACGTTCATCGCCATGGTGGGTCAAAATGACCGGCACTTGATCTACCCATTGGGGCCATGGGGGGTCAAAATGACCGGCACGCCAGACCCTACTTTGCGAAGCCCGTTCGCGCCGCAGAATGCTCAAGCTGTGTATTTAATCATACAATATGACCGGCGCGGCCCCAATGAACACCTGTAACCACTTGGTTTTTTGATTTTTTGATGGCATACCTATTTTTAGGACTTAGAGAAAAAAGTTAAAGAATTAGTAGTATGGTCCCGTTTTTACCCTTTGTGTACGGAACCCTAAAAACCACAGGATTTCGAATCAAACACTTTTATTTTACGTTATAAGTTGCATTTATGCAGAAAAACGAAAGGACAAAATTAAAGAAAAAAAAGAAAGACAATAAAACAAAAAAATGTTAGGAATGTTTTTTTATTAAAACTTTAGCATTACAAATCGTCATACGAACAACACTCAAACTCTAAAGATTAACTCAAAATGGTTATTAAAACTTTTTAGTGGCATTTGTCAAAACATTGACGACGTATAACGCACGATCGAACATTACGCGTACGTAAGTACGCTGACCGGCATTGTGACCGGCAAGGCCTGAATGTAATAATTATTCCGTTTAGGCCACGCCGGGTCGTTATGACCGGCACTTAAAAAAAACCTAAAATAAAGCCAAAAAAACCAAATGTCACTGTAAAACTTGTATATATGAACAAATAGAACTGAAAATAATCATAAAAACCAATGTCATTTTTTTATGATTTTGTAAAATATTAGTCGGCGATGAACGTGTTAACTTTATTATGCGAACATTGATATGCTATTTAAATCACGGCACAAACAAACGGAAAGATGATTGCGATATATTTATAGCGTTTGAGTTACAACAACATAACTATATCTTTACAATTTTTAAGAAATAAAAACGAACTTTCCTAAATTGAAATTACCATTAGATACAACGTAATTATTTTTCGCAAAAAAATGGCAAAACCGTTCCATCAAAATTCGTGTACAAAATTCGAATAGTTCGCTCGACTTGATGTGTACAATTTAAACATTATTAAACATATAGGTTCAGCCGATTTCGATAAAATTGAAATGGACCTCGGAAGTATACCCTTTCGAAGTAAAAAATATTTTTTTGATTCGGTTCACAATTGGCGAAAATATCGATGAACATACACAAAAAAAAAACATACAGACGAACATAGAACCTTCTCCTTTTTGGAAGACGGTTAAAAAGACAAATAAAGTACTAATCGCTTCAGGTTTGCGTGAAGCATACAGGTATAGGTTTATTCCAGTCTTGGCGTAATCTCTTGTCAGTATTGAATAGCAATGGCTTATACGGGCGGGTACTTACTTTTCTCAAACTGACAAAGGAAGACAGAAAAACGTAGGCTAGATAACTCTACATACATCGTTTATTTCTGAATTTCCTGTTACATTATTTGACGTCAATGCAATTATACTTTAGTAAAGTTGCTTCCAATTGGTCTTATGGGAAAAAAACATGGGACTCCTCCTATACCCAGCGAACTTCTTACAACTGATATAACGACGAAACATGGGCTGAACCCTACGAATAAAAAAATAATCTTGCTATTGATTCGTATTCTAAATTGTTAAGATTTTAATTCAAGATTGTCAAAATTTTAATTCATAATTGTTAAAATTTTTATTCAAAATTGTTAAGATTTTATTTCAAAATTGTTAAAGTTTTATTAAGTTAACAGATGTATAATATATGTTATGGTAACTAAATAAATTATTATTTATTATTATTAATAATTTAAAGAGCATTTTCAATGTTTTTCGCATCTGCATAGCAGAATACAAGCCGTGTTCACGGTCCGTAGCTTGCGTAAACTGTACAATGAGCTTTTGAATGTTAATCTTTATCTTTTATTGCATCTCGGATATTGTTCTCTTCGCAGAAACGAACATTGTTTGATAAAGATAATAGGGCTACCATTTACCTTAGAATTTGTTGTGAGATTTGAAGATTTTTGTACGCTTTGTAAATCTGAGGATTAATTTTCAATACAGTTTAAAGTCTTCAGCCCCCCGACCGCCTAAGCAATAGCAATCGTAATAGCAATCGTTTATGACTTCATTTTAGACATTTGGCACCGCCTATGTGACGTTAGCCATCAATTGCTTTGCGCGGATTGCGAAAGCAATCGTTGAATGAACAATTTTGATGGCTAACGTCACATAGGCGGTGCCAAATGTCTAAAATGAAGTCATAAACGATTGCTATTACGATTGCTATTGCTTAGGCGGTCGGGGGGCAGGTCTTTTTAACACAGTCGCACGGAGAGGCACGCAATTAATAGTAATAAGAAACAATAAAAAACAACGGGCCGCACTCCGCGAGTGCTGGCAGAAGTGAAAACTTAAACATATTAAGTACTATCATTTATGTGGTAAAATACAATACACGCACACTTGCGCAAGCGCGCTTGGGGCATACATTTTTGCCGCGTGGTAGAACGGTAGAAAAAGAAGGGGATATTACTTCCTCTCTACGCCGCGCCGGCGGTCTACTCTCGCTCCGTCCTACGAATTTTTGATCAGCTTACGCGTCTGTCCTGACGCGAGTTTAACATTTTTTACCCATTCCAAAAAGTGCACAACGCCGCTGAAGAAGAATTTTTGAAGTGAAAACACTTCAAAAATTCTTTCCACCTAGTAGTATACTCGTAGCTACAATAATAACTTTGTGCTTTCCGTTAAAAAAAACTTGCCAATTGCGAAATATCTCCGCATTTTTCATTTCAACAGAATTTTCTACAGACTTTTGATTTTCTATCTGGCAACCCTAACCGTGATGATATTAATCCACCTTCTTGATAGGTTAGCGTAACAAAAGGCGATTACTTCATTAGTAAACATGGCAAATTACGATACAGCAACGGTTTATGAAGCTTAAAATGTAGATTAAAATAATGTATAGTTTTATTAGGTCTTTAATTATTTCAGAAGAAGGGCTGACCTTTTGATGCTCGGTAAAACATTATTAATAAAGTTTATTATTATATTCATTATAATCATTACAACTGTAACATGTCTATTGTCTATTAGGCCTCCCGTAACGTCGCCGTATAGCAAACCGACAAAGGACAAGGTTTGAAAAAAATTATATCCAGCTAGGATAGCGATTTTTTACTGTCATTTGGCTGATCCAATATTCGATTTCAATCTATTTTTATTGTTTCAAATTTCCAATTAGTTTCTCACAAAACATTTTTGTGTAAGTTATTAAAATTAATAATATATATTTTAAGGAATTACGTTGGATATTCTAAAGGAGTTCTTATTGCGAGAAATTAATTCGAATTTGCGATAATCGCAATTTTTTTAAATGGATTAAGACCAAAAGTCGAACTGGTCGTTATAGTAAATAAATATTGGGGGATATAATCAGTCAGTTCACCTCATATTATGTAACCGTTCTACACTACGCTTGGAAATCCTTGGTCTAAATTCGAAAAGCTTACGGCTCCGTAGTTATCTTAAGTATCTAGAAGTAAAAGGTCTAGAGGTAAAAGCAGTCTTATGTCGCGTTCGAAAACCGCCCTTCACCAGACAAATCCAACACATTACGACGGGTGCAAATGTCATCGACCACCTGGTGAAATTGTTTGGAAAAATTAACACGAGCAATGATAATAACATCGGTAACAAAGAGGTGATAAATACTGTTAAACTAATCGACACAAAACATCGTAAGTAGAGAAGTCAAGTGTGCAAGCAATGAGTAAAAAGTCAAGATTCATATTAGGCAGTGTGCAAGCATTAGAGTGGTGGATGGATTGATGAGTGTTTCCAGGGTAATTTCACGACAGGTGTTACTATACCGCCGACCGTTTAACGCGCGTATCGCCTGCGCGGAAGAAGGGAGCGGGGGGAGATTTTACCGGGTGAGTGAGAGGTAGGTGAGAGATCCCGCTCCCTTTTACCGCGCAGGAGATACGCGCGCTAAGCGGTCGGCCTATAATAATATATTCGAGTGATGAGCGTAGTGCTATTTGTATGAAGTCGCACTTGAATTTAGGATGAGATTTTGTTCAAAAACCTGGGTAACGCTGACTAGTTTTGGGCACGCATATCGACAAATACCAGGCTAGAATATATTCTATATGAGACGAACTATAGCTCGTCTCGTTAATTGTATAAAAATACTTTTGGTGTAGAAAAAAACACAAAGAACATCGCTCTGGGAAACAATCTAGAATTCTCTAAGGAATAGAACAGAACAAGCGCATGTATACGTTCCCGGGATTTGAGCGATGTCTATGTGTGCGTTGCTCAATCACGCATCGTATGAATCTTGTCTTCTATTCTGTCAATGTTTTGTGTAGTCGTGTTCTCCTTTTGTTAGGTACGTAAAAAAGAAGAAGAATCGCACGCGGGAGTCGGCCGTAACTTCTGTACTTGAAGACATGGTAATATAGGTTGCGTGCAATTTGCACAACACAGGATTACTAATAACTGCAGTTCAGTGACATCAACTTGCAATTGGCAGAATTTAATGAAAAACTTGCCTCATTGGAAATCTATGGAGGAGGTCTATGTAAAGCAGTGGACGTCCTACTGCTGATGAACATATGGCTGATACGATAATGATGAATTAAAATAAATAAATATTTGATATCGCCATCATCTCTATACCTATACTAATATAATAAGAGGTAAGCTTTGAACAGATTTTAAAAATTCTTTTACCAATAGAAAGCCACATTATTTGGGAGTGCCATAAGCTATAAAGTCAACGCGGGCGAAGGCGCGGGCGAAGGCGTGGGCAAAGGCTAGTTAGTTATATAGAACGTTCACTGTTGAACATTTTCACTAATCAGTTTTCACTGATAGATGTTACAACAACAAATACGGTGGAGAAAGCTAGAGCAGTAAATATTTCTGCAACAAGCAACTTTTTAAATGTCGACATAACTATTTCAATAACTCGACAGACGATCGTTAGCACAAACCACTCTCAAATCCATCAACCAGCTCCAGCACTAAAAATCCAATCAATAATAATACGGCATTAGTTATTCCATTAGAGGAATTGTCGGGAATAGCACAAGGTTGTAAAATTTTTAATGCACTTGCAAAACGGTGTCGACACGCTCCGGCGGACGCACTGTCGGCGAGCGTATGTCGTGACGAGGAACCTTGTCGTAGTGAGGCTACTATTAAAATATCAGCGTGTTGTGGAACCGACGGTCTAGTTCCACATTTCAATACTCACTTTAACTATACGAGTTTGACGACAACGTCAGTTCAACGCAAAGTGAGCTATGGTCAAACATCTAGTCCTTTTAATTAAAAGATCTTTACTACATCTATATCCTTACATAGTATAAAATAAAGACGCTATTTTTGTCTGTTTGTTTGTCTGTATGCTTAAATCTTTAAAACTACGCAACGGATTTTGATGCGGTTTTTTTTAATGGATAGAGTGATTCAAGAGGAAGGTTTATATGTATAATACACCTGTGCGAAGCCGGGGCGGGTCGTCTAGTTATATGTATAACTAGCAGCGCCCCGCGGTTTTACCCGCGTTGTGCCCGTTCCCGTGGGAATTTCGGGAATTTATATACATTTAAACCTTCCTCTTGAATCACTCTATCCATTAAAAAAAACCGCATCAAAATCCGTTGCGTAGTTTTAAAGATTTAAGCATACAGACAAACAAACGAAAATAGCGACTTTATTTTATACTATGTAAGGATACATCTCTACTCGTACTGAGTGGAGAACTAAGTGGAGACCGCGTACCGGCAAGCGCAGCGTAAGATGTCGAACCACAATGTGGACAGATGACCTCATCAAAAACACATGATCGCGCTGAATGCAAGCCGCTTTCAACCCGTCTTATTGGAGAACCAAAGACGAGGCCTATATCTAGCAGTAAACGTTCTATGGCTGATGAATGGATGAATGACATACGAAGCGAAAGAGATTGCAGTATACAGTACATTGCAGTGAAAGGTTTTATTACGCAACAATTAATATTTCACTGAAAAATAATAATTATCAAGTTATGTACAAGTACCTATTCTAGTTGGCAAGGCAGATGGTTAATTTTGTAATCTGAATGATAAACAGAAAAAAAATCTTTCATTAATTTATTTCACACATATATCTCTTTCGTTGTGACAAGGTACCAAACCGACCTAAATTCACTTTTGTTAACTGTAAAGCGGAGAGTTCATGTCGAATTTAATATGCGACAGTAAAAACAAACGATTCGGTCAATAACATTTGTACTAGGGGTGGGTTTTACGAGCAAAGCTTAGGGTTGGGCGCCGGTGAAGGCAGAGGTGACTCGCAGGCTGTTAAATAGTTTTCAATTCGATCGAAAAAAAGTGCATTAAAATACTCTCAGTGTAGTGAAGGTTGAAATGTCAACAATGTAGTGAACAACATGACTTTGGCGCCCATATTATCCCTAATCTCGTTATCAAATCTATTGGTGTATTTCAAAGAGTGCTGTGACAAATTGTCAACTATGTGAAATCGTAAGCAAAAATATGATGACTTTGACAAGTAGCGCTATGTCACCTCTCTAATCTGATACTTAGTACACTGAACTGATATTATATTTTGTAGTAAGGACAATTATTATTAAATAAATACATGGATTTGCTCTGAATGTCACGCAACATCCTGACAGCTGAAATTTCAATAAAAATGACAACTTTTTTTTTTATTCCATATGGGTTTGCGTTTGACTACATACTGCCTGATGTTGAGCAGACGGGAACCAGTCGACTCCCTATCCCGGTTGTAACTGCAGATAATCAAATCAGTGGATGGATTGCATTACGCGCTTGAACTGACTCGCAACAACACATATTGACAGCTGAAATGTCAAAATTATGACAACTTTGTCAACGGGCACCAGTCGCATCCCTATCCCGGTTGTTACTGCAATTATCAAATCAGCGGATCGATTGCATTGTGTGCTCTATAGGACACGTAACAATACATCCTGACAGTTGAAATGTCAACAATATGACAACTTTGTCAACTGGCGCCAGTCGCCGCCCTATCCCGGTTGTTACTGCAGTTATCAAATCAATGGATGGATTGCATTGCGTGCTCGGTTTGACGGCGTACGTTACTTAGTTATTGCATTGCACCGAGCGCTCGTAAACTATAAATAATTAATGGCCATGTGTACGTATCTGCGGTATTGTTTATTTTATGCACTCTGTAATACTATGTGAGTCAGTTTAAAATCAACTTGCGATGTTAAGACTGTCTCGACAATATTTTATTGAAACTTAATTATCATTATATTTTTAGCGTTCCTTTCTAATCATTTTTAGAAAGGAACGGCTGTCACAAGTTATGTTATATAATATGTCATCATAATCAAGGAATTCTAGTCATCATTACATTTTGAACTGTTAGAAACATTCGATTTGACATCTGCTTCATTTCCAGTTCGAATGACAGAGACGAAGAGAAAAGATTTTAATTTAAATCGACTGGAGTAGGTCGGTTATATTTAGGTATAATGCTATTTCAGTCAGATGTATAGAAACCGTTAAAAAGGACACTCTGAAATTTTGAACTAAGTTGGACAATTAGTTCTAATGTAACATGTTCTCCTTCAATATTTATAGTCTCTATCTTTAGCGACAGCGGCTTTCTGAACATTAAGCAACGATTTCTTATCGGAAGTAATGCACCAAAAGACTTCAATCAGTGGCTGTTGCCGGTTAAGACGTTGGCACTGAAACATGCTACGAGTACATACGATTCTCTACCTATATGAAAATACTTTACCAATAACATAAACACTAAGGAAATCAGTCTTGCAAAGATATAGAAAGCTTTTAAGCACCACAAGCCCTGGTTTTATCCACCCCGTCCGTTCTCGCATCCAATCTGAGTTTCATGTATCTTTTGATTGTTACCGAATTGTTGTGTTTGCATATTATATTAATCTATACTATAGTCTGACCGTTTAACTGAGTCCACGCCTGCGCGGGTACAGGGGCGCGGGGGTAGACGACAAAGGGGACTGAGACAGGTGCGGGCGGCGGGTCCTCACCGCCCGCACCTGTCTCAATCCCCCTTTATCGTCTACCCCCGCGCCCCTGTACCGCGCAGGCGTGGACTCAGTTAAACGGTCAGACTATAAGTAGCTAGCTGTCAGGCTACAATTGAGGTAT
Organism: Hypomecis atomaria; assembly: GCA_964007245.1. Taxonomy (NCBI): domain Eukaryota; kingdom Metazoa; phylum Arthropoda; class Insecta; order Lepidoptera; family Geometridae; genus Hypomecis; species Hypomecis atomaria. Next base: position 3,355,283 of record OZ023295.1, on the reverse strand, counting down.
AATAAGGTAAAACATATTTTGAAAGATCATCATCATCATTGGCAGTTTGGTTCAGTCCACTGAAGGGTGTAAGTCTCATCCCTCTTGTGTCAATCTTCCCTGTCATGCACCAGTCTCATCCTATTGTTGATGATATGTTTTGAGATGTCATTGTGATATTTTCTTGTGAAAAAAAGTTAATTCGGATAGGCCGGGTGGCTAGCCCTGATGTCAGAATTTTCAAGCCGCCTGGAGGCCTCTGACATGGCTAAACGGTTAAAACTACGGGGACCTACAATTTAACGTGTCATCCGAGCCACGGTAGCGCTCAGTTGTAAATGCCACCTGCGGTCATCCATCCGAAGACTGACCGTGCTGAACGTTGCTTAACTTCGATGATCGCTAACGAACGCCTAGTCAAGCTACGCTATTAGCGCTACAGATATTTTCTTGTATGTCATTGCTACAATGGTCTTCCGGGGTTACATGGAAATGTTTCCCATACGTTCCGTTGCAGTTTCATCTCATATCAATTGAATTTGGCCGCCAATGACGTTATAAACAGAACGGAGCCAAGAATGAGCCGTTTTATTAGTTTAGACAGCAGTCGAATGCACTTGTTTGTTTTCATTACGAGTATTTTCATTCATGCAATTCGTACTCTGCACTCCACGTACCTACCTATTAAAATCCAAGTAGGTACAATATGTCATGCTCAATAACAAACTGATTCATTCATGAAATCTTCGAATTTCTCGAAGCTATTCGTTTTGATCCCTTCACGGAACTGACGTACAACTAACACAACTCAATAATAGGTTTTCCGTACAATCTGACTAAATGTTTTTTATCTACACTAATGTTGTAACATTCTACTTATGTTTCCAATACTTGACTTATAATGACTACTGTTATAGCGCAGACAACAAAACACTCAATTTAAGCAATTTCACATGATGTTATAATATCCACATCGATATCGTAAAATCTCATTATAACATCGCGCGCTCGCTCCTGATTGGCCCTGCGCGCGCAGCTGCGCTCTCATTGGTTAGATTTTAATGGCGCCAAGTTCACTGTGACAATACACGTACGCGTGAATTTAATGTTTCGCAATATGTTTTTTATTTTTATTTTTATTAGTGAAGATAAAGTAGTGTATGCAACTGCATATAACACGGGTATTAAAACACTCGTTACTATTATGAAACTCGCTGCGCTCGTTTCATAAACTCACACTCGTGTTTTAATACCCTTCATTATACGACAGTTGCATAAACTACTATTATTAGCTATTGGAGTTCTTTCATTACTTACTGGATGCATTACTGTATGCAATGTAGTAACAAATTACGTGCTAAGTACATAGGGCCATCGTCATTACAGTTTTATAATGTCCACATGCAACGTAGGATCTTACACCGGTCATTTTGGTTTTAATTATTTATTCCTTTATTTTTAATGGGCACATAAATAGCTTATTACAGTAGGTACTGGATCATTACTGGACTTCAGCCTATACGAACTATCCTACTCGCAATCTAAAACCGGCCACAATTTAACTGTAGATTGTAATGTTGCAAACGGGGAAGCCGTTTGCAGCACCACAAGTTAAAAGAGAATTGGAGAGGAACCCGTAATGTTGCAAGCGGGGGAGCCGGTTGCAGCACCACAGGTTAAGAGACTTCAGGGAAACCTAACCAACCTAAGAGTCCTACCTAGTGGATAGGAATCCTAACGGTTCGGAGATTAAAACAGAAAACTAACCTTAGTATTTACACATTTATTTACACAACACGCACTGCACTTATAGTCAATTAAATCTTCAAGAGACGGAGAGAGAGAGAGAGAATTTTGTAGAAGTCCTTGGAAAGTTAGCCAAAAAGGGAGAGGGTAGCACTCGTAGAACCACGCTGGAGGCTGGCCGAGGATTTTCAATAGCCTGAGCTGGACCCGCCGATAGTGTGGCGCCAGCCAGGTAGCGCTAGGTGAGCGCTAGCGTGAAGACATCTGTCGACTGAGGTGGAGGCGCCGGCCCAAACCGGCCGACAGGCGCCGGCCCAAACTGGCCGACAGGGTTCTAAGTCAGCGCCAGCCCAGTGCTCCAGGGGTAAGGGGTCAGTGGCCCCAAAACAAGAGATCCACCTGTAATCAAAGTCAAAGGGACCGGAGCCTCTCACCCTGACTGTCACGCGACGCTCATGCGGTTTGCAGGGCTCGTCCACGCAAACTCAAATTCACACTCATTACATTATAGAGGAAAAAAGGTGTCTTCCAGATCACTTCCAACTCAAGACTGCCCAATTTTACAAAACAAGGATCGCTGATCCTGTCAAAGATAAACATTTCAAAAATTTGAATTTCATAACTAGAATTGTAAGTTGGCAGTGTTATCGTTGGAAGAGTCTGAATGTAGAGAAGCTAACAAAAAGGTTAGTTTCTCTACATTTCCCCCAAAACCCCAGAAAAATTTTCACTCATTGAAAATTTTGCAGGTTGAGAATAAGACCTTGACCATCCAGACAGATTCGCACACATCTTCCATACTCCCTCGCACGCACACTCAATCATAAGTTGGGGTTATGGTTCACAATCCATGATGACCATACTCCACAAGGAATTATCATTCAATTATTACGAAGGCTTATTTTTTTAGAGTTAGGTGTCGTAACCCGCACCTTTTCGAAAACCCGATAAAAGTTAAGATAATAATATTTACAAGTTAATATTTACCCATATGGCCTAAGTAAGCCTTAAAACTCTTCAGAGATATGAAGAGAAAAAGTAATTTTCTATTCAAATGAAGTTAATATTTAAATTGCAACGTGTGCAATTTGAAATATCGAAAGATAAAAGCACAATATAGGCTTTATTGGTAACTTAACCATTGTGCAAGCCTTTTATTATTCAAAATAAAAAAAATCAAGGGTATTACAAAAAATAAGCCAAAGGGTTTAGATTCTTTGTGAAGCATTAACAGGTACATTTGTACGTAAAAAAAGAATTACACGAATTTTTAATCAGACATTATAAGTACTCATTATACACCAAACAAAACGAAAACTATTTACAACCTTCTTAAGAAAAACAAAAACATAGATCAGCACTAGTTAAAAAAAGAAAAATCATTAAAATATATTATATGTACAGTTAGCATTTAATATCTTTAACATGCCATCTACCTCTCGAACCGTTAGGATCCTCCAAGACAAAGACCAAAGAAGACAATTTTTCAACAATTTTACATTTTATGTACTTCGGCGCAAGTTTTGCGCTGAAATATGCACCAGCATTACTTTGTACATAATTTTTCCGCCAAACTATATCCCCGACATTAAATTCTTTGAAATCTCGTCTTAGATTGTAATTTGTAGCGTTTCTAGAGTGAGCTGTATGAATAGCAACTTGTACTTTATCGAAGATTGTGGAAAGTAACCCTAAATTATGGGCATAAATGTCTCGAGGAGCGAAGATGACGCTGTCAAGATTAGAACAGGAACTATAGTATGACCCGCAAGGAATTGTTTCACGGCCAAATACAAGATACGCTGGAGTAAAACCGGTCGTGACATTTACTGCACTATTTAAAGCCATTTGAATCTTTTTCAAATGATTGTCCCATGATCTATGATCATCACCCACTAACTGAGCTAAAGCCGTTATAATAGTTCTATTATAACGTTCTGTTGGGTTGACTTGAGGACAATATCTAGGTGAATAAAAGACGAAAGGTATTTTATAACTGTTAAGAAAATTTCGAAACTCATTAGATTGAAGCTGAGAACCGTTATCCATAATTATAGTTTGTGGTACACCATGTACTAAAAATACATGATTTTCTAATTCACGAATGATATTAGGGGCAGTAGCTCGCTTAATCGGGAATATGAGACAATATTTAGAAAAAGAACACGTGACCACTAAGATATGTTGGTTACGTTGTCTTGACATTGGGAATGGACCCATGAGGTCTAAAGAAATATTCTGCCACGGCCTTGAGCAAATTTTAGGTTTGCCCATAGGACCATAAGGCGAATGATTCGAATATTTATAAGAGAGACAAGTTTCACAAGTCGAGCACATATTGGCCACGTCCTTAAACATACCGGACCAATAAAATCTCAAGCAAAGTTTTTTATAAGTTTTAAATATCCCAATATGAGGGCTGTTATCGGATAGCCCATGACAAGACTTAATTATTTCATTCCTCTCTGATGGAGGAGGAACTTCTTTCCACGCAAAATCTTCGTTAAAGTAATTAGGTGTGTCAAAGTGACGGTATAATTTGCCATCGACAATTTTGTAATTTGGATAAGCATCGGGGTTATCCTGACAATTGGCAAACAACCGATTAAAATAATCTAATTGAAGATCAACATTTGCAGCTATTGGTTCGGTAAAACCAATGCCTGCAACGTTAGGTGTTTTACAACGTGAAAGAAGATCGGGGACAACATTTTCTTTACCCTTTTTATGTTTCAGAATGAAGTTAAAACAAGATAAGCGAATAGTCCAACGCGCTAGTCTCCCAGAAGGATTGGACAAATTTTGAAACCACTTCAAAGCTGCGTGATCAGTATAAATAGTAAAAGGTTTACCGTTGTCAAGATAACAACGCCAATGTTCAAGAGCGCTAATAACTGCTAGTGTTTCACGTTCAGTTGTTGAATAGTTTTGCTCATGCTTATTTAAAGTTCTGCTCATATACGCTATAACCACTTCTTTGTCGTCTTTTATTTGGCTTAACATAGCTCCGATACCAAAACTGGACGCATCACAGTGAACAGAGAAGGGTAGGTCAAAATCAGGACATGCTAAAATAGGCGTAGAAATCAAATGCTCCTTTAGCTTATTGAAAGCAGCATCAGCATCATCGTTCCAGATAAACTTTTTAGAAACATTCTTGCCTGATGACGTTAGTTTACAAAGAGGCGAAGCAATAGAACTAAAATTGGGTATGAAACGTCGGAACCAACTACAAGTACCCAAGAATTGTCTTACTTCTTTCTTAGAAGTAGGAACAGGGTAAGCGATGATAGCTTCTATCTTTTCGGGATCAGCGCGAAGACCTAGCTCATCCACGACATAACCCAGATATTTAAGCTCTTTACGAAAAAATTTGCTCTTTTCAAAGTTGATGGTTAATCCAGCATAAGAAAGCTTTTGGTGAACTTTAAGTAGAAGAGATATATGCTCATCAAAAGAATCGCTTATTACTATTATGTCGTCCAAATAGCAAAATACCTTATTATCAAACTCTGGAGTAAATAAGGTATCCATCAACCTTTGTTGAGTAGCTGGAGCGTTAGTTAAACCAAAAGGCATAACTGTAAATCTATACATTCCACGACCAGGGACGTAGAAACCAGTCTTATCTCTATCGTCAGGATGCAGCGGAATTTCCCAAAAAGCTTTAGCAATATCAATACTTGATAGATATTTAGCATTTTTGAGGTTATCTATTATTTCCGAAATAAAGGGAAGACTATAAGCATCTTTTCGAGTGACTGCATTCAATTTCCTGCTATCAACACAAAAACGCCATTCTCCATTCTTTTTTGGAGTAATAAGAACTGGAGATAGCCAAGGGCTTTCGCATGATTCAATAACTTTTAAGTCAAGCATTTTATCGACTTCAACAATAAGAGCTTTTTGTTTTTCCGGAGAAAGTCGATAACACCTTTGTTTGATAGGTAAAGCATCACCCGTATCAATCCGGTGTGATATCAGATTAGTACGACCCAAATGACCCTTTTCTTCAAAAGAAATCGATTTAAAACGTTCAATCATAGCCTTAGCTATTTCACTTTGATTGTTAGATAGATGGTTAAACGAAGTAACCTTCTTTTCAATAGAACAAGACACAAGCTCCTTATGTTCAGAATTAACTTCAAGAGAAAGTATTTTAGGCGTTAAGTCAAACTTTTCCCAAAAATCCCAACCAAGAATTAAGGAAGGGTAAATATCAGGGAAGACGAAAGCTTTAATAAATTTTATCCGATTATTAAATTTGATCGGGAGATGAAAGTAACCCAATGACGATGATTTTTGTTTATTAGCTACCATGACTTGAAATGATGATTTGTATAACTTGAAACCTAACTTTAAGATATCCTTATGAGAATTGTTACCTAAAATAGTAATACAACTCCCACTATCTAATAAACCCGAAAAAGATTGTTCATTAATAGATACATTAATAAAAGGTCTATTAAAATCTTTTTCTTTGTCATAAGACACAGCAGTTGTCTTATAACAAAACATAAAATTTCGAACCGTATTCAACCATTGCTGCCAATCATTAGAATCGCTGTAAGGTTTAGAATCATCATTCAAGTCATTATTTAGTTTTTTTGATTTAAAGTAACGGAGCACTTAGGACAGTCTGTTACCTTAACACCTTGTAGACCACATTTGAAACAAACCAAAGTCCTTGGTTTAGTACAAGTTTTTAAGGAATGGCCTGTGACTCTACAACGTTGGCAGAAATTATAGAAATGAGGCGTAGGAATCGTCTGCGGTTGCGAGTTTAAGGGGTGAGATTCCTTAACGACTTCACTTGCTTTCAAAACATTTTTAGAAAATCCAGAAGTTGAGGGACGATAGTTAAAATCCTTTGCCCAGGAAGCATCATTATGGAGAGGTTCGTGAAAACTATAATTCTTATCCATACAATTCTCATACAATTGACAAACATTAATCAGCTCGTTAAGAGTTTTTACTTCCTTCAAAGCTACAAAAATCGAATAACAAGGTCGAATGTTACGCAGAATAATCTGTAACTTTTCTGCATCTGGTAACTGTGTTTGTAGGCGGGAAAACATACCCGATATTATCGAAACAAAAACGGCTATTTTCTCGTCTTTTCCTTGAGTTCGCTTACGAATCGCTTCCAAGAGTTTATAATCGAAGTCAAATTCACCAAAGTCTCTAATCAACAAACTTTTGATTTCATCCCAAGCTAATGAGTCATTTTGAGAGATTTGAAACCTAAGCCAATGTAAAGCATCACCTTTAAAGATTTCAAAAGCATGATTGACAATACTTTCATCAGAAATGCTTTTAGATCGACGGAACTCTTCCATCTTTTGCAAGAAAGAGCGAGGGCATGATTTTCCATCATATGTCAAACTTTTAAAATCAACCATGACATTAGAATGAGAGACTTGAGTATTCTTTGTTAAAGCATTGACTAAGGTAAGCAACACTTCTTGTGGTAGAAGTATAGATTGTGTAGAATTCGAAGTGCTCTCCTGTATTGTAGGTCTATGCGGAACAGAATCAGCCTTAGAGAATAGTATCTCAGGTTGATGATCTCTATGTTCAGTTCGGGGCGAAACCGAAACTGATCCAGAGGGAGAATCGTCATAGTCTTGAGTATTATCAATACTCGGTAGATGCTCGAAGTTGCTATGAACTGCATCGAATCTTTTCCTAATTGAAAAAAAATCGCTCCTTAAAACTTTGTAGTTTTGCTTTAAGGATTCTTCAGAAATCGTTGAAACGTCAATACGATCAAGACGAAAATGAGTATGATTCAAAAATGCTTCAACCTTCTTAGTTAGCAACCTATCCGGAGAAGACTCTAACATTGAAACTTTATCTTTGATATACTTCAAAGTCTTTGACACTTGATCTAAGTCAACTGACACTGAGAAAACCGACTTAGAAATGACTTCAGCTGGTTTCAGTACAGAAAGTCTCTCCAATTGCTCCTTGAGAGAGGAAACACAGCCTGAAGGTGTTTCATGACGAATTGAGATCTCATATTCAAGTTCAAGTTTGTTTAAATGAGAATAAACAATGTTTTTAGCCATTTTTGTAAATCTAATAGGTATTAGATTAAAAACAATAAGATACGACGTATTACCAAAGATAAGAAAGAAATATTAGCTAAAAAATAGTATTAGGTCAAGTAACTAATATTCAATTGAACTTACACATCTGAAATATTAATAAATTAGGGTTAGTGAGAACATGAGCATAAAATTCACATGAGCAAATCTCGTTCAACAAAAATAAGGTAAAAAATCACCTAGTACCTTGAAACGTATTGTGAATGTAGGAATACTTCAGCTGTAAGCCAAGACAACTTACAACCTGCGTGTAACGTACACTGAGAGGATATTCTCCTCCAGCTCGTCGTATAGTCTTCCAAACCCCAACTTGTAGGTGACCGATAGGTTTTAACACCTCCAAGTGAAGAATGGATGTCGATTACAGTGGTAATCGGGTAGTAGTGCTTGTATGAGAGGGTGCGGTATTGTGTTGTTTAAATGTACTGTATAGTCAAGGGAATAGTAATGACTGAAGACGTATGAGAGCAGAGAGACTCGCGGAATAATATGCACATAATACCAGGTAGTAATAGAATATAATTTATATATTAGGCCAAGTGTTAATATGTACTACTATGTACTACGAAGAGTGTTCAGCTGTAAGTTAGGTAACTTACAAACTGTATGTGACGTACACTGAGAGGATACTCTCCTCCAGCTCGCCGTATAGTCTCCCAAACCCCAACTTGAAGGTGACCGTTAGGTTTTAACACCGCCAAGCGAAGAATGGGTGTAGGTTACAGAGGTAACCAGGTAGTAAGTGACTGTATGTAGGGGTGCGGTATTTATGTAGCCTGTGTACTGTAAAGTCAAGTATAGAGTAATGTATGGAGAATCGGAGTATGATAACCAAAAGAGAATCCAAAAATAACTAAGGTGTAAGCGATGGGTGGATACTTGTGGAAGTATCGATTTAGAATTTAGAAAAGAAAGAAAACAAGTAACAGTAAAATAAGAAAATATAAGTAGTCAGGGGTGGATAAGTAAAAAGGTCGGGCGCCAAACTGTAATGTTGCAAACGGGGAAGCCGTTTGCAGCACCACAAGTTAAAAGAGAATTGGAGAGGAACCCGTAATGTTGCAAGCGGGGGAGCCGGTTGCAGCACCACAGGTTAAGAGACTTCAGGGAAACCTAACCAACCTAAGAGTCCTACCTAGTGGATAGGAATCCTAACGGTTCGGAGATTAAAACAGAAAACTAACCTTAGTATTTACACATTTATTTACACAACACGCACTGCACTTATAGTCAATTAAATCTTCAAGAGACGGAGAGAGAGAGAGAGAATTTTGTAGAAGTCCTTGGAAAGTTAGCCAAAAAGGGAGAGGGTAGCACTCGTAGAACCACGCTGGAGGCTGGCCGAGGATTTTCAATAGCCTGAGCTGGACCCGCCGATAGTGTGGCGCCAGCCAGGTAGCGCTAGGTGAGCGCTAGCGTGAAGACATCTGTCGACTGAGGTGGAGGCGCCGGCCCAAACCGGCCGACAGGCGCCGGCCCAAACTGGCCGACAGGGTTCTAAGTCAGCGCCAGCCCAGTGCTCCAGGGGTAAGGGGTCAGTGGCCCCAAAACAAGAGATCCACCTGTAATCAAAGTCAAAGGGACCGGAGCCTCTCACCCTGACTGTCACGCGACGCTCATGCGGTTTGCAGGGCTCGTCCACGCAAACTCAAATTCACACTCATTACATTATAGAGGAAAAAAGGTGTCTTCCAGATCACTTCCAACTCAAGACTGCCCAATTTTACAAAACAAGGATCGCTGATCCTGTCAAAGATAAACATTTCAAAAATTTGAATTTCATAACTAGAATTGTAAGTTGGCAGTGTTATCGTTGGAAGAGTCTGAATGTAGAGAAGCTAACAAAAAGGTTAGTTTCTCTACAAGATCCCGGTGGTCTAAACAGTTTGGGCACGTCAGAAGTCTTTGGATGGTTTAAAAACTCTGATACCAGGCCTAGAAACCCAACCTTACACTGAGACCAAATAAAATTTGGACCAAATAAGTTTTTTCATTTAGTCTGACTGAGGCCTCACTGATCAGAGGAAAAGATCTGTGCCCAACCTATATAAGGTAGACACGCGGCAGCGTCAAAGAATACGAATCGACTTTATAAAGCAAACATCTGCCATAATTACTCTCTAGAGCGATAAATAAAAACACCGATAACCGTATGCTGCAATATCAATAAGTTTTTAAAATTACGATCACCTAAAAAGGTCCGAGTTTCTACTTCTCACCCGTTTCGAAACCAGAGCAAGGGTGTCCAGGTCCAGTCGCGCAGGTAAACGACGCAGGTAGCCATATCGTACCAATGTTATCGGACGGAATAATGCAAACAGCACATCCGGTGACCGACAGACCGACAAATAACATTTACTCTTGAATTACATAGCAAATAGCCGATACGATCTTGTTTAGCGCCAGTTATAAAATAGATTGTACGTTATCGGCGTATAATCTATGCGTTATAGTTATTGTAAACCAAATAAATAAGACAAATCCCGAATGGAGTAAGCTGAGAAAGAAAAAAGTAAGTTGAATAAGCCAAACTGCTAGTAATTGTATGTAGATTGTAGAGCAAATGCTTAGTGTACATATTTCTACCGCAGTCTAGCCCAAACTGGCCTTAAAAACTCTAATAAGACATGTAATCGGGATCAAGTACAACAGCCTATTATTTCTCGACATTTTTTCTAGACAGCACTAAGCAACTCGCCCATTCGAAGATTGACCATGCCTAAACATTTTATGTAATCAATTCTGTATATGTTTGAGCAGTCAGTCTGTTCCAAACCAATCCCTGAACATCAAATATCATTTAGAAACACCTTCATTCGCCTCACTAAGAGCGCTACAAGAAAGGTCTAAAACGCTTTTTGATCTAAGAATACATTCTAAGAAACACCCCGGCAAAGATGATTTACGATAGAGCGTAGGTACTTACTAAGAATTTTCTTTCAAAAATAACTTAGAATAAAATAAAACATACTAAGAATCGATTCGCTTAAGATTGTTTATGAGAGAATATACTAAAAATCGCCCCGCTAGATAATCGAGCGATTATTTAATCACATAGAAACAGCACGCTTAATTAGACACAAGAGAGCGCGCAACTACAATCCAGAGTCTTTAATAGTTGACATTTTCTTAACCACGTTCTATCTTTGTATAACGATCGGCCGCATTCCTGCTATTCATCCGACGAACTAAGGTAGCTGAATGAAAAGTACCTCATCATCATAATTATCCGCCGTATGACGTCGACTGGTGGACATAGGCCTCGCCTATGGATTTCCGATAAGATCTATTGGAAGCGGCTTCTGCCTGTTCCTGCGGTCTTGATTAGATCATCGGTCCTAAACGACTCCTACTTTGTGGATTGACATTCTACGCTATGCTTCCTGGTACGTGGTCTCTATAGTCTGACCGTTTAACTGAGTCCTCGCCTGCGCGGGTACAGGGGCGCGGGGGTAGACGAAAAAGGGGAACTGAGGCAGGCGCGGGCGGCGGGTCCCCACAGCCCGCACCTGTGCCAGTCCCCCTTTGTCGTCTACCCCCGCGCCCCTGTACCGCGCAGGCGAGGACTAAGTTAAGCGGTCAGACTATAGTCGAAAACTTTACTGCCAATGAGCCAATTATTTTGCGATATGCCCTGCCTAATGTCACTTCGGCTTGATAATTCGCTGAGTAACATTGGTTTGTCTACGAATCTCCTCATTCCCGATTCGATCTCGCAGAGACTCCGAAAATAGCCCACTCTGTAACCCGTTGGGCTATTTTAAGCTCACTAATAAGGCTCACAGTGAAAACCACGAAAAGTAACTTAGTATTTATTATATTTACCCTGGAAAACGAACTCAAATTACCCTTCTCAGAAATCAGCCCAATTCATCACCGCAAGTTATCTTTAGTTCTCTCATACCTTCCTTTGTCAACCAATTTCAATAATTTCAAGTCGTAAATCACCAGGTTCCTTTGATAAGTTTTTTGCGACGCCTCCAGGGCCTTTGACTTTCCGCGCCCTTACAAAGTTCAATGTCAATCAATGAACACGACACCTACGCAGCGATTCCTGACGGATTGAGGTCAGAGGAGGTAACGCGGGGAAAATGCTGAGATATATATAGTAGAGATGTGTTTTACCCCGGGAGGGAGAGAGAGGAGATGAGTCTGATACAATTCCGTCTAAATTGTAAAAAAAATCGTAGTATTGTTTAGGATGAATAACATCGTCGTAATTACGTTGATATGGAAAATTAGTGCGTGGTTAAATTTCCTTCACCAATTACATGTACAGTACACATTTATATACCTACCTACTACATAATTAGTATACTATATAGATCAAAGTCTCTTTTACATGTTCAATACCATCCAAATTATTCAAAATATTTAGATAGGTACCTTTAAACTAGTAACAAAGTACCAAGGTAACAACAAAACAGAGAAGTGGCTAGAGTTCAAACTAGTCAAACACAGCAGGCCCGTCCCTCTTCGCATGCCATTTCCGAACCACAATTCCAGGAATTCGCTCCACCAATATTTGCTATGGGCATTAGGAGAGCACGATCCACGGTCAGTCCAGATTCAATAACAAAAGCCATTCACGCCAGAAAAGATTTTACCACAAAACGTCCAAGTCAGCTATTCCTTTCATAAGAAAATATGGATACAGAACAATTTTACGATAGTAGAGTTCGCGGCCGACAAATAAGACGTAACATTTTTTATGCAAGAATACTCCATTACAAGACTTAATGATGCGCAAAGAGATGGCGTAATCTATTACAGTCGTAAATAAAACGATAAAGTCTCCAGAAAGTAGGTAAATATTTAATGGTAACGCTCTAAATGGCCCGCTATTTCTAAATTTTCGCGGATCACACAACATTAAACTAATACAAGAAACATGGTAAACAGGGAATAAAACAGAAATACTGACAAACAACACTATTAAATTTGAATCCCCTACACCTAATCTTTGATATATTAATCCGGTGTCTAGACGAAATTGTTTATTACACGCTAATGGAGAAGATTTACTGTGTCCTAAGAGTCCTTGAAAGAGGGGAAAAGGTGGTACGTACGGGTAACGCACTGTAGATTTATTTCTATATTAATAGCACTTAATGCAATAAAAACTAGGGGAGGCTGGGCCCATACGAAAGCCCAGACTAACAGATGACAAAAATAAGCAATTATATTTCGGAGAGAACGGTTTTTGTCAGTTCCAAGAACCTAAAACCTATTAGGTAGACTCACTCAACATTTTACGATCTGGAGTAATCTAAGCAACTGAATTTATTGAGGTAGTTATATCTGTGGCATAGAAAGCCTACACAAAATGAGCCATATTTTTAAACAAAATAGTAAAATAAAGTAAAATGACAGTCTCGTCGCTAACAGGCTTCGCAAGAATCCTCTTTGTAGTAGATGGAGTTTAAAGTCGGCAGCCCAATTTTCACACTCAATTTGATAAAAGCATCCCAACCCGAATCCAGTAACAAGATGTCTCGGACTTAGCGACATAAGACTTCCGTATTTCGCGCCGCCAGCCCTCAAGGAAAGCCATCCAGCTTTACTGCTTATCTACTAAAGATGGGGTTGTCGCCGTCGCGTCGCGCTGTATTCAAATCCTTCGCGTTTATTGGTCCATAACTCAGAACTGGCATCGTTACCGACATCCGACATTCCTCGGAGATTAAAGCAGGCCCCTGCAGCTAGATGCTCCGATGCTCAAGCTCCTAACTGTCCGAACGTGATCAGAATCCGCCCGGCGAGCCTAAAAAGTACCCGCTAATTTTGTTAGGAAATGGACAGCTGGCAAATTTAAAATGAAGACGTTTGCAGGATTTATATCTCAATTTCGGACGCGATTACATCAAAGAATGGGCAGAAGCTGGCGTTATTGCATATTACACAAGCTCGTACTATTATTGCCGTGATAATGTCTTTCGAGGGATATTTCGGACGGTAAAATTGAAGGCATTTTCATTTTGTGTTTGGGGTTTGGCCATTATTCAGTCTGCCAACATTGCGTCAGCGCAAATTGAGGCTGAATTTTGGGCGTCGTACCTAAACCCATAATTCAATCACCAGAGAGCTAAAACCTTATCCAGTACTGTCACGACCGCCGAGTCTAATTACCTAAACGGGGTCTGAAGAAAATGCGATAGACGAAAATCTCGTTCGTAATACATATTAGGACCGAATCAAGTCTATTGAGGCAACGAAGGTTATTGAAGGGTCACAAATGTAAGGTCTGGATGTTATCGCGCGTACGTGACTACGTTGGCCGATGAAATAAAATTGTCTAACATACATAAAACATACCGTTTACGATGTTTTACACACTTTTATTTTCAACTTATTCCCCAGATGGAATCATGGCGTTTGGGAGGGAGAGAATACATTTTGGCGGGATATTTTTGTGTTCGGGAATTTTATTACGCTTTATTAGTAGAATTTTACGAGTATAATACGAATAAATTCTATTCTATACATTTACTGTACTGGCTAGAGAGCTACGACGCTGCATCACTTCGATCAAACTCATAACTGTAAACTGCATCAAAATGGAATACCTAAGTAGTTTTGGAGAAAAACGGCAACATAGGTTTGCACAAACATCCTCTCACCCCCAAACGCATATACCGTCTCCGTTCCATCGTGGGTAAAAAGATTGACAACACGTCAATGACATTCTAATAAGAAAAGTAAAAAGAGAAACAAATAAAAATTCTTATAAGTTCCGCACTAATTGTAGAGCTTCGTGATCAAACAAGCTTAAACCGTAAAACTATTAATGAACATCGTGTTTTTAACAGCCAGCAACAACCCTCGAGCCGAAAAGTGTAACGCCCACTTGAGGCCCTCAGCCGCCGCTGCTCGAAAACCGCCGCACAGGCTAATTTCGAAGGTGATACAAGTACAAGAGAACCGGCGCGCGGTGCTGCTAGCGGCAAGTTTTTCAACACAAGGGGTAAGCGCACTTCCTATGGGCGAAAGAATAGCAGATAGATAACTCAAACTCTGACTAGATAATTATTTAAACATAAATAAATTATTTTAAAAATATAACTTTTTAAAAATACAAGCTTTTGAGATCCTGTATATCATGTAGCAGCAGAGTGCTAGACAAGGCAAATAAAACGAGCTCAAACACGACGGGTCTATCTTGTTTAGTACAGGACTTCCTAAGGCCACCTTCAGACTCCATCATCAGATCAGCTCCTTGGCAGCATATTATTGCATTGTCACGCGATAATAATACATATGCGTGTAAAATTTCAGCTCAATCGGAAACCGGGAAATTGGTCAAATTTAACTTGCAAGATTCCACCCGAACTTACATACATAGGTACATCTATTGCAAGTTTAATAAAAGCTTGTAAAAAGACATCGAGACATTTTAAGACATGTAAACCGTATTTTATGGAATTGGGTAGTGGGTTTTTATAAGAGGTGTGACAAAGTCTGCAGTGGGAGTAGGTATTGGTTTTCTTTCTGTTAAGAAATTGTTCGAAATTTACTTGAATGGGTCTTATGCACACATTTTTAGATCATTTGTGCTTTCTCCTCGTCTTTCTGATCATTTCGAATGTAGGTAGACAGAGTGAGTATACAGATTTTGAATCTAGTACGTGATGACGATGCATCGGCATTGGGCACGGATGAGAAATAGCGATGGCTCTAATCTATACAGCGACTTTTCGGGCAAATACTCAAGCTATTTTCTTAGTAACATTAAAATAGAGTTGTGTATCTGTCAGCATCTGTAAAGTAACGGGTGAGAAGCACACTCGTCACGAGTGGCGGCCCTCGAAGCGGGTGTCGGCGCTTTATGCATGTCGGGCTTCGAGAACGCCGGTTATGTTATGATACCGCGTTTTTGGTGCCGCCGGTCTAGCCGTCCTCTGATCTGTTCTGGTGTCAAAGAGTTTTGCCGGTAACTTTGCAACCTGAAGTTTTTAGGTTATATTATTTAGTTTATCTCACCGGATTTAAAGTGAGCTGAGTTTAGGGAAACTATTTCTTTGAATATTTAACGCGCAACACGGATGATGATTAGTTTACCCACTAGATAATATTTTCGTCATCCGATTTCTAATAACTATTCATATAGGTAACTGAAATTCGGATCGGATTCATTTCGAACGCAGTGCAAAACCATTGTTACAACTTATACAGACCAGATAAATACATCTATATGGTTTGCTATTATTAATAAAATACTGTATAAATGATTTGTTTGAGATGGTTTAGTTAAACTTTAGTTTAAAGAGTTATTTTTATGATAAACATTTCAAAAATTCGTCGCGGATGCAGGACTCGAACCTTGCGTCTTCGGATCACTAGCCCGACGCTCTGCCAACAGAGCTAATCCGCAGTACTGACCCCGCGCCGAATCCCGGGAAGTGTTTATCATTTTAACCAACTTCTAGCGTTGGCGGCGCCACCTTTTATGTAACTTTAGTTTATTTCAGTTTATTATCACATTGCAAAACAACTTAAGAACACAGGAGTGCCGCCGCCACTTATATGTTGCAACTCTGTACTTAACTCTCAAAATTAGCAAGTGTCAATCTTCGGACGGCTTAAAGACTGACATCCGGACTAGCCCGGCCTATATGAAGTTACAACTTCACCAGACCAAGTATTAAATAATTTCTCGCAATATCTGTTAACTTGATCATAGCCTGTACTACGTATTCGATTCAACTCGCCAACTGTTCAGAAACATCATACCAATTGCCCCCCTAATTAAGCATCTTTTTTAATAGAATAGAAATATCAAAGAGCCCAGTAATAGCAGTATCAATGATCTAATCATCGGCGATCTTTGTTGCGCCGGGCTAATCCCCTCACAATACTTCGCATTCGTAATCCAAATTGCGTTCCCACAACAAGACTGAACCAGCAAATTCTGCGAAAATTGCAATCTACCTTAGAAACTGCAAATCTTGGAAATTCTCCAACAATAGTTCTCATACAATGAGCGTATATACAATAGCGTCGATCACAATCAGTTAAAAAAAGTTTTGGTAGCAAAAAATGGAGATGGGCAATTGAAAAGGGAGCGTCTGGTGGTGTAGCAACATCTGCCCCAGCCGGCGAAGTCTTAAGCATTACTGTGTCCAAACGATGCCGCTCTACGGGACTCCCAACCAATGATATTTAACTATAGATGCAAAATTAGAATACACGTTTCACCTGCTCCTATTCAACTTAAAACAAAGCAAGGCAATTGCATAAAGTTTACTCAGTTACGCTTCAGACAATGTTGCGGCGTGTCATGCTGACTCTTTTAAATTGTGTTAAAAATAAAAGCATTTCGTCTAGTTTGAGAAATATACCAATTGCACTATCACAGCTGTCAAAATAACATAAGTAAATGACATCAATATGATGATGATCATTTATTGAATAAGTTGTTGGTTTTTATTCATTTTTAACCGACTTTCAAAAAGGAGGAGGTTCTATGTTCGTCTGTATGTAGTTTTTGTGTATGTTCATCGATAATTTCGCCAATTGTGAACCGAATCCAAAAAAAATTTTTTAGTTTAAAAGGGTTACACTTCCCATAACTATAAGTGGTCCCATTTAAATTTTACAGAAAACGGCTGAGCCGTTTTTGAAATAAATCGACAATAATGTAAGAAATTCGAGCGAAATATCCGAATTTTGTACACGATAAACATCGATAATTTCGCCAATTGTGAACCGAATAAAAAGTTATTTTTTAGTTCAAAAGGGTATACTCCCGAGATGGTCCCATTTAAATTTTACTAATATCGTCTGAGCGGTTTTTGAAAAATCAACAATAATGTAAACAATTCTAGCGAAATATTCGAATATTGTACTTACACGATGGCAGGCGGTTTTGCCATTTTTTGCGAAAAATAAATATTCTTGTTCGTCTATGACGTGTCTACATATAAATATAAAACGTCACAGCACCGAACACGCTAATTCCAACCCGCCATTTGTCGTAAAGAATTTTGATTAATTTTTTTATTGTTATATCGGTTTTTGTGCTCGTAAAGACGAAGTAGGAAAACGAACCGGAATATTGATCGTAAAATCGGTATCGATCCCCTAGTATGAGTTTGCGTGGTAAACGAAAACTATATTCGTTTTCGTGTGGCACCATACATTTTTGTTGGTTCTTCCTCTATTCCGCCAGGGTCGTTGTACAAAAAATGTACAGAGCCACACGGAAACTATTACAGTTTTCGTTTACGTACAAACTTATACCAATCCCTCAGGAATCAAGTCTGTTATGAGGCTTATGTTATGGGTGGTAATGGCGTATAAGCTCATGAGTCGTAAAGCGATCGGTCTAAAGACAATTACTGGTATAAAGATTTCTCTCATAGCTCTATCTTGGGATGTTGATTCTTATGTTTTTCCCATTGAGATAAAAGTTATCGGTGGGCACTTACAATAATATCAGAAGCATAAACAAACATAAGGAAATACAAGATACATACGATTGATATAGTAACTATTAATTTGGATATGAATTATTGTGTATACATAATAAAAAATATTGTAAGGTACTCGGATGACACGGCAAATTGTATGTCCTGGCTGTTTTAAACCTTTAGCCATGATAGATACTTCCAAGCGGTTAAAAAACTCTGACCCTAGGGCTAGCCACCCAGCCTGTGCGAATTTACTAAAACGAACACAACACAAAACTACGTCACCCTACAGAATAACAATAGCAGCACCCTGTATCCACGATGTCTTCAAGACAGCACGTGTGTGTTCTATGGCGTATAAAAAATGCACCCTTTATAAGGATTATATTTTGCAATACTTCATTAAAAGTAATAAATATGGGGATTATGGCAGTTTGATGCGTAGTTTGGGCAATAAATTGTGGCATTGCATAACGTTAATGCCGACTATTCTGCTGTCAAAATGCTAAATTGCTTACTAATCCGATGTTTTGGTATATTTGCCGCATGTTTTGTAGAATTACTGCTATTTTCTTATTTAAGCTTTTGATGGTCTCTACAAGCGCTAGATTTCAAAAATTAAAATTAACTAAAAAACCCGACTATATTTTATCGGATTATTGAAACGTAAAGTATTTTCGAAATACCAATGTAGTTTCTAGTAATATTATCTCTCTACTTTTTATGAGCTACAATATAGCATACTCGTAGCGGATTAGAATTAGTAATTGACTTACTTTGACTATTTTGATAATCTAATAAAATAGTAAGTACTTGACACTTGCAAATGGATAAGACGTGCGACGTATGTAAGTAAGGAGAAAAAAAATATATCAAAAATCACAATCATAATACTGTCTATAAACGAAAGCCAACTAAAACACAAAAAAAGACTTAATGATCCACAACTCGATTAAAAGCAAAGGAAATCTATAAAACAGTCAATTAATTAACTGTGATTCGAATGGATATATACCTACATATACCTATCATGGCCAACTCTAGTGAAGCTCTTTTCACCGTGACTCAATCAAGGAGTCCCAATCTTAATATTTTTTTTTTCTTTTTCAAAATATATCGACTATTTTGATAATTTAAAAAGCTAATAAGTGACACTTATTAATGCGAAAATATATCAAAAATCACATTCACATTCTAGAAGTCCATAAAAGCGAGATAAGTAAAACACAAATAGACTGAATGATACACGACTCAATTAAAATCAAAAGAGTGCAATAAAATAGTCGATTAGTAACTCCAATTCGAATAGACATAGATTATAGACAACTCTAGTGAAGCTCTTTTCACCGTGACTCGTTCAAAGAGCAACGAGATAAGTAAAACACAAATAGACTGAATGATACACGACTCGATTAAAATCAAAAGAGTGCAATAAAATAGTCGATTAGTTAACTCCAACTCGAATAGACATAGATCATAGACAACTCTAGTGAAGCTCTTTTCACCGTGACTCGTTCAAAGAGTTCTAATCCTGATGGTTTTTTTTCAGACGGTTCTAAATTAAGAGGCCATCAGATCGCGGTGAACGTAAGGGCCACAACTCATTGGGCTGAGCTATACGAAGCCTAAAATTTACTGTTGTAGATATTCATATCTTATAAATAATTTATACAAGATTATCCAGAACTGATGTACTAAGCCGAAAAGAGGTGATTCAGAGCATCATTGTGAACAACTTTTACTATGGGGTCAACCCAGAAATCGAGAAAAAATAATCTACTGTTGAATACAAAATTGCAACTCGGACACGACAAAATGTATGAAATAGCTGACTTTTTTTCTCTAATTCCGAAGTTGGCCCTTTAGTAAAAGTTTTTCGTAATGATGGTCTTAATCTTACGTCTCTCCCAGAACTATAAACTAAACCCAGTAAAAATTTGGTTGATAATGTCCCATCTGAAATATTGTACAGATATCATATCAATATTGCAACTTATATTATGAGTTTTAAGAGACTTCTTATAATACAGGTTTTTTTATGATTCCCTTCATTAGAACACTTTAGACTCACACTAATTAACTCTTGACACTAAAGAAATCTTCGAAGACGGGCAATTAAAAATGCAATTTATTATAACAGATTAATTATTTTTAACATGACATGTAACATTGGAGTTATAAATAAACGATTGTATTGTATTGCATCGTATATCAGTGGTCCAAATCCTAAGTTCGTCGACACGCGAGCACGCAGACACCTTGCCAAACAGACGAGCCGGTCCACTTGCTAGGTTCTTGACATTACCAATGACTCAATATAGATAATTGATTAGGAAAAAAATGCAAAGAAAACAGCACACGGTTTTAACAAGCAAAAAGGCTATTCTGTACGCGGTCAGTTGTCAGGTGGATGTCGGATATATCATTCGATGTTTGAGAGCTTTCGTAGCCGAGCAAGAATACTCAGACAGATTTTTATGAAAATGACGGGATGGTATGTAAATTCGTATAGGCCGGGTGGCTAGCCTTGGTGTCATATTTTTTAAAGCCTCTGACATGGCTAAACGGCTAAAACAACCAGGGCCTACAATTTAACGTGTCATCCGAGCCACGACAGCGATCTGTAAATGCCACCCGCGATCACCCATCCGAAGACTGACCGTGCTGAACGTTGCTTAACTTCGATGATCGCTAACAAACACCTAGTCAAACTACGCTACGAGCGCTACTTGGGAATATTACTCGTCGTTATTTTTTGGGCTTATCCAAGCTTGGCGGAGGCTTAGTAACCCATTATGAACTTGTACTGAATTTACACGTTCACTAATAATTAGATTGGATTTTTAATACTTGATAATATAATCTATGTATGATGCTACAATATTACCTTCTACGACATCATCAGATGTTGACAATCCGACATACTTGCCTAATTTGGAAGGTATGTCGATTTGCAACAGCTTACACAGGATCGGAAAATAGCGAAAAAAAAAAACGGAAACCTATACCCAGCCAAGGGAAGGTACAGTCAAAGATTTATCAGAGAAATCAACACACGCAATAGCAACTGTCTACAACTACATAAATAAACTACACTAAAGGACGATGAGTAAGTTTAATTAGTTGCAATTTTAAACCAACAAATGTCCTCCTCGAGTAATTTTCCACCATTCAACTGGCAACACACGTCGTACCTATATTTTTTTTAATCGCTCATTCACATTCTCGCGGTAATTCGAGAACGCCGCGGGCGTTTTCTCACGCGTTCCCATTTCAAATTTAGGCGCGAAGCTGTCAGCCGACTAGGGATGCGCCGCGACCGCTAATGGAACGAGTTATCGGAAATAACTCGATAGCATTGATATCGATATCTTTGTAATTATGTGTAATGTAATTTTGTGTGTTTCCGTTAGGATAATAGATACGGGTTTGATGAATTAATATAAGTCATTACATATTACTAATCATCATCATTTTGTACGTCACAAGCTACGCAATATCCAATCGTGACTGAAGTTCACACAAAGCCGCATGTTGATTGGCTATTGTGCAGCTTGTAGCTAACTTCACATCCGCCAACTTGTGTGGCGCGGCCTATGAGTGAGCTTTAGTCAGGATTGGGTTATCCGCAGCTTGTAGCTAACATAACAGCCGACAAGAAGTTGGTTTCGGTGAAATTCATAACGTCGCATTATTGCAACGAAGAAATCAGACTGAATAATTATTTTTCGCAAAAAATAGCATGACCGACCCACCCGTGTACAGAATTCGCGAATATTTCGCACGGATCGATGTAGCATTTTCCACATTATTGATGATTTATCAAAAACGGCTCAGCCGAATTCGATAAAATTTAAATGGGACTAATTTCGAAATATACTCTATCCAATAAAAAAAGTATTATTGAAATCGGACTAAGTACTATTAAAAAAGTTATGCGTGGTTACACATAAAAAACAAAAAAAAAATATACGCGTCGAATTAAGTAAGTACTTACCTCCTCCGTTGGCCGTGGGGTGCCGGCAGAGTAGAATAGCACCCCCCTCTAGTACCAGGTGTCGTAAGAGCCGACTGAGGTACAGCGGAACCGACTAATGGCGGTATAACCATTCGACTAAAACGTAGCTAAAATGGCACAGGGCAGGGATGGGGAGCAGCATCCCTGTCACGAAGCTACGTTTCTGCGATCGCCACCACGCCTGCCCAGCGCGGCGATTATGGGCAAAAACCCCAATATGGAAAAAACAAATAGACCAGGCCCCCAGTCCCCAGCAGCTCCGCTAGCCCGGGGCTACGGTAGCGGCCCCGGTAACGGCGGAGAAGGGGGTGCTAAGAATCGCTGGCAGACGCCCGGCTACCACTCCTGTAAACGACGACTGGCCCTGGTAACACACAACGTGCGCACGTTGAGGACTGACGAGAAGATTGCTGAGTTGGAAGAAGAGTTGAGTAGGTTGCGTTGGGATATTGTGGGGTTGTCTGAAGTCCGTAGAGAGGGGGAGGACACGATAACCTTAAACTCCGGCAACCTGCTTTACTACCGGGAAGGTGACCAACGGTCCCAAGGTGGTGTTGGTTTTCTCGTTCACAAGTCCCTCACCAACAACATTATTACCATCGAAAGTGTGTCAAGCAGGGTGGTATACCTAATACTCAGAATATCCAAGAGGTATTCGCTGAAGGTCATTCAGGTATACGCACCGACATCGTCACACCCAGATGATGAAGTGGAGACTATGTATGAGGACGTAAGTCGGGCCATTCATATGTCTAAGACCCACTTCACTGTTGTTATGGGGGACTTCAACGCAAAGTTGGGCAGAAAAAACGATGATGAGCTGAGGGTGGGGCAATTTGGATATGGGCAACGGAACCCGAGGGGCCAGAGGCTGGCTGACTTTCTGGAGAGAGAGGAACTCTTTATGATGAACTCTTTCTTCCAGAAGCCGCCTCACAGGAAATGGACCTGGATGAGCCCTGATGGTTCCACGAAAAACGAGATAGACTTCATCATGACCACCGAGAGACGAATATTTAATGATGTCTCCGTGATCCACAGGGTGAAAACCGGCAGCGATCACAGAATTGTACGAGGCACATTAGATATTAATGTTAAGCTCGAAAGGTCCCGCCTGATGAAGTCCACGCTCTGACCTACTCGTGAACATATCCAAAACCCCGAGGACTTTCAGCTCGAGCTCTCGAATCGTTTTGCTTGCCTAGAGAACCTTGCGTCGGTGGACGAGATCAACAACGGGCTCGTAGAAACTGTCCAATCGGTGGGTGCTAAGTTCTTTAGACCCCGCCGTTCAAATAAACCGCAGAAATTTTCCGATCACACTGTAAATCTCATGGCCGAACGACGCTCACTAAGATTGCAGTCTTCCGATGATGCAAAGTCATATAGGCGTCTCAATAGACAAATTTCGAAATCCTTGCGGCACGACATCCGTCTTTTTAATACTGAACACATTAAAAAGACAATAGAGCGAAACAAAGGCTCCAAAGTGTTCGCAAGAGATTTGTCTATTGGGCAAAGCCAATTGACAAAGCTGAAGAGAGAAGATGGAAGTATAGCGTCGACCAAGGCAGAGGTATTAGAGGAGATTGAAAGGTTCTATGGACAGTTATACGTTTCGGTCGCTAAGCCTGTTATCAGCGCGGCCAAAGATCCAAGAGCCAAGCTGACCCGACACTTCACCGAAGATATCCCGGACATCAGCCTGTACGAGATTAGAATGGCCCTGAATCAGCTTAAGAACAACAAGGCGCCGGGTGATGACGGTATTACATCAGAGCTTCTGAGAGCGGGTGGAACACCGGTACTAAAAGTCCTCCAGAAGCTTTTCAACACCGTCGTCCTCGAGGGCATCACGCCAGAAGCATGGAACAGAAGCGTGGTGGTGTTGTTTTTCAAGAAAGGTGACAACACCTTATTGAAGAACTACAGACCCATCTCGCTTCTGAGCCAAGTTTATAAGCTGTTTTCAAGGGTCATTACGAACCGTCTCGAGCGCAGGCTTGATGACTTCCAGCCTTCCGAACAAGCCGGTTTCCGAAAGGGCTTTAGCACCATGGACCACATTCATACGCTGCGACAGGTTATACAGAAGACCGAAGAGTATAACTTGCCACTTTGCTTAGCGTTTGTGGACTATGAGAAAGCCTTTGATTCGGTCGAGACTTGGGCTGTGCTCGAGTCTCTCCAACGATGCCGTATTGACTATCGGTACATCGAAGTGTTGAAGTGCTTGTATAATAACGCCACTATGTCGGTCCGAGTACAGGAAGAGAGCTCCAAGGCGATCCCTTTAAAAAGAGGCGTAAGACAGGGAGACGTAATTTCTCCGAAACTGTTTACGGCTACTTTGGAGAACGCCTTCAAGCTCCTGGAATGGAAAGGATTCGGCATCAATGTCAATGGCGAATACCTCACTCACCTTCGGTTTGCCGACGATATCGTGGTCATGGCAAAATCGATGGAAGAGCTCAGCACGATGCTCGAAGGCCTCAATCGGGTTTCCCAACAGGTGGGTCTTAAGATGAACATGGACAAGACGAAAGTCATGTGTAATTCCCATGTTGTACCCACCCCGATCTCTGTTGGGAACTCGGTTCTTGAAGTCGTTGACTCGTACGTCTACCTTGGACAAGTAGTCCAGTTAGGTAGGTCCGACTTCAAGAAAGAGGCCAATCGCCGAATCCAACTCGGCTGGGCAGCGTTCGGAAAATTGCGTAGCGTCTTCTCGTCCGACATACCTCAGTGCCTCAAGTCGAAAGTGTTCGACCAGTGTGTGTTGCCAGTGATGACTTATGGCACAGAAACGTGGTCTCTCACTATGGGCCTTATTAGTAAGCTCCAAGTAGCCCAACGAGCTATGGAGAGGGCTATGCTCGGAGTCTCTCTGCGAGATAGAATCAGAAATGAGGAGATCCGTAGAAGAACCAAAGTTACCGACATAGCCCAACGGATTGGCAAGTTGAAATGGCAATGGGCAGGGCACATAGCGCGGAGGACTGATGACCGATGGGGTCGGAAAGTTCTCGAGTGGAGACCACGTATCGGCAAGCGCAGCGTAGGACGACCACCCACAAGGTGGACGGATGACCTCATTAAGACCGCAGGATCGCGCTGGATGCAAGCCGCTTGCAACCGGTCTTATTGGAGATCCATAGGGGAGGCCTATGTCCAGCAGTGGACTTCTTATGGCTGATGGATGGATTACCTCCTCCGGTGGTTCGTCGGTCAAAAATGACATGCTTTGAAAACATCCAGTAATTCGACACGAAGTACCGCTAGCCCCGTCTAAACATTCGCCGGTCAACAACACTAGACGCTACAAATCATTCTTAGTCATCGGACAGTGTAAACACTAAACACTAGTTTATTAGACCGCAAGTGCATTAGCACATACGAGTACATATATCGTCTATTGTAAATGAAAACACCGAACAGCTAGCGAAATCGTTACGGATGAATTTAGACGTGTCTTGCGGTTTTACTTGCTTAAATTGTGAGACATACTTTACTATTACTTTTAGTAAAATTCAATAATTACTTATGATTAAACGGTGGAAAACATTAAATGACATGACAATCTAATGAAAACCTAGCTGGCGAAATCGTTACGGATGAATTTAGACGTGTCTTGCGGTTTTACTTGCTTAAATTGTGAGACATACTTTACTAATACTTTTAGTAAAGTTCAATAATTACTTATGATTAAACGGTGGAAAACATTAAATGACATGACAATCTAATGAAAACCTAGCTGGCGAAATCGTTACGGATGAATTTAGACGTGTCTTGCGGTTTTACTTGCTTAAATTGTGAGACATACTTTACTAATACTTTTAGTAAAGTTCAATAATTACTTATGATTAAACGGTGGAAAGCATTAAATGACATGACAATCTAATGAAAACCTAGCTGGCGAAATCGTTACGGATGAATTTAGACGTGTCTTGCGGTTTTACTTGCTTAAATTGTGAGACATACATCACTATTACTTTTAGTAAAATTCAATAATTACTTATGATTAAACGGTGGAAAACATTAAATGACATGACAATCTAATGAAAACCTAGCTGGCGAAATCGTTACGGATGAATTTAGCCGTGTCTTGCGGTTTTACTTGCTTAAATTGTGAGACACGCTTTACTATTACCTACTTTTAGTAAAATTCAATAATTATGATTAAAAGGTCGAAAGCATTAAATGACATGACAATCTAATGAAAACCTAGCTAGCGAAATCGTTACGGATGAAATTGCCGTGTCTTGCGGTTTTACTTGCTTAAATTGTGAGACACGCTTTACTATTACCTACTTTTAGTAAAATTCAATAATTATGATTAAAAGGTCGAAAGCATTAAATGACATGACAATCTAATGAAAACCTAGCTGGCGAAATCGTTACGGATGAATTTAGCCGTGTCTTGCGGTTTTACTTGCTTAAATTGTGAGACACGCTTTACTATTACCTACTTTTAGTAAAATTCAATAATTATGATTAAAAGGTCGAAAGCATTAAATGACATGACAATCTAATGAAAACCTAGCTAGCGAAATCGTTACGGATGAAATTGCCGTGTCTTGCGGATTTTTTATATGAAATAGAAAAAGGTCAATAATTAAAAGGAGGAATGATTTGGCCATCTTGTTTAGGCCGAATTAAACTTAACAGCGTCTGTGAAGTTACCTGCAAGCTGCGCAAATCCCTACTTCTTGCGCTGCTAACATATGAATAAACGACTACTGCGCAATGACTTGATCGAAGATGCCATTAAGTTTGATTCAGGCTTTAAAACTTGACAATCTGGGGAAAGCCATTATAGAAGAAAAGGTATGTGGAAAAAGAGGTGGGGAAGACCACGGAGGGCGTTCCAAATTAAAGAGAAGGTAGATGTGGTGTCGTACAGAGAGATAAAGACACTGGCCGAGGACCACGAGACGTGGAAGTTGCTCCACCGACAAGAGCCTTGCTCTTAAATTTTGAATGAATGATTAAAAGGAAAGACTAGTTAATAAGGTCACATAACATTTCTTATTTTTAAATGTCAGCGATTTAAAAAGTCGGCCAAGTGCGTGTCAGACTCGCGCACGAACGGTTCCGTACCGTTTTGGAGCGCCCTTAGCCCCTCAGCCTCAAATACTTCTAAAAAATCACGTTTGTTGTAAATATTTACTTAATTCTGTTTTTAGTATTTGTTGTTATAGCGGCAGCAGAAATACATCATCTGTGAAAATTTCAGCTGTCTCGCTATCACGGTTCATGAGATACAGCCTGGTGACAGACAGACAGAAGTACATCGGAGTCTCAGTGATAGGGTCCCGTTTTTACCCTTTATGTACGGAACCCTAAAAAATTAAGGTAAATTTTACAGACTTTTACCGTTTGTAGGACGCGTAACAGGAAATTATGTCGACGGGTTGATTAACTTAATTAAGAGCAACAGGAACACGGTAAATGAAAGCCGCTTTCTACCAGTCTTTTTCGGCTCATAAAGGAAGTCTATATCCAGCAGATGTCCTTAAAAAAGGTCTCAAAGTTTTACACGTGCCTAAAAAGGAACCTAAGTTGTAGAAGTCCGAAAAAGGCACCAAAGTGAATCGTTTTTCCAGCTAAGATTTTTGTACCTAGCCAATTACGCAATGTATAATAAAATCAGTGAATATCAAAAATAATGTTTCAATTCATTTCAAAATCAGGTTTTACTGCAAATTGTCAAAATTACCGGGTGGAAGAGAATTGCATTCAACAAGTTCCTCTCTTTTATTAGGTAGGTACTAGCTTTAGCCCGCGGCTTCGCCCGCGTTTTTTAGAGTTCCGTACCCAAAGGGTAAAAACGGGACCCTATTACTAAGACTTCGATGTCCGTCTGTCTGTCTGTCACCGGGCTGTATATCTTGAACCGTGATAGCTAGACAGGTGAAATTTTCAGAGATGACGTATTTCTGTTGCCGCTATAACAACAAATACTAAAAATAGAATAAAATAAATATTTAAGGAGGGCTCCCACACAACAAACATGTTTTTTTTTGCCGAGGAGATACCATACTGTACGGAACTCTTCATGCGCGAGTCCAACTCGTACTTGTCATTGTTATGTTATCCCACAGGAATCTTTTATTTTTTCGGGATAAAATGTGGCCTATGTCACTTTCCAACATTTGACGCCACGCCAAAAATCAAGTTTATCCGTTGCTCTGTGGCTGCGTGAAAGCGTTACAAACAAACTTACATTCACATTTATAATATTAGTAGGTATTTTCCCAATTTTGCGACCGACGTCCTACACTACACTTACCGCCCGTAAATATATTTTCAGGTTTCCATTAGGTATATATTAACGCATCATTTCAAGCCTAACTCTAAAAACTCACGGTTTCTTATTAATCCCAACATTTACTGCAGTTTACAATGTAGTCAGTGCTGTAAAGATCTTACAGGAAAGTGTACTGCATCCTAGATCATCACTACTTAACACCAGACAGGATGCGGTCAAACGCAAGCCTGTTTAGAACGTCATAATGTTACATTGTAGCAACCAGAGTCCGATAACCCAAACAATCGCACCCCGACACTATAACCACAGCGTATGCAGCAGTAAGTATGGATCATGGATGTAAGAAAGAGAGGGGATAGGGTTCCGCAACTAAAACCAAAACTTTTCCTAAAATTACGTCTGCTCTGCTGAACTCTGAACAGTAACATTTGACATGTCTGTGACTAAGTTCCAAAAAACTTATGGGTGAACCACATGTCTGTTACATAATTATGAACTCTTCAAAAGTAATTTTAATGTCAAATATTTAGTCTTTTCCTTAAAATGATGGACTACTTCAACTCTTATTTTTAAAAACCGAGTCACTACAGCCAATCCGCAATATAGCACATCCATGTTATGCCCACAGGCTGCTATGACCACAGTTAATTCAACAGTCAGTACGTAAACAAGCTGCCAGAGCCGCGGCTGCCAGACCGCAAGTACTTGCTATATTAACACGCCCGTTAATTTGAAATCGGCGAAAAAGCACCGACAGAATAGAAAGTTATAGATATACAATTTATAAAGAACTAGCTGCCGATCGCGGCTTTGCTCCGGTACGGACAGATTTTAAAATTATAATAATAAAGAAATGCTATTATAACCTAAACCTATGCCCTTAAGTTGTAACAAACTGCACATACCTAGCCTAGTGTGCAAAGTTTGGTTAAAATCGGTTAAGTAGTTTAGGAGTCCATCGCGGACAAACAACGTTACGCGTAGTTTATGTTACATTAAGATATGTAAGTAATAATTGACTTTGTATGTCCAACGAAATTGATAATTATATTAACTCAGTTTCATAATGATCAGCAAGTCAGTGTGAAGCTCTAAACGCAATCCTAAATAAGATCGCTTCAATCCCACATATTTGTCAGCTGAAAGAGACCCTAAAGTAATCCAATTCAGACTAGCTAAGAGCTTAATATATACGAATCCTGTCACGGTACAGCCGCTTAATCGTGAAACTAATACACAGCCATGATTACCAAGTTAGTGTGTAATAATATAAAATCGTTGACTTTCGCACCAAATGTTAATAATCCGAGACGACAGATCACAGAAGCAAAACTTATTTCCCTGAACTGAGTCCAAGACTATGACGGTCCAGTAAATTTCCATAATTCTCGTCATCCCATTTTCAAGTAAATTTCTTGTACATGTACTTCTGCCTATTTCTATTCTTTTCCGGCAGTTAGTACTGAATCTGTGGCCTGGATTCCGGACCCCACGCGCGCTCGCGAATATCCGTAATTACGTACATTTGCGGACCAAAGTGTGGTCACACTCGTTTGCTTCGGAGCTTGATTTGTAAAAACGATTTTGGCTGTGAAGAAATGATTTCTCGGAACTTTGCTTTGATTTGGAGTGGTTATTAAAAATACCACATCGTTACTTGAAGTATGTACATAGGTCAGGTAAAAAAAAACATTAAGTAGGTGCTTGCTTTGCGGAACTCCCCAAGTCCGAATCCTTCACTGTAGAGTGCTATATGTTTTTTTTGGAGGCCAATGTTCTTATTCTCTTTGAGTCGGTGAACGAAAACTTCTAGTTGCTAAGGAATTATTCCAATACTGTGTATTTTGTACGTAATAGAAATTGTTACAAAACATTTTCCGTAATTTCTATTTCTGTACTTAGTGCCAGTCATGTTACTTTTGAAATCCTACACCTATATTTTCTTCTATATGTAGAAAGGTTACATAAATAGAACATATGTAAATAGGTATGTACATTTCTTGTATGAATTTATAGTTGAGCAAGTTCTACAGCTGAGTACACTTTGATGAGTAATAGATGTACAAGATGCCGTTGAATTGATTGCTTCTTATTCGAAACTAGGTGCGCCCCGCGGTGTTACCCGCGTTAGAACGAGATAAAAAGATTTTTTCTAAAATAAACGTAGCCTAAGTTACTCCTTATTACATCAGCTACCTGCCAATAAAAGTTCCGTCATAATCGGTCCAGCCATTTCAGAGATTACCCGGAACAAACAGACAGACAGAAACACAGACAAAAATTGTAAAAAATGTTATTTTGGTGTTTGTGAGTACCGTATATAATATACTAGCGACCCGCCCCGGCTTCGCACAGGTTTATTTTACATATAAACCTTCCTCTTGAATCCCTCTATCTATTTAAAAAAAATGCATCAAAATCCGTTGTGTAGTTTTAAAGATATAAGCATACATGGGGACATGGGGACAGCCGAAGCGACTTTGTTTTATACCTACTACTTATGTAGTGATTCATGTACATGTAGTAAAAAACGGTTATTTCAGTATTACAAACAGACACTCCAATTTTATTTATATGTAGAGATTACAATATACTATGTACGAATCTTGTTGCTGGTTCTTTGTTTGTATTTTCTTTTTGCGTTTAGACAAGGTACTTATGTATTTATAATACATAAAAAAAAATCTATGTAAACAGATTTTTCATACATGCTTACATCACAGAAATTGATCGAATTGCGACTAAAGCCGCGATTGAAAGTTGCATTTGGCACTCGAAATGTACCTTAGTTACCTACCATAGATAGATTACAAACAGTCTTGTTAAACACACTACCGACATAATTCCGTGTTCCTCAAAAGCGACCGCTAAAGTAAAATAATAAAATTATATTACCTACTGCAATAACTGACCCGTGCACTTCACTTCCATACCTAATTACGACCTAAAACGGGTGCAACGGTTCTCTGAACTAAACCAAAACTAACATCGTTACCACGGTGCAGTAGTTTCATAACTAATATAATGTACTATCACTAAAGCAACTACTGTAGCTATTATCATAAACTTGTAAAACTTGTGAATGTGAATGTATATGAACGTTTCTATACTTCCGCCAAATTCGATGTGAAATGTTTACCAACAAAGCGTTGCCTAGCAACCACTAACAGTAGAGTATTTAAACAATGGTTGTCAATATGTAATACTATAGTCAAAATAAAATTATGAAAATGAAATAAAAGTGTACAATTACATAATAAATAATAAAAAGTAAAATTGGAACAAAAATAATTAATTAATGAATATTCTGATTTCTTTTAAAACTCACTTCTTGGCAATTTGTTATTGCTATTGATCTATAAATATAGTAAATGTGACTTTTCAATTGAAATTACGAAAAGTCTATGACAAACTATAGAAATTCTGATATCCGTAACACTGTCTTGAAGTGATAACCCTAAAATTGATTTTTTTTTGTTTGTTTACATTTATTTCACAACGAGTTTGGCTTTAGTATAGTGGACGCATCTTATACCTGCCTACATAAGGAAACATTGCTAGAACATAGTTTACAATTTATGGTACTAGCGTTTTCCTACGGCTTTTCTCGCGCAATATTTTGATTTTTGTGCCTAGGTGCCTAGTAGACTAGTTTAGTGTTTAGGTAATTTTTATTTTTCCGAAATGAAAAGTGCTCTGTTGCTGCTTGAAAGAGTAACAAATCAAAAAACACACTTTCGGATTTATAATAGAAAACTATTAACTATTTTTTAATTAATTATTATTTAACTATTAGTAAGTATTAAACGCGCATCTACTGAAGCTATTATCATAAACTTGTAAAAGGAAATGTATGAACGTTTCAAGTGGAGTAGCGCAGTTTTATCGAATTTGGATTAAACTTGGAGATGTAAGTAATAAAATGAATTCAATTTAAACCTTCCATTCTCAATGATGGTGAAGTACTGTACGGGTTTTAACGTTATTTCTTCGTAACCGGTACAGTACCGTATTACGGAGAATATTTGTTCTACCGCAACTGGTTACGAGCCTGCATTTCGGACGTGGCCAAAACGTATTCAGCGATTTCTGTTGCGTAATCAAATAATTCGTTCTAAAAATGAAAAAACAAGCAGTAGCTTCATGTTCTATCTACCACCGTCCACCAGCTACCATGTTCTGTTAGCTTATTAGCAATCTGCAGCTGTACATGATAGTAACAGAATAATATTATATCTACGCACTTGGTTTTTAGAGTTCCGTACCCTAATGGTAAAAACGAGACCCTATTACTAAGACTCCGCTGTCCGTCTGTCTGTCAGGCTGTATAATAATATCATATAACGTTATAGCTAGAAATTTTCACAGATGATGTATTTCTGTTGCCGCTATAACAACAAATACTAAAAACAGAATAAAATAATATTTAAAGGGGGGCTTCCATACAACAAACCTGAATTTTTAACCGTTTTTCGCTGGATATTAATAATAATGGCAACAGGTAGATGCTTGAAATATTCACAGAATGTTTAGTTGTATATATAATTCAATAATAAATAATTAAATTAGTAGTAATAAAGTATTTTTCCGTATTGTTTTTGTGTAGCTACCTACTGTTTATTGTTTTTTGAAGTCAGTCAATAACTTTATTTCTCAAAGAGTTACTTTTTATGATAAACATTTCAAAAATTCGTCGCGGATGCAGGATTCGAACCTTGCGTCTTCAGACTTTATTTCTTTTGATTTGTATTGTGTTGTTTTTTTTTTAGTTTTTTATCTAATGTTTGTGTAAGTGTGACAACGAAATTTTAAATTGTTATTTATATAAGGAATTTTTATCATGTAAGCGACAGAAATGTCTTTAATGATAAATAAATTCTTTAAACCTAAACCTAACTAAAATAAACATTTAAGGGTCCCATACAGAACGGAACCCTGCGTGCGCGAGTCCTACTCGTACTTGCCCGATTATTTAGAACTGACGGGACTTCAAATTCGCCTAGCTTTTGATTTCAAAACAAGTCAATTTAGTAAATACATAAATAGCCAAATTCAGTGTCAAAACTAGTGTTGCAATAAAGACAAAATAAAGAGCATTTTATATCGTCACACCGGCTACCTCCAGAGCGCTCCATAAAACACATAAAAGCAAATTAAATGTATTAGTTTCAGTGCATTAACTTCGGGTCTCAGTCCGACACTTTGCTTTACTAAATATAATTATTGTTAATAGCGAAAATTGTTGAAATAATCGGCCAAGTGCGAGTCGGACTCGCGCACGAAGGGTTCCGTACAGTATGGAAGCCCCCCTTAATATATTTTATTTTAATTCAATTATTTATTTTTGAAGGTAATATAAAACTTAATATTCTGTAAATATTTCAAGCATCTTCATGTTGTCGTTATTAATTTCGAGCAAAAAAAATAATGTTTCTTATATGGGGGTGTAAGGGGGGCAATAATTATTTTATTTTAATTTCGTTATTTATCGTTGAAGTGAATATTTAACTAAATATTACTTATGTGAATATTTCAAGCATCTACCTGTCACAGTTAAGTATTAATATCGAGCAAAAAACGGCTAAAAATCAGATTTGTTGTATGGGAGCCCCCTTAAACATTTTTTTTCTGTTTTTAGTATTTGTTGTTATAGCAGCGACAGAAATACATCATTTGTGAAAATTTCAGCTTTCTAGCTATCACCGTTCATGAGATACAGCCTGGTGACAGACGGACAGCGGAGTCTAAGTAATAGGGTCCTGTTTTTTACCCTTTGGGTACGGAACCCTAAAAAGGGATAGCGTGGGCAAGACTCTTGGCGATAGCATGTGGAGAAGGACAGTAAGTGTGGTGCGGCTTTTCAAAAATAAGATGGGTAGCAGCCAGTCGTTGTGCTTCATTATCACACACACCAGTTTAAGAAAGTCCACCAACGGACATTTATATGGATTTCCAATAAGACCGGTTAGAAGCAGGTTGGATCCAGCACGTCCCTACGATATTGATCAGTCCGCCATTTTGTGGCTAAACATCCTACGCTGCATTTGCGTTCACATGGCCTACATTCGGGAACTTCTTAAGGCCCACCATAAAAAATAATTAAATATTGTACAGACAGTATTCTTTTCCTAAATATTTTATAACACCTAAAGCATACAGTCAAGAGTACCGCAAATAGTTGTGGCCTGCGGTTGCAGCCTAGTCATCAACCAATCATAGGTGTCGATTTGTCCATTTTGGCCTGTGATTGGCCGAACTCTAGACTGCAACCGTAGGCCTCAGCAGTCTGCGGGACCCTTTAGACGTCATGCAGACAGCTGCCGCCTGCGGGTGTGGAAAATTTTCTGTGATTACAGAGTTCGAATGTTTAAATTTGGACTTGTAATTGGTCAAACCAGAACGCATCTGTCTGCGTTACCCATCAATCTGGACAGCTTCAGTATGTGTATGTCGCATCTAGCACAACAGCACGAAACAGCACTTTTCCGACTCATCCGTCCCGTCACAGTTCTCAAGCTTATCCACAATCCACGAGCTACATCCGCCATTACTGTTACAAGACGTACCATTTTATACGTAAAGTTACACATTCATGTAGCCATGTTACATATTAATGTGCATCGTTAGCCGCGCGTCTAGACGGGAAGCGTACAGTAAAGTTTTTATGACCTGAATAAGATTCGCTTCTGCACCCCTTTCTTAGATTATTGTTGGGGATCGTGGCAGAATAATCAAAATTTGGTAATTGATTTTTGGGTTTATGGCATCTTAAACTATGCTGGCTTTTTTTGAACAGTCCACTGCTGAAAATATGCCTACCCACGATCAGTCTTCGGCTGTAGGATTAGGCCATATCTACGACGCTGACCCCGAGTGAGCTTGTGGATTCATGTACACCATCGTAGGATCTTTTGAACACTTAACAACTGTTTCAAGCGTTTTCATCCTAAGAAACCAGTACAGTGATCAGTGTTTATAGTTATGATTCCTACCACAGTTAATAGCGACAAAGTGGTAACCAGCACACAAACATTTACAAAGCAAATGTCGCATTTCCCGATTTATTTAGGGACCGTGACACTTTCCGGTTTCGGGATAATACCGCAGACTTTTGCAGAATGAAAACCAGTTACGATTCGGAAACCGGCAAAACCGTCCTTAAATGGAGGGGATAAGGGCGACAGGTGACAAATACCGGTTTTAAGATGCAGATGCTCTAGCAACAAAGATAAAGATTAAGTAGGTACCTAGAAATGGGGAAGCTGGTTTTGGCTTTTGATTAAAGAATAAGGTCGACTTTGGGTTGGGTTATTTGAATTTGGTTTTTATACAAACATATTATCAACGTTACCTACGAATTGAAAGGTTGACCATGGTCATGGTCATGATCATTATTTTGAAGTTATTTTGCAGAAAACGCGGCCTAGATATAATATTAGATATTTAAAAAAAATATCGCTGATGAAATGAGCTTATTCGACTTAAGACAGTTCTTTGCAAAAAATACCCTTTTAATGCGATATAAGGCCCAATTACGAAGGCGCCACCGTTATTATAATAGCTAATTAGAATATTTCTATTTCTTTTTCACTTTAGGCATTCGAAAGAGAATACTTTTTAGGTTACTATTAAATTTACGATAGCATTTAAAGTCTCATTGATATAGAAACTATACCCGGAGCTAAAACACTCGAAAATACTGACTTCCAACAATACTCTAAATTAAAGTTGGGAATAAAGAATATTTTTATCAACATAATAGAAAAGAGAACTACAAGATTTTACAGTACCAAACATAATAAATAGTGGAACTGCAAGAGTTTACTGTTTCAAAACGACAGTCCCTACTACCTATAAAAATTATAAAAGAAACATAGTGCGGATCCATTGCAATACCTTCGTGTACCATGAACGATCATGGACGAATTATCCACCATCATAAACACCATTTATTAAAAAGTCGGATAATATACTTTTTCAACAAAATACTACGTTACATACTTACATAGTATCCGAGCGCATAGCTCCCGTAACATGAATACTTCAAAGCCCATGCCCGCGCACGCAATCCTACCCGTATGGCGTAAACTTATATCTGTAATATGGCATTTTAGCAATACTCGCATTAACTAAGTAACGGCTCCAAATATTAGTGCTTAGTGATGATTATGAGGGTGTAACGCCATCAGGCTCCGAGATTTGAGGTTTGTCGATCGACTTATATTCATTCATTCAAAATTTAAGAGCGCCGCTCTTGTCGGTGGAGCGACTTCCACGTCTCGCGGTCTTCCGCCAGTGTCTTCGCCTCCCTGTACGACATTACATCTACCTTCTCTGTAATTAGCCGACTTCCAAAAAGGAATAGGTTCTATGTTCGTGTGTATGTTTTTTTTTTGTGTATGTTCATCGATAATTTCTCCGATTCAATTATGAACCGAATCGAAAAATTCTTTTTTAGTCAAAAGGGTATAGGTACTCCCGAAGTGGTCCCATTTAAATTTTACAGAAATCGGCTGATCCGTTTTTGAAAAAACCAACAATGATGTATGCAATTCGAGTGAAATCCGAATTTTGTACACAATGAACATCGATAATTTCGCCAATTGTGAACCGAATCGAAAAATTATATTTTAGTTCGAAAGAGTATACTCCCGAGATGGTCCCATTTAAATTTTACAGAAATCGCCTGAGCCGTTTTTGATAAATCAACAAAAATGTAAACAATTCGAGCGAAATATTCGAATTTTGTACACGATGCAAGGCGGTTTTGCCATTTTTTTGTGTAAAAAAAATAAAATACATCAAAGCTGTTCCTAAGATTATCAAGACAACTTAAACTGTAAATAATACACTTCGTTTGCAAAGGCGACCTTGCAACTAACATATCTAATTACCCAGATCTACTAGGTATATGTGTAATATCATGATGTGAAATTATACCTATATTATATTATCTCAGTTACAACATAATAGTACCATAACACATAATATTACCTACCTAATGTTATCTCCTTTACAAGCAAAACCAATATTTATTTTATAAATTCTCAGATTAGCTTAAACTATTTTTTTGTCTTGACAGAGGTTTTAAATACAATAATACATACCTACATAACAAATATTGGAATGCAATATGCAATGCGTACAATGTAACAAACAACCTGAATAATTTGCTTTGTATTCACAGTTCTAATTGATTTATTTACTAATATAATCTTACTGATAACAAACTAGCCAAATTGTGTAAGCCGTAACGTAGGTACATAGGTAGGTATTTACTTAAGCTATACATTCCTTAATTATCAACTTTTACATTGCCTTCTGCGAACAGTTATGTTGCCTACCTACTCATGTTTGAAATTTACTGTTTACTCATTAACAACAGGATTAGTATTTATGAGTCAACCATACTTACTATTATATAAACTTACTTTACTTTCATTAAGTGGGTAACTCAATTAGTTTAAACCATTTCTGTAAAGTATTATACTTACATAATTTAAAAGTACTTAGTTAAGGTCATTCAGTTTTTCACATTTAATAGTGTCCGGCGCTTGCATTACTCTTACTTAGATTTATAGCCTGCCTACTATGTATAATAAAATAATTACCTATTTACTTAAGATTACCTTGCGTTTCTCAGTTAAGTGAATTTTTTGTTAATTCTTTTGAGAAATAAATATCTTAAACCAGAAAAAAAATTATTTGATCTAAGAATGCAAGCCCTCCGTGGTATTCCCCTTCTTCTCTTTCCTTCCATCAACTCAAATAAAAGTAAAATACAGTACTCAAGTGGCTGTGTGCCGATCACGCATGTCGCGAAAATGGTACCGCCTAAATTACGTGTAGGTCTTGTTCTTGATACTACTAGAGGCTACTAGATTACACAGGTATTCAGAACCCTGTAGATAACATAGAAATGCTAAAGGCCGGATCACACAGAGGCGGGAGCCGCGAAAAAGCGATCCAATAGCGGTCCAGTGCAAAGCAATAGCGCCGGATCGCGCCCGCTTGTTATGTGTCAGGTTGCATACAAATTCGAATATTACAAAAAAATCCCGTCCCGGATCGCGATCGCTTTCCCGCACTTCCCGCCTCTGTGTGAATCGGCTTTAAGTGTCACAGTTTTTCTCCCTAAATCTAATTCTTATTCTGGCTAAGACTAGAATCCCTGCAAGCCGTGTAGTATACCTAATACGGACTTTAGCTTGATCTTGAAGGCCCGGTGTGTGTTGAGACCAGTCCTAAGAAATCTAGGATTAATACAATCCACGCATAAAAGAATGCCGACAGATGAAGAAGCGGTTGCAGCTAGAATGTTTAAATATTGATGAATTCATGAATAATGTACATACATTTCAGACAGGATTTATTGATAGGATTGTTTAATGACGTCTAAATACCAAAATCAATTAGTACCTACTGCGGTTTGCAATGAAGGTTTCAAGACCTGTGGTCACGTCAATTTTTTTAAATATTAATCACGATATTATACCAACACCATTCTAGCAATATAGCTTCTAGTGCTGGACCTTACTGGCCATACAGATTTTCATTAAGACTAGTTGGAAGCGGTTTGCTTCCAGCGTGAAATTGATTAGGCGGAAATCCTATAAACGAGAACAGGCAGTGGACGACAACTAAACTGGAAAAACGAAGTGAGCAAAATCCAGCACATCAAATCACAAATGTATATTATGTAGTACCTATTTCGTTAATCTAGAAACGTTTTCATTCAAAATATTGGCAGAAAAACGATCGCAATCATCAAGCATCACAGAATCGTGTTACAAAAAGCAATTGGACACTTTTTGTCATCGGCAAAAACTTCGCAACCATTCATTCAGCTTCGAGTTTGATTGAAGTTTGAAATTTTACAAAATTACAAGTTGTACGGGCGCATCAACTTTATGACGTGTCAAAAAAATGCAGACGAATAAAATCACGCAGGATTATTGATGGATATTTAATTTAGTCGTACGCAAGTTGGCGGCCTCATGCAGCGTCTTGCAAAAACCGTTCTTCATTTGAAAAAAAAACGTGTGGACCATTGTGATTGGCTGCCGTTTGATTGACAGATTCGAGCTGTCACTTTGACGTGCCGAGATTCATTTTTTTTAC
Source organism: Hypomecis atomaria (assembly GCA_964007245.1). Classification (NCBI taxonomy): domain Eukaryota; kingdom Metazoa; phylum Arthropoda; class Insecta; order Lepidoptera; family Geometridae; genus Hypomecis; species Hypomecis atomaria. The sequence continues at coordinate 3,315,629 of OZ023295.1, read as the reverse complement.
GATTCGGATTACGAAAAGGTACGTTATAACGTTACGCTACGTGTATTTGAACTGTGGATTTAGCATGATTGACGTCATCGTTTTAAAACTTTTTTTATGGGCTGACGCACTGAGAGACGCAAATCTTGACGTACAATGCATTAGCATGGACTAGCGAATTCGTAAAAAGAACAAAAAGAGAGGTCTTTGAACTTTTCAATTTAGTAGCACTGAGTGCGAATTCGCGGTGCCCATAATAGACTGGAATGATTGGGACGCCAGGTTAATAAATAGAAGGCCAAATTTGAGGCCTGTCTAGAAACTATCGGCCACTCTCGCTCTTCCTCATTGAATTTCTGGTAGGATAAAAGTGACGAAAATAATCTTTAATGCACAAACATAGCAGAGTAATTTTTCAAAAATGGTTGGACAGCTAGTAAATCACCTTTCGTAAATCTAGATCTAGGACACGTCTGGGACCATATTTATAATTATATGTTATTTATACAGCGTAAAATGAACTGGATATCGTTATCAGACACGACAAGTACAGACCTATTAAATATACCACACCCATGCATGTATCGTGTTATGTGTACGTAATACATTGCCGTAATAAGCCAGGCATAACTTCAACGTCTTGGGGCCTTAATTTAAACGTTTGTTATGTGGATTAACGCAGTCGAGTGCCTTTGAACCTCAAGCCGGATAACCACCTGAATTAATTTACATGCAACCAAGTCTTACAAGTAACGAACATCGAAAAAACGCCAATCGCCGAGCGGATACCGCCGACCAATATATCACGCGATACACAATCGTAGAAAACGTCTGATATGAATTTTAAAACAGCAATTTAATATTCAAAATTGATTAAATAATCAATGAGGCGTACTCTAAAACAATATCGAGAAGCTTACGCGATTAAGCAAAGCGCGAGCGTCACGGCGCGCCGTTGGCATTAAAAAAACCTATTAAAATCTAAAAGCACGGCACGCGACTCCGGTCCAACGAACTACAAGCTCCGTATAGAACCATGCACTAGTTTTTTTAGGAGCCCCCTTTGAATAACACGTTTTTGTGCAAATCTTGCATTGCATCCATTGTGCAAAAGGAAACGGCTCGAGAAAAAATCCGGCCACACCTGGCCGAGACGCTGTCACAACTGCACTTCCAGAACGTCGTAACTCAACTTAATGGCCAGATCGTAAATCAAATATTTGCCCGCTATAAATAAGGGCCTAATTTCTTAATACGGAACTAGGGTACATCGGCGGACAATGCAGTCTTGAGGGTACAATGGCAAGACATTGAGTAACGAGACGAAATGGGGATCCAATTTTTTTCGCTGAGCAAACGCAGGTGATGCGTTGGGTATAGACATTGTGAAATTCAATTATTCGGCTATTGACAATACTGGAGCGTTTCCAAGTCATGAGAAGATAGGGTGGCGGAGTCGCCTAGGGGCTAAGGTGCCTATCGCGGGGCAAAGCGCCGGCGGCACACTGGAAATCGCTTCAGAAAACTTTTAATGGCAACGCTTTGGAACTTTCTAATCCGCATTATAAGAAATGATTGTTAGGGCGGTACCACACAATGGATAGATTTTTTTATTGTCTTTCCTTAAGCCAACTATTCAACGACGTTTTTGACGGGAGCGAATAACAAACGGACTTCAAATAAAGTCTGCACAAGTACATAATGTATTTGCAAAACTATTGCGAGGTAAAGTGAGACGCAGATTGCAAATAACTGTAAGCTTAAGCCGGATAAGAGTACAAGGATTAGAAATCAATTGTTATTAATATTTCTATGACGACTTAGAAGACGAGGGTGGTCTGTTCAGTGTTCAGTCGTAAACGAAACGACATCAACCATCCCTTGCTTTTCGCCTTATTCTTTATCCAAAAAAACAAACAAAAAAATGCATAAAACAGATAATATATGCTTTTTTATAATTATTTTTCGCCAAAAATGGCATAACCGACTTCAACCTACCTATTGAATACGTTGCTTAATTTCGGTGATTGTCAGCGATCATCGAAATTAAGCAAAGTTCCGCACGGTCAGTACTTGGATGGGTGACCGCGGGTGGCATTTTCCAACTGAGCGCTACTGTGGCTCGGATGACACGTTAAATTGTAGGCCCCGGTTGTTTTAACCATTTAGCCATATCAGAGGCCTTCAGGCGGCTTAAAAACTCTGACACCAGGGCTAGCCACCCGGCCTATACGAACTTACTTACTTACTTACCTACAGAATTCAATGGTTCGCACGGATCAATGTGTCATCGATTGTTATTGTGATTATTTTTCAAAAACTACTCAGCCGATTTCCGATAAAATGTATGAATGGGACCACCTCTGAAGTATGATCTACCAAACAAAAAAAATAATCATCAAAATCGGTTTACACTTGGCGGAGTAACAGAGTAACAAACAAAAAAAAACATAGGTAAAAACATAGAATTGAGAACTTCTTTTTTTGAAGTCGGTTAAAAACTAAAAAATTGAAAATCAGTCGAACAGTATATTAAAATACAATACAAGAACACTTTATTGACACACATATATAGAAAGGTACAAAAGGCTGTCTTATCGCTAAAAGCTATTTCTTCCATATTATAGAAATAGTATATTATAGTAAAGAGGCCATAGCTTTATTTTACGTAGGCACTTTATTATAGTATTTTCGGTATGTACGCAGCTTTACCACCTTCCCTTTAAGAGGTGTCATAAAACTGGCACTTTTGCAAATTGCTCGTATATTCCCAGAATAATAACCGAATGCCCATTTAGAGACCTTCTATTATGTTCTATTTTCATATCTAGTTACTTAGTTTTGATAAATGAACGATTTACGTGTTAGCATAAAGTTTATAAGCTATTTGTGAAATCGACAGACAGGCTATCTTAGACTATGTATCAAACAGTTTGTGAAAAAGTGGGAAAAGATACGAAAACATTTGGATTAACCTACAACTACATATTATTAGAATATTTAGTCTCTTCCACAGATTAACTCGGATCTGTGGTCTCTTCTCCTCTTTTCTAGCGAAGTGTTGATGTAGTACAAGGTTTAACCAAGATGAAAGAAAATTTTGCAAATAAATAGAATATCAAGCTAGGTCAAAATAACAGACCCCAGTATATCATCTAGATATGCGTGCTACATCTTAAGTCTGATCTAAGACAGCATCTTTGCTAAATATTCAGGCTAAACATACTAAGTAAGTTGAAATTAAATCGTATCTAATAAAACAACATGTTCCAAATTCAAAAAAAGCGCGGCAAAGATAATTGCGGCGCACTTATAAAGAGGACTAAAAACTCATTACTGCCCGCCAAAAGTTTCTAATAGAAAACACCACCTTTGGGTGCACATAATGGCGAACCAAGTCGTCCTTTTTGAATAGAATGATTCGATTCTATTCGATGGGATGAAAATACCATTAAATATCATTTTACGAATAAAAATAGTTCTCCTGATTCTTTGACTCAACTAGATTAGTCCACTTCGTAAAATAACAAAAAAAGGCCATGACATATCCTTTTATCCCCTTATTTGTCTAACAGCTTATTTAACAAATCTGACGTGTATCTGACGTACACAATTAAGGCCTGCATCAGGAAGTGGACACTAAAATCTATTTTTACTGCCGCACAATACTCCCGGTGACATTTACGATGTCTTTATTATGTGACACTCTAATCCGCCTCACTTCTGACTCGTAAAACTGTTTAAACTCAATTTGATATGTAATAAAACTTATTGTAATAGCTTAACTGTTGATGTAAAGCCTTTGTCAGACGGCCGCGGAGGTCGCGTACGAATATTTTCAACGTGTTTGAACAGGGATCGATTGAGATTTGATTTTAAAAGTAGAAACTGGGTTTGTAGTTGAATAGCCTTTATAGAAGTTCTGATCACTAGGAAAGGTTAGATTTAGACTTTACCCATATCTAAGATTTATAACTCTATCAAGAATTCATAACTTATGCTTCCTTGGTAGTTTTTAACCGACTTCAAAAAAGAAAGTTATCAATTTGACTGTATTTTTTTGTGTGTCTATGTAACACTATATACTTCGCTAACTTTGAACCGATTTTGACGATATTTTTGTTGTTTGGTAGATAGAAATCGGTTGAGCCGTTTTTGTAACATTAATCACATGATTGTGCTGTATTATATTATATTCATTTGCCATTAACACGAGATGAATGAATGAATGAATGTATTATATTTAACACTAGCGACCCGCCCCGGCTTCGCACAGGCGTATTATAAACCTTCCTCTTAAATCACTCTATCTATAATAAAAACTTAAATTAAAAATTTAAAAAACCCCCGACACAAAAACCTACTTTTGTAGAGTTTTTATAGAGTTTGTTAGAATTTTGGTTCTTCCATCCTCACTTTAACTCACCATAACTCTTAAACGGCTCAATCGGATTTTATAAAACATAGCTAAGAACACTCTCGACTAAGTCTCCTTTCATCCAAAAAAAACTAAACTGAAATCGGTTCAGTGGTTCGGGCGCTATGATGCCACAGACAGACAGACAGACACACAGAGAGACACACAGAAAAACAGACACGTCAAACTTATAACACCCCTCTTTTGCGTCGGGGGTTAAAAAAAATATCCGTATCAAAATCCGTTGCGTAGTTTTAAAAATACAATCATACTTGCGGACAGACAGCGGGAAGCGACATTGTTTTATACTATGTAGTGATAATACATCGATTCGAGCGCACTATTCGAATTTTGTACACGATTGAAGTCAGCTGAGCCATTTTTGGCAAGAAATAATTATTCTAGTCTGCTGTTGAACTTACACAGCATAAGTTATAAAGGACATAACACTTTATACAACTGTAACGATAATGACAGCTTCACTACATAGTATAAAATAAAGTCGCTTTTTGTCTGTTTGTTTGTCTGTATGCTTAAATCTTTAAAACTACGCAACGGATTTTGATGCGTTTTTTTTAATGGATAGAGTGATTCAAGAGGAAGGTTTATATGTATAATACACCTGTGCGAAGCCGGGGCGGGTCGCTACTTACCAGATAAAATGACTATCAGCATAACCCAAGATCAATCTTAATTACTAAGATAAACGTTCGAAAGATTCTATCGTAAACGTATCTAAAAAAATCATAAATAAATCACGTTTAACTGTTTGTTTACTATAAGTTATGTGTGAACCGAGCTGTTGAAAAACATCGATCGTATATTTTGGATTCATTCCTATACTATATGCATTTCCTAATGACGTTATAGGGGTCTTCCGGTGATGCTTTGTTTGTAAATATCATTATAATGCTAAGTCTGTGAGTCATGGGAGGTCAAAGACGCAGGTTTGTTTTGGATTTAAATTAGGTGATATCGTTTTTAAGGGTAGGTACAAGAAAACTCCTGACATGGACTTGAAAAGGTTCACGAAATATTTACTACGCACGCTTTTTATCTTTTCGAAATTACTGGCGTATTGTGAGTAAACCGGAATGTGTTGTTTTTATTCTGGTTTACAAATATAATGTGAAATTTTCATTGGGTCAGTGATGTAAGGGTATGGTTTAACGTAACGCTTTCTTATAATGAGAAGATTTGGTACTGGCTGTAGTTCTGTACCAGCCTTTTTAATAGTCCACTGCAGGACGTAGGCCTACCCACGAAGGGTGATTGGGCCATATCCACCACGCTGGCCCAGTGCGGGTTGGTGGATTGACATACGCCATCGAATTTCTTCTACGGACGTATGTAGATTGCCTCACGATGTTTTCCTTCACCGAAAAACCAGTGGTGTGAGATTCCGTACATCAATTCCGAAGAACTCATTGGTACGAGATCGGGATTCGAACCCACGACCTCACGATTGTAAGGCCGGTGTCATTACCACTAGACCACCACGGCACTTAACTGGCTGTAGTAATCGATGTGAAAAGAACAGCGTAAAACAGGCAGGTAAAGGGCGGACAGATGATCTGATTATTACAGCAGTGTTGCGCTGGATTTCTGCCGCTTACATTGATTTGCAGGATTGTTACCAGGTCTTATTGGTATAAGATCCAATTAGAATAAAATCAAATAAATACGGTCCAACAAGATGTTCAACCTATTTGACACTAACCGACAACAGCTCGGTTAAAACTGAAAGCGATAATGACGACATCCTCACGCGCCTTACCAAACTTTTACAAGTCTTTTTTCCTCCAATTTGGCCAAGATCCAGTGAGAGATCAAAGACCAAATCGCGTACCAACGAACTACGTAGGTAGTTCCGAACCATCTCGAGTCTAGTCACCTTTTGAATGACATAATAGACGGTATGAATGCCGAACGGAATGAAACGGTAGAGCATGTTCTATGGTACCTATTGCAAAGCAACTGAAGAAATTTGCTAACGGAATGCATGATGCCTCTGTAATTTCATCCATATCGCCATCTCACTACACAATCCAAGCCACAGACTGGAGCAGTAGTGAGAGCGGTCCAGAGCCATGCTGTTATTTTAAATAGTTGTAGGTACTGCTTTTTACCGACTTCCAAAAAGGAGGAGGTAAGTACTATGTTCGTCTGTACTCTGATGTATTTTTTTCTGTGTCTGATTTAAAATTTTTTTTTTTTTAGTTAGAAAGAGTATACTGCCGAGGTTGTCCTATTTAAATTTTATCGAAATCGGCTGAGCCATTTTTCATAAATCAACAAAAATGTACTTACATGGATGTTATCGATTCGTGCAAATTATTCAAATTCTTAGACCTTCAAAGGTCTGTGGATGATTCAATGCTTTTTATGTAGTATTGGTGTAGTTTTGTTGTAGTTAATAAAGGAACTTTTGCCCGATTAAAAAAAAATCAAATTCTGTACACGGTGGAAGTCGGTCTTGCGTTTTGTTTTCAAAAAATAATTATGAACTCTACTGTGCTGTGAGCACCCGTGTCTCCAGTAGGTACTTAGAAAGTTTTTCGCCCAATCCAGAAAACTTAAAGTCAACACATTCTATTTGTACGGCAAAAGTAGGCATAATACTCCTTAGGGAAATTTTCTAGCAACTCCAATGATAGATAGATAGGAAGTGTCGAACCATCTTGAGTCTAGTCACCTTTCGGATGACATAAGGTATGACGACAGCATACCAATGCGTTTCCACCGAGCGCCACGGTCGCATTCTAATTAGTTCACCGAAATACGAATTCCGAGTGGATCGGGTATGCGGGGGTAAAGTCCGTCTAATAATACGCAAATGAGAATTTTATTTAATCAAAATGTTTGAATTTATTTATGGAATTCGAATTCTAAAGTGTTTTGAGTATAGAATTACCTGAATTCGATCATTTTGAGCGGGGTCCGAATTACGGGCCTAAAAACGTATAGAATTTTTAATTTTTGACCGACGAACCAAACCGGATGAGGTATTAAATTCGACGCGTATATTTTTTTTTATGTACTTATAACCACTCATACTTTTTTCGTAGTAAGTAAGTAGTCCGATTTCAATAATTCTCTTTTATTGGAAAGAATATACTTTGAAATTGGTCCCATTAAATTTTTATAGATATCGGCTGAGCCATTTTTGATAAATCAACAAAAATGTGAAAAATGTAACATCGATCCGTGCGAACTATTCGCGAATTCTGTACACGGGTGAAGTCAGTCATGCTATTTTTTTGCGAAAAATAATAATAAAACTTGTACCTAAATCAGAATATTATTGGCCGAATGGTTTCTCTTTTAAGGAGTGATATAGGAGAAACTTCTTATAAGACTAGGTAACTGTTCAAACCAATCAGTACCCTTAGTTTGAGATTATTTATAAACAGAAACTACAGAAGTTTCCGAGCGGCATCCATTTTCGTAAAGCGCCCCTAGCGGAAACGAGAAAGAACTAACAAAAATGTATGAAACCGCACGAAACCGATAATAGTTTTTGTTTATTATACAAACTCATACTAAGGCCTTTGTAGTAATGGGATATAAAGGGAAAACACGCAATAATCATATAAGAATTCAAATATAAAAATTTATGTTATTTGACAATAAGAATAAATAATTTTCTTGCATTTTGTTTTCATTGAGATACGTCCCTATTGTAAGGCATATAACAATACGTACTAAACCTACTTACATTCAAATTCATTAGGTAATTATTATAAATAGGTGTTTACGAGTAGTATTCTTGTTAGAATTCTTCTGAAGACTTAGACAAAGTGGTTTAAAAGACACGAAAAAAGTGATTTAGGCAAAACGAACACTACGAATGCTTTTTAATTATTCGCGAAGACGATTGTCAAAAGTGGTAATTGGGTTACGTATAAAAATAACCTAACAACACAAGACTTAATTCATGGCAATAGTTTAACTAATTAGTCTTTTTTTTACTTAATTAAATGGGGTCATTCAATTAAGGGGAATTACGGTCAACAGCCACAATACCTACATTCCACTTGAATTATTATACTTATCTACTTAATTAAAATAGTTTTAGACTTCTTAGAGTTAGCGGAAGAACTACCCCAGGGAGCAACTTAGCATGAACGGCCAAAACAAACAAAATGCATCCATTAAATTCTATTTCAGACTTGACTACTATCATATTATTATTGCAACATTAAAAAAATAAAGCATTGTTTTAAAACCTTCGCATTAAGAGCCAGAAGAAACATCAAGTTTCTCGGATTCCATCTATCTTTCTATCAGCCGTAGGACGTCCACTGCTGGACATAGGCCTCCCCCATAGATTTCCAATAAGGCCGGTTGGAAGCGGCCTGCATCCAGCGCGTTCCTGCGATTTTTATTATATCGTCAGTCCACCTAGTCGGTGGACGTCCTACGCTGCGCTTGCTGGTCCGTGGTCTCCATTCGAGAACTTTACGGCCCCATCGGCCATCCGTTCTTCGAACTATGTGTCCTGCCCATTGCCACTTTAATTTGCTAATCCGCTGGGCTATGTCGGTAACTTTGGTTCGTCTGCGGATCTCCTCATTTCGGATTCGATCCCGCAAAGAGACACCGAGCATAGCCCTCTCCATAGCACGTTGGGCTATCTTGAGCTTATTCACTCTGACGTTCGGATTCCATAACTTTCAAAAATTCTCACCAAACCCATCAAAAACGGCCAAAAAAGTCACAACACCGTGTCGCACCTACGTAAATCTTCAGAAACACATTGAAACGCCTTGTTCGAGAAGTATTTACACCGTTACCGTGCACATTCGTTTTTATGAACGGCGTATTGGAGCGCGAGATATACTTCCTTAAAGAATAAGCACCCTCGTGAGGACTATAACGGCAGAGGAGGATATTTGCAGAGATTCTTCTACCGCTAAAGTAAGTAACTCCTGATTCTATACAAACGTCGTATAGACATATGTATGTACGAAGCGGTTTGACTCAACATTTCTAATTCATACGGCCAGGGAATGGAAGAGAGAAAGAAAAAGCTTTAAAAGCTAAAGCTTTTCAAAGTTAGAGTAGTAAGTGTAAATCTGTGTGCTTTATTTTATCACAACGTCACTTTGCTTCAACTATCGGGCGAGTTGGTGGTCAATCTCACACTTATTCTCGTTAAAAAAAACAATCATATTAGATAGGGAGCTGTATTTCTGTATCTACTCTTATCGGATTCCCCATCTTTAACGGTGACAGATCAACGGAATAAAATATCGAGTTGGATAAATTTCCGGTTTCCATTTGTGGAGTGCGGCTGCGTTGGCAGGTATTCAACTTTTCACACGGATTGGATTCAATAGCCGGATTTTTATAGCTTTAAGGCTTTGAAGGACTTTGAAGTGAATTGATGAACGTAAAGACGCATCTTGAACGTATACTACGCGTTCGAATAAAACAATAAATGCTTCTATTTTCTTCAATGCTTCAAAAGTGTAATTTGGTTTGGTGTCAATTCATGGTATTATTTTAATTGAATAGCAGGTATTTTAATTTTTACTAAAATCTAACATTACGTACCTAAGTCCCGATTACAGATATTTTGAAATCATGGATAATTTATTTATTTCGTATGCTAAAAAATACGGAAAATTTAAAATTATTATTCCAAAACCAAAACGGGCAGTGCACCTGTCCCTACCAGAGATAGCTCGGTACCCTACGGGTACAACTAAAACTACAAAAAGTGCACGTTGTTTTTAAATTTTCGCGATTTGAACACAGTACATTATAAAAGTGCACTTATCCCTAGCGAGCTACCAGGGGGCTAACAGCACTAGCCGAAAAAATCAAGATGTTAACGTAATAGGTATATTTACAAAAAAAAATGTAAATATTTTCTGATATAGGTACTTACTCGATACGAGGTATTCATTCTATAGCGGCGATAAAAAGTAGATATTTTTACAAAAACTTAATTATGTTTTCCGATATACCAACAAAAATAAAACTTTTGTTCGCGATGTATACCTACCTAACTACGAGGTAAGTAAGTACTTATTCATTCTACAGCGACGATATAACTCCAAAGGCCAAGTTTAGGCCAGTCTCCCCCGCCTCAGTGATACCGGTTCGCGTAGTAACGTCTACGACCGAGGTTCAAGGTTGCCATATAAGTAAGTAAATTATTCAAATTGCATAACAACCAGTTAATTTACGAGTTTTACGACGTTTCTCGCGTTTTTCGCGGACTGGTTGTGGGAAGTACCTACTACACCTAGTAACATAGAGACCTACCCGAGTATAGTGTTGCCGACGTAGCCAGTTTATCGCTATTTAGGTTACTTGAAAGGCGTCGCAGCGACGAAATATCTTAACTCGTTGCCATTTAGGCTACTTTTGAAAAGACACGGTATCGGCAGGGTCAGTCTTCGGATGGGTGACCGCGGTGGTATTTACAACTGAGAGCTACCATGGCTGGGTTGACACGGTAAATTGTAGGTACCTGCCGATTGTTGTAACCGTTTAGCCGTCTCATGGGAATTCAGAAGGCTTAAAAACTCTTAGAATGGAAGAGTTATATTATAGGTACATTTTGATTGGCAGGTCTGTAATCTAAGTACCAGGTACTCCACAAAGTGTACAGGCATTTTCATCGTCCACGCTGGCACTGTGCGGGTTGGGAGATATTGATCACAGCTACGAAGAACATGTTTTACTGTTGGTAAGGTAATGTTCATCATATTTACTAATGTAATGAAGTACATAACTTACTAAGCATCTAATAATTTTTTGGAACTTGTTTTAGATTAACCTAAAGAAATTATATTTTAGCTTTGGTTATTTTACCGCAGAATGCTTAAAACATAAGAAGACTTTACGGAACATTTAGCATTTTTAAAACACGTGGCGCCATCTAGTCAGTTACGAAGAAAATATAAACTGTGACTACTCGACGCTAGATGTCACCCTACAAATCCTCAAGTAGCGACATCTGACTTGTACCAACAAAAAGTAACTTTTCACTTACCAGCGCCATCTAGCGGTGAGTAGCAGAACTAAGACCACACTTGGCCAGCGGCAATTCCAAAGCGACATCTATGAGAGAACACTGCATCCAATTTTCACATTTTTAACACTTTGGGTCACTGTTGACATCCACAATAATAAATTTTTAATATTGCACGTTTAAAATTAGGCGTAACACAATTCTTTCCATTTTGTGAAACTAATTTACAATTTGTGACACACTTACAGCACTTGCACATGTGGTATTTTATTTTTGACGAATTTATCTGAAACAAAAAAAAAGGTTTATTAGAAATTAATTATCTAAGATCTAATTACTAAAATTACATGGAATATTATGTCAGTAGCTAAACAAAATTAGATTTTAAGTTCACTCGAGTTGGTGTGCATGTGTTATTTTTTATTTTATGTCATTAAAATGTCTGTTGTAAATATACTACAACACAGTTTTAAAAATAATAAAATAGAATGAACAAAATAAGTCAGCCCATATTTCAGAGTAATAGGCTTTTTAAATTTTTTCATATTTTTTTGGTTAAAACTCATTTATTATCAATTCCACTATAAAGTTTTTAGAATGATTGTAGAACTATTTATTTTCCAGGATAAGTTCTAGCTACACACTAGCACAGAAAGTTTTGCTTTCCATAGAGTATACAGAGTAAAAAGGCATTCTTTCAGCCTTTTGAGACTGAAATAAAATGTCATCTGTGTTTGTCATGCATAGGCTGAATCTAAGTTCCTGGCGGCTGTGAAGTTAGCTACAAGCTGCACATAACCAAATTCTGCCTGACGTTCACACATAACAATTATGTTAAGATTGGGTTTCAACCAGCTAGTAGCAGCTTAGTGTAGGTTATAGCTTGTTACAGCTGCTAAGTGATTCGGCCTATAATTGTAATTCAGACACAAGCTATGTAATAATAGTCAAAATTATGCTAGGACACAGAGGCATGCTTCATCATTTTAAAGAATTTAACTGTATTGAGTTGAAAGTCATACAACTTGGCGGCTATGATGTCTGTCTCAACTTCATCCATGACACTGTTGCATTTTGATGCATGTTGCATGAGGTGTCACATCTAGGTTATATGTGCATTGTATTTTTTGTTTTTGATTGAATTGTTAATCCAGTGAATTTAATGTGGTGTGAAAACTACTGTAATATTATTTTTTAAATACACCACCCATAAATTAATCATTTGCCGGTAGTATTGTTTCAGTTACATCAGAATAGAATATTTATTTAATGCATTATGTAGAAAACTATAGATTTAAACATGTTTCTGTGCTCTGCTTTGTTGATGACTTTTTTTAAACCGTTTAAATAACACAGGCTATTTCTATGAAGATTTGAAAGTAAAAATAAAATTATGGATGATCTAAACCATTTAAAATTTCATTAAATTTTGATGTTTAAATTATTTTACTGTATTGTTATATTATTTACTGAGATATAAAGTGATCATATATCGACTTATGTAGACGTATATTTAATAAGATATGTATTATAAAACACGTTCAAGAACCGATCAAGCAAAAAGTACATGACCTTATTGAATTTTGGAATAGTTTGCAGTCAGTGTCTGTTTTAATTGGAAAAACTAAAAACAAAGCTCAATTAGAGACAGATACATACCACAAACACTTCATCCGACAAATCCTCCGAGCGAAATACAGGATACATGATGGTAACAGGTGGATTGGGAATAACTTGATTCCAACCTAAGTTGATAAGTTGCGCACCACTTTCGAACCACGTTTTACACCAAAAACAGGTGTGACTGGACCCGATTATGCGAGAAATTACTTACAACTGATATTCTTTAGTTAATAGGCACTTTAACACCCTACTTTAGGACTAGAATCAAAGAACTAGCCTGAAAAACTGCAAGCACGTGCACATCGCAGTGCATTTACATGCACCAATTATTTTTATTCACGGATCACTTTCTCGGCGCGTAATAACAACTGGGGTGGACGGAATGTATAAAGACTAACTGCATCTTTAATTTCCAAGCGATTTAGCACGTGAAAATTATAACCAATTCGAATTACAGCGGCTGAAAAAACTACACAAAGAAAACATATGATCGATCGGATCAGTTTTGAAGTGCCACAGAGTGAAGTGCACATGGAATTGTCTATGTTTTACTTGACATCTGTCAGAAAACGAATGAAATGATGGGATTTATTTGTTATCTGCGACCACCCATTTGATTTTAAATCGCGACACAGGAAAAACCCCGGATTTTAGCGTCCAGAACCCGGACATATATACAGATTAACAGTTTTTTGTTTTACCGTGGAAACTGCGCTTTGGTTTACGCTTCTCGGACGCCCTCTAAACTAGGACAAATCCGGGGAAACCCGGACGGATGGCAGCCCTAAATATAACCATGGCAAAAATAACATCTATCCGTTGCTCTATTGCTGCGTGAACGAGTAACAAACAAACTTAAATTCACAATTAATTCACATAATTATATAGTATTTTTTGCCAAACTATAACTTATATCCTTTGTATAACGCGAAGTTGAACACTAGGTAATAGTCGTAACGACTATTGTTCCGACCGCAATCGGCGGTTTTTCTCAAGTTGTTGAGTGCTAGCACGTGGACTCGTCTGGCAATGCACTCAGTGCATAATTTTATTTCGATATTTATTTATTTTAGATAAATCATAATATATATCGTACCGTAATTATAATTAGAACATTAATTACATATACTCACCGCACATAAGTATTTGCACACGTACTTACACTATCACTCGCGCACAAACACCCAAAACCCACACACACACACCACAAACGCAAATGCTCATTTTTGTATTGTATAGTGACTTCTTGGTTTGTATGTATTTGCAAAATCACCTGCTCCATCTAGAAGACCTGCCTCAGGCTGCCTCTGCCTTTTGCAACACAGTTTTAAACTAACATAAAAGGCAGAGCTACTTAAAATTTTATTGTACTTTGTGTTTGTTTTTGCAATAAACAACATCTTTTTCTTTTTATAGCTTGTTTACTGTGGTTAATGATTTAATGTGTAATAGTATTTTATAGAAACAACATAAAAATTACTTACCAACAATAGAAATGCCAAGAAATGTCTTATTATTGTAGTTTCAAAGGAATATAATTTTATGATGCCAACAACACCGCCTGAAACAGAAATGAAGTATTTATGACTTGGACTTGCGTTGGATATGCCACTAATATTTAAAACTAAACTGATAGATCTTACCGATTCAGTTTCAACCCAAAGACTCTCGAATTCTTTTTCAAATTTACTGACGATGTTAGGATGAGATGTAACAATAACACTTTCGTGATTTGAAACCATGGCTTGTGTGGACCAGTTTAATGATCCTGACATTACAAAACCGCTAATTGGTTTTTGTTTCATTATTGGTCTGATGAATCCTTTTGAAAACTGTGCATGTACATTCAGTTTTTCAGCATATGATTTTAATATCCTTTTTCGTCGCACAGCTCGTGGCCCGTCAACAATGCAAAACTTATGATGCATTAAAATAGATTTTTTATTAGTCTGTACCTGGATAAAACCTGAAAACATAAAATGGTAATTTTTTACCTAGTACATTTCACTGTATCATAGTTTATAAGAATTAGTAAAAAAAATAGCATGTTCCATAGGGCTTTGATAAATTTCTAAGTCAACTCACTATATTCTTTCAGTTTTTTAATTTGCGATGGTGGCGCATCTGCCATATCGCTGTCAACAAGTATTCTTACTAAAACGTGTTTTTGTCCCAATCTCACAATTTGTTCTGTTATTTCATTGCTAGTTATTAAATACATGCACACGTCCAGAGTTTCACGCGCTGATTTTATGTATTTTATTAACTTAAAGCAATTCAATTCTCTACTTTCGCATAATGTTAAATCTTTATTGGGTGGTACCCTTATCGTGTGACGAACAACATCGTCGGAAAACAATATCACATCATTTATAATAGGATCCGCAAGGTCACAAGTAGTATCATTTTTGCACTGTGAATCTGCATCCTCTGCGTGGTTAAAAAAGTAGTTGAATAATTTCTTTGCCACATGTGATGCGACAACAATCGTAGCCGTCGATGCCAACAAAAACTTTGCACTTTTCCAATTCATTTTCTTATGTTTTCACTAATTCACTGAAAAAATATATTTATCTTTTTACTATCAAGTGTCCACCATGATGTTCACGCACATTATAAAACATAGGTCTTAGGTACACTTTGATAAAACTGTTATTTGACTACCCTCAACATTATAAAAAATATCCTGTCAAAGAGCATTGTTTTCTGCCCACCTGCAATTGAAAAAAAAAATTAATTAAACGTAATTTATTTTTTTATAATAATTATAAAAAAAAACCTCACTTCACTACCTCATTGAGTAATATTGTATTTTGAGATATTTTATAGGTAATTTATTAATTTTTGTGTCATGTAAAATATTTTAAAAATTGTCTTTGGATTCTTACAATCGATGAGTTCTGTCCGAAAATTGAGATTTATGACACACACACACAACTCGCGCTAATAAGAACCAAAACAGTTCAAAGCAACATTAAAAGTACTATGTTGGCTTTTATTTCCACTAGTATCTCAGATTTCCATTGTATTATATTTCGGACTTTCCAGTTGAAACCTCTATTCTTTTCTTCATTCTTACTTTCGGTCATTCATGTTCATTCATTCATTCAATCGAAAATAAAAACAAAAACATTTTCACAATAATAAAATAATTTAAATCAAAGTACATTTGTAGCTAAACTAATTATAATTATTTGAGGCTAATGTGTTATTCTGTTGTGAATTAGTGTGGATAAAATAACTCGCTCAATCGTAAACTCGCGTCAGAAGATCAAAATGAATCTACGCCTAGTTTAGCAGCCAGAAAAATGCCGAAAATACCTTACAAGCCCGAGAAATCGGGTGAAAATGATAATGATTACGAGATAGTGTCATTCGAGGATTTTTGCGACAAATCTCCGGGATCGAAAACTGATTTGTTGACGTTGAATGATAATATAAACTATCGCCTTTGTTTCGAGGGTGACAAGAAGGTCAAATATTCCGAGGGTGCAGGAGAGTCTTCTAGGGACACAGATCAGACAGAGACGTCCCTGAGTGGACCTAAAGGTGTAAGCGTTAAGAGGAGGCTGTCGAACACGTTTGCTCCATTTGGGAAGTACACTGGGAAAGGAGGGAGATCTCCTTTGTTTAGCGGCGTTATACCGAAGCCGAAGGAAGATGAAGATTCTACTACCACGTCTAGGGATCATAGGTATGTCATTATTATTTCAACAAGCTTGCAGAAAATCCTTTATAATTTGTGGTTGACATTAAGCGGGTTGCAGATAGAGAACCAAGTAAATTTGGCTGGCTATTGCTCGAAATCAAAAATCTAAAACTGATTTCCACCGTAGGCTTTAGTTGATGCACTGTTGTGCATAACTGACCTAGGGCCTCGGGAGCCTAGTGGAGCCTTGTGGAGGCCTCAGGGCAACAAAGGAGTGGATGCCCCTTGGTGACAAATAGAGGAGTAATAGAGTCCTTTAAGATGTGTAGTAAATTCCAAGTATTTATCAGGACGAATTTTTGTCTGGTATTTTGATAATATATTGACTGCCTGATTATAGTGAACAAATATAGATTAATTGTTTTTGTCAATATGTAAGAATAATAAAGTTAATAATATCTCTACAAAGTACTGTAGGTAAAAGTAAAACAGCGAAAAAAATTAAAAGAATAAACAAGAAAATTATTTGGTATTTTTACTCAATAAAATTTGAAAGAATAATTCTTTCGAAATAATTATATTGTGAAGGACTCTCTATTGTGAAAGCCCGGGCAGCTCCACAAATCGGGCCTCGAAGTGACCACTATTTTGGTTTCTAGGTGTATGTACCTCATTAACACTACCTATTTGTGGCCTCTAAATGAGATTTTGTCAATTTAAAACAATCAGTTTAACTACAAATACCAAAAAACCCAAAAATAATTAAATTTCTCATATTGACCTAGCGAAACCACCGTAATGTGTAATGTATCTCTAGAAAGTTGATTATATATCCTAAAAATCTTCAAATGCAAAGTTATGTTTACAGTTTTATTAAGAACAAGCATCGATTACATGAAGACAAATTGTTATAATAATATGTAATTGTATCTAGACATGCAGCAGCATGTCCTGCCAAGACAAATAAAAAGGCGATGCAGCATCCATGTGTGATAGGTATTACATAAATCTTAGTCTTAGATATCCAACATCAAACAATGGTGTAGTTACCCACTGACATTCCTATGGACTAATGACCTAACTCGTTCAACCTTAATACTGTTTTTGTATTGTCTTAAATAAATAAAAAATAAATAAATATCCTTTATTCTCTAATATCGAGCCTTATAAAACATTGTTCATATTTCTACATATTTCTTAAATACTTGGTTGTCCACCCTGGACATAGGCCCCCTGTAGACGTTGCCAGTGCTCCCTTTCTCTGGCCCTCTTGCGCCACCCTGGCCGCAGGTCATCTTCCTATCTTTTCTGTGGTCGTCCCTTGATCTGCTTCCCGTCTCTTGTATTGTCGTACCATTGTTAAAAAGAAACAGACAGCTATTTTGACGATCCAATGAGTCGGATTCCTACAATTTGATAGATCAGCATTTTTGCCATGCATAGATTGCTCAATTTTAGATTATCTTACCATTTAGTTTATTACTCACACTTAAGGGGGCGCCTAATGCCAAAATCAAGCGAAAGGTGTACTTTTAAAGACGTGGTGTAAAGATTACGAACATAAACATCCATATTAAAAAAATACTATAGGAAAGAAAAAAATCTGAAGTAGCAGAGTAATCGCGTAGAATTTTGGAAAATAATATGGTTACTTTAGAAAAAAATGAAAACTTCGCATCATAAAAAAGTACATTTTATTTCAAATGCTCGAAATTATCAGCGACAACACCACATTATTTTTGACAAATTATGTAGCTAGGCTAATGTTCTAGCCGAGTAATCAATTAGTTTTTTGATTGCATGCTTAAATTTTGAATAAATAAATAAAATCCCACCTAAAAATATAATCTGGAGCTCGAAGCCAACATCGTCGTAAACTGTGTCATGCGATTTTCGACTCTAAACAAAGACGCATAGATGATAGCGGGCGATGCAAGAAGCGCGGGTAAAATCTGTTTTTTTCCTAGCATTAGGCGCAGCCTTAAGTAGATTTAAATCAAAACAAGCCTATGTTTTCTTTCTCTGATAACTATCACTCTGACCTACGACCCCTATATTTATATGACCTATCACATGATTCAGATTTAAAATTAAATTCAGATATAAAAGTAAAATTGTCCGCTCATTTATACAGTTAAAGAAGTGGCAAATTATAGCCTCTTTAACTGTTTTTGTAATTTATTTAGTAAAATATCATTATAGTGAATACATACGGTCTGTGTTTAAATATACAGGGCCATAGGTATTAAACGCAAAACCTTTTAGGGGGGTCTACTTAGTACATTTAGACAAACAACTTTTGTACTTTGAATTTTGAAAATTCGCCAAAAAAAAATCGCTTCTCGATACATTTTGTCGCGTTGGCGAACTTTTTGTATGAAAAAGCTGGTTTTTACTTCGTGATTTTCCAAAAGTCCTAGAACAAAAGTTGTTTGTCTAGATGTACTAGACCGGCCCTTAAAAGGTTTTCCTATGACCCTGTATAATACGAATGTATGGACTTCGAAACAGATCCAGATCCCATTTTATTCGCCGCAGACAAAGGTAATTGAAATCGGATGTTTTAAAGGTTCCATAATCCATTTACTAAAAACATTTGTTACAGGTCTAACATAATTCTGTAATTTATTCAGTACTAGCACGGTAATGACATCTATTACCGTGGTACTAGCGACCCGCCCCGGCTTCGCACAGGTGTACTCGTATTATACATATAAACCTTCCTTTTAAATCACTCTGTCTATTTTAAAAAAACCACATCAAAATCCGCTGCGTAGTTTTAAAGATATAAGCAAACATATGAACAAACAGCAGGAAATGACTTTGTTTTATACAATGTAGTGATAGTCATAGACAGTCTAAAATACAATAGTATGTACAAAGTTTTATTGAGTATCAATTGTTTGTTGAAAAAAATCTTTTTTTCCCTACTTACTGACTTGTTCTTAACCATTTGACCAAAATTACCTGTACTTGACCAGCATTTTTGGGTGCCCGCGACGTCTTAATAGTCTTCAAATAAGTTCGAGTCGGACTCGCGCACGAAGGGTTCCGCACCGTATGGAAGCCCCCTTAATATATTTTATTTTGATTTATTAAGTAATGATTTTTAGAAGAAATATACCACTTAATATTTCAATCATCCTGTCACCGTTATTAATATCGAGCAAAAAATGTCTAAAAATTTAAGCTTGTTGTGTTGGAAGCCCTCTTAATTTTTTTTTCTATTTTTAGTATTTGTTGTTATAGCGGCAACAGAAATACGTCATCTGTGAAAATTTCAACATTCTAGCTATTACAGTTCTTGAGATACAGCCTGGTGACAGACACAGAGGCGGACAGCGGAGTCTTAGTAATAGGGTCCCGTTATTACCCTTTGGGTACGGAACCCTAAAAACCAAGCTCCATAGCATAAAATTTAATAATAATTATTTTTCGCAAAAAATTGCACCACCGACTTCCACTGTGTACAGAATTCGAATTGCTTGCACGAATTGATGTGACATTCATGTACATTATTGTTTATTTATCAAAAACGGTTCAGCCGATTTCGATACAATTGAAATGGGACCACCATCCTTTCGCAACAAAAATGAATTATTTAAATCGGTTCACAATTGGTGAAAATTTCAAAGAACATACCTACATAAAAAATACATGTAGATGAACATAGTACCTCCTCCTTTTCGGAAGTCGGTAAAAAAGTTAGGCATCATAAAAAGGTTCTAAAGTCTGTTATAATAATTTATAATACTGTTTTTCAGGTACTCGAGATTTTCCGAGCGGCGCAATATATTCCGTCGCCTGTGGGAGTACACGCCGAGCGTCGGCTCTGGAGTCATGGGGGTCGCGCTGGTGTGTGCCATCTGCGTGGCGGCCTGGTGGGCCGTCAGCGGAGCCCTGGGCGGGGACTGGACCGACCAGCATTACAAGTGAGTTGACACAGAGGCAGTGCTCAACAAGAGATTCAATATATTCCATCGCCTGTGGGAGTACACGCCGAGCGTCGGCTCTGGAGTCATGGGGGTCGCGCTGGTGTGTGCCATCTGCGTGGCGGCCTGGTGGGCCGTCAGCGGAGCCCTGGGCGGGGACTGGACCGACCAGCATTACAAGTGAGTTGACACAGGCAGTGCTCAACAAGAGATTCAATATATTCCGTCGCCTGTAGGAGTACACGCCGAGCGTCGGGTCTGGAGTCATGGAGGTCGCGCTGGTGTGTGCCATCTTCGTGGCGGCCTGGTGGGCCGTCAGCGGAGCCCTGGGCGGGGACTGGACTGACCTGCCCCCCGACCGCCTAAGCAATAGCAATCGTAATAGCAATCGTTTATGACTTCATTTTAGACATTTGGCACCGCCTATGTGACGTTAGCCATCAATTTCTTTGCGCGGATTGCGAAAGCAATCGTTGAATGAACAATTTTGATGGCTAACGTCACATAGGCGGTGCCAAATGTCTAAAATGAAGTCATAAACGATTGCTATTACGATTGCTATTGCTTAGGCGGTCGGGGGGCAGCTTTACAAGTGAGTTTACACAGAGGCAGTGCTCAACGAGAAATTCAACTCTCCACGAGAGATTCCACTTATTCCACCGTCTGTGAATATATACGTCGAGCGTCAGGTTTGGAGTGATGCTCCGCGGCTTAGTATGGAAGAGATGTTACCGTTTTTAGGGTTCCGTACCCAAAGGGTAAAAACGGGACCCTATTACTAAGACTTCGATGTCCGTCTGTCTGTCTGCCTGTCTGTCTCTCTGTCTGTCACCGGGTTGTATCTCATGAACCATGATAACTAGGCAGCTGAAATTTTCACAGATGATGTATTTCTGTTGCCGCTATAACAACAAATACTAAAAACAGAATAAAATAAATATTTAAGGGGGCCTCCCATACAACAAACGTGATTTTAGGAGTTTTTTTGCTCGCTATTAATAATGGCAAGAGGAATGGGGCTCCCTTACAGTATGGAACCCTTCGTGTGCGAGCCCGACTCGCACTTGGCCGATTTTATTGGTGTTTCAATGACCCTTTTCCCCTAACACCTGAACAAAAGACGGTCTCCATGAGGCTGATGACGCTGCCGCGCCGCTGCAGTTGTCGTGGCCATGTTGCAATGGTCAAACAACAAGTCGCAAACACTAAAAAGAACGTGAAGAAGGACCATATTTTGGTTTCCTGTGATTCCGTGTGTGTCAGTGTCCCCGTCTCACTATAATCCAAATGTTTGTGTATTTCAGGAAACTCTGGGAGCGTGCACACCCTGAGACTGTCAAAGCGCCAATAACTCCACTGCAGTTGGAAAAGGTAATGAACAGTGTTATACCTATTGCAGAAGATTCCCGCGAATGTTTTGCTGTTTCTCGACGCTTTATTGACCTTGCTCGGACGCACCCCAAAACAACAAAGTTGTCTGAAATCGTCCAAGTTGTCTGAAATCGTCCAAAATCGTAAAAAGTTTTCTCTCTATCGAATGCCTAAGGTGAAAAAGAAACAGAAACAGTCTAGTTAGGTATTATAGTTACGATGGCGCCTCTAAAATTGGGCTTATTGTGGACTAGTCACTAATGTTAATAACATATTCCACAAAAAAAAAACTTACCAATTATCGTCTGAAGGCTTCTGAGATGATTAAAAGGTTAAACATGTTTATTTGCAAATTAGATTTAATAATTACAAAAAAAAACAACGAATTTGAATGTCAATGAAGGCTTCTGAGATGATTAAAAGGTTAAACATGTTTATTTGTAAATTAGATTTAATAATTACAAAAAAAACAACGAATTTGAATGTCAATGAAGGCTTCTGAGATGATTAAAAGGTTAAACATGTTTTCTTGTAAATTAGATTTAATAATTACAAAAAAACAACGAATTTGAATGTCAATGAAGGCTTCTGAGATGATTAAAAGGTTAAACATGTTTTCTTGTAAATTAGATTTAATAATTACAAAAAAACAACGAATTTGAATGTCAATGAAGGCTTCTGAGATGATTAAAAGGTTAAACATGTTTATTTGTAAATTATATTTAATAATTACAAAAAAAACAACGAATTTGAATGTCAGTAAAGGCTTCAGAGATGATTAAAAGGTTAAACATGTTTATTAGCAAATTAGATTCAATAATTACAAAAAAAAAAAGCAATGACCAAAAAAACTACGAGTATTTTCTCCTATTTCCAGCCTGTTACTGAACACCGCTACCACGATCACAACAACCTTAGCACGAAGAACCGCAACTCTTCTGAACTGAAGAAGACTTATAAGAAGAGTGGCGAGAGAAACCCGGAGGAACTGAGGGAGGCTTGCGCTAAAGTTGAGGAGAATATGAGGTTCGACTGCTACCCGCAACAGGGCTCCAGTGAAGCTGAGTGCAAAAAAAGAGGTATGAAATTTCATTTTAAACTTTTTAATTGTTCGGTTTTCCCCTGCGTATTTTTTTTGGTTTTTGGGCTATCTCATAGGAGCTTTTTTTGTCGGGATAAAAAAAAGCCCTTGAAACTGTCTAGTCTTTAATGAGTAGCTATGCAAAAATCAAGTCGTTCCGTTTCTCCATTACTGCGTAAAAGAGTAAGAAACAAACGAACAAACACACTATGTAAAAAATCAAGTCAACCCATCCCTACTTCAACCTACTATTTTAAAATTTTATTTGCTGATATTGATTCATAATTTTGGCACATTTTTTTTTGTTTGTTTATTTAAAAATTTCTAAAATTCATTTGTTTTTTTTTTGTCTTTTCTCAAAGTTGTCAAAATGTATAATAATTTCAAAAATATATATTAAGTCAAAGAAAGCGCAAATTCTGCTCTTGGTAATCAATTTGAAAAGGGCCACCAAGAGACCGGCCTAGCCGAGTTTGGGGCCCGCTGTTAATCCTACTAGTTTTATTTAAATTCTCACGTTAATCATGTTCTGCAAACAATCTGTAGCAAATTCATTGCTCTGTAAATAAATGTTTTCTTTCTTTCTTCTTTCTTCCCTCAATCGTCATAGTGTAACAGAACAAATCAACAAACACGCTGTTGGATTTATAATATTAGTTAAGAATTTATTCATTACGAAGAAAAAATAAAAAGATGTCGTCGTGTCCACAACAACCTAAGCACGAAGAACAGCAACTACGCTCAGGGTCTAATATGTCGCACATAACACAAGACACGACTTTGTTCTCTAGGTGCATAATATACTACGAGTAGCCGTTTACTTGCAAGATACTAATTCAAACAATAAATTCCAGGGTGTTGCTGGGCCCCCGCCAAAACCCGCGGCGCGCCGTACTGCTTCTACCCCCCGCAATACAACATGTACCAATTCATCAACATGACGGAGGATAAACATTCGCTCTCGGTGTACTACGAGCTCGTGCGCGCTTCGGGCTACCCGGGTGACTTCAAACTCGTGCGGATGGACTTTAAATACCTGTCTGATGATGCTTTGCAAGTCAAGGTATGTTTTATATACAAGGCACTCATCATTAGACACATGTACGTATTGTGATGAACAACTTTTACTTTTGGACTGACAGTGAAATCGCAACATGAATCAAGTTCCATTTTAAAAGTTGGTCATAATGACCAGCTCGACTACAATTCTAATTCGAATTCTAATTCGTTGTAATTTTTAACCGTCTTAAAAAAAAAGTAGGTTCTCAAGTCGTCTGACCGTTTTTTTGTGTGTGTATATTATGCGGTTACTCCGCCAAATATGAACCGGCTTTGATGATTCTTTTCTTGTTTGGTAGATCATACTACAAAGGTGGTCCCATAATTATACATTTTATTGAAATCAGATGAGTATGTCAAAGAGTTATTTTTATAATAAACATTTCAAAAATTCGTCGCGGATGCAGGACTCGAACCTTGCGTCTTCGGATCAGAAGAGTAGTCATGATGATGAGTAGTCTTCAGATGAGTAGTCTTTAAAAAAATCAACTATAATGTGAAAATTACTATGTTGATAATAAATTTATCCATGCAAACTTTTCTAACTCAGTATACGGTTGAAGTCGGTTAAATGCCATTTTTGTCGAAAAATAATTATGTATTTATAAATTTCTTATTTGTTTTAGATATACGACGGGGAGCACAAACGTTTCGAGCCACCATATCCGGAAATATCGGCGGTGCCTAAAACTATAACCGAACTCAAGTACCGGGTCATCGTGGATGGATCGCTCACTGGCTTCAAAGTTATCCGGAACTCTGACAACGTCACTATGTAAGTAAGAACATGAATGTCACTATGTAAGTAAAAACATTAAAATTTTCTACCAAATAGAGATGTTGCGAATATTCGCATCCTCTCCCGTAGCTGCGAATCATTTGCATCGATTTAGACATCTGCATCCGCATCCACAAAATCAATGCAGACCATGATGCGGATGCTGATATGGCACAATTGCTTATTTACCTACTGTATAAAATAGATTATTGTAAAAAAAATAATTAAATACAAGCTTTTGAGATCCTGTATATTATGCAGCAACAGAGTGCTAGCCAAGACAAGTAAAATGAGCCCAAACACGACGGGTCTATCTTGTTTAGTACAGGAGTTCCTATGGTCATCTTCCGACTCCATCATCAGATAGCTCCATGTTACCATATTATTGCATTGTCACGCGATATACATATGCGTGCAAAGAAGGATGCAGCGAATGGACCTGTCGTTTTTTTTTTTTTTTTTTTGCAAGTAGGTAGAAAACAAAACATCATTTATAATAATGATATGTGCTCCAAAAATTTAGTGATTTTTTGCTGTTTTCATATCACTAATTAAAATTAATATTAGACCACCAGAAAAATTACAATGATTTTTTATTGTTTTAACATTATAGATTACATACATAAGAAGTGGCGGTATGAGCTTAAAGGCTTTAGCCTGTCTAAAAATGGGCACATTATTTAAAAAAATCACTCTTTTATTACTGTTGCTGTCAAAAAAAAAAAGGAAATGTCAAATTCAGTCGATCAGATGATGTATTCAGTATTGATGGTATTGACAGATTTCGTTTTCGGTATTCCGACTTAGCAATTTTTTGGAGGGGTTGATATATTTTCTTTTTCAACAGTTGGTACATGCTCCTTCCTTGACTCGTTTTAAATGTTTCAACTAGTAATTTTACGAACTGAGGTGTCTTTTTACATATTTTATAGAAACATACATTTTTGTATACTAAAAGATTATCAAAAAGAAAGAATACTTATATTTTTAGGTTTCACTCACTTTACTACTAACAAAAAACTGCAGTTGAAATTATCCGAGATATTCCTGATTATTTTGATATTGCTCGTAATAATCCTTAAAGGTGCTATTCGAATCTCGGCAGCAGGCTACAGCTACAAACAGCACTTGCAGCAGCTGCGCGAAGCCGGCTGTGGCTGCACAACTGAGGGGTTAGTCCAGGTTTACACGTAAATTGAAACTACAGCTGTTTCGGTATGGCCCTATACATTTTTGTACAGCGCCCCTAGCAGAAACGAGGAAGAACTAACCAAAATCTATGGAGCCACACGCGAACGCGAAAGTTTGAGTAAACTTCGCAAAGCCTGGACTACGAGTAAGGGCTCGGTTATCTATGTAGTAGTATGAATTTCTGCAAAAAAGATTCCGATTGCGGCTCCGGCAGCACGTGCTACCGAGCCTCAGCTGCGAGTGTTGTTCACCTGTTTAGACAAGTCCGACGTGCTGCCTGTCGCAGCACGTGTAGCCAACCTCGGAATCACTCTCGACTGCGGAAGCAGGCAGTGGCTGCATTTCAGATGTGTGTTACCTGCAATCGCGACCTGCATCCGCAGGCTGCGGCCGAAGTTCGAATAGCAGCAAGTTGTGGTTCTTATACTATTGCTAATGAAGTGGATGAATACCGAAATTCATTATCATTCATTTTTTCGTAGTACCAGCCGTCGTAGTTACCATTTAGCGCTTCTGGCGCGTTTTTGACGTGCTGATAGCGAATTTTTTCCAAAAGGAGTTGGCAGCACTGCTATGGTCTATAATTCTATAGATCAAAGTAGGTACCTATAGCTTGAAAATTGTTTTCGGTTTTTCTTATTTTAACTTCATTTTAAACAAACTTGTACATATCAGAACAGTTTTAGAAGCGTCATAAATTACTCTGGTGAAGATAACATTTTTATAAATGAGCTTGGGAGAAACTGAGTGTATTCGTACACAACAGGTATTCGTATGTATGAGCTGTCGACATCCTTCTTTCAGCTAAATCGGAAACCGGGAAGTTGGTCAAATTTAACTTGCAAGATGCCACCCGAACTTACATACGCAGGTGGTACATCAATTGCAAGTTAAGTAAAAGCCTGTAAAAAAATATTATAAAATATCACTTTTTAAAACAAGCTTTTGAGATCCTCTATTAGTGTAGCAGCAGACATTCCACCCGAACTTACATAGGTACATACATCCATTGCAAGTTAAATAAAAGCTTGTAAAAAGGGTCAATAGAGTCGAAAAAGCGCTCAGCGAGAAGAATTTAAATTTTAATCACCGATAACACGCAGATTTTTACCACCTCATCATCAGTGCTCATGTTGGCAGTAGCAAGCAGTATCCAGGTTGTTGTCGACGCGAGGATAAATAAAATGCAATAATTTAAGTAGAACATATAGATATTATATTTTCAAGATTTAGACAACACGCCTTGTAAAAAATAACAAAAAAGTACGCATTTTATAATTTCAAATAAGAACACCATTTCATAAAGAGTCTAACTTGCAGTGCATTTTTTAACCTCTTTCAACAGTTCTGAGCGAACAATTAGTAACGCAGATTTAATTTAAGCGCCTATGCGACACTGCGTAATGTGTTATATTCCGAAATAGTCGGTAAAATTACTTTTTGTGTACATACTTTGATTTTATTGATGTTATTAATACGTGTGGCTCCATGTATTTTTGTAAAGCGCCTCTGGAAATCATAACGATCTACCTAAAATATATGGAGCCAGACGAACGATATTAATTTCCGTTTACATTACAATATCATACTAAGACATAAGTTATTTCAAAAGCTAAATGTATTTTTCTCGTATTATTCTAGTTTCAACACCCAAGACGTCGGCGGGCTGATACTATCGGACAAATTCCTCCAAATATCGGCCATTTTGCCCACCGACCATATCTACGGTTTGGGCGAAAAGCGCGCTCGGTTCATGCAGGATATGAACTGGCAAACTTTCGCCATATTCAATAGGGACCGTGTGCCGGTTGATGGGGTAAGTTCTTGATTGTAAAAATATATTTTAGGTTTGTGTTGGTGATGGTGATGATAGATAAAACGAATTTCTTATTATACGAATGAAACAAAAATAGTCCCCAAAAAAGAGCGAAAATAATAAATAATTGGTAATGTCCACGGGTATGTCATTGTTTTTAAAAACTTAAGGTATGATTCCGATCTCCGCTGCAGGCAGCAGTGCTGCCGCTGCAGTGTTGCCGCTGCAGTGCTCCCTGCCGCGCTGATTCCGAGTACGGCAGCAGTGTCGCGCTGCACGTAGTGATGTGCTGTTGTATATTCATTCATTTGCTTTGTTGTTAGAAGATGTCGATTGATGATCAACTTTGATTTACCATATTATTGGAAGAGAAAGATGACGACGAACAGTGCATAAGCATTATGGTAATATCAAAATAAAGAGTCATGACGTCATACTGTCTACCGTTATAGCCCAAAAACTGTTGTAAATAAAACTTTTCAGTTAGTCTAATGGTAACAAAGGCCTTGTACTTATTAACAAGACTGCACCAACATTTTTTGTTCAGCTAAAATGAGATCTAATTGCATAGCTTTAAGGTAGCTATTTCATTAACAAGTTGTAGTGAGGCGAAACCGGTCGGAGCATGAGGGTCCGTTGGTGGCTGTGTCCTTGTCTGACGTCTTATAGACGTCTAACGTTAAAAGAGACACAGCTACCTGGGAACTCGCTGATTTAGACCGTTTTTACTGTCATTCGTGCGCAGTCTATAGTCTATTCGCCGCGACGAGTTAGTATAGCGCCTTCTCTATCGCACATTATCATACAAATGACAAGGACAAAAAAAAACTTTTTTATGGTCAGTGGGCGTTAACAATACCTTAGAAATGTAAATGCGTGTTCACACTGCGCTTCTTAAAAGTTCGCTTAGTTTATACCTGCGGCTTCATCTGTCGTATTTGAGAGCCAATTATTTGGTAAGATTTTTTTTAATATGTATTTTTCTAATAATTATAACTGATGCTATGAAGGAAAACAATAAAACCGTGTTCTTTTCTCAGCAGGTTGTTCGATATCCGCCATTAACGCACTATTTCAATTCACAATGAAAAGTCCGTTTCACAAGCCGCCAAGTCTTCAGGAAAGCAATTAATCTTAAAATCCAATACACAGTTATAGTGATAAGTACAAGGTCTTTGATTGGAAATCACATGCTTTATCTATCGCACTTTTCCGTAGATAAATGTATACGGGTCGCAGCCTTTCTATTTGGCCGTGGAGCACGACGGTGCGGCCACCGGGGCTCTGCTGCTCAATGCTAACGCTATGGGTATGGCTAATCACTTCTATTTCTTTATTCTACTTCATAATTATATCGTACACTACACATACAATTTATTACTTCAATGGTACGGTACACACAAACACAAAACAAACACCTTGGACCGCCAAAATATACATTTTACTGAAACATTTTTAATTTCTTCACAGAATACAAAAATATAAAATCAAATCAATTTATTGTAATCTGTGAAGAAATTAAAAATGTATTATTTACATACTAGATTTTGCCCGCAGCTTCCCCCGCATGATATTTCGAGGCCTTACCTTACTACCCTTAATAATGGAGGTGGAAAAAAAAAATTGATTTGACATTTGTTCGATTCGACAGTTCTTTTTTGACATTTCTTGGAGCGCACGCTATAATAGCTCGCAGATGGTAGATTTTTTCCTACTTACTTAACACTTATTGTTATAATATGGAAAATTTACGCAATATCATTATAATTTATAGCCTATGTGTTATTCTTATATACTCGTATAAGCTATATAATTGCAAAGTTTCATCTCAATCCGTTCAGTAGTTTTTGCGTGAAAGAGTAACAAACATCCATCCATCCATCCTTACAAACTTTCACGTTTATAATATTAGTAGGATTTATTTATTTATCATAGGTCATTTATTTATCTTAGCAACATACATGTATCTAGTGGTATCTCATTTTTATAAAACTTTGAACCTCTTACCAAGCTAGTATGTTCTATTTTTGCACCATATGGATTAAATCAAATCATACTTATACCAAGCGTTTCGAATCCACTTTCCTCATACGAAAAGCCAAACGCTTTGCCTGGAACTGTCTTCCCGTAAAAGTACAACATGGTTGTCTTCAAATCCCGAGTAAATAGGTATCTTTTGGGTAAGCGTGCTCCACCCTAAACCTATGTAGTCAAACTCAAACCTAAACGAAATATTAAATTTAAAAAAAAAACTTTTTCAACGAAATTTCAACCTGCCGTTAAAACAAAACACTACTCTACAGTACACAGTTTTTAACCGACTTCCAAAAAAGAGGAGGTTCTATGTTCGTGTGTATGTATTTTTTTTTGTGTATGTTCATCGATAATTTCGCCAATTGTGAACCGAATCGAAAAATTCTTTTTTAGTTCAAAAGGGTATACTCTCAAGGTGGTTCCATTTAAATTTTACAGAAATCGGCTGAGCCGGTTTTGAAAAAAACCAACAATAATGTAAGCAATTCGAGCGAAATATCCGAACTTTGTACACGATGAACATCGATAATTTCGCCAATTGTGAACCGAATGGAAAAGTTCTTTTTTAGTTCGATAGGGTATACTCCCGAGGTAGTCCCATTAAAATTGTACAGAAATTGGCTGAGCCGGTTTTGAAAATACCAACAATAATGTAAGCAATTCGAGCGAAATATCCGTATTTTGTACACGATGAACATTGATAATTTCGCCAATTGTGTACCGAATCGAAAAATTTCTTTTTTAGTTCGAAAGGTGGTTCCATTTAAATTTTAAAGAAATCGGCTGAGCCGTTTTTGATAAATCAACAATAATGTAAACAATCCGAGCGAAATATTCGAATTTTGAACACGATGGAAAGCGGTTTTGCCATTTTTTTGCGAAAAATAATTATTAACTACCGCAAAACTCAGACAGAGATACTGTAAGTTTTCTAATAAATTTATGTAATGTTTCAGACATAGTACTCCAGCCAACTCCAGCTATAACTTACCGCTCTATCGGCGGCGTTTTGGATTTCTACATCATAATGGCGGCCTCACCTGCAGCAGTCGTGTCTCGGTACACGGAGCTAATCGGACGGCCGCATATGCCGCCATTTTGGGGACTCGGCTTCCATTTGTGCAAGTAAGTTTTTTATTTAATAACGGTATACTAAGCGCCACACAAATCGGCGGATGAGAAGTTGGCCGCAGATAACACTTCGCCGTGATTCGCTAATTATTGCGCATGTGTGCACAATGTCGACACCGCGTGGCGTAGTGGTGAGCACGGGCGTAGGGAGCGCGCGGGAGGCATGAGGTTGGCGGGCGGGTGTGTCCCGACGTCTCGTCTTTCTGGCTCCCGCGCAAACCTGTATTTCGGCTTTTGCGCAGCGTTCTGCGCATAACTTCCCATCCGCCGATTTGTGTGGCGCTTAGTATACTATAATTGTAATTCTCGATATATTGACGACATCGTCAATATCGCGGGTCGAACCTGGACAAGATTGGCATAGGACCGAGGCAGATGGCACTATAAGAGAGAGGCCTATACCCAGCAGTGGAATAAAGAAGGCTGTGGTTGATGATGATGAAAGACACTATAAGTGTTATGGATTTCTACATCATAATAGCGGCCTCACCTGCAGCAGTAGTGTCTCGGTACACGGAGCTAATCGGACGGCCGCATATGCCGCCATTTTGGGGACTCAGCTTCCATTTGTGCAAGTATGTTTTTTTTTATTTAACAAAGGTACTATATTCATAATAGGGTATTACACTCATTTTTGAAAAGTATCTCAGTCAGATTCTGTTGGTCTAATAAACCACTAAAAAAATACGAAAAAATAAAATTCAATCGTAAGTGCTTTGAAAATGCATTTTAATTTTACAGTTTCAAAATTTCGCGCGTAATTTACGAAAACGATGGATGTCATTATTTTTTGTCTCTGTGTTCGTTAATGACGTCACTAGGCTATGTAAACAATGCGCGTAAATATTTTATTTGTTTTTGTGTGTAAGTTTGAGATTAAAGTTTAAAATGAGTTATTATAAATGGTTAATAATGAGTTATCGTTGGTGTGCTGTTCCTGAAATACTACACCGGACAAACTATTCAATGTTTACATAGCTGTATGACGTCATAGCACAGCGGCGACTATTTTATGCACAGATAAAAAAAACGGAATATTTTGTATTGATTTTTAAAATTCATTTTGTTATTTTACGATCTAAAACAAACATTTTCCGATTGCTTTTTGCCTAAGCTATCTCAAAAATACATTTACAGATATTTTCTCGGTCATAGTAAAATACCCTATTCTCGATATTGACGACATCGTCAATATCGCGGGCCGAGATATCGGCCAAAAACGTTTTTTCAAAATGGCGCTTGAAGCTTCACCTGGATCTGTCAGCATTTTGTGTATTTATGCTCGGTAAGTGATCCAAAAAAACCTTATAATTTTTTTTTTCGGAAAGAAGGGTGCAGAGATTCGACCTGTCAAAACATTTTGTGTTTTATTTTTTTGCAATAATGGAACAAAACATCTTTTCTAATAATTATATTATTATGTGCTTCAAAAATATAGTGAATTATTACTGTTTTCATATTCACTAATTAAAATTAGACCACCAGAAAAATTACAATGTTTTTTTATTGTTTTTACCATCTAAATCCCCTACCAATGCTTGTGTGACCAATTATTTTAAAACTTCATTAAAAACGAACTTGTACATATCAGAACAGACATTTAGAAGCGTCATAAATTATTCTGACGTACATAACATTTATAGAAATAAACTTGGGAGAAAATGAGTGTATTCGTATACAACAGGTATTCATATGTATGAGCTGCCGACATCCTTCTTTAGTGCAATGTTAATAAAAAAATGACTATTTTTACTGGCATATTGGCACCTGCATGATAGAAATACAGTACAGCAACAATTTGTTCCAGATTTGAATACGGGAGTGTGAATGTGACCAAACAAGTCTGGCAGGCTAACAGGGAAGCGGGCATTCCTTTTGTAAGTTAATAATATAAGTAATTATTTTTCGCAAAAAATAGCACAACTGATTTCAACCGTGTACATAATTCGGATAGTTCGCTCGGATCTTAGTATCATCGTCGTAGTAATTTTCACAATATTGTTGATTTACCAAAAACAATTCAGCCGATCTTTAAAAAATTAAAATGGGACCACCTCATCACTACATAGTATAAAACAAAGTCGTTTCCCCCTGTCTGTCCCCATGTATGCTTATATCTTCAAAACTACGCAACGGATTTTTATGCGGTTTTTTTTTAATAGATAGTGTGTGATTCAATAAGAAGGTTTATATGCATAATACACCTGAGCGAAGCCGGGGCGAGTCGCTAGTGGTCTACAAAACGAAAAAGAATCATCAAAATCGGTTCATAATTGAAGGAGTACACGCGGAACAATCATACAAAAAAAAATAGCATGGAATTGAAAACCACCTCTTTAGAAGTCGGGTAATAAAACAACAACAATGACTGCCTCCATATCTGAAGTAAAGTAGTGAACCATACAAACTACTACATTACTAAATAACTGCGAGAAAGAGAAAACAAACTTTGAAATGTTCTCTTTACTGAAGCAAGTTATTGTATTCTTGTATTATAACTTTCTTTTTGACGTGATAACGTCTTAAAAATCGATGAACGCCGACTGCACGCACGAATAAGTGTCAGGTTCCGACTGAGCCGAGCGTTCAAGCGAGAGCGCGGGACCAGCGATAGAGAGGCACGATCGGCCTAAGCGTTCGACTTGTTTCAGTTCTTGATTCAACAAAGTTTTTATGACTTTTTATGAAGACTGCCTCGATGGCTCAGTGGTTAGTTGACCCTGACTCCTGGGTCAAAGAGGCGTGGGTTCGATTCCCACCCAGGGCAAGCATTTATGTGATGATTATATCTGTGTCTGGATGTTATTAGCTATTATCTATAGGTATATAAGTATGTATTTAAAATATGTATAAGTAGTATATCAGTCTCTGGCAGCCATATCACAAGATTTGCTTAGTTTGGGGTCAGAGGCCGTTAGTAAGATGTCCCCTAATATTTATTTATTTATTTAATTTTTATTATTTATTTATCAATTAATATTATCGTCCGTAAATCGACTTTATAGACTACCTATTTTTTTTTTGCAGGACGTGCAATGGAACGATATAGACTACATGGACAATCGTATGGACTTTACGTACAATAAGGAGAAATACGACGGACTGCCGGAGTTTGTCAACTTGCTGCATTCGGAGGGGATGCATTACGTCGTTATTATAGGTCAGATGATTATACTACAGTAATATGGACAATAGTATCGATAAGGAGAAATACGACGGACTACCGGGGTTTGTCAACTTGCTGCATTCGGAGGGGATGCATTACGTCGTTATTATAGGTCAGATGATTATACTACAGTAATATGGACAATAGTATCGATAAGGAGAAATACGACGGACTACCGGGGTTTGTCAACTTGCTGCATTCGGAGGGGATGCATTACGTCGTTATTATAGGTCAGATGATTATACTATAGTAATATAGACAATAGTATCGATAAGGAGAAATACGACGGACTGCCGGAGTTTGTCAACTTGCTGCATTCGGAGGGGATGCATTACGTCGTTATTATAGGTCAGATGATTATTCTATAGTAATATGGACAATAGTATCGATAAGGAGAAATACGACGGACTGCCGGAGTTTGTCAATTTGCTGCATTCGGAGGGGATGCATTACGTCGTTATTATAGGTCAGATGATTATACTATAGTAATATGGACAATAGTATCGATAAGAAGAAATACGACGGACTGCCGGAGTTTGTCAACTTGCTGCATTCGGAGGGGATGCATTACGTCGTTATTATAGGTCAGATGATTATACTATAGTAATATGGACAATAGTATCGATAAGGAGAAATACGACGGACTGCCGGAGTTTGTCAACTTGCTGCATTCGGAGGGGGGGGGGGATGCATTACGTCGCTATTATGAATACAAAAAAAAGAAGTTAGTGGATGAATCTTTATGTGGGTTAAAATACGTTGTTACATTAAAATTAAATAGGTCTGGATTTTTAAGCCGTCTCAAAGTATCTGACGGTTAAAACGGTTACTACATTAGTGTCCATAAATAATAATCGACCAAGTACGAGTCGGACTCGCGCACGGAGGGTTCCGTACTGTATGGGAGCCCCCCTTAAATATTTATTTTATTTTGTTTTTAGTATTTGTTGTTATAGCGGCAACCGAAATATATCATCTGTGACAATTTCAGCTATCATGGTTCATGAGATACAGCCCGGTGACAGACAGACAGACGGACATCGAAGTCTTAGTAATAGGGTCCCGTTTTTCCCTTTGGGTACGGAACCCTAAAAATGGAGCTTATTTGTTCATTTCAGATCCGGGTATCGCGGCGTCGGAGAAGCCCGGCACGTATCCGCCGTACGACCGCGGCATTGAAATGGACATATTTGTCAAAAACTCCACCAATCAACCGTTTGTAGGAAAGGTTAGTCACATTTCGTAAGGATGCACGATTTATCTCCGAAATGCTGTTAACAGAAAATCTTAGCACTATTTTGCTGCCAGATTATAATTATTTTTTGCAAAAAATAGCATGACCGACTTCACCCGTGTACAGAATTCGCGAATATTTCGCACGGATCGATGTAGCATTTTTCACACTATTGTTGATGTATCAAAAATGGCCCAGCCGATTTAAATAAAATTTTAATGGGACCAATTACGAAGTATACTCATTCCAATAAAAATAATTATTGAAATCGTACTACTATGAAAAAAAATGTGCGTGGTTCGGTTCGCCGGTCAAAAATTAATAATATTTTATACTTACTTGAGACGCTGAGAGTTTGTTCTTAAATAAAGACTACGTTCTTCTTCTTCTTGGGTTCGTATATAAAGGCTGGCGACCATAACATAGGACATCTTTTCACAAAGTGATAAAGAAAGAAAGAAAGAAAGTTTATTTATTAACAGAGTAAGGAAATCGGTACAAATTACTGTTCGCGAAACAATATTTTCTTAGATTATAAATAAGTCAGTTGGATTAACAGCGGGCCCCAAACTCGGCTAAGCCGGTCTTTGGTGGCCCATTCCAAATTAATTGCCATGAACTGAATTGGCGCGTTATTAGACTATATTATATATCATACCATATCAAACCTCGAACTATATATAATTGACATATAAAGTTTTGAAAAGTGAAATTTAGAAACAAACAAAACATAACATTGTAGGTATAACAAAGACCAAGCAGGTTACTAAATAAAATTATAATAATTATACATTGTTGATTAAGTCATTGCTTTGCTTTAATTGAAAATGAAGAGAGAATTATTTAAACTGAAATGATTTTAGTGTTACGATTAATTTACTATCATCAACACAATCATACAATTTAGAATCTCCGGAACTACAGTGATGATGTGTGTGTTAGTGGGTGTGTATGTGTGACAAAACAAAACCTTTAACCCTTGGATTAGTCGCTTACTCAAGTCGCTTACTGGTCTTATTAGAAGTCAGGCCTATGTCCAGCAGTACGCTCTAGCAATAAAAGTACCAAGGGTAAACTAGAACAAAATACTGAGTAATATTTGATCGTTTCAGGTGTGGAATACAGGATACACTGTGTTCCCCGACTTTACCCATCCGAACTCGACGCCTTACTGGGTGGAAATGATGACCAACTTCCACAAGAAAGTACCCTACGATGGCGCTTGGATTGTAAGTCATTTCTTTTTTTATTTCTAACTAGCTGCGCCACGCGGTGTTACCCGCGTTAGCTCGAGATAAAAAATATTTTTTCTAAAATAAACGTAGCCTAATTTACTCCTTATTACATCAGCTACCTGCCAATAAAAGTCCCATCAAAATCGGTCCAGCCATTTCAGAGATTAGCCGGAACAAACAGATAGACAGACAAAAATGTTAAAAAATGTTATTTTGGTGTAACTAAGCTAACTTCACATCCGCCAACTTGTGTGGCGCGGCCTATAGTAGTAAAAGCTAAAGTCTGACCGTTTAACTGAGTCCTCGCCTGCGCGGGTACAGGGGCGCGGAGGTAGACGAAAAAGGGGGACTGAGACAGGTGCGGGTGGCGGGTCCCCACAACCCGCACCTGTGCCAGTCCCCCTTTGTCGTCTACCCCCGCGCCCCTGTACCGCGCAGGCGAGGACTAAGTTAAGCGGTCAGACTATAGCAACCTTTACAGTGTTCTGGGCTGAACTATGATGTTTTCAGCGAAATTTCCTGGCAACTTAGGGCTGATAAACCGCTCAAAATTTTGAACTTAATTAGGCCAAAGCGGACATTCGACGACGACGTTCTCATTGATACAATGTAGCTTGTAGCTTTATTTCTGTATCGAGACGATCGAATGCATTTCTAAATATTAGGATTTTTAAATGTTAATTGAGGTAAATGTTTCTGACTATATTTTGGTTTTGCAGGATATGAACGAACCGTCAAATTTCCGCAACGCATACGGTGACTGTGCTCCCGAAAACCTGCCCTACTTGCCGTCCACCCGCGACTCGGTACTTCATGAACACACGCTCTGTATGGAGGCGAAACACTACGCGGGACTGCATTACGATCTCCACAACTTGTACTCTATCACTGAAGCTGTTGCTACTAACTTGTAAGTAGATACTACACGATAAAATACATACATACCATCATACACTTTCATATTCATAAGCGTATTTTGACTTTTGTGCTATCCCTTAGAATCCTTTTATTTTTAGTAAGTTAAAACGTAGCTAATTTCACTTTTCGCCCTTTGAAATATATCCATTTCAAAAATCAAGGTAATCCGTTATTTTGTTGCTGCGTAAAAGAGTAATAAACCAACGAAAACACTTTCGGATTTGTAATAAAATCATAGTAAGGAAGAAAATTTCCATACTTTTTGTCATACATAGAGTCACACACTTTCATACAAAACATGCCCTATGTGCCGTTGATTCGTGACTCAATTTTAAACGAACATACGCTATGTATGTAGGTTCAAAGATCTTTATTGTTGTATTACAAGAAACATTTTGTCTCACTTATGTGATAATCTTAAATACTACATTACAGTAACATGCATACATAGATCAGTGAGCTATTTAACTTCTGTATGAGCAATTAACAATTTTAACGTAAATAAACCAGTAAAAGTAAATCAAAAACGTCAACACAATATGCAAACAAAAGGTACGATTAAAATAGTTAAGTAGGTAGTATAGACAATTTATGTACAGATAGCGCGCGAGTTGAATGCAGTCGGGGTCTGAGGTAAAGAGCGGGAGCATCTCCCCCCGCTATCCGCACGCCCCACCTCACGCGCCTGGGCGAATTGGGCGTGCGGATAGCGGGGGGAGACATTCGCATTCCTAAGCTCTGCATTCAACTCGCGCGCTATCTGTACACACATATTATTCAGCGAAATTTTTAGCCAACTAAAAACATTTCTCTCTTTGTATATTATAAGTACTTAAATAAATTATTCCATTAAACAATACATTAATCTACAAAATGAAATCAACAAATATATGTGTGACGCGAAATACTACGCCGGGCTGTATTACGATTTGCACAACTCGTACTCTATCACTGAAGCCGTTGCTCCTAACTTGTGAGTATTATTTTAAAATTTCGCGATTTGAACACATTATTCTTACACTTTGACCACGATCGATGCAAGTCGGTGGAAACGTCGGGATAATGAGGGTTTTATTTTCTCATATTTTCAGTGCGCCCTTGGTCCAGTAGTACATAAGAATAATTGGATGTAGATTAGTATACTACTCACAATACAATATATACTCTTATACAAAATTTGAAATATCTTTTGTTAACTCGTGACTCGGTTTTACACGAACACATAATATGTATGGAAGCGAAACACTATTCTGGATTGCATTACGATCTGCACAACTTGTACTCTATCACTGAAACTGTTGGTACTAACTTGTAAGTAAGATACAACACTATGTACTCAAATGTATAGAAAACTATTGCCCGCGGCTTCGCCCTCGTGCTATTTTGACTTTTGTGCTATCTCTTAGAATCCTTTTTTTTTCTGGGATAAAAAGTAGTCAATTTCACTTTTCGCCCTATGAACGATATCTATTTTAAAAATCAAGGTAATCCGTTATTTTGTTGCTGCGTAAAAGAGTAACAAACCAACGAAAACACTTTCGGATTTTTAATAAAGTCATAGTTATAGTAAGGAAGAAAATTTTCATACTTAATGTCATACATTTTCTTACAAAACATGCCCTATGTGCCGTTGATTCGTGACTCAATTTTAAACGAACATACGCTATGTATGGCGCGAAATACTACGCCGGGCTGTATTACGATTTGCACAACTTGTACTCTGTCACTGAAGCTGTTGCTACTAATTTGTGAGTATACATCAAAATAAAATACATACAGTCATACACTTTCATCCAAAACTTGCCCTATTTACCGTTGACTCATGACTCAGTTTTACACGAACTTAAGCTAAATATGGACGCCAAACACTGCTGGATTGCATTACGATCTGCACAATCTGTATTCTATCACTGAGACCGTTGCTACTAACTTGTAAGTAGATAAAATACAAAGTAAAGTATAAAATTCATATGAGCGATCTAGCTTAGTTGGTAAAGCGGCGGGATGCAAAATTCAAAACCAGCGTTCGTGACAAATTTTTGAAATGTTTATCACAAAAATAACTCTTTGAGACTTTGAGATACACCTAATGTGAGAAAGCAGTTTAAAATAGATCAACAGATAAAGTACAACACTACGTTCTCAAATATGTAGATTTTTTTCATACATTCCGTCATAAATTTCTATACAAACAGTCGTACATTTTCATACAAAAATTGCCGTATCTGCCGTTTGCCGTTATTTTGCTCCATTTAACAGTAGGTATGTGATAAGAATACACCTTGGAATAAATAAAAGTTTTTTTTATTGTAATTGGAAAATAACACAGGTGTTGCTTATACCATATTTATTTTTAACCCCCGACGCAAAAGAGGGGTGTTATAAGTTTGACGTGTCTGTTTGTCTGTCTGTCTGTCTGTGGCATCATAGCGCCCGAACCACTGAACCGATTTCAGTTTAGTTTTTTTTGGATGAAAGGAGACTTAATCGAGAGTGTTCTTAGCTATGTTTTATAAAAATCGATTGAGCGGTTTAAGAGTTATGGTGGGTTAAAGTGGGGATGGAAGAACCAAAATTCTACAAATGTGCCCAAAATGGTTGTCAAATGAAAGATAAGATATTTTATCAGTGGTAGGACTGTGTCTAGTCTGTCGGGGGTTTTTTAAATTTTAAATTTAAGTTTTTATAAGGTCGACAGCACCTCCTTATCATATTTTCTAATAATTAAATCACGTGACTAACACCTGTGTTATGTATTAATCGCAAAGAGCGAAATCCACTCTAGTTTCCATGATCAAAGCTCAGACCAAATGAAAAAATTAAGACAGAATGTTGTGAACAAACAAGTGAGGCCGACCGACCAAAACTACGCCACGCCGTGTACAGACATCTACGTACAATGAAACTACGCCTTGGCTTGTCAGCCGAACTATGGCGGCGCAACACCGACGCACTCGATGTATAAAAAACCCGGCGTCACTTGACTGTTCAACGATGTTCTCTCTTGATTTTTTATTTGCTCTGAGGATCAAAGTGCATATTTGTCCGCAGCGCTTTATCAGAAATCAGGGGCAAGCGTCCGTTCATCATATCCCGAGCTTCGTTCGTGGGGCTCGGCCAGTACTCCGGCCACTGGAGCGGGGACATCGTCAGCGACTGGCACGATATGCGGATGACTATACCCGGTAAGTCATATTTTTTTTTGATTATCATTTATTTCCACAAACACAAATTACAAAGGAATCTTAAGTATAGCATGTAGACAAAAATAAAACGAAGCAAAGAAAAACAATCTTCTATCTTCTTCTTCTATATATATAAAAATGAATCGTGGTTGTTAGTCTCGCTAAAACTCGAGAACGGCTGAACCGATTTGACAAATTTTGGTCTTGAAATATTTGTGGAAGTTAAGGGAAGGTTTAAACGGTGAGAAAAAATAAACAGTTGCGAGAAAAATAACAACAACATGGATTTCATTTTCCCATACAACATTTTCCGGCATGTAAAAATGTCATTGACAGTTGACAGATGGTGAGACGAAGTTCACCGGGTCCGCTAGTTCCTTATAACTATTTCCAGCGGTCCCACACTAGGCTCGAGGGCCCGTATTGTGGAGACCAGAAATACGAAATATTCAATTTTTTTTTATAAGTTGTGGAGGTATTTGTATTAAAAGCACAACCCTGACTTTACACAAAAATAGGTTTAGATAATCAATTTTAATTATTATACTTATAAGTTATACAACAAATATGTAGATAGATCAAAGATTAGTAATGAATAAAGTAATAACAATATATGATCCTATAGTATATGTAGATATTGGACAGCAAGCGGAGAGAACAATATGCACGTTCAAAGAGTTATCTTTGTGATAAGCATTTCAAAAATCTGAAGCGAACGCAGCATTTGAACCAGCCCCTTCGGATCACTAGCCCGACGCTCTGGCTCAGCGAGCTGGCTCAGTTGGTTAGAGCGTCGGGCTAGTGATCCGAAGGGGCAGGTTCAAATCCTGCGTTCGCTTCAGATTTTTGAAATGCTTATCACAAAAATAACTCTTTGAGATAAAATCTAGTGTGGAAAGCCTCTAAAATAAAAATCATATCAATATGCACGTTATTAACACCAACACACTGATTATGTAAAAAACTAAATGCAATGTTTTCGGAGTTAAACTATAGAATACCAAAACGTACTTTTTCGTGATCCTAGTACAGGATAACTAATTTAAGTGCTAATTATTCCGCCAAAAGCAGTTGGATTTTATATCCAATAATTATATCGCAAAAAATGGCAAAACCGCCTTCCATCGTGTGCAAAATTCGAATATTTCGCTCGAATTGTTTACATTATCGTTGATTTTTCAAAAACGGCTCAGTCGTTTTCTGTAAAATTTAAATGGGACCACCTCGGGAGTATACCTACCCTTTCGAGCTAAAAAAAATTTTTTCGATTCAGTTCACAATTGGCGGAA
Source organism: Hypomecis atomaria (assembly GCA_964007245.1). Taxonomy (NCBI): domain Eukaryota; kingdom Metazoa; phylum Arthropoda; class Insecta; order Lepidoptera; family Geometridae; genus Hypomecis; species Hypomecis atomaria. The sequence continues at coordinate 3,273,553 of OZ023295.1, read as the reverse complement.
TCATCGATGAACATACACAGAAAAATACATACAGACGAACATAGAACCTCCTCCTTTTTGGAAGTCGGTAAAAACTAACCTGCCTTTGACGCTACTACGAGTAAATCTATTGAGAGTCAAAGTAACACTGTACAACAATATCATTGACATTGTAATTCAAATATTAATTTTATACTAATCTCTCAATAGTTTAAAACAAAACTGCTATTTGCGTGATTTTTCACTACATAGTATAAAATAAAGTCGCTTAACGCTGTCTGTTCCCATGTATGCTTATATCTTTAAAACTACGCAACGGATTTTGATACGGTTTTTTTTAATAGATAAAGTGATTCAAGAGGAAAGTTGATATGTATAATACACCTATGCGAAGCCGGGGCGGGTCGCTAGTTTTGTATAAATCACAATGAAGTTTTCTTATATTTTCATTTCATTCCTGCAAAAAAATCCAAAGCTAAAGAACAAAGCGAAGCTAGTCAGTAACAACATTATAAAAGTTGATTCTATGTGTCCCCAGATTTACTGAGCTTCAGTCTCTTCGGGATCCCACTGATGGGCGCCGATATTTGCGGCTTTGTCTATTGAGAATCACAGTAACACTGTACAAGTGTACAACAAAATCATTGACATTGTAATTCAAATCTTATTTTTATACTAATCTCTTAATAGTTTTAAACAAAACTGTTATTTGCTTGATTTTTTTGTATAAATAACTATTTTTATATATTTTAGGAATTTTCATTTCTACAAACAATTTCCAAAGCCGAAGCTATAGTCTGACCGTTTAACTGAGTCCTCGCCTGCGCGGGTACAGGGGCGCGGGGGTAAGGGGTGGGGACCCGCCGCCCGCACCTGTCTCAGTCCCCCTTTGTCGTCTACCCCCGCGCCCCTGTACCCGCGCAGGCGAGGACTCAGTTAAACGGTCAGACTATAGTCAGTAACAATATTATAAAAGTTGATTCTATGTGTCCCCAGAATTACTGAGCTTCAGTCTCTTCGGGATCCCACTGATGGGCGCAGACATATGCGGGTTTGTGGGAAACACGACCGCTGAGCTGTGCACGCGCTGGATGCAGCTCGGGGCCTTCTATCCTTTCAGCAGGAACCATAACTCCGACACTTCTATCGTGAGTACATTTCTTGGTCAGTGGTTTTAGCAGCACACTTAACAGCTGCGCGGGATTTGGATTATCCGCAGCTTGTAGCTAGCATCACAGTTGTAGGTGTTGTGGTCACTATTGGACGTGGTCCTTATGAGAAAAACACACTGGCACTTTTAACAACTGTTTAATTTACAGAAACACAGATTTATAACACTTTTAGACCGTTAATTTAGAAAATATATGGCGCAGTGCGTGTCGACGCACCCGCTCGGTTTTCTTGCGAAATGGAAGACTTTTGACATTGACGTTTTACAATTATAGTCGACCGCGCTGACAGCACGGCCTACCATCGTGGCGGGAAATTAAAACGAACTATAACATGACATTTTACAATAAAACTTAAATAATAATGAGCGCGTCGCTAACAACAGTCGTGTGATTCGGACTATACATCACTGTATTAATTAATTATAGATCAAATGATACATAACGGCGCATGTGAACACTGTGAATGGTTGCACAGAAGCCAATAAATTATGGAATGAATGAAATTATGGATAAATTAAGGAATCAAAATTTTCATTGTCAATTTAATTTCATCCAAACTCTTAGGTATCAGGTTCATTTTAGGTATTTCTAATGAATTTTTTACTTTTATATGGATTTTTATACAAAATATAAATTCAGTTGAATTGTTAATTGCAGCCTCAAGACCCGGTGAGCCTAGGGCCGGCGGTGGTGGAAGCCAGTCGAAAAGCGCTGCGGACGCGGTATAGACTGCTGCCGTACTACTACACGCTGTTTTGGCGCGCGCATATACAGGGAGACACTGTGGCCAGACCGCTGTTCTTTGAGTAAGTCTTCCAGCTCTATATTCTTTTTAGGGTTCCATACCCAAAGGGTTAAGACGGAACCCTATTACTAAGACTAGGCTGTCCGTCGGTCTGTCTGTCACCAGGCCAAATTTTAACTCTTTAGCCATTCCAACTGGGGATTTTGTATCTCATGAACCGTGATAGCTAGACAGCTGAAATTTTCACAGATAATGTATTTCTGACAGACAGACAGACAGACGGACATCGGATTCTTAGTAATAGGGTCTCGTTTTTACCCTTCGGGTACGGAAACCTAATAAGTATATCTCTAGCCCTGTACTGTTCCTGTCTGTTACTGTTAATAGCACACCACTGAACATATGCCTACCCACGAAGGGTGATTGGGCCATATTCACCGCGCTCAGTATAGTCGACAAAACACCGGGCCCTATCACATTTTTTTGACATCCTATTAATTTATTAGATATTATGTGAATTTTAATGTAATTGGTATGTCCGTTAATCGTTAATAACATGAAATACAATAAACTTAAGGCTTTCAAAAAATTCAAATATCAGAGCACGACCTTGGGTCACTACTATAACTTTCCCACACACATATGATGTTTTGCTTTAGAGAGATTTCGTTTTAAGGTTGCAGTCATTTTTGAAAATTTTTAGTGTAATGGATCTTTTGCAGAATCCGCCTCGTTAAATACCACACTATCAGTTATTTAACTGCCAAGCATTAGTGTGCAAGTATTAGAGTTTTTTTGCCTGAATAGCAATGTTTCCAGCGTTATTTTAAGTCAACACGGTATTTAGTCCGATTTTTAGCATAAACGAATGCCTTGAAAATTAGCCACAACGAGAGCTTCAAACTGCAACTTTCTACCATTTCAGATGGCCAGAACAAAGCAACCTCCACGACATAGACGATCAATTCCTGATCGGTCCATACCTCATGGTGACCCCCATACTGAACCAAGGCGCTAACACAGTGAAGGCATTCTTCCCGCTACCACAGACTTGGTACAGGCTGTCTGGAGAGACCATCGGCTCTGGACTGTGGGTGGATGTCGACGAGGATCATATTGTCTCCGTTAGAGTAAGTTCTTCAACTTTTCAGTCCTAGAATGTCTTCTAATAGACCAGTTCTTGATAGGTTCTTATTTAATACCCAAGTCACGAATAGATTTAACTCGTGTGATATCAGTATTTTTAAGTTTATAAGTGAATGAAATAGGGTGCGGTTTACGGGTATATGAACATGTGTAACATTTGGAAACATTTAATTCGAGATTGTTTGCTAAACAATATCTATCAAACAATTTTGTAAAGTACTATATTTTGTGGTGTATACAGGGTGGTGCAATTCTCCCTTTACAAGAACCTCCTGCGCGCGGCCCGGTCACCACCGCCAACACCAGATCAGGCCCGCTGCAGCTCTCCGTCGTACCCGATAATGGTCACAAAGCTCGAGGAGAAATTTACTGGGACGACGGCGACAGTATTAGTGAGTATCGAAACTAGCTCTTTTGTACAGGAATCAATACATAGTATAAAATAAAATCGCTATTTTGTCTGTTTGTTTGTCTGTATGCTTAAATCTTTAAAACTACGCAACGGATTTTGATGCGGTTTTTTTAATGGATAGAGTGATTCAAGAGGAAGGTTTATATGTATAATACACCTGTGCGAAGCCGGGGCGGGTCGCTAGTAAATAATAAAATAATGACAGCGATATACGAGTATTATACATCTATAAAAGCCTTTTAGAGATACATGAAGTGAAATCAAACCTACATAAAATTAAAAACCATAAATGTCATGTCATGATGAATTGCAAAAACCATTCACTACATTAATTTAGGTTCAAAAACAAGGCAGTAATACTAAAATATGCATTTATAATAATAAATTACCACGTAGCATAACCGTCTTGCAAACAAACGAATTCAGCAGAAAGATTAAAGATTTCTTTCAATACAACCCTTTTTAGGGTTCCGTACCCAAAGGGAAAAACGGGACCCTATTACTAAGACTTCGATGTCCGTCTGTCTGTCCGTCTGTCACCGGGCTGTATCTCATGAACCATGATAGCTAGGCAGCTGAAATTTTCACAGATGATGTTTTTCTGTTGCCGCTATAACAACAAATACTAAAAACAAAATAAAATAAATATTTAAGGGGGGCTCCCATACAACAAACCTGATTTTTTAGACGTTTTTCGATCTATATTAATAATGGTAACAGGTACATGCTTAAAATTTTCACAGAATATTTAGTTTTATATTCACTTCAATAATAAATAATAAAATTAAAATAAAATAAATATTTAAGGGGGGCTCCCATACAGTACGGAACCCTCCGTGCGCGAGTCCGACTCGTACTTGGCCGATTATTATTCCCTAAATGAGTTGTTGCGAGTCATAGTATTATTTTAATTGATAAAAATTATTTTACAAGTCAAGTATTATTAAGTATTCATTTTACATTACCAATGAGTAATGATTCTATTGATTATGTTTAATTATTATTGTCCATTAATGTTTATTAATCAGTTGATATATTTCTTTTTTGTATTTTATAGTGTATTCAAATTCTAATATTTGTAATGATTTTAATATAACGATAATTTTATATTTTTTGGTTATGTAATTACAATAAAATGGTTAAGAATAATTGTATAATTACTTGCCTAATGTTGAAATGTTATAAGGCCAATAAATTATTACTAAACGATCTAATTAAACATCCATAGGAAGGCCAGATACAGCAGTGAAATAAAAGTGTAGCAAATGATTTTTTGATGCTATATAATATTTAAAGTAAAAAAATGTATGATTTTTATTTTAGAGTGCTTTCCACACTAGATTTTATCTCAAAGAGTTATCTTTGTGATAAGCATTACAAAAATCTGAAGCGAACGCAGGATTTGAACCTGCCCCTTCGGATCACTAGCCCGACGCTCTAACCAACTGAGCCAACTCGCCTCCTACGCAAAGATAACTCTTTGAGATAAAATCTAGTGTGGAAAGCACTCTAAAATAAAAATCATATCATTGATTCAGCAGTGCGTCATCTCTCGTCAATCTTCAGAAGTTCTAATAACTTCTAGTTGAGTGATAACCTGTCTAATACGGGTATCACAGGTGGCGCCGCCAACGCTATAAGTTGGTAGTAATGATAAGCACTTCAAAAATTTGGCGCTTGCGTAGGAGGCGAGCTGGCTCAGTTGGTTAGTGCGTCGGGCTAGTGATCCGAAGGGGCAGGTTCAAATCCTGCGTTTGCTTCAGATTTTTGAAATGCATATCACAAAGATAACTCTTTGAAAAAAATGTAGTTTACGAATACCTGTGTATGTTTATACCATAATGATCATAATGGCTACTAAATTCTAAACCAATATTATTGTTTTTTGTACGCGATTAAGACCGCGCCTGACCACCAACTCGCCTGATGGTAAGCAGCGTTTTGGTTGAAGATGAAGCACGCAGACATAGAAGAAATTATGATTTTCTTTATTCGTTTGAAAAGTGATTTGATATAATCACATCTTGTTTGATGTTAAGCAGAGATGGCCTCGCAAGAGTCCATTATTTATAAATTATTATATACTAGTGACCCGACCAAGCTTCGCACAGGTTATTATACATATAAACCTTCTTCTTGAATCACTCTATCTATTAAAGAAAACCGCATCAAAATCCGTTGCGTAGTTTTAAAGATATAAGCATACATGGGACAGACAGACAGCGGGAAGCGACTTTGTTTTATACTATGTAGTGATACGGGAACGGGGTTACGGAATCTTTTATATGCCTATCCGAATAGCACTTGGCCAGTTTATTTTAACTACCATCCATAAAATCTAGTAATTTCTGCAATTACAGACAGCTACGAAGAAAAGAAATACAGCCACATCGAATTCTTCCACAACGACACGGAATTCCGCACCGCGGTCCGCTGGTGGGGCTACGGCGTGCCCACACTCGAAAAAATAACCTTTTTCAACCAATTACCAGTCAAATCCGTCGATATCAACAACCAACCTTGTAGAAAACCCTGCGATTTCACATACAACACCGCTAGGAGGGTTCTCGAAGTTACTATAAACATGTCTCTTGATAAACCGTTGACTGTGTCTTGGGTTTACGGGACGAAATTGACGTTTAAATCTGGGGCGGTCTTGCCGGGATATGGGTGAATGACGGAAACTGGTGTGAGTATGTGTTAGTGTATATTATGACTTAACGTCGGATAAACAGTGTGGCTATTTATCCGCCAAACAAAATTAACATTATGGCCCAATGCAGTCAGAACACAAAAATGCGTCAAATAAAAACTAAGGTAAAAATCAGTTGATGCACTTTTGTATACACCGACCACTACTTTGGTTTTTAGGTGTATGTACCTCGTTACACTATCTTTTCTTAGCCGTTAAAGGTGTTTTCGTAAACTTACAATGAACAGTTTTGATATTATGGATTTTTATCTGAAATAAAATGATTGAATTGAATTTGCCATTAACATAAATGGCAAAAAATAATTATTTGCCGCGCTGACCGAAATACACTTTAAACTAAAAGTAGGTACATACTAAAACTACGACAAAAAAAACAATCGGATCATTTACAACAGAACCTTGAAGGTTTAAATATAAATTCCTTGTGGCCTGGTTGTAGTTGAATTTATTTATGTTTTGTATCGGCTGTGGCTGTGCCATAAATATATTTAGTCTTTGGTTTATGTCAGAGAAAAACCTGACGGTAAAATACTCGTTTATGGTTTTCTTTATAATATCTTTATTAGCAATAGCAAGTATCCAAAATGTGTCTTTCATGGTCTTAGACAATAAGACACTTTGTCGTTCTTTTTGAAAATTGAAGATTATTTTTATTTAATGTATTTGTTTACCCTGTATCTGTTTTACACAGAGTTATCACCGAAATTAAGCAACGTTTCGCACGGTCAGTACTTGGATGGGTGACCGCGGGTGGCATTTTCCAACTGAGCGCTACCGTGGCTCGGATGACACGTTAAATTGTAGGCCCCGGTTGTTTTAACCGTTTAGCCATGTCAGAGGCCTTCAGGCGGCCTAAAAACTCTGACACCAGGGCTAGCCACCTGGCCTATACGAACTTACTTTACAGAGTTATTTGTTTACCCTGTACTAATTCAAAAGATGTCGATTAAGATCATCGTTTTGAGCATCTTCTGCTATGCCCAACCCAAATTCGAAAAATAAAAATAACTGTTCCATGCAAAATTGCAACACGGAATCGACAAAAAGTATGAAACAGCTGACTTTTTGACGTGACAACGTCTTATAAATTGGTTTGCCGGGTGACACTTCAAGAAACTGCGTTACGCTCCGCTCACGTTATGCGCTCTCATTCGTCTCAAAGTCGTTGTCACGTAAAACTTTCGCCCGTATACCGACTTTACAGGCAACCAATTTTTTTTCTCTAATTCCGGTTTGGCCCCATAGTAAACGTTGTTCATAATGATGGCCTGACTGACCTTAGGCTTGGTATTCGAGTTCTGGATAACCCTGTATAGAATATCAGACAGATATGAATGCTGCAGTTGAAAAAAACATAGGACTTACAATAAGTAGGTTCGTATAGGCCGGGTGGCTAGCCCTGGTTTTTAGGCCGCTAAACGGTTAAAACAACCGGGACCTACAATTTAACGTGTCATCCGAGCCACGGTAGCGCTCAGCTTGAAAATGCCACCCGCGGTGTCCCATCCAAATAATGACCGTGCGGACTTACAATGATAACTAAATATAATGATACCTTAGGACAAAATGTAAGTGAATTTGAAATTGTACTCACATTATGTGTTACCCGTCCTAAAAGTGATTTATGGATAAAAAAAACCTAGAAAAAGTTCATTTAAAATGGTGACTAGAAATTAAATGAATATGTAGTTTATTTACCAATGATGTTTATCCTTGTTAGAATGATAATAAGGAATGTTAAAGTAAGGTTAAGTTGCTTTTTATACAAGGTGTTGTTTTATAAAGTGCAGGAAGTTTCAGAAGTGTACATCACTAGGAAGATCTTTTATTATGGAACGAACTGCGAAATCACGAAAAAAAATCCGCTTTCCCATAGATTTTATCGCGATTCAATGATCTTTTTGTATGTTTTTTTTTGGCGATTTAGCAGTTCTTTAGTCCCAAAGTAAAAGTTTTTCATAACGATGAGCATGTACATACAATGATAGGCCCGATGACTGGGTAAAAAAATCGTTATTATAATTAGTCCGTGAGTTAGATTATCATAAAATATTGGACACGTATTTTTTGTTTTGTTAATCAAACAACAAATGACAAAGATAAACCTTGTCAAAGTTTGGGAGTGGGGGTCGTGACGTCACGTCTCTTCCAGAAGTGTATACGTTTTGTTAGACTGAGCTTTAGAGTTATTTAAAAAAACAACTCAGTTACTCGAAATGATGACTTTAATAGTCTAACTTTAAAACACATTAAAACTTTACACTTTCACTAGGCACCTTTCCTAGACCAATAGACTTGGTGGAGAATATTCCGCGCGCGGGATTCCTTTTGGGAGACTTCTTTCTCAGGACCGGCGGGCAGGAACCAGGTCCGTAGCCTGAGAGGTAGAGTAACCTTCGGAGAACTAACTGGGAGTTTTAGATTGAAAATGTGAGTTTATATACGCAAAATATTGCAGAGTCCCCAATATTGGTTGACGTAAATCGGTAGGCAAGTGGGGGCTGCATAATCAGCAATGTGTTGGTTCTAACAGTTTGTATGGCACTTGTGACGTCACGCGGAACTTTGACGGACTATACCTTCATCAATTTTTGTTTAATTGACAAAAGAAAAAAATATGTGTTTATTATTTTTTGATAGTCTATCTGACGGACTAATTATATTTTTTTAGTAATCATGCCTGTTGTACAACTTTATAATTCTCTGCACTTGGGAAAGCAACATTCTGTATAGTTAATAATTATGGAATATTTGGGGACTGTAGTTAGTCTTCTTTTTTTTTTTTTTTTTTTTTTTTTTTATTCTGAATAGGTTTGCGTTTGACCTCATACTGCCTGTTGTTAAGCAGATATGCGGTTTATCTTTATCTTCTATTTTACAGCCTCGGTGGCTCAGTGGTTAGTTACTGACTTCTGGGTCAAAGAGGCGTGGATTCAATCCCCACCCAGGGCAAACATTTGTGTGATAAACATAGGTGTTTGCTCTGTGTCTGGGTGTTATTTAGGTACTATCTATATAAGTATGTATTTAAAATATGTATATGTAGTATATCAATCTCTGGCAGCCATATCACAAGCTATGCTTAGTTTGGGGTCCAGAGACCGTGTGTAAGATGTCCCATAATATTTATTTATATTTTTAAACTGTTTTTGTACAGTTTGTACTTGATTTTTTGATTAATTTTAGAATAGTTTTGCCATGTCAGATATTGACAAAATGTTGAGTGATTTTTTTACTTATACTTACCAAGTGATTTGTGATGTTGATATTAAATTGCCATTTAGTTTATATATATTGTATAATACGATTAAAAATCTCGGAACACAAGTCGAGTCGTGGCGCAGTTGTAAATTAAAGGGTCAGCGGGGCTGAAGGGTGGGGATCCGTGCGGGTTGTAGCGCATTACACACCCGCCATAAAGTTTGACGCGCCCTAGTAGAGTTTATACCATTTATTAATTCTAAGTACAAGTTTATGTATTACAATTAGACGTTAATATATTCACAGGGATTAAGTATGAACGTTTGCCAATTATTATCATCTTTGGTATTAATTAATACATTTAAATAAAATATCACATAAGTATTGTATTATTATTTGTATTCTATTAACTAAATGTTGGAGATATTTGTCTAGTCATAAGTAAATGAAAATGTTACAAAATGAATACCTATCAATTTTTCGTCAATGTTGAAAACCAGCTTATAATAATCTACGTCGTTCCTAATACTCTAGAATGTAGTTGTATCACTATGACCAAATTTTACTATGGGACCAACTCCAAAATCGCAAAGAAATAAGCTGTTCCACGTTTTGTCGAACTTCGACGAACTTATTTTATTCACAAAAGGACTACATTGATGAGATCATCTGTCCACCTCGTAGGTGGACGTCCTACACTGCGCTTGCCGGTACGTGGTCTCCACTCGAGAACTTTCGACCCCACTGGTCATCAGTCCTCCGATCCATGTGCCCTGCCCACTGCCATTTCAACTTGCCGATCCGGTGGGCTATGTCCGCAGAATCACGCTAGATGCAAGCCGCTTCCAACCGGTCTTATTGGAGATCCATAGGGGAGGCCTATGTCCAGCAGTGGACGTCCTATGGCTGATGATAGATGATGATAGGGCAACATTTGGCGTCCAACTCGCCTAATGGAAAGCGAAGTTGTAGCCGAAGATGTTGTATGTAGACCTACAAGATTCACTCTTATCTTAAAGTTATCCAGATTGTAAATTTTGTACTGAGCTGTTATTTTTTCGCGATTTCGGGATTGGCCCCGTAGTAAAAGTTGGTCATAATGAAGAACACTACATTTTAGACTCTATAGTCTTTTTCAAATAGCCACTTATGACACTTCCGAAATGTCAGCTGTCAAACATACATTGATAATTGTAATGATGTACCGCACCTTTATTCGATTTGTAATTACCGATTATTTTCGATTTTACGTACTTATCGAAGTTATCGAACAATATACCTAAAAGTGTTTTGTGAATTTATCTACAAGTCAGTAGGACTTACTTAGACGATAGGTTTAGAGGAATCAAAAAGAAATAAAAAAGTGACAGGTAAAAAAAAGATTTATATGGGAAATAATGTCCTCGCCACTTCGTCATCGGAGCTATCATCATTATCATCATTTGACGAATCTTCCAGATTTATAATCATTTGATTATCAATTATATTGTCTATGTGAACATCGGAGGTAAATGGAAACTAAGTTTTTCATACATTTTTTCATATATTCTTCGATTTCAACAATAGTCGATTTCCCAGCCCTCTTATCATGACGTCAAGATCGGCAATAGCACGTAACATAACAATTTAACGAATTTAATATTTTATTAAATTGAAAAGTGAACGCGAAAATGTATACGCGATTCAATAACAAAGGTTATTGAATCGCGTATACATTTTCTATGCGAATCGCGTATATATTTCTATAATTCTATTTCTTGCGTCCTTTGTCGTTTATTTTAGTAGTTTTTCTTGTAAGTTTGCTTAATGTTTTCACTGATAAATAGAAATATTCAACTTTTGGTGTGACGTCACATGACGTATTTACGTGATAATTTACGTTCTATGGACCTGTCATAAGTGACTTGCTATTTGAAAAAGACTATAGAGTATTGCGTAAATCGGTGACACTGCATATTAACTTACCTACCTGTTTCTTAATATTTTATCTCGTATGCGCAAGTTTTCTCAAAAACCTACAAATGTACTGTAAAACCCCGCACAGTGTGCTACAAAACAAAATGTACAATAGTAATTCTACTATATGTAGAGTTCCTGTTGTACCTATAAGTTATAGGATAACTCCAAGATACAATACGTGCGAATAAATAACGAACATGGGCCTTGGAAAGATATAATCGGCTAGTTTCTATTACGTTATCACAGTTAGTTTCGGTTATGTTTGTCGCTGCCTTGTTCAAAGGTGGTTCGGGAGACAGATGAAAGCTCTCAAAGACGATCAAACCGTAACCAGCTGATTATCTCTTTCTAAAGGTGCTGATCGACGTGCGAAATTCGTCGAATTTAAAACTGCGGTTTTAAGGTCGGAACGTTCCAGTTGACCTTTGCCTTTTTTTATTTAGAATAGTTTTGCGTTTGACCACATACTGTCTGATGTTGATGTCCTATTATACAGTTTACCGTTTCTTTTAAAATAGCTGTGTTCAGTAATATAATGTTGCGTGATAATTTAAACTAAATTTGAAAGAATTATCTTTTATCACGCAACACTAACGTTACGACCTTAAAACCGCGGTTTTAAAGTCGACGACTTTTGCACGTCGATCAGCACCTTTAGAAAGAGATAATCAGCTGGTTACGGTTTGATCCTCTTTGAGAGCTTCATCTGTCTTCCGAACCACCTTTGAACAAGGCAGCGACAAACAAAAGAGATAATCAGCTGGTTACGGTTTGAAAGGTCGATGTCTATTCTTTATTCGCTATTACTGTCCTGCTAGCTTAGTGTACGAAACGAAAAAAAAAACTATTTTAGACGTGTGATAAAGTGACAAATATACTACTTCACCATAACTCTGTCTCGTTCTGACACGTAGAAAAAAATATTTCGTGGTACGTATACTAGCCGCGCAGGACACCATGCTATACTTGCAAATATGTAGTAGTAAATTGTTCGTATCAATCGCCTTTGGAATAGTTGAGTGGGTATATACTTATGATTGTTTATTTTTGCTCATTTATCTAGCTCAGTAAGCATTTATGACTATGTGGTTAGCTTTTGATATTGATTTTTTATTGTTGATTTTACCTTATTTAAGTCATTTAGAATCTAAGAACTGTTGTAGACGATATAAGTTTGCACGTTGTAACAAAATCCTCTCATAGGCAGCATACAAGGTATCGTTTACCCGACTATGGTGAAGCAGAAGGGTTATTTTTTCTACAGTATGTGCATTTTTATTAATGTCCTATTACCTCATAATTTCTAAATTGCTTATACACGCTTAGGGAGATCTTATAAGGATGATGTATTTGTAATTACCTACATGTAATATAGCTTTCAAATTCAACAATATGTATATTGCATGTAGATTACATCATCCACACATAACTTCAATGCTGGTAAAAAGTACTATTTCTTTGCACTTGATAGTATCCACCTTGTATACTAAGCGCCACACAAGTCGGCGGATGAGAAGTTAGCCACAGATGACACTTCGCCGTGATTCGCTAATTATTGTGCATGTGTGCACAATGCCGACGCCGCGTGGCGTAGTGTTGAGCACGGGCGTAGGGAGCGCGCGTGAGGCATGAGGTTGGCGAGCGGGTGTGCCTCGGCGCTTGTCTCTCTGGATCCCGCGCATACCTATATTTCGGCTTTTGCGCAGCATTCTGCGCATAACTTCCCATCCGCCGACTTGTGTGGCGTTTAATATACAACAATATCCTTCTTTGGCAGTCGGGTAAAAGATGCATTTTGTAAATTATGTACCTAATTGAACATTGAAGTGTTTTCTGTTTTTCTTACCATTTATCATAATACAACGTGATACGAGAAGACAGTGAAGAATGCCAAAGTAGAAACTTATGTTTACCAATGTAATTTAAGAGTGCACTTGAATAAAGATTATAACGCACATTTTAGTGGTTTTCATTTCACCATTTTTTCTTACCATAAAGTCAGATTCTCTCAAAGGTCAGACAAAGTTCTCTCAAAAATATTCTCAAGACAAACTCTTCAAATTGGTATTTGATACAAAGATTGTGGATCTTTAGCAAAAAATTAGGAAATAATATTGGATATACCTAGGGATTACATACAAGCAGTGGTGGTCTAGTGGTAATGACACCTGCCTTACAATCGTGAGGCCGTGGGTTCAAATCACAGTCCCGTACCAATGAGTTATTTGAAATTTATGTACGGAATTTCACACCACTGGCTTTTCGGTGAAGGAAAACATCGTGGGGCAACCTGCATATGTCCATAGAAGAAATTCAATGGCGTATGTGAATCCACCGACCCGCACTGGGCCAGCGTGGTGGATATGGCACAATCACCATTAGGGGGTAGGTCTACGTCCTGCAGTGGACTATTAAAAAGGCTGGCACAGTACAGTACCTACCTAGGTCTATCTTCTTCTTCTTTTCAGCCATTGGACGTCCACTGCTGAACATAGGCCTCCCCTAAAGACCTCCAATAAGACCGGTTGGTAGCGGCTTGCATCCAGCGCGATCCTGCGGTCTTAATGAGGTCGTCCGTCCACCTTGTGGGTGGACGTCCTACGCTGCGCTTGCCGGTACGTGGTCTCCACTCGAGGACTTTTCGACCCCATCGGTCATCAGTCCTCCGCGCTATGTGCCCTGCCCATTGCCACTTCAACCTGCCAATCCGCTGGGCTATGTCGGTAACCTTGGTTCTTCTACGGATCTCCTCATTCCTGATTCGATCTCGCAGAGAAACTCCGAGCATAGCCCTCTCCATGGCTCGTTGGGCTACTTGAAGCTTACCAATTAGGCCCATAGTTAGAGACCACGTTTCTGTGCCATAAGTCATCACTGGCAACACACACTGGTCGAAAACTTTCGACTTGAGGCACTGAGGTATGTCGGACGAGAAGACGCTACGCAATTTTCCGAACGCTGCCCAGCCGAGTTGGATTCGGCGATTGGCCTCTTTCTTGAAGTCGGACCTACCTAACTGGACTACTTGTCCTAGGTAGACGTACGAGTCAACGACTTCAAGAACCGAGTTCCCAACTGAAATAGGGGTGGGTACAACATGGGAATTACACATGACCTTTGTCTTGTCCATGTTCATTTTAAGACCCACCTGTTGAGAGACTCGATTTAGGCCTTCGAGCATCGTACTGAGTTCCTCCATCGACTTTGCCATGACCACGATATCGTCGGCAAACCGAAGGTGAGTGAGGTATTCGCCATTGATGTTGATGCCAAATCCTTTCCATTCCAGGAGCTTAAAGGCGTTCTCCAAAGTGGCAGTAAACAGTTTCGGAGATATCACATCTCCCTGTCTGACGCCTCTTTTCAAAGGGATCGCCTTCGAGCTCTCTTCCTGTACTCGGACCGACATGGTGGCGTTATTATACAAACACTTCAACACTTCGATATACCGATAGTCAATACGGCATCGTTGAAGAGACTCAAGCACAGCCCATGTCTCGACCGAATCAAAGGCTTTCTCATAGTCCACAAACGCTAAGCAAAGTGGCTGGTTTTACTCCTCGGTCTTCTGTATAACCTGCCGCAGCGTATGTATGTGATCCATGGTACTAAAGCCTTTTCGGAAACCGGCTTGTTCGGAAGGCTGGAAGTCATCAAGCCTGCGTTCGAGACGATTCGTAATGACTCTTGAAAACAACTTATAAACATGGCTCAGAAGCGAGATGGGTCTGTAATTCTTCAATAAGGTGTTGTCACCTTTTTTAAAGAATAGCACCACCACGCTTCTGTTCCATGCTTCAGGCGTTATGCCCTCGAGGACGACGGTATTGAAAAGCTTCTGAAGGACTTTAAGTACCGGTTTACCACCCGCTTTCAGAAGCTCTGAAGTGATTCCGTCGTCACCCGGCGCCTTGTTGTTCTTAAGTTGGTTCAGAGCCATTCTAATCTCGTACAGACTGATGTCCGGGATGTCTTCGGTGAAGTGTCGGGTCAGCTTGGCTCTTGGGTCTTTAGCCGTGCTGTTTACAGGCTTTGCTACCGAGGCGTATAACTGTCCATAAAACTTTTCGATCTCCTCCAATACCTCTGGCTTGGTCGACGTTATACTGCCATCTTCTCTCTTCAGCTTTGTCAACTGGCTTTGCCCAATAGAGAAATGCCTTGCGAACACTTTTGAGCCTTTGTTCCGCTCTATCGTCTCCTTAATATGTTTGGTATTAAAGAGACGAATGTCGCACCGCACTGATTTCGAAATTTGTCTATTGAGCCGCCTGTATGACTTTGCATCATCGGAAGACTGCAGTCTTAGCGAGCGTCGTTCGGCCATGAGATTTTGAGTATGATCGGAAAATTTCTGAGGTCTATCTGAACGGCGGGGTCTAAAGAACTTAGAACCCACCGTTTGGACAGCTTCTACGAGCCCGTTATTGATCTCGTCCACCGACGCAAAATTCTCCAGGCAAGCAAAGCGATTTGAGAGCTCGAGCTGAAAGTTCTCGGGGTTTTGTATATGAGCATGAGTAGGTCGGAGCGTAGACTTCATCAGACGGGACCTTTCGAGTTTAACGTTAATATTCAGTTTGCCTCGCACGATTCTGTGATCACTACCGGTTTTTATCCTGTGGATCACGGAGACATCGTTAAATATCTGTTTCTCGCTAGTCATGATGAAGTCTATCTCATTTCTCGTAGAACCATCGGGGCTCATCCAGGTCCATTTCCTGTGAGGTGGCTTCTGGAAGAAAGAGTTCATCATGAAGAGTCCCTCTTTTTCCAGAAAGTCTGCCAGCCTTTGGCCCCTGGGGTTCCGTTGCCCATATCCAAATTGCCCCACTCTCAACTCATCATCGCTTTTTTTGCCCAACTTTGCGTTGAAGTCTCCCATAACAACCGTGAAGCGGGTCTTAGACGTACGTATGGCCCGACTTACGTCCTCATACATAGCCTCCACTTCATCATCTGGGTGTGCCGATGTCGGTGCGTATACCTGAATGACCTTCAACGAATATCGTTTGGATATTCTGAGTATTAGGTATACAACCCTGCTCGACACACTTTCGATGGTAATAATGTTGTTAACGAGAGACTTGTGAACGAGAAAGCCGACACCACCTTGAGACCGTTGGTCACCTTCCCGGTAGTAAAGTAGGTTGCCAGATTTCAGGGTTATCGTGTCCTCGCCCTCTCTACGGACTTCAGACAACCCCATAATATCCCATCGCAACCTACTCAACTCTTCTTCCAGTTCAGCAATCTTCTCATCAGCCCTCATCGTGCGCACGTTATATGTTGCCAGGGCCAGTCGTCGTCGGTTGGGGTGGCAGCCGGATCTCTGCCGGAGATTCTTAGCACCCCTTGCTCCGCCGTTACCGTGGTCGCTGCCGTAACCAGGACTAGCGGAGCTGCCGGGGACTGGGGGCCTGGTTTTATTGCGTACAGTCATTTAGGGGGATTTTGCCCGTAATTGCCGCGCTGGGCAGGCGTGTTGGCAATCGCAGTGCATAGCTCTCGCGGCGGGGATGCTGCTGCCCATCTCCGCCCTGTTGCACTTGAGCTACGCTTTTTCGGATGGGTATACCGCCATCTATCGGTTCCGTAGTACCTCAGTCGGCTCTTACGACACCTGGTACAAGAGGGGGGTGCTATTCTACTCTGCCGGCACCCCACGGCCAACCTAGGTACCTACCTACCTAGGTATTAATTAATTTTTCCGTCGTGGATGCCACGGAAGCCTGGAAAAAATAAAATCCATGCACGGGACGCACACAAAAACTAAGATACCTAAGCGACAAATAACTAAATCTGCGATGGCGCATTTTACGCAACTGTATAGGCCAAATCATACAAGTCGGTGAATGTGAAGTTAGCTACAATATCCAATCCTGGCCAAAGCTCGCATAAAGCTGCGCGTTGATTGGATATTGCGCAGCTTGTAGCTAACTTCACATCCGCGCCGCGCCGACTTGTATGATTTGGCCTATACAAGCATCATGAAACCCAATCAACGCGCAGCTTTATGTGATCGTCAGTCAGGATTGGATGTTGCGCAGCTTGTAGCTAACCTCACATCCGCCGACTTGTATAATTCGGCCTATAGTACAATGAGAATGAGGCCGTGTGCAGACCGACAATCCGGGTGGTATTCTATCCTCTCAAACGATACCTAAAAATAGATTTTAGCGCCCTTTTACTTTTGTAACAACAATTGGAACACCCAGACCCAGAAAATGTAAAATTCGTCACCCAAATGCCCGCCCGGGAATTAAAACCGGACACCCCGGTATTAAAGGCAGAAGTATAGGCCGCGTCACACAAGTTGGCGAAAATGATGTTAGCCACATAATCAATCAACGCGCGACTTTGTGTGAGCTTCAGGATTGGATATTGCGCAGCTTGTAGCTAACTTCATTTCTGCCAATTTGTGTGACGCGGCCTATACCAACTGCACCATAAGGGCGTTTGTCCACCACCGCCGACGTCGGATCGTCTACGAGAACGAGATGACGGCGCCTGTAGCGGTAGGTACACACTACACACATTTACTATAGCCGCGTGTCAACCGCGGCGCTCGGGTGACGGATAGTACAGGTCGCGGCATATAAGTCTAGCGCTGAGCGAAGTGTGGAGGGGACGGCTGCGCACGAGTTTAGTATGGCGGTCAACATGCGCAGCCATCCCCTCCACAGTACCTCAGCGCTAGAATTACGTGCCGCTACTTGTAAATGTATGTACCTACCGCTACTTCGGCGCCGCCGCCATCACATCATCTCGTTTATCATTATCGGTGACGGTCCGGCGTCGGCGGTGGTAGACAAACGCCTTATGGCTCGTTAATCTGTAAATAATTACTCAGAGGATGATTTAGCAGAAAAATATTTAAAAATCATTAAGACATGAGCAATACAGTTTGTTTATTTTTGCATTATCAATGGTGTGATAATAAATGTGTTTAAAATTTAATGATCATGGTTAACACTTGACCAGACTGGACCTTCCCTGATATTTATTATGAGAACAATCCCGCTACTGACTCATGGTTATTTATGTGCTTTTCATCACATACATATAGTAAGATAAAATAATAAGAGCATAGATATTTCCATGGTAACCATTAATTTTGTTTAAGAGATTATAATAACTTGGCACCTGAGTATTTTTTTGTCAGATAAAAAACATAAACAGAAACCGCCTTACCACAAAAGATTTAAACACGCTTTAAACACTGTTTAAGTATAGTGTAAAGCGTGCGTAAAACTTTTGAGTTAAGACGGTAATTGTTTCCACTATAATATAATTAACTTAATAGATTAGTAGATAAACATTAAGCCCGATTACAGAGGCGCCAGCCTAAATTAAATAGCAACGTAAAAAGCGTTCTCTCTATCGAATGCCTAAAGTGAAAAAGAAACAGAACTATGCTATTTAGCTAATATAGTTACGCTGGCGCCTCTGTAATCGGGCTTATTATAGCTGTAAACGTGATAAACGCCAGTCACATGACTAGTATTATGCAATAAAAACACTTAATTGAATTTACCAATGGAAACTAATATTAGAATTGTAGAATTAAACTGAGGCAAATATGTAACAGGTCTATAATTAAAAACTAACATAAAATTTTAGAACATCAACACAAATTATTCACATTTTAAAAGCCTCATTAGGCCTCATTTCTCAATCATGTTTTTCGACATCTGTCTTCAAGAATGTCTCATATTTTTCTTCAGACATCAGATCGTCTAATTCTTCCACTTTCGTTAACTTTAACTTGAACAGCCATCCTTGATCGTAACATGATGAGTTTATCAATCCTGGCTTGCTTTCGACCTCTGAATTCTTCTCAGTGACTACTCCGCTGACTGGAGAATATATTTCACTTGCTGCTTTAACACTTTCTAGGGCTCCGCACTCATCGCCTGCCGTTAACTTGGTGCCTGGATCGGGCAGCTGGGCAAATACAACATCGCCTAGAGATTCTTGTGCATATTTGCTAATACCTACAGTTCCTATGTCTTTATTCACTACCACCCATTCATGTCTATCTGTAAACTTTCTGGGCGCTTCAGAGCTGTATTTGTGACGGAGCTCACAATAGGATTGTCTGATGTTACACTGAAGGAGACGATTTCTTGAGATGAACTGCTTGGTTGCTTGGAAGAAACATCTTTGCAGCAGGGCCATTTCTGAAAATAATATTTTAGGAATTAGGCATTGGAATACAAAACACTGTTACAGGCAGATGTTGAAAATTGATATTAAAAAGTATGTTTGTATAGGGCGGGTGGCTAGCCCTGGTGTCAGAGTTTTTAGGCAGCCTGAAGGCCTCTGACATGGCTAAACGGTTAAAGCAGCCGGGTTCTACAATTGAATATGTCATCCGAGCTATGGTAGCGCTCAGTTGGAAAATGCCACCAGTGGTCACCCACCCAAATACTGACCGTGCAGAATGTTGCTTAATTTCAAACACCGATAGTAATTTTTTGATTAGGTTGAAATTAAGCAATTGATATTTATAGACCTAGTGGAAAAACAACACCCTTTAACGGCAATCGAGTAAAAAAAATCCTTTGAAAAAATTGGATATATTTTACTGTTAAATAATATACAGTTGAATTAGAAGAACAAACAGACAGATAGATGTATGATGTAATAAAAATTCATAGCAAGACGTTAGGTTCTGAGAACTGAATAATACTTTACCTACACAAATAATACTAAGTTAAATTACACAAAAACAATATACTTATTAACTTTGAAAAAGTAAGACAAATACCTGTGATTAAATATAAAACAACACTGTCACTAATGTGACCCAGTAAGCACTTGCGAAGAATTAAAACGCAGACAATATACTATTGAAAGGTCAAGCATTTTATTTACACAAGTAAATGGTACAAATAAGACATTACTGATATGCTCCATAGATAATACTTGAACTTTGTGTATCTTATTGAGCACAACATTGAAATTATCATCAGCTAATGAATACACTTATAAATTGAGATAAGCAAGAAGTGAGAGTAATATCTCTGTGGAAAAAAATGTTTTTGGATAGCAATAGGTACTGCTAGGTACAATTATGTATGTGTAAAAATTCATACTGAAAATTAAGTAGTCCCATTTTTTTTTGCCTATGGCAAAGAATATAATACCTATAATAATACTAGGTATTGTACTACCTTATGGTGAGCATGTTAGCTACAAGTTCTGGTTATCTATATTAAAATAAATTAATAAAGACAATAAAACACTGGTTAAATTATTTTTAAAAATAAACACTAAAAAAAATGTTTACTTACTGAAAAACTTCAAAATTAAACCCAAGAAGATCTTCGTTAATTTAATACTATGCTAATAGTATGTAGGCTAATATTTTTAATTTAAAATTTGAAATTATTTAAAATAACTTCATCACAGAACAGAATTTTGAGGTTAACTTTATTATTTCGTTCAGAAACAAACAAACAACCAGCGTTGCGACCATGGATTTTTGAAGGCGCTAGATAGATACAAAGCAAAAAGTCGCCAGATATCAGAAACTTGAACTTTAAAAAGCACCAAATTCCACCAAATATTTTTATGGGTCTCAGACTTTTAAAAACATAATTCGAATAGAACATTACATAACATGATATCTAAAAAAATGGGTCAGCTGTTTTACTATGTATCAATGAACATTAGATTCGATATACCTATTTACCTAACTACATACTTCTTGAAACAGACAAATAAAACTACAAGAGTAATTTAATTTGTTATTCAGCACTCAAGATCAAAAAATGTAAAAAACAAGTTGTATGTAAAATAAGTTAAAATTCAAGATCAAATCTAACTAATTCTATGACTTCATCATCATTCATAGACGTTACTGTCGATGACGCCGATGTCGATGCTGAAGATTTTGTAGGTTCTTCTTGGTATTTTTTGTACGAATACTTAGTATTTTTGCCAATAGATGCAATGACGTCACTGACTATTGACTAGGGACAAGAAATCCCCGTTCAAATCCAAAGCATTGATTAGGGATATCCCTTAAAAATGAAGTGCCCATATCTAAAATCCACCAAAAACGGCCAAAAAAAAAACTCTATATAACGAAAAAATTCCACTAGGAGCCCTGAAAAAGCACCAGTTCTGGCGAGAAAACCACCGAGGTGGCATCCCTGCAAACAACAAAAAGAAAAAAAAAAGTCATAGGACTACGAGGTTTATGAACGAAAGTTAAATGTTACCAAGTTTCTACAACATTTACCCAACAGTGAAAAAAAAATTAGTGTAGGTCACTTTAGGTCAGACCCCGAAATGATTTTCAGGATTAAGTTCCATTGTAAAACAAAACGCCCTATGAGATCGTTGTTTAGATTAACTACTACTTGACATGGTCAATTCTAAATTCTCGATTTGTTAACTACTAGTTGACACGGGCAAGCAAGCGGGTATAGTCGGTACCTCGTCTGCTGATTAAAATCTTATTATTGTTAGTACACCGTTATGCCACGAAGGTTCTCTTTTTGCACATACTCTATTTTAGATCCTGGGTTCCGTTAGCCCCGCTTTTCTTTTTAGTTCATGCCACGGGATAATTATGTTACCATTGTGGCAACTTTAAAATGTCAAACGTGTGTCAACTATGACAAACACACGAACGTCACAACACAATATTTCTAGCCATGACTGAAAGATGTCAAACGAAGTTTACAGAAAAATTTGATAATCATAATTTTATTATTTATGTTGGAATTCTCTGCACTTCTATTGCTGTATTATATTTCTACAGGTATTTAGAGTAATTACACTTTTTATTACGTTGCTCCGTAAGCGGGAAGTGGGTATATAACAACCTCTGTGTTTCGCTTTCGTTTCCAGATTTCACATCACAACAATAGCCCTCAGTTATGGGTTGGGATGTCTGGCTTGTTATTACGGGCTCAATTCAAGAATTTTACTCGACCATGTAGAGAAATTTAAGTGCCATTTGGTCGGTAACCCGACTGATAAGAAATTAGAAGATGACCCAAAAAAGGTGAGCTGTCAGCGACTTGTTTACTGTTTTCAGTTATTTGGGTATTTTCTAAGTAAAATGATTAGTCATAAGTGATAGTAATATACGCGTTATAGTAATAAATTGGCATGTAGAACACCGCAGTAGCTCTTGTTATTGATCATATTGATTTCATTACAGAAATGTAGTGCCTGTGGGTCCAAAGAGTGTGATAGACATAATGACGGAGTATCTACGGAACCCTGGGTAGGGCTGCAGATACATAAGCAGCTGGACCAAGCCATAGAAGAGGTGAGTTCCATGGCACATCAAATAATAATTATTTTTCATCAAATATGGCACAACCAACTTCAACTGTGTACATAATTTGAATAGTTCAAAAATCAGTTTATAATTATTGGTAGAGTAATCGCATAACTCACAGAAAAAAGCCATGGTGGTCTAGTGGTAAGGACACTGACCTCACAATTGTGAGGTGGTGCGTTCAAATCCCAGTCCTGTACCAATGAGTTTTTTGGAATTTACTTATGGAATTTTACCCCACTAGCTTTTCAGTAAAGGAAAACATTGTGAGGCAACCTGAATTTAGATGGCGTATGTGAATCCACCAATCCGCACTGGGCCAGCATGGTGGATATGGCCCAATCATCTTTCGTGGGTAGGCCTACGTCCTGCCGTGGACTATTAAAATGATATAGTACAGTACATAAAAAAGAACAGTCAAAAGTTATGTTTGAAAACCTCCTTTTTTGAAGTTGGTTGAAAATATCTATTAATGTTGTGAATTTTGATATCTTAATTTTTATCCAAAATAATGTATTGAATAATCCTACTTCTTAGCCCTCTGACTTTTGAATACCTGGCAAGCTGATTTGTTATGTATTTGACAAATCCATGAACACTTCACATGGCTAAGGAATAAAATTGAAGCTTTGCTGTAAAAAAATCATCTGTTCCAAAAAATTTTTAAATAGTTATTGATCTTTTATGGACCACCTATTTTCACAATTTTGGGGTTGCTTCCATTTTAAAAATTGGCTAACATAATCCATCTAGAGAAGACCCCTCATAATGATTCTACAATCCAATATGCATTTTTTCTTTCAAGAAATCCCTAGTTAAAACTGTGATTCAGAAACAGGTGTATTGATCTGCATACAAATGATTCACAATAGTCTAATCAGAAGTAATCAAGCAATTAGCTCCGTGTGAAACTCATCAATTGAGAATCAATGATCGTGTGATTAGCATGAACAACTCTTACTTATTCTACACCTCATTCTTAATAGTTTCCTGAAGTGTATATTCTACACTTCATTCTCAATAGTTTCCTGAAAGTTTTTATATCTTTGATCCTTTATAAAGGGGAGAAGGCCTTTGCCCTACTTTGGGACAACAGCATCATCAGCCCTTGATAAGCCTATGTTGGATGTAACCCTCCTTTTGTTTATGCCATTGACTTCTGTCACTTGCCAGTTGCATCCATTTGCAGCCTACTTCTTATTTAAATCATAATTTTAGGTCACAAGGCCATCTAAATAAAAAACATTAACTAGCCACCCTCTGACACTATGTTGCAACAAAATGAAGAGATTCCAAATTAATTAATCTTAATAATTTTTCGCAAAAAATCGAAAAACCGCCTTCCATTGTGTACAAAATTTGAATGTTTCGCTCGAATTGTTTACAATATTGTTGATATTTTAAAAACTGCTCAGCCGATTTCTGTGTAATTTAAATAGGAGTACCTCAGGAGTAAGTATACCCTTTCGAACTAAAAAAAGAATTTTTCGATTCGGTTCACAATTGGCGGAATTATCGATGTCGACATACACAAAAAAAAATACATATAGACGAATACAGAACCTCCTCCTTTTAGAAGTCGGTAAAAAAAGATTTTTGGGTTGGTCCCATAGTAAAAATTGTATCAGTTTTATCAGTATCATAATGATAAGTGAAATGATATTCTCGAATCTCTCTGCATCATCTAGATTAGCACTAAGTAAGTAAGTAAGTTCGTATAGGCCGGGTGGCTAGCCCTGGTGTCAGAGTTTTTAGGCCGCCTGAAGGCCTCTGACATGGCTAAACGGTTAAAACAACCGGGGCCTACAATTTAACTTGTCATCCGAGCCACGGTAGCGCTCAGTTGGAAAATGCCACCCGCGGTCACCCATCCAAGTACTGACCGTGCGGAACGTTCTTAATTTCGGTGATCGCTGACAACCACCTAGTCAAACTACGCTACGAGCGCTGAAAAGGGTGGTAATAGTAGGGGATAGAAAATTTAATATTGTATTCTACTTATTGTATGTACTGTATTATAGAATTCAATATCCTCATCTATACTAAAGTCCCCGTCACGAGAAGCTATAAATTTTGTAAACAAGTGTTCAGGAGTTCACAACATTTGGACCAACAAAAAAATTGTTTTTTTTTTTAAAGATTTAATAAATTATTAAGTAACAAATATTAATTAACACATATTATTTAAGAATAATTATTCGCTGTATAAGCTATATCTCCAGGTATACCAATTAACCTAACCAATTACTTCACAATTTAAAACCTACTTCTAATATTAGAAGTTTCCAAAGATTAGCGCGTTTGAACAAACAACTCTTTATTTTTATTTATTATATATTTTAGATCAATTGTATTACGCACCTTTTGACGTTTTTTTCGAGGCGAATTTATTTCCTTAGATGTACTGGCTACTGGCTCCATTATACGTAATAACAAATAAAATTAACACAACAATTAAAGCAACAACAATAAAAAAGTGATAACGAAACAATAACAAAATTAACAATAACAACCAGATCCGCGATATATGCAAAGCAATGAAACAAACTCGTACGCATTCGAAACTCGAATGACGCGTTTATTTCAAAATGGCGCGGGCGTCCCGATAGTTTACAATCCCTGCGACGGACGCGTTCCGGTACCAAGAAACAATAAACGATAGCGCTTTGCGTCGTTAAAATATGATCCGACTAAATTAAATAGGTTGTTACTTTCATATAACCCGTCTATATTTCGTGTCGATTGAATTTGGTCAATTTATTATTATCTCGCAGTATAAAATGTTTACTTAGTAAAAGATGTTTGTTTACATAATTTATAGCTTCTCGTGACGGGGACTTTAGTACTAGTAATATAAATCCGAAACTGTGTTTGTTCCTCTTTCATGCAGCAATGGAGCAACAGATTGACTTGGTTTTTGGCATGAACATAGCTTGAAAATCGGCCAAGTACGAGTCGGACTCGCGCACGGAGGGTTCCATACTGTATGGGAGCCCACCTTAAATATTTATTTCACTCTAATTTTATTATTTATTATTGAAGGGAATATAAAACTAAATATTCTATGAAAATTTCAAGCATCTACCTGGTACCATTATTAATATAGAGCGAAAAACGTCTAAAAATTCAGGTTTGTTGTATGGGAGCCCCCCTTAAACATTTATTTTATTTTGTTTTTAGTATTTGTTGTTATAGCGGCAACCGAAATACATCTAAATGTGAAAATTTCAGCTGCCTAGCTATCATGGTTCATGAGATACAGCCCGGTGACAGACGGACAGACGGACATCGAAGTCTTAGTAATAGGGTCCCGTTTTTCCCTTTGGGTACGGAACCCTAAAAAACGGAAATTGACATAAGGGTCATTCTACTTTTTAGTGCAGGTTTTTGTGTCCCCCAGACAAAAAAATCTAGATTTGCCATTTTCTTCATAAAATTTAAAAATATTGCGCAATACACGAAACTTCCGTAATATTTCCTTTACTTCTGTTAACATTTATATTTAAATATTTTGCCTATTTTAAGATAATTAAGGGTAACAAAGTGGAGTTTTATGGTAACATAGTTGTTTTCCATAGTATTGCAAAGTGTCCCCGACCTAATACGCGGACTAACTTAACCAAAAAAAGTATTCTTATTGCAGTGTAGTCCTATGTATCAAAAATTTATTAAGTTTATTTGATATGTTTGCGTTTTTTATGTAGGCCTCATATATTTTTAAACGATTTATTTCTTTTTCAAAATAATTACTTTAGTTTTGTCCCTAAGGAAGAAGCTCAATACGGTACTACTATGTTACTGGTATTTCTTAAAAAAATCGTTAGATGTCGCTGTACCGCCACTGGTCGGGTCGATTGGGTAGGTTGCGCATTACAAGAGCGGGGTGGAGGGGAATGGCAGTAAGCCACGTGCCGCCACTCAGTCGCCGCCATGTTGTGAATCAAGATGCGTGTATTTATTTGGTGTGCACTTTGTTACCCGGCGAAAAGGTAAGTTTCTAAACTTTTACTTTATGTTTTAACTGTTGAGACGTGGCATTTATGTCACTTAATTGTATTCTATTGTTGGATTTGCAAATTATATGGTCATTTCGTAAATATCAGGTAGCATCATGTTATTTTACAACTGTGTTACCGGCCCACTTTGTTACTCTGCTATGGTAACGCAGTTGTAAATATACTCTGTCACTGATTCTTTCTAATTTTATTTAACTTGATTAGTTCGTATCGACCCACAGGTTAATATTTTAACAATTTTACAATTGTTTGCTGACTTACTTTAATTGTTGACGGTAAAATTAGTAAGTACTACAATGCCATGTTTTTATCTTTTACAGAAGATCATGCCGCTAACTCCAGTCGAAAAACAACGTCGGTACCGAAACAAGCGAAAATTAGACCCTGTTAAAGATGAGGATGCAAGAAAAAAGGCTCTAGAAAGGTACCACAAAACAAAACGCCTTGTCAAAGACTTAACATCACGTGAACATCGCCAATGCAAGAGAAAATGGCGGGTCGCTAACAGCAAAAGAAGAGCCCGCATTCATGCCCTGCAATCTATTACAAGAAACACTCCGAAAAAAAGATTTTTAGAGGGAAACGCGAATACTACGAATTCCCTAATCCTCTGGAAGTGTTCGAACAATGACTGCAATTATTAATTAATTTTTAAGTAATCCGACCTGCATAAGTGCTGTGATTTTGGTAAAACGGATATATTTGTATTATTAACATTATTATCTTTAACCTTTGTGGTAGATAAGAGACTGATTAGCTATTTTTGTAGAAGAGAATTCTCTATTGAAACAACTTTGTTACTGTTGAACAACTGTGTTACCATTATGTCCCTATTTCTAAGTAAAGGTTTTTCAATTTGAGTTGTACAATTGGCATAATAAGCTACATTACAGATATATCAGATGCAAGATAATATTTTTTAATATCAATGTTAAATACGTTGTTAAGATATTTTTACATATGTACATTTTATGTCAAATCTTTGTAAACAAAAGTGCACAACAGTAACATAGTTGTCATTTAAATGTGATTTATAAGACTTAATAAATGATAATTTCTAATTTTAGTTATGAAAGAGAAAGATTTATGTTCCTAAAATACGTTTTGTTAATTATTTGTTTGTAATGAGTGACTAAAGCTGCTCAATAAAAATATTTAGATTGGTAACAAAGTGGTATGAATTTTCTACCTTGGTCGCCAAAATCTTTATTTTCAGAAAGAAATATGTAAAAAATTCGCTGCTGGCAGTTAATTTCAATTGTGTGGGTATAATTACGCATAAATACAGTTACATTACTTCATTTATCTCTAATGATAAAAATTTTAAAGCCCACTTTTAGCAGTGCAAAAACCTGCACTAAAAAGTAGAATGACCCATAAGCTACTTTTTATCCCAGATAAATATATTTTTTCCATACGATAGCACAAAAATGAAAACACCACTCGGGCGACGCCACGGTCAGTAGCTAGTTATGTGTATAATTTCGAAATATCTATATTTATTCACAGATATCATTCATATAATTATTTACGGATGGATTTATTTGAACTTGATTACTAAGCTACCATTTGTAGGTATTGTACTGTCACTATCACTACATAGTAAAAAATAAAGTTGCTTCCTGCTGTCTGTCCCCATGTATGCTTATATCTCTAAAACTATGCAACGGATTTTGATGCGGTTTTTTTAATATATATGACGGCGCCGGAGCATTGTAAACAGCACGTGCAATGGGCGAGCGGAACTCCTTGCAAAGATTGATTATAAAGAGGTTGCTCTCGGCGGCCGACGGAACTCTTTGCTCGCGTACCGCACGTCGCTGTAAAAAGGCGCCATAGCAATATTCATGGTCGGTTGACAGTTGAGATCACAGACTTCCCAATACAGAAGTTAAGTCTGTGGTTGAGATGGAATATGATTGTCATTTGTTTAATATTGGAGAAAAAATGTAGAAAACGGCGGGCACTTTGACGGCGGGAATAGATTTTAAGTTGAAATAATTGAGATATAAAACGTGTGACTGTAATTACTTAAATTATCCAAGGAGAATACAATTAATTGTGATAACTCGCTGCCTATTTATTTATAACGATCCCTCAATGGATGAAGAAGATTATCGGGCCAGTCTGGCGGACGCGCCGATATATATATAGATCATTCTAAGCTGAGTGAATAGATAGAGTGATTCAAGAGTATGTGTAATACCATAATACGCCTGTGCGAAGCCGGGGCGGGTCGCTAGTATAATAACTACCTATAGTCCTATATGCTGTGTGAGTAACCCTGAATACATTGAAACAAAAGGTTCATCCTTATTACTGTGTCATCTCTCGTATTGTGATAGAATCTAAATTAACCTGTGACTCATAAAAATACACACAGATATACATAGTACCTATCTAATTTATTGTTCATGATATTGAATGTAAAATATTTGAAACTGCCTACTTCCTGACCTACTGAATGATTTCTGACGAAGTCAGCTACCAGAAGTGACTACCTTTTGTTTGGTGTTGTGTTGGAAAATTGTCTTTGAGATATAATGAGGAAAAAGTTAATTGTATAGGCCGAATCAGATAGTTCGGTGGATGTGAAGTTAGCTACAACTGCTACAAGGTGCGTAGTATCTAATCAATGCGCATTTTATGTGAGCTTCAGTCGGGATTGGATATTACCATCAGTATGAAATTTAAACAAAATAAATAAAACATAATTATTTTTTGCAAAAAATTGCAAAAACGCCATCGTGTACAAAATTAGAATATTTCGCACGGTTTTTACATTATTGTTGATTTATCAAAAACTGCTCAGCCGATTTCTGTAAAATTTGAATGGGACCACCTTGGGAGTATACCCTTTCGAACTAAAAAAGAATTTTTCGATTCGGTTCACAATTGGCGAAATTATCGATGTTCATCGTGTACAAAATTCGGATGTTTCACTCGAATTGCTTCCATTATTGTTGGTTTTTTCAAAAATGGCTAAGCCGATTTCTGTATAATTTAAATGGGACTACCTCAGGAGTATACCCTTTCGAACTAAAAAAGAACTTTTCGATTCGGTTTACAATTGGCGAAATTTTCGATGATCATACACAAAAAAAGATACATACACACGAACATAGAACCTCCTCTTTTTTGGAAGTCGGTTAAAAATGTCAAGTCGATGGATATTTTGCAGATTGTAGCTAATTTCACATCCGCCGACTTGTATGAATCGGCCAATATAACAATTCGATTCTTTGCTATTTTATTTACTAAAAGTTCAGTAGTATAGTGAGTAAATAAATCCTATAATTAGTATACATTTTGCAAAATCTGAGTCATGGTTTGTGTGCTTATAGGACTATGATTTATTGATATACTTGTAGAACAAGAATAAGTGAAGGATTTTCCTGTCTTGTTGTGAGCCTTCCTTAAACGCAAATACATTAATTTATATAATATTAATATCTTGCCACAATGATTTAAAAAATACTTTTCTTTAGGTGACCGACCAGTACAAAATTATTTAGACCATAATTATATCCTAGAGCAATTGTTTCCTATAGCTAACAAGTAACATTACTATGTGTAACAATTGGCATCCTGTATTGTTTGCCTTGGAATAAGGAATAAAGTAATAGAAACCGTACTAAAATAGCAAGAGATATACATCACTTTGTCTCATTTGAGATATGAAATTTAAAAGGTGTTAGAAAAAGATGCAAATACCCAAAAGGTTTCACAAACTAACATTGAGCTATCTCGGTTGTTCAAATTCAAAAAGGTAGAAAGTACGAAGGAAAAATGGTCAGAGATTTAAATCTTCTGATGGAACTAGAGAGTTCCCGGCCATATTGCAAAAGACAAAGTAGACCAAATCCACAACCATTATGACATTCCAACTTGTGATTTTGACGTTTGACGACAGACAATGCGTATTTTTGTTCCACTCACTCTCGCGTATGCTGTATATTGTATAACAAGATATGAATGAGACAGCTGTAACGTAGTTTTTATTTGAGTAAAATTTAGTAAGGTTTCTATTACTTTAGTCCTTATTCTGAGTTGTTTGCCATAATAAAGGTAGAAGTGCTGAAACTTATGTCAATTTGGAAACTTTTTTTTTTACACAATCCAACAAGTTTTATAGGCCGAATCGTAAAAGTCCACGGATGTGAAGTTGCTATAACCTGCGCGAAACCCAATCAACGCGCAGCTTTATGTGAGCTTCAGTTAGGATTGGATATTGCTCATCTTGCGTAACTTTCAATCCGCCGACTTGTATGTGTCAGCCTACATACTAAGCGCCACACAAATCGGCGGATGGGAAGTTATGCGCAAAAGCTGAAATATAAGTAGGCGCGGGAGCCAGAGAGACGAGACGCCGGAGCATACCCGCCAGCCAACCTCATGCCTCCCGCGCGCTCCCGACGCATTGTGCACACATGCGCAATAATTAGCGAATCACGGCGAAGTGTCATCTGCGGCTAACTTTTCATCCGCCGATTTGTGTGGTGCTTAGTATACCATCTAATGCGATGGTTTAATTTACTATAAGTATATAGCTGAAAAATGTTGTGTCTTAACAGTCGGCCATCCTATATTGTTGCAGTTCTACAACACTATACTAGAGCAGTTCATAAACTCGTGGTACAGTAAGATAACGCTGCAGCCGTTTTTCGTGGACGAGCTGAGGCACCAGCTTCGCCACGCATCCGCCTGCTTGCTGCAACGGGCTCTGAAGGTACGGGTTCACGAAAGGTATATATTAGGTTGGAGAAAAATTTTCTTCGCATTTTTTAAGAAAATTCAAAACATTTTTTAATATAGTTTATTTACATTTAACCTCTTAGTCCTCTGAGAAATGCAACCACAAATGTAAGTGATCAATAGACTATAATTTAATATTTTTTTACGAAACTAACAAGTCTTAATTCTGTTTTCACAGATAAACTATTCAGATTTCATCACAAGTCGCCTCGTGCCATGCGCCCTGCGGCACTACACTATGTACAAAGATGGCCGCCAGTCCAGCACGCTACAACTTCACGTCGCGGCGAGATCGAGGAAATCTGAACTGAACTACCTGAGGTCGATCGCTAACGAGCTCATGCCGAGGGTATTAAAGGATGATGAGCTCAGAAATCCGTAAGTTACATTCCACAGATAAACTACACAGAGTTCATCACAAGACGGCTTGTGCCATACGCCCTCCCGCACTACACTGTACACAAAGATGGTCGCCAGCACCGAAGATCAAACAAATCTGAACTGAGGTCCGTCGTTAACGCGGTACTAGCTCAGAAATCTGTAAGTTCATTACAACCGGTAATTCTCCAAACATTAGACATGTTTGTTTAACTGAATGTTATTAGCCTATATCTCTACTCGCTCTTGATCGATTTGATTCATACTCTCAAACCTTGGTGGGAATTGGAAATTAGCAATCTTGTCGAATATTATCAAAATCTGCTGATAAATGGCGTTACAGCAAACCATCATTTTTAATGAAAATACCCCTCCAATTCAAAATCGCCTACGACAAAAACCATCAATGGATAAAACCTGTGTACCAAGTTTCGTTGCCGCCGTTGTGTTAAAACGAAGACAACTCAAGGTACGTCTTAGCCCCGAGTTCACCAACGCTTGTTTAAGTTAAACGTGTGAATACTGTATTTAACCAACGCACGGGTTTTGCTTGCTGAACAGCAAAATTTCGTTAAAAAGCTGTTTGTGATTTAACCAACGGTTGCTAAATTAAACATCTGTTGGTGAACTAGGATCTAAAACCCGAGTTTAATCGTTGTTTAAATACAGCAATGACACGTTTAACTTAATCAAGCGTTGGTGAACTTGGGTCTTAACTGGAGCCGCAAGGTGTCATTTTTGGTCACATTTCTAAATATATTTTTTTATCGCGAATAAGTCCGCGCTTGACCACCAACTCGCCTGATGGTAAGCGACGTTGTGGTCGAAGATGAAGCACGCAGACCTTGAAGATACCAATTCACACTGACCTTGAAAAGCTTGATTTCTAAAATTGACCATAAAACAAAAACCAAGAGGGTAGAGATTCCGATCTTTCTTTCCGGTTTCAGAGCCCATATATAGAGGGAGATGATTCCAGCATTTCCGGCTTGAAGTTGAGTTTGAGACATCCTGTATATTGAGGTTTTTTATTATTTTTTAAGTTGCACTTCGGTTTCAGAGTATTTAAAGTGCTGATTCGCGAGATATTCTCTGGCTGGGTGTTGCTCTCGATAACAGACGTGCTCGCTGACCCGTACATTCTGAACACATTGATTATACTCGCTACGGGCGATGAAAAGATGGCCCAGCTGCCTACTACGCCTAATTATAAGGTTAGTAAGTATCTAATACATATATAAGTGTGATTTTAGTCTCACGCCGACGGCACGCGCACCGTCGGCGCTGATGGCCGAGATATATGAAATTCGTTCTCGGCGCCGACCATCGTGCGCGCTGATAGCTACGCGTCATTCAAAAACGCTTCCTAAATGTTCATATATCTCGGCCATTCAGCGCCGACGGTGCGCCGTCGGCGTGAGACTAAAATCAGCCTAAGGGCAATGGGTGGGTTTCGTGTATCGTAATAAATAACCAGGGCAAGCATTTATGTATTGTGATGAACACAGGTGTTTGCTCTGTGTCTGGATGTTATTAGCTACGTATTTAAAAGTATGTAGGTATGTAAACATAAAATATGCAGTATCAGTGTTTGGCAGCCATATCACAAGCTTTGTTTAGTTTGACTTTGGGATCAGAAACCGTGTGTAAAATGTCCACTAAAATTTATTTATTCATATTTATTTATCATTATATTTTTTTTTTACTATGGGTCCAATCTTTAAATTGCGAAACAAATTAAACTGTTGTACACACATTTTGTCGATTCCGAGTTCCAATTTCGTACTTATAATAGCTTTATTTTTTCTCGAATTCCGGGTTGGATCTATAGTAAAGTTGGGTTGTTCTAAATGATGGTCTTAATCACCCCATTCCGGCTTAGTACATCCGTTTTAGGGTTCCGTACCCAAAGGGTAAAAACGGGACCCTATTACTAAGACTCCGCTGTCCGTCTGTCTCCAGGCTGTGTCATCTCATGTCTCTGTTCTCATGAACCGCTATAGCTTGAAAGCTGATATTTTCACAGATGATGTATTTCTGTTGCCGCTATAACAACAAATACTGAAAATAGAATAAAAATAATATTTAAGGGATTTTATTTTGTATGGGAGCCCCTCCCATACAAAAAATCTGAATTTTTAGCCGTTTTTCGTTCGATACCAATAATGGTAACAGGTAGATGCTTGGAATTTTCCCAAAATATTTAGTTTTAACTTTAATAATAAAATTAAAATAAAATAAATATTAAAGGGAGACTCCCATACAGTACCCTCCGTGCGCGAGTCCGACTCGTAGTTGTTGAATAATACTTTTATATCTATTCATCTATGTGTAATATAGACTTGAAGAATATGAATTAATTTTATGAGTAAGAGATTATAATGGCAATAGCGATTTCCAACTAATTAAAGGTACTATGACTCATTTTATCAGCGTGACAAACTCAATATCAAAGCAATGAGCCAGTCAAGGGTAAAGATATTTAATCTTGAACACTTTACACCGATTTGAATTTAATTCATAATTAGTGTATAATCCGCGCCACACAAGTCGGAGGACGGAAAGTTATGCGCAG
Source organism: Hypomecis atomaria (assembly GCA_964007245.1). NCBI lineage: Eukaryota > Metazoa > Arthropoda > Insecta > Lepidoptera > Geometridae > Hypomecis > Hypomecis atomaria. The sequence continues at coordinate 3,239,197 of OZ023295.1, read as the reverse complement.
AACGCTGCGCAAAAGGCAAAATATAGGTATGCGCGGGAGCCAGAGAGACTCTCGCCGGGGCACACCCGCCCGCCAACCTCATGCCTCCCGCGCGCTCTCTACGCATTGTGCACACTTGCGCAATAATTAGCGAATCACGGCGAAGTGTCATCTGCGGCTAACTTCTCATCCATCGACTTGTGTGGCGATACCTATGTTAGAAATTAAATCTTCAATAATTGCTATCTAATGGGAACAAACGACCATTTTTAGATTGTTGTTGCTAAAATTTTCACAGATGACGTATTTCTGTTGCCGCTATACTCGTGACAACAAATACTAAACAGAATAAAATAAATATTTAAGGGGGCTCCCATACAACAAACGTATTGTTTTTGCCGTATTTTGCTCCATTTAATAACGGCAACAGGTAAACGCTTAAAATGGGGCTAAGGGCACGAACGGTTAAAAACCCTAAAAAAACAAACAATTGAATTGAAACCCTTCTTATTTTTCTGTCGACTAAAATAATGTTTTCTGAATCTACCCACAGGTAGAATTCCTAGAGACTTTCGCGCGTCAAACGGACTCCATCTACCTGCAGCGCTGCAAACTCCTCAAAATTGACCTGGACCTGGTGATGAGCGATCAGGAGTACTTCTACGCTTTCATGCAGTACCTCAAGCCTACCACTTATATCTATCTGCTGCAGTTCTATAAGGATATCAGTAAGTTATTGTTACCAATAATGTTCCTAACAGAGATCGATTCTCTTGGAAATTCAGAAATTGTACTACGATAATCTTAAAAATAGTATACTAAGCGCCACACAAATCGGCGGATGAGAAGTTATGCGCAGAACGCTGCGCAAAAGCTGAAATATAAGTATGCGCGGGAGCCAGAGACGAGACGCCGGGGCACACCCGCCCGCCAACCTCATGCCTCCCGCACGCTCTCTATGCCCGTGCTCACCACTACGCCACGCGGCGTCGGCATTGTGCACACATGCGCAATAATTAGCGAATCACGGCGGAGTGTCATCTGTGGCTAACTTCTCATCCGCCGACTTGTATGGCGCTTAGTATAACTGGGTACGCTTATTTAGCTACTGAAGTCGGGACATTATGAAAATGTATTTCTGGACCTATTTGTATTGAAATTGTAATTGTAAGTAGTCTAATTTATATTTCGTGGAGGGAAAGACCAAAAAAGTATCTAGAGAAATCATTTCAAACTAAATTTAGCTTTAAAAAAATGTTAAAGAAACTTATGTTAGATAATTTAAACGATGAAGATTAACACATTAGAAAGCAAACATTTGTATCAAATTATACCTAGATTATAAAAACAAAATGTATTAATCGTTAATTGATACTGACATTACATTGTCCACCATGTACCCATAATAATAACACGAGAATGTATGTATATCTGCTTGTACATAGTTACTAAGTACCTAATGTGAGAGCTATCCTGCCTACAAACCGCTTCGCTGTTTGGCAGTACTTTTTAATTGTACCTATGTATGTTATATCAAGGATATAAAAAAAAAAAAAAAATGATGATAGAGTGAAATATGATGCGATAAAAAGGAGTTAATCAATGCATGCTAGAGTAGCGCCAGGGATCGTGATGTGCCGATCCCACCTCTCAATGGTATTATCTCTAATGGGATAAGGATAACATGACGATGGATCGCAATAAAAATCATCATCATCATCCTGCCCTTATCCTACTAGGTAGGGTCGGCATACTCGTAGCACGTTTCCTGTCGCCACTTTACTCTATCATGGGATATATTCGGTGAGTGCGAGGAGTTGCACAATCTGGTCCCACCTGCCCATTTCCTTTATCGTACGGCTAGACAGACGCGACCAAAGCGCCACCCTTTTATGGTGAACATCAAGCGCATTAGAACCAAGCGTTTCCACACTTCTCATACGAACTGTCTCATACATATCATCTTTCACACAATTCATCTACACTTTTTTGGTCTTCCCTTTCCATTCCTACCGCTTACCATCACGTTTAGGGTTCTTTTCGTGACATGACTCTCTTCCCGTCTTATGATATGCCCATACCAAGATAGCCTGCCACTCTCACTGGCGCTACTTTCAGACTTCCTCTAACATACTCATTTCTAATCTTATCCATTCTTGTCACTCCGCACATCCATCTCAGCATTCGCATTTCCTCTGCATGCAATTCGCAATAAAATATTCTCTTCAATTGCTGCTTTATGAATTAGATAAGACCTACGGTACGTGACACAGTAAATTACTAATAGCTGAAGCAATAATGGTGACGAATTGTTAATTACTGATTATAATGTCTAAAGATAAACAATTTATTGTTCATACCGGATTTTGTAAAGTAAGACTTATGAAAAATACTACATTAACTGGTGGCCATATCACTAAAAGAGGTTTCTTCGAGAATCCAGCCGGGCTAGGATGCGCATGAAGTAATATTTCTTTCTACGAGTCAGAACGAGACAGCGTTATGGCAAAGTATATATCTGTCACTTTTTCACACGTCGGAAAGATTTCTTTTCGTGTCTTTTCGTGGTCGCATGCTGGACTAGCAAGTATCTTAGAGATATAGGTAGTATAAAAGTTATCTATCCATCCATCAGTCGTAGGAGGTCCACTGCTGGATATAGGCCTCCCGTATTGATTTCCAATGATGCCGGTTGGAAGCGGCCTGCGTGCAGCGCGTTCCTGCGATCTTAATTATATCGTCAGTGCACCTAAGTAGCGCTCGTAGCGTAGTTTGACTAGGTGATTGTCAGCGATCACCGAAATTAAGCAACGTTCCGCACGGTCAGTACTTGGATGGGTGACCGCGGGTGGCATTTTCCAACTGAGCGCTACCGTGGCTCGGATGACACGTTAAATTGTAGGCCGCGGTTGTTTTAACCGTTTAGCCATGTCAGAGGCCTTCAGGCGGCCTAAAAACTCTGACACCAGGGCTAGCCACCCGGTCTATACGAACTTACTCACTAGTGCACCTAGTCGGTAGACGTCCTACGCTGCGCTTGCTGGTACTTTATAAGAAACTAGTGGCCCGTTCCGGCTTCGCACGGGTGGACATAAGTTTTTTTTTTATATTTTTACCTTTTATTTATATTTTTTTGTTAATTTATATAAATATATTTATTGAAACGCAGTACTACATTATCTATTTTATACTTACAATCCGAATTTGTTTATCGTTTTTAGGGTTCCGTACCCAAAGGGAAAAACGGGACCCTATAACTAAGACTTCGATGTCCGTCTGTCCGTCTGTCTGTCTGTCCGTCTGTCACCGGGCTGTATCTCATGAACCATAATAGCTAGGCAGCTGAAATTTTCACAGATGATGTATAAAAACAAAATAAAATAAATATTTAAGGGGAGCTCCCATACAACAAACCTGAATTTTTAGAAGTTTTTCGCTCTATATTAATAATGGTACTAGGTAGATGCTTAAAATTTTCACAGAATATTTAGTTTTATATTTCCTTCAATAATAAATAATGAAATTAAAATAAAATAAATATTTAAGGGGGGCTCCCATACAGTACGGAACCCTCCGTGCGCGAGTCCGACTCGTACTTGGCCGATTATTTTATTCTAATTTTGGTCGGTATTTCATTAACTTAGATGATAGATGGACAAATGGTATTGCGAAGTTTTTTGTAGATAATGATATGTTCTTTAATATTGTAGAATATACTTTTGTTCTATCATCAATAGGTTCCGCAGCGCATGCAACGAAAGACGTTTTAGGGCATATTTTTACACCTTGGGTTACGTTACTTAAGTTTTAGTAAGGATCCGTAATCTTTTCTAGCAATTAGTGTTATTTAGGTACTATCTATATAAGTATGTATTTAAAATATATATGTATATATAGTATATCAACCTCTAGCAACCATATTACAAGCTTTGCTTAGTTTGGGGTCAGAGACTGTGTGTAAGATGTCTCCTAATATTTATTTATTATTTATTTATTTAATTAATATAGCCTATATTACTCAAAGTAAATGGTAAAAAAAAATTGAATTCGGCACAGTAGTTTTCGAGTTTATTCATTACAAACATACACACACACAAAAATACAAATTTTTCCTCATTATAATATTAGTGTAGACAGTGTAAATAAATAAATATTAGGGGACTTTTTACACATGGTCTCTGACCCCAAACTAAGCAGAGCTTGTGATATGGCTGCCAGAGACTGATATACTACATATACATATTTTAAATATATACTTAGATAGTACCTAAATAACACCCAGACACAAAGCAAACCCCTATGTTCGTCACATAAATATTTGCCCTGGGTGGGAATCGAACCCACGCCTCTTTGACCCAGGAGTCAGGGTCACTAACTACTGAGCCATCGAGGCAGTCGATGTCGAGTCGAGTGTAGATATGTAAATGAAATGGTCAGTTTTTAAATAGTATTTTATTATTTACAGAATCATTCCAAACCAAGCTCCTAAACCCGGAGCTGAGTGAGGACGAGAAGGACGTCCTCCACAAAGAAGCTTGCGACATATTCTCCACCTATTTATCGGAGGACAGTGCTAGTCGCGTTCCCATGCAAGAGAGCGTCGCGGAGGAGCTTTATGAAATATTGCAGAGCGAAGGATGCATCAAACGGTGATTTTAATTCTCTAGACCAGTGTCTCCTAGACTTGACTGACGAAGACTGCTTCCAGCTTTTGAAAGTGAATAGATATCAGAGGGCTAAGTGGGAGTTTCTTGCTCGAACTCGATCGCGTTAACGTTTGATGTGATTTCTATGGAAATGGCACAGCGCCATTTTGTGTCACGTACAGAAAAAATTAATATCTAAGACCCGAGTTCATCAACAGATGTTTACCTTATTAACCGCTCGTTTAGTCTTAAACGGCTTGTTAACGAAATTTTGCTGTTGGTGTCATCAAGCACTAACCGTTGTTTAAATACAGTAATCGCACGTTTAACTTAAACGACGTCGTCAACCATTTTTAACCAATGGTTACCCATTGCAACACTGGCATTTGCCATAAAAATCGAAGACACGATTAATTTTATCTTTGGAGGAAATAATATTGAAGATTTAGAGAATATTGAACGAGTTATTGAATGAGAATATTATGAGTAATTCGTTCAAAAACGTTATCTGCAAATGATGAACACCAAAAATGCGAAACTTGTTTAACCAATCGTTAATTTGTAACCGAGCGTTCGCGTAACCATCGGTTATGTTGCATTTGATGAACTCCAGCCTTATTTTTTACGGTATTGTAACGAGCGCCAAACCGTCAGTGATTGGCTAACTCAAGCGTGTCAATGTGCTCGCGTGTGTGCTCGGCGCGCTCGGTCAACGCGACGTAAAAGTAATTCGATTTGATTTGCAAAACTCTCACTTGACACTCTGTGTGCGAAATCTGCGTGCTTTATTTTAGACCATCAAGAGGGTAATATTAAACCATACTCCGGACACACGGGATAAATGAATGAAAATGTTACAATCACCCTTCGTGGGTAGGCCTACGTCCTGCAGTGGACTATTAAAAAGGGCTGATACAGTACAGTTACAGTGTACTGCATAAATGCCATATTTGCACCATATTTGCTTGGTGGAAAATAAACCAAAGTTCGTGATGTTTTTGGCGAGAGAAAAGAAGCAGACATTTAGAATCATTAAAATCAGCTGTTTCCTACATTTAGAAATAAAATCAGCTGTTTCATACTTTCAGAAATAAAGTCAGCTGTTTCATATATTCTGAAATAAAATCAGCTGTTTCATATATTTAGAAATAAAATCAGCTGTTTCGTACATTCAGAAATAAAATCAGCTGTTTCATATATTCAGAAATAAAATCAGCTGTTTCATACATTCAAAAATAAAATCAGCTGTTTCATACATTGAGAAATAACATCAGCTGTTTCATATATTCAGAAATAAAATCAGCTGTTGCATACGTTCAAAAAAAATCAGCTGTTTCATACCTTCAAAATTAAAATCAGCTGTTTTATACATTGAGAAATAACATCAGCTGTTTCATATATTCAGAAATAAAATCAGCTGTTGCATACGTTCAAAAAAATCTGCTGTTTCATACCTTCAGAAATAAAACCTGCTGTTGCATACGTTCAGAAAAAAAATCAGCTGTTCATACATTCAGAAATAAAATCAGCTGTTTCATACATTTTGTCGATTCCGATTTGCGATTTTGTATGGAACAGCTCGTAACGATGGTCTGAATCTGCCTCTCGACATAGTACATCAAATCAGAAATCAGAAACGTTTATTGCATCACTATGTACAATGAATGTTCTTACAAATAAATATAATACTTCCAATAGTGGACCCATAACGGGCTTGCAATATCATAAGATTTTGTATCTTAGCTAGAAATAAGTAGGCACTTACTGTACGCGCGCGAGTTGAATGCAGAGCTTAAAAATGCGAATGTCTCCCCCCGCTATCCGCACGCCCAACCCGCCCAGGCGCGTGAGGTGGGGCGTGCGGATAGCGGGGGGAGATGCTCCCGCTCTTTACCCCAGACCCCGACTGCATTCAACTCGCGCGCTATCAGTAGGTAACAATTACACGAATGAAATACAATGTCAAATGTCACAAATAAAGTACAAATTATTTGAAATATTAAAAATGTCAAAAAATGAGTATAAACAACCAGTTCGATAACCCTGTATAACTACTTTATTTAATGTTTATGTGGATTTATTTGTTGTTTTTGTTCGTAGGTTGCAGACAAGTCGAGCTCTATATCAGGCGGCGAGACAATCCCATGCTGTTTTAGACAAAATCATGCTACCAAAGTTCCTGCACAGTGAAGAGGTAACTAAATAATATCAAATACTAGCTGGCCCGGTGAACTTCATATCACCTTCGTCTCACTCATCATCATCATCATCAGCCTGTATCGACCCACTGCTGGGTATAGGCCTCCTCTCCCTTGTGCCAGTTTTCCCTGTCTCACTAATTCGGTCGATTCTTATTTTCAAAGGTGTTTTTCTAAAAAAAAGTCTTCTAGGAACATTTGGTAGGGGAAAATTAAATCGACGGTTTTTAGAATTCCGTACCCAAAAGGTGAAAACTGGACCCTATTACTAAGACTCCGCTGTCGGTCTGTCTGTCGCCAGGCTGTATCACATTAACCGTGATAGCTAGAACGTTGAAATTTTTACAGATGATTTACCGCTATGACAACAAATACTAAAAAAAAAACACAAGCTTGAATTTTTTTTTGGCTCGATATTAATAACGGCAACATGAAGATGCTCCAAATATTCACAGAATATTAAATTGTATATTCTCTTCAAATATAAATAGAAAGATTGGATCGGAACAGTTAATAGGTCGGAATAGTTGATAGGATCACAATCACTTTGACTACAGTGCGAGTCTGATTCGCGCACGAAGGGTTCCGTGCCGTATAATTAAAATAAAATATACTAAGGGGACTGCACTTGGCCGATTATTACTGTATAATAGATTAAAATGAAATAAGTGAGTTCGTGTGAGCCAAGTAACTGGTCATATTTAAGGTTTTTAAACTGTCTGTAAGCCTTTTACATCGCTAAACGATTGAAAAGTCGGGAATTATGTAAATAGCGAATGTTTATACATTTATCGTATACTAGCGACTCGCCCCGGCTTCGCACTGGTGTATTAAACATATAAACCTTCCTCTTGAATCACTCTATAGACTAAAAAAACCCGCATCAAAATCCGTTGCGTAGTTTTAAATATATAAGCATACATGGGGACAGACAGCGGGAAGCGACTTTGTTTTATACTATGTAATGATACGCGATTTATGCAGACCCTGAGCTTAATTCATATTTTCGTTTGTTTCAGTTTTACAGATTTATGATCGGGAGCAGATTACCTACTGAGTATCAAAAACAGATGACAAAAAAGTGAGTGAGAGAGAAATGAATATTTTTTTTCTAAATATTTGTACGGCCAATTTAGAGAGTGAAAACATGTAGCAATGACACGAAAGATCAATAATTTTTTTTCGCAAAAAATGGCAGAATCGCCTTCCATCGTGTACTAAATTCGAATATTTCGAATTTTAACGAAAATTATTAAAATTTCAATGGAACCATCTCGGGAGTATACCCTTTCGAACTGAAAAAGAATTTTCGGTTTGGTTCACAATTGACGAAATTATCGATGTTCATCGTGTACAAAATTCGGATATTCTGCTCAAATTGCTTACATTATTGTAGATTTTTCAAAAACAATTCAGCCGATTTCTGTAAAATTTTAATGGGACCACCTTGGAAGTATACTATGTACATAAAGATAAATCCACAGATGATTTAGTTTGAAGGTAATCAGACAAGTTGCTAAACTATTTTTGACGCTAAAGCGCTCGCTATACCAATTAAAAGTCGCCATTTCTAACAACGAAGTCGCAAACTCGTAACATCGAATTGACGTCATCCATTTGGACTGATGGTGAATGGGGCCTATTAGGTTGATCGTGCCTATATAGCTTGTTCCGCGCTCTCGCTTGCACTCTCTCGGCTCAGCCGGAACGTGACACTTTCATGCGTGCAGCCGGCGCTCATCAATTTATAAGACTTTATCATGTCATAAGAAAAATTGTGCAAATCTTGGGATTCTAAAGATAATTTAAGTAAGTTCGTAAATACCATGGCAAGCCCTGGTGTCAGAGTTTTTGAGCCGCCCGCAGGCCTATGATATGGCTCAATGTTTAAAACAACTGGGGCCTACAATTTAACGTGTCATCCGAGCTACGGCAGCGCTCAGTTGTAAAATGCCACCCGCGGTCACCCATTCGAAGACTGACCGTGTCGAACGTTGCTTAACTTCGATGATCTCTAACGAACAACAATAATCAAACTACGCTATGAGCGTTACTAATCTAAACTACTGTTACGAGTTGGTTCTTGGATAATCAGTTAAAACGCCGATTATTCACTTTGCACTTTATTGCACAAAATCACAGTACACACGACAACTGGTTCGCACAAACACTTCACACTGGCACTGATATTCACACAAACTAGTCTGAGGGGTTAGTCCAGGTTTACACGTAAATTGAAACTACAGCTGTTTCCGTATGGCTCTATACATTTTTGGACAGCGCCCCTGGCGGAAACGAGGAAGAACTAACGAAAATGTATGGAGCCACACGCGAACGCGGGCTAAGGGCTCAGTTCACGATCACTGGCACTTTACTTGAACATGAGATGTTTTCGCAACGATACAAGTTATTCGGCGAACAGTGACTTCTATGTAAAATTACTTCGTTCAAGGGTAATTCTGTAAAAAGTATGGAGCTCATACAAAACGCGGTAACTGATTCGAACGAAACCCATCGCTGTATTTATATCGGACTGAAAGTTCTCCAGAAATCTCTAGAATATTCGGTGCCATTGTGATTGACAAAGTAAACAAGTGTAAGTTTCTAGAAAACCCTATTACAAAAATGATCAAAACACCAAAAAAAAACGAAGACAATAGAGAACCCGAAAGCGTAAACAAGTTATCGGGTAAACAACAGATTACGTCATCGTTACTGCATACCTACACGTAAACAATGCGTGCGCGCTTACTGCGTGACACTACTAAAGGTAATTTATTTTTAGAAAGTGACAAAACTTTGTTTATTTTTCAGACCACACGACCGCCTGTTGCTCTCAGCATTAAAGCTAGGCAATAAGCTAAAATCCGCGCTCAAAGCGCAGACCCTAGACGGCCAAGTGCTAGACCTATTCACGAATGTCGACGACGAGGGCGAGGGCATAGACAATGTCGACATATTGAAGTATTTAGACTCTGTGGCGGCTGAACAGACTCTAGGGCAGGACTTGAGCAGTTATAAGGTTGTGCTCACCAATGTTGATACGAGATTGGTAAGTTTTAAGACTATACTATACTACAAACACACATATTTGCATTACAATATTTGCATTACAATAGTCTGAGATCTGAATTACGTGCACAAGTGTGGGCAAGTGATATTATACGATGAATCGTGTCTTTTCGCGTCGCTACTAAAACTCTGTAGACGCATCTAGGACAAAATTCACTACTTTACTGAGTCATGAATTGAAAAAAAAAAACAGGTTAGGAATGTGATAATCGTCATCAAATCAAATAAAGTATCTGAATCTGGATCATCATTCCACTGGTTTCAATTCCACACGAGGAGCTCTCTGTTGTGCTCAGTTTTCATTAATTTTGAACAATTGCTCTATGAATGGGCTATATAGTTAACTAAAAAAAATATAATTAGTCCGTCAAATAGATTGTCAAGATGGAGCAGGAATACGTTACTGACAGTCTGATCTCGTGAAACAGAAATACCTGTATATGTTTTTTTTATAATTTTATACATGTATATGTGCAATGTTCTATGTAACTCTGTGTTATTTGATTATATAATTATTGATTTTAATAGATTGTAAAAAATATTAGACACGTATATTTCTTTTGTCAATTTAACAAAAATTGATGAAGATATAGCCCGTTAAAGTTCCGCGTGACGTCACTAATCACCAGTATCAAATGTTGCACCTGCTAGTGCCGTCACGAGCCCCCACTCTCAAACTTTGACAAGATTTATCTTTGTCACTAATTGTTTTATTGACAAAAGAAAATATATGAGTCCATTATTTTTTTTTAAATCTAATTGATGGACTTATTATAATAATGATTTATAATATACCTAGTAAACATCCCTATTATTATTATTTTGAGCCTGTATTGTCCCACTGCTGGGCAAAGGCCTCCCTTCCCTCCTTCCAGAAGCGCGATCTACTGCATTGGTGGCCCATTGTTTGTCATCAAAACATCCCTATTGCTCTATGAATAAAATTATAAATCCTTGTGTAATATTGTAGCAAGCCCCACCGCGTCGCGGCACGGTACGAGTATTCACGGTAGCGGTGCACAAAGTGGACCCCACTACGGCCGCCACATTCTGGACCGTCGAGAGAAGCGAACACGACTTCCATCTGCTCAGGAGCAAGATGCACGAGTTCCATGGAGAACAGCTCTTGGTGGACCTGCCGCTGCCTTCCAGAAGGTAATAACTGAACTCCTATTTACAGTGGTTATTTATCCTATTTACAGAATATTAAGCTAATTACAAAGGCTACAGCCGAAGGATCCAAAAAAATACAAAATGTAATTTAAAAATTAATTTATTAACTAATTATTACAAGTTAAAACTTAAAGTAAAAGGTTTACTTCATCGAAGAATGATGGAAGCAAAGTGTGTCGGTGTCCGATGTCGGGCGTCGCACGTAGCCTCGGTTGCCGCGCTTGCGCAATGATATTCCGCTGCGGTGGCACACGTGTCGCTGGGCCGCGCGCAAGGTGTATCGAGGTCGATGCCGAATCAGCAATGCACTAAGGTTGTGCATGTGTAACACCTCCCCCCGTTGAACGGCGACTATCGCAGAGCCGGGTCGAGATGGTCGCTGGGAAGCATCCTGGGTCAACCCTTATCTGACTTGGGTTGACATTGCGAAGTTCTGGGACTGCATATGTTCCTTCTGGAATGCTGTTGTCGGTCTCTGTAGCTTCTTTACTTCTTTTGAGTAGCCGGCGATATAATTTTGACAGGATGAATGCTCCTACTGCCAAGGATGCTAATAGATATATCGGTATTGTGGTGTGATATATGGCAGGATCGGTGACGTCGTCCAGATGAGTTGGAGACTGGGCTAATACGTCTTTGTTCAGTGTGTGGAGTTTCTCTAAGCTCAGTGAGTTGAGGGTGAGCTTTGGATAATCTTCAAGGCCGGAGTCGTTGTGTCTTGGTATTTCCAATATTCTTATAACGTGACCTTTGATGTGGTCATTTGTGTTGGAGATGGTGAATGATGGCGTTTTCAAATTGCAGCTGAGTGGAATGACGACCAAATAGCTTCCTTGTAGAGTCCTATATTGTTCTTGTCCACAGGATATCTTGACTTTGGTCGGAGTGGGGAAGTTTATGGTGTAATGTTTGTCATCCAGTGTTTCTAAGGCTTCATGTGTCAGGGTCACGGATGTCATCTTGCAGGTTGGCTGGAGTTCCTGGTGCTTGATTAGGTGTTGCACGCAGTCTGTCTCGTTCTTGACCACGAGACTGGGTTTCGCTTCACATAGATACAGAGAGTTTAGCTTCGGACATTCTGTCTCTATGTACCTAGTGTCTTGGCTAGAGAGCGCTACATAAGGTGAGGGTGGTATAAGGATTTGATAGTCTCTATTGGGAGCAAGGGATAACTTATAAAAGTCAAAGGTTGAAGGAATGACAATCGGTACCTTAATAACTACCACTATTTCTTTATCTAAGTAGAAATATCCTAGTCTAATTATTTCATAAAAGTTCCTAATTTCTATATCAAGGATTTCATTACTTGAGTATAAAATCCTTAGCTTGTCTAACATATCCCTAACATTACCTATACTAGCTATAGAATAAGGAGTGCTCGATGCACGAATAAAAGCTAATGCGTTCTCTAAATTTTGTAACTCTTCGCATAAATCTTCTATATTATCTCCTAGTATTAATAAGTGTTGCGCCAGGTGGGCATATTTAACCATGTCCGTGTACTTAGCATCGCTATCTAGAATAGCATTAAGTGCTTTACTCATTTTGTCTTGATTTGCGACTATATTGCTTATTAGCTGAGAGCTCTGAGAAATAAATTGCTTATTAAGACTAACGTGATTATTAATTTCTAGTTCCAATTTCTGTTCGTTGTTGCGCAAGATATTAATGGCATGTTCATATTTTAATGCGTCGGTGTAATCTAGGTTACCGGATATGCTTTTTATTACAGAACCTAATCCGTCAATGAGACCTCTCTTGCTACGGACTGATTCAAATATACTAAGTTTGTCCGTAATTGATTTAATTTTCTTACTAAGATGTTCTAAGTGAGGGTCAAATAGGGAAAGTGTCTTATTATTCAATGAAGGTCTTAATTCGTCTGTCTGTGACTTTACTGATTCTAATTGAACTCGGATGTTTTCTAGATCGATATGACTTAGGAAGGAATGGTAGTGTGACACAATTTTTGCAGTTCCTAACTTGAAAGGGAGTAGTCCGGGTCCAGTGTCAAGAGAGTCAAGCGTCATTTCTTGTCCCAGTGTCTGGTGCGTCAACGTCAGCCATAGTAGTATCCTGCAACAATGTGGGGACTTTAGGGCTTCGCTTAAGGCGTGATTTAGCTACCGGACCACGTTTCTTCTTGGTATAAATATGTATGGGAAGATCTGCTAGAACAGTGTCCTGAGTATAGCGTGGGGCTAATTTCTGTCGGGCTGCTATAGGGTTGCGAATGAACACTTGTTGGTCAGGGGAGTAATCCTTTTCAGGTTCTCTATCCTTATTACGATTCTCAGTCAATTGAGTCCTGTCGTGTAAAGAAGTCTGATTGATAAGGTCGTACACTTGAGTCATTTGGGTCCTATGGTCTTGGGAATATTGTTGGTATAGATGTTCAGTTAAGTCGATGTCTATGGGGTCACGCGGATCAAAATGTCCAGTTATTAAGTCAAGGGGTCTACATTTTGTAAAACTGTGGATGGAGCTGTTATAAGCTAGAATGGCATAAGGCATGAGGTTTACTGCGGGTTCATTGCGTTTCTCGAGTTTCAATATCCTTAGATGTTCAAGTATAGTAGAATGAAATCTTTCTACTATGCCATTGTCATTCGGGGAATGTGCTAGTATTTTATGGTGTTGAATCTTATGGATTCGTGCAAACTCGGAGAACAATTGGTTTGTGAACTCAGGGCCTCCGTCCGTGACGATAGTGAACGGGACGCCGTGGTGCGTACAGAATACCGCACGACACTTAAGGCTGTGCTATCTCTGAGGTGGTACGCCTGTGCGTACTTTGAGAAGGCATCCACTATGGTAAGATATTTCTCGTTTTGGGCAGTAAAAAGATCAAGGTGGACTGTTTGAAATGGCTTCGTAGGGGGTGGAACGATCGAGAATCGTTGTTTGATAGGATTTCGGTCGTACTCAGCCTGTCCGCAAATGCTACATTCATTAATGTATTTTGCTATGCATTCCTTCATCTTGGGCCAATAGTACTTGGAAGACAAAGCTAAATAACACTCGGTTATTCCTCGGTGGTTTGTCTTGCCTTCGTGATATTTTTTTATGATCTCTTGCTGACGTAGGTATTCCTTAACGTTTTCTATTTCGATTTTGGTGAGGACGAGATTCATGGAAGAACTCTTGAAATTTTCTTGTATGATGGGAATAATCTTATACATTGCGAGAGGGGGATGAATGATAATTCCTGTTTTAACTTTAGGGTTGACAAATTCCTTTATGGCGTTAACTACGTCATGAGCCAAGTTGGATTCAGAAAGTTGTATAGTCGTTCGAGTATGAGTCTCAAAGGGTTTCGTCACTGTCGGTCGTTTCTTAATGTCACCTACTAATACAAAGCATATTTGTCTATTGAATCTATTTAGAGGGTCGTCGGTAATCGGGACTTCTAGGATTGGCATTTCATTACTGGTATGAATGGTTTCAGTTTCTGAGTTACTTTGCTGGGGCGATGTTTCGTAGTTATTCGTAGGGGCTGTTAAGGTTTCAGAGCCTACTTCTGAAGGAGGTTTCTCTGATACATTAACTACGATGGAGTTAGTGTCTTCATTATGAATTTCAATGCGAGACAAAGCGTCTGCATTGGTGTTCTGTTTGCCTTGCTTGTAAATGGTGGTGAAGTTATACTCGCTCAATTTTAGTCTCCAACGCGTAAGTCTAGAGCCGGGTTCTTTAAGGCTCATTACCCATTGAAGGGGTCTATGGTCCGTCACTATTTTGAATTTTCTCCCGAATAAGTATGGTCGGAAGTACTTGGTAGCCCAAACTATGGCTAGCAATTCCTTCTCGATTGTACTATAGTTGGTTTCGCTCGAGTTCAGAGTCCTGGATGCGTACGCTATTGGCTTATCATTGCCTATTGGTCCCTGAGACAGGACAGCACCGATTGCGAAATTCGAGGCATCGGTTGTCAGGACAAAGTCTTTTGTGAAGTCAGGGTATTGTAGTATCGGGTCATTTGTCAAAAGCACTTTACATTTCTCGAAACAGTCAATGTACTTAGGGTCGTTATAAATCACTTTGGAACCTTTCTTTAGACAGTGAGTCATAGGTTTGGTTATACGCGCAAAGTCCGGGATGAATTTCCTATAATATCCGAGTAAGCCAAGGAATCGCTTAATCTCGGTAGCTGTCTTTGGAATCGGGAATCTCTGGATGGCTGATATTTTATCAGGGTTCGGTTTTATACCATCATTACTTATGATATGACCTAAGTACGCAGTTTCTAGCTTAAGAAACTCTGACTTGTCCATCTGAATCTTGAAGTTCGATTCCTTAAGCCTTTTGAAAACTTTTTCTAAGTTCACCATGTGTTCTTGTAAGGAGACGCTGAACACTATGATGTCATCCAAATATACTAGACAGATGACGTTTTGGAGGTCTCTGAGGACATTATCCATCACTCGCTGGAAGGTGGATGGAGAATTTTTTAGACCCATGGGCATTCTCAAAAATTCGAAATGGCCATGTTCTACATTAAAAGCCGTCTTGGGAATATCTCGCGGGTCCATTTCGACCTGGTGGAACCCACTGGCAAGATCTAATGTCGTGAAGTAATGACAGTTGCCAAGCTTATCTAATACGTCATTGATATTGGGAATAGGATATTTATCATCGATAGTCTTTTCATTGAGTTTGCGAAAGTCAACGACAATTCGCCATTTGGTTTTTCCAGACGCATCTGATTTCTTTGGGACTACCCATATGGGGGAGCTCCAGGCAGATTGAGAGGGGCGAATGATACCCTGTTCAAGCATTTTCGTGATTTGTTCTTGAACTTCCTGTCTGTGAACGAAAGGATATCTATAGGTCTTAGTATAGACAGGTAATTCATCTGTAGTGTTGATTCTATGCTTTACCTTGTCGGTAAAGGTAAGGGGTTCGCCTTCGATATAAAAGACGTCAGCGTATTGCGCACAAAGGGACTCTAAGTTAGCTCGCTCTTCTGGATTCAGATGGTTAGTACGTAATCGTGAAAGCACTTCAGCGGCGCGATCACTGAATTTCTGAGTACGCGTACATTGTTCGTTAAAAAGCTCAGCACTAACGGGTCGGTCCATAGAAAATACTACGTCATGTTTTGTCGGGTTGGTAACCTCTATAATGCCACGGTTGTTCCTAACAGTGGTGATGCAATCCTGTATGGTACAGTTTGATATGAATTGTTCTGTAACCAACGCATCGCCGTCGTGAAAGTTGATTAGGACTCGAATCATTTTGGATGTGTTTGCGGGTATTATATCCTCGTAAAGGTTACAGTTACGTGAATCATACATTCGCAAAGGGTTGGTGGATTTCCGGGTTACTAAGACTTTATCTTTTAAGTCTATGTTGGACTCTAGCTTCTCTAATAAGTCTAGGCCAATTAACCCATCAAAATAGTTATGAAATTTATATACAAAGAGCGTGATGTCGCAATCTTCGTTAAATTCGTCAAAGCATGGTACGGTTATCGAATAGTTATTACGGGTGGTCGCGTGGATGTTGGTCACTTCGAACGGGTCGTAATTACACGGAATGTTTGAATAGTATTTTTCTACTGCGTCGGGGCTGATAAATGACTGGTTTGCACCTGTATCAATTAACAATTTGAGGGGTGGATTTCCTATCTGTATGAAGGGAAGTTGCCTTTGAGTTTGCAAATTAATTTCTATTTTGGCTTGTCTGATTTCGCGCTCTTCTGAAAATCCTGCTGTTCTGGGGAGGCTTCGTCTGAGGTCTCCTCGACATATGCGGGAATATATTCATAGGGTTGTTCGTAGGGTGCAACGTCATAAGTCATTTCGTAATAAGTCGGCTCATAGTCGGGATAAGCAGCACTATCGTAGTCATAGTAGTTGTCAAATTGGTCATAGTATTGTCCGTCATTAAAATTCAGTTCCCTTGTTTTAAAATAATTGCTTGGGGGTGGATTCCCTTGTTTCGACCAATCATGCAATATTCTAGCTGGGGGTGCTGGTCTTGAAACGAAGTGGCTAACTCCGCTCATTGGCTGAGGGCCTGATGGTTGATAGTTGGTCCTATTCTGATTCAACCTAAAAACATTGCTCTGCGGCCTATAATTAGGCGGAGGGGCAGAAAACATTTGTTGGGTCCTTGACGGGCCTCGGTTCATAGTCATTTGGGGCCTCCAAATTGGCATCCTTGGTGGCTGGGCAAAAGTCGGGGGCCTTGATGGTCCTGGCTGTGAGTTAAAAGGACTAGAAAAAGCTGGTCTCGCTTGTGGCGAGTTAAAGTTAAACGGTTTGCCTGTACTAGTGCTAAAATCGAATGAAGACGTCGACTGCGTTCTTCTGTCTGTAAGGTGGTCGTTACGTTGCTGTAGATAGAGGGTGTTAATTTCCTCCTGTACATATTCTAACGCTTTCTCTAGTGTTTCTGGTCGCATGCAGCGAATCCTGGAGCCTAATGGTTCTTTTAAGCCACGAACAAAAGCTTGTAAAGTTAATTTTCTATAGAGAGTGCGCTTTGCCTCTACGGTGGTAGCTAAGGTCTCATGCAAAGTCACATAGGTCATAATAGTGCTGAAGAGACTTTGACACTTTTCATAAAATTCCTGTGGGGTCATATGTCTCTGTGTCAGGAGGGCTAGGTCATTGTAGAGAGCGGTCTCATCTCTCTGGTCAGCGAAGTTATTTACTAATGCGTTTCTAATACCCTGCCAGTTGTCAGGTATTCCATTGGAATTTATTGTTCTGGCAGCATGCCCGGTAACTTTATTTAAAATCCCGTTCAAAAGAGCTAGGTTACTTAGCTCAAACCCGGGCTCTGGCCTAATAAATTGTACAACTAACTGGTCGCACAGATGTATAAATCTAGTCAATACATTGGGATTGCCGTCAAACTCAGGCAATAGGCGGAGAGCCTTATAGACTTGGTCTACCTGTTCCGCGCTCATTGTTATTTCGCTTTGAATTAAGGTTCTGCCTAAATCTAATGGATCTCTTAATGTAATACTATCTTCTAAAATTATTTCTAAATTCCTATTTGCGTCGATTCGCACTGCCCTGCTATTCCTACTTCTAACTAGCGAATTTCGTGGGTGGAAAATTTTGGAAACTTTTTAATGTTCCGAAGAAATTAACACTCTGCGAAATCGCACACAAAATATAAAATAGAGTAACAAGGACTAAAAAATAAAAGGATAACTAAGGTTAAGGAAGGAGAGCGACTCTAGTAAGATCTAGGTACTCACCACATTTGTATCTCTCTGGCGTATCTATGTCTTGATACTCCTCCTGCTGCAGCTCTCTTGTAGGTTCAGGATACCCGCGCCGGTGATCGATTCACTGACTCTACTTTACAGGTATCCTACCGACTGCGCCAATTACAAAGGCTACAGCCGAAGGATCCAAAAAAATACAAAATGTAATTTAAAAATTAATTTATTAACTAATTATTACAAGTTAAAACTTAAAGTAAAAGGTTTACTTCATCGAAGAATGATGGAAGCAAAGTGTGTCGGTGTCCGATGTCGGGCGTCGCACGTAGCCTCGGTTGCCGCGCTTGCGCAATGGTATTCCGCTGCGGTGGCACACGTGTCGCTGGGCCGCGCGCATGGTGTATCGAGGTCGATGCCGAATCAGCAATGCACTAAGGTTGTGCATGTGTAACAAGCTGCATGCTCACTTTAATAATAAATAATTAAACTAAAGTAAAATAAATATTTAAGGGGGGCTCCCATACAGTACGTCATCAATGCTAGTTTGTGAAACCCTTCGAAATAACGTACGTAATACAGTACGGAACCCTTTGTGCTCGAGTTCGACTCGTACTTTGCAGATTTTTATACATGTGGTGAGTGTATCAGTGTTGCGCCGCCATAGTTTGACTGACGGCCAAGGCGTAGTTTCTTTGTACGTGTATGTGTGTGTAATCGTGGCTGTACACGGCGAGGCGTAGTTTTGCCGGCCTTCATTGTTTGTTGAATGAATGAATGAATGAATGAATGAATGAATGAATGATTTATTTGTCTGTAAAACTAGGTGAAATACAAAGGTCTTAAATTAAAGTTATGCTCTCTAGCTTTAACCTAAATAGGTGTACAGACGTTTACGTTACATATTATTAAACAATAGAATTATTAGTAAATTGATGTTAAAAGTATGATAATGTCAATGGATTTAGTTATATAATGTCAAAATACTTCGAAAATGTCAGGATATTACAATTTATAGTCATTGATGCTCTTGTCATTTAAAAAATCATTTACACTATAATAGGCTTTGTCAACTAAGAAATTGTTCAATTGATTCTTGAAAATATTTATGTCCTGTTTGCATCGAATGACTTTTGGTATCCTGTTATAAATAATAGATGCCATGCAGAACACACTTTTATTAAGAAATGCCGTTTTGGACGGTAAACAATACACATTACCTTCATGTCTACTACCAACAGGCCACATTTTAAAGAGCTCAGGGTGGGATTTCACGAACATAGCAATGTCACCAATGTACAAGGAAGGTAATGTTAAGATTTTTAATCGAATGAAATGCTTTTTACAAGAATCCTTCTTTTTTAGTCCACAAATCGACCGTATACAGCGTTTTTGGGCTCTAAAAACCTTTAAGCGGTCCACGGAATTTCCCCAAAACAGTTGTTGACAACATTCTGTCTTGATTTTTTTATTTGGTAGTACGTGATCTGCCACGCTAGATTGTTTCTAATTTCCCGAGCATTTGTTTCAGAGACAATAGTCCTCTAGAGACGCTGCGCTACAAATACGAAGATTTCCTCCAGAGGTTACTTCAAAAGCGACTTCTACAGACCAGTGAACTACTTCGAATTTTCCTCACAGAAGACAGCGACTTCTCCATAGTGGTTCAAGCTTCGACCCTCAACGCGAGCACCGATCTGGTGAATATTTACCAGAGTGTGACGCATAAGCTTAGGAAAGAGAAGGGACAGCATTTGGAGAGTTTTCTGAGGAATCTGCTCGTATCTTCTGACATGGATCGGTATCAGGCTTTGTGAGTATGACTCGTAACTATTTGTATTTTAAATAGTATGTGGTCCAATGAATATTTACGGCGTCTGTAAACACAAGGCGACAATTCGGTCTATACTGAAACTACTGTGTTTTTTCACTTTGTATTTTGATAAGATTCTTTTTGTAGTATTGCTTCCGTGCATTTACTTGCAATTTGTTTACGGGCGGAGAGTATAAAAAACTAACCCTTTTCACTAAAGGCTTATATTGTGTTTTTTGTACCTTATTTTTCATTAACATTGCATTGTGCACAGCCGTGGTGGTCTAGTAGTAACACCCGCCCTACAATCGTGAGTTCGTGGTTTCAAATCCCGGTCCCGTACCAATGAATTATTCGGAATTTATGTGCGGAATTTTACACCACTGGCGATTTTCGGTGAAGGAAAACATCGTGAGGTAACCTGCATACGTCCGTAGAAGAAATTCGATGGCGTATGTACGCACTGGGCCAGCGTGGTGGATATGGCCCAATCACCCTTCGTGGGTAGACCTACATCCTGCAGTGGACTATTTTAAAAAGGCTGGTACAGGTAGAGGCATTGTGCACTACTATACAATATAAATAGTTAGAATAAGTTTTTTTTTAGATATATGTGATTACTGACTGACTAGCTTTTGCCCGGGGCTTCGCCTGCGTCATGTTTTAATTTTTGTGCTATCCCATGGGATTCTTTCATTTTTCCGGGTTAAAAAGTAGCCTGTCACGTTCCAACCTTTGAACTATAAACCAACTAACCATGTTAAAATCAAGTCAATCCATTGCTCTGTTGCTGCATAAATGAGTAACAAACCAACAAACACACTTTCGGATTGATAATATTAGTAAGGCATAGTTATTATTACGTTTTCCAGAAAACAAGGCACAACGAGAGAAGTTGAAGAAGGTATAGAAGTTAGCGAAGAAGATATTGAAATCCCACTTCTGAGGCAACAAGAGAAGCGCGATATTCGCGGCGGAGTGTTCGGGAACAACTGGGATTTGGACGATAATAGTGTTATTGAGATGGACAGGGAGCATCAGACCTCTGTTGTTGGATTTACGCAGTGTTTTATGTATTTAAGTAAGTATAAGTTGGCTTTTGAAAAGGGGGATGTTTATTTTTCAATGAGTGTATTTTGCTATGTTTCTTTACATCGTAGTTTTTTATTAAAATTTTGTGACACATATGCTATGAGATACAGCAACTAACCTAAACCCGGGGCGAATAATTAGATGCCGTTGTATCGGTGTCTATGTATGAACAGAGAATCTGGAGTCCAAAACACAGAAAGTGTTCGTTCGTTTCTAGTTAGGGGTGCCATAAATGTAATAACATTAGTTCTATTTAATTAATCTTATAATTTAAAAAAAAATCCCGTCGATTTGAAACCAGGATTCTCTACTCACATGCCAAATGCACTAACAACGAAGTTGAAAAGGACATTAGTTAATATTTTTTCGTAATGTTTAAAAACATTGGCCACATAAACGTCAAGTACGAATTACGTAATGGGTTAGTAAGCGTGTTAATTTGCGCACTAAGACAGGTGAAGCAGTAGCATTGAAAACGTACTTAGTAGTGAAACTACTTAGCATGATATTAGCTATAGTCTGACCGTTTCACTGAGTCCTCGCATGCGCGGGTATGGGGGCGTGGGGGTAGACGACAAAGGGGGACTGAGGTAGGTGCGGGCGGCGGGTCCCTACCCCCGCGCCCCTGTACCGCGCAGACAGTACGAGACTATAGTATGTCTAATGTCTACATCTGGCAGTCACACGGCATTTTTTAAGCTTCCAAACTTTTGTAAATCAAACTTTTTCTTTCCAGTGACAAACGTGATCCACGCGCGCGGTTTCGTGAGCAACATAACGGGCACTATACTGGGCCTGACCAGAAGTTTGGTGGACGAAGCCTTCAATAGATTCCTCAATACTGCGCTGTGTCAACTGCTGTCGGAACGGACCTTGGCGCATTTGATACGTTTGGGACATAGTGAGTATACCAGTCTTTACTTCCTTTTTTTTTCAATGACTAACGTGGTCCACGTTTGTGGTTTGTAAGCAACATTAAGGGTCATACTAGGTCTAACTAGAAGTTTGGTGGACGAGGCCTTCAACAGGTTTCTCAATACTGCGATGTGCCAACTACTGCGCATTTGATGCGGTTGGGACATATTGAGTACACTCTTCTCTTTCCTACATTTTCCTTCCAGTGACAAGCGTGATTCACGCGCGTGGTATAGTGAGTAATATCCAACAAAAACATTTTCATGTGAAATGAAGCCAAGTCACAGTTCCCACTATCAAAAAGTTGTCAGATCTCACGTAAAGCCAAGCTTCTAACTCTACACGCCTTACTCTACAAGTCCTTACTCCACAAATGTAGAGTTTGTAAGCTGTAGCTTAGTCAATATATGTGACTTCAGTTCCTTTTTCTTAGAGACTTGGCTGGACACGCTTCCGCGTGTCTAGATCACGGGCAGACATTGTGTTTGATTAGAAACTTAGCGGACAAAAAGTTCCTCATTACTGCGCTGTGTCAACTGCTGTCGGAACGGACCTTGGCGCATTTGATACGTTTGGGACAGTAACTATTCCACTCTTTACTACATGTCCATTTCAGTGAATGACGTGGTCGACGTGTGTGGTTTTGTTAGTTACATTACGGGCACTATACTGGATCTGACTAGAAGTTTGGTGGACGAAGCTTTCAGCAGGTTCCTCAATATTGCGCTGTGTCAATTGCAGTCTGACCGGACCTTGACGCATTTGATATGTTTGGGACATAGCTAGTATAAACTCTTGTCTTTGCTACATTTTCCTTCCATTGACAAGCGTGATCCACGCGCGTGGTTTCGTAAGTAATATTATGGGTTATAACTATATTGCGCTTACCTAGAAGTTTGGTTAATTTTTACTATAGAAGCTTTTCCATACATTTAGTCGAAAATCTGCAGTGATAGCAAAAAAATCGGCCAAGTGCGAGTCGGACTCGCACACGAAGGGTCCCGTACCGTATGGGAGCCCCATTCCTCTTGCCGTTATTAATAGCGAGCAACAAAACTCCTAAAAATCACGTTCGTTGTATGGGAGCCCCCCTTGATAATATTTATTTATTTTGTTTTAAGTATTTGTTGTTATAGCGGCAACAGAAATACATCATCTGTGAAAATTTCAGCTGCTTAGCTATCATGGTTCATGAGATACAGCCCGGTGACAGACAGACATACGGACAGAAGGACATCGAAGTCTTAGTAATAGGGTCCCGTTTTTACCCTTTGGGTACGAAACCCTAAATAGCAACCATTGAAATTCAACCATTTAAAATAATTTATGATAACTGAGAATTAAGAATGGTTCGAAGTAAAATTATTGAATCACTTTAATATTAATCCTCGACGAATAGTAGGTAGTAGAGTAGATATAAATATTTGAAATCCGAAAGTATGTTTGTTGGTTTATTATTCTTTCTCGCAACATAGCAACGGATGGACTTGATTTTTGGCATGGATATAAAGATGAGATGGGAATATCAGTGTCTCAAATGTGAATCTGTGTTCATTCCAGGTCAAATATTCGGCAAACGAGCGTCGATCCCCCGTAACGACGCGAACCTACAGAGAGAGCAAGCCTATGCTCATCTGGTGCAAGCCACGCCGCCCGCGCTCGTGGCGTTACTAGGCCCGGGTTTCACCGAGGCACTCGATACTACCTTCCATATGATACAAAAGCCGCAACTAAACAAACAGGTAACATTCTAACAAACAGGTAACATTCTAACAAACAGGTAACATTCTAACAAACAGGTAACATTCTAACACACAGGTAACATTCTAACAAACGGGTAACATTCTAACAAACGGGTAACATTCTAACAAACAGGTAACATTCTAACAAACAGGTAACATTCTAACAAACTGGTAACATTCTAACAAACGGGTAACATTCTAACAAACAGGTAACATTCTAAACAAACAGGTACTCAAGATAACAGAGAACTACACACAGCTGAATAGTAGATACTAGGCCCGGGCTTCACCGAGGCACTCGATGCTACCTTCAATATTATACAGAAGCCGCAACTAAACAAACAGTTAACATTCTAACAAACAGGTAACTTTCTAACAAACAGATAACATTCTAACAAACAGGTAACATAACAGAGAGAGCAGGCCTATGCTCAGCTGGTTTCAAGCCACTAGGTACAAGTTACTAGGCCTAGGCTATCCATATGATACAAAAGCCGCAACTAAACAAACAGGTTAGGATAATTATGACTAATTTAGGTCAGATCATAGAATAAGAACTAAAGTAATAGAAACAGTACGAATAGTGAAATAGCAAGAGATATACATCACTTTGTCCCAATTTAAATATGAAATTTAAAAGGTGTTAGAAAACGATGCATATACACCCGAACTTACGTTATTTCGAAGGGTTTCACAAACTAGCATTGATGACCAGAGATTTGAACCTTCTTGCTGGAACTAGAGGGTTCAAATTTCCGAAAAAGACAAATGACCAAGTGTAACCAAATTTTAACCATTTTGACATTCCAACTGGTGATTTTGACATATGCGACATACATTGTTTTTTTTTCCACTCACTCTCGCGTATGCTGTATATATAACCAGATACGACTAAGACAGCTGTAACGTAGTTTTTATTTGAGTAAAATTTAGCAATACTTCTATTACTTGTAATTTTACTGAGGGTCAGATGTTAGCGTCTAGCGATGCCATACAACAAAATGAAAAGGCGTATACAACTAGTACAGTTCCCTCTAGATTGAATATTCGATGCATGCGATACCGCATTCCATAAGATGCAGAAGCCGCATCTAATCAAACGGGTAAGATTCTAACAGTGCGAGCAAGCCTACACAAGTACACACAAATGGTACAATCTACGACAAAAATATGTAAACGATGCCACTCGACAGAGATAGAGAAAATCTGAACACAAATATCTAATAGTCATGTCAGTAAACACTACTATATTATAGTTTATTGAATCAGGCGTTACTTTGCGGAAGTTCATCTTCAAATTCTTGTTTTGAATAAATATTTAGTGTATTTCCGCTCTGTCGTAGTCATCTAAGTTAAGGGTACCATTCAAAATCCAAACTAAATCACAAACAAAATTAGTAATTAATCATCATACTTTATCATGGTTCGACTATGGTTAGGCTAAGGTTAGGTCAGGCCAGAGAAAAAAAAAAAATTGTTAGGTTAGGCTTAGGTATGTGTACAAAATATTAATGAACCTGAAACAAAATTATAATTAATACGTTAAAAATAATTAAACCTGTAACAAAAATAGTGATTAGTGATCTGTTTAAAAAAATGTAGTAAACCTGAAAATAATATTTAATTAAAATGTTAAAATTACAAATATAATTTATTTATAAAAAATGGTATAAAATAGTTGAAAAAATACTTAGTCAATAAATAGCACCCCTATTCTTACTGTACTCTATTCGACACGTGTTTCGCCTCTAAACGAGGCATCTTCAGGACGTGTTGACTCTTCGAGCTCACTCGCAAGAATGACGGCTCACCGCGCTTCTTATATACTCGTCGTGAAGCACCGAAGTAAAGGCGATGTGACGGTAGTTTGATCGTTCAGCAACTCGTTGTGTGTGTTTTGATGTTTCATTATTTCTAAATGCTCCAAAACATTTCAGCGAAAACCTTTTTCACATACATGTAGAATTTCAAAAGTGTTGTTATTATCCAAATCGTGTCCAGTTTCTAATAAATGTTTCGCAAAATTCGACTTCTCTGGGTGATTGTTTCTAGATGCAGCTAAGTGTTCTTTGTAGCGGGTTTGAAAACTCCTTCCAGTTTGTCCCACATAAACTGCGTTACATGTGTCGCAGGTTAACTTGTATACCCCCGATTTCTTGCTTTTTTCTAAGGAGTCTTTCCCATTGCACATTCGTCTCATGTTGTGATTCGTCCGAAATGCCACATGTACATCATTTCTCCGCAGTATTTTTGCAATTTTTTCTGACGTAGTCCCTAAATATGTCAAACTACCCACATATTTATTTACTCTCACAGGTGGGCAGGAGTATAACATAGATCTTGCTATGTTTCTATTCTTAGCTCTGACTAAATTGTTTATCATTTTCTTGCTGTACCCATTTGTCACTGCTATTTGATATATTTTGTTAAGTTCCTTGTTGTAGGCTTCTGGAGATAACCACGCATGTAATGTGGACGTAACGCAGTTTATGTGGGACAAACTGGAAGGAGTTTTCAAACCCGCTACAAATAACACTTAGCTGCATCTAGAAACAATCACCCAGAGAAGTCGAATTTTGCAAAACATTTGTTAGAAACTGGACACGATTTGGATAATAACAACACTTTTGAAATTCTACATGTATGTGAAAAAGGTTTTCGCTTAAATGTTTTGGAGCATTTAGAAATAATGAAACACCAAAACACACAACGAGTTGCTGAACGATCAAACTACCGTCACATCGCCTTTACTTCGGTGCTTCACGACGAGTATATAAGAAGCGCCGGCGCGGTGAGCCGTCATTCTTGCGAGTGAGCTCGAAGAGTCAACACGTCCTGAAGATGTCTCGTTTAGAGGCGAAACACGTGTCGAATAGAGTACAGTAAGAATAGGGGTGCTATTTATTGACTAAGTATTTTTTCAACTATTTTATACCATTTTTTATAAATAAATTATATATGTAATTTTAACATTTTAACTAAATATTATTTTCAGGTTTACTACATTTTTTTAAACAGATCACTCATCACTATTTTTGTTACAGGTTTAATTATTTTTAACGTATTAATTATAATTTTGTTTCAGGTTCATTAATATTTTGTACACATACCTAAGCCTAACCTAACAATTTTTTTTTTCTCTGGCCTGACCTAACCTTAGCCTAACCATAGTCGAACCATGATACAGTATGATGATTAATTACTAATTTTGTTTGTGATTTAGTTTGGATTTTGAATGGTACCCTTAACTTAGATGACTACGACAGAGCGGAAATACACTAAATTTATTCAAAACAAGGACTACTATATTAAACAACTAGCGACCCGCCCCGACTTCGCACAGGTGTATTATACATATAAACCTTCCTCTTGAATCACTCTATCTATTAAAAAAAAACGCATTAAAGTCCGTTGCATTTTTTAAAGATATAAGCATACATGGGGACAGACAGAGGGAAGCGACTTTGTTTTATACTATGATAAACAATAACCTTTCACCAAACAAACTAAATGATGATATTAGTAATACTTATTCCAGACTTCCAGAGCATTGATCACTAATAGGTCAAAGTACATTTTGATGGATATACATATACAGGCATGAAAATCATTTTCTTCACAATACCTTACATACATTTAAAAACATTTATTTTCGTTTCAGCTGGTGTACAATCTCCTAGACCTGTGCATCGTGGAATTATTCCCCGAATTGAACCCCGTCGCCTCCAAACCGAAGAGTTGAACATATGACTACCGCTATTGGATATCACCTCGTTTGTATTCCCACTTTTTAGGTAATATTAGATCAATTTATTTGTACATGTGTTTGCGGCGTATTATAATTTATTAATCGAGTTTAAAAAAAGTTGGTTGTCCGCAATTTCGTTTAAGGACGATAATTTTATGTGATAACGGCATAAGAAAACATTGTTGAATCAACAACTGAAACAAGCCGAATACTTAGGCCGATCGTGCCTCTCTATCGCTTGTTCCGCGCTCTCGCTTTCACGCTCGGCTCAGCCGGAACCTGACACTTTTTCGTGCGTGCAGCCAGCATTAAACGATTTATAAGACGTTATCACGTCAAAAACCTAAAAAAGGAGGTCGTGAAATGGACTATACTTACCTACCTATACGTTTTATTTTGTATGTGTCGTAGTAAGATTTGATAAACCGTTTTACAAAAATTTATAGAAATTTTGCAAAATTATACATTGGTAATTAGACATTGGCTATGATATTTCTCATTCTTATTGAAATAAGTTAGTATTTTTGCATAAATAAGAGTTGCTTTAGTAAGATTGTTAACCATATTTAAACCTTACTCTGATGCTTGCAAAAATCCTAAAAAATATTCAGTTAGAGAAATATCATAGCCAAAGTCTAATTATCCGTGTTTTTGCAAAATTCCTAGGATTTTTGCAAAAAACGGTTTATCAAATCTTACTACGACATTTGCATGCAATATCGTTTCCTATGATGTAGTTACTTCCAATTTAAACAACCTCCTTACGAATTGATTGAAATATAGCTTAGATATCTCGGTCACACTGACTATCAAACTAAAAAAAACCTTCAATATCAGTCCATTCGTCATAGGCTTAATCGTACAAGTCGGCAGATGTGAAGTTAGCTACTAGCTGCGCAATATCCAATCCTGACTGAAGCTCACATAAAGCTGCGCGTTGATTGGATATTGCGCAGCTTGTAGTTAACTTCACATCCGCCGACTTGTATGATTCAGCCTATACCCTTCTTTTTGCTCTGGGGGTTAAAATATTCTAATATGCCCCACTGCGATCGCTATTAGTAAATAAACTGAACAAATAAGAACAGCTAAGAATCTGATAGATAAAGCCAAATCAAATGTAAGTTTTCTTTTTACTTTAACTTAATCTTCAAAACTGAAATATTTTTACTCAACTTTACTTAGACGTCGCCATATACCTATGGATTTAATTTGGCAACTGAAAATATTCGACTTGAGATGTTGCCATAAAGAGATTCAAAGTATTAATACTCCTAATTACTAGAGAGAATAAATTGCAGCTATTTTGCAGAAAATGTACCTTAAATCATGCAACCCTATCTGCACAGATGTTTTGCTTTGTTTTCTATTTTATTTTGGATTCTAATAGGCCGAATCATACAAGTCGGCGGATGTGAAGTTAGCTACAAGCTGCGCAATATCTAATCCTGAACTGTGCGTTGATCCGTTGACTTGTATGATTTACCCTATATTCTAGAAATCAAACCCTTTTGATGTTTCGTTAAATGTTTAAAGTGCATATATAAAATGAAAAATGATTTGTGATTTTACCTTAAAATAATGTGCCTACTAAAACTTCTCAAATGCATCGCAAATATCCAAAGTCAATCAACAGTAAAGAGCTCAAAAAACCCCTAACTATATACGAGTATTACCATTACCTGTAAATAACTCATTTGAAAAGTAATAACTATCACGATCAAACACAAGAATCGCATAAAATTGGTTTATCATTTCGATAGAATGTTTACTATACGAATACCGTCATAAATAGATAAAAAGCTAAAAAAATATGTATACATAAAAAACTAGCCAATTGTACCTATTTATTTGAATAAGAAAAGTTTCCTATGTGTCATAATTTATTGATTGGATCTCATGTATACGTATGGGAACAGATATACATATTTCAGTATTAATTTACATGCCATTATTGTCTATAATAGTAATCTATATGTTTTTTGTTTTCATTACATAACTGTATTTGACGAGATGTCGCACAATGTATGATACAATTTTGTAAATACCTGTGCTCCGATTTATGTACATTAAAACTAGGTACTGTACCTACTGTATCAGCCATTTTAATAGTCCACTGCAGGTCGTGGGCCTACCCACGAAGGGTGATTGGACCATATCCACCACGCTGGCCCAGTGCGGGTTGGTGTATTCACAAACGCCATCCAATTTCTTCTACTGACGTATGCAGGTTGCCTCACGATGTTATCCTTCACCGAAAAGCCAGTGGTGTTAAATTCCGTACATAAATTCCGAAAAACTCATTACGACGGGACCGAGATTTGAACCCAGGACCTCACGATTGTAAGGCGGGTGTCACTACCACTAGACCACCACGGCTTCAAACTACGAGGTGTGTTTGCCTATTCATTGCAAACCATACAACGTTAATTAAGACATCTATGCTTAGACAAAGGTTTATAAACTTAAGATTCAACATAGATTTTCCAAAAATGCAGCACTTCCTTAGACAAAAACAAACACTCAACATTTTGAAAAGAGCCAAAATGTCATTGAAATATTTTGTGATTTGGTTTCCTGCCGTCAGTTATGTAATGTTGAATCTATAGTTTTAAATGTCTCTGGTTTTGTAAAATAAAAATAGTTTGTATAAAATTTTTAAATTACTCATAGAAGGGACGGCAGCATCGTTTACTTATTTTTTTGTGTCTTTAAATACATCTTGTGTCTTACAATTTTTCGATTGTGACAAAATAAATTAGATAAAAATTATATTTACACAAATTTAGCTTTTTAATTTTATACTTACATATTATAATAATCATAAGTCTCATGAACTCATCGATGTAACATTCTTTAAAGCAATATTATTTAGTTGTACATATATACGATAAAATATATATTATACATTATTCATAGTATACCTATTTATATTTTTGTATTACTTTGGTTTAGCGATACTTTCACGATAGCCCACGGTTGTATGAATTGAAAAAGAAATTGATGTTTTGAACATATTCAGTGTAGGGAACATGAAATAAATTATTTTAATTATTCACTGCGTTAGTTTATTTGATCTCCTACATATGTACTCTTTACAATTTTACCTATAAATTGAAACCCGTAGATAAAGTAAGATGCCGTGTTGTAAGGCGAAATGAGTTTGAGTTGTGAACACAGTTGCTGTGTGGTTGCTGTCGATGATGATAATGACAAGAGGAAAATATAATATAAAAACTTATTGAACGAAACATTCATTTATTTGTTTTAATATAAAAACTTATTGAACGAAACATTCATTCTGTTCGTTTTTGAACACATGACTAATTTCTGAACGAAATAAGCGACTTGAATGCTACCAGAATATATTCTTACTTTACCCTTTTCAGGTTAATCCAAGCTGAGTATTTGTTGAAAAGTTGAGTAACAAAAAAAATGTGGATTGATTCGCACACTTTTTCAACACGTAATAACCGATATCTTACGCGTATTTTTAGCCCCTTACCGCATAGCTATCCATATATGACTAAATAACGTTGATCGTTCTCAATTTTAAAAATCTAAACGTATTGTAAACCTTTGTTGTTTGTTAGGTCATTTTTGGCAATTTTCTCACTTCTTTTGGGACCACGTCCTGCCATCTACTTCCCGCGTTGAAAACTTACTGACATATTTGAATCGGTTGGCGAGAATTACCGAATAGAATAGCCTAAATTGTTTGAAGTATAAGTTGTTTTGTTATTTCACATTGCGCACTAAATAATTTGATTTAAAATGATTTCCTAAATAATAATTAATTGTTTTATTATTCTAATGATAACATCACCGTTATTCATGGTGATGTAATGAATGATGATGATGATGATGAACATCATTCTTATCTCAAGACTGCATATAATTCAATTATTTTAAAAAAAACATAAAATGACACTGTTTTTTTTTATTTTTCCAGATTCTCTTTGGAAAGGTGTCACAGGGTTTTTTTTTTATTTTTTTTTTAAAGCATCTTTAGGGCCGATACTATATCATATGTTTTTCCAGATAAAAAATTGGTTGCCTGTAAAGTCAGTATACGGGCAAAAGTTTTACGTGACAACGACTTTGAGACGAATGAGAGCGCATGAAGTGTGAGCGGAGCGTAACGCAGTTTCTTGAAGTGTCACCCGGCAAACCAATTTATAAGACGTTGTCACGTCAAAAAGGAAGTCTCATGCAGTAAAGGGTTAGGCGTATCTCGTCTGCAGAGGATAATCCAGCATACCTTTTACTCAATTTTAAATTCC
Source organism: Hypomecis atomaria (assembly GCA_964007245.1). Lineage (NCBI taxonomy): Eukaryota > Metazoa > Arthropoda > Insecta > Lepidoptera > Geometridae > Hypomecis > Hypomecis atomaria. The sequence goes on along the minus strand of OZ023295.1, from coordinate 3,207,356 downwards.
TGTAGGTTAACTGTTAATATTTGTTATTGCAGATACGGAGAAAGGCCGGGTGTTTGTACTTTGATCGCCATTTTTATCATTTTCTTTCCTAATCAAAAATCAATTGAAGAAAACATAGTCATGCAACTATTTTTGACCTATTCCTAGTAGTAAAAAGAAAGTAGAAATTATATTGGTGTCTGATTTCAACAACGTATGTTTCCTGTTCGTATCAGTCATATTTCTGTATCAGATGAGACAGATTGCGAGTGACTTTGTGTATCGCTGAGGAACAATATTTTGGAATCACTAGAACCGAAACAGAATAGCGATTGTTCTAATTGCGTTTTCCCATCAATCTGTGGATTACTCCATGTTTTTAAGCTTATATTTTGCTATGGGCAACACTGTTGAATAAATGTCAAAGTTTAATTTGCAGTGAAAAGTAAAAGGCGATGGGTGTGTTGCTTTGTGTTTGTTTCGTAATTTATTTGTTTAGACTTTAGTTAGAATCGTAGTTGTAGTGATTTTTAGTATGTTTACTACCGAAACACACATTTTAAATAAATAAGTGCAAACTCATTTACTAAGTGATTAATTAAGCTAAAATAGCATAATCTGAATTGTTGTTATGATCAATGGTTGTGTTGTGTTTCGCGAATTTAACAAAAACAAAAGCTTATACGAATTCGAAGGATCCTGTTTTTGTTACTGTGAACTGCTAATTAATTCCCGTCATCACTGCAAATTAAATGATCTCTATAGATCTTATCTTTTGCCGAATAAACAAACAACAAATTATTAAAATGGCTTTCGTGAACAAACATAATTATCATGGCTGTGATTTCTAAACGTAGCAGTGTTGTTAGAATTTCGAAACAGCGATGTCGTCGCCTTGCCAGAAAGGCGGGATGCGCCTCAGCGAAGCGTTGGACAATATGCAACTCGCATACAACCCGATAACGAAGCAGTTACATTTTGTGAGCCCTAAAGTTGATAAAACACGTGAAGAAATCGCGGACGACATTGATAAGTTGTCTAAAAAAAGCAGTTTCAGTGATGAAGGTAACTTTTCCATATCAACATGTGAGAAAAGTGACACAAGTGATTCTCCTAAAAGTACGCTTCAGTGGGGTGTAAGTGTGACGGGTCACCATCGAGGCAAAGATGGTGGTTCTTTCTCCAGCACAGTGTCAAGTCTGTCCGAGTGCTCGCTGGGCTCGGCTGCCTCTAAAGATGATGAGGTGCCAGACATCATCGTGACTGATCAGGAGCATTCTAAGCTGAAGAAGAAAGGGCTATCCAGCTTTTTTAGCAAGTGAGTCTATTCATATAGAAAATTACCACTGTAGCGACTAATAGTTTTGTACTTTTAGCCAGGGAATTTCAGATTCCAGAAGGGAGTCTAGGCTTCCTCAGTTAGTGACATCAAAATTAACTTACAAAATATCCCACAGTACTTTTAATTTATTAGTCATTAAAATTGATAGGGTTCATAAAAATGTAGAGACAGGAAATAAAACTACAGTAAATTATTTATCTCTATTTATATACTGTGAGATGATAATGTTGAAATTTTGCTATGATAAATTGGCTAGAACCTTTATTATAATGATGTTAGTAATAATATAATTCTACACTTGATTATTACAATATTGCAAATAAATCTGTGGTTTTCCACCAACTCACTTAACTTTATCTTAATACAAAACTTCAGAACAAATCTGTAAAAATGCAAATTATATTGTTGGACATCACATCCAATTAATCTTAATTAGATAACAGTTGTTTTAGTTCATGTAACATGTCACATAACACTAGGAAGTGCATTCTGCTGCTCTTAATTAAATAATCACTGAGACACAAACAGAAAAGGAAAGTTGTCAAAAGCATGTCTAATTATACCACTACTTGAATTATGTATTGAGCTCAATTTTGAAGTCTTGAATAAAATAATACTTTACATTCAAAACTTTTCAATTAATTTTTTTGCATCAGATGTGTTAAAACTAGAATTAGAACTCTGCTTCAGCAAAGCAAAACATCACCAACTATAATGAATAATTTTTGTTTCTTTTTCATCACAATATAATAGAGGAGGACACCAACACTTTTCTACAACAAAAAATGGGCTGTCATCTATACCGAAATTCTTGCTAAATTAATACTAAGCTTACAATAAAAATAAGTCTCTAAGACTAAATAAAAGTTTCAAAAACAAGATTTTGATCTGCAATTTTTTTGTGTCACTGACCTTACCAGCTTAATAGGTCATTCCCCTCGGTTATGCTTAAAATTATTACCTTGATAATTATGTAAAGCTTTTATACTCTCTATAAAACATCTTGTTTTGAGTGCCTATTTAAAATACCTACTTTTTAGTATCCAAATAAAACAACCAACTTTAATTTTAATAACCATTTATTGATAAATTCTTATGTAATTTTTTAATAATCCTAAGTGATGAAATATACCTACAATAATAAATATTGTACTTAAATTATAGTCGTGTGTGAATTCATATTAAGTTGCCAGTTACTCAAGCCTCTTGACCAAATTTATCGCCATCAATGCCCACAAGTTGACAAGAAATCTCAAATAGTCGTTTTTGATTGTCAATACTCTTAGAAAATTTACTACTGATCCCTTCTATACAGTTGCTAATGTATAAACCCCCTTTTTTATCTAAGTCTTTGTCGAAGCAAGCGAAAAGAATAGAAATAGCACCCTTTGCTGGGGATTTGAAGAAGAGTTTCATAGCCCAAGGGAAGGCACGTCGAAATAACGTCTTTTCAAAGAGGTCAGTGTCTACAATGCCGGGGTGAACTGAGTATCCTCGAACTGGACAGCCGTCTTCTTCCAAAATCTTGTTTATATACCTCGCTGTCATGAGCTGAAACAGATAAAAATATTAATATTCATGATCAGTAAAATGTTAATGTAAATCAATAATATCCATTCTATTGTATCTCTGTCACTCAATATTTAAATAAAAAACTGTAGAAGTAAAGTTTATGATAACATTGTGGCGTTAATGTGGAACTAACTGATTTTTACATATTTTCCAGAATAATAATTATAATGACCTATTTAATAATTTATTATGATATAGTTTCATTTTGTATGAAAATAGCTCTTTACAACAGAAAGTTATTTGTGGATTATGAGGAAACTAGCCATAATATATTATAGACTTGCCAGTTTGAAGCTAAATGGATTAATCAAGTATAATATGAAGAAAAATATAACAGTATTGCTGGCATTCCAGTACAAAACTGGTTTGAAAATGGTAGCTGTTTAACTTTATTTAAGTATGGCGAAAGGTCAAAGTTACCTACTTAAAATGCAAATGTTACCTGAGCTAATTTGGCCTGAGAGTAGGCTGCTGTTGTATCATAATGCTCCTTCATGTTTATATCCTCAAAGTAAACCTTTCCAGGGTAATGAGCACATGATGTCACATTCACAATCCTTGATGGCCCCTCTACCGCTCCAGCTTTTTTCATAGCTGGCAACAATAAATGTGTCAAATAGAAATGACCTAAATGGTTGACGGCCAGTTGTGATTCAAATCCATCTTCAGTCACTTCGTAGTCTCCAAACATGATTCCAGCATTATTGACTAAAAGGTTCACCTTGGGATACAGTTCAACAACTTTCTGAGCAAATTCTTTCACAGATTTCATAGATTTCAAATCGAGTTTGAAAGCTTGGAGATTCTCTCCGTTTTCCATTGATTCTGCTAGTTTTTTGGCTTGTTCAGGATTTCTTATTCCCATGATGACCTTCATGTTAGCTTTTAGGAGTCCTCGGATAACTTCCGTGCCGATTCCGCGCGCTCCTCCCGTTATAACGGCGATTTTTTGCTTTGCGTCTGGCAACACCACTCTGTTCCGTCGAATGTTGACCAAGTCATCGATCATGCCGCCGACGCCGGCGCCCTGCATGTCTATCGTGTTTTTCAACTCACTCAGGATATACTTCAGTGGTTTGTGCCGGTTCATGTACCAGTAGATTGCCGCGGCGGTGGCCAGGACGACAGCTGATGCGATTGCCACAGACATGGTAATCGGATATAGATTCACTTGCTCAGTTGAGGTTATGTTATCGTCCGTCCGCGTCGACGCGGCGGCTGCACTGGCACGGCTTGCTTTCACTCCGATGGAAAACTGCCGCTTTCTCCTGATGTTTGCGTTGTCGGGTACCGTTAGTCCTTGCTCGGGTGACGCTCCAGTTCCTTGTCGCCCTTGCGTCTGTAAAAAGAAACAAGTTATTGAAAATTTACTAATAATAATGTCGCCGAAACCATAAACACGAGCAGTCAAGTTAATAATCGTACAATTTTGGTAAAATCTTGTTTGAAATCAATTTTTGCTTGTTTTTTGCTTCTAGGGACGTGTTATCGGTCTGTGACCTCGAACTATACTGAACACGATGATGCAATAGGTACGTAATTGTGTCGGTTTGTATTTGCCCGACTAAACTGGAAGGGGCTCGTTAAAATTCTCAATTTGTGGGTACTCTGTCAGCGCTAATGTTTATTCAAATATTAACTCTATAACTTGTAGTTTATGTTTATTATCGAGAGATGATCACGTTCCACCCATCTGTTGAACACAAGTTGAACAGGATATTCCGTCGAGTTGTTTGTTTGGGTAGATATGTATTTGAATGCGGATTTACGACGCATGCGCATTACGTGCCAGCATTTATCTTTGGAGCAATGATGTATGCTTTGGAGTCAGAGACCGCCACAGACTGCCAAATAGCTTCTACATTGTAGAACACGCGAAGAAACTATTGTCTAGATATATGTACCTACTTAAATCTGTATCCACGGTCGATTGGATGATTTCTAATTACGACCAAGCACCCTGAACTGGTTGTGCGGTTTCTTTTAATGCTGTTGTTGGGTTATTATCTCATTTCGGTAACGGAACCGGATTGAAGCAAAAACTTCAGCTCCATTGACACACATGACATAATACCACCGATGCCGATGGGATTATCATGTCTAGTCTCTTGTCACGCTCATTGACAAGATGAATAAAAGACAATCGTCAATTAACCCTGAGTTGAGTACCTAACTAGATACGGAAGTTTCTAAAAATTCTCCTACCATCTGTCCAACTTAAATGCGTCCAACTTTTACCCCTTACCTGTCTTCAAGAACTCCTCAATCTCTCACAAAACATTGGTGAACTTGCAGCAGCACCGAAAAGCCACAAAGAAAAATTACAGTTGACTGTGACCAAAGACGCGACATAAGTAGCACAAAATATCGTCACAAAAACTTGTGAGGGCTTCTGATCTCATCCACCTACTAAAGTCATCGTAATAATTAATAAAACGATCTTCAACAGCATCCCTCGAAACGCGTTCCCCTCAATCCCGTCACAAAAAAGGGTCGAAAGGAATTTGTACTAGGTAGGTATCGCCCGTCCTTATCTTTCACCTCGTAAATCGTGTGACGGAAGATATCGTATCGCCAGATAATCGCGGTTGGGAAATACGAGTAGTTCTGATCGTTGATATTCCCGTAGCGGTAAAGACGAGTCTAGTAGTGATTAATGAAGGGTCTTTGAACTATCTGGTGGCTATTTAGCTGTGGTTGGTAGCTGTCGATGGTGCGTAACTGTGTGTGAAGTGATGCAAGACCACTGTAAAGCCAATACATACAGATGCGGTGAACTTGTTGCTCGATTCGACGAAATGATGGAACTAATATATCAAATGGATGGTGTTTGGTTTTAGTCAAAACTTGAAATGGTGGCTCCCTATTTGAGTCTGTCTAGAAGTTGGTCGTAACGTATTAAATCTGCACTATGGAAATAGAGTGAGTGGATGTTTCATTTTAAAGGTAAATTTATATAATTTCAAGTGATTTTAAATGTTTGTATAATATGTATTTAAATTAGTGACCACTACCATACGAATATGTGGTGCCCGATAGGGTTCATAGTCCATACCGAACTTTGTACTTATCTTTTTAAAACTGTCTTGGACAAACTTAATTATTATTAATAGTTACAAGTACAAGATGTTAATAAGTTATTACATTTATTAGCTACTTACTTTTTTACAACCCATAAATAAATGATATTAAATTAAGTAATTTACTTATTAGAAGCGATGGTGAAGATATGTTTATATATTTTGATAATGGGAGTAATTTCCTTGTAGCCATTGCAGCCTTGTTTCCATCTCATGAAAGAAGAAAAGTGATAATTTTAGTTTAAAAAAGTCATAAAAATAACTTAGGCATATTTATTAGAAAATAGATAACAGATCAAAGAGATTAAATGTATACAAAAATACGACGAAATCGATAAGGACAAGGTCATTAGTTCTAATGCGTCTCAATTGATAAAGGCATAACAACAAGTAATAAACATTCTCAAACAAATTACTTAGGTATTTACCTAAGTAATTTATAAATTCCGCACGTTTCAATCGGGGGTGAATGACATCTTTATAATTATGTTGCATTTTGCGGTTGGTCCGGTAGCTAAAGTTATTTATAGAGCGATCAGTACAACGCAAAGTTATGTGCTAGAGTTTAACCTATCACAGTGTCACCTCTTGTCTAAATACAGTGGTCATTTGTTATATTCACTGAAAATTACCATGAATGAGCTTGCTATTGCTAATCTTGTAAAGTATTTATTACATCGACGTATATTTGCGATAACTTATCGAGGAAGTACGTAGGTAATTGATACCCTTATTGGTCGATATTATGTCGAGTGCTTCTCCAAGGCAAAGTGTTTGATAGTCCTTGAACATAAGTTCTGTAAACACTCAAGACAGTAGGAAAAAAACCTGTACTCATAAAGTTTTAATCTGCCAAATTTTAGTAAGCAAACAGACTTTTGTGGACTGTATATCCTTATTTGCCTAAAATACTGCATTGTGAGTTTTTCGGGGTAATGAATGGGGAGAACGCTTCGCTTTCAAAACACGTATAGAAAGTAAACCTTGTGGTTTCCATTACTTTCCTACATGGTAAGAGTGCATGGCAAACCGCTGACCACAAGCACATGAATAAAAAAACATTAAACCAGTCGAAGAACAATGCGGCATAAAGCCAAAGTAATGCATACGTAATACCTGTGTACAATAACCAATTCCCCACTCGTCTGACCGGGGGAACCTGTTCCGTAGAAGCAGGCCCTATAGTAGCCCTCACCATGAATCCTGACCTTGCTAGAGATCGGAAAGCCTGTAGAACCATTGCCGGTTTTGCACACGTAAAATTGTGCAAGTTTTATCAGGTTGCGGCAAATGAAAGCGCGTACCGTGGTAGTGTCGAAAGGGGAGTTGTTATACCCGTAGTCGACTGCTTGGCCAAGTGCGCTTGTACTTGGTGCACTTAATATTTGCACTTGCACGTATTTCTAACTTAACTTTATTGTCCTTTTGCTGCCTTATTTCATGTACAAAGCGTTGTTACTTACCCTTGTGTCCATTGTCCAGTCTATTGCAGTTACAAATAGGTGCATAAGTTAATTTTAGTTGGTAACACACACATGTTTAGATTCTCTACAAAACTACGCCTATTCGAGATCTTTGGTTGTTCATACTCTGTGGACATAAGACTATAGAATAAGAATTAAGAATATAGAATTGAGAAGAATTTGATTTGAATAATGGAAAGTGGAAAAGCATACAACTAGATGGCACTGCATTTTAACCAGAACATTTGTTAATGACAAAATCCTGTATAAGGTTACTGCTTACTGATTTGAGGTAGAAAGTAGGAGTATAAACCCAAACTAAAATAAACTTATGTCATTACCTTTTACATATTTGAGAAGAACATGCTAGTAGGGACTTCGTGATCAGTTTTTATTATTTTTTGTTAAGAAGTAGGTACTACGCAGGTGTTCTAAAACGAGTTTGGCGTTAAGAACTCTCTACACATATGGATAGCACGTTGCTGAGACAGCATGACACCTGATCTTAAAGGATGTGCTCATGAGAGAACGAACAAAAACCAAACCTGACCGGTTTCAGTGACGCTCCACCCGTTTACCATAACTTGGAGATATTATGTCGATTGAGCTTTCTGTATCATACAGTTATATAGGAATTAAACAGCTATTAGTTTTATAATGATCGTTAAAGTGATCAATTAGATACGCATTTACCACTTAGTAATTTTGCCTTGACGTCTGATTCGCAATGTCACAGCCAACGAGGTTGCTAACTATCATGTGAAGACGTCCCTTTCATTTCTACACGTAGTTCTAGCTAGGTATTAGATCTTCTGTTTTTCTACCTTTGGCTTATTCTATATTTTTCTTTATGGTCTCTACATATTTGCGATATGAGCATATTATAAGTTTAAGATACATTCATCTTATACTACGGGACTAATCGCACACTGAATACACGAGATAAATAAAAACCTCATTATCCCGTTTCGACCGAGTTGTATCGATCGTGGTCGTTCGTCGTTCAACGATGTAACGCGACTTTGAATTTTATTGTGATTCCTTAAATGGTTGTGGTAGCCATGTTTTGTTCCACTTGAGTTATGCACGCGTGGCTGGCTGTTGTGTTTAGCACCCCTCTATATTTTATTGCAATCTTATTGATCTCATCACTGACACCATCTGCAAAGTGCAAGGTATGCTTCATTCATGCCTTGTTATTGTTATTTGTATGACATCGTAATGTTATGTGATAACTTACAAGATCCTTATCATTCTAAATTGGCATTCATTCAGTTTTTGCTAACAATAACGGTTGGGATATTATGATTCAGTCCTCTAATACATTATCCACTTCAGACAAAAATACTTGTTATAGTAGTAGATAGTATTTTTTCTTCGTTTATAGCTTTTCGTGGATTCGAAGACTTATTCGACTGAATACTGCTTATGTCGTGTATAGTAGTCGAAGATAGTCCTGTGAAATAAAATCCTGTAAAATGGCCTAACCGTCTTAAACCGTGTGTTCAGAATTCGAATAGTTCGTACTTACATTATTGTATTTTATTTTTCAAAAAACGTTTCGGCCGATTTCTATAAAATTTAAATGGGACCGCCTCAGGAGTTTATCCATTTGAAATAAAAAAATATTTTTTTGATCGTTTTACAATTGGCGATAATATCGATGATTAAAACACAATGTTCTGATAAAAACACAATGTTTGTGGTCCATTCTTTCTTATCTTAAAAACACTCGGATTACATTTTCCAGGAAGTTTCGAGGCGGGGATTGCATTCCACTCCTTGACAATACAAGATTTAAAGAGTTGCGTGCGCATTTTAGGCCTTTTTGCTGACTTTCAGAAAGGAGGAGGTACTATGTTGGTCTGTATGTATTTTTGAAGTGAAACTTCTAATGCGACTTGCACGTTTTTTTATGTACATACATAAAAAAAAAAAAAACGTGCAAGTGGAGTCCCTCCGCGCGGAAGAAGTGAAACTTCAACGCAACAGTCCTCTCATACCCCCTCCATGGTTAACGCAACCTTGTTGGAAGTTGCATTAGAAGTTCACTTAAAAAAAATACGTATCGAATTGAATTCCTACCTCCTCCGTTTCGTCGGTCAAAAATACCGCAAAACAGCGGTTAACTATTCTCGGTAGCGCTAGCGTTGTTTGACTTGGTGTCTGTCAGCGATCACCAACGTTAAGCAACGTTCGGCACGGTCAGTCTTCGGATGGGTGACCGTGGGTGGCATTTACAACTGAGCGGTATCGTGGCTCGGATGACACGTTAAATTGTAGGCCCCGGTCGTATTAGCCCTTCAGGCGGCTTAAAAAGTCTGACACCAGGGCAAGCTACCCGACCTATACGAACTTAGTTACTGTTTTGAATTTTGAAAATGAAGTATCCAATTGACGTAGGTATGTAACTTACAATGTACCAGAAATGATTACGACGATTTTCCATAATTACGCTTCGAAGTTCTTGGATATAATAGATCGTTAAATGGAAAAAATCCTGTGATTCACTGTTCTACCTTTTAATTTTTATATGAAAAACCGGATACACTCACGATAATATTTGAAACGGCCGAGCCGCTATGCGCCCGACCGGTTTCGAAGTAGTTAGTACTTCTTCATCAGGGAATACGCGCGCCCCCGATGACGGACGCCCGCGTACTGGAGTTGGCGGCGGCCGCGAGCTCGGCGGCGGCACGCGTCTCCCGCGCCACTGCCCTCGCCGCTCGCGCCTCCGCAGCGCGTGATCGGCTACTCGTCACGGGAGCTGGATGGTTTTCTTCTGCTTCTTCCTCCGATGGCACATTTTGTCCTGAACAACTTCCGTCCACACACCATACACTGACTGTATCCAGCGCTAAACTCTCCGACACAAAAGTCTGCTGCTTAGTGTTTAAAACCGGTCTCCACGACGGCGCCAAAGTCCAACCACCATCCCGATTGAAATTTGGATGACGCGCGATCTCAATAGCCTCCCGCACCTTACGGGGAACCAGGAAACTTTCCTTAGCTAATACGGTCGCGCGATCAAACCTCAGGAAGTGGTTAGGTTCTTGCGCATGCTCCGCTACTGCAGACTTAACCGTGTCCATATTTTTCACACTTCGGATGTGTTCAGAAAGCCTTGTAGAAATATTGCGGCAAGTCTCTCCGATGTAACACTTGCCACAGTCACAAGGTATCATGTATACACCTGGCACATTGAGTGGTTCCTTGTCTTTTGGTGAACGTAGAAACTGCCTTAGCTGACTCGGAGGCCGGAACCGGGTCCTAATACCGTACCTCCGTTGCAAGAAATGACCGATTTTGTCAGTCACTCCTCTCACAAAAGGCAGATAAATCGGAGCCCGGTCCACTGTCGCTGGCTTCTTACGCTCACTGCTATTTGTCCAGCGCCAACACTGTTTCCAGTTATAGCCATTGTTCTCCAGCACTTCTCTTAAATGACTCAACTCAACATCTAAATATTGCGGGTCACACAGGCTTAGGGCACGGCGTATTAAAGATCTAGGTACCGAGGCAAGTTGTGCGGGGTGGTGGTGTGAATCGGCCCTTAGATAACGATCCGTGTGTGTAGGCTTTCGATAAACGGTATGAGATACCGAACCATCTGCTTCACGGATAACTCGCACATCCAAAAACGGCAACACACCGTCCCGTTCCTGTTCCACAGTAAATTTGATCTTCGGATGCACCTGGTTAAGGTGCGTGGTGAACTGTGCTAAGGCATCTCGGTCGATAACAGCAAACACGTCGTCCACATAGCGCCACCAACAGCGTGGTTTTCCAACGACGTTAGCTAGTGCCACGCCTTCGAACCACTCCATAAAGATGTTGGCCACCACTGGAGCCACCGGCGAACCCATTGCCACTCCGTCTATCTGCAAGTAATGTTCACCCTGCCACATGAAATAACCACTTTTTAGACAACATTCTACCCATTCAATATATTCTGCGGGTAAGTCCGTACTACGAAACAGGTCTTCAATTATCATTAATGAGTCATTTACAGGCACATTGGTGAACAGGGATGTAACATCAAAACTCACCATGACTTCCGTGGTTTCGAGTTTTAGGTCAGCTAGTAAATCAACAAAATGCTTCGAGTCTCTGACGAAGCTATCCGTCCTACCTGTGAAACGGTGTAAAACCGTAGCAACATATTTGGATAACTTATATGTCGGAGCATTTATCTGGCTGATGATGGGGCGTAAAGGCCAGTTTGGCTTGTGCACCTTGGGTAAACCATATATCTTCGGAGACGTGGGATTATGAGGACGAAACTTCCGTATTGCATCGGCATCACTACTGTTCTGCAGTAACTTGTTTACTTTAGAGGTCACCCGAGAGGTGGGGTTATATTTAACCTTTTTATAAGTGACGTCATCGCTGACCAACTGTTCGATTTTACTCTCATATTCTTTGGTATCCACGATGACTGTCGCATTGCCCTTATCCGCTGGCAGAACCAGTAAATCTTCATTCTTTCTCAATTCTGCAAGGGCAGTTACCTCCTCTCTGCTTATGTTTCTCTTCGGTGGTTTCGACCTCCGTAACATAGTTGCCACGTCTTGCCTCAAGCACTCTGCTTCACAATGAGGGATCCTGTTTCGTATCACTGCATCCTCGATGTTAGTAATTATAGTCTCCACAGGAATTTTATTAGGGGCTGGAGCAAAATTCAAACCTCGAGACAAAGCACCTATAGCTTCATTGCTTACTTGCTGTGACGAGAGATTAACCACCACACGATCACAGTCTAAAGACGGCTGTACATTTCCCGAGTGTGAATGTACCTTAGAATCCTGAAGAAGATTTTCATACTTTTTGCAATGTCTTTTGCGGGTAGATGTATAAACTTTATCTGATCTACTGTACGACATAGAATCCAAGACCTCCCACAAATCACTACTCAAAAACTGTGATATCTGTAGGTGTAACTCATATACATGCTTGTTTGTGTTCATCAGCTGTTGGCGGTAGTCCGAAATAACTCGGCGGAGAAGTTTTTCATTCGCGACGCGGAAGAAATGTTCGTAGTCTCGAGTACATTTTACCGGCTTAATGCGTGCAAACTTAGGTATAAGTCCACTATCACGGCACTTCACCACAAACTGTAAACCGCACTCAAGCTTTTTACATTTTATGCGTAACCGTGTAAAATCCTTGATTTTGTTTAGCCATACCGTACCGTAACGGTTTGCAATCACTTCATTGAAACTAGCGTGAGGATTCATTATTAAATTTTTATATGAAAAACCGGATACACTCACGATAATATTTGAAACGGCCGAGCCGCTATGCGCCCGACCGGTTTCGAAGTAGTTAGTACTTCTTCATCAGGGAATACGCGCGCCCCCGATGACGGACGCCCGCGCACTGGAGTTGGCGGCGGCCGCGAGCTCGGCGGCGGCACGCGTCTCCCGCGCCACTGCCCTCGCCGCTCGCGCCTCCGCAGCGCGTGATCGGCTACTCGTCACGGGAGCTGGATGGTTTTCTTCTGCTTCTTCCTCCGATGGCACATTTTGTCCTGAACAACTTCCGTCCACACACCATACACTGACTGTATCCAGCGCTAAACTCTCCGACACAAAAGTCTGCTGCTTAGTGTTTAAAACCGGTCTCCACGACGGCGCCAAAGTCCAACCACCATCCCGATTGAAATTTGGATGACGCGCGATCTCAATAGCCTCCCGCACCTTACGGGGAACCAGGAAACTTTCCTTAGCTAATACGGTCGCGCGATCAAACCTCAGGAAGTGGTTAGGTTCTTGCGCATGCTCCGCTACTGCAGACTTAACCGTGTCCATATTTTTCACACTTCGGATGTGTTCAGAAAGCCTTGTAGAAATATTGCGGCAAGTCTCTCCGATGTAACACTTGCCACAGTCACAAGGTATCATGTATACACCTGGCACATTGAGTGGTTCCTTGTCTTTTGGTGAACGTAGAAACTGCCTTAGCTGACTCGGAGGCCGGAACCGGGTCCTAATACCGTACCTCCGTTGCAAGAAATGACCGATTTTGTCAGTCACTCCTCTCACAAAAGGCAGATAAATCGGAGCCCGGTCCACTGTCGCTGGCTTCTTACGCTCACTGCTATTTGTCCAGCGCCAACACTGTTTCCAGTTATAGCCATTGTTCTCCAGCACTTCTCTTAAATGACTCAACTCAACATCTAAATATTGCGGGTCACACAGGCTTAGGGCACGGCGTATTAAAGATCTAGGTACCGAGGCAACGTTCTACGTTCAACGTTTCTACGTTCACCAAAAGACAAGGAACCACTCAATGTGCCAGGTGTATACATGATACCTTGTGACTGTGGCAAGTGTTACATCGGAGAGACTTGCCGCAATATTTCTACAAGGCTTTCTGAACACATCCGAAGTGTGAAAAATATGGACACGGTTAAGTCTGCAGTAGCGGAGCATGCGCAAGAACCTAACCACTTCCTGAGGTTTGATCGCGCGACCGTATTAGCTAAGGAAAGTTTCCTGGTTCCCCGTAAGGTGCGGGAGGCTATTGAGATCGCGCGTCATCCAAATTTCAATCGGGATGGTGGTTGGACTTTGGCGCCGTCGTGGAGACCGGTTTTAAACACTAAGCAGCAGACTTTTGTGTCGGAGAGTTTAGCGCTGGATACAGTCAGTGTATGGTGTGTGGACGGAAGTTGTTCAGGACAAAATGTGCCATCGGAGGAAGAAGCAGAAGAAAACCATCCAGCTCCCGTGACGAGTAGCCGATCACGCGCTGCGGAGGCGCGAGCGGCGAGGGCAGTGGCGCGGGAGACGCGTGCCGCCGCCGAGCTCGCGGCCGCCGCCAACTCCAGTGCGCGGGCGTCCGTCATCGGGGGCGCGCGTATTCCCTGATGAAGAAGTACTAACTACTTCGAAACCGGTCGGGCGCATAGCGGCTCGGCCGTTTCAAATATTATCGTGAGTGTATCCGGTTTTTCATATAAAAATTTAATAATGAATCCTCACGCTAGTTTCAATGAAGTGTTCTACCTTTTGGTCATATTGGAACCGTCTACTCAAACACCGTGCGTGAGTAATATTTGAGTCACCGAAATCGAGTCAGTCGTATATCCGAGCCATAACAAAGATTATTATGATAACCTATGAGTCCAATGTTGAAGAATCTCCATGTTCGTTGACAACGTGTCTTTGAATGACTATGACACCAAAGACATCAAGTTTCATTATATTCTAAGTCCATCCATACGTCACCCGTAGGACGTTCACTGTAAGACATAGGCCTCTTCTATAGATTTCCAGTAAGACCGGTTAGAAGCGGCCAGCATCCAGCGCGTACCTGCGATCTCAGTCTTAATAATATGACTGATTACTTTACCTCAAGTAGTAAATATTCTTGTACAATTAATACCACTAAACTTTACTACTAGATGTAGGATAGAATATACATGGTCACATACCGGAAAATGTCAGTGGTAGGGTAGGTAGGTACTTAGCTATCTACTCACGTCGCTACTGATAATATTAGGTAGGTACCTATGTTCTTCCTCTTCCTAGATGCCATAAATGAGTAGATGTCCATATTTAATGTAGTTTCTTATTAAAATATTGATATTTAGAAGGGCATTTGATAATATTACTTTTATTCCATTTGATATTTACAACAACAATGTCATTTCTTAAGTGTGTAAATGAAGGATTCGATTCGTGTTAGTTATCTTAAATCTTAACCACTTTACATACATGAGGAGCAAACCAGTAAATCTAAGCTTACCATTATTGCTGATTTGAGTGTTATCACGCACGTAATTGAGTAAAATAAAGAAAGTACTCGTACGCGAAGATAAGCGAGTGCGAAATTACATAAATCTTTTTCAATAAGAAGTAAAGCTTAATACTTATATGATGCCTAACTTAAAAACGCAAGAGACCAATTCTCACAATAAGATTACCCAAGTGTGAGATTTAGGGTTATCTGGAAGTCTGTAAAGGTAACTAGGTAATAACACTATTTTAAGCAGCACCAACATTAACATAACATAACTTTAAACTATGTAAGTTATTGATCAAATAAATAAACTTTATCTTATAAACCGGTTAGCATTCTTGGCCATTGTTTCCTTGGGAATAGGAGCTATCATAACATTGACGTAGCAGTTGCGTAAGGTGGAAAGATAACGTCCGATTAGCTGCGATTGTTACGTAATATCGCATTTCGTATACGGAGAAATGGAATCGCGTGAGTAATGTTATCGTTTTACGATACAATTAATTTTGGGAGATTCTCGCTGCGATTGTGAAATAAAACGGTATTGTATCGACGATGTATGAGAAATATGTATCTCTTTTGTATTCATACATACATATTTTAAAGCTCAAGTGGCTCTATACTCTTTTGTATAGCGCTCCTGGCGGAAACGAGGAAGTGTACAAAAATGTATGGAGCCACACGAAAACGGTAATTGTCTTCGTTTACTATCCAAAATCATACTTTTAGGCCTTGTGGTGGCCATGTGAGCAGCTTGCTAAGAGAGCTTAGGGATGAAATCTCTTCTAATAGGTGTCCCGACTTGGCCTGACCACTTGACAAACTCCGGAGGAAATTCAGTTGCGACGAAATTGTCACCTTCGACAGAGGCGGTCTTTCATGACACCATAAGATTGAAGTAACTTTGAACATTGCGACAATTATTATATATTCTTTGATTGCGGGAAGGCCTATAGTCTGACTGTTAAACATAGACCTCCCCTGCGCGGGTACAGGGGTGCGGTGGTAGACGACAAACCGGGCTGAGTCAGGTGCGGGCGGCGGCGGGGCTGTACCGCGCAGGCGAGGACTCAATTAAACGGTCAGACCATAGCAGTGAGACTAAAACAACATCAAATCCTAACCAAAGCTTGTAAAATAATGCTTTCGCAAATAGAACTGCGTTAGTTCTATGTTAAAATAAATCATCAAAGAGAGTGAGCAGAGAGGTTGTTTAGATATACTAAAAATATAAATATGTAAACAACATTTCAATTATGACATTTCAATCAATCTCAATTAGCTATAAAAAGTTCACTATTTATGTATCTGTTGCCGAACTAGGCCAGTAGCCTAATAATACATGATAATACGAATAATTACTTGTATTTGTTTAATCCAGTATCAGATCAATATGACTATGAACATTGCGCAAGAGAATGTAGAGCGTTTAAAAGCGTTTTCAATCAGACCACTATCAAAACATCATGAAATATCGGAATGTAAACACTAAACAGTTTAAACCTTTTATCTCTTGGCAGTGAATGGACCGAGAAATCTGAAACATTACCTATTCGAATATACTCGTATGCGAATACAAATACTCGTGAAGCTTAAATAAAATTGAATGCATCCATCAGAGAATCCTAATAAATACCTGCGGCACGCACACACGCGCATGATATGCCTGCTTGCACCTTTGAGTCTTATTGATCATGCAGCTACTTTATGATGTTTGTTAAATCTTTTCAGTAATTTGTATATCTAGTAGGTACATATATTTTCATCTATTTATGTTTTTTTCCTTATGCATTCTTCTCTCTCTCTCTGTTTATACAAATATTTATTGGAATAGACGATTTATTAAGTTGTTTAGTGTTATTTATAATATGTATTGTGGTTTTATAGTATATTCATAGATATTTGTACTTAAACACTAAGACGTATGTAGTATTAGATGTGGTAGACTCGACTTGTTTTTTCTTTTCATAATTAATTTTAAGATTAGGCCTGTTATTGGCTATTTATATTCATCTGTATAATTAAGTTTAATTTTGTGCTGTTGGCCTGTAAATAAATAAAAAAAAAATTAAAATTACTTATCGCTTAGGTAGTTCAAGAATATCTAGTTCTACTTAGATAAAAAAATAGAGGACATGTTACACACGTGAACACTCATAAGAATAATATCGATGGGAGAGTTCTGAATGAAGTTCTTGTATCCCGTATACCAACGGGGTTTGCTTTTAAAATAATAATTTATATCTATAACTTATTGAATTTATACAAGATGCTGCTTTGCAAAGTGTACGGACTCATGTTAATTGAAGAAATAACTTTTGTTGTGCCCAACTGCAAAATCGCGAAAAACAATCAGTTGTTCCGTAAAAAAAGTTTAGTGTACTCCCGACAAAATGTATGGATGGTCCGTATTATTATGATATACAACTCTAAAGAATGCACTTTAGTCTTTGAAAAATAACATCTTGTTTATAGATAAGGGTGTAAAAACTCAAAATATTCACATTTTTGTATACAAATAGAAAACAAAAATACAGCACAGGAACTCTGCCTAAAAGGATGACTCTACAGTCACAAACTAACGGTGCAATCTCTACGAAATGATTGGTCTTCAAGACTCTTTCAAAAGTGTATTTTAGACAAGAAAAAAACAAAGCAGTCCGAAGTTTTCTAATTAAAAGAATCGAAATCATTTATTGACGTATCGAGCTTAATACTAAAATTAAAAATACAACAATCTGTACCTATATATTAAATATTATAATACATAGTACCGCCTACAATAGGTCTCGTCATTCTACAAGAAAAGGATGACTCTGCAGTCACAAACGGCGCTGTCTCTACGAATTGGTCTTGAAACGTGTTTCTGAGACAAGAAAAAAAATCGGCCAAGTACGAGTCGGACTCTCGCACGGAGGATTCCGTACTGTATGGGAGCCCCCCTTAAATATTTATTTTATTTTAATTTAATTATTTATTATTAAAGTGAGCATGCAGCTAAATATTCTGTGAATATTTCAAGCATCTAACTGTTACCATTATTAATATCGAGCGAAAAACGGCAAAAAAATCAGGTTTGTTGCCCCCCTTAAACATTTTTAGTATTTGTTGCTATAGCGGCAACAGAAATACATCATTTGTGAAAAAATCGGCTTTCTAGCTATAACGCCGCCGCCGTTCATGAGATTCAGCCTGGAGACAGACAGACAGACGGACAGCGGAGTCTTAGTAATAGGGTCCTGTGTTTACCCTTTGGGTACGAAACCCTAAAAACGACCTAAAATTTTCAGATCTTTCCGCTTCGGACGATGCGATAGACAATACAATAAAATAGAACGACCCGTCTGCGTTTAATTTGGATGGTGAAAGTGAGCGCGAGCGCAACCCAGCTATTAACGCACTTGTTACTTAATCCGCGAAGAAGGTATACTTTCCTCACTTTGGGTTATTATCGTTATGAATGGATGTTTTTATAATATCACGATAAGTCTATTAAATGTAATTAGTTAGGGGCATTTAGCAGAAATAAGAGTTTAGGTAGCTAAACAAGTGGACAGCTCTAGGCATAATAATCCTCCAATAGCGAGATACATACTCGTATATGTAAAACAGCTATAAGGCTGACTACAGACATAGTTCCTCACATATTCTTGCTGCTGTTTTTAAAATGGGACTATTACAA
Organism: Hypomecis atomaria; assembly: GCA_964007245.1. Lineage (NCBI taxonomy): Eukaryota > Metazoa > Arthropoda > Insecta > Lepidoptera > Geometridae > Hypomecis > Hypomecis atomaria. The sequence goes on along the minus strand of OZ023295.1, from coordinate 3,188,492 downwards.
CGTACCTTCAATCCGCGAACATGGAGCCTACAAAATAGCCAAAATGCTAGTTGAAGAGCGGCTAGTTTTAATGTTTTTCTTTCGCGCTAAACGCATGTGTACCTATATAGATAGAATCAAACCCGATGGTGTCTACGAAGTTAGCTAGCTACAAACTGCGCAAATCCCTTCTCCTTGTGCCGCTGACATGAATAAATTACTACTGGGCAATGATTTGTCTCGTGTTAGATTCGGCATAAACGTGCGCTTAGCGCTAAACAAGAATATTTGAACTAGCACTAATAAAACGTTTATCGAGTTTGTTTTTTCTTGAGTTGTGTTGTTTGTACCCACGTACGTTGTAATAGCTCCATTTTAATAACAGTAGGAAGTAAGTATCTCTACAGCCTTGTTGCTATTATGTAGGTATATCGACACGTAGCTAGGCGTGTTGACGCCCGGGGGTGTAGATGCCTCATTGAGTGGCTCCCAATAGCAGATAAGCGTTCTATAGGCAGACCGACCACCAGCCCGATTGCACGGTAATTACTTAGATATCATTACCGTGCCGATAGGTTGACGACATCAGACCTATCGCTGGTCAAGCGAGGATGAGATTAGCCCAAGATAGGGAATAATGCCACATAAGAGAGGAGACCTATAACCAGCAGTGGGTCGACACAGGCTGATGATGATGAGGTATCTCGTCATCTATTGGTAGATTATAGTACCTATGGCGTTCCTTATAGCTTTTGTATATCAACCGTTCTCTAAAAACTAAGCGCCGGACAGCATTCTCGTAAAATTCTTTAACGAGCTGAAATCAGGCCGAAACTATACTTAAAGTTATGCTCGCTTTAACTTTTGATTAGTTTTCGTTGAGAAGTTTATAGTTTCCTGGTGTATTCTGATCGATAGAAGTGATCTGATAATCTATAAATGTTGGTTTCTTGATAACTAGTGCATCTTTGGATCGACCTCGCCTACATTATTGAAATTAGATTTAGAAACCAATATTGAAACCAGATTTCATCTAGTTTCTTCAGTATTTTAAATACATATTTCAACAGTATTAAGTAAATTAAGCACGTTGTTGTTGGATTATATTATGCTCTATATAGTCTACATCTTAGCACACTATGTCTTACAATACTTCAAAGCAATTTTCGGTGGTAATTTACTATTTCCACACTCGTTGACAATACAATAATAATTGTACTTAAATGTTACAATGAAACTTATCAATTGATACAATATCCTATGAAGGTTGCCACCATTATAACGGAATTGGTGTCAATTGAAGTCAATTCATGTCTCTATTTTATTCATGAAATTGTGAATTGCTACGGTGTGATTGTTACTTATTTATTTAAAAATTAAAATGAATGAAACAAGACTGAAAATTACTTAACGTATAGATTTTTTTAATTTAAAATTCTAAAGCCCGAAATTGGTTCAAGGAATATTCTCAATCCTGAATTTCGGAGAAATGTGTCATGTTAAAAATGTTGCGATCATGGTTGCGAAGACCTTGGTCAACTCGCGATGTCCCCAAAACGTAGGAAGCCATCAATCGTGCTTGTTATAGCATTTGCGTAACCATTTCCTTCTATCGTAGATTATCTGTGTCCCAAAATATACTAAAGAGCCTTTCTTAGCTCCAGATTCCAGCTATCTTAGAATATTGTTATTTTCGACATGGAAATATGACCATACTGAATATGGATAAAGTGGTATACCCACGAAAATTACCTTACCGGAAATAACGATCACCATAATTATCATGGATGATAGAATCCATGATATTATTTTATGATCCAGAAAAAAAAAACTCGTTTTGATGTTACAGACTAAATGAACGTGTAACTCTATCCTTTTGCTTTTACTTGTGATTTAATTTTTAGGGTTCCATACCCAAAGGGAAAAACGGGACCCTATTACTAAGACTCCGACTGTTCGTCTGTCTGTCTGTCACCGGGCTGTATCTCATGAACCATGATAGCTAGGCAGCTGAAATTTTCACAGATGATGTATTTCTGTTGCCGCTATAACAAAAAATACTAAAAACAAAATAAAATAAATATTTAAGTAAGTAAATATACCCATACAACAAACCTGATTTTTTATACGTTTTTCGCTCTATATTAATAATGGTAATAGGTAGATGCTTGAAATTTTCACAGAATATTTAGTTTTATATTAACTTCAATAATAAATAATAAAATTAAAATAAAATAAATATTTAAGGGGGGCTCCCATACAGTACGGGACCCTTCGTGCGCGAGTCCTACTCGTACTTGGCCGATTATTTATCTATTTAAAATGTTATCGTTCCAATACATTTTAGTATTACAACTCCAAATTCTCTTTAAATGCTTTTAATAATTCTTCTTCAACATAAATGGCTTCGCGGAAAAGTTTGGATTCTTTAATACTTGACCAGAGCAGACAGCCTTCCGCTCAACGAGGTGAGTAATCAACTGGAATATCGTCTTTAAGTGACCTACAAACATAACCGGGTAAAGTTTCAATCGATCATCTTTGATATTTACAACAATCAACATCGATAACGTCGGCCCTATTATTATGTTTAAGATATTAGGTAAAGCGTTTGCTTCTCGAAATTTTTTGTCACTCTTTTCTGTATTTCTATCGCATCTATATTTATACGTAATCTTGAACAGAACAATGAAGGATAGTAGAAGTAACAAAAAGTAAAAAAATTGTAATGCATGATCAAGATGGCATCGAAAACGCATAGAAACTGCTATGTGATCTTGACACAAATTACACTCTTGAACATCAAATCAAATGTCAAATTGCATTGCACTAATATAGTGGACAAACTTCAAACGCATCCTAGGCGGAGCTTTTATTTTGAACCTTATTACCTACTATCATAGTAATAAAGCCATGTCATTTCAAACACCGCTCCTCTATCCATTTTCTGCATTTTCCTAGATGTCATCATCATCATCACTACATAGTATAAAACAAAGTCGCTCCCGCTGTCCCCATGTATGCTTATATCTTTAAAACCACGCAACAGATTTTGATGCGTTTTTTTTAAATAGATAGAGTGATTCAAGAGGAAGGTTTATGTGTACAATACACCTGTGCGAAGCCAGGGCGGGTCGCTAGTTGTTAAATATTTGAAAGACACCTGTAGGAAGACTTGGACCAAACAACTACCAAAACGAATTTCTAGAAGTCTAGACTCTAATATTCATGAAGAGAAAAGAATAGAATACAGACGGTTTGTTGACATTATTATGTTATTGCCAAAAGCAAGACATATGAATACAAATGTCAATGTTCACACATACAACCTTGAATAGTTAAATTATCTTAAGAATAGGTTTAAACCACCAGTTGACTCTATAAGACAAACGTACCATATCGATTGCTAAGCCGTCACAAAACATCGCTTACTACTATTGAATACCCAGTGACCTACGTCAGACTGCCAGCTGATATAAATACCTACTTGACAATAGGTATATACGGTGGGCACGTCATTCACAATGAATACTTTGGATATTTTATTGCCACACAAAGGCTCTACATCAGAAAAGAAATGGAGTATAAAGACGATTGTTAGTTGATTTTTTTGTAGACGCGTATTATAAAACGTTGAATTGAGTAGATGATGTGACGATGAAGTTTAAAATGGTTGCGTCATTGCTTGAAAGGGGAGTGAACACAATATGATAATAATTATCTAAATGTCTGTGGAAGCACAGGAAGCGATAATTTTATCGTCAATAAACAGTGTAACTACTAACTACTCGATGATTGCCTGAGTTCATTCCTCGAAATGAAATCTTATCTGTGATGCAGCATCATATAAACAGAGGCTCATTGTGAACTGTGAAGCTATTTTGAAATGAATAGTCTGAATTAAATGGGATCGACTGTATAGTAATAATATCTTTGATAGAGTGCGCGCAAAATAACTCTGCGCGCGAGTGGTGGCGCCACGTACGTTATGTTGCTAGCATTTAGAATTCCCTGGCAGCATTGAATTCATACCCGATTTTGGCCGTGCGCAGAGCTATCTTGCGTACTGTAAAATCTGATCCAAAATCGACTGAATTAATGTATCTCGTGAATCGAGTTCTTGCAAGTGTCCGGTCATCGGAGCGTTTCTCAATAGCGGTGATGTCATTGAAGATAGGTCGATACATTGCACTGCTCGCTCATAAGAATATCTAAAATGGAAACTTTCAAAGCTAAGCGGAATTTAAAATAATTCTCGAAATGCAACTTGAATTATTTTTTAAAATGTAAGCTAAATCCAAACTAATAAGCATAAATTGTCGGTTTTACGTGTTTATAATATTTATATAATATGTATACTAAATACTATTTGAACTGGTTTGCATCGTCAATTTGATTATCTACGCATTTTTGGCCGATACCGAACACATTAAATTCTTTATCAGGAAAAAACCATTAAATAATCAATAATCATTTAAGTAATTATTAATTCTTTTCAACGAATTCTTTTTTTTTTTGCTTTCAGGCGGCCTAAAAACTCTGACTACAGGGCCTATACGAACTTACATAATTCTTTATCGACTGTTATCGATTTAGATCTAACACCTACATACTATTCTGTTCTAACTGTAAACCGATTATGGTATCTTTCCCTGCACTAGTCCTTATCATAACAACTAACTTCTCCACAACTTTCGAGGCATTTATAAATTCTGGGCATTCGAAAGCCAAGTACAATAGCCGCTGGGCCAAACTGCATATTTCACGCAATCGTTATGTTCACAAACCATGCGACCACTGTCCATTGTCCGTTTGAATTCCACGTATCTTACGTAAACCTTTTTGCAAATTCTTTCTCAACTTTCATTCTATTACGATTACGACACAGTGCGTGTTTTGAAGACATCGGAGTGAATTGCAATCCCTTCAAGCTTGCCCAATTTATAGATGTTACTGTAGTCTTTACTTCTCTTGCGTGAAATGTTATCGGAATTTAAATTTTTCGTGCCTAAGTTTTTTTGTTCTTGCTTATTTACTTGTTCGTAAAATTTATCGATCGTAAGCGAAGTTCTCCGTTTTAAACACGGTGATTTTGATTTTGTCTGTTCAGAACTCTACATAGATGTTGGTTTTCGTCTACAAGACGAATTTTTCTACGGATCTCGACAAAACTTGGTACACAGGTTCTATACAGGGTTATTCCTCATCAATTAGCATCCTTTTAGGGGCCTATTCAACAACTTTTGTTCTACGACTTTTGTCGAAACTAAAAAAAAAAAAATATCGTTCACCCGGGACAAAATGTATGGAACAGCAGATTTTTATTTTTGAGTACCTATGGACAAAAGTCGCAGACAAAAGTTGTTAGTTTTGATTTTTGTCGTCGGTGATTTTTGATATGACTTTATTTGCCTCAAAAAGGAGGGAAATTGCTGTCGCGCTATTAATCAGCTGATTTCGATATTTCGCGAAATTATTACGTATCTAAATCTTAACAAGATATGCGAGTAGTGACTAAATCGGTCAAGAGCGAGTCGAGCTTATCAAGAATGAGTTAAAGAGATGTGTCGCGAGATCTACTGTTCGGAGAACTACTAGTATTTACTCAACAATCTCGTTATTTTCTTTTGGCTTGTTATGTCTGCCTAAAGAATGATATCGCTCTGTCTTTGAGCAGTACAAATTGTTGAGAACGAGATAAATCTTTAGACATAATTCAGTATTCTCGACCTCGAGGCGATCTTGATTATGAGTCCCGTTATAAGAAGCTTTATTTTTATCATCACGCTGTGATCGTTGTCTGTCCCTCTCTCTCTTGTGTTCTTCGACTTCGCTTTGCTTCCGCTCTTATCAAAACCTCCTATTTCTTAAAGATGCGAAGCTTTATCATTTGTTTTTATAATAAACGTTTTAAAACGTCGATATTCCAACGTCTGTATTCAGTCACATAGTTGGATTGTGTGTGTACAGTGTGTTCCGCTGTGTTTACCGTATTTATTTATGATATTTGTCTCTTTAACACGTACCGAGGCCATTTCGCTTCTGGCGTAATGATAACATGAGTGCGAAAACTATGTGAGTACTGAGTAATCCGTACCGAACTGGGGAATATAAAGTTGTCATCTTGTAAATGTGATTTCTTATCTACTTCTTCTTCTTCGTTGTGTCAATGGTTCAAAAAGTTATGTTATATTCTCCTAATATTTGGACACTGCGACCTCGCAGGGTGTAGCCTGGTGTAGATCTTCCATCGTACAGGGGCTCGGACACTGTGGGCACGTAAGCAGGTGATCCATGCTCTGCTCAGGGGCTCCGCTGTCACACTGCACCCTGTCAGTATTCGAGAATCCCCACTTGGCTAGGCTTATCCTGCTGCGGCCCACTTGGGTCCGGAGTCGGTTTATTGACTTCCATTTTCTTATCTACTAAAAGATTGGGTTATGTATGAAGAATGTATGTCGCTTCCATGCTCACATTTCTCGTCTCATCCTTCTCAGAAAGCCGATCTCATTCCGCGTCCTATTTACGTGCCTTTCCTGGCTTGAAGGTTAAAGTTTACCATCTGTTACCCTTTCATGGGTGGAGGCAAATATTTGCGTTCCATTTTCGCTGAGACCGGAGTGTAAAGTGCGGGGGTCGCACGTCGGCCAAATACGTAAATAGGTCTCGGCCGAAGTCCAGAATTACGACACTTTCGATGCTACATTGGACATTAAAATTATAGTAGCTTATGAATACTCGATTAAATTGTTTATTTATCAACCGACTTCCAAAAAGGAGGAGGTTCTATGTTCGTGTGTTTTTTTTAAACCAACAATAATGTAAGCAATTCGAGCGAAATATCCGAATGTTGTACACGATGAACATCGCCAATTGTGAACCGAATCGAAAAATTCTTTTTTAATTCGAAAGGGTATACTCCCAAGGTGGTCCCATTTAAATTTTACAGAAATCGGCGAAACCGTTTTTGATAAATCAACAATAATGTAAACAATTCGAGCGAAATATTTGAATTTTGTACACGATGGAAGGCGGTTTTGCCATTTTTCGCAAAAAATAATTATTTACCAAACTTTTAGAAAGATGAACAAGATTAAACTAGTACCTAGATCTTCGCTTTCGCTCGATCAATTAAAAAATCTATACCTACTACGACTATGATGCTAGATGACGAATGGTGATAGTATATAGCATTAATAAAAGCATTTATCTACAACTAGCGACCCGCCCCGGCTTCGCACAGGTGTATTATACATATAAAACTTCCTCTTGAATCACTCTATCTATTAAAAAACCGCATCAAAATCCGTTGCGTAGTTTTAAAGATATAAGCATACATGGGGACAGACAGCGGGAAGTGACTTTGTTTTATACTATGTAGTGATAGTGATGACACTTCTAATCTATCGTCAAATCGCCATAGTCGAGAACCAACAGCTTTCAAATTACAGAACATATCGGTAAACTCATTTATTTTACAACACAACTGTACGAGTAACTACAGTTACACTACTTAGGATGCTAATGATGATGATAGGTTGGTAAACCCGTGTTTCCACAATCATTTGACATGATTGTAAAGCTAAAATGACCGAAACATAGAATGCTAGCCTCGTAGTTAAAGATACATTAAGATCTGACCATTTGCTGGACGTCAGGTTGATGTTGTTGTAATTACAGGCTCATTTTATGACCACTCTGGATTTAAATATCGGAGTTTTTGTGGTACTTGTGACACAGAAGCGACGATGGCGTCTAAAAAACATGTAGAGCAACAAAAAAACATAGATTCATGATGTGATTTGGGTTTTGTTACGGCATTAAAATATTAATTAAAATTCCTATACTGATCGTGAATTTTGGTCTCGCAGCACGGTTATCCTGTAATCACTACTATCATTATAATTTATGCATAGCAAAAGATAAAGAATCATAATTTAAGGACTAATCTTTACGCCATATACATAGAATTCTATAAACTCTAACTTCTATCTGCAGAATTGATGTCGTAAAGACACAATACTACTAGACGCGTAATTTATACGTAGTAAATATTTTTGTTTAACTATCTCTATAAACAAATAAAATAGTAAGAATTACAAATAGAAAATCATCGGTCGTAGGCAATATTATTTTTTAACTCTAATCTCTCTACTCCTACTTGAACTGAGTATGCAAATAATTAATTTTCGCAAAAAATGGCAAAACCGCCTTCTATCGTGTACAAAGTTCGAACATTTCGCCCGAATTGTTTACATTATTGTTGATTTTTCAAAAACGGCTCAGCCGATTTCTTTAAAATTTAAATGGGACCACCTCGGGACTACACCCATTCGAACTAAAAAAGGAATGTTTCGACTCGGTTCACAATTGGCGAAATTATCGATGAACATACACAAAAAAAAAATACATACAGAGGAACATAGAACCTCCTCCATTTTGGAAGTCGGTTAAAAACAAAACGCAATTTATAATTCGTTCCACCTCACTATATTCTTCAACAATACTTAAACGTTAGTTTCAGTTAAACGCTGCTTTATTTTAATCACAATAACCTTGACATTCGGTTTCTTTACCAAAACACCCTTATAGCTCTAATTAGTGCCAATCAGATCCATAAACGTTTTACTATCACGAGTGTTTCCTGAAATAACTTTGCTTTTATTGTTAGTAATAAATTGACCTTTGTTGGCTCTTGCGACAAAAACTGTGGCCTTTATTCCTCTGGCGTTTGCTAACTTTAAATGGCTCTGCGGTCAAACTGCAGCATTCAATTTAATATGTTTTTTTTCTCTTTAGTGAGTTTCTGCGTTGTTCTTAATAGTGATGTGTGGCTTTTTACAAGCTTTGATTTAGTTTCACTTGTCCCGTTGTCTGTCTGTCGGTCTGTAATCAAATCTTGCAAGTTAAATTTGATCCACTTCCCGGTTACCGATTGAGGTGAAATTTTGCATACATGTGTATATTGCGTGACAATGCCATATTATGATGACATGGTGCTGATCTTATGATGGAGCTGGAAGGTGGCCAAAGGAACTTTGCAATGAAACGACACAACCTCATCGAGTCTGAGCTCATTTGAATCGTCTTGACGAGTAGTTTATCTTTCAATGGTAACCTGGACCTGGAAGGTGGTCCTAGGAACTCTGTAACGAAACGACGCAAACCCATCGAGTTTCGGCTCGTTTGATTCGTCTTGGTGAGTACTTGTTCAGTAAAAGGTTGATTTAAAAAAATGTTATTTTTATTTATTCTTTATTAAATTATTTCTGTAATGTAGATATTTGAACTGGCTGCTTTTTAGAAAGTTTCAATCTTATAAGGGAATTGTAACAGCGATATTAATTAATCTGCAGCTTACTGTTAACTGTCACAACTTCCGAAAAATAGAAGTTGTTGAGTAAAACGTTCTCAATTCAACTGTTTGGTTCTACACTAATGTTGTAACATTCTACTTATGTTTCCAATACTTGACTTACAATGACTACTGTTATAGCGCAGACAACATTTAAGCAATTTCACATGATGTTATAATATCCACATCGATATCGTAAAATCTCATTATAACATCGCGCGCTCGCTCCTGATTGGCCCTGCGCGCGCAGCTGCGCTCTCATTGGTTAGATTTTAATGGCGCCAAGTTCACTGTGACAATACACGTACGCGTGAATTTAATGTTTCGCAATATGTTTTATTTTTTATTTTTATTAGTGAAGATAAAGTAGTGCATGCAACTGCATATAACACGGGTATTAAAACACGAGTGTGAGTTTATGAAACGAGCGCAGCGAGTTTCATAATAGTAACGAGTGACATTCATTATATGACAGTTGCATAAACTACTATTACGTTATGCTGATTTCAATGTAATGTGGATTCGCATTGTGGGAGTGTTTGTTTAGTAAATTCCATCCATCCATCCATCAGCCATAAGAAGTCCACTGCTGGACATAGGCCTCCCCTATGGATCTCCAATAAGACCGGTTGGAAGCGGCTTGCATCCAGCGCGATCCTGCGGTCTTAATGAGGTCATCCGTCCACCTTGTGGGTGGACGTCCTACGCTGCGCTTGCCGGTACGTGGTCTCCACTCGAGAACTTTCCGACCCCATCGGTCATCAGTCCTCCGCGCTATGTGCCCTGCCCATTGCCATTTCAACTTGCCAATCCGTTGGGCTATGTCGGTAACTATGGTTCTTCTACGGATCTCCTCATTTCTGATTCGATCTCGCAGAGAGACTCCGAGCATAGCCCTCTCCATAGCTCGTTGGGCTACTTGGAGCTTACCAATAAGGCCCATAGTGAGAGACCACGTTTCTGTGCCATAAGTCATCACTGGCAACACACACTGGTCGAAAACTTTCGACTTGAGGCACTGAGGTATGTCGGACGAGAAGACGCTACGCAATTTTCCGAACGCTGCCCAGCCGAGTTGGATTCGGCGATTGGCCTCTTTCTTGAAGTCGGACCTACCTAACTGGACTACTTGTCCTAGGTAGACGTACGAGTCAACGACTTCAAGAACCGAGTTCCCAACAGAGATCGGGGTGGGTACAACATGGGAATTACACATAACTTTCGTCTTGTCCATGTTCATCTTAAGACCCACCTGTTGAGAAACCCGATTGAGGCCTTCGAGCATCGTGCTGAGCTCTTCCATCGATTTTGCCATGACTACTATATCGTCGGCAAACCGAAGGTGAGTGAGGTATTCGCCATTGACATTGATGCCGAATCCTTTCCATTCCAGGAGCTTGAAGGCGTTCTCCAAAGTAGCCGTAAACAGTTTCGGAGAAATTACGTCTCCCTGTCTTACGCCTCTTTTTAAAGGGATCGCCTTGGAGCTCTCTTCCTGTACTCGGACCGACATAGTGGCGTTATTATACAAGCACTTCAACACTTCGATGTACCGATAGTCAATACGGCATCGTTGGAGAGACTCGAGCACAGCCCAAGTCTCGACCGAATCAAAGGCTTTCTCATAGTCCACAAACGCTAAGCAAAGTGGCAAGTTATACTCTTCGGTCTTCTGTATAACCTGCCGTAGCGTATGAATGTGGTCCATGGTACTAAAGCCCTTTCGGAAACCGGCTTGTTCGGAAGGCTGGAAGTCATCAAGCCTGCGCTCGAGACGATTCGTAATGACCCTTGAAAACAGCTTATAAACATGGCTCAGAAGCGAGATGGGTCTGTAGTTCTTCAATAAGGTGTTGTCACCTTTCTTGAAAAACAACACCACCACGCTTCTGTTCCATGCTTCTGGCGTGATGCCCTCGAGGACGACGGTGTTAAAAAGCTTCTGGAGGACTTTTAGTACAGGTGTTCCACCCGCTCTCAGGAGCTCTGATGTGATACCGTCATCACCCGGCGCCTTGTTGTTCTTAAGCTGATTCAGGGCCATTCTAATCTCGTACAGGCTGATGTCTGGGATATCTTCGGTGAAGTGTCGGGTCAGCTTGGCTCTTGGATCTTTGGCCGCGCTGCTAACAGGCTTAGCGACCGAAGCGTATAACTGTCCATAGAACCTTTCGATCTCCTCTAATACCTCTGCCTTGGTCGACGCTAAACTTCCATCTTCTCTCTTCAGCTTTGTCAATTGGCTTTGTCCAATAGACAAATCTCTTGCGAACACTTTGGAGCCTTTGTTCCGCTCTATTGTCTTTTTAATATGTTTAGTATTAAAAAGACGGATGTCGTGCCGCAAGGATTTCGAAATTTGTCTATTGAGACGCCTATATGACTTTGCATCATCGGAAGACTGCAATCTTAGCGAGCGTCGTTCGGCCATGAGATTTACAGTGTGATCGGAGAATTTCTGCGGTTTATTTGAACGGCGGGGTCTAAAGAACTTAGCACCCACCGTTTGGACAGTTTCCACGAGCCCGTTGTTGATCTCGTCCACCGACGCAAGGTTCTCTAGGCAAGCAAAACGATTCGAGAGCTCGAGCTGGAAGTCATCGGTGTTTTGGATATGTTCACGAGTAGGTCGGAGCGTGGACTTCATCAGGCGGGACCTTTCGAGCTTAACATTAATATCTAATGTGCCTCGTACAATTCTGTGATCGCTGCCGGTTTTCACCCTGTGGATCACGGAGACATCATTAAATATTCGTCTCTCGGTGGTCATGATGAAGTCTATCTCGTTTTTCGTGGAACCATCAGGGCTCATCCAGGTCCATTTCCTGTGAGGCGGCTTCTGGAAGAAAGAGTTCATCATAAAGAGTTCCTCTCTCTCCAGAAAGTCAGCCAGCCTCTGGCCCCTAGGGTTTCGTTGCCCATATCCAAATTGCCCCACCCTCAGCTCATCGTCGTTTTTTCTGCCCAACTTTGCGTCGAAGTCCCCCATAACAACAGTGAAGTGGGTCTTAGACATATGAATGGCCCGACTTACGTCCTCATACATAGTCTCCACCTCATCATCTGGGTGTGACGATGTCGGTGCGTATACCTGAATGACCTTCAGCGAATACCTCTTGGATATTCTGAGTATTAGGTATACCACCCTGCTCGACACACTTTCGATGGTAATAATGTTGTTGGTGAGGGACTTGTGAACGAGAAAGCCAACACCACCTTGGGACCGTTGGTCACCTTCCCGGTAGTAAAGCAGGTTGCCGGATTTTAAGGTTATCGTGTCCTCCTCCTCTCTACGGACTTCAGACAACCCCACAATATCCCAACGCAACCTACTCAACTCTTCTTCCAGCTCAGCAATCTTCTCGTCAGTCCTCAACGTGCGCACGTTGTGTGTTACCAGGGCCAGTCGTCGTTTACGGGAGTGGTAGCCGGGCGTCTGCCAGCGATTCTTAGCACCCCCTTCTCCGCCGTTACCGGGGCCGCTACCGTAGCCCCGGGCTAGCGAAGCTGCTGGGGACTGGGGGCCTGGTCTTTTTGTTTGTTCCATATTGGGTATTTGCCCGTAATCGCCGCGCTGGGCAAGCGTGGTGGCGATCGCAGAAACGTAGCTTCGCGACAGGGATGCTGCTCCCCATCCCTGCCCTGTGCCATTTTAGCTACGTTTTTATTTTAATGGTTATACCGCCATTAGTCGGTTCCGCTGTACCTTAGTCGGCTCCTACGACACCTGGTACTAGAGGGGGGTGCTATTCTACTCTGCCGGCACCCCACGGCTTAGTTGTTTAGTAAATTGGTTGTCGCATTTTTATTTTATATTTTATTAAGAATATTGTTAAAGACTTACGTTTAATTGTTCTGAGAACTCTATTCTAAAACTAAGTAGTAGTTAGCCTTTTTTGCTATTATTCTATTATTACGTATTGTTCTTTACATTGGATCATTACTAAATAATGTTCGTGTTTATTACCACGGTAATAGGTCCTATCGTGCAATTTCTGTGTTTAATAATGATGCAGATGACTGATTAACTTGCGGATAAACATCAGCAAACCTGAATTGTGGTTTTCTATTCAAGGTAGCATCTGGTTATTTAGTGTAATAAAATAAATGCTATTTTATAGGTACCTATTTATGTTGGAGTGTATAAACAGGAAAATATAACTGTAGTAATCATCATCATCAGTAATATTTTATGACACTACTGCTAGGCATAGGCCTCACTTTATTTGTAACATTCACCCCAGGACCTTGCGAATTGCATCCGTTTCCGTTCACATTATGCTATTTTCCTCTAAAAGAAAGTAGAGAAAGCATGATCCTGATGTCATCGGCCAATTAAATATTTAATTTACAGTCTGTATTATTTATATGTTTACAAAGAATTAATTTAATGTCAACTCAGTCACTGTACTGTAGTCAGGGAAAAACTGTCTGTATAAAACAGGTAAGATCTAGTATTTACGTAATAATGACTCTACGTCTCTACGGGCTTAACGCTATGCAATTTGGTACGAAATATACAATTGAATCACCTATTGAAGTCTACGTAATGATGTTTTATAAATATCATTTCGATAGTTAGCGTTATAGATCACCGATACCGGTTTCTAATGTTAGCAGTTTTAAATCATGCGAATCAGTCACGCCAGAATAAATTCTGTCTGCAGCTGCGTGATAGGAATCTATATCTTCTTCCTTTGAGTTAAGAGTATTACCAGCTGCACTAGTGTGTTATTTGCAGCGGTGCCAATACCCAACTCCCTAATTCCTCAAAAACCGAATTCAAATTCCCCAAATCGGGGTGCAAAGTTATGTCGATTCCCCACATGTAGTTTTATCTTTTTATGACTGAAACAGGTAACTTTATGAATATTTAACGTAAGTTTTGTATTTCGCGACGCCAAAATTACAATAGCAATCCGGGGTTTCCCAGAGTTGATCCTGGCTTCACCATTAGTACATCGCCAAATCGCAATCCTACGGTCCTAGAGGTTGTTTCAGACCTAGAGCATGCAATTGGATTTTTTGTTCTTTTATTGGATTTTTTGTTTTATTTTTCTCATTGGATGTTTTGATTTTTAAACGATATTAAACGGGACTCACTCACGTGTTCGTATAGTCATAACACGACTATAGTTTCGATCGCGTTCGGCGACCTTTCTCAAGTTGGCGAGTGCTAACACGCGGCTCCGCGTGTTAGCACTCGCCAACTTGAGAAAGGTCGCCGAACGCGATCGAAACTATAGTCGTGTTATGACTATACGAACACGTGAGTGAGTCCCGTTTAATATCGTTTAAAATGTGTGAAAACCACGTAAATTTCCATAGTAAAATGTTTTGATTTTTCGTACTTCCAGCATTTTCCCCGCATGAAATCTATTCCCACACGAATCCGTAATGGGGGTAGGATTCCCCGCAATTTGGGGAATTCACCAGAAATTGCCAACCCTGTTTATTTACCATTTACGTCAGGCCTTACGTTCACACGGTCGAAATGGACGCTGTGTCGTCTCGAGATTGGAACCGGAGGCGGAGGTTGGGCAAAAGTTGCGAAACTAAATGCTGTCATTTATGTTACTTAAACATACACAAGACCGCCAAAGGGAAGCTTGTTAGAACCTTACGAAATATTTAATTCCAAGGTGGTAAGAGCTATTTCGAAGTTATTATTAGATGGCCGAAGCGTGCTGTTTTGCTTTTCTACACTCTCTAATCATGCTCTATCTGTCTAATCTTATCTACATCGTAAACAACCACTTTGAACTGTAAATTATCTAGTAATGACTAGCAATATTGTCATATTGTGATTAGTGGTCAATACATCCTGTTTGTTTAAGATTGTCCAAATATTTCCTTCCTAGCATTTGCTCGCTTATTTGAAAGCGTTGTTCCATGGAAATTTCCATTTGCCAGTCGTAATTTACTTTCATAAATTGCACGTAGCAATCAGAGGCAGGTGTTTCGGTTCAGATTGGATATCGGGGAAACAAAACGCTGTAATAGCTGTGGCGTTTCGTTTTCAACTTTAGACAATGCCTGCCTTCACGCTCCATTGGGACCGTCGAAGACCTCATCTTTGGATCACGATTTTAACCTTTTGTAGTAGCAATTCTAATATTGCCTTACCGGTTCACACCAGGTAGTATTTTTATGCGAAGAAGCAAAAAAATCTCCGTAATTTCGTATTTTGTAAAAATATATTTGATTTGCCACACTGTATTCAATTCAGCACGCGCGTATAAACGAGTACCTGTGGTTGAAATGAGATTTATATTGTGGATATAATCTACGTATTTATATAATTTTTTATTCTTGTTATTTCGTTTTTAACAGCCTTAACAATCAAAAAGTTCAGTACACTTACAGGATTTTTTTATGGTTTTATAAATACTAAAGCTAATGAGTACCTACATATTAGATTAGTAATAAAATCAAATGTTAGTTAGTACCCCTTCGATCAAATATATGGGTATATTTGATCAAATTATGGGTATATTTGATCGAAGTAGTACCCAGACAAAAAAATCGAGAATCCGAATTAGAAAGGAATAATCTCTTTATATTATGCCGTAACTAATCCTAATGGCCAAAACAATCTTGTAAGTATCTTTAAAACAGTACCTAACAGAAGTTATAGTGCTTGTACTGGTTTTATACTTCTATATTATATTCATACTGGTCTGGAAGTGATAAAACAGTTATTTGTAGTCGTGACTTCACTGATTCCTTGTTCTTTGTCTTGTCTCGTGGCTTCAGCTGAATTTTAATGAGATTTTTAAAAGGTGTTCACGCTGGCTTTGTTAAATGTAATTTCCTGAGATATGTGCCTAACTATGAATTTTCGGTTTAATATGTTTACTAGGTATGTAATAACCGGAATTGTTTTACTGTTTCATTTGACACATGATTGATGATGACAATTTTTAAAATAATAACTGGTGGTTTCGCAGATCAAATTCGCAGTTGTCGAAGCGTTACGGCTTGGTTTAGAATGATCGTATTTCCGAATGTGGTTGAAATAATATTTTCAAGGAGAAATAAGTGTTTTAGAAATAGCAACCTTGTCACGGAGCCAACATTCAATAATATACAGTGTACAGCTTTTTGGCAAATAGCTTCTGTATTGTCAGCGATACAAAAGACTCTATGTTTTTCCCTATTGTTTTGTCACGAAATAAACCTGTGTTTCACTTTTTTGACATGTAAAATGTAAATATATGTAATGTTTTAATGTGGTTACTTGTAGGATAAGCTCTTTGCATTGCAGTGGGAAAATAGCTTTGATTGATATGAATTCTAATTAGTCTTCTTCTTCTTCGTGTCGATGGTTCTAAAATTGGCAAGATATATCTAAACACGCTTTGCCCAGTGGTTAGCGACTGCCACCCCAGATGGAGAGGCTTCCAAAAGGTCGCTGAATGTGCAGGGGTTTGGACACTGAGGACAGGACAATAGGTGCTCCATTGTCTGCACTGCTCCACAGTCACACTTGTCGGAATTCGCGTCAGAAAAACCCCATTTGGCCATATTAGATTTGCAGCGGCCAACTTGGGTCCGGAGCCGATTCAGCGCCTTCCACGTTGGCCACGCTAACTCATTCCCTGGGGGGAGTTCTTCTGCTGGCTCCAGAAAGACTTGGGGTGGGGGGCAGGTTTCCTGCCATAGTTTACACCGAGCATCACTGGGGTGATCGGGTATGGGTTCTGTGCAGTTTAAAAAGTTTCTGCGACTTTTGAGGCGGCTCTAATTAGTTACTCTACTAAGCTTGTAACCCTCAAAGTTTGCAGTAAAATTGTTGTTATTGTTAAAACTATTATGTTTTTTTATACGCGTGTATTGCAAGCAACACTTAGCCAAGCAATCGGTAAAATGCGTTGCTGCACTGATATAAAATGTTTGTTGGCGGTTTTTGACCCAGCGTGGAGCCAGCATCCTAACAGTTATTCTCAATCACAAATAGTTTATCATAACTCATATTACTAAACACTCATACTCTCGTATCCATCGATAGCCAGCTGTATAGAAGGCCGCAACAATGGAATGTGCCCAACAATAGGCTCATCGGGCGTGGTATGAATACATTTGGCTTTTGATATGCTATCGATGCTCATTGAAATATTCTAATGCAACGTGACTGCCCGATTGGTTGCGAAATTCAATTTCGTTGTTTACATTCCATTCCATAAATGATATTTCGGCCGAAGTGGTCGGCTATTTGGCTGTAGAGGTAGATAGTGTTGTTTTTGTAAGTCAAAGTTTAGTTTTTTAGTATAAACATTTAATGATATAGTTTTTGATACGCTATCGATGCTCATTGAAATATTCTAATGCAACGTGACTGCCCGATTGGTTGCGAAATTCATTTTCGTTGTTTACATTCCATTCCATAAATGATTTTTCAGTCGATGTGGTGTGCTATTTGGCTGTAGAGGTAGATAGTGTTGTTTTTGTAAGTCAAAGCTTAGTTTGTTTAGTGAAAACATATTATTTAACTATATTAGTTTTTCATACCTACGCTATCGATGCTCATTGAAACATTCTAATGCAACGTGACTGCCCCATTGGTTGGGAAATTCAATTTCGTTGTTTACATTCCATTCCATAAATGATATTTTGATCGATGTGATGTGCTGTTTGGCTAGTAAATAGTTGTTTATTTATGATACAATATAACGTGAAAATAAAGCCTCAATATGCCCACTGATATTCCAATTAGCCAGATGTTATGATTAGAAGTTCCATCTATTAAAGAAGAGCTCATTATAAACGCCTAGATAGCAGTGATCTTTAGGTATACA
Organism: Hypomecis atomaria; assembly: GCA_964007245.1. Taxonomy (NCBI): domain Eukaryota; kingdom Metazoa; phylum Arthropoda; class Insecta; order Lepidoptera; family Geometridae; genus Hypomecis; species Hypomecis atomaria. Next base: position 3,170,360 of record OZ023295.1, on the reverse strand, counting down.
AAATCATTGCTATCTAAGCTTATAGTAAGCGCATCTAAAAAGTACTTGTTTAAACTAGATTTCAAGACGTCTATATTGTACATTCATTACACATAATTATTTTAAAAAAATTACTGTACTTGAATTACTGTATTCATTCAATTCATACAGAATTCGAATAGTTTGCACAGATCGATGCGAGTGAAAAATCCATGTACATTGTTGCTGATCTATCAAAAACGGCTCAGCCGATTTCGATAAAATTTAAAAGGGGCCACCTCGGGAGGCCTATGTCCAGCAGTGGACGTCCAATGGTTTAAACTATAAACGACGACGACTCAAAAGTATACTTAACCTTTAGAAATAAAAAATACTTTTTAAAGCGGTTCACAATTAAGTAGCGAAAGTTTCGATAAACATACATACAGACGAACATAGTACATGCTTCTTTTTAGAAGTCGGTAAAATCAAGTAGACAATAATACATTCTCGCGTTTCAATCTAAAACTGGAAAAAACTCATATACACAGGAACGCTTCTTGTCCAATTGTATTGTGTCAAGCAGTCAACATTTTGTACTGATTCTTCGTTCGGCTAAGCTTGTTAATGATAAATAGTTTCTATTTGCGCTTTTATAACTTTAAGTGGTAGTAGATGTTGTGTGGTAATATTTTGAAATTAAATCCACTCCCACTTACCCGTCCCATCCATGTCATGTCACGGCTCCCACCGCACAAGCGCTTGCGTCCCATTATGGGGCCACGCATTAGTATTTTGTGAGTCTAAAGGATGTCTAGATTGTGTCGATAGACTTACTACGGCTGATATGACGATGATTAATGAGTGAAATACCATCCTGCTAATCCATGTCATGTGATGGCTCCCACTGCACGAGCGATTGCTTCATATTATGGGGTCACGCGGCTGCGCCTGGCGTCTGACCCCGCATACCCCACATTATTCCATCGCGCATCACAGCCATGGGATCTGATATAGAGGTTATATATTTCTTAGTTGTAGAATTCACTGGTCAGCTATTTGTGGTCAGCTAATTGACAATTGTAAGACTAATAATGTAGTATTTACTGAGTCTATAGCGGAGGTCTATGTCTTGTCATTGGTTTTCTCATGGCTGATTTGATGATCTGATTTGGAGGTTACGTATTTTTTAGCTGTAAATTTGCTCTAGTCGGCAACTAATTACATTGCTCGGTTAGCTTGATTCAGACAGATATCATATTTTATTGCGAAGTTAATTAGTAAAATGGAAAAGTCAGAAGCATTTAGCCCCGAAAAACCATTTTACTAGTGAAGTGGTGACTGAACCAAATCTGATAATGCAAGTTTTTTTGTCATCAATAAAACGGTATCCAATAAATAAGAGTTATTTGTTCCTATTTTATGTTCAGAATTGTAAATACTTAGAACTAACCAAACTTGCTATACAGATTGCAGGTCAATTAGATTTTTTAATGAATTATTTTATTTATCTCTGGGCCATCTGCGCAAATTTATGATAAATTGGTAAAATATTGAAAAAAATTGAATTGAAAAACTTTATTCGACATAACAAACACAAAAAAAAAACAACAATAATGATATAAAAATAATGAATTTAGAAATGTCGAAAAGGGCTCACCTCAGCATTATGCTGAATGCAGGTAGGAACCAAACACTCAGCGCTGGTTTTCAGGTGAGCCCTTTTTGAGGGGTAGGTAACACACAAACATAAAATAAGAAATAAGAGAAAAATATTTAACAAACAGTGCAAAGCTAAGAGAAAATCGAACAACATAAAGTCAACGTACATGAAATAAACGTAATAAATATATACTTTTACATACAAACACAATATAAACAACAGTTATAATTATGATGATTAATCTACAACTTAAACTTATGTAACGAAAAAGAGCAAAAAAAATACATAAATTGCCAGCAAAAAAAAATAATCAAGAACATGGAAGAAGGACGGAGGCATTTATAGAAAGGACTGGTCGTACACTATTAATAGATTTTGAAGTATTTTGCATTCCAAGAGTTCTGATGCTACGACGGACGCTAAGATGCCTCTCGCTTACCCTAGACTAGATAGAACCTGAGATAAAACCTGCTGACCGTATAAGTCACACCCGGTTCTTAGTAGGCGAGGGGAACGTTACAATCATTTTGAAGGCTATAACAATCCATAAAGTTAATGCTCGCAGTTAACAGTTTCAAATTACGTAGTATTTTGTGAATCTTCGGTTATTTGCATATCTTTTACGTCACATTGTCTGTCTTTGTTAAATGTGGGATTTTCTTTTACTAACATTTGTCTTGTACACACTTCTGTGATTTTATCAGCTTTTTTATTTTTTGTTTGGTAACGTCATCATTGCGACATACGGGATTAAGATGGTGATGAATAATACTAATACGTCATCATCATCATCTCATTCAGCCACAAAGTCCAAAGACCACTGCTAGACGTATGCCTCTTTTGAAAAATTCTACAGGACTGGTTGGAAGCGGCTTTCATCCAACGCGTTCTAGGTCTTCTGTCCACATCTTGTCTCTGCCATCGAAATGAAAAAAGAAATTGCTGGTCATAAATCATTCAAAGAAATTCATCGTAGTTTTTAGGGTTCCGTACCCAAAGGGTAAAAACGGGACCCTATTACTATGACTCCGCTGTCCGTCTGTCTGTCTCCAACGGCTCATGAACCGTTTTAGCTAGAAAGCTGAAATTCACAGATGATGTATTTCTGTTGCCGCTATAATAACAAATACTAAAAACAAAATAAAATAAATATTTTAGGGGGGCTCTCATACAACAAACCTGAATTTTGAGACGTTTTTCGCTCTATATTAATAATGGTACCAGGTAGATGCTTGAAATTTTCACAGAATATTTAGTTTTATATTCCCTTCAATAATAAATAATAAAAATAAAATAAAAATTTTAGGGTGGCTCCCATACAGTACGGAACCAATTTTTTACCACTCCCAGCCAGCTATTTGGATTATCGTTCTTCTCTAACATTAAGGATATTAGTATAGATTAGTTTACATGATATTACGTAGTTTCGCAGTAATTGCTTAACGTTCTCATAGATGATATAACAGCTCCTTGACCGGTGCCGCGTTCAGAACCATCTCCGAGTAAACTGCCTCTTTTGTACGCTGCCATGCGAACTAATCAAGATCTTTCATTACCATTTTTGGTCCTTTCCGTTAGACACTTCAATGCTCTCTGTTTTAACTTGTTATTTATATCTCAGGCGACTCACAATATACTATGTGTTTTCTAAACAAACCCTATTTCGATTATTTTTTTAACCGACTTCCAAAAAGGAGGAGGTTCTATGTTCGTGTGTATGTATTTTTTTTTGTGTATGTTCATCGATAATTTCGCCAATTGTGAACCGAATCGAAAAATTATTTTTAAGTTCAAAAGAGTATACTCCCGAAGTGGTCCCATTTAAATTTAACAGAAATCGGCTTAGCCGTTTCTGAACAATCCAACAAATGCGACCTACTTCAAAACTAAAAAAAAAACATCTGTTTCATACGTTTGGTCGCGGGTGAACGATATTTTTGTATGGAACACCTATTTTTTTTTGAGTTTTGGCAAAAGTCGCAGAACAAAAGTTGTTAGTTTTGATGTACAGAATAAGCCCCTAAACGGATGCCAATTGATTAGAAATAACCCTGTTTAAAACGCGCCGCCACTTCGTCTCGTGGAAAGTTTTGATGGACTGTTCGCACTACACAAACAAGTGCAAGTGACTGACACTCGTGATTGTAATAATAGTAGTTTATGCAACTGTCATATAATGAAGGGTATTAAAACACGAGTGTGAGTTTATGAAACGAGCGCAGCGAGTTTCATAATAGCAACGAGTGTTTTAATACCCGTGTTATATGCAGTTGCATACACTACTTTATCTTCACTAATAAAAATAAAAATAAAAACATATTGCGAAACATTAAATTCACGCGTACGTGTATTGTCACAGTGAACTTGGCGCCATTAAAATCTAACCAATGAGAGCGCAGCTGCGCGCGCAGGGCCAATCAGGAGCGAGCGCGCGATGTTATAATGAGATTTTACGATATCGATGTGGATATTATAACATCATGTGAAATTGCTTAAATTGAGTGTTTTGTTGTCTGCGCTATAACAGTAGTCATTATAAGTCAAGTATTGGAAACATAAGTAGAATGTTACAACATTAGTGTAGATAAAATTGTATACAATACGTATAATAGCAGTTTATTTACTTTGTAAAGTAGATTATTATCTGATAACATATTTTTGACACATTAAAATATTTAAATGGTAAATGAAATGTAAAAATAACAAAGGAGTAAAAATGTACTTGTTCGAATATTTTTTCGTAGAAATGAGTTTAGTTGGTATACTCTCCTTCTTCGGGGTGTTAGCGGTGGTTATAGGTACAAAGTATAAGTTATACTTACGTAAATTTACAGTTAACTCCCTGCTGTGAATCTCTTGATCGTCTAAAATACAGGTTTAACCTGGTTTAGGACTCATCGAAATCTGTACAATAATTATTTTTCGCCAAAATTGGCATAACTGACTTCCACATTGTACAGAATTCGAATATTTAATCGATGTGTCATCCATGTATTAGTTTTTACAATATACTTAATTTTTCAATAACGGCTCAGCCGATTTCGATAAAATTTTAACTAAAATAGAATTTTACGATTCCCAGCGTTTTTACACCTACCTAACTAGGGTGGTACCTAACCCACTGAGATTTTCAAAATTGCAAATCGCACGACGTAGGACGACGATGTCACAATTGGCGAAAATATTGATAAACATACACACAAAAAAAAACATACAGATGAACATATTTTTTTCCTCCTTTTTGGAAATCAGTAAAAATTAGAATAGAATAATATCAATTACAATGTAGTGTAAGTGTGAAAATAACAGAAACTGAAGGTCTCACACTCGCATATCCAACGTTTGTCCCACATTCGAAGTCTCATAGTATAGAGGCAGCCATAAAGTCAACAGGTCACATAATGCCGTACCGCGCCGTACCACGCGCCGGCCGGCACGGCGCGCGCGCACGATTCCCACCGTTTTTACACCTACCTCACTAGGGTTACCAGTTGGAAAAGTTAAAAAAAAAACCTGATTTCTGTTGAACAGCACTGAGATTTTTAAAATTGCAAATCGCACGACATGTTACGACGAGAATGATGTCCGGCAGCAATATTAGTCGGCCGATATTAACAAAATCGCGAGCCGACCTTGGACAAAATTGGCAGATGGCACAGAAAAGAGAGGTATACTCAGTAGTGGAAGAACGAAGACTGCGAATGATCATGATGATGACAAAGGAGACCTAAATGATGTAAAAGTGACCAAGCTTTATCGCACGGGGGGAGTTGCAAGCTCTACCAGTAGATCATAATCAAAGTCTGCCTGAATTGTGACCAGTTGCCAATTCTGAAAATTCTTAGGAAGAGAAAAGAAATTTTAAGAAGAGCCTTTCATAATCCTGAGATCTCATGACAAATTCTGTTATAATATATGGTAACCCTACTCGTAACAGATTAGCCTCTAGAACAATTGTAGGAAACATGCACTTTGCGTTACGCAAGCCCCCTTGTTCCATGGCTAAACGATTTCAATGGGTTTTCCAGCAGCGTTTTTTTTTTGTTTTGAGATTTTATAGTTATGTAGATTTGCAGATGGAATTATTTGTAAATTGGACTTTGAATGGTGTTTATTGCTTTTTTGATAGAGTTAGATGTTACTTATCAGATAAAAATCGTTTTTCATTGATTAAATCATTACCCATGCACGCTGCCATCATGAGGGCTTTTTACAGGACGTTACAGTGCGGTTTCCGTAGCATAGTTACAGTACTTTCTGTACTTTATAATAGAGTTAATTTAAGACTTAAAACAACTAAATTCTATAAAGAGGTTGACAACAACCTCGTAAACTTTATTTTCCTTAACGAAGATAATTGTTTCTACAGTCCAAAGAGACGTAAGCCTTAAATAAACTGACGAGACGACCTTCGTCTTTGCGAATAGCTCGCTTAACACTGCGGACGTTGTAAGTGCGTTGACATTGGCTATAATGACTGTGTCGATATTGAAAGTTCATTCGCAAAAACACGTGGGTCTCCGGCTGCTATATACGGGAAAGTGGATTTTCTGTTAGCCCTTCTGTATTTGGAGAGGCGAGATTGTGAATGTCATTCCACTAAAAAGTTGTAAGACTAATTTGTCTTTCGTAGACTTGGTTTTATGCTTAGTCGAAGTAGGTATTAACTGAATGAAAAGAGCCAACTAACCTGACTAAGCAACTTTGCGAGTCGAAATTGCACAATTTGGGTATACTTGGCACAAGGCCAATATATTGGTAGATGCTGTGTCAAAGAAGGTATATCTAGCAGTAGAATAAAACTAGGTGATGATGATGAACGTATCATTTTCGATTGTTTGTTTGTTTATAAGCCTGCATTGTTCCATTGTTGGGCATCCCTTCGAGGTTTCTAGTGTTGTCGGTCTTGTGCTGATTCTTGCCAATTTGGATCAAAGACGTTCATTTCATCTCGTCATCTAGTAGGGGGTCTGCCACAAGGCCGCACAGAATTGGGGCTCCATTTGGTGGTGATTTGAGCCCAGAGGACTTCTGGAATGCGGCTGACGTGCCCGGCCAACTGCCACTTCAGCTTAGCTGCTGTGAAATCTACATCTTTAATTTGAGTTCTGGAACTCAATTCGGTTTTCTTAACTCGGTAACTCATATTCGATTATTATTAATAGTTTTACTCGTATCTTACATGGGGTATTGGTTAAGATATTGTTATCCTGTTCGAGGTATTTAGTTTTAATAAATGGAGTTCTAATTTTAAGCATTGACGTCTTATACTTCATTATCTTTAGATAATTTAGTTACACGTAGAGGTATGCACATTGTAAACACAGCTATATAACCAATATTATTATTCTGGTATTGTATGATATGAACTACGCACATCATGCGAAGGACGCGTGTGCTACTAAGAGTATGTATCGACATGCTTCTCGTAACTCAATTAATATTCGAAACTGTTTTTTGCCTTTACTTTGTTTTGTATAACTGAATTGATACTCTGATGTCAATTGAAAGTTATCACATGTACAAATTTAGGTAATTACTTCGTGTTTAGTAGAGTTGTGTCCTTCCATCTTTCTTTTCGTTTTCACCCCGTTTGGTTATAAAGCTGATGTTAGCATCTATAATTTATTTGTAATTTATATATCTTCTCAGGTCTTAATGATATTCTTCGGTGACGCGGCGTTAATACTTAAATTCTTACAAATAATAGCAGCATCTGTAGGCACCTACGAAAGGATAAATTAAACAGTTTATCCTTTCAACATATCCTCTTGTCTTCTACATTATTGTTATTGGCTCGAATGTTTTGGTGTAGAGTGCATCATCTTTATTTTTAACTCGATACTCGATACCTATGTTTGCTGTTCGTGTCTTTGTCCTCATTGCAAGCCCGTTCCTTTCCCAACGTAAGTAATGAACGGTCACGGGTTTTTACGTTAATAATCACTTCACGGCGCAGCTTACCTATATGCAGATTTGATTTGCCGTTTGCGAAGATTCTAGGTTTTATCCTCATGGTATACTTATAGCTAGTTATTAGCCCGACATGTGTGTGCCACGCCAATTGTATGTTAATATATGAGAAGGTTGTATTTTAGTTCTAAATATGTATAGGCAAGTAAGTATTTTGAAAATTTCTTCTCCTTCATCACAACGATGGTGGAACGTGAGAATTGAATAAGTAAACGTTTAGTTTGACCAATTAATGTATTTTTATTTCAAATTCGAAGCCAATTGAATTGATTGAGAAGAGTAATATTAGAACAATCGGTATAGTAAATAAATAGTAGAGGACATTTTACACACGGTCTCTGACCCCAAACTAAACAATGCGTGTCATATGGCTGCCAGAGACCGATATATGTACTACGTACACATATTTTTAAACACATACTTAAATACAGAAATACAGCAATTTACAAGAGGTACAATACATAAACAACGACAAAACAAATAGAAAATTAATACGAGTACCTTAATAATTCCCAGACTTAGAGCAAATACCTATTTATGTTCATCACATAAATATTTGCCCTGGGTGGGGATCGAACGATGCCTCTTTGACCTAGGAGTCAGGGTCACTAACCACTGAGCCACCGAGACAGTCTATAGGTATAGGTCGAATCATACAACTTGGCGGCTCTGATGTTAGCAACAAGCTGAGGACAACCCAATTCTGACTGAAGCTTACTTAACAGCTGCGCGAGGATTGGGCTGTCCGCAGCTTGTAGCTAACATCAAAGCCTACTAGTTGTATGATTTGGCCTATAGGTACTGGCATTACTGACGCAACGGCATTGAAAACTCATACGCAATAGTTATTCAATCTAAAACGTTTAATATGGATAAGAGCAAGTTCCGGTATTATGATCTGTTAGAAACTGTATCATTTGCCATTTATTGGCGAATTATCGTCCCACGCCCGCGGGTGGAGCTCGAATTATCACACAATGGCATTCCGCCCGCACTGGCTCGCAGAGTCCTCTCCAGTCTCTACCGTTGCTATTTTATTATGATCTATAGCTCTACTTTAGTGGCTCTAACTGTAAACGTCATCTGTTTGATAAGAACAGTTTTTGTGATTATGTTGGAGAACGTAGGACGGTGAGTTACTGAATTTAATAAGTGCTTTGCAATTACACCATTCACCAGGATACAAAATGTAACATTCTCATTAAAATCCAAACTGACTGTGCATAAGGCTGGACAGACATAATATTAACCCTTTCCTATCTGACGGTACGAATTTGTACCACCCTATTTATCGCCTCTTACTTCCAATATCTGATCGCGCAACCTTCAAGTCTTACTGTCGATCCTTAGAAGTACCATTTAACTAGCCAATAAGATAGTTTTATTTGAATTATGACGAACAACAGCCAATCCGTGAAGCTTGCAAGTTGAGACCTGTACTGACAAAGAAGCAATTCAAGTGAGAGATTTTCAAAAAAATTTTAAAAATATAATTCACGAGGTAAGTTAAGATTTTCTAAATGAATTAGTCACATTAATTTGTTACTTTTACTATAATGATAAGTATTTTACATATTTTTTCTTATTTCTTTTCAAAAAATGACAAATTTTGACGAGGACCGAAAAGTACCGTCAGTAACTTCGTGTTTTTTTCCAAGTAAGATTTGAGTTACATTGAGGGTAGGTATAAAGAATTTATTCAATCTATTTCAGGTTTCTTACGATGGATGATATGAAACAGAAAGCACTTATCGAAGCGTGGCTCTTAGAAGACCTCCCTAACTGTAATGCGGAATCTGATGTTGAACAATCCGACAACGAAACTCCAGAAGATGTTCAACCTCCATTGCTACGGGATATCGACACAATTTTTGAAGAGGCCTTGGAAAGAGAGCTTCATCTTAGTGATTAGCCACATTTGGACAATGAAATGCAATCCTGTGATTCTCAACAGGTAACACAAACTATACTTAGTTTCTTACATCCAGCACTGATTTGAATGTTGCTGACATGCCAGGAATTGCAACACCACTCATTCCATCAACTAGTGGTTTGTCTTCAAAAAAAAGACCTGAAGTAGAGCAAAGGTGAAATAAACAAAATAGAGAGGAATTATTGACTGAAGGGACATTTGGGTGTGGAACTATCAGGTCTAACCGTAAAGGACTACCAACAAACATGAAGCCTGACAATAAACTGAAAAGAGGAGAATATGACTACAGATTTCCAAATAGTTCCAGATAGACATTGGATTTTGGAAATGGAAAGATAATAAAGTTGTACATTTTGTCTCAAACATTTTACGGAAATGAGCAAGCCGCAGCAACAAGAAAAGAAAAGAATGGTTCTAAATCCACAGTAACCTGCCCCAACGTCGAGGAGTAGATATCTACCGCAGATCGTCTTCGAGCATTGTATTGTGTAGATAGAAAGTCTCCGAAATGGTGGCATCGCTTATTCTGGGGCAAGACGGATACAGCAATGCATTGTACACGGCCTTCTACGAGACAAAACGCCCATGAAAGACTTTCGAAGATCTGTGGCACAAGCCCTAATGCGTCAAAGAAGGATCCTCCAATGTCGGAGAAAAGAGATTGTCAAGAGATCAAACTCCAAGCCCAAGTCAATTAAAGTCAAAGCGCCGCATAACGGGATTTTCTACCCTAAAAGATGTAATGATGGGTAATAGAGGAAGCCATTGGCCTCGCTTTGAGAAAAATAAAGGACGTTGTGAAGTTTGCAGTATGAAAAACATTCAGTCCAAGCCACACACAAAATGCTCTCACTGCAATGTATTTTTTATGTCTAAATGAGAAAAAAAATTGCTTTTCAGAGTATCACGGCATAGAAATTTTGTAAAAAAGCGGTAAAAATTAGAATTAAAATATGTCCAATGTTTTTACAAAAACCTGGACATTTTGGTAACCAAAAGTCACTGACGGTACTAAAAAGTCCAGGTTTTGAAAACAATACCTAGAATACTAATAAAAATCTAAAAAAAATATATGTGTTTCCTTAAACGGTACATAGTACGAATTAATTACCAAAAATCGTTATTTATCAATTTATCATATAGTCGTTAGGAAAGGGTTAAAAGTGTTTAAAATAAGTCCATAGTCATTGATAGTGGATAGTAGAGTTGCACTGCAAACAAAAATGAATCATGCAGTTGCATTTTTAACCGACTTCCAAAAAGGAGGAGGTTCTATGTTCGTCTGTATGTTTTTTTTTTGTGTACGTTCATCGATATTTTCGTCAAGTGTGAACCGAATCAAAAAAATCTTTTTTCTAGTTCGAAATACTCCCGAGGTGGTCCCATTTAATTTTATCGAAATCAGCAAACTATTCGGATTTTGTACACGATGGAAGTCGGTTTTGCCATTTTTTGCAAAAAATAATTATCAATACCATCTAATCATCTACTGTTCATTTACATATAAATGAGTCTTCATAGTAATGATTTTGCAAGATGACACCACTGCTGACAAATACATAATCAAATTCTACATGTTCAATTTGTATTGACACAGGTGCAGCAGAACTCTGAAATCCAACTCTCACGTTGCCAGAAACTGATTTATGTCCCGCTATATTATGCCACAAGGTTCCTAACACGACCAATTCCATTGCGACACTTCAATGGTATTCATTACTGAGTAACTACATAATGCTTTTGTTCTTATTCTGACCTTATTCGTCATTGTCTTTATTAATTGACGAAAATACCTATAGGATTACCATGGCGCATGACGTGCTATTCTCCGTTTTATGTCTTTAACTCAGGGTTTCTCAAACTAAGTTTAAGTCACGGACCACTTTTACAATTTAAATAATTCTACGGACTCACGGACCCCTGTCAAAAATGGTTTTGGAAATGAAATAAAAATTGCCTTAGGTATTTATAATGATAAAAATACGTTTAATTGTAATTTATTACAATTCCAAGTTGTGAGAAGGATGCTGCTGTTTGATCATTATTCTCAAAGAACTAAGACAGTTCACTTAAAAAAGTGATCACGTACTGAATACTCGTACTATTGAATACACCACTCGACAGCGACAATGCGTCTCGTCGAGTTGACTAGACCACTTCCTAACAAAACATATTTACAAGCTGACCTACTGCGGACCCCTGATACACATGCTACGGACCCCCGTAAAGACCCCTGGAAGGGGCCGTAGACCCCACTTTAAGAAACCCTGCTTTAACTCCTAACTATTTTATCAGATTGGTTTTGAACATAATTATTATGTGTTATATGATCTTATATTTGTCTATTTTTAGTGGTAGCACTACAACTTGGACTGACACTCATATCGTTAGAAAGCTATAAATATTTGTTTACCTCCACGCTTCAATTATGTTTTATACTCGCAGAAGTAGGGTTTTAATCCTTTGATTTTGCTTCTTAAATTAAACTTGCCATCTTTTAGACGTCTGCTATACGAATTAGCTTAGTGTGTTGTATTTCTTATAGGAGTACGTACAGTCAAAACATTATTTATTCTTGAATTCTCATTAACCTTGATGGATGATGTTTGTACGGAAGTCGACGTGACAACTTAATCTTTAATAGTCTCTTATTATTTAAACTTTAGTTTTTGTTATAAGTTCTAAAGATAACTTTGTGCTACAATAGAGAGAGATTAATCATCCTTGTTGCTTAGGAGTTTTGCTTTAAATGTATAAAGTCTGGCGCGTACACCTATTGTTTGCAAGTTTGTTTTCTCACGGGTCCTTTGCACTTTTAAGTTGATTCCGTTGGACTAATATGTATACTTATTGTATCTTTAGTAGGTACGAGTATATGACTAAAGCACAGTAGTTTGTATAAGTAGGTTTGTTGTAAGTATATGAATCTGTTATTTGCCTTCGGCGTTTTCATCAAAAATGTAGATGTACCCCGACCTTCGTGACCTTTTTAATTCTTTACTTCCTGTGATGTAGAGTTTTTACTTTTACATTGAACGTTGCTACATTTTCGCATTTTACATAAAATGCGAAAATGTAGCAACATTTTTACAAAAAATACAAGTTGATTAATTACGAAAAAAGGAACGGGCTTTGATCTTTTGAAGCTATAAAAGTAGACCCTCGTGTCAGAGCACTTGGGTACAATTATGGTGCCTTCCTCTGTTCTGTTCTGTTTTTGCTGCGCCCGACGGGGTCCATATGCTACTTTGTACTCTTTATATTTTTACCATCATGTACTTTATGGAAGCAGAATACATGAATTATTATGAATTATTATAATTTGTTTTTAAATTAATAACCTTATTTCGTCGCATTTTTTTTTATGCCCATAACTTTTTTCGTAGTAGTCAGTTTTCAATAATTCTTTTTTCATTGGAAAGAGTATACTTCGAAATTGGTCCAATTAAATTATTATTTCAATCGGCTGAGCCATTTTTGATAAATCAACAATAATGTGAAAATATATCATCGATCCGTGCGAAATATTCGCGAATTCTGTACACGGGTGAAGTCGGTCATGCTATTTTTTGCGAAAAATAATTATGTGGTTTCCTGTTTTTGTTTTTTCTTTGAGTTTGCATTCAAAACCCTACCTTTGTTGCTTTACTTAATTTGTCAAGTACCTACTTTGTGCAACATAAATTACCTTCTTTTTTATTTAGATTTAGACTGTTAGACAATTTTGCTAACAATTGTTTCTGCTTGTTACAGAGGCGTTTTCCCCTGGAAAAGCAATAACTCATCAAAAAGCCACGAGCACACATCGCCCACGACAGTGACCTGGCGGTTGTTCGGCAGCAAGTCGCAAGGGAACCTCTCATCCAAGACCCTGAACTCGGAAACTCAGAAAAACCTGTCTCCAGCTTCATCAGTAGCGAACACTCCTCACCACCACAAGAGGCAAGGGAGCTCCGCGAGCGAGAAGCAGTTTGAAGACCTGGTGGCCAGTTCCATTGCTCTTATACAGCATGATAGGTGAGATGTAGTTTTACTAAGCATAGGTTATATTTAGATTATATTTGACGACAAAGGTCTTAGGTGTCTAGATTTTACACCCTGTATTTTCAGCCTTTTCAGGATTTGGTAAAGCCTTTTAATTTGTTTCGAAGTGTACTCTCTGTTTGACACTTTTACGACAAATGACCCTGAGGAAGTTATTCCATTAAAATTCTGTTTGATTAAGTAGCCTCACATAATACAAGAATTATGGTTTGAAAGTCTTTTTTAACATTAAATACCATATTCCTTAGAATCCATGCAAAAGCGCAATGAAGAGAAACTACCACAAATAATCCATTTACCAAAATATTTACTGTTGAATGCACTCTGCATTAACTCAGCATTCACCGAAGGAAGCTGAACCAACACGTTGCCAGACTCAAATAACTTGAGTGCTATAAAATTTAACAACGAAAACAAAGGTAGCAATAACGAGGAAGTCAAACATTCCCGGCCCATATAAATCTCGAGCTCCACAAACATTCTCGAGGCAAATAGCTGTTACCATTACCGACATGAAAATTAATGGATATTACCTCTATACTGAATTTGGTTATTGAAGTTTCCTCGAAAATAGAATTAATTTATCACGTGTTCCTAACACTTCTGTTTAATAATTCTCGGGAAGGCAGGGCTTGGCGTGGGCTCGCTAGGCCGTTCAACTTTGATCAATATCGGAAATTCCACTTGGTAACAGGGTTAGTACTTCAATTAATTAGATGATTGAAGATTTGGATTAGCAGTAAGCTTGGCGTTGGTTCGGATTTAGAGGAAAGCTATTCAAATTATTTGTTTTGTTGATAAATTATAACTATTTTACGAAAAAAATGGCATGACCGACTTCAAACATGTACAGAATTCGCGAATATTTCGCACGGATCAATTCTAGCATTTTTCATATTATTGTTGATTTATCAAAAATGGCTCAGCCGATTTCGATAAAATTTCAATGGGACCAATGTCGAAGTATACTCTGTACAGTAAAAAAAGAATTATCGAAATCAGACCACTATGTAAAAAGTTATGCGTGGTTACAAATAAAATAAAAACAAATATACGCGTCGAATTGAGTACCTCCTCCGTTTCGTCGGTCAAAAATACAGTTTGTTATATATATAGTTGGAGCATAACGACAAATTCTGAATTAGAAATTATTGTTATTATAAGTACTTAGAAGATTATGTTTCGTAGGATCATAATCACAAAGTCATTTTTCTGAAGCCATCTCTGAGACTCTAAGACATACCCTTACATACCCTTTGGGTACCATAACTACCATAGTACCCAGTAACAGAGTTACCAGTGGATACTAGATGTACCCAATACTGCTGATGTTATTTTATGCCATTCTATGTATGCCTCTCCTATTCTGATATTCTTTGTTTCTTTTTATGAAGCTTTCAATCATAATATATTAAATCTGAATCAATTATTTCACCCAACACAAACTTTTCACCCGTACAATCATTGCTACATTTCACTATCTCCGTGTTACTTGCATCATATTTTGTTTAATTCCATTTAAGTCGTCAGGTAAAATATTTTCTTAACAACTTCGTGTTGCGTGACTAAAAGTTAAACCAGAACGTTCAGCGATTCGGTTCCCACGGATATAAAAATTCTCCAAACAAAGTTCAACCACCAAACTAGTGTCCGTATTCCGACAAAGGCTTCGTGTTGGAGGTCAGTAGTGGGCATAGGTGTGATATGACCGACATTCTGTGTCCCAATAAAATGGTTTCACGTTGGTAATGACACGCTCTGGTGCTCCTGTGTATAATTAACATTGGAACCGATGGAACGGCGAGGAAAGTAGCTCTTTAGAAACACTAGTTCGATTGGCAAATGGATGGTTTCATTAGAAAGTATTTCGAGGATTTCGTTAGATAAGGCGATTGGATGGATAAATTAATATTGGCACGGCGAGGAAGTAGAAGCTCTTTAGAAACTCTAGTTCGATTGGCAAATGGCCAATGAAAAGTATTTTTAACCGACTTCCAAAAAGGAGGAGGTTCTATGTTCGTCTGCATGTATTTTTTTGTGTATGTTCATCGATAACGCCGCCAATTGTGAATCGAATCGAAAAATCCTTTGTTACTCGTAGTTCGACAGGGTATACTCCCGAGGTGGTCCCATTTAAATTTTACAGAAATCGGCAGAGCCGTTTTTGAAAAATCAGCAATAATGTAAACAATTCGAGCGAAATATTCGAATTTTGTACACGATGGAAGGCGGTTTTGCCATTTTTTGCGAAAAATAATTATTAGGATTTCGTTAGGTAAAATAGTTGGATGGACTAATTAACATTGGAACCTATGGTATTAGTAAACTTATTGCCTACTCTAATTTAGTAAATGGACTGTGGATTTTCTATAGAAATAATTTAGAAGTTTTCTTTAGCTAAGAGATCATTTGGTCTAAAAGACTTCAACTGTTACAAATAGTCACAGGTGCATTGTAAAAGTATAATGTATGCATATTGCATACATTATACTTTTACAATTCATTCATTCATCTCTTGTCAATGGCTATATTGTTATTAATATTTTTTTTCGTACCTATTTATAATTTTATACAATTTATATACAAGGGTTAAATATTATGGGACCAGAATCTGGCGACCTCTACCGCGTCCTCGGTGGCCAAGTTCAGATCTTCCTGTGTGCATTGTTTCGGACAGAGCGGGTAGACCAAAAGGTGTGCCATGGTTTGGACGGCAGCACCACATCCGCATTGTTCCTGGTCTGCAAAACCCCATCTGACCATGTTCTCCTTGCAGCGGCCAACCCCGACACGTAGCCGATTAAGGGATTTCCAGACTGGCTACGGTAGTTCATGTCCGGATGGGAGGCTTTCAGACTTTTACTATTAAACACGGAATGAATATAAGCATATTGCATAAATTCATTCCGTGTTCAAAAACGTAACCCTTTATGGTTTAAGTAATTGCCGGACTTGACAGACAAATTGCCGAAAACTAGGGCAGCCTTACTCACTTTACTGTTCCAAATTATAACTAGTGATCTTCTTTAACTGGTCAGTCTAGTTCTTGGTTTTTCACAAAATCTCTTGTTCCTACATGATTTTTTTACGATAATTTTACTTAAGCAATTGGCTTATAAATACTGACCGCCTTACCACAAAAGATTAAATAAATAAATAAATGTTTATTTACCAAAAACATATTTACATACAAGCTTAGGTACCTATTAATTCTAAATTAAAATTTAGTAACAATTTCAAAGTAGGTATTGCCAAATACACATCCAAAAAACAAAGAAAAACAAAGAAAAGAAAATTTAAACACGCTTTAACCGTACAATTTGTACTGTTAAACATAGTCTAAAGCGTGCGTAAAACTTTTGTGGAGAGACGGCTAATACTCGTATCTACCTAAATACTTAATATCTAACGTCACCCAGAGATTGATATGTCCGGTAAATAAAAGTGCAGTTCACCGAATTATCCAAAATCGGAGTTACGCGGACTGCAGCTCGCTGGGCGCCTATTTTAGCGATTTGGGTGGGTCAACCTCATCATCAAGTCTTTTGTTTACAATCTCTGATATTCTACCTCATAAATCACCGTCAGCGACAAATCACCTTAGTCGTCATGTCCAATTATGGGATTTCAATCAGCTGAGCAGCCGCCGCTTGTAAGCTGCTAACAAGATTATAGCAAGCCAAGCGTACTAGGACATTGATACCGAGTGTCAGCCGGGAGCACGTTGCGGGTAACGTGCGCCAAACCTCGGCGAATCTTGTTAGCATGTGCATCACGTGATAGTAGCGTAGTTAGTATTCGTACGTTTATTATTTCTTGTTTGAAATATTCATCAACATCGCCCAATCACACCAGGAATTCGTGAAAAAAGAAATCGAGTTTATCTCATAGCAAACGTTGTTTATAATGATGATCTGAATCATTCTCTTTCCACTTACACCCTTTCTGAATAGCCCTGTGTAAAGCGCATCACTTTATTAAAGTGAAACTTCTAATGCGACTTATAACAAGGTTGCGTTTAACGTTTAACGCTACCATGGAGGGGGTATGAAAGCACTGTTGCGTCGAAGTTTCACTTCTTCCGCGCGGACTTCACTTGTTAATTCCAAAAAAGAGGAGGTTCTATGTTCGTCTGCATGTTTTTTTTGTGTTTGTTCATCGATAATTTCGCCAATTGTGACCCGAATCGAAAAAATATTTTTTAGTTTGAAAGGGTATACTCCCGAGGTGGTCCTATTTAAATTTCACAGTAAACGGCTTAGCCGTTTTTGAAAAATCAAAAATAATGTTAACAATTTGAGCGAAATATTCAAATCTTGTACACGATGGAAGGCGGTCATGCCAATTTTTGCGAAAAATAATTATCTCTTCCTGCAATCAATTCCAGTATGTAATATAGTTAACTATACATACATACTGGAATGCGGCTTTAAAGCCGCAGACAGCAGCAGGTTCACTCACAGGGAATATTTCAAAGCGCAGTGCAAATAAGTCGTGCAGCAGAAATGTTGGTGAGGTGCTTCGAAAACCAACGCCAGTCACGATACTCACGATCCCAACTAATGGAGCGACATTAATTAAACCCATGCAATAATTCAGTTTGTTTGGATTGCCATGCTGAAATAATGGGGCAGTCGTGCGAAGCCAAAATTTACTTCTGACTTATTTTTAGAGGGATTTGGCTTGCCACAGCAGTGAGAGCCTGCTCATCATCACTATCCGCATTTCGGGTTAGGTTATCCTTTCTGAATAAGTGAATAACCCTGTACATATTCTACCACCTCAACCCTCGTAGGAATTCTCAACCCAATCGAAAAAGATTCAACGTTTAATGATACTGGATAACTGCCTTTTAATTAGCCAAAGGTATTCCGTGAATTATTGGAAGGAATGCCTTAACATATTCTACCACCTCAACCCTCGTAGGAATTCTCAACCCAATCGAAAAAGATTCAACGTTTAATGATACTGGATAAATGCCTTTTAATTAGCCAAAGGTATTCCGTGAATTATTGGAAGGAATGTCTTAACATATTCTACCACCTCAACCCTCGTAGGAATTCTCAACCCAATCGAAAAAGATTCAACGTTTAATGATACTGGATAAATGCCTTTTAATTAGCCAAAGGTATTCCGTGAATTATTGGAAGGAATGCCTTAACATATGTATTCTACCACCTCAACCCACGTAGGAATTCTCAACCCAATCGAAAAAGATTCAACGTTTAATGATACTGGATAAATGCCTTTTAATTAGCCAAAGGTTTACCGTGAATTGGAAGGAATGCCTTAAGCTTTTTTTATTAAGCTCTTTTATCTATAAATAAATACACCTTTGACATTTTCCTGGCTACACTACTAAACAGACTATGCCTTAAATTACTAAAAGAATCGATTAGAAACGATTTACATCCAGGACCAGAGTATACCTTCGACTATAATGATATTTTTCTTGAGTTACTCAGATATTTTACTCTACATTTTATTACGTTACTTATTTGGTTTTCCAATTCAAACAAACAGTCTTAGAGCAACCGATTGTCAGTTCATGTAACAAAAAAATCTGCCAAGTACGAGTCGGACTCGCGCACGAAGGGTTTCGTACTGTATGGGAGACCCCCTTAAATATTTATTTTATTTTAATTTGATTATTTATTATAATAGTAGGCATGCAGTTAAATATTTTGTGAATATTTCAAGCATCTACCTGTTACCATTATTGATATCGAGCGAAAAACAGCTAAAAATTTAGATTTTTTTTTGCATGGGAGCCCTCCTTAAATATTATTTTCATTCTATTTTTAGTATTTGTTGTTATAGCGACAACAGAAATGCATCATCCTTGAAAATTTCAGCTTACTAGCTTAGTGGTTCATGAGATACTGCCTGGAGACCGACAGACGGACAGCGGAGTCTTAGTAATAGGGTCCCGTTTTTACCCTTTGGGTACGGAACCCTAACTATGCTGGCAAAAAGAGTGTTGTGAGCCCTATAAAAATGCCAAGTGGATGGTTCATGTCCATAGCACTTGTCCAAGCAATGACGATGACGTCACCAGCCAAATGTTACGTACGCCCGTGTAATTCTGCGCTAGGTATTTTGCATAAACATATAGCGTAATATATACTCGGATAGCGCTAATCTGATGGTTTGTGCAAGTTTTTGTGTTGGGCAAAAAGTTATCGAGATTTTGCAAAATTGCCATTACGCGGGTACTAAATACTATGTGTGGTTTACGGAGTAATTATATTAACCTTGTAAACTCAGATCGAAATAAAAATTCTACTTTGAGTTTGTGACATGTTCGTAGTTCGTAACGTGTTTGACAGAAGACATTCTCGTACTTCCTGACTTACAATAAGTTTATTCAAACGCATATTATGGAATTTTTTACCATTTTTGTTGTTTTGCGGTTTTTAAACTATTTTCATTTTTGCACAAAATTCGTAACCAAACTAATAGATATTTGTATTGTACTGTATCAGCCTTTTAAAAGTCCACTGTAGGACGTAGGGCTACCCACGAAGGGTGATTGGGCCATATCCACTACGCTGGCCCAGTGCGGGTTGGTGGATTCACATACGCCATCGAATTTCTTCTACGGACATATGCAGGTTGCCTCGCTATGTTTTCCTTCACCGAAAAGCCAGTGGTGTTAAATCCCGTACATAAGTTCCAAAGAACTAATTGGTACGGGACTGGGATTTGAACCCACGACCTCATGATTGAAAGGCGGGTGTCACTAACACTAAACCACCACGGCTGTAGAATAGATATCGTCCTCTCTAAATCAGACTAATTAATCATCTTAGGTGCAGAATGTTCACTGTTGGTATGTCTTACTGTGTAATACTCAGGCTACGCTATCGGGAATCTTCAGGAATTTCAAAAGGACAACTTGCTTGGAATCTCTCCCACGAATCCCTGTGTGGCCCTTATCAGTTAGTATGAACACCCAACACTAATGTCAACATCTAAAATATTCTAGTCGGCATAATAATAACAACACCGCAGCCTGCATTTAGCTATCTATTCTAACCCATATATAAATGGCCGTATAAAATAAACAGCAATCGTCCGAAGCGGAAATACCACAGTAATGACAGCTGCCGACTCCGCAATTTGCGTGCTCGTGACCGCTTCAGGGCTCAGGTGTACACTCCACTGCAGCGATGAGGAGTGTCCTGTTGTGTTGAGTGTCTGTTGGCTGTTTCGTTAAGTGCACATGAGCGTAAAGTGAAGATTAATTATTATTAAATAAATAGTTCTTGTTGTAACGAAACGGCCAAGTCACATAATATATTGACTAAGCTGTAGAGTTTGTGGAGTAAGGACTTGTAGAGTTAAGGCGTGTAGAGTTAGAAGCTTAGCTTTACCTACATGAGATCTGACTACTTTTCGAAAGTGCGAACTGTGATCTTGTCTTGGCTTCATTTCACATGAAAATGTTTTTGTTGGATTATTTCTTCGGATTATTTTTACTAATAAAGATAACCTTGTAAATATTCTATCAAACGCCAACGAATACTAAAACTGAAGCCAACTGTACCAATACCAACAGACGATGGCCGCGCGATGCTTTAATCAGATCTATGAAGGCTTCTAGTTTAACGAAGGGTTTGCTCGGAATTCGCAATTTAGAGCAATTCACAGGCGTCTGCGGAGGGTTCGTGGTAATAGCTGCGGTTAGAGCACTTTGTGCCGCAGACCCTTTGTGATGGGCCCTGATTTTGATGTAATGTTTTTAGCTACATAAATAGCAAGAAACGCGTAGAAATGAGTTAGTAACAATTTTTACGACCAAAAAAGACGTGTGGCACTCGGGGACTGCCGCGGTAAAGCTATTGCATTACGTCTAATCGCACACAACGCCGTGTCGAAGACTGCCGAACTGAAACGACGTTAGACGATGCACGGCCTTCAAGCCACACCTCCTTGCCCGTCGGAGTGGGGAGCGTGAGGTTTTTTCGTTACGGAATTTCTGGATTCGGTCCCCGCGCTCAAGGCCCGCGATAGAAGCTATGCAATAGCTTAACAAAGTCAGAGTTCAACAACTCCCGAACCACAAGGTACATAACGAAGTAAGAGAGGTCTCCGTTTTAACTCAACAATTTCGCTTTCGTTATGCCGATGGTGATTTTCCTCTACAGGACGCATTTGTCAGCAAATCTCAACGAAACCTTCGGTTTCACTGAGGTGGGATGAAAAGTTACGTGTTGCACTCGAGTGCAAAGATTTTTCACCTTGTGCTCTTTTGATTGTCTCGCTAACGCCCTGGATTCTAATTTTAGAATCCTTCGCTTCAAAATTGAGCAC
This sequence comes from Hypomecis atomaria, assembly GCA_964007245.1. Lineage (NCBI taxonomy): Eukaryota > Metazoa > Arthropoda > Insecta > Lepidoptera > Geometridae > Hypomecis > Hypomecis atomaria. The sequence goes on along the minus strand of OZ023295.1, from coordinate 3,148,473 downwards.
GCGCTTAAAAAGCAACTTTGCACTCTTGTATAGCAAATAACTATTTTAGCAATAAATGTAGAATTTAAATTCGATCTTCTTTGCAACGTTTGTAATCACTGAATAAACATTTAAGAGCAATTACTATTGATTAACTACTTCATGTCGTGCTGAAATTAAATTATCTCGTTCTAGAAACTAGAGAAGCCTTCGCCTAGTTAAACGTAATGTGATAATGACTGAATCTTTGAAATACATATATATTTTGTATGCGAAAGTGACCTGTCCTACTTTCGTGTCTATTCTATTATTTTAGATATCCTCGCTTTAAGGAAATTATCACAAATGATGTATTTCTGTTGCCGCTATAACAACAAATGCTTACTAAAAACAAAATAAAATAAATATTTAAGGGATGTTATTAGTATGGGAGTCCCTCCCATACTAAAAACGTGATTTTGAGCATTGAGCTATATTACTAGTAATAATAGTTCAATGATTTTGAGGAGGTTTTTTTTTGCTCGCTATTGATAATGGCAAGAGGAATAGGGATAAGGGGGCTCCAACGCGATACGGAACTCTTCGTGCGCGAGCCCGACTCGCACTTGGCCGATTATTATTTATAAAAATGAGAAATTACTGGTAGGTAAGTCACCGATAAATCCATAAACCGCTGGTAGTCTTCAAAGAGTTGCTAAACCGTTTAAAATATCCGAATGAAAGCGTGCCTCAAATTCAATAGATTCAAAATGTTCGATGGTTTATGTTCGCCTGCATCTGATACAAATATGTTTTAAATTCAAATATTATGCCTTGCTGAGGATAATTGGACGTAGTTTGATTAACTCTTTGTTTATTATATCTTAGTCCTATCATATCGTTCAATTTATTTCTAAATTATAAAACCTCAAAGTACAAATTCAGTAAAAGGAGTGGAATTTGAATTTATAGTTATTAGTAATTTATATTTGGAGATATCAGTCGTTAGCAATCTCGTAAAAAATGCATTATTATGCTGAGAATACAGGTATTCTCTATAGGCTGCATTTTCGAGAAAACACGAAATTCGATTTCGACGCCTATTATTTTCTCTATCGAGTGGCTCGGTAGCTCAGTCATCAACAAATAACCCGCATTCCATCAAATACTTATTTTGCTCTACAGTCGCACAAAGGTATGATGTGGCTAGTTCCATCATTAGGAATTCATTGGTTGTTTTAAGAGAACGAATTGATTTGGAATAAATAATTTACATAATTTGTACCTGTTGTTTTTTAAAAGGCTTCCTCTAGCACTTGAACAAGCTTAGAAGAAGTTGAGCCTGATTTTCCTGATCATATAATATTAATTTAAATTTGACTGCCTCGGTGCCAGTGGTTAGTAACCCTGACTCCTGAATCATAGAGGCGTGGGTTCGATCCCCACTCAGGGCAAGCATTTATGTGATGCACATAGGTGTTTGCTCTGTGTCTGGTTATTATTTAGGTACTATCTATATAAGTATGTATTTAAAATATGTATATTATATTATGTAGTGTATCAGTCTCTGGCAGCCATAATATCACTAGCTTTGCTTAGTTTGGGGTCAAAGACCGTGTGTAAGATGTCCCCTAATATTAAAAAAAAAAAAATTAAAATAGGTAACATGTAATGTAGGTGCATATTATATCGATCGCAAGCCCCTATGCAGTATTATTTTAAAACACTATAGTTTCAGTGCAGTCGAGTTCTAGAGGATGTGTAGCAAAACAAGGTGTAATACGATTCAAACTTATTGGCGACTCGGAACATGGGCCGAGTCTCGCAGTAGCATATTTATGGGTCAGTGGGTGAGGGGTGAAATTTTACGCAGCTTGTAGGTTTTTTTTTTTATTTATTTGGGATAACAAACAATAGCACAATATATATTACAAGAAAATAATTAACAAAATACATTAATGAATGTGCCACCAACTACATTATCCACCATTTACTAAATAACAAATGTCTTTGCTGGTGTGGTTTTCTAAGTAAGTACATACATAACAATATTTCAGTAAAAAAAAGTATGAAAAAAATAATAATAATTATACCTTATTTAAACAAATATAAACCAAGTATTACATTTTAAGTAAAGCTACCTATAACAGCTTTTTTAAATCTAAGTTCAGACAGAGCAAAAATATCTATATCTATGAAATGTCTATTGTACGAGTCCACCAACCGGTGCAGGGGCGCACGTTTACCAGCGTTGGTTTTTATTCCAGGAGATTCAACACTAAGAAGTGGATAGGTACGTGTGCTCCTACGAGTAACCGTTCTAGAACAAATGTAATACAATTGGTTGGTGAGATCGCAGCAGTCGTATTTATAATTAATTATACCATGTAAGAACATTGCACCGAGCAACAGTCGACGAGAGCCGAGAGACATAATCTTGTATTTTTTGAGTAAAGATTCGTAATCAAGATAAGAATGACAACATCTATAATTTACAGAACGTAAGAACTTATTTTGTAGGTTCAATTATGAAGGTTACGTTTTTTTCTAAATTACTTAGGTAAGTCTACTCTTCACTACATAGTATAAAACAAAGTCGCTTCCCGCTGTCTGTCCCCATGTATGCTTATATCTTTAAAACTACACAACGGATTTTGATGCGGTTTTTTTAAATAGATAGAGTGAATTATTAAATATATTGATAGCTATAACCGAAATACAAACAAACAAACAAATCATTTGCTTGGCTGGCTGTTAGCCCCGTGCAGGTTTGATTTCAGTTAATAGGACGTCCACTACGGGGCAAGTCTCTCCTACAATTTCCAATAAGACCGGTTGGAAGCATCTTGCATCCAGCGCTATCCTTATCTTTCCACCTTTTTGGGTGGACATCCTATGCTGCGCTTGCTGGGACGTGATGATTTTGGCTCGAAAACTTTCCGAACCCACCGTTATTTATTGGTCCTGTGTGCTATGTGCCCTGTCGACTGTCACTTCGATTTGCCAAACCGCTGGGCTATGTCGATAACTTCAGTTATTCTCCCCATGTCCTCATTTCCCAAAGCTTTCTAACTATCGATGTTATCGATTGGCTTCTGCCCCGGAAATGTGCAAATATGCATTACGCGATGTGAACATGTCGCAGACGTTTATGTAATGACGGCTTTCAAAGTTTACGAGCTTCCACCGACGACGTTTTCGCTTTAGCAATGCCGAGCGCTGATAGCTCTTGCAAATTTGTATTTGGATTTCCCTCGAATTCTAAACTTAATAAGTTGGAATTTGATTTTAAATATACGCTCTACTTTTTTGTCCTTTTGACTATACCAAGATTATTATAGATGATATAACTGAGTTATTAAAAAAAAAGGAAAATAAAAACTGCTGGGAATGTAACCTGTAGGGTTCAAAATTATAATTTACTGTTGGAAAAGTACCTACCTAAAATATGAATTGTAAAAGGTTGACAAGAGCATGACGAGGGGTTGCCGCGATGTTGTGCTATGTCGCATTTTTATTTAATTCAATGAGACAAAGTGAGACCATTGCATAACAGAGAAGGCTAAAGACTCGCTCATAATTCAGTTTCACATAAATATCACTGTTTTATTTCCCATTCCAGGCCTTCAAACCTGCCAGCGAAGTGCACAGAAGAGGCGCTCCGGCACAAAGCAGAGCACGCGCGGATGGTGGAGGCGGCGCGGAGGAGAGTCGAGAGAGAGGCGGCCGCTCGCCTTGCCAGGGTTCAGCAGTCCCTTCGGCTGGAAGAACGACTGGCGAAACATGCTCGGGAGTGGACGCAGACTATATTGCCAGACTGGCAGAACCAGTGAGTTGCTACTCTATCCTTCTCTATAAGGTTGGATTGAGAGAGACGGCCGCGCGTCTCGCCAGGGTGCAACAATCTCTTCGGCTGGAAGAGCGACTGGCCAAACACGCCTGCGAATGGACGCAGACCATACTGCTCGACTGGCAGAACCAGTGAGTTGCTTCTCTATCATCATCATATCAGGCGTACGATGTTCATTGCTGGACATAATCCTCCCCTATAGATCTACAATAAGATCGTTTGGAAGCTGCTTGTATCCAGCTCTTCCCTGCGGTCTTGATGTCTTGATTGGTCTGAATGTACCAATGATCTGTGCTACGTTTTCTAGGTGGATGTAGTACACTGCGCTCGCGGGCACTTGTTACCCATTCGTGAACTTTACGGCCCTATCAACCAATCGCTCTGCAAACCACCGCATCTTCAGCTGCTTCTCTATACCCTTACTATAAGTACCGGATAATCTGCTGTTGACTATTGCCCTACCCTCAAAGAGCGATGCAACCTTCTCTATAAAACTGCTTTGAATAAAAAAGCACTCGACTGAGAGAAAGGCACGCGGCCTACTCAGGATGCGCTTTTTCTTCTCCATACACTGTACTCATACCCTTATTAGCTATTCGTAATATAGCAAGTATTTTACAACTTACAATTTCACTAATCCTTTCCGCGCTATAAATGTAAGCGATGTTTGCTTCCAAATGATAACTATTATATTTATTATTCTGTTAGATATACCTTTTGCAAACTCGCATAAGTCGTACTCGTATTGTATTCAGTAAAATGTTATATTACTGGCGTATTTTTACAATACACCATTCTTGTTATTGTAGCGTTATTGTGAGAACAATAGACATAATGGCATGTCTCACGTACACACTCATTCAATGTAAACACTAGAAAAATTAGATCATTTATTGTTGGAGGTCCCAGCCGCATACTCGTACTTGCAATCTACCTACAAGGTATTGAATTGCAATATGTAGGGAATATAAACATAAACACTCATCACTATGAATAACTTTACCATATGATCTGAGCTGTTCTGTACATTTTGTCGATATCATTGAACTTTTTGTATGAAACAGTTGTTTTTTTTCGTGATTTAAAAGCTAAAGGTATAGGCTGATGTAAGTTGGCGAATGTAAAGTAGCTAAAAGCTGCGCAATACAATATCCAATCAACGCGCAGCTCTATGTAAGCTTCAGTCAGACATTGCGCAGCTTGTAGCTAACTTCACATCCAACTTGTATGATTCGGCCTATACCAAAGTAAAGATTTATATAATCTAGCGACCCGCCCCGGCTTCGCACAGGTGTATTTTACATATGAACCTTCCTCTTGAATCACGCTATCTATTTAAAAAAAACGCATCAAAATCCGTTACGTAGTTTTAAAGATATAAGCATACATTGGAACATACAGACAGCGGGAAGCGACTTTGTTTTATACTTTGTAGTGATGAGATCCTAGAATATTCCTGTCGTCTAGAAAAACACTCAGTGTACCTCTGAAAGTCTCTGTACTTTGCAAAGCAACACATCATTGTATAAGTTATGAATAAATATTTTAGCAGTTGAGCGTTGAGTAGAAGTACATTATTATGGAAAAACGTTATTGTTATTCTCGTGCCTTCAATAACTATTTTTACAATACAAGTATAGTCAATAAGAATCTATTAACCTCTGCTGGGTTTCCCTGTAAGCTAAGGTCGCGTGGTATAAAATTAACTTCATTGAAGCAATGCACTTATTGGTGTCAATATGAACTAGTCGCTAGCCCTGCCCAACCGGATAATATGGTATAATTATATAAAAATATTTTCTTAATAGTGTATTTATCAATTTTTTTCATAGTATACACTATTATTAACAGAACTATGACCGATTGGGGTGTAAGTACTCAAATGAAGACGACGCACTGCAACCGCAGTATAAGACGTCCATCGATGACTTCTGTCCAAGATGGTCAGATTATCTGATTAAGACCGTAGGGATGCACCGGGAACCAACAGTCTAATTGTAAAATCGGTAATGCAGTGGTTAGCTTGGCTGTTAACCAGTAGCCGTCTATCGGCTGACATGACGTTTCGGGCCTTTATAAATATTAATATAATATATTAAAATATCTTCTGCCTCTCACGTAACATTACTCATTGACTGCCTTGATGGCTCAGTGGTTAGTGACCCTAACTTCTGGGTCAAAGATGCGTGGGTTCGATCCCCACCCAGGGCAAGTATTTATGTGATGAACATAGGTGTTTGCTCTGTATCTGCGTGTCATTTAGTTACTATCTATTAAAGTATGTATTTAAAAATATGTATATGTAGTATATCAGTCTCTGGCAGCCATATCACAAGCTTTGCTAAGTTTGGGTCAGAGGTCGTGTGTAAGATGTCCCCAAATATTTATTTATTACTTTTTATAATTTCAGAAAAAACGCAAAACGCACCCTCGAGCTCTGGTGGAGCGGGCTACCCCCAGCCATCCGCGGCCGCGTCTGGCAACTGGCCATCGAAAACAAACTCAAAATCACGCACGACATGTACCTGGCCTTCGTCGCCAAAGCCAAGCAGAAACTACACGAAGCGCAGCTACGACGAAAACGGTTAAAAGTCAACCAAAACTGCGGATGCCAGGCCCAGAACAAGAGCAACGAAAATATCGCCACTGAAAACCCTGAAGAGGCTAAACCGAATCGTTTGAGTATACCGAGAAATTTCAGCGAGCAGAATTTGAAATCCCAAGCGACGGAAGCGCCGGCCAAGTGCTGCTCGAAATCGAACCCTAATCTGTTGGATTATAGTGACGAGTGTTCCATGGAACTGATTCAGCTGGACATCGCGCGGACGTTTCCCCATTTGTGTATATTCCAGCCGGGTGGACCGTATTTCGATGTTTTGCACGAGTTGCTAGCGGCGTATGTGTGCTATAGACCGGATATCGGGTATATTCAGGTGAGGATATTGTGTATTATGTATTTTTACTCAGACACCTAATAACTTTTTGTTAGGGTTCCGTACCCAAAGGATAAAATCGGGACCCTATAACTAAGTCTCCGCTGTCCGTCTGTCTATCTGTCACCAGGCTGTATCTCATGAATGGTGATAGCTAGAACGATGAAATTTTCACAGATGACGTAATTCTATTGCCGCTATAACAACAAATACTAAAAACCGAAAATAATAAATATTTAAGGGGGGCTCCCTGAAATATTTACTTATTTCATTGTACCCAGTTAAAGCATTGGTGGCACTCGACGTTATTGAGTTAGTAATATCAAGTGCGTTTATTCAAAAAGTTTAACGTTATAAAATATTATACTCTAGCTGACCCGCTAAACGATGATTTGGCATAATAATATTCAAAAAAATATCACCACTAAAAAAAGTGTTATTTTAAATTGAGATATAAACTATGCTATCTCTCAAGTTGGATCAAACTGCACACATTGTACAAAATTTGGTTAAAATCGGTTCAGTAGTTGAGGAGTTCAGCGCGGACATACAAAATGACACGAAATTTTTATTAAAGGTGTATTGTGTTTCCACAGGGAATGTCATTCATAGCGGCGGTTCTGATCCTGAACATGGAGGCGCCACAAGCGTTCGTCTGCTTCGCGAACCTGCTGGACGGGCCCGTGCTACGCGCCGCGTTCATGCGAGACGGCGCCGCCATGCAGGTACTTCGGAAATTCTATCTTCGTCTTCTTTTCAGCCATAGAACGTCCACTGCTCGACATAGGACTCCCCTAAAGATCTTCAATAAGACCGGTTGGCAGCGGCTTGCATCCAGCGCGATCCTGCGGTCTTGATGAGGTCATCCGTCCACCTTGTGGGTGGACGTCCTACGCTACGTGGTACGTACGCCGGTACGTGGTCTCCACTCAAGAACTCTACGACCCCATCGGTCATCAGTCCTCCGTGCTATGTGCCCTGCCCACTGCCATTTAAACTTGCCAATCCGCTGGGCTATGTCGTGTATGAACGTGTTTGCGCAGCTCGAAGCTAACTTCAGGAACGCTAATTAGACGACGTTTAATATTAGTTCACACTACATGAACTAATAATAGAATGTGGAACGCTTTGCGTGGGGCTGTCTTCCCACTAAAATGTAACGTGGGTGTCTTCAAATCTCGAGTAAATAGGTACCTTCTAGGTAAGCGTGCTACACCCTAGACCGCATATCTTTTTAACATCAAGAAGTATGTATTCAAACGCAAACTTATACGGAATAAACAAAAACAAGTAGAATTTGCATGAAAGTCGATTTTTCGGGCTCATTAGAGGTAATTCCAAACACGCAGTACCTTCTAATACAAGGCCGCTAAAATCACTTTTTAAATGTTCACAAAATTACAATGATTTGTCTGTAAAGAATTACGCATCCCATTGATTATGAATAAAAAAGAAGCCAGAATGTTGAACGCTTTGCCTGAGTCTGTCTTCCCGCTAAAGTACAATGTAGGTGTCTTCAAATACCGAGTATTTACTCGGCATGTTCTAGATAAGCATGTAACACCCTAGACCGCATATCTGCAGTGTGTAGTCAAACGCTAACATATATGAAATAATAAAATGAATATATGGCTCAGTTGGTTAGAGCGTCGGGCTAGTGATCCGAAGGGGCAGGTTCAAATCCTGCGTTCGCTTCAGATTTTTGAAATGCTTATCACAAAGATAACTCTTTGGGATAAAATCTAGTGTGGAAAGCACTCTAAAATAAAAATTATATCATTGATTTAGCAGTGCGTCATCTCTCGTCAATCTTCAGAAGTTCTAATAACTTCTAGTTGAGTGATAACCTGTCTAATACGGGTATCACAGGTGGCGCCGCCAACGCTATAAGTTGGTAGTAATGATAAGCACTTCAAAAATTTGGCGCTTGCGTAGGAGGCGAGCTGGCTCAGTTGGTTAGAGCGTCACTCCACTTCGGGAGTATTCCCTTTCGAACTAAAAAATAATTTTTCGATTCGGTTCACAATTGGCGGACTTATCGATGAACATACACAAAAAAAAATACATACAGACGAACATAGAACCTCCTCCTTTTTGGAAGTCTGTTAAAAATAAAAAAAACTTTTGGCCTTGTCATACTCGTGACTATTTTAGTAACACGAAATTACATCTCAAATGTTTTTGTGGATGTTTCCAGCGGCTATGGAAAGCCTACACGACCCTGTTGAAACACAACCTGCCTTCACTCGCCGATGCGATCGCTCCAGAGTTATATCTACTGGAGTGGCTTTATACAGCGTTCGCTAAGGCAATGCCTTTGGACGCCACTTGCAGAGTTTGGGACGTCTTCCTACGGGACGGCGACACTTTCCTCTTCAATACTGCGTTAGGTAAGACATTGTATCCATTCTTTAAAGTTATATATATTGGAGTGACTTTACACGGTGTTTGCTAAAGCAATGCCTTTGGACGCCACTTGCAGAGTTTGGGACATCTTTCTTACGAGATGGCGACACTTTGCTCTTCAATACTGCGTTAGATAAGACATTGTATGCATTCTTCAGAGTTATATCTTTTGGAGTGGCTTTACACAGCGTTTGCTAAGGCAATGCCTCTGGACGCCACTTGCAGAGTTTGGGACATCTTTCTTACGAGATGGCGACACTTTGCTCTTCAATACTGCGTTAGGTAAAACAATATTCTTCAGAGATATACTTATTAGAGTGGCTTTACACGGCGTCCGCTAAAGTAATGCCTTTGGACGCCACTTGCAGAGTTTGGGACGTCATCTTAAGGGACGGCGACACTTTTCTCTCAAGAAACGTAATATAGTCTATTCAATAGACTATATTGCGTTTCACTCACACAATAGAATCTATTCTATAATATAATCGGCCACCAAGTCGGGACGGTCGCATTAAAACCTTTAGATATGATGAAAATGAGTCTGAGCCTTATAAAGGCTAACATCAATATTAAGCTATAACACAGTTTTTATAACTTATATAGTAAAAACTTCAAAATAACCTCTCAATTATATGTTTAAGACGTAAACATGTTTTATGAAACTGTTCGTTTCATTAAAATTAATAAAATAAATAACCTTACTCTTCTATCTTCCAGGCATTCTCCACCTCTATCAAGAAGAGCTAAAAGACATGGATTTCATCTCCGCGGCCCAATTCTTAACCAAACTGCCGGAAGACTTGGACCCTGAAGCCTTATTCAGAAGCATATCCACAGTCTCCATGACCCTCGACGGGATGTCGTTTGAGGAGCTGGCATCGTCGTGTGACGTTGAGTCGAGTTTGGACGACGATATAAGGTTATGATACCGGCGGTGGACGTTTTGGGACTTGGTCGACGCGCTCGCTTTCAGGGTTAAGAGGTAGGATAGGTGTGGTTCGTGTCAAACTTAATGGTGGCTTGGAATATCGGAAAAATCGTTGCGCAGTAACAAAAAGATCCGTGTCCATTGAGGGCCTAGTTGTAGAAAAATACCAGAAGCCTTATTTACAAGCATTTCGACAGTCTCCATGGCAGACAGGATGTCGTTTGATGAACTATCTTCGTCGTGTGACGTCGAGCCGAGTTTGGACGACGATATAAGGTTATGATACCGGCGGTGGACGTTTTGGGACTTGGTCGACGCGCTCGCTTTCAGGGTTAAGAGGTAGGATAGGTGTGGTTCGAGTCAAACTTAATGGTGGCTTGGAACATCAGCTGTGCTGCGCAGTAGCAAAGGGGTTTGAACATTTGTGGCATATCCATCCGCGCCGCCATTTTTTTTTTCAAAGTTTCCGCGCACTATGTTGTTAGTAGTAGTAGTAGTACGATATTGTATGAGTAGGGGACACTTATACACACAATAAACATTAGTACCATGGTACCCTAAAGTGTCACGTTTTCGAGATATTTGGATGTAAAGATCGCTGTACGAGAAATTTGCGATCTTTACATCCAAATATCAAAAATTTTATATTCATTTATTTTAGGCATTTGCACCCATATTCACAAACAATATTTTTTCACGGTTGTTACGGTACAAAATCATAGACTAAGCTCCATACATTTTTGCAATGTCTCTTTTATGTGTCAGCAGGGGTGAGGGGTAAAGTTCTGCGCAACGACTAGCACACTCCAGAGCCGCCGTAAAGTTTGACGAGTTTATATGTAGTTTTACATTGGTTGTTCGGTGTCGACTGAGTAATTGAAATTTTGAAATGATCATGTTGATGTTATACGATGTTGAAAATGTTTCTTTTTTGTAGTGAAAAAAGAAAACAGATGGCGCAGATTAAGGTTGGTCTTAATCTGCGCCATAAGGATGAATTTGATATTCATAAATATTGACTTGGGCTAAGACGGCTGAGTAGACTTTGGCTTTTAAAAAAATTGTCTCAGTACATTATATAAAACGTTTATTCTATTTATTCTTCACTTGAGTATTATTAAGAAAACAACTTTACAATAATACCGAAATAATTTGCATTTATGCAGGTTCAAATTCGGTTGATTTTTTGAAGTGAAACTTCTAATGCGACTTCCAACAAGGTTGCGTTAAACGTTTAACGCAACCATGGAGGGGGTATGAAAGCACTGTTGCGTCGAAGTTTCACTTCTTCCGCGCGGAGGGTTCCACTTGCATTGTTTTTTGTTCCAATAACTTGAAATATACATCAAGGGTGGTTCCACTATAAAAATATTTTAAGTATTTGAATGCAACTCAGATATGTATTTCAATTTTAAATAAATCAGATAAACGATAATATCCGAGAATAATTCAGTCTAAAGTCGCTATTAAAATGTAGATATCGCTGTAATATGATTATTTATATGTATATGAGTAAAATTAATCGAAAGGCTGTGCCTATATGGTCTTATCTGAATCGCGAATTTCTTGTATTGTAAAGTAATTTTAAATAATACGTGTTTATAATAGTTTTGGTGTGTGCTAAATCTAATAGTGACACAAGATTTTGTCATCGATTTATTACGTCTGACTTTTCTTCTATTATGTCTAATTTCTTCTCCAAAAGTGAGAAAGAATTACACTATATTTCTTTTAGATCAGTTAATGGAAATTATACCGAGCTCTATAATTTCAAGAGTGCCAAAGCAAATTACGCGCGCGCATAATCGCTCGTACACCCAATCGTAAAAATATATTACGAAGGGTAGTAATAGTACCCCACTCTTAAATCTGATCCAAATTATAAAACATGTTATTATTATTTTTTAAATCCTTGTGAAGTAAGGTCTGTTGTAAATACGAAAACAGTTAAAGCAGACCTAAGGAAAATGTATAGTAAATATTTAATTTGTATAATATAGTTTTTAAAGTATTTAAACTGTAAATAATATCAATTTATGATACAATCTCAAACTAGTGAGTTAAAATTTAGATATAAATCTAGCGGCTGAGACTGCGTACGTACAAGCACGAATTTTTTAGTTATTATTTATTTACTCGATGTTATTCTGTGATTTTTATTTAGAAATTAAATAAAATCACTATTAAATATAATCATTATAATTTAATAAATAATCAAATATCACTTACATATGGTAAACTATATTTATAAATATTCTGGGAACTATATTCTAAACACTAAATCCAAATTTTATTTTGCAACTTTTTGTATTAATATGGGTGAGGAAATAAATAAGTAAATAATTTCTACTCAGTTTGTGAATTCCCAGTACCCAATTACAAATAATTCAATGGGGTTGTTTAGGTTTTTATTTTGTAGTTAATTTTATATCCAGTAATTATAAATGTTGAGCGACTACATTAAACATATCATATTAATTAGATTACAAATAAATAAATTCATCTCGGTACCTGTTTTGTAGATATTATAAATGAATTAATTATATTATTAAATAATAGTAATATAAGGTAACATATACAATTATATGTATTATTTATAAGAGTAAATAGTTTGTCTCTTCAAATATAGTAACTAAAACAACAATATGCCATAAATTTATATAAATACTCCTGAATTTAAAATAAAACTTGTATACTCTAGCATAATTGAAATATGTGCTGTAATTATAAACTCTTTTATCCTAATTATTATCCTGTAAATATTAAGTTATGATTATTGACCTGGTCAATAAGTTTTGATTGTTATGGACTGGCTGAAGAATATTACCATTTATTGAAACTTCTCGAAGAATAAGGGTGTAATGCGTCAAAATGCTCTTAAAACATTCTATGTTTCGTATTGATTTCTAGATATTTTTTCAAGATATTTAAGCGTCGTTTTTGCATGCATAGCAATGCATGTCCATAAATCTAATCTGTTACTATATACCAATACAAACAACTTTTGTTCTAGGACTTTTGGAAAATCACGAAGAAAAAATCTGCTTTTTCATACAAAAAGTTCGTCAACGCGCGGCAAAATGTATGGGGAAGCGAATTTTTGTTTGCCAATTTTCAAAAAACGTAGTACTACAGTTGTTTGTCTAGATGTACTAGACCCGCCCTTAAAAGGTTTTGCGTTTAATACCTATGACCTTGTATAATAAAGTTGTTAAAAAAAACAAGAGATTAACTAGGTCCTAGTGATGTTTAATGAAACATCATTATAAATAATAATAATAGTAATAAAACAACAAAATAAATAGAACCAGACATGTATAGCATTCTTCAGCCAGTCGTTATAATAATCAAAAGAAATTAATCTTAATGAAACTAATCAACGAGTAGTGAACCGGCCTAATATTTAAACAAATATCGAAATGTACTTTCGAACTAGCTGTTAATTACATTAAGAACATAATTATACTATAACTTTAAAATAATTGTTATTGCGTGTCTAAAATAATTTCAAATATTTCATAGGATTTATTTAATTAAAAGTTATGAATATTTTTTTAATTCCATATTTATGTATACTCACAATCGTTTATTATATTTTTTTTATTGCTTCCCAATTCATAGATTATATGAGATGAAATAGAACTGAAACTTATTCGGTATTTTTCCGCCTAAAAGTAAGTTCGTATAGACCGGGTGGCAGCCCTGGTGTCAGAGTTTTTAAGCTGCCTGAAAGCTTCTGATATGACTAGACTTGAATATAGTAAAACAACCGTATCTACAACATAATGTGTCATTCGAGCCACGGTAGCGTTTAGAAGTATCTACACATGACACGTTTTTGTATGACATTCATTCCAGTTCAATTTTATCTCGCACTGGCTGAAATTGACCCTGTAATTTAAATTGGGAGATTAATATGAATTTATTAATATAATATTTAGAAGTATATAATTATATTATGCATGTATAGCCTTTACACTAAATAATTATTATAAACAAAGGAGCGTAGGTTTATTAATAGCACGAGTATTCATCATTATCATGAATATCGCGTGCTTGTAAATATTATTAAATATATTTGTTATAAGTTGTACAGGGTTATTTCTAATCAATTAGCATCCTTTTAGGGGCTTATTCTGTACATAAACCTAACAACTTTTGGTCTGCAGCTTTTGTCAGAACTAAAAAAAAAATTCAGCTGTTTCATACATTTTGTCGCGGGTTAACGATATTTTTCTATGGAACAACAATTTTTTTTTTCAAGGTTTGACAAAAGTCGCATAATAAAATATGTTAGTTTTGATGCATAGAATAAGCCCCTAAAAGGATGCTTATTGATTAGAAATAACCCTGTATATTATTAAAATTACGTTTTAGATTGAAAACAATATAATTATAAACCATAAATTGTGGTTGATATTCAAAAGCTTAAACAGTGTATATGTGTAATCTATTAGAAATTATATCAAAAATAAGTTTTTTATGGATGTCAAAGGCGTAGTGAAGTGTGAAGCAAGCTTTAAATAAATTAAACAAATGTTTACTAGGTCTTGCCACGGTTATTTTATTATTTTTGCCATAGTTTAAATCAAAGTTTTTCTTTTAATTTTCTTTACGAAATTACAGCAAAGAAATTTTATTTACAAAAAATATATTTACTCGCTTATTTTATGTAACAAATAATTTGTTGCTCCAAATATAATTACAAAGATTGAAACTACAAATTTGTTAAATTTGCGTGAACCTGTGGCATCGTAGTACCTGAACGGTTGAACCAATTTTGATTTAGTTTTTTTTTTTGGTTGAAGGTGACTTTAGCTATTGTTCTTAGCAATGATTCAAAATTCTGATATCGAGGGTACATAATATTTTTATTTCAAAAGTTTTGTCAAAAAAACTTGTTTATAATTTGCGCTCAAGTTTGGGTAAGAACAAAAGCTTTTTCCTGACATATATTCTAGTTAGTGAAAGTTCGTTAAAAAGAAAAAGACATCCTACGCCGCGTTTGCCGGTACATGGTCTTCATTCGAGAACTTTACGGCCCCATCATTAATTCGTAAAAAATATTCTAATAGTTTCTGGTTGTGCTACGCGATGTATGATTCCTTACGATCTGTGCGACTGATATTATAATTATTAATAATATAATAATGAATGCCATCTCAAATAATAGTTATATCATTAACTGTGTAAATATAGCTAAGGATTCATTGTAAGCGAATAATTAAGCCCCAAATAAGATAATTTTAATCTAATTATTGAAATAAACATTTGAAATTATGTATTGATTTTCATTTTTAGATTTAATGTGGGTTTAGGTTTCTCAGTTAAAATAACCTAATTTTAAAGAATATTAAAAGTTACACAAAAAAAAATTACATGTATATGGTAGCTGTTTCAGTTATTTTTAATTAGTTTGCAAAAATGAGGTTTTCAAATCAAATTTCAAATGTTTTTATAACATCGCTACTTTTCTATTGAATTGCAATTCTTTAAATTTCACAAAAATCGAATTAAAGAACCTCCTCCTTTAGTGGAAGTCTGTTAAGAATTGATAAGTAGTACGATTGTTTACGTCCATGAAAGTTAACAATTTTAGAATAATATAAATACTTACTTAGAATTGATAATGGTGTTAAATAGTGCAATATATCATAATAATTTCCCTAGAAAAATAAATGAGGTTATGCCTTGATATGGTAGTCCAAGAATAAGATAAGTAAGTCAAATACATCAATTGTTAAGTATTGTATGTAAAATAAGATATTGAAACAAGGAAAGAAAATAGCCAGTCTTTTATCGTGAATCAGTTTGCGTTGGACCACCAACTTGCCTGCTGACAAGCGTCGTTGTGGTCAAGTCGAAGATGAAGCACGCATACTTAAAAGATACCTTTCACCATGCCTTTGAAAAGTTTTTATAAAAGAGTCGATGATTTAAAAATCCGATACTCTCAAAGGACTCATTGTAGGGGACTGAAACTTGAACCAACAATCTTACAATTCTGAGCAAACGTTCCCCTCTATGTTAACACTACTGATTATATTTCACAAAATATTTATAGTCAAACCGCTAAACTCAGACATCGCCTGCGCGGTACAGGGGCGCCGGGGGAGACGACACAGGGGACTGAGACAGGCGCGGGCAGCGGGTCCCCGGCGCCCGCACCTGTCTCAGTCCCCTGTGTCGTCTCCCCCGGCGCCCCTGTACCGCGCAGGCGATGTCTGAGTTTAGCGGTTTGACTATAGTAACGTACTACCCAAAAAGAGAGCTGTTACAATTTTGACGTTTGTGTCTGGTGCTTCGTATCTTACAAAAGTATGGACCGATTTTGATGCCTTTTTAGTTGATGTATTAATTGACACTGGTCTTAGCTTTATAAGTATTCCTATAAAATCTACGAACTGTGGTGTTCAAAATTAAAGTAAAAGTAAGTTCGTATAGGCCGGGTGGCTAGCCCTTGTATCAGAGTTTTTAGGCCGCCTGAAGGCCTCTGACATGGCTAAACGGTTAAAACAACCGGGACCTACAATTTAACGTGTCATTCGAGCCACGGTAGCGCTCGCTCAGTTGGAAAATACCGCCCGCGGTCACCCATCCAAATACTGGCCGTGCGGAACGTTGCTTTTTTCAAAATTTGAATGAGGTCTTCGTCACACTTGTTGTTTTTTTGTTCATGCATTTATCATGTTTTACAGTCTGTGTAATAGTGTAGTTATCTCCATAGTAACAGGCTAAATTGAACCAAATTGGGTAGGTATGCGCGTAGGACGGCCACCGGGACAAGGCAATTTTCATTGAGTTTTCATTGCGCAAGCTGATGTCTTGTGAAATCTGTCAATACAGTGACCCTATCATAAATTAGAAGTATTTAAAATACTACTGTACTGTATCAGCCTTTCTATTAGTCCACTGCAGGACGTATACAGGGTTATTCCTAATCAATTAGCATCCTTTTAGGGGCTTATTCTGTACATCAAAACGAACAACTTTTGTTCTGCGACTATTGTCAAAACTAGAAAAAAAAACAGCTATTCCATACAATTTGCCGCGGGTGAGTGATATTTTTTCTATGGAACAACAATATTTTTATTATTATGTACTACGGGACTAATCGCTCACTAAAATTACGAGATAAATAAATACCTCATCATCCCGACGTTTCGATCGAGTTGCATCGATCGTGGTCACGGGTAGACAATCTACCCGTAGTACCCGTAGTCCCGTAGCACATAATAATAATGTGTTCAAATCGCGAAAGTTTAAAAACAACAATATTTTTTTTGAGTTTTGGCAAAAGTCGCAGAACAGAAGTTGTTAGTTTTGATGTACAGAATAAGCCCCTAAAAGGATGCTTATTGATAGGAATAACCCTGTAAGGCCTACCCACGATGGGTGATTGGGTCATAATCACCACGCTGGCCCAGTGCGGGTTGGTGACAAGACATACAGGGTTACTTGCTTACCCTGTACCAAGCTCAAAGGGGGTGATAAAGACCATAAATATGAACAACTTTCACTATGGCGTCACTATGCAACTCGGAATCGACAAAATGTATGAAAAAGCTGTTTTTTTTTCTCGAATTCGGGGTTGGCCCCATAGTAATAGTCATAATGATGGTCTAAATCACTTCCTTTCGGCTTAGTTCTTTCTTACACCAGTTCTGCATGGATAACCCTGTATGGTAATAATATAAAAAGTCTAAAAGAAAACGAAATGATTTAAAACTGGGCCCTTTTTAAACGTCATTCGTATGCCTTCAAAATATTAGGAACTTTCAATCAAAATTAGCCCTTAGCAGTTAGCCATCATTGGCAAATTTTCGGACTGTTTTTTCTTACATGATTTCTGGATTAAGGCAGTTCAAAATTACTTATGTATTATTCAGAATGTTTAATGAACTTTAATAACAGTAATTGATTACGCTTGAAAAATAAAATAATTCTCACGTTAAAGAAAAAGTAGGTAGGTAATACTTTTAGTACTAAACTTTTACGTTGTATTTAGCGTAATACCATTATTATATATTCTTTGGTAATACTAACGTCCTGCCTACGTCCCTCATCTGACCTTTGTGACGTCATGCTACGCACTATGAGTTTCACACAAATCTCTACATTTACGTAATTCAGTGCAATCTGTCTTAAAATTCTGGTAATTCCCAAATCCAATGAAGTAATAATTTCATGAAACATTTTTTTTGAAATTCAATAATATTACTTATTACGAATGACTTTTTTTATTCCTTACTAGCGACCCGCCCCGGCTTCGCACAGGTGTATTATACATATAAACCTTCCTCTTGAATCACTCTATCTATTAAAAAAACTACATTAAAATCCGTTGCGTAGTTTTAAAGATATAAGCATAGGTATATGGGGACAGACAGCGGGAAGCGACTTTGTTTTATACTATGTAGTGATAGGTTGGCATGATGTTGATGACGTAATTCGACGTTTTCCCGCTTCTTCCCTTTTGCGAACTTTCGCCTCTTGTGTTACGTGTTGCGTCACTGTTTCACCCTCTGACGTCAAGAGCCACAGAATAATATCTTCTTACTATGGCATAAGATTTCGTAAAAACGTTCTATTTTTAGCCTCATGTTTACGTGTGGCCTTGATTTGTTTACAACTGCAAATAAAAAAATATTATAAAATGATATACTAGTAAATAGTAATAGTAAGACTCTATCTGCGGGTCCCGATAACTTGTGAACTCTAGGATTAGGTATCTCATTCTATAAGTATATAGATTGCGTGGGATAGTAAACAGGGAAGAGAGAAGCGGTTGATTTTATTTGGGGTTCCGTTGATAATTTTGTAAAATAATTAATCTTAGCCGAATTTGAAGCAGATTTCGTTTAATGACAAGAAAGCTTTATATGTAAAACAGCTTGTGCGTTTAGTGCGATTTTTACACCTTGGCTGGATTTTCTCTAATTTCCCTCCCCCCTTCTCTCTCTCACTCTCTCTTCGCAACGCCTGTAAATGGTTAAAATCAGTTTCAACGAAACACAACGATTATCAACGGCGGGCCCCGCCGCTCGCACCTGTCTCAGTCCCCTTTGTCGTCTACCCCCGCGCCTCTGTACCGCGCAGGCGAGGTCTCAGTTAAACGGTCAGACTATAGTAAGTATTGTTTTTGGGTAGCATAATAGAAAACTTTTTTCTTCCGAGCTCTTTGCTATTTTAATAACTTTTTACAAAAATGTCATCCAACTAAAGTCTATCAATGTCACGTTCTAATTACCTATTCCTAAATTATTGTAACGAGTGCATGATCAAGGCATGATCTACTTTCAATGCGTCATGTGTACCTTCATGACTAAAAGACATTAGTAATGCATGAATCAAAGTTAGTAAATCAATACTTCCGTCTACCGATCGGGGGTAAAGTATAAAGAACGTTTGAATAGGGACAAAAGGCTATTATTAATGTCTATTTATTCTATACGGGACCCTAAGTTAGCGAGTACTCGGTGATGCACCCATCTGATGAAATAGGGGTCTGGAACTCAGTCTAGTCGGGACTTTGGACGCGCATGCGTTGTGTAGACTCCGTCAGGGTGACAGTATAACAACCACGCGGGCAGGGGTAAACACCGAATCCCTTATTTTCATTAATTTACGTTATTTTGTGTGAAAAATGGCAGAATTGAAGAAAGCCAGCGAACCTGGCGAAACTATTGGACTGCTCGATAAAAAGGTAAGCGATTTGCTATCACATTTTTCGTAGGTGATGTAATGTCAAGTGAAGGTCGTGGGTTATTTTGGGCATTTGCAACTTAGGCAGGTGTAATAAAGTCGGCTTTAGCTTGAATTTTGTACAGATGATTTGATAAATTTTCGGCTGTTTTAGGTAAAATACTGTTTGTATATTTACAAGTCACTAAGTGCCAAATAAGTGGCTATTGATGTTTCTTTTTGTACCTGATGGTGTGTACCATCCGGATACGCAAACATTTTGCGTATGAAGTTTTGTTTGAGAAGTCATTAACACTGCAATCGGCAGTCAACGGCATTTTCCATGCAAAGCTAAGATAAATATATTTCGTATGAGAATATTTGATGTCGTCCATGTTGAAGATAAATAGTAAAATTTAAATAATTTCTAAAAATAGTTTATTCCTATTGCCCGCTAAAGTTTACGATACCTATATTAGATTCGATATATTTAGTTACATTTGTAAAAGGCGACTTAAAGTGACGAAATTCTTTATAATATTTTTTTTATTTCATAAAAATCAATCACTTTTTGTGGGAATGAGGTAAAACACTAGCCACTCATTCTTCTTCTTTGCGAATCGATGAAGCGTGCTAAAAAATTATATTCCGGCTTTTGACCAAAATTTTGCCACTTCAGTGGCGCTCTCCGTGTCCTGAGTGGTGCAGGTTTTAGGGCATGCTGCACAGTTGGTCAGATGTGACATAGTCTGGGGTCTCACGCCGCAGAGGCATTCGATCTCGGAGTTGTCTATGTATCCCCATTGAAAAGTGCGAATTGCGAATGATCATATAAAAGCAAATCATAAAAAAATGAGTTTATATTTTGAGATTTATACAGTGCCATCGGCTGACGTAGTTTGATTTCCTTAAATTCGTCCTTCGAACTAGGTGTGTCTTAAGACGTAACTTGTAATGGCACATAGTTCGAGGAACGGATGACCGATGGGGTCGTAAAGTTCTCGAATGGCGACCACATACCGGCAAGCGTAGCGTAGATCGTCCACCGACTAGGTAGACCGACGATATAATCAAGACAGAACAGAAATAAAAACACGGTGAATGCCACTTCTAGCGATCTTATTGGAAATCTAAAGGGAATATCTAGGTATGTCCATCAGTGGACGTACTACGGTTGATGAAATAGAATAACTACTTTTTATTTTATTTTATATTCGTTATAACTTAAGTTCTTACAAACTAGAGTCTTAACTTAGTGACATTGACCCCGTAAGGGCGTCGCAATTTAAGGAGGGAACATTAGCTCTACTAGATATTAATTAAGAATGTATAAATTATTTAAAATTGTAAAGTACCTATTTATTTTACGTACGTATATCTCTGTCGTCCTCGGCAGCAGAGAGTAAGTTAAAGACAAGACAAAACCCTTTCAAATATGCATAAAGTTGCAAACAATGAGATGATAAACAACATCTATAATTTCCATAACAATCTTAGAACTAATTACTAAACAGATTCTAGCGATTGGGTAGGTACTTACAAGCACTCAGGGTTTACTATCTTGGCAAAGGTCGATGCTAATTCAGGCTAATTAGCTAACGCTATTTATTGCTAAGAATAATTGCACATCTAGAATAGCTATAGAATAGCATAATATAGAATAGAATAAATGGCTTTTTTATTTTATTATTTATTGCTAAGAATAATTGCACATCTAGAATAGCTACTTACTGATAACAGAAACTGAAAAATAGGTCACTGTTTCGTAGCTTGTAGAAGTTAGTTGCAGGGAAAGTTACACAGAAATAGGAAAAACATAATTCCTCTTTTGTAGCCTTAGATTGATTTATCACTAGTTCAACCGTTAAGCTAATGAAAATAAGTTGTCAAGTGCGTGTCGAGACACGCTGTAACGATCCTAGCCTATCCTGACGCCGAAATGTAAAAAACCTAGCCTAACCTGCCTAATTAACCTCATTTATAAACCTAAGAAGTGTAGAACATATTTTAAGAAACCTGTCTAAATTAAAATGTCAGAGAAAATGATTATAGAAACTTCATTTGCTTTCAATGAATCCTAGCTTTATGACAAACTAGCTATGCGTCCTGATTCCACTTGAATTTGAACAAATTATAAATTGAACCTCATGGAAGAAAAATCCCAAAATATTAAGAATGCATTAAATATTGATACAGACATTTAATATGATCCCAGCTTACATTTCGTAAAGATAAATAACAAGACAAAAAAACGTAACTATGAACCTCGCAGGTGCAAGGTAGAATTTTACTCCTTACGCCATCTGCTTGATGCTTCTGCAGTGTGATTCCTAATTTATTTACCTGTTTATACTTACGTTAGTTTGGCCAGTGGTCGACTAGTGGTAGATCCTACGTTATAGACCGCATAAACCCTAGGTAAAGGTGATTCGAAATACAAAACTACCTGATTGATTAATACATAACTACCTATTGATAATTGACCTAAGTTCAGAACAAAACCCTAGGTTTTACCTATTTTGAACTTATATGAACTTGAAAGTATATTACTAATCTCAGAGTGAAATGAAGTGCCTAACTAATGTATCAAGATCTATATAGATAGGTATAAATAGAGATTCTAAAGCTTCTCTGTTTTTTGTGGAGTTTATTAGAATATTTGTGTTTAACGTATATAAGCTTCAATAAAGCTAGGTATAAAATATTGATTTGGTTGCATAAGAAAATATTAGACATGAGATGAGAAGGAAATTCCATTAAATTAGTACTTTAGAACAAAGAAACTCTATTATTGAACTAATATTATTATCAAACTACGAATATAATAAAAGATTGGAATGCCAGAAATAATAGTATTAATTTATTTCTGACAATTAATTTTAATATTTTAAATTTATTGATTTTTATTTAGGTATCAGAGATTTATTTTATTTTATGTTTATCTCTGATTATTTAGTCATGGCGCTCGAGAGAGCTGAAAACCATGAAAATGACTCTACTCTGCTTTCGTAAATCTAACGCCATCCTGGAAAAAGAAAGCAGGAAAGAAAACCAGGAGTCGCGAGTGTGTCAGTCTAAGATCAGTCATCTTATCTACATCACTTCATAAAGTCAGGAAAATCATAAAATTTGCATGAAATCCAGAGTGTTCTCTAGAAAAGCTCCAAGATTACTATAGATAAAGGTTCGAGAATCGACTTCGCCTTTTAAAATAATATTCAAATCAATAAGCTATCAATAGCTTTATTTCAAAGTGATCAGAATTTACACTCTTAATACGGACACGGGATATCCCTCCATTTCGGAAATGAGAAACACTGGCCCAAGCTCTATCTGGCTTCAAGAGTTCTGCACACTAATGAAAATACAGCATTGATCAAGTAGCACTTACGGCTAGTATTTAAAATAATGAGATGTAGCAATAATAAGATATAGCAATAGTCGACTCTTCAATCCCCATAATATAAATAAATGACATTTTATCTATGAACACTCTGTCCTTCGCAAATTGTACGAGTAGGTAAAGCACGTCATGTCTGGAAATTTCTCAATTTCTGGAGATTCTCAATCCGCATAGAATATAATATCTTAAGATTTTATGTTCACAAATAGTCGAAGCTGAAAAAGACAAATAATTAAAACATTTGTAATTCATACATAGAAATCATAAAGGGCGAGTGTTAGAAGCTTCTATCTTCTACTCGTGAGTAAATGCTCAATGAAGGATAGTTTCGTCAGTAACATACGAGTACTTCTATAGAGTAGGAAACATCGTAAGTCAACTTATGCAAGACCGCCATAGGAACCTGAAGATGTATGCGTATTTATCAACCCGCAACAGGTCAGAGTAGATAATATTGCCTTGTTTCTGTGGTGTAGCGTAGCGTCGTAAGCAACTCGTTCATACTCATAAAAGAATAGATACGTGTGAGAATCCTCCATACCGCATCGTTTCAGTAAGACGGATATAGGCCAATCTTTCTATGAAAGACCTCCCCTTTTACTCTGATGTCCATTTGTACATTAATTCAACAGTAAATTATTCAGAAGTCTAATGCAGTGCTGATCAGGACGAATATTAACCGCAGAACATATTCTATATCTACATTGAGACTTATCTATTTAAAAAGAGATACGTTTATACGAAACCAAATCCTCTAGAAACATCCTCGTCCTTTGATCGAAAACAACTTTCTTCCAACTTCCACTTTTTAGACCAGGAACAAAATTCTCCTAGTTAGTAAACTCTTCTCTGCCCTTCCTTTCGCTGAATCTTGCGGTACAAAACTAAAAATATCCTAAAAAATTGAAATATTCCAACATTTTCCTATAATTTTCTCAAGTGAAGATCCTGTTGTCAGTCCCGTCAAATTCTCTGTTCCTTTTTTTCTCTTATTTTAAATTCTCAAGTTCTGCAAAGAGTTTTCATACCTAGATTGAAGTTCTGTTGCTTTTCTAAAATGTATTTATTTTCCTGCTTGTTTGTAAATCATTCGAATGGAAAGTTTCTTTAAATAACATTAGAAAGAATTATAACCTCATGTGAGATACTCCTGACAACTACAAGAATGCCTTATTCCTATGCCCAATTACTCAGATGTGGACGATCAAACCATCTGAGGTTTGAAACAACGCGTTTATTAGGCTTCCGTAGATGGAGACGATGATTATGATAATAACCGATATAATAATGTCATAAGATGGTTGAGTGCTAGAAAAACATAACTGGCTAAAAATAAATTTGTGAGGTCAATGGACCTCTGAGCTATGTGCAAGCTTAAGAATTTAATTTTTTCTTTATAACTCAAAAAGTTATTATCCCACAGTGTTCAAAACAATTTTGAGATAAAGTTTTAAATGTGGTGTATAAGCTCAGAAAGTTTGAATATGCTATCTCGTATAGGTACTTTAGAAATTAAGGGGGGAGGGATACTTTTTTTTCAACTTTGGCGACCTATATCTCACAAATGGTGCATGTGACAAAAAAATGGTTCAAGAAACCTTACATTCGTTTTAGAAACCCTATTCAACGATACCCCACACGAAGGGGTGGGGTTAAAATAAAAGTTTCATCCCCACCCTACATGTAGGGGAGCTACCCCCTAAATAAACAGTTTTGAAATTTTTAAGTATTAGAAATTGAGATACTAACAAATTTCATGCAATTTCGTTCATAAATGTGGAAGTTATAAGGCTTTGTAGCATGAGGACGGACGGACAGACGGACACAACGAAGTTATAAGGGGTCCTCGATTTACTACGGA
The DNA here is from genome assembly GCA_964007245.1 of Hypomecis atomaria. Taxonomy (NCBI): domain Eukaryota; kingdom Metazoa; phylum Arthropoda; class Insecta; order Lepidoptera; family Geometridae; genus Hypomecis; species Hypomecis atomaria. Next base: position 3,123,450 of record OZ023295.1, on the reverse strand, counting down.
ACCCTAAAAAAATATTCTGACTATTTCAACAATCGAACCGAAAGATTGAACAAACGTTTTCGAGGGTTGCCTGAGTAAAAATAATTTTATAAGAAACTTGTTGTCAAGAAACATATTACAATTATCGCACATAAAGAAGGCACGTGAAGATAATCTGAAGAACCTATATAGATTTATCTAAAGATTTATTGATCTGATCTACATAATAATTTCTATTACGTACCTAAATGAGAAAATAATGTTTTGTAGGTACTTTGTATTTGTATCGTCTAGCGAGATAGATTAGATCTAATACCTAATCAATCTGTAGGTACGTTATTAAGTTTCTAGGAATGATACATTATTACGTGTTATTTATAAAGGGTACTAAACGGAAAGAAGATCGCTAGGAAGCTATCGCGGAACGCGGGCGTTCCGCGAGTTAAATGGTTTGCCTATAGGTTACTCTGCTGAAGAAGTCGTTCACGCTACTATATTCGTGAATTGTTATTTTCTCATTATTTCTGTTCAGCGCTACCGTAGCTCGGATGACACATTAAATTGTTAGCCCTGGTTGTACTAACCGTTTAGCCACATCAGTGGCCTTTAGGTGGCTTAAAAAACTCCGACCCTAGCCACCTAGCCACCCGGCCTATATGAACTTACTTCCTTGTATTATATCTAAGTTAGTTTTGCTGGGAAAATATATAATAACTTTGTTTCAGAAAATCAGCAATTTCTGTTATAAGTATTGTATGATAGATAAATAATCTGATGAAATTCCTTTCACTTATCACGAAATAAACTATAGCCTGTACGACACTGTCAGTAGTTGTCCAACTTAACATGAACTTATTTTTCATTCAGTAGCATCACCTAGTTACTAGTACTTACTATGGTTTTGCGACAGATTACATACTACACCTGCATTGTGTCAACATAATAATTATGGGTCTATAGTAAAGACTCTACACAAAATGTCGGGGGCGCTGTTGATCGAGTTCATTATTTAATTTAATTATATATGTATTCGGTATTATCTAAGAATTTATGTTAAGACCATACAAAATTATAAGAGATCAAAAACAAAGTTATCGGTTTACTGAATCAGAATTCTGTATAGGAAAACATAATAAGTTAAGTATGTAATATTGTAATTGTAACTAAAGTTTGCACTTGCTGCGCCCTCAATACAGGGTATATATGCTATATATTTAGTTAATCTAGTTTTTAACTGAATTATGTATATTTTTGCAATAAATGAATACATAAATAAAATAATAGGCCGGGTAACTACACACCCACTCACTAAATTAGTTAATACGTCCTATCTATTTTGTTCAGACGTTACAGGTGAAACAATGCCTACTCAGGTATACCTACGCATCTACATATTGCACAAGTTAGATACCTAGTTACATATAGTAATAGAAGTCACCTATTTCACTCAAAATTACAATTATAACTTTCAGAAACTTAATATTTTAATTTTCTTCCTAGCCTGTGTCATCTAATGTTTATTTTCTCATGAAATCTCATAAATATCTCTGTGCATGAGATCATTTTTTTAATATCTTGTATTACTGTGACAGCATCTTCTGATTACTAAATTATGACCCAACTCAACATAATACGTGTTAGCAAATTATGGCCAAGCGTATTTCGGAAGAGGAAAAAACATTACTCGGAACAATGTAATTTAAAAATAACAAATGCGACAACTTAAACCTCAACTCAGTCTCTCCTACGAAATCCTAAATACATGTGATAAATCAGAAACTGTGTTTGTTGGTTTGTTTGTTACCCTTTCACGCAGCAACGGAGAGACAGATCTGCTTAATTTTTTGCATAGAAATATAATTTCGAAAAAATAAAATGTTCCTTTAGGAAACTCCATACATTTTAGACCAGGGCTGTCCAAACAACGGCCCGCGGCTTGTTATAATGCGGCCCTCGAAAACAGTTTTGGGACATAAATCATACACCAAAAAAGCAAACAGTGCGCTTAGAGTACAGTATAATAATGGTTTTAGGATGCTGTTGGGGCTGCCACGTTATTGTAGCGCATCAGGGATGTTTACACAAGCTCGAGTCGATGGCTTCCACGCCATCATGAGAAAAAAAGTGTACTCCCTGCTGAGCAGAATGCGTGGTAGTAGTAACAGTATCCTGAACGTAATTATTAGCAAGCCTGATTGCCCTATTCAGGGATATTGGAATAATGTTTTACTTGGTATTATATAATTACTAGCAGCGCCCCGCGGTTTTACCCGCGTTGTGCCCGTTCCCGTGGGAATTTCGGGAATTTTTATACATATAAACCTTCCTCTTAAATCACTCTATCCATTTAAAAAAACCGCATCAAAATCCGTTGCGTAGTTTTAAAGATTTAAGTATACAGACAAACAAACGAAAATAGCGACTTTATTTTATACTATGTAAGGATAAGGATTATTTTATATTTTATTATATTATTTGTGCTACACAAATTCGACCTGTAATACCTATGGACTAAGTTTTTGTCTGAAATAAAGATTTATTATTATTTATTATTATAAATATTTTCGATAATATAATTCTTTATCAAAACATGTAATCAATATTTGGTATAATTTATTTATCATTATTTTTGCAACATTCTATTCGCATGGCATCATTTAAAAGTGAAGCTATCTTTTACTAGATAATTCCCGAAAAGATTTTGATTTTTTAGAGTGAGTTACCAACTTAAGAGATTTCCAGTCATATTAAGCAGATTTAGGTACGTTGAGAACGGGAAAAATCTTTTTATCGGTTGGTGGGATATTTAACGGAATTAAAAACTACATATTTTCATCCAAAAATGTCTATTGCATTTTTTTTTCTTTAACAACTGATATATTTTTTTCTGCGGCCCTCCAGCTTTATTTGTAAATTTAATTGGCTCCCGAAGGTGTGTAGTTTGGACCCATTTTTAGACTATCCTTTATGATGTCATGAAAAGCAAAAATCACGCGAGGCAAACCAGCAGGTATAGCTACCTAGTAGATAATAACATTTCCTCGGGCTATTTGCGAATTCCTTCTATTCTACAGTAAGTTCGCATAATTTTGCCATTACGTCGTAAATGTGCGTACAGAGTTCTATATTTAGATCGCCGGACAATAGAGTGAGGTAGTGAGATAATCTGTCTCAATGGGATGCATCCGGTGGAGCTGAGATCTGATTTGACGCCTCCTTTATATTAGACTGGCTACGAGAACGGTAGACAGAAGATTGATTTAGTAAACTTAGACGTCGATAATATGCATATGTCGTAGGAAGATTTGATAATCCGTTTTTGCAAAAATCCTAGGAATTTTGCAAAAACACGGACAATTAGACATTGGCTATGACATTTCTCTATCTTACTGAAAAAAGTTAGGATTTTTGGATAAATACGAGTTGCTTGAGTAAGGTTTGATAGTAAAATCTTATCTTAACTCTGATTGGCGTGATTTTGGTTTACTGGCCAGTCGGAGTTGACCTTAGATTACTGTATGAGATTGGTCCCTAGCTGTACCTTGTTGTATTTTTCTTGTCTTTTTGGCCGCTAAAAACGGATTATCAAATCTTTTTACGACACATAGGTACAGCATTTAAAATCGCCCGCCTTTAAAGGGTTCAGTAAAATAGGAAGACTGACTTTCAAAGTTTTTGAAGTGGGTAGTTAAGTTTCTAGGGTGGCCATTCACTACCCATACGCACGTGCCACTCCCATGGGTCAAAGCGTAGCCTTATACTTTAACCCTTTTCGAATAAGATGATCAAGTACAGGTTGGCGCTGTTTTAAAGTAGCCTTAAAATGACAATGAGAACATACCTACCAATGATTTCTTTCACCGTTTGATATTGAGCACATACCTACTTATCTACGCAAAATCAAACAAAACTCTTTAACAAAGTTCGAGTTTTAGTTGAGAATAAAGAATTTTACGACCCAATACTTCAACAAGTGCTGTTAAAAGTAATCGGATTCTGTACCTCTACTTTTTAATTTTCCCGAATACAAAGTACCTTTAATATGGGTATGTCATAAGCAATTTTAAATGTACCTTCCGGGAGAGTCATCTACAAACTTGTTTAAATACTAGTGAACAAAAATTGTACTAAAGACGCCATATTAAATCACCTGTCAAAGAGTCTTAGGTCCTTGTCTCTCTTGGTACGAGTAAAGTGCGAAAAAAGTGGCAAATTGGGTAGTAACGGAATAATCGATTGTGGCGCGACCAGTCACTGTTTTAGTCAAGTTTGTGACTTGGTTCTTGTTTTTTGATTGCCTTAAAGAAGGTCAGTGGCCGCTACCACCCACTTGAATGCTTCAGACATCTATGTAGGCTATCTGCTGTAAGTTTCATGCCGTAAAATTATGAAATTAAAATTTTATGTGCGTTAATTTAGATTATTGTTATTTGTAGACATGAAATAATATAACATTTTAATTAAGTAAAACACAGGTGTTACTCACGTTTGATTTTTAGTAGGATACTACTATAGTTTCGATCGCATTTGGCGATCTTTCTCAAGGTCGGAGTACTAGCACGCGGGCTCGTCTCGCATAGCACTGCGAGCCCGCGTGCTAGTACTCCGACCTTGATAAAGATCGCCAAATGCGAAAACCACGTTAGTTTCCATAGTGAAATAATATAACAGGTAACGTAAATAATATCTTTATTTAATGTAGCTGCTTCTGGCTGGTATCAATTCAAGTTTTTCCTTCATGTTATACAACTCATCTAAATGAGCTTGTCCTGTTCATGAACTCGTAGTAGGTATATGGTGTCCGCGTCAGAACTTTAAAATAATAGCACCTATTATATCTTATTATACTCGTATTATAGGGAGCAAAATCGTAAATATAGCGCGAGCCAAGCACGAATGTTTTCAGTAAAACAAAGTAAACCATAGGTACCTACAGATAGCGCGCGAGTTGAATGCAGTCGGGGTCTGAGGTAAAGAGCGGGAGCATCTCCCCCCGCTATCCGCACGCCCCACCTCACGCGCCTGGGCGGGTTGGGCGTGCGGATAGCGGGGGGAGACATTCGCATTCCTAAGCTCTGCATTCAACTCGCGCGCCTACTGTACTTAAGTAACACTAGAGCGCATCGGCGCGAAAATTGTAAGTAGCTTTGACGATCTGCGGGCTTAGCATAAGGACCATAAAATTATACTATCGACGTGTCAGAACGTGACAGAGTTATGATGAAGCATATATCTGTCACCTTTGCACACGTCGATAAACTCTTGTCGTGGTCTTGTATGCTAAGCACACTGGAGTAGATTTTATACGCACCGCAAAGCGTTACTGACCGAAGCGAAGCGAAGGTCTCTGCTTCAAATAGACGATTTTGCTTTCGTCTATCCTGATAGGTATTGATTTTCGTCTACAGGTCGCATTACTCAATGAATCTCGACGAAATTTGGTGCACAGGTTTTATACACATAAATTAATGTTATTTTCTATCGTCGGCGATTTTTGATTGGGGGTTCAAAAAGGGAGGAAATTTAGCTGTCGCGCTATTTATAAGCCAATGTCGATTTTATTTCAAGATTTTTTAGTACTTAGCTGAATCCTAACAACATTTGCGAGTTTGAACCAAATGAGAATGGCCAAAAGGGAGTCGAGACAATGAAGATTCAGCTAAAGAGGTCGCGAGGCCTACTGTTTGGAGAACTACTAGTTTATTTATCTACGACTACTCACGCTCGACAGAAAATCCGCCTAATGATCGAAAACATTGCACAAGCGAGTGCATTCACACGCACACGTCATCTTGCATTCTCGTTGCGAAAACCCGTCGACATCGGCAGGGATTTCCAAGTAGAAATTACCGCAAATCACTGTTTTTACCTCATTGCAAACTGGTCTGATTGGCGCGTGAAGGGGGCTCGGCACACACGCCCTGGTGGGGGGAATCAAGGTTACTATAAATGGGGCAGTTCTATTTTAATCGAGTAAAGTGCCCACGATACTACGATAGCACATGAAGATAGTGTATGTCGTCGAATTTTTGTTAATGGTGTCTGTGAAGTTACCTAGCTATTTCTACAAGCTTCAGAAATCCACGTTCTAGCTAGAGTCTTTAGATGGCCGCTGACATGAATTTGCACTGCTCTACGACCCGCCTCGTGTTTATCTCATACTTATTATAACAGTGGAAATAATAATGTAGAGGCACAAATCTCTGTTTTGTCTACGATGGTCGTGTACATAACCACTGACATATCGTGACTCAACTTATTTTTTTAAAAAACTGAGCGTCTGGTGAACACCACGCGGGACAAAAATGCTGGTGTTTATTTGGCTCCTACCTAACCACTGATATATCGTGACTCATCTTATTTTCAAAAAAATATCTGAGCGTCTGGTGGACGCGACGCGTGACCAAAATGCTGGTGTTTATTTGGCTCAACATACACCTAAGCATTGCCATTCCACGAGGTAATGCTGCCAGCCTGCTGGGCACGCTTCCAACTGGCACTGGATTATCTATAGACCTTTGGTGGTCTGGAGGATAATCTAAATGCTTTTTGTGTAATAACTGACATTAAATTAATTGTAATGAAATATTAATTTGTTGTCGTAATAGAGGCACATGTCATGATGTCTTGATAAAATGATAAAAGAATTCTTCAGCCTAAGTACGTAATATAGCTAGCATAGGTAGTAGGTATTCGGTATCTTCTTAGGGTTCCGTACCCAAAGGGTAAAAACGGGACCCTATTACTAAGACTCCGATATCCGTCTGTCTGTATGTCACCAGGCTGTATCTCATAAACCATTATAGCTAGAAAACTGAAATTTTTACAGATGATGTATTTCTGTTGCCGCTATAACAACAAATACTCAAAACAGAAAACAATTAATATTTAAGGGGGCTCCCATACAACAAATGACAACCTGAATTTTAAACCGTTTTTCGCTCGATGTTAATATGTAATAGTAACAGGTAGATGCTTGAAATATTCACAGAATGTTTAGTTGTATAAATAATACAATGATGAATAATTAAAATGAAATAAATATTTAAGGGGGGCTCCCATACAGTACGGAACCCTGCGTGCGCAAGTCCTACTCTTACTTGGCTGATTATTAAAACTATAGATGCAATCATGGATGTAAGTAAAACCAGTTCAGAACATTTTTTCTAGTCTTTTGAAGCTAAAGGCGTGTTAGTGGCCTATCTAGTTTCCTGCATAATAAAGCGATAAACAACAGTTTAGCCAAAGTTATTGTGAAGCTGTAATTGAACCGCATACCTTCTGTCTTTGAATATATTATTATATTATGTAGAATGGATTAGCCTTAAGCTTCTTAGTATCGGAAAAATTGTACCTACTGCTTTTTCACGAATAAAAATACCAGAATACAGTTTTTTTTTCAAATCATTACGAAGAATAATATGTAAATTAATACTAAGAACAATAAATAGTTTGTAATTGGTTTCGCACTACTTACATATACAAATACGTACGTCTCCAAATTTCTCCTCTTTTTTGCTCAATGGTTAAAAATACGAGTCACTTTATGTTGTTATTTTTTATTTTATATTTATTTTTTATATTGTTACTTATTTAATATTGAAACATTGCACCTCTAGTCGTTTAAGATAATTGTAATCCAAAAATGCGAATTAATAAATTGTAGTTTACTACCTAGGTATACCTAGAAAGTCAATTCGTATCATTCGCGCACTGCGTAAAATCGCAGAGCTCTCCATCCTTATCTAAATAATCAAAGCCATTTTATAAATTAAACTATGTTGATGTTGAAGTTAATTAAATTCTACACCTAGATAAAAGACTTTATGTATACAGTTACGCCAACTTTAAAATCAGTTGAAATTGCCAGCATTTATTTAGAATGAATCATCTGTATTGTCTAACACGCAACTTTGTTCACATTTTGTATTTTTACAAACATGTTTTTATGTTATTCTGCAAAAGAAAAAGTTTATCTTAGCGTGTCGGAATTCAGCTGATCCATTCCTACTGTATCATTTTAGTACCAGGTAGACTTATGGTGGTGTTTTAAATTGTAGGACGCTACAGTTTGTTCTGGAATACAATAAGAACGTTTTAACCATAGAGCTATTTTGTAAAACTAGAGAGATAGCGCTATTCTCGCTTGAAGCGATTCTCAACCACAAAAATGTATGGAAAATCTTGCCCAAAGATGTCAAAACTGTCAAATATTAATTGGAATTTGACACTACTGAGAGAAAAACACGGCAACTAGCCACTGAATCCTTAGAGAAATAACGTACTAGAGGGAGTACTAAATTTTGCTCAAATAAAAACTGTGTAACAGCTGTCTTATTCATATCTGGTTATACAGCATACGCAAGAGTGGATGAAACAAAACAAAACGCAACGTCTGCCGTCTAACGTCAAAATCACAAGTTGGAATGTCAAAATGGTTAAAAGTTGGTTCTAATTTGTCACAGAATAAATAATAGTATAAGTATAGTGCTACTAAATCAAAAATAATACATAACGGAGCTGCGATCTTCTTTGTGAAGATCAACTGTCAGTGGTTGCGTGGCTATGGTTTGTCAACACCGAATGCCGGTTGTCGAGTTTTAATACAATTTATTAGAAATAACTGTTTAAAGTGCTAAAACTATGTAAATTTGTATAAATTCTTTATGAATGGTGTATTTTATATCAAATGGCGTGTCTTATAAAAGGGTGCACATCGCATTCATCCCGAAAAAATAATAAGAATGAATTAGTGACTTTTCATCGGTGAGTTTTGTTGGAATATATACACTTTTTGTGATTTAAAAACAGCTACGTCTAACAGAAATTGTTTTAAATTATATTATTACGAGATTTTACATACATTTTGGAATAATTTGTGTAATTTTCATTCAATATTTTACAAAAAATAATAGTTCAGGTTATCACGTCATAGTGCTGTGGTAAAATGACTGTATCGATGTTTTTTTGATTATACTTACACTACTTTTTAGGGTTCCGTACCCAAAGGGAAAAACGGGACCCTATTACTAAGACTTCGATGTCCGTCTTTCCGTCTGTCCGTCTGTCTGTCTGTCACCGGGCTGTATCTCATGAACTATGATAGCTAGGCAGCTGAAATTTTCACAGATGATGTATTTCGGTTGCCGCTATAACAACAAATACGATAAACTAAAAACGAAATAAAATAAATATTTAAGGGGGGCTCCCATACCTACAACAAACCTGAATTTTTAGACGTTTTTCGCTCTATATTAATAATGGTACCAGGTAGATGCTTGAAATTTTCACAGAACATTTAGTTTTATATTTTCTTCAATAATAAATAATAAAATTAAAATAAAATAAATATTTAAGGGGGGCTCCCATACAGTACGGAACCCTCCGTGCGCGAGTCTGACTCGTACTTGGCCGATTTTTGTTTTAGATTTACCAGAGATGAAGTAGTTAAAAATCACTACACACTAATTTCAAGACCAAACTGGACACCAAAACCACACAGCCACATTTGTTCTTATCATTTTTCGGAAGATTGCTTTGTGGGTGAAAATATTAAACATCGACGTCTAAAACCAAATGATGTACCTACATTAAAACTAAATCAAACAATATTTCACTTCGATAACAAAAATGTAAGGTAGAGGTACCTACATTATTGTTATTACAGGTATCACACTGTAGAGTGAGAGCTTTGTCGAAACTATTCTGATATGTAAATGTATAATAATGACATGATTTATACAAATTATTGTAGGCGTGCGAGTTGAATGCAGAGCTTAGGAATGCGAATGTCTCCCCCCGCTATCCGCACGCCCAACCCGCCCAGGCGCGTGAGGTGGGGCGGGCGGATAGCGGGGGGAGATGCTCCCGCTCTTTACCTCAGACCCCGACTGCATTCAACTCGCGCGCTATCTGTAGGTATGAATGTCAGACTGATAGATGATCTACAGCCCAAGCAGCTGAATATATAATCTTGAAATGATTCAGATAATTATTTTCAACAATGATGAAATATAGATCAGAACACTCCCGATTGATTTACCTTTAAATGAACTAATTAATGTCAGTTTATCTGTTCGGGAACTACAATGCCACAGATAGACACATAGACACGTAAACTTAAAACACCCCATCATTTTTGCGACGTTAAAATAAATATATTTTCTTATCGATATTTTAATCGACTCAGTTACAACACTAGCATGTTGCTTATGGGATGACAATCTCATGTCACCTCCGATAGCTCAATCCTAGTTTGTGATACCCTTCGAAATTACGTAAGTTCGAGTATATGTACATCTTTTTCTAACACCTTTTAAATTTCATAATTAAAATGAGACAAAGAGATGTATTCTCTTGCTATTTTAGTACTCCTTCTTGTACTGGTCATTATTCTATGACTGAATCCAGATATTTTTCATGTCTCTTTCTATAGTCTGACCGTTTAACTGAGTCCTCGCGAGACAGGGACAGAGACAGGTGCGAGCGGCGGGGACCCGCCGCTCGCACCTGACTCTGTCCCTGTCTCGCGAGGACTCAGTTAAACGGTCAGACTATAACTCATGCCATTTTAAATCATTGCATCTCTTTCTTTCTTTTCTCGATCGACCACATGATCCCTCTGGTATCTCTGGTTTTAAACGCATATAGCGAATCTTTTGATTGGCAATTGCATTAGAGAACAATCATGGTGAAATTATATTTGACAAGTACAGATGTGTTAATTAGGTATACTAAATTGTTGCAACCCGGATGCGATCAAACGCAAGCATCTGAGTAATAAATTAGTACAGTGTTATTGTCAACACCTGCAATGCATTTTCTGAATATCGAAAGTGCTGAAATTTGCTCTATGATTTTTTGATTGTTTTTGTTATTAATGTTTGGTAATTATTTCTGTATTGCTCTTATTGAATTATAAATGTGCACAGATTAGGAACATACAGTCTCTCAAATTAACACTTAGTGTAGGTTCTTAGCTCTAATGTGAGGTTAAGAAATACTTATCTGTTATTTAAATAGGTATAAGGTATTTATCAAATAAAACACTGAAACTAAGCTACAGTCAAAAAAACAATAATTTTGCACATTTTGAAATAAAAAAAGAACTTAAAAACATACCTAAAGAGTTTGGTAGCCGAAGTGTTTAAGAAAAGATAGAAAGAAGCTTCTTTACTAAACTTTTAGAAGGACTTTATTAGTCATTGTTTTTTCAATTACCCTGTATCGTGACGACATTTGGAGACCAATTTCCTTATGGGCGAGGTTCCCCAACTTTCATGTCCTTCAGTCGGCTCTGGGCTTTACCACTGGATGCATTACCATTACATTAACTGCTACCTACCTACATTATGTTACGTTTTGTAGGTAGGTACGTATTTAGATAACGTGCGGTGTCTCATTTTCACAAAATCACCACTTGAATTGTAATGTCATTATTTATTTTCAATTCAATAATTAAGTTAATAATTTTACCCGCTGGCGTGGCAGTGGTGGGCTTAAGCATTTGGATTAAGTATCTTTACTTTCAATGTTCTGTGAATGATCCAATCGCTTTTTGTGTAGTACATAGTCGTTTTTGCTTAAGTATGTGGTAAGTACGTACTGCATTTTGTTGTAGTTAATGAAGGCATTCATTTGAAAAAATAAAAAGTAGCAGCAGGCTTTTGAAAATTTTCTTCAGCTTATTTGCGCCAGTTATTTACATAGAGCGCTATTTAAACATAAATTCATATATACACTCATTACCATATACGTGATGTTTCTATGAAAAGTGCAGGAACTGGGACAGCTGTTCCATAAAACAAGTTCGTTAACTCTGGAAAAAATGGAGCATCTGATTATTTAATTTGCGCGATTTTGTAGTGGTCTTGTAGTAAAACACCTCTACAAGTAGTCAAGTACCTTTCGTATTCATGAACTCTATCTATCCTTTATACGAGTACAGTATCTAGGTACTCTATGAATAATATCAGTTTTTTTGTCAGAATAAAAGCTAGCAAAAATGTATTCATTCACGATTTAAATTATCTAAAGTAAGCATTTAAATATATTAATTAGGAATTTTAATACAACAAAGTGTTGAACATAATAGGTAGATATTGAGAGACTCGATCATTTATTATTTATATAGGTTATCAGCGTAATACCTCATACTGCAAATTCCTATTAATTTACTTATGTAGGTAGCATTATAAGTAATTATAAACGTTCGTTGTACCTGTTCTGCTAAACGATTTTAACAATAAACAGGCAAACTTTCATTAAATAAATTTAAATTAATTTAACATTGTTATTTAAATTGCAACAATATTTGTATTCTGCGACAGCGACAATAATATACCTAGATAAGTATGTAGCTATGTACCTAGCTGTAATTCTGTAAGCTTCTTAGGTAAATATGTCTCTACAATGCCTACATTGTACAAGGAAAATTTACTTTTTAAGGCAAATATGCGATCAGGTAGATGTAAAAGTACTGAACGAAATGTAAGTAGGTAAGTACGGCACATTTCGTAAGCAGTTCATGCCTCAGGGAATCCCAGCACAAGTTGTTCGGTGCTATAGAAATATTGGCAAAGCGAACGAAATTATCAATAAAGACTGGTTTTCATGTATATCGGATAGTTCGTATTATATCGATAAGTCCGATAAGTTATGAACACAGCAATAAATAAGAAATGATCCGTGATTGCAAACGTCTGAATAATAAATTCGATGTCGTATGTGAGTTAATCCACGCACCGGTAACGGACGGCGCGGTGTCAGCGTGGTGGATGAGGCAAAGGCAAAGACCGTGGATAGGCCTATGTTTAAAGGAAAATGCGGTGATGCAGGGATCCGTGCGGAGGTTAACATGGAGCATTACTTCTATTGGCAAGTCTAATTTAGTTATGCAGAGGTGCAGTCTAGTTCAACCACTTAAAGATTTTATTTTTGTTTTCGTTAATCAGCTTTATTTAAAACACACACTCATTTATTTGTAATAATATGTTTAAAGTAAGTATTTTGGTAAAAATTAAGTTAAATTCATGGTTAGTTCATCGAACCTATTGTAAGACTGACCAGTGGGAAAGTAGGTACTTTACGTCCTAACTCTAAGTAAGTTCGTATAGGCTGGGTGGCTAGCCCTGGTGTCAGAGTTTTTAGGCCACCTGAATGGCTAAACGGTTAGACCAACCGGGACCTACAATTTAACGTGTCATCTGAGCTACGGTAGCGCTCAGTTGGAAAATGCTACCCGCGGTCACCCATCTAAATACTGACCGTGCGGAACGTCGCTTAATTTCGGTGATCGCTGACAAACACCTAGACAAACTACGCTACGAGCGCTACTTCACGTCCTAGTAGCCTAGTAGGTATACATTACTGTGTAGTATCTAGTACCTACTGTGTAGTGACACTGTTAGCTAAGTTAGTATAGACATAGACGACAAGGAGAAACAATGAGCAATTAGATTGACGTGGATCATGCGTGACACAATTGATAAGCCTGCTCATATTCGTTCTCTAAATAATAACAACGATTAACAAAAAAATATTGTTTAGGTTTTTTCAACTGGAAAATAATTAGGTACCTTGGTATTTCTAGATCTTGTTTGTAAGTTAAAATCTATTGTCCGGATTGAGTTTGAATTGAATCAATCTTTGGAATTTTAATTGATTAGCTCTACTAATAAATTGTAATAAATAGCACGCGATAGCAAACTGCACTTTTGCGACCGAACAGTTTTTATCGACTTTAATATAGGTACTTATCTAAGTTTTAACTCGTATAAATAAAAGACTTTCAATCAATCAATCAAATCATTTATTTGCTAAAATACATGTATAATACAAGTCAAATAGATGGTCTTATATTTACATTGCATTCAGTCTGCAAGCAGACGTGCAAATATTAGTTCATAAATACAGTAAAACTTATTTTAGTTAAATCATGATATTCCTTAACACTATAAAACAGTTTTTCAATAGCCAGTCTGTTAAAGTTCTCTTAAATTTAATCCCGTCCAACAATTTTATTTCATTAGGCACATGATTATACATTGATATACACATATATAAACATTTCTCTTGTATATGTCTTTTCTGGCAGGAGTTTGATACTCGTATAATAGATTTGCGAATTTAGTTCTTTTTTGACGCGTTATGATTTCATTACGTTTTTTGAAATAAACAAGGTGTTCCTTAGTGAAAATGCAGATGGCTTTTATGTACATACACGGTAAAGGGAGTTTGCAAGTTTCAAATAGTAAGCCCCTCTGAAAACCTCAATATGATTTTTCAAAGAATTAAATTGAAAAGCATTAAATTGATCCATTTTTAATATCAGTAGTTCATGACCGGTGCGGCCGAAAATTTCCCGAGTGGAGACCACGTACCGGCAAGCGCAGTTTAAAACGTTCACCCACAAGGTGGACGGATGACCTCATTAAGATCGAAGGATCGCGCTGGATGCAAGCTGCTACCAACCGCTCTTGGAGGTCAATAGGAGAGGCCTATGTCCAGCAATGGACGTCCGATGACTGATGGATAGATGGAACGTCAGTTTTCAATGTCAATCCGTATTTTGTTTCCTCTTATTCTGAGAGGATGAATTAATAGAAAGACAATTTCTCTATTAGCGTTGATATAGGGGTGCTGACAGCAAATTGAATCTGGAATTTCCTTCTCGTTCTCAGTTGCTACAGAGCGAGTCAATTCAAGTTATCGTGAAGAAATCACATCATGGTGGCAATAAATAATCCGACTTTCTTCTATAGCTCGCTTGGTTGACTACGCTAAGCTAAGTCTGTCGACACATTTTTTATTCCTATGTGGAAAAACGTGCTTCAAAATTAGAATGATTTACAGCTTGTTATCTAGATGTAAGATACCTAGTTATCAACCTATCAACGAGAGTCCTATTAGGACCTAAATATGGGCACGTTAATATAACAATACAACAAAAGACTATTTCTACTTATTCTCAGTGGTCGTAGCAGCTATTAAACAGGTACAATGGCCAGTTTTTCGGTAAAGTATTTATTTGGATCAACAGACGGCTTGAGTTCAGTTTACTTTGTGCTTGGATGGTAAACGGTCTTTTTTCTCGCGCGACGCTGTTGGCACAAGTCTTGGCGGGAAACTGGAACTTTTCGGACTGTAACTGTAGCTGTCATTTTTGACAGTTGAATTGTCAATTTTGAGAAAAAAACTTTTTTTAAATTGGCTTGTTAATTGGTGTTGCGCTTAGCGCTTGTAACAACTCTCGTTTCTTTCTTGGTGCAGTGCATTCAACGCATCCTCACGTGTCTGTGCAGTGATAACAAGACAAACAACAATAGAATAATATCGGATTGATTCAGTTCAGTGATATAATAGACGAAAAACATGGCGGACAAGTTGAAAAATATGTCGGACAAAGAAAAGTGTAGTTACGATAATTCCGGATTTGTGATGACCGAGAAAAATGCTTGGACGAAACAGGTAGATTTTTTGCATTTCAGGTGCATAATTTACGATAAGATAAGGTTACTAGCAATTAAGATAATGATAAGTAATAATGAAAGAAAATCTAACTTTTTTAAATTTTTTATGTGATCACATCACTATCTACACGGGCTTTTTCTGGATTCGTAATTCTTGTACCTAAATTAAAAATAGATTTGAATTTCTCGAGTACCTAACCAAATTCTGGAACAAGACCGAAGTCATGTATTTCTAGCACAATGTTAAGTAGGAGACCTATTCTCTCTCTTCCTGCCTATAATTATATCCCACGTAGTGGTGGGGTCAGGCTTTTTTATAAAGACTACTGATTTAGGTACTGATAAAGACCAATAGGCGTAAAATTAGATTCGAACCATACCTATCACAAAATAGGAATATATGTCCATCAATGTTATTTGGTACGTCCTACCACTGAGATGTTGAAGATAAATGACACTTCTAGCATAAACATAAGTTGAGGCGTTTCCACATGCTGTAGAAATATATTATACCTAATAACTTCATATTTATATTTTTTATTATACACAGGAAAATACTCTAAATCTCAAGCCAAACAAAAAACCCTCTAAAGTGTGATGTACACTTCGGTGAAAAATACGTGTTAAATGTAATGTCCATCGTTGGTTATATTCTGATGCAAGTAAGTACATAATTAGCTCGTAAATTTTTTTTTCTTGTACCTGCATAGGTACTCTTAAGTCCATTTCAATATTCTGGTTTGTTACGGCTTTGATGAGCTCGGTGTAAAAACTACCTAAAGTAGTTTAAAGTAAGTACCTACGTCCAATACATAGGCATTTACCTAACTACAATTTTTTTTTTCTACATTTTTCAAAACCTGTTCGACGTGGCATGCGTCCATTGAGCCACAAGCACAACTGCATACATACGAGTATTGTACTTGCGATCTTATCTACGTTGTTCAAGATCCTATACGTCCTTTTTGCCAATAATCCAGCTAGCTAAGTGCCATGCCCATTGCTACTGTAAGATACTAATTCTTAGTGCTAAATCGATCAGAAAAAAAACCATAAAACTGGTACACCTTAACCGCATCCTGATGTTTGCTTATATCTTTAAAACTACGCAACGGATTTTGATGCGGTTTTTTTTAATCGATAAGAGTCATTCAAGAGGAAAGTTTATATGGATAATATACCTATGCCGGGGCGGGTCGCTAGTTATTAATAAACGCAGTGTTACTTCGAAGTACCTAGTCATGTCGCCAGCCACCGGTCATGGCATATTTGTCTCGTAAGCATATCATGTTTACGTCTGGACACCCACGGGAAATGGCGTGATCATGAGACCACCGGATGCTGACACAGCGACTCACGACCACCCAATAAGTTAGACTAAGCTCTAGATTTAAATAACATTTTATTTTCGTCATTCTGTATTCGGTCACTGCGTGACACACTCGCCTTTTATAATTAATTGATTTATAATTAAAATTAGTTTTTAAAAATACAAAGGGCGTTTCCCTAAACAAGTGTGGCGCAGCCTTGTGGATTTTCCGCAATTTTCGCGAGTTACGGTGTTGCAGCGCCCCTAAATCGGTACGCGATACGGTGATTTCGCGAAGACGGAAAACTACGAACCAAACAAATACGACTCCCTGGGAAACGCGTGGACCTAGTGACCGGCACAGAATCAGGAGGACATGTGATCGAGCAGCCTAATGTGAGTAAACCTTTTCACATCCTGCTCTTATTTTCCCGTGACTTTTCCAAATTTTCCCCTCGATTTACATTATTGAGTGGAATAGCAGTAAGATTATCTGATTTTGTTTTACACGCAAATAGGTAAATAATCAGATTAGTTTTAGGTTGATTCTCTTAATCACAATTATTAAGTGAATTAAAATATTAATTAAGTAAACTTTCCGCAATTAAAATTATTGTGCGAAATAATTTTAAGTAAGTTAAGTAACTGATTTGTTTTACACTTGTATCGGTAAAAATTCAGTGTAATTTAAGTAAGTAAATAAAGTAATTTATAAAAATGGAATATAGAGTAATTCCCAAAGAAATTTTAGGTATAATTCCGAAGTATGACGGAGATGAACAGCAATTAAATTTATACCTTTCAAAATGTGATTATGTGGTCAACGGAAGTAGAATTGCGGGAAACCTAGCCCAAGAGCTATATATATTTCATTCAATTACCAGTCGGTTAACTGGTAGAGCCGCAACTCTACTTAGCGATCACCCAAATATAACCAATTATGAAGCTCTCAAAGAGTTACTTACTCAACATTTTGGCGACCCGCGCTCAGAAGAGTGCATTGCTATCGAATTAGAGACCCTTAAATTAAAAACCGGGGAAACATACATACAGTTTTGCCATCGCATTCAAAACGTTAGAAGCTCACTATTTGCCAAAGTTAACAGACTCGCTGACGAAGGCATTAAAGCCGCAAAAATGATAGTTTATAATAATACAGCTTTAAATGTATTTTTATATAACCTCCCAGAAGACATGATTCGCATTGTGAGGTTAAAAGGAGCCCCTTCATTGGAAGCTGCACTGAGTATCGTAACTGAGGAAGTTAACTTTAAGTTCCAATATGACGCCAAAAATAAATTACTTAAACAAGCCTCAGTACAGCTACCTACGATGAGCTCACAAGCTACACCAAAACCGTTCAGCGCACCTCCAGTTTTTAGGCAAAATATCAATCCGACGCCAATGCCGACATTTAAATTCGGCATTCCCCAGAACCAAGGTTTTAGACCAAATTTACCACAACAACCACGTTTCATGCCACCCATGCAAAATCCTCATAAATTTGGACAACCACAAGGTTTACCCCAACGTAATTTCGGCCAAACGCCCCCACAACGCGCACCGTTCCAGTACGGTGGCTACAGATTTGGTATTCCCCAACAACAAAATTTTAAATTCGGCATCCCGAACCAACACCACCCGAATGCCAATCAGTTCAAGTTCGGCATACCCAACCAGCAGATACAACCACCTAGACTTCAGGAGTCAGACGTCACGATGCGTACGGCACCTGTTAGGCAAAACCTTATGGTTAACGAACTGTTCTACGACGAGCCCAGTCAAAAACAAGCTGAGTATGGTTATGGTTACGAAGATAACGTAGAATACGCTATGAATGATTGTAATTATACTGAAAACGTTAACGAGTTCGACTATTCGTACCCTGTAATTGAAAACGATAGTAACGATACCGATACAGCCGCCCACGCGGAAAATTTTCAGGCAACAGCCTCGCAGAATGTGGTGAAATAATTAATTTGAATTATTGCGATAGTATCCTTAAATTACCACACGTGGTAATCCCCGAAATAAACTCAAAATTCCTAATCGATACCGGAAGTAGCCGATCTTTTATTAGCCCCGCCAAAGCGCAAGAGTTTTTCGATGATTTTAGGTACTATGAACCATTTAAGGTGATTAGTACACACGCGCAAAGCACACATGACGAAGTAATATATATACCCTTGCTGAAAACATTTAAAAGCACACTTCGTCAAAAATTTTACGTCTATGACGTAGACAAACGATATGACGGCTTGATAGGGTCCGACCTTCTGTCGAGACTAGGCGCAAATATTGATATGCGTAACCAAATGTTGGTAACGCACAACGCGAAAATCCCAATTATCTACAATCCACCCTACGAGGTTGAGATTCCACCGCGATCTGAAATGAAAGTAAAAATTCCCACGGACTTGCAACACGGCGAAGCAATCTTAGATTTCTTACAATTTCAGGAAGGCGTCCGCATGCCAACCGCACTCGTCAAGTGTGAGAATTATTTTGCGGAAACAATTATACAAAATACAACAGAGACAAAGACCATTATCACGTTCAAAGAACCTTTCCACGTAACGGTTTTTGAAAACGAGGAATGTAAGGTAAACGTTATGAAAGATGACTGTGTGATTGATGAAATACTGAAAGAAAATTTAAAAAAATTACGCCTAGATCATACAAATAAACAGGAACGTGACGCTATTGCCAAACTATGCTACGAGTACCGAGATATATTCTATTGTGATCAACTACCACTGACTTTTACAAACCAAGTAAAGCACCAAATTAGAACAACCAACGAAGACCCGATATATATCAGACCATATAGACACCCACCGGTTATAAATGAAGAAATTCAAAAACAAGTAGATAAGCTTTTGACAGACAATGTGATAGAAGAGTCTCACTCACCCTGGAGTGCACCTGTGCATTTAGTGCCCAAAAAATTAGATGCATCAGGCGAAAAAAAGTATAGGATGGTCATAGATTACCGACGTCTTAATGAGATAACGGTAGACGATAAATACCCTTTACCTAACATAACGGATCTTTTCGATAAAATAGGCAAATCCCAATACTTTACAACAATAGATCTCGCCAGTGGCTACCATCAAATTGAAGTAAATGAACGTGATAGGGCAAAAACCGCGTTTACAACACAAGCAGGACATTTTGAGTTTAAAAGAATGCCATTTGGCCTGAAAACAGCACCGGCAACCTTTCAAAGAGCCATGGACAATGTACTACGAGGCCTACAGGGTATGCATTGCCTGGTATATCTTGACGACATAATAGTATTCTCTAACAGCCTGGAAGAGCACGTCGAGAAACTTCGAAAGGTATTTGATAGGCTTAGAAAGACAAACCTAAAGGTAACCCTGGATAAATGCGAATTTCTCAGAAAAGAGGTCCTTTACCTTGGACATACGATCACCAAGGACGGCCTCATGCCAAACGATGATAAAATAAAGGCAGTATTAAATTTCCCACTCCCGCGAACTGCTACGGAAATTAAGAGCTTCCTTGGCTTAGTTGGTTACTACAGAAAATTTATCAAAGATTTCGCCAAACTCACTCAACCCATGACCGCGTGTTTGAAAAAAAGAAATAAAATAGACTGTACCAAACAAGAATATATAGACGCATTCGAAAAATGCAAAGAGCTTTTAACAAACGCACCGCTCTTGCAATTCCCGGATTTCTCTAAACCATTCGTCCTTACAACCGATGCATCAAATTTTGCCATAGGCGCAGTCCTTTCCCAAGGACCTATAGGAAGCGACAAGCCCGTAGCCTATGCGAGTCGCACGCTAAACGATGCAGAAACACGATACAGTACAATAGAAAAAGAGTTGCTTGCCATAGTATGGGCAACCAAGCATTTCAGACCTTACTTATACGGAAAGAAATTTACTATTTATACAGATCACAGGCCGCTAGTTTGGGCAAAATCGATAACTGAACCTAATAGTAAACTAACAAGATGGAAATTGCGCTTAGCGGAATTTGATTACGATATAATACATAAACAGGGAAAACAAAACTGTAACGCCGACGCTTTATCCAGAATTAAGGTAAACGCATTAGGAGAAAGCGACAACGTTTCGATGAAAGTCAATATAGATAAAAAAGAGAAAAAAATTAAACGACAGCAACCTAGAGGCGAAACCGAACCTGTCCCCTCTACGTCACGAGAACAACCTACATCCACATTAGAACCGTCAACTGACTCTGAAGAGGTAATATCCATATGTAGCTCAGGTAGAAGATCTCCCTACTCGATTCCATCCGAAGGTAGCGTCACTGCAACTGCCTCTGAAGGCCAAGACGAAACAGATACTATAGGTACAATCCATTCAGCCGACAACTTAGACACCGATGGTTTCCTTATATTACAGGAGGCTATAGACACCAAGCCTAACCAGATACTCATACACACATGGAACAGGAACGAATTGTCAGTCAAAGATTTGTCTAGAGATAAACAAAAGGTATTAGAAGTCCACCTACCCCTAAATAACACAGAACTGATTAAGCGATTCCTGAAAAATTATATCAGGCCCAAAATTAAATACTTTTTCTATTTTGAAGACCCAAAACATCGCAGTCAGTTTTCGGAAACCAGTAGATTTCTTTTCCAAAAAGGAACAGTAAAGTTTTACGAGTGTACCAGGCGTGTAGTTTATGTAGAAGATGAGGAAGAACAGCGCCAAATTGTACTTAAATATCATGTAGGAAAAAATAGCCATAGAGGAATTAAGGAAACTCTGGTACACCTCAGACGCACATATTATTGGAACAATATGAGCGAAACAGTGTCATGCATCATAAATGCATGTGAATTATGTAAAAAAATGAAATATGACCGAAAGCCACTTAAACCGGAACTACAATTAACGCAAACACAAATCAGACCATTCCAAGAATTATTTATCGATACTTTCACAATTGATGGAAAATCATATCTGACAATAGTAGATGCCTTCAGCAAGCTGGGCCAAGCCTTTGAAATCAGCGCAAAAAGCACCCCTGAAGTGGTTAGAGCCCTCATAAAGTATTTCTCCCTGTACGGAACACCGAATAGAATCAGCGCAGACCCAGGCACTGAATTCAATAATGCATGGATGATAGAAATGCTATCATTCCATAAAATAGATTTACACATCGGCACACCCCATAATCCTAACTCTATGGGGGTTGTAGAGCGATTCCATTCAACAATTATAGAGATATATCGAATTGCTAAGTACGAACAAAAGGTGACGGACGCTGCGTCTGTTATGAGTTATGCAATTATGTCATATAATCACACAATTCACTCTACCACAGGCCTCACTCCGTTTGAGGTAGTTTTTGGACACACTGAGGCAAACACGGCATTCCATGTAGACTTTAACAAACAATTTACGCAACAATTAGTAAAAGAACACGTGAGGCGAACGAAACATCTGTACGAATACTTAACCGACAAAATTATTGATACGAAAAAAGCCGAAATTAAGAAACGTGGGGGAGATACAGATTTTGACATAGATGTAGGCGATACGGTATTTATCAAAGGGGTAAACGTTAGGCGAGGTAAAGACAAACCGCGATACCAAAAAGCTCAAATAACTGGAGCCATACATAGGAACGTCGTACCAGTTACTACTCAAAATCGAGCTACCAAAGTTCCTATTAAAGACATCAAGCGCCCTCCACAGGTTAATCCTCCTGGTGGCTCAAGCGGGAGCCCTCCAGCTGCAACGGATTGACAAGAACCCTGGACTGTTACCCATAAAAGAAGGTCAAGCAGTCGTAAGTCATGACACCTGGACTATCATTAAGATCCTAGACTTAAAATCTTTATATGAGGAACTAGAATCTAATATAAACAATTACAAAAGTTTAAAAAACCAGGTAACGAACTATTTTAAGGGCAACACCGTTGAAATAGACTTTACCGAAATAGAGAAGCAAACCGATTATACTATGAATATAACTATAGAAAAGTATAAAGAACTGATTCCGTCAATAAGATATAAGCGTGGCTTAATCAATCCCCTCGGTTCACTTATTAAAGCTATAACTGGTAATCTTGACAATGACGATGCTATAGAATACGAAAAATTGATTCAGGAAGTAAAGTCAAAACAAAATCATCTTGATACCAAAATGACGATAGTTGCCGAAATGTTGGGTACATTTACGAAAATGGCCAACTCTACCAAAAGCAATTTTGACCTCATTGAGGAAAGCATTCAAGATATCAATCGAAATCTCAACGACTCCAAATTAATACAAACCAATAACAGAGTTGTTCACATCTATAATGCATATATACATAATTTCCAAACCCTCTACTTAAAACTAAACGAGATTGAAACAGCTATTGCTTTTGCTAAAGTTAAACTATTACACCAATCAGTTATAGACACAGATGAACTAATCGCATTGTTAAAGAAAATTGAGAAAACTGAAAAACTTGTATTTACGGTAAACATGGAAAACATTGTTAAAATAGAGCAGTGTATAGAGATGAAAGCGTACATAAAACAAAATCAGATAAAATTTATTATGCATATTCCTTTAATACGAAACGAGGTTTTTAACTACATAAAATTGATTCCCTTACCCGTTCGTAATCCAGACACCGGCCTTACCTCTCTAATCATCCCTAGGCATCCCTATATCCTTGTGAAAGGGTTGAAAGCTAAGCCACTCTCCCAGCCATGCCGTGAGGTCGACGAAGCCCGTTTCCTGTGTTTCGAAAATGACGCATCACCACTAATTGAAGACAAGTGCGTCACCGATCTAATGAAATTTTCCATGAATATTTCAAGTTGTCACCCGGTTCCCGTAATCATCAAAGACGTAAGAGCCGATTTAATACAACCCAATCGCTGGATCATTTACGCAAATTCCGACACACTCCTTACTAAATATTGCGAAGAAGAAACCACCCAAGACACCATAGCCGGAACGTACCTATTAACTATGGACGACGACTGTGAAGTAAAGATAAAAGAATTGAAGCTCAAAAAACACCAAGATCAGGGAAAGAACGTTATTGACAGCAAGCTCATTCAATTACCTGCGACACTGCGGAACGAGTCAGACTGTACGCATGGGATGAGACCTGTCAACCTTAACGGAGTCGATCTTTCGGATACGCAGTTCCTGAATTATTTATTGCAGAAAAGTGGAAGTGAATTTAGTGATAGTGAAAGCCATTATAGTGCATTAGATCATAGGAGTGTTAGCATAGGAAACCTTATATTTTGTGTAATCCTTGTAATCGGCCTTGTATTAGTAGCATTTAAGCGTAAAATTAAGTTTTTATGTAAAACTATTCGGGATCATCCCCACCCTGTGGATAATCCCGAACTTGAGGAGGGAGGAGTCATGTCGCCAGCCACCGGTCATGGCATATTTGTCTCGTAAGCATATCATGTTTACGTCTGGACACCCACGGGAAATGGCGTGATCATGAGACCACCGGATGCTGACACAGCGACTCACGACCACCCAATAAGTTAGACTAAGCTCTAGATTTAAATAACATTTTATTTTCGTCATTCTGTATTCGGTCACTGCGTGACACACTCGCCTTTTATAATTAATTGATTTATAATTAAAATTAGTTTTTAAAAATACAAAGGGCGTTTCCCTAAACAAGTCTACCTACTTTCAGTCTGTGTTTTATCTTTTTCTTTATTTTACACTGTCTTGACAAGACAAGACAAGACAAAATACGGGCTAATCACTCCAAAGTAACTGTGTTTATTAATAAAACTTATACCGTCTTACCACAAAAGTTTTAGACAATATAGTTTAGACAATGTTTAATAGTACAAATTGCTCGGTTAAACAGTGTTTAAAGCAAGTTTAAGTCTTTTGTGGTAAGGCGGCTAGTGTTTCAAAAATTAATTGGATAAGAAACATCAAATAATAGTTCACCCCCTTCGCGACACATGCAGCCTCTCACTCACACTTGGACTTAGTTACTGAGATTTTTTAACTTGAAGTTATTTTTGCTTATAAAACAACGATATTAGCTAACCCATTATTAGCAATAATGACGTATCCACTGCACTAGTTATTCGACTAGCAAGGATTTTAAAATTACTTACCCACTTTGGCAGCGGCCTTGTTATTGTCGACTTCTTGGTGCGTAACGGCTGATAATTAAAAGTAAAACGTTTTCTTTAAATCCTCGATAGGTAGTAGGTAGAAAATCATTTGAAATATACGTAAGAAGAATTAATGAAATCGGCCAAGTGTGAGTCGGACTCGCGCACGAAGGGTTCCGTACCGTATGGGAGCCCCATTCCTCTTGCCGTTATTAATAGCGAGCAAAAAACTTCAAAAAAAAATCACGTTTGGCCCCTTCACCAAAGGCGATAAGGGCGCTCTTGTACAACATTTTTTTGTGTAGTTTCTGTTGTACCTATATTACTGTAGTTTTGGTGTACAATAAAGATATATTTATTTATTATTATTTATCATTTAAATATTTAATTTATTATATTTTTGGTTATGGCGGCAACAGAAATACACCACCTGTGAAAATTTCAGCTGCCTAGCTATCACGGTTCATGAGATACAGCCCGGTGACAGACAGACAGACAGACGGACATCGAAGTCTTAGTCGTAGTAATAGGGGCCCGTTTTTACCCTTTGGGTACGGAACCCTAAAAATCATTGTTTTTCATTGGTTGCGGGATGAATCGCTACAAATTTCAAATTCAGGGTAGGACCTTTGGGGCTCTATTTTGAAACCGATACCAAAGAAAATATAATAATACTACGTACCGATACTCTGTTAGGACGTATGTGTTAATGGTCATGATACCGAGTAAGAACAGGAGCCAGCATTGGAAGTCTGTGTTAGTGCGAACGGGATAGTATGCTATCCCACGTTTGTAAAAAGAGGCTAGCGGTTATAAAAATCGTTAAAAAATATGCTGTAATTATGGAAGGATTTGGCTAGACTTCAATTAAAGAACTTATTGGCTTAGGTAAATTAGTCACGTGTAAAGTACGTCCTACCTACGTACGTACGTAGCGTACGTAGTACCTACGTACGGTCAAAATATTTAAAAATGATGTTGCACTATTTGAAACAAAAATAAAATACAAGTTTTTGAGATCCTGGATATCATGTAGTAGCAGAATGCTAGCCAAGACAAGTAAAACGAGCTCAAACACGACAGGTATATCTTGTTTAGTACAGGAGTTTTTATATGGCCACCTTCCGACTCCATCATCAGATCAGCTCCGTGATACCTTTATTGCATTGTCACGTGATACACATATGCGTGCAAAATTTCAGCTTTCAGAAACCGGGAAGATGGTCAACTTTAACTTTCGAGATTCCACCCGAACTTACATACTTATGTATAATTATACCTAATTACATACTTATTACTTACTTATACATCCATTGCAAGTTAATTTAAAGCTTGTAATAAAAACAAACAAATAAACGGATGAAGTTAATAAAGTTAAAATATAATTTAAAATAAAGCCGTTTTATGCGTCTTTTTTATTTCTGACATAAAAGTCAACGAAGATTTAACATAACATCAATATTTATCGCGGATGTGCGCAATAACTAACTGCTAAGCCAAAATCCTGGAAAATACAAAAACAAGTTTACTTTACTAATTCGCCAAAACACCATAATAAGGCAATGTTATTGACAAGTATTCATTTACCCGTATAAATTAGAAAAACATGTAAAATCAAATAAAACGATATCGATAAACAGTTCAAATCTACCTAATTTATTAATGCGTCTGATTCCATACAGTATTATTATTTTGGCACATTGCACCGTTAAAAATATTATTCTGTACTGAAAGTGACCAAGTTATCGGGACAGGTGGCCAAATTAGGAACTAAAAACTACGAAAAATTAGTAAAAACAACTGCGGCCATCATAAAAATGTCGATGGTAGCTCCCCGCCTGAACTCTACCTCTACAAAACTTGATCATCTAAAATAAATAGTATTGGAAAGGATTCTTTAGCTTGTTATAGCTACTGACCTATAGAAACTCGATTTGAAAAAAAATGATTGTCAAGTGCGTATCGAGATATGGTAGCGGGTTCCGTCCATTCCGACGACTTCTGCGCGCTGAAATCGAAATCCTTTGTTTCGTGCAAAATACATCATAAGTAAATTGAAAAATAATATAATAAGCGTCAAGACACATTTACCTACATTAAAATGTTTTTGCATGAATTCAACCTTTTGAAATGGTTTACTTACATTTATTGCAGAAACAATTTCATTGTTATCTTTAGGGCATTTCTTGGGTAAGCTTTTTTGCATTGTAGATAATACGTAATAACAGAAATTATACCTAAAAAAATGTTTGACTGGCAGAACTAAGTAAATAAACTTGCCTTTAATATTAGTTTTGCTCTAACATATTTATGATTTTAGGTAAGTGAAGTTACAAAATATATTACCTAATAATAAAGCCAGCGTTCTTGGCACTCCTTCACAAGAACACAGTATTTTTTTTCGATTTTTAGCCTCTGTTTTTGTATATATTTAGGTAGGTTTTTTATTTTGTGTAGTATTTAGGGAGTATATAATGACAACTCAATGTTTCATACGTTATGTAAATGAAAATTAACCAATCTAATAATTAATATTTAGGTTTTAAAAAAAAAATTCTCACAAATGTGTTGTAGCGACAAAAATATTTTTAAGGCAGGTAATTTTTTTGTGATAAAAGTAAAACTTTGATTTTATACCTGTTAAATCAGTTTCGTCAACAAAAATTTTGTAAGAGTACACAAAAGTATGCAAAAGGGAAAGATTTTACATGAAAGTATCTTTTGATATGTAGGTATCACAACAGGTATCGACGAAACATAACAAACCGAGTACCTTATATAAATAATTATTATTCCGTTCGCTGATGTAATCTAAAGATTAAGGAAGTAAGTAAGCGTTTCGAGTCCTCATTCCTCATACGAACTGCCAGAATATGGAACGCTTTGCCTGAGTCTGTCTTCCCGATAAAGTACAATGTAGGTGTCTTCAAACCCCGAGTAAATAGGTATCTTCTAGGTAAGCGTGTTACATCAGTGTGTAGTCAAACTCAAACCTATACGAAATAAAAAAAAATCTACCAACACAGGTAGGTACAATGTGATGTTATTAGGAAAACCCAAATCTCGCAATGATTTTTACGACAGAACTACGGAACCCTAATAACTCTAAAAATCTTTATTCGGACTTGATTTTAGATTCAAATTATTTATCGTTGGGTTGAGATACTGCATTGCAAATAAAAAGGCAAATAAACATAATTTACTTGATGATCGACTACAGGTATTCAAATGTTATGTAACTAAGTTTTGCATAAAATAAAACGACTTGATTTCTGTTTTCGTGGCGAATACAAGGTGTTTTTATAGGTTCGGGAAATCTCGTGGGGATTATTGAAGTATTCGTCTAATATAAGGACTATATTTTTAGTGTTTTTAACTATGAAGGCAAAGGCTGTAGCGTTTATTTTACCTGAGTAAGTAGGTTAAGTAGCTAGCCTATTTAAAAACACTTTGTACAGTAAAATTTAATCGTTTCATTTCATTTCTCAACATAGATAAAATTATGTATAAATGTGAATGTCAAAAAAAAAAAAACATTTAAAACAATAAGGTTACATAATTATGTGATAGGTATGTGGAATAAAAAAAAAATAAGTACATGTCAAAACGTGGAAATATTTTGCTCTTTCGTGGTTTCGCCCCGCAAGCTGTTCGGCCCGCGGGGGCCCGCGGGGCGAATCAACGAAGGCTCTTTTTGAATCAGCTTTTCGGTGATTTCTTAAAAGTTATTAAACAATTAATCAATACGATTATGAAGTACGTACTAATTGAAATTAAATGATAGTCTTAGTTGGTAGGTTTTTTTTCAATATAGCTAATCCAAAAATAATATATTCTGTTTACCTAAAGCTTTGCCTATTAAATATTACGACGCTTTTTTGAACATTTGGCATTTTGAATAATTAATTCATTAATGGTAAGTAATAAATTCTGCTTCTAAGATTATTTTTCTGTGTAGGTACCTCGTTAATGCTATCGCCGTTTTAGATGATTTTGCGTATACATCTACGTATATATGCACCTAATATGTCTGTACATATTTTTATTCGTAGGTTGTTTGATAAAAACACCATTCATCATTTTCAATCTAACAGACACATAACAAAAAATTATAAGGAATGTAAGCAGTAGAAAAAGATAAAAATAATTAATTGTAAGCCCTGACGATACATTTTTATGAATTACATACTTATAGCTAAGAGATATCTCGACTACATCACATCAAATAAATAAATAAATATTAGGGAACATCTTACACACGGTCTCTGACCCCAAACTAAGCAAAGCTTGTGATATGGTTGCCAGAGACTGATATACTACATAAAAAATATTTTCAAATACATACTTATACCCAGATACCCAGACACAGAGCAAACTCCTAAGTTCATTACATACGAGTAAATGCTTGCCCTGAGTGGGGATCGAACCCACGCCTCTTTGATCCAGTATAAATATCATATCAAACAGAAAAACGCAACAAAATCGATTTTTCATCTTGGGAATACGATGCCACTGACAAAGAGATAACAGAACGGGTTTGAAAAT
Organism: Hypomecis atomaria; assembly: GCA_964007245.1. Taxonomy (NCBI): domain Eukaryota; kingdom Metazoa; phylum Arthropoda; class Insecta; order Lepidoptera; family Geometridae; genus Hypomecis; species Hypomecis atomaria. Next base: position 3,094,033 of record OZ023295.1, on the reverse strand, counting down.
ACTCGACTATTACTAATAAAAGTGGTTCTACTTTATTTATTACTCTATAGACTTTGGTTAACATCTTGCTAATAACGTTTAATAACGTTTAATATTTAGAGGATAAAAGATCACAGACACATTTATATTTCGTTATTTAAATGAACTCAGACGTCCACAAACGTAGCTAGAAAGATCACCTAGCCATAAAATTATGTATTAATGTAGTTAAAACTACGATTTCGTTTTAGAACAAGCACCGTACCCTAAAAATGGCAATTCTTCATTAATTAGTGTAAAATTCAGATACAAGAACTAGTTTGTTGTGGTCATGAACTTGACCGCTACACCAATCGAGTTATGCAAGGTGGGCTTGCGAGCCACTGTCGCATATTCTAAATAAAAGTTATATTCGTTGGATGTTTTTCAGTTCGCTCAATTTAACACTATCTACTATATTATGCTTCTATTATGGATGAAATAAAAAAATGGCATATGCTTGGTTGCCTGTTAGTGGCCTGAAATGGTAATGGTATCTTTGTAGTAGTAGCTATCTATACAATTTCTTGCTAAGCTTCTAGTGCGTATTTGAAAGCACAATAACATCCAGAGTTTTCCAGAACTAGCGTACTCAGTCGAAAGGAGGTGATTCAGACCATCATTGTGAACAACTTTTAATATGGATTGTTTTTTCATATTGTCGATTATGAGTTGCAATTTTGTATGCACAGATTTTTTTTCCTTTGAATTCCAAGTTGGGTCCATAGTAAAAGTTGTTCATAATGATGTTCTTAATCACCCCCTTTCGGCTTAGTACAGAGCCAGCAGATAACCCTGTGTATTTAATTAATTTATATAAATATTTCAGATAGCTAAAATAGGGGCCAGCGGGGCAATTCTGTTAATCGATCTCGTTGCTGAGGTGACGCGTTCTTGAGCTTCTCTCGTTTTTTTGACAGCCTTGAGCTATCAAAACTGTCAGAAAAGCGAGAGGGGTTCGGGAGCGTATCACTTCGATGACGAGATCGGTTGACAGAATTGTCCCGCTGATCACTAAAACAGGAGCACTTTCTCTCTTCTTTGGTCCTGATTTATCATTTGATTAAGGAACCCTAAAAATCGTCTCGCAATAAGAACTCATGCTAAGTAAGTATTACGAAGTGTTGCAAATTGTTGTATGATTCTTAGAAAAAGTAAGTAACTTTGTATACATATTTTATGTTTAATGTCTAGCAGATGTTCAATGTTTGTTGTTGATGATTCATGTTAAATTTCCGTTACATACCGTAATTTAATAGCCGTTAGCAAATATAATAAGATAACATTCCTCTTCGGTTATTTAGAAAGGAATAGGTACGGTATAAAATACGGAACCAATAAAAAAATTGCACAGGCATTTAAAGGGGCGAAGTAACAAACATTCACAGAAATGAAAAATGAATCAAAACTATTAAAATTGTTACAAACTTGAGTATGTCTATTATTAAATTACTTAGATATTTAGATGTTTTAAAAAAAAATGCAAACTTTGCCTAGTTTGCATGTACAATAAAATTGAATCACAACCATCAGAAGAATCATAATAAAATAAGACTTCTGTCTGGACTTCTGACGTATGCATAATTGCATACGTCGAATCAAACATGGTGTTTGTGGACATGAGGCAAGTCGTTACGCACTAACTTTACGTGTCTACAGGGGTGAGGAGTGTGGTTATGTATGCCTACCTCTACGATAAATGACAAACAATCATTGCAAATATTTCCTGTAAATCTTTAATCACAACAATGACGCAATAGAAATTCAAATATATAAGGTAAAATAAATATTTCAGTAAATATTGAACATCATTACTACCTATTGTACAGTCACCTATGAGCATATCTAAAAATACGCGAGTCGCATTTACAACTGAGTGCTACCGTAGCTCGGATGACACGTTAAATTGTAAGACCCGGTTGTTTTAACCGTTTAGCCATATCAGAGGCCTTCAGGCGGCCTAAAAACTCTGACACCAGGGCTAGCCACCCGGCCTACACGAACTTTTATGTTTATAATTTTTCCAACAAAATAAAGAAACAAGACAATAAAAAATCGGCCAAGTAGGAGTCGGACTCGCGCACGAAGGGTTCCGTACCGTATAGGAGCCCCATTCCTCTTGCCGTTATTAATAGCGAACAAAAAACTCTTAAAAATCACGTTTGTTGTATGAAAGCCCTTAAATATTCATTTTATTCTAATCTTAGTATTTGTTGTTATAGCAGCAACAAAACTACATCATCTGTGAAAATTTCAGCTTTCTAGCTATCACGGTTCATGAGATACAGCCCGGGGACAGACAGACAAACGGACATCGAAGTCTTAGTAATAGGGTCCCTTTGGGTACGGAACCCTAAAAAGACAATCAAATATAACACCGCTAGAGAAGTCTAGGAACAGCGTTATTTTTTTAAAAGTTATTTATCTTATTGAGATTATTCTCTAGAAAAGTGGTAACTTGAAGTGAAGCAGATCGTTCGGGTCCTTCATAATACGTGCAACCTTACCGACTTCCTACCACGTCTCTCTTGCATAAAAAAGAAACGCCTCCACAAAAAGCGTGATAACTACCCATTATTGATATGAAAATGATACGAAATTATCATGTTACCCAGATGTATTTTTTACAGAAACAGATACAAAGGCTTTTTATACTACACCTGCTCGGAAAGTACCTTGATACTTTATCAAATTTACGGTAGAAAGTACGTCATTGCATATCGATCAAATATGCGGGGAGAAAACGCATCTGAGCGGGAGAGAAAAGTGTATGAAAATCCATTTCTTACGTTGTTTTTCTTTTTTAATTTTGGGTAAGACTATGCGCTGGTAACCTAAATATCAAAAGCCAAAAAGTTTTTACAGTGAGTTTTTATCTCCAAGTTCGCAAAATGACACTGGCCACTAGCTGTGTGTTGGATGGTGTCAAACAATTTGAAAAAAGAACATGTGAAAATTGCAGACGCCATTGGCGCCATTTTCAAGTGTTACATTAAGTGCTTCACTAACTGCAACAATTTCAATATAAATTTCAATTAGTAAAGATTTAGTTTTTTATTTTCCTCGTAGGTGTAGTATAAAGCACTATGTATCACTCGAGAGAAAGTGCGATTCCCGATCTCGGGTGTTTTAAACGACACCCTCGACGGTAATCGGTCACTTTCTCCTCTCGGTGAACAATGTACTATTATTAAACCTACAGTGAAATCATTTTATATCTGAGTGGTTATAAGCTCTCATACACATTCCAATTTCGATACCTTCAACTTTCAATAAGTACGAGTATTACCTAAATGTAGCGATTTCATTCATTTGTTCAGATTTTCCCGGGCATTATATACCAGATCGTCGAGTATAAATCCCAGACTATACCAAAGCGAAGCGGAGGTGGGCTAAGCTTTGTAGTGTGTGAGCTCACTGCATTATTTGCTTGTCGAAAAATATAATTATTTATCATCCAAAATGGCATAATCGACTTCCACCGTGTATAGAATTCGAATAGTTCGCTCGAATCGATGTGTCATTCCATAGTAATTTTTACATTATTGTTGATTTTTCAAAAACGTCTCAGCCGAATTTTACAAAATTTAAATGGTACCACTTCCAAATATTTATTTTAAATCGGTTTACAACTGGCGAAAATATCGATGAACGAAATAATCGATGCATGAAATAAAATAAAAATACATGTACACTTTACAGACGAACATATTCATATTCATATTATTTTATTGACAACATATAAATATTGTTATTATAATAATAATAATATTGTTCCTTAAAATGTCAGCTTTGCTAAAGCAAATTACAATTATCTTAAAATGAAAAGAAAGAATAATTGCTTAGTCAAATAAACTATCAAATATTAAATTGTGCAAACAAAATAATAATCATTCAACATAAATAAGTCAAATTTACAAAATAATTTAAATAAATAAATAAAAAAATAGTTTCAATTTTTCAACGTTAATAATATGTAAGTAGGTCATAAATTTCAAATATTGCATTAATTAGGTAGGTATATAAATTAACGAATATCCATAGCACCTCCACCTTTTTGGGAGTTGGTAAAAATAGCTATGAGCCGGGTAGATTTCAGTAGATCGTAGATCGTTTAGATCGTTTTTAGGGTTCCGTACCCAAAGGGAAAAACGGGACCCTATTACTAAGCAGCTGAAATTTTCACAAATGATGTAGTTCTGTTGCCGCTATAACAACAAATACTAAAAAGATAATAAAATAAATATTTAAGGGGGGCTCCCATACAGTACGGAACCCTCCGTGCGCAGTCCGACTCGTACTTGGCTGATTATTTTTCCTTGCTAAGGAAATATTGGGGGTATTCGTCTATGACCGCCGCGCTGCGCGCTGGGCAGGCGTCGCCATGTCGTGGCGATCGCAGAAACGATACGAGTAGCTTCGCGGCAGGTATACTGCTCCACCTGCTCCCTGACTTGTGTCATTTTAGCTACGTTTATACTTGAATGGTTATACCGCCATTAGTCGGTTCCGCTATACCTCAGTCGACTCTTACGACACCTGGTACTAGAGGGGGGTGCTATTCTACTCTGCCGGCACCCCACGGCCAACCACGCTGGATGCAAGTCACTTCCGACCGGTCTTATTGGAGATCCGGCTTATGTCCAGCATTGGATGTTATGTGGCTAATGGATGGATGGATAGATGGATGAAGCAAATATGACATTTCTGCAACAGCAACTCTGCTTAGCTCCATATATCGCTCCGCTCCGTTTCGGTGGAATCTTAGCCTCAGGGTATACTTAGGCTACTTACTTATACACCTAAACAAGCTGCTTGCTCCACACTCTTGACAATGTGCAGTTTAAATTATCACATGAGTGACACTGCTAGATATGTATGTATAATATATGTTTTATGTTAGCGACACAATGTTAAAGCTAATGTTTTTTGACGCACGTGTTGCATACTAATGTGGTATCTATATTCATGCAAATATGGGTAAATCTATCGTAAAATCTAACATTTCCTGGAGTTACCTTTAACCATTTTAGATTCTCTATATTTTTGTCTACGTAAGTTTAAAATATTACCTATATATAAAGAGAAGATAGTAAGTATAATAGCGTGGATATTCGTCTATGGTTATAGACTATAACCATAGACCATAGACTATAACCAAAGACAACTATAACTTATAGTTGTTTTTTTATGACGATGCTATTGCAGATACCTACTATATTGTTTTTAATTTTTTAGATTATTTTAAGTTAGGGTGTTCTAATTTGTAGTAAATTATTTCATGTAATTATTTAAATTGTTATTAGTAATTTGGTGAATACGTAAATTTGCACCTACCCATTATAATTATATTATGTTATCGAAAACCTTTGGAAAAAAAGACGATTCTAAGCGCATTTCCATATGTCTAAAGAATAAAGCAAATTTTGATCTTGAGTTATTTCAAAAACAATCTACTTATTCAACATGAAAAGCTTGAATAAAACAATTTATTACAAAAGGCGTGATGACTGGGTAAAAAAATCATAATATTAATGTTCACATGTTCAAATTTAATTATTCTGTGAGTTAGATTATTTAGAAAAAAATATTGGACATGTATTTTTCTATTGTCAATCAAAGAAAAAAATACAAAGATAAACTTTGTCAAAGTTTGGGAGTGGGTGTTGTGACGTCTCTTTACGAAAGTCTATGTTGAGTTTCTACCTACCTCAATAGCAAAAATTAATGAAGGTATGCCTCTTAAACGATTTTCATTTTCATGATAAAACTATACCGCCATAATCATATTTTTTCTCTCATTGCTCACTTGTGTGTCAGGAACTAGACGTCTCGCTTCCAATTGTACCAAAGGATAATATATGAAAAGTTAATTGATTATCCTTAATTAATCGTTTTATTGAGCCCACAATCCAAATATTTAATAGGTTGTGGGCCCAGTTAACGCCAGTGTGTTCTGCTGCGTTAAAACTGTAAAAATAGTGAAGAAAAGTTTTGCGGTGATTTTATTTTCTGAAGATGGACATTTCAAAGATAAAACGCAACATCAAACCTTTCGACGGAGAAAAATACAGCATCTGGAAATTTCGACTACGTGCGTTGTTATGTGAATTAGATGTCATAAAAGTTATCGACGAAGAACCATTATTTCGCAGCGAGGAATGGGAGAAGAAAAATCGGATAGCCAAAAATGTGATTATCGAGTACCTATCCGATTCTTTTCTCGGTTTCGCAAAAGAGGGCAGTTCGGCGAAAGATATATTAAGAGGTTTGGATGCGCTGTACGAACGAAAAAGTATTGCGACACAGTTGGCATTGCGGAAAAAGTTGCTGTCGTTGAAACTACAGGGTGATGTACCGCTTATACGACACTTTTCTACTTTTGATGACCTCATAACCGAATTGCTTGCCGCTGGAGCAAAACTAGAGGAAACTGACAAAGTCGCACATTTGTTACTAACCTTACCCTCAACTTACGACGGCGTCATAACTGCGATCGAAACGTTATCGGAAGATAATTTAACGTTAGCTTTCGTAAAAACACGACTGTTAGACCATGAGGTAAAATTGAAGAACGAATCGGGTGACATGAGCGCAAAGTTATTACACATCGAAGCGAAAAATGATGCATGGAAAAAGAGAAAGTTGGATAATTCTCTGCAGTCAAATAACAACAGTAAAAAGAAGAAGAATTTCCACATTAAATGCCACCATTGTGGGCGTCGAGGACATAAGAAGAACGATTGCTACCATTTTAAGAGGATGAATCAGCAGAAGGTCAACTTTGGAAACAAAGAAAGGACAAGGACAATTCAAGCAGTTGAGATAAACGATCCTGAAAATGAAAAATCAACATCGAACGATTTTTCTGGCTTTGCTTTCATGACCGGCGATTATCAAGAAGACCATGAAAATAAAATCACATTTTTATTAGACTCTGGCGCGTCGGATCACATAATAAACAGAGAAGACTTGTTTATCAATTATTTTGATTTGACACCACCACTAAAAATTTCAGTTGCTAAAAATTGTGAATTTATTTCAGCTACTAAAAAGGGTACACTGCAGGTAACCAGCAATATGGGCGTACAAGGTACTCTGGAGGATGTGCTGTTTTGCCGCGAGGTCCCCTACAATCTTCTCTCGGTTTCGAAGATGCAACAAGCTGGCTACTCAGTCGTTTTTGACCAGGAAGGCACTCAGGAAAGAAAAAGAAAAAATAAAATAAAAAATAAAATAAGAAAAAATGGTAAAACCATAATGCGTGGTAAGTCAACCAACAATTTAATTGCTGTAGATTTTGTCGCGTCTGTGAACGCAGGTCAACCAGTTTCCCAACTATGTAGTATTAATAAGAAAAGCTATAAACTGTGGCATCAACGTTTAGGACACATGAGCAAAAATAAATTTTTAGAAATTAAAAAGAATAAATTATTTGATGATATGAATCAAATTGATTCGGTAGTTCCAGATGATGAATTGTGTGAAGCATGCATAAATGGGAAACAGAGTAGACTTCCGTTTAATCAGGCAAAAGACAAAAGTTATATCAACAGACCGCTGTTCGTTGTTCATTCTGATGTCTGTGGTCCTATCACTCCGATGACTAGCGATAATAAAAATTATTTCGTGATTTTTATCGATCAGTATACTCATTATTGTGTTACATATCTACTAACATATAAATCAGACGTATTTGCCGCGTTCAAAGATTTTGTTGCAAAAAGTGAAGCAAAATTTAATTTGAAAGTAGTTCACTTATATTGTGATAACGGTGGAGAGTACTTATCTACTGAAATGAAAACCTACTGTTCTGAAAAGGGCATCTCTTATCATTTGACAGTACCAAGAACTCCACAATTAAATGGTGTTTCGGAACGTATGGTTAGGACCATTACAGAAAAAGCCCGTTCTATAATAAACGGCGCACAGCTAGATAAATCTTTCTGGGGTCAAGCAGTTTTGACTGCTGTTCATTTGATAAACTTGACACCGACTAAAGCTCTAAAATATTCGCGAACACCATACGAAATGTGGCATAATAAAAAACCACAATTCAAATACTTAAAGGTTTTTGGTTCGACGGTTTACGTTCATGATAAAACTACTAAAACGAAATTTGATGATAAATCGTGGAAAGGTATACTCATGGGTTATGAACCAAACGGCTATAAAGTTTGGAATCCTAATTGCGAAAAATTTGTGGTTGTCAGAGACGTAATTGTGGACGAGACTAATTTTCTACAAGCCAGGCCTGCCTGTAAGCCTGAAGAGAATATCGAAAGTTCTCATGACGAAACTGATAATAACGCTAGTTTAAAATCAGTGTCAAATGAGTCTCGGAACTCTGACAGCAACAAATCAGATAGCTCAAAATCTGATATGCATGATGAATGTCCTGTAAAAATTCGCAAAGTAAACCACGATGTTTTAGTTCACTCAAAACATGCAAAAGATGTACGTTCTGATGATTTATCGCGGGATAAAAATACAATGAAAAATACTGAACTTAGAAGGAGTGATAGAATCAAACATCATCCCCCTTTATGCTATAAAGAAATTGATGATGATGATGATTATTTAATGTGTGCTCAGACTGTTTTGTACTCTCTACCAAGGTCATTTGATGACATTAAACATCGAAGCGATAGAAGTCAATGGCAAAATGCAATTAAGGATGAACTTAATTCTTTACATAAAAACAAAACATGGACTTTGGTACCACGTCCTACAAACAAGAACATTGTTGATTGTAAATGGATTTTTACAATTAAAAACGATGAATTTGGAAATCCGAAACGTTTTAAGGCTCGTTTAGTCGCCAGAGGCTTTAGCCAAGAGTATCTCAGCGACTACAACGAAACATTTGCACCTGTCGCTAGGATAGCTAGTTTTCGATTCTTAATTAGCTTCGCGAATCAATTTAATTTATTGGTTCATCATTTAGACGTTAAGACCGCCTTTTTAAATGGCCAATTAAAAGAGGAAATCTATATGAAAGTTCCAGAGGGCGTATTAAGTAAAGAAGGCTATGTTTGTAAATTACAAAAGTCATTATACGGATTGAAACAGGCGGCTAGGTGTTGGTTTGAAGTATTTGAACAATCATTGAAAGAAGAAGGATTTCAAAATTCATCGGTTGATAGATGTACGAGTATATACATCAAAGATAACGGGGACGTGCGTAAAAATATATATTTAGTACTATATATCGATGATTTGGTAGTTTGTTGCGCACAAATTGACATCATGGACAATTTCAAAAGCTATCTGACGAGTAAATTTGAAATGACTGATTTAAATGAAATAAAACTGTTTCTGGGTATTAAAGTCACTAAAGAAGGTGATCAAATTACTTTGGATCAGAGTGCATACATCAAATCAGTCTTAACTAAATTTAATATGCATGACTGTAAACCTGTGTCTACCCCCATAGAAAATAAACCAAATTATGACGCATTAAACTCTGAGGAGAAATATGACGCTCCATGCCGAAGCGTTATAGGGTGCCTTATGTATATCATGTTATGCACTCGGCCCGATTTAAGCGTCAGTGTAAATATACTGAGTAGGTACACACACAAAAATAATAAGGAGTTATGGCAATGTCTTAAACGAGTATTAAGGTACTTAAAAGGCACAATTGATTTGAAATTGTGTTACAAAAAGTGTAATTATAATGATGTTTTGTGTGGGTACGTAGACTCAGACTGGGGCGGTAATGATACACACGATAGAAAAAGTACAACAGGGTATTTATTTAAGCTCTTCGACCAATGTACAATAACTTGGAACACAAGGAAACAGAATTCAGTTGCAGCTTCTTCCACTGAAGCTGAATACATGGCATTGTATGAAGCAGTTAGGGAAGCGTTGTGGCTCAAATCTTTAGCAGCCAGTATAAATATAGGCATCGAAAAACCTATCATAATTTATGAAGACAATAACGGCTGTATAAGTATAGCCAATAATCCGACGAGTCATAAACGGTCCAAACATATTGATATCAAATATCACTTTTCTCGGGAGCAGATTGAGAAAAATGTAATGAAATTAAATTACATTCCCACAGGTGAACAGCTGGCCGACGCTCTGACGAAGCCGCTGCCCGGAGTAGCTTTTCAAACACTGAGAAGTAAAATGGGCATACAATAACAGTGTATATATTTTTATAAATTTAGATTAATATTGATTTCATTAATTTAATAATTATGAATTAAGTATGTTGAAATGATTTGATTGGGTTTTCCTGGGTTTCCCCAATCCTTGCAGCAAATGCTGGATCATATTGTATTTTCCCAGTGAATAATTGGAAGTGCAGTTGTTCTATTTAGTCAATTTAAATTGATTTTATTTTGTATAATAATATCTTAAAATGGCGCTTAATTTTTGAGGGGGCGTGTTGAGTTTCTACCTACCTCAATAGCAAAAATTAATGAAGGTATGCCTCTTAAACGATTTTCATTTTCATGATAAAACTATACCGCCATAATCATATTTTTTCTCTCATTGCTCACTTGTGTGTCAGGAACTAGACGTCTCGCTTCCAATTGTACCAAAGGATAATATATGAAAAGTTAATTGATTATCCTTAATTAATCGTTTTATTGAGCCCACAATCCAAATATTTAATAGTCTATACATTTGTATGTGACTCGTGACGTCACAAGGAATCTTAACGGGCTATATCTTCATCAATTATTGTTTAATTGACAAAAGAAAAAATACGTGTCTAAAATTTTTAATAATCTCTCTGGCGGACTAAAAAAAACTATTGTAAGAGCATTAGCAAGAAAGAAATCACTTTCAGTGATCTTCTTCGTCGAGTCAATGGTTCAAAAATGATTATTTATAAGATTTTCTCCCAGTATTTGGCCACTGCGACCCCGCAGGGCCAAATACTGTAATACTGTTTAATAAATAGGTAGCCTTGTACAGGTCTTCCATCGTACAGGGGCTCGGACACTGTGGGCACATAAGTAGGTGATCCATACTCTGCTCAGAGGCACCGCAATCACATTGTACCCTGTTAGCATCCGAAAATCCCCACTTGGCTAAGTTTACCCTGCAACGACCCACTTGGGTCCGGAGTCGGTTTATTGACTTCCACGTGGGTCGCGGGAGGTCGCTTCCTGCTGGGAGCGATTCTGCTGGCTTTGGGAAGTCAGGAGGTAGTATTAGCAAGGATTCCCACAGCTTTAAACGGGCTTCAATAGGATTATCGTTCAATTCAAACTTTCAGTGATAAGGCCGCCGGTTGCTTCACATGTTGTAGCATGTATTTTTCTCTATTTTTCTGTTTTATGTGTGTGTGAATGTGAATCAATAAAGAGTTTATCTGTCTATCTATGCATACTTCGTTTTAGCTTATATACAAATCTAACATAGTAGTATGTTGGTAGCGGTCTTCTCTTACATCATCTCTTCCGATTCAGGCTTCCTCTACATTCTTATTATTTAAAATAGACTGCCTCGGTGGCTCAGTGGTCAGTGGCTGACTTCTGGGTCAAAGAGGCGTGGGTTCGATCCCCACCCAGGGCAAACATTTGTGTGATGAACATAGGTGTTTGCTCTGTGTCTGGGTGTTATTTAGGTACTATCTATATTAGTATGTATTTAAAATATGTATATGTAGTATATCAGTCTCTGGCAGCCATATCACAAGCTTTGCTTAGTTTGGGGTCAGAGACCGTGTGTAAGATGTCCCCTAATATTTCTATTTTCATTTCTATTTCTAAAATAAAATCTTATTCAGGATGACTAAAACACTACAGCGCGCATTAAAAATAAAACATTGAAATAATAGACTTGTAAACTACCTAGCTAATCTAGCTACACTTGTTTCAACGACAAACAAATTACACGACTCTACAAAAAAATTTTCGTTCTTTGTCCTAAAGTTTATACTATTATTTTCCAGTTAGTTATGCACAAAAACGAAAAGAAAATACATTTTTTCGGTATAAAGTTTGCTTTTGTGATAGTCATAATAATAATACTCATTTTTCAAAAAGAAATAATAAAGCTGAAAACTACGAAAAGTTGGTTGAGGATATGCTTACAAATTTTAAGGCCATGGGCTGCAGGATGTCATTAAAAGTACATATGCTGCATGCTCATTTGGATAAATTTAAAAACAATATGGGAACCTATTCTGAAGAGCAAGGAGAACGTTTCCATCAAGACATCATGAATTTTGAACAACGCTATCAAGGCCAATACAATGAAAACATGATGGGCGACTATATTTGGGGTTTATTGAGAGAAAGTAGCTATGAACATAAAAGAAAAAGTAAAAGTGTGCACTTTTAAGTTATTTTCCACTTTTCTGTAAGCTAATTTGATAGTAAAACTTAATAAAAATAATAAACATTTTTATTTCAATAGTTTTATTTTCAATCAAAAATTAAAATCCGTGATTTTTAAAAATTTCGTTCAATCAGTCTTCTAAGCACAAAAGCAAAGTTTTTCATGCCATATATTTTTTTCCGTCTAATTACGACCTAAACTACCGAAATTTAATGCTTTGCAATCAAAGTCAAATTTCATGTTGACCCGTGTTACCTATACAGCGCAAATGAAGGTAGTTATGGATAATGATCTAAAATCTACTCGTCATTCATCCAATTTTCAGTTTTTGTGTTCACGTGCAAAAACACGTTACCTATAGTTACCTACAACGTGCTACAACTTAACACACTTGCAGCTCATTGTTTACTATTAGGGCCGTTCTTACACGGCGACAACGGGAACGCAACTTCAAATAGTTGGCAAATAAGTTGGGCGTAGCCGTAGGTCACGTGGGTCGTGCTCGGGTCCCTCCTGTGAACTTCTTTGGCCAGCCCAGAAAACTTGAAAATCAATACTTTCTGTTTTCTGGGATGGGCAAAGTAAGCAGTTGCCTGCTTGAGAAAATCTCTAGCTACCCTCTGCACACAGGGTTACCAAATGTGAAATTAGGCCAAATTATGAAGGCGCCATCGTAAATTTAATAGCAACGTAAAGTGTTCTCTCTATCGGATGCCTAAAGTGAAAAAGAAACAGAAGTATTCTACTTAGCTATTATAATTACGATGACGCCTTCATAATTGGGCTATATTGCTTTGGCATTTTTGCATTGGCTTCATATTGTAATTACAAATGCCCGGTGAATAGACTGATATCCATAAAGAATTATTCGCAAATCTTCTAAAATCGCACCACGCGACGCAATGGAACCTGGATGATTGTGACGTAAATTTACAAGGTTACTGGTAATCAATTAGCATCCTTTTAAGGGCACATTCTGTACAACAAAACAAACATCTTTTGTTCTACAACTTCTAAAAATTCGTATTTATTTTCTTCCATACAAAATTTATTTCATTTGACCGGTCTAAACGTAATCAACTCTATGTAAATGGCGCGCGCGCCGCCACCCGCGTGACTTGGATCTCAGAGGGGATACTGTGTAAATTTGCAAACAAGTGTAAACATTTATGTAAAAAACAATTATTTGTACATATGCTGATTCCATTATTTAAAAATTAAGAAATTGGTTTAGATTTGCGAAGTTGTAGAACAAAAGTTGTTTGTTTTGATGTACAGAATAATTATGTCCTTAAAAGGATGTTAATTTATTACCTATAACCCTGTGTACAACTTAGGAGAAATCCGGAGATATTGTAACTCTACCCTCTCATAAATCCAACACAACCAAGCACAGAAAATTATACAAATAAAAAAAACTATTGAATAAATCCTACTCTCTCAATTTGTCGCTATCGGTGCCGTCGTGTAAGAACGGCCTCACAATGTCATGGACTATAACAAATTATTTGAAATTGTTCTGTCTCTCCTTTTGCAGAAACTGTTTTTGTTTTATTTTCCTGTAAAGTATGAACATCTGTTTTATTCATAAGAAACTGAAAACTAAAAACGATTTTGAATAGGTATTGGGCAAAAACGTATTTTTCTGTGAAAAGGATTTGCAAAGTTTCCGTTTTTAGTTTTAAAAGAGAAGCTACAATACCTAAGTGTATTTTCGTACCATCTGCCCGACAATGACCAGTTGCATTTTACACAATCTCAAAGTAAAACGAGACATTGAATCCTTAAAATTAGAGAGGGAGACAAAGGTGTTTTAAAGTAGATGTGGAACCGAATTAATGCACAGAAGAAATCCTGTCTTCGTCTTTGGCGGTTTGAACCCCTCACTTCACCCCGTAGTCAGGACTCTACATAACTATCTCTTTTGTTTCGCTCTAACTAGACATTGCATTCAGGATCCAATATGTCACCCATCACATAAAACATGCTTTAAAAATAAAGAAACAAATAGGTTATGCACCTATTTGTTTCGTTGTCCAATTGTGCTATGTTGTTTTGCTTTAGTTTTGTCTGTAATTTAATACTATTAAATTCTCACTCGTGTCTACAACACACAATATTTTCAGTAACCGTATTCTGACATTAATTGGAAAGGAGTCCATGCAGGAATTACCTACTTAAATCTTTAACCTATTTCTGTAACTATACTGTACTGTACAACCTGTTTTAATAGTCCACTGCAGGACGTAAGCCTACCCACGAGGGGTTATTGGGCCGTATCCACCACGCTGGCCGAGTGCAAGTTGGTGGATTCACATACGCCAACAAATTTCTTCTACGGAGGTTGCCTCACGATGTTTTCCTTCACCGAAAAGCCAGTAGTGTGAAATTTCGTACATAAATTCCTAAGAACTCATTGGTACGGGACCAGGATTTGAACCCACAACCTCACGAATGTAAGGCGGTCACTACCACTAGACCACCACGGCTCTTACCTCTTTCATATTGTTTGAAAAAGACGGAAAATAGATTTCGAATGGAATTGTTTCGGAAAGAACTCAGATGGACATTGGTCAATAAGGAGCTGTTTGTTTAAGTTTAAGGTGTGTATTGTCCGCATTGCAAAGAAAGATGACGTCAATACGTCATTTGGAAATTACAATGATTGTTTAAAATGTAGGTACTCGTACAGTAGTATAAAGAAAGGTGACTAAGAGCTGAAAGGAGACAAGTTCGGTTATACATGATTATTTATTGCAAAAAATGGCATGACCCACTTCAACCGTGTACAGAATTCGCGAATAGTTCACACGGATCGATGTAGCATTTTTCACATTATTGTTGATTTATCAAAAATGGCTAAGCCGATTTTAATAAACTTTAAATTGGACCAACTTTGAAGTATAATCTTTCCAAAAAAAAAAAATTATCGAAATCGGATTACTATGTAAAAAGTTATGCGTGGTTATACATAAAATAAAATAAACCAACGCGGAGTCCCTCCGCACGGAAGAAGTGAAACTTCGACGCAACAATGCTTTCATACCCCCTCCATGGTAGCGTTAAACGTTTAACGCAACCTTGTTGGAATTAGAAGTTTCACTACCAAAATAAGAAAATATACTCGTCGAATTGAGTACCTCCTATGTTTCGTCGGTCAATTAATAATTAAAAAATTCTACATGATACATCTGGATAGATTCATTTAAAAATATTCATTACACAATATCGCTACTTATCAAACATTTTCTTATTTATAACCTGTTTTCAGTAACTAGTAAAAACTGGTTTCATTACCACAATCTATTCAAATCAAAATCAAATTATTCTACTCGTATCATTAAGTACGATGGCAAAATGACAACTTGTGATGACAATGCAATTAACTTATCATACAAATAATAGGTTGATTCGAATTCATAATGCAAAATCACGGCAATATGACGTTAGTACCAACTGTATCAGCCGGTAGAACAAATGCCTACTCCAATTGTGCCACATGCATCACGCTGGCTCAGTTCTGGCTTTGTGGATTCATATACGCCACTAAATTTCTTCTCCGAATGTATCAAAGTTGCTTCGGTATGTTTTCCTTCACCGAAAATCCAGTGGTGTGAAAATCTCTAGATTCCAAAAACTCATTCGTACGGACCTTGAACTTACCTTATGATTGTAAAGCAGCGGTACCAGGCTATCACGGCTTCTGCACAAACTATGACGTAACCCTGCTTTATTTCTTCCATACATAAGCAACAGTTACATTGCAACCAATTTATTAATGAAAGTGTTCAAATGCAGAAACTATTTTTTTCGTCAGAAGCTCTCTGTTGTGTTAGATAAAAATGCAACAGTAGTGCTCTCACATAGTTATATAAGTAGTATTTAGTCAGAGCCATTCTGTTAATGTTGCATTGTACGTGTGGTGACGGACTTAGTGACCTTGACATAGACATTGTTAGAGGCTGCAGCCGGTTAGTGACGCATCACACATAATTATGCAAATTATGTGAAAAATTGTACGCAATTGCACTCTATATGGCTGGTATTGAGAGGAATGTGAATCGCCCACTGTTCTCGCGTTGCACGTTTAATAGCATTCCGAGAGAAAACTCTTTTCACTCTTATGGTGCCGCCACACACTCCACGGGGCGACACGAGCACCGCAGCTGTAGCTAAATTCACATCGTATACAAGTATACAAGTTGGCGATGTGAAGTTAGCCACAGAAGTTTCTTGAGCTTATGTAGCTAACATCATATCTTATGTAGCTAGCTTATGTAGCTAACATCATATCGCCGACTTGTATACGGTTGCGGTGCTCGTGTCGCCTCGTGGAGTGTATGGCGGCACCATTATGTTGTAACGAAATGTTTTATTTTTGGTGTCAGTCGCTTATGTAGCTAGCTTATGTAGCTAACATCATATCGCCGACTTGTATACGGTTGCGGTGCTCGTGTCGCCTCGTGGAGTGTGTGGCGGCACCATTATGTTGTAACGAAATGTTTTATTTTTGGTGTCAGTCGCTTATGTAGCTAGCTTATGTAGCTAACATCATATCGCCGACTTGTATACGGTTGCGGTGCTCGTGTCGCCTCGTGGAGTGTGTGGCGGCACCATTATGTTGTAACGAAATGTTTTATTTTTGGTGTCAGTCGCTTATGTAGCTAGCTTATGTAGCTAACATCACATCGCCGACTTGTATACGGCTGCGGTGCTCGTGTCGCCTCGTGGAGTGTGTGGCGGCACCATTATGTTGTAACCAAATGTTCTATTTTTGGTGTCAGTCGCTTGAGTAAGAAATATTGCACGCTCATAAGTTATTATTTTTGAAGTGAAAACTTAAAAAAATGTTAAGCTCGTCAGGACACGCGACCTGATCGAAAATTCGTAAGACAGAGGGAGAGTAGACCGCCGGCGTGGCGTAGGAGTGGAAGTAATATCCCCTTCTCTTTCAACTGCGCAGCGAAATAGTATGCCTTGTTGTCGTTTCGTCGAAAATATTTGATACTGATAAATAAAGCAATTTGTGCGAAATTATTCCCTAATCATTCCATAATATTCAAAAATCCACAACGTTAATGTTCAAGTCTTCATTTCTGTCGGCACTCCAGGAGTTCAACAGTTTCAATACAATCCTTACATAGTATAAAATAAAGTCGCTATTTTTGTCCGTTTGTTTTTCTGTATGCTTAAATCTTTAAAACTACGCAACGGATTTTGATGCGGTTTTTTTTAATGGATAGAGTGATTCAAGAGGAAGGTTTATATGTATAATACACCTGTGCGAAGCCGGGGCGGGTCGTCTACTTAATATTAAAATAATATTTGATCAGAACATTTCAATGTCACATATACATCGTACGAGTATAAGAAATTCATGATTATAATTATGTTAGTAATATTACTTTTTACAGGCTTATAATTTTAAAGTCATTAAAAAAACTGTAAAAGCTATGACGTTAAACCTTAGAGATTTAAGTAGGTATTGATTACATGAAAAAAAAAACACTCAAATCGTGTAATATTTTGAGTTAGATAACAGCTTATTGTTTTTGTGTGACCAAGTTCGCGATTCACAATTGCCTTAAAAGTAGTTTATGTAGAGCTCCAAATTCTGGCTAAATACGTTTCAATTTAATCAATATTTTATTGCAAACATTATAATGATACACTCTACCTACAGTGTACTTGCATATGTTATTATTAGTAATCATAAATAATACTAGCAGTTCTCCGAACAGTAGACTTCGCATCTGTTTCCACCCTTCCATCAGCCATAGGACGTCCACTGCTGGACACAGGCATCCCCTATAGATCTCCAATAAGAATTTTTTATTGGATTTTGTAAAATGCACTTTAATTTTATTAATAACAAATCATAGTGTTAGCTGAAATATGTTAGTATGTGTAATGACGTGTAACTAGTTGTTATCAATAAAGAGTATGAGTATGAGTATAAGACCGGTTGGTAGCGGCTTGCATCCAGCGCGATCCTGCGGTCTTAATGAGTACCTCACCTTGTGGGTGGACGTCCTACGCTGCGCTTGCCGGCGCGTGGTCTCCACTCGAGAACTTTTCAACCCCATCGGTCATCAGTCCTGCGCGCTATGTGCCCTGCCCATTTCCACTTCAACTTGCCAATCCACTGGGCTATGTCGGTAACTTTGGTTCTTCTACGTATGTCCTCATTCCTGATTCGATCTCGCAGAGAGACTCCGAGCATAGCCCTCTCCATAGCTCGTTGGGCTACTTGGAGCTTATTAATAAGGCCCACAGTTAGAGACCCCACGGGTCTCTGTTTAATAAGGCTATATCTCGACCCGCTCTTGACCGATTTAGTTACTTCATTCTCACCTTGTTACAATTTAGATAGATACTGTACTATTTTGCCAAATATTATCAAAATCCGTTGTACAGCGGTACCCAAATTTCTCCTCTTTTTAGGGAAATACTTCCTAATCAAAAATTGCTTACGAAAAGAAAAATAAATGGAACCTGTGTACCAATTTCGTCCATCCAGGCTTTATAAACTCTATATATAATACTAGCGACCCGCCCCGGCTTCGCACAGGTTTATTATACATATTAACTTTACTCTGGAATCACTCTATCTATTAAAAAAAAATCGCATCAAAATCCGTTGTGTAGTTTTAAAGATATAAGCATACATGGGGACAGCGGAAGCGACTTTGTTTTATACTACGTAGTATGATAAACTCTAGAAAAGGTCTAGATTTACCTTGACATAGACATTGTTGGAGGTTGACGTACATACTCGTAAAATTGTACATAAGTAAATTGAGTGAAAATTAGTACCCAATTGCATTATTTATGGGTGGTGTTAAATACATAATATAATATAGTAAAGTATCTAATTCTGATACGCGACTTTATACGCTAGTCCTTTTCTTAGTAGAGTCTGTATAAATGCCGCCGAAAAGCCGTAAAAACTGGGTAAAATATGGAGTTTTGTTTTAGTTAAATTAAAGTATCTAATATTTTTTTCATAAGTATTTCTCCATTTATCCGTTATAGAAAACTTTTGTACTACATTTTAGAATACATTTATCATAATCAAAAGCTAGAGTTTGGATAATATGGGAGTTTTGATTTATTTCTTAAAACGGTACCCTAAAAAATAAAAATACATAGTCTTCTTCAGATTATTGTCACTAGAATTTTTATGCCAGATATTACAACATAGGTTAAAATGAAAAAGCTTAATTATTCGTTAATAAAACAACTAGTGACCTTATCATTAAATGTGATCACTTCCAGGCAAGCATAATTGACATTATCTTTACATCTATACATACATACATATAAATAAAATTGATGTGTCTGTTTGTAATATTGAAATAACCATTTCTTACTACATGTATACGAATATATAGGTATACACGGTACATACACCAAAATAACATTTTTTACAATTTTTGTCTGTCTGTCTGTTTGTTCCGGCTAATCTCTGTAATGGCTGGACCGATTTCGACGGGACTTTTATTGGCAGGTAGCTGATGTAATAAGGAGTAACTTAGGCTACGTTTATATTAGAAAAAAATGTTTTTATCTCGGGCTGACGCGGGTATTACCGCGGGGCGCAGCTAGTCAAAAATAATACTGAATTTTCTCGATCAATCCTCGTATATTTTTAGAAAACATATTATTACCTACTGAGTTAATTCCCAAAGTTCAAAACAATAATTCAATGAGGATTATTATTGAATTTTAACAGAATCCGGTATGTGTGGTGATATCTTAAAACGTGTTTTTTTTTTACTTTTTTAAATGGTAGAGAGTTCATGACACAGTATTTCAAAATTAAAATAATTTTATCAGCATCTTAATACCAACATAAGTAAGTTTGGTAATTTGGTGAGCAGCTCTTGGGATCCATGAGGCATATAATAAACAAAGAATACTTACCTACTTGTTTCCTTTACTAATTTAGAACCTCAAGTTAGGTAACTCGACTGCCTCGGTGGCTCAGTGGTTAGTGACCCTGACTTCTGGGTCAAAGAGGCGTGGGTTCGATCCCCACCCAGGGCAGACATTTGTGTGATGAACATAGGTGTTTGCTCTGTGTCTGGGTGTTATTTAGGTACTATCTATACAAGTATGTATTTAAAATATGTATATGTAGTGTATCAGTCTCTGGCAGCCATATCACAAACTTTGCTTAATTTGGGGTCAGAGACCGTGTGTAAGATGTCCCCTAATATTTATGTATTTATTTAACTACCCTCACAAATTCACATTTTTAGGATCAGATTGAAGAGTTTTTAGTTTTCATGTTAGAATCATGGTTGCTGAATTAGTTTCAAGTAAGATTTTCATCCTGACAATATTTTTTTGGTGGAAAATAGATAAAATAACCGCCTTTTAACCCTAAACTAACATACTAGCTATTATATATTTGACGATTATATATTATATATTTTTACGATCATATATTTGACTTATAGTCATTACTCTAATTATAAAATGAAACATGAACATGAACAGGTGTTTTCTATGTTAATATTGTCTCTAGTTTAGGCCACTATTTCTTGTTCTCGTTAGTTAATATTCGTGCATGGTTGCCTGGAAGAAATCGCCACGGGTGATAAGGCCGCCAATTTATAATCATGTTTAGTCCTTAGTGTGTACATATTGTTTAATTATTGTTTGTGGTTATGAATAAAGAGTTTTGTCTGTCTGTCTGTCATGAAAAAAAAAGTTTCTTGTATGTTTAGATATTCTGGGAATTAAAGTGTTTTTATAATTGTAATAAGCTAGGGTAAAGGTGGCGTAGGATAACAGTTACATTAGCCTAGAATTTCGATATTATGAGTCCAATGACCTCCTTTCGGTTTGATACCGGGTCGACGTAGCCCTATACAGAATAAATTTACAAATAAATAAATAAATAATAAATATTAGGGGACATCTTACACACGGTCTCTGACCCCAAACTAAGCATAGCTTGTGATATGGCTGCCAGAGACTGATATACTACATATACATATTTTAAATACATACTTATATAGATAGTACCTAAATAACACCCAGACACAGAGCAAACACCTATGTTCATCACACAAATGTTTGCCCTGGGTGGGGATCGAACCCACGCCTCTTTGACCCAGAAGTTAGGGTCACTAACCACTGAGCCACCGAGGCAGTCGTCTCTCTTATCTATTGTTACAATGAGCTGAACTGCAACTGAAAAATTCAGAAAATTCACGCTTAGAAATTGAACGTCATCATTGCACACAATGCCTTGAAAAAAAACATCTACAAAAAAACGTATCTGTTTCTGAACACACAATATTTCGAAGTTAAACAAAATGTACCAAGGCCAACCAATTATATTAATGGTTGACACATTTTTTTGTAAAAAAAATCCGGTCAAGTTCGAGCACTGCCCCCTAACCACAAATACCTACTTAGTGCTGATAATAGTAGTTTATGCAACTGTCATATTATGAAGGGTATTAAAACACGAGTGTGAGTTTATGAAACGAGCGCAGCGAGTTTCATAATAGTAACGAGTGTTTTAATACCCGTGTTATATGCAGTTGCATACACTACTTTATCTTCACTAATAAAATAAAAATAAAAAAAAAACATATTGCGAAACATTAAATTCACGCGCACGTGTATTGTCACAGTGAACTTGGCACCATTAAAATCTAACCAATGAGAGCGCAGCTGCGCGCGCAGGGCCAATCAGGAGCGAGCGCGCGATGTTAAAATGAGATTTTACGATATCGATGTGGATGTTATAACATCATGTGAAATTGCTTAAATTGAGTGTTTTGTTGTCTGCGCTCAGTAGTCATTATAAGTCAAGTATTGGAAACATAAGTAGAATGTTACAACATTAGTGTAGATAAAATAACTTAACGTTTTGACACACCCAACAGTTTTCTTAATTTTCTTTGTTTTCCATTAGTCACTGACCTACTTAATGTTATGGCACACAAACACTTCAGGGCCTGTCTTATGTGTGTTTTAGTTTTTAACCGACTTTTAAAAAGGAGGAGGAACTTTGTTCGTCTGTATGTATATTTTTTTGTATGTTCATCGATATTTTCGCCAATTGTTAACCGATTTTAAGAAATTATAAGTTTACTCCCGAGGTAGCCATTTAAATTTTATCAAAATCGGCTGAGCTGTTTTTGAAAAATCAACAATACCTAAAGTAAAAATTACCTATATTGAGCGAACTACATACATTTATACATTCGCATTTTGTACGCGATTGAAGTCGGTTATGCCATTTCGAACGAAAAATAATTATGAAACCGACTAGTTTTTTTTTTTTAGGTTTTTGAATCAGTAGGTAGTAGTAAAGATAATTATTTTTCGCAGAAATGGCATAACCACCTTCCATTGTGCACAAAATTCGAATATTTCGCCCGAATTGTTCACATTATTGTTGATTTTTCAAAAACGGCTCAGCCGATTTCTGTAAAATTTAAATGGGAGTATACCCTTTTGAACTGAAAAATAATTTTTCGATTCGGTTCACAATTTATCGATAAACGTACACAAAAAAACACAGACAAACATAGAACCTATCCTCCTATTTGGAAGTAGGTTAAAAAACAATCACAACAAATACATAAGACAGTCCAAGACAAAAAAACTCAGATTTGTGTCAAGCGTTTACGTCGACATTACAACATAGATTTTTAGGTAGGTATAATAATTGACATAAGCAGGAAAATAAAATTTTCGTGAGTTCTGCATTTTCCTTAAATGCTGCAACGTGTGAAGCCCCAGGATAGTATATTAACATATAACGTCTTTAAGCAAAAAAATGCCAATCGAAAAGTGGATCTTAATAGAAATTGGGCAATTGTAAAAAAAATGGTATTTGTATTTTAAAAAAAAATATTTTATATAGTTAAATAATAAAGTCAAGTCAAGAAAATCATCTCCCATTTTAGGTCTAATTATTTATTTTTGTGATTTTTATCTAGTATAGCTATGAGTATTTACCTCTTTGAGTACAGTTTTAGTTATCTGTTATTTTGTAGTTTAACTTGCAATTATAGTTTTAACCGATTTCCAAAAAGAAGGAGGTTCTATGTTCGTCTTTATGTGTGTTTTCATCGATCATTCCGCCAATTGTGAACAAAATCGAAAAATTCGTTTTTATTTCGAAAGGGTATACTCCCGAGGTGGCCCCATTTAAATTACAGAAATCGGCTGAGTTGTTTTTGAAAAATCAACAATAATGTAGGTAAACAATTCGAGCGAAATATTCGAATTTTGTACACGATGAAATGCGGTTTTGCCATTTGTGCGAAAAATAATTATTACACACCTAAGTCGATTTCCCTACCGACAACACTACAAGGGACTTTAGACCTAAAGTGGGTCAAAACTGACGTAGTAAAGCGATACTTTATTTAGTTTTTACTCACGCCTTATAAATAGGGAAAATGATAAAATGTACTGAGAATAGATGCATAGTAATTTCATAGTCCGTCCACGTAGTACTACCGTCATCGAGATGCTGTCATTCACCACAACATGGTCTAAGGGCACGTAGCGATTACAATTTTGGAAACTTCCCTTTTGGAGTTCCGGGTCTATACTTTAATCATACAAAATATTGATAGATGAAAGAAAGGGAGACGAAATCTGAAACGCAATTATATATTTTAATGTGACACAACATATTTAACAGGATAACAGCCACAGGCAGTAGCATAGTAGGTGGCAGTGGTAGTAAATATCATAAAATTAAATTTTGACGACAAGGTAACCGACACTTGTAGGGGGTGGACTTGCCTTATGCTAATTTTTGTAGAGTTGAAAACGTGGTTAGCGAGCAATAGTTTTTATTCATTGGAAGAGTTCTTGGACAACGCATCTTGCCGCCTACATATTTATCATGAGAAACTATTATTAATTGTAGTTATCGGAATTGTCGTCATATTATTAATTGTGAAATTGAACCAATGTGTGTTGCATACCTTGTATTAGGTTGTTATTAACAGATCTGATAATCTTAAACAATCCTTATCCTTACATAGTATAAAATAAAGTCGCTATTTTCGTTTGTTTGTTTGTTTGTCTGTATGCTTAAATCTTTAAAACTACGCAACGGATTTTGATGCGGTTTTTTTTAATGGATAGAGTGATTCAAGAGGAAGGTTTATATGTATAAAAATTCCTGAAATTCCCACGGGAACGGGCACAACGCGGGTAAAACCGCGGGGCGCTGCTAGTTTATAATAAAATTAAAATATTCATGACCTTTATAGCATGTAACACATTAACTTGCAAATAATGAATTTAATTGAATAACTTGTCAGGGGCTCACAACTCTGTATTTTCAGCAACGTAGTTCAAGAAGAAATCTAAAATAAATACAAAAAACTAGGTAAAACCGGCCGGAAAACGAAAACCCGAAACGCGAACGTAAAATTTAACTTGTCAATTAAGCAGATAACCTGTATAATATTATACGCACTTCAACGAGGAAATAATGAAGTAAACATTAATCTTCCTCGAGTTAATAGTCATAGGTACCTAAGACTCATACCTGCGTAGTTAACTGGTTACCTCTTGTTAGGGAAACCCCTTCGACACTTGAGATTCTAAAGCTTTCTTCACAATGATCGTAAAAAACTTTCCTACTGTCTCGTCAAATCGACGTTGAAATCTTTTTTATTACTTAGGTAGCTTAGTACGGTACATTTTATTTACATTTTATTTTTGTACTACAAATTTCTTTTAGTATCTATTTGAAATGTTTATTGATAAAAGCAAAATCCTAAATGTACATAACAATTATTATTACTTACTGGAGAGCTTTGAGTGCATGTAACGCGATATAATGTCTCCTGTCTTTATTGCTCGATTTGGGCGATTCTTTTTCTATCATACATTTATCTAAAAATTTAATTGTTTCGTGTCATTAGTCACGTCACGTAGTCTAAAATAAAAAAGTCATATTAGTAGTACATATGTGATATTTTTGTCATTAGACTATTAGGAACTAGTAAGAACGCATTAATTAACCCTAGAAGCCCAATGTACGTCGTTTTGACGTACACGCTGAAAAAAAACCGCTATATCTTTGGAACACATTGTTGAATCGTCACGACCTTCCAAACCAACCTAGTGCCCGTCGAGACCTAACAGGAGAAGGCTGTATCGCTCCGGTAAGTGCCTCCATTTAATTGTAATCACAATGATGCACGTCAATCTGACGTATGATTGGGCTTTGTGTAAGTTTTGCAACTATTATAAGTTTGCAGTATTGATGTTTATTTTTGCTTGTTGTTTTGTTTTGTTTGATATTATTACTAAATATGTTATTTTTAGGAAATAAAATACGATGGTGTCCTCTAGATACCTAAATTCAGATGAAATTGCGTCACTTGGAACCTGAAGATGATTTTTCTCCCGCTGATAGTGACTCTCAAGATTTTGATCCTCAAGATGATATCAGGAGTGATATTGAAGAAGAGGTGGTGGACTTTATGGGAAATGCTAGTTCGGAAACAAGGAACTTGCCCTGTCCCGACTCCAGAGTCAGCAAATCTTGAAGAAACACTTTGGACTTCATTCACAGAATCATCACGTTGAATCAGGCTTCTATTCGGTTACGCAGTTTTTATGGAATGTTAAACATGGCTTTTGTGACTTCATAAGTCACTGTCACAACAAGCTGACAAATAAATAAAAACATTGAGCCGTAGGGAGTTAATGCAAAAATTGAGCACAGAATTGACCACTGTGTATGCAAAAACGACTGGAAACACCAACTTTGACAAGACTTTACGTGAAAACATCGCATATGTGTTGAAAACCGTGCCAGAAACATCAGCAGCAGTTACATTTGATGATCCAGAACCAAAAAAAACAAGCTACTGTGGGTGTTGTATCTGTAAAACAAGGTGGATGATAACAGCACTGTGCTTCATATGTAAAAAAGCAATATGCGGAGAACACTAAATTGACACATGTCAAAACTGTATTTAATTACTGAATAATTATTTTTGACCATTTTTATATTGAAGAGAGTTAATTTGTTTTCTAAAAATTGTTTAAATAAGGTTGATTTTTGTATTGATTTTATTTGTATCAAAAAATAACTAAGATGATCACAATTTTTGTGTAATTTTACTATAGTTCCTAATATATGATTATAAAAGTATCAATAAATAACTATTTGATTTAAATTTACGTTTTTATAATTTATTAAACTATATTTAAGCCATATAATTTAGAAATTTGGTATATACAACATAAAACAACAAATATATTGACTTTTAATAGTACACGTCAAATTGACGTATGATTGGGCTTTATGGGTATAAAAATATGATTGGGCTTCTAGGGTTAATATTCAATGAAATAAAATTTCAATGCTCATCTATTAACTCAATTTTAATAGACAGAATTACTCAAAATTATTACATTTAGCATCTTTTTAGTGTTCCGTACCCAAAGAGTAACAACGGGATCCTATTATTAAGACTCCGTTGTCCGTCCGCCCGTCTGTCTGTTAATCTGTCACCAGGCTGTATCTCATGAACCGTGATAGTTGATGGTTGGATGGTTGAAATTTTCACACATGATGTGTTTCTGTTGCCGCTATAACAAAAATACTAAGAACAGAATAAAATACGGGTCCAGACTCGTGGTTACACCGCTTTGTTACACCAGTGTGACTACGAGTAAACTTTTTTACTCTACCTATTTAAGGGTGGTCCCCATACAACAAACGTGATTTTTGCCGTTTTTGCTTGATACTAATAACGGATTAGGTAGCGGCACAGAACCCTTCGTGCGCGAGTCCGACACACAGTTAGCCGATTTTACTAAATTAAAAATGTATCTACCTAAATAGGTGAAACCAAGAAGTTCTCAGACGACTTTTTAAATGGGCAAAACCCGTATTAAAGTCGAGAACCTGGGAAATGACATCGAGGAAAAATTTACTAGAAACGAAATACATATAAACGAAAAACAACTTGGGACCCATTCAGTAGAGCTTGGTCCGTTTTCAAGGATTCTTTGTGACTCAGAGCTTATTTTGGTGTACTTGTATCAATAGTGCTTTTAATTAGTAATAGGTATACCTATCTCATTTGAGTGTATAAAAGTGAAATAAACAATAGTTAAAATTTTTGTGAAACGAAAGTGATTCGAAAATGAAAAATTACAATGAAATGGAATTTGAATTTGGATTGTATGAAATGAAAGATTACGAGGTATGATTCACTTTTAATTTTTAGTTTATTTTATCAAATTTACATATTTTTGTTATTTGCCTTTTTATGAGGTAATTTTCCGTTGAATAATTTGTTCGAATTTAGGTACTATTTTAGTATTATTTTTAGGGATCCACGCCGAAAAGATCAGTAGGTACGGTCCAAACCTTAATCCAAACTTAAAAAATTTGTTGCTCTGCTGTCTGCCCCTATCTTCTTTAGGTTTCCGTACGCAAAGCCTAAAACGGAACCCTAATACTAAGACTCCGCTGTCCGTCCGTCTGTCTGTCTATCACCAGGCTGTATCTCATGAACCGTGATAGCTAGACAGTTGAAATTTTAACAGATGCTGTATTTCTATTGCCGCTATACCAGCAAATACAATAAATACAAATACAATAAAAACAAAATAAAATAAATATTTCAGTCCCAACCAGTTTTCAGCCATTTTTCCCTCGATATTAATAACGGTAACAAGTAGACGCTTAAAATATTCACAGAATATTTAATTGAATGTTCACTTTTATAGTTAATTATGAAAATAAAATAAACATTTAAGGGGGGCTCCCATACAGTACGGAACCCTTCGTGCACCTGTTCTACTCGCATTTGGATTATTTGTTGATTGATGTAAAATGTAGACCCAAAATATGTTTAAGTATTTTATTTTTAATAGTTATAAAATTTTTGTCACTTAAACTATTATTAAAACTATCTTAAAATTTGAAATAGGACTTATTTTTGAAACCTTTTGTATTAAGATATGAGATTCACTTCCTTTGTTATAGTATTCCAAAATTTTATAAATACAGAAATACCGACATCTCATCTCTTTAAAATGTCATTGACTGTTTGTTTCTTGTTCCCTTTTGGGTTTCGTAATAAAAGTTTTAGGCATAATTTTATCGTGGTGATATTTCTTGGTGTAATGTTCAATTAAAGGTTTTCCATACTTAAAGATTTTTATTTTTAGGGTTCCGTACCCAAAGGGAAAAACGGGACCCTAAAAATAAAAATAAATACCGGGCTGTATCTCATGAACCATGATAGCTAGGCAGCTGAAATTTTCACAGATGATGTATTTCTGTTGCCGCTAAACAACAAATACTAAAAATAAAATAAAATAAATAGTTAAGGGAGGCTCCCATACAACAAACCTGATTTTTTAGACGTTTTTTGCTCTATTTTAATAATGGTAACAGATAGATGCTTAAAATTTTCACAGAATATTTAGTTTTATATTCACTTCAATAATAAATAATAAAATTAAAATAAAATAAATATTTAAGGGGGGCTCCCATACAGCAAGGAACCCTCCGTGCGCGAGTCCGACTCGTACTTGGCCGATTTTTTTACTTTTAATTTTGAGTTTTATTTTGATAGTTATTTTTTGAAAAAAAAATAGCATGACCGACTTCAACCGTGTACATACATAATTCGCGAATATTTCGCACGGATCGAAGCAATTTTCACATTATTGTTGATTCATCAAAAATGGCTCAGCCGATTTCGATAAAATTTAAATGGGACCAATTTCGAAGTATATTCATTCCAATAAAAAAGAATTCTTGATATACTATCGATAGTCGATACTATGAAAAAAGTACTATGTATAAAAAAATATATACGCGTCGAATTGAGTACCTCCTCCGTTTCGTCGGTCAAAAACAGATTGTCATTTTGCAAAACGTAGGAGTTTAAATAAGTGTATATACTCATCGTTATTACTGATACGTACTATGGGACTAAGTCCGACGTCGTGAAAACATCTACGGAACCCTTTCATGTAAGTCTTGACACGATTTTGAACTTCCCATGTTCGAAAGTAAATTTTCCTTCTTCGTCACGGAAAATCCGTAAACTTTATTCTTCGAATAAATGTGTGACAAGGTGTCGTAATAAAACAAATAACAATGTTTATTTTCAACATATACATAAATAAATAATCAATATCAAAAGGTACATTGATATTACTTAACAAAGTTTATTGTGACACGCACGTATAAGCATTACCAATTTACCATTCACCGTGGCAATGCAGGCAGCATGCTGGGCACGCTGCCAACTGGCAGTGAGCTTGAGCGTTTGGATTATCTTTAGACCTTCAAGGGTCTGTGCATGATCCAATTGCTTGTTATGTAGTAGTAGTTCATGTAGCTTTAGATTATGTATATCTTGCATTTAGTGGTAGTTAATTGTGTCACGTAACCACATTACAAAGTATTGTGTAATATGTTTAAAATTAAGTAAATAAAAAAAAACGCTGACTTTAAGCCAATTAGGTATAAGATAAACTACTGCTCTACCTATTGTCTACCTATAATAATGATAACAAAACTGATTGTATTGTACTCGTAGTTAGTAGGTACCTACAAAATGTATTGAACAAACAAGCATAGGGCATGCACTGGCTGGTACTGGTCCAAAGCCCCATTTATGAACCATTATTACTATGGGACCAACCCGACATCCGATAAAACAAAACATTTGTGACATACTAAAATACAACTCGGAAACGTATGAAACGGCTGATATTTTGGAATTTATTGGTCCCATTAATAGTAGGTATAAGTTTCTAAAGATGGTCTGAATCACCCCTTTTTGGCGTGGTACTTTTTTAAAGGGCAAGTGCCTAAATACAAGACTTACATAATCTAAAACTACATTAACTACTACTACATAAAAGCATTGGATCATTCACAGACCCTTGAAGGTCTGAAGATTATCCAAATGCTCAAGCCCACTGACTGCCAGCTGGCAGCGTGCCCAGCATGCTGGCATTGCCACGCTGAATGGCAATGCTTATACATTAAGCCAAATAAACACCAGCATTTTAGTCACGCGTCGTGTCCACCAAACACTCAGAAAGACTTAAAAACAAGATAAAAATCTTTTGTACTTATACTTACTTATGTATATTGTACTTTAATTTTTTACCATCAAGCGAGTTCGTGGGTAAAAGTACACTGTTTACTGAATAACACAATGCCTCGAGAAGTCCAAACAAAGTAGACTTAAGCAGCAGGAAGTATAACGCTCAGGAAATGTAGGAAGATTTAAGTTTGCATGTGAGCACTTGTAAGCAATTATTACAGTTTTCCTTATTATTTTCCTTCTTGAGACCGCTCTCATATTAGGCGACTGCATGAGTTAATAGCGCGGTTTCCGTTGTGCAACTCAATAATTTAATTGACACGATAATAAAAACATTTTGAGTAGTAATTATATCCCGTATGAACTTATTTCGGTTTGTTCACTCCTCTGACTCGGTCTCGTGGCCATTTATACAGACCTACTAGCGGGCTAAGGGTACAAAAATAGAGCCCTTGGAGCTTTTTGAAACGATAGATATGACATTTTAAATAGCTACGCTATCCCGTTCCCACTAATTTATATTTTCAATGCTCGCTCCTGCTCTCAGTGCTGTATAAGGCACAAGACAATACGATATGGACAGGTGCGCGACAAGAAGAAAATCAAGAGCTTGTAATTTTTTTGGGGTCCTACAACCAAACATTAATGTGCAAAATAAATACACAAGAATTGCTCATATGTATAAAATAAGATATCACAATCACTACAATTATTACAAGTTATTTAGCAAAGTTTCCTTTTTTGTATGTCTGTCTGTGTGTTTCAAACTACACAACAGATTGCAATGCGTGTTTCAATATATTTTAGAATATGTATTTCTTCTGGAAGGTTTATAGCTATGATTCATTCGTAACCGGGCGAAGCCGGAATGGGCAGCTAGTGAAGTATGAAAATACACGTATACTTACATATTGTATGAACTATTGCAACGGCATCGCGCTGGCATCTACGGCAGCAACGCGAGCGTAGAGGGCAGGGAGACAGGTAGAGTAGCATTATATGAACGCGCCTAGAACTAGTTTTAAGATAGATATTATTATCTAACTAATTTAGAGTGCTTGTAAGTTATAATTATGCGCATAATAATACTGTGAAAATATTTATTATTGCTTATGTATGTAACTCGTTTCACTATTTTTTTTTTGGAAAAAGTTAAACAAATAACCTACCAGTTCAAAATTAAATATTTGATTGTTCGTTTCGGATTCACATAGAGACACACAGCACACACCATTATATTATATACATTAATTATAATACCTCTGTTTTTTCTGAGATTATTTTAATTTTAATTAACTTTGTTTACTTTATGCAATGAGATTTCATATAATTTAGTGACTACGTAACAAAATTCTCAGATATTAAACCACCTTCAATTACCTAATTAGGATTACCTAGCTTGATTGTTTTATCAAATTCCATTACTATCAAATGTCGTACTAAACGGCCGATCATAAACTCGTACGCATGTCTTATCTTGATTTTCCAATGAAATATAAAATATTCCAGTTTGATATATCTAAAATAATCGAAATAGATAAAACGCGTGTAGAGAAAGGACAGTCTGATCCACACGACCTTAGCCATGATGTAGGCATTTATTGAAGATAATTAATTTGTAACTACTATTTACTTGCCTCTTCATATCCTCTATTTTCTCTACTAATACAGAAATCTCTGAGTTGGTGAATAATGCTGTGCCAAATAATTTAAATTTTGAGTAATTTATTTTTAAAAAGATTTCAACTCATTCTAGAGATGGGAACGTATCAAAATTTTAATCTACAAATGTTCGATCAGAAATACACAAAAATAGATCGACTTGCAGGGCTTCAATATGAAATTATAGGTGATCTTATAATGTGAGAATAAGATAGTGTAAACTTTAATTTAGTAAATATGTATATAAGTATTAAACCAGTTTAAAAATCTTTCACTTTGAAATCCTAATTATTGTAATGAACAAAACAACTGACGTACAAATAAATACTACATACCTACAACAGTTAATGGTTTTGTATTTTGTATTAGTAAGATAAACGCGAAGTAAATGCTGACTTTCGTTTTTCACAGGTCGTTAGCATCATCGGTGTTGATAATGTCATAAATGCATGCGCGAGTTTATACATGAGGAATGTTTTATTTTTGTATTTACCCGCTAAGTATTCAATTGACTGCCTCGGTGGCTCAGTGGTTAGTGACCCTGACTGCTGGGTCAAAGAGGCGTGGGTTCGATCCCCACCCAGGGCAAACATTTGTGTGATGAACATAGGTGTTTGCTCTGTGTCTGGGTGTTATTTAGGTACTATCTATATAAGTATGTATTTAAATATGTATATGTAGTATATCAGTCTCTGGCAGCCATATCACAAGCTATGCTTAGTTTGGGGTCAGAGACCGAAAAAGAAAAATTATACCCAGTGTAAAAATATATATTCTGTACTGAGTAAATATTGGATACTTAGCAAGTACTTACATTTCTTTTTTGGGTCTTGAAAAAAATAATCTCATGTTGTCTTTCGCATTCTTTTATTTCATTTACAAATATTCAAGTGGCCAGAGATTTTACTTGTCTTTTACTCACCGGCAGTTAGTGTCATCACATTTACATAACCTGCAAAACTGGGAGGAATAACCGCTCCTTGTTATGGACTCCGCATTGTAAACAAAAACTTCGAGTGAAACCGGCATCAGAGCATAACATACTCGTAAGAGCAAGCGTCATACGTTTCCTGCAAAATGCAACTTCAGAATGCGAATTGCAACTTCTGTAACCGATTTGTGGCGCTAGCGGCAATTTATCGGTACATTTAATACTTTCCCTCATGAAACAAAATTAGTTCCGATTTTTCCCGCTCGTACAGATAAGTTGTAGCGTACTTAGTTTAGTGCCGGAGGCAAGTCGACGTGCGATGTGTCCCCACACTATTTAACCGTCAGTACCATACCGATATTCAGGAAAATAGGCCGTACTCACGTACTGGCCACTGCCTACGCGAGCGTGAAAAAGAAAGACGAAATTATTAAAACTAGTTCGTATTTCGAATTAAACTTTTTTCACGCGGGAGTAGGCAAATTAAATATTAATCCTGCATTTTGTGTCAGTGAAAAATTGTGCTTTCGTAGATTTTGTTGAAATTATTCGTCCACAACTTTAGCTACTTGGTAAGTTTATTCGTATGATTTTTATTAAATATCCTAAGTACGTATTTATTTCCAGTAAAAAACGTACGCTTACATATTTGCAGTTATAAAATAAATACAAACAACAATTTTAGGTATTCTAAAAAGTCGACATATCTCTAACACTATATTTTTAAAACCTATGTAGACTAAGTGAGGATTTTTAAAAGATTTAACATGAGTTTTTTTTTAACTATTATTACTTACGTATCAATATCAAAAGACATGTGAACGCACGATAAGTTATAAAACAATTACCTACCTATCTCCTCGAGACGGGTAATAATACGTATTGTTATTGAAATGTTCAAACAGCGTCGATTGTTTCAGCTAAAGCATTGACAAATTAAAAATACTTCTCGACTGAAAATATGATTGAATTATTATTAAGTAAGTTAGTTCGTATAGGCCGGGTGGCTGGCCCTGGTGTCAGAGTTTTTAGGCCGCCTGTAGGCCTCTGACATGGCTAAACGGTTAGAACAATCGGGGCCTACAATTTATATTCATTTAAAACTTGAGTTATTAAGACTGTTCTGCCAGCAACCCACAAACTCTTAATCTGGTACTGGCCTTTTCATAGTCCACTGTTTAATATAGGCCTACCAACAAAGGAAATGGTTTCATATCTTCCACGCTGGCCCAGCACTTGTTGGTACTCAAAATCTAAAAGAAATTTTAATGACTCTTTCTTTTATTTTCTTCCCCTCTATCTAGAGCTGTGAGAGCTAGAGAAATTCCAAAATGAAATCTATCAAAGTGTTTAAAAATGTAAAATGTTTTTGAGCATATTCTACACTCACAGCAGATGACTGACAACAAGATGGTTAATCCTGATTTTGGCACCCCGACACATTGATTCCTAGTAGGAAACAAACTTGAAAGATTTAGTAGCTGAGTAGTATAGTGATGGCTAGAGCGGCAGTTTTTGGGGGGCGGCAAATTGCGGCCATTCATCATTTATGCCTAAATATTATAAAGTCTAAGTACAGAGGAAAACAACATATGATTCGTTTTACTGCTTAGAATCAAAGTCTATTCGGGGGCAAAATTCAACAGCCCACTGGCGGAAAATACGTATTACTGCTCTTGATCATTCCACCTTGTCGGGGGAAATCTTAAACCCGGGATCGATGTACAAAATAAAACCGCGGTTTTAAAGATTTCTCTATGGTATGG
Source organism: Hypomecis atomaria (assembly GCA_964007245.1). Lineage (NCBI taxonomy): Eukaryota > Metazoa > Arthropoda > Insecta > Lepidoptera > Geometridae > Hypomecis > Hypomecis atomaria. The sequence goes on along the minus strand of OZ023295.1, from coordinate 3,059,249 downwards.
CGGTATAACGGTATACCACAGAGAAAACTTTAAAACGGCGGTTTTATTTTGTACTACAATCAAGGACTTTACACTGCGCTTGCCGGAACTTGGTCTTGCCGATACTTAAAAATAAAATACGTTCGATGGTTAAAGCATCTCTCAAAATGAAGCCCACGTAACGGTTTGCATGTAATTGGGAGCGAAACCTGTTATTGGAGGAAATTACTTATTTCGAGGAAAATACATTTGTGGTCGTTGCACACTTTCAGTCTATCATTACGATATCTCGGCTGTAGGCGGTCCTCTGCTGATTTTTGGACGCTAATTGTATCCAAAATCTTGTATTCAGAGATTAAAAGACTATATTCACTTTGAAAATATTGAAACAATTTGATTCAATATTTTCAAAGTGAATATAGTCTTTTAATCTCTATAGTGAATTAGTTTTTTTTAGCTATGTCGTGAAATGTATTTGAGCTTGTATCAATTTTAAAACCTCCACAGTCCACATTGTATCCCTATAAAGGAGCATGTATACATACATATAAAACGTATAGATAGTTGTATACCTTGCACAATTTATTACCACAAAAGAAATAGTAGTAGATAGTCCTATCACATACTTAAGACTTAGTGGAAGTTCACCGGATATCCATAGCTTTATCCAAGCTCTATCCAAGTATTACTTGTATCTTTGTATTTCTCCGCCAATCCATATCTTAAATATCTACTCCTATCTTTGTCTCTTAATCTAGTTCTGATCAGGCATCCTACTATCGGATTGTACAATACCTAGAATTACTCAATACCATCTCAAAACTATTGAAAACATGTATGTCAATGACATTTTTTATCATTTTCGACATTTTTATCATATTACTCTACAAACAGTAATTTAGTTTATTGTAATGTGTTGCATTCTGTTGAAAAGTGGATTAGATAAAACCTTTATCTTTAATATGTGGCGTAAAACTTATTTCCCAAGAGGCAAGTATCTCATAAACATCTATAAAAGCCTCGAGTTCACCAACGCTCGTTTAAGTAAAACGTGTGATTACTGTATTTAACTAACGGTTTTTGCTTGCTGAACAGCAAAACTTCGTTAAAAAGCAGTTGTGTTGTTGTAACTGTCGACCCAAGACCCAAAAGTTCACCAACGCTTGATTAAGTTAAACGTGTGATTACTGTATTTAAACAACGATTAAACTCGGGTTTTACACCCTAGTTCACCAACAGATGTTTAATTTATCAACCGTTGGTTAAATCTTAAACAAATTTTTAACGAAATTTTGCTGTTCAGCAAGCAAAAACCGTTGGTTATATACAGTAATCACACGTATAACTTAAACAAGCGTTGGTGAACTTGGGTCTAAATTGGTTGCTGATAAACCACACAATAGTAAAAATATAGAACTCACGTATTAGATATGAATAGATAAAGTTATATCACATAACCATACGTAGGTATTAGGTAGGTACGTACACAAATCATCGTTGATATTGTAATACGTTCTGTGTAATTACTTTTTTTCGTTTTCTTTATTTTGCACTATAAATCATGACTAGAAAAGTTAAAGATTAGATTATAGACTGGAATGACTAGAATGAGCTCATTTTGTAAAACTTTCTAATAAAACTAAAAAAAAATACATAGAAAGTTAAAACGTTTATTGATATCTTAAAAGATATCAATGACGATATTACTAATATTACTATACAGGGTTATTTCTAATCAATTAGCATCCTTTTAGGGGCTTATTCTGTACATCGAAACTAACAACTTTTGATCTGCGACTTTTGTCAAAACTGAAAAAAAAATTGTTGTTCCATACAAAAATATCGTTCACCCGCGACAAAATGTATGGAACAGCTGATTTTTTTTTTAGTTTTTAGAAAAGACGCAGAACAAAAGTTGTTAGTTTTGATGTACAGAATAAGCCCCTAAAAGGATGCTAATTGATTGGAAATAACCCTTTATAGGTTCATTTAGGTACATTTTCATGTACTAGGTAGGTAGGACTGTTAGCTTGCCCAAAGGAAGTTATCGTACTCATATCATACAGCAACCTTTACCCAACCCTGAAAATTAAAACAAAAAAATCTAATATTCCACAAATAACCGTACTATGGAAATTTACGTGGTTTTCACACATTTTAAACGATATTAAACGGGACTCACTCACGTGTTCGTATAGTCATAACACGACTATAGTTTCGATCGCGTTCGGCGACCTTTCTCAAGTTGGCGAGTGCTAACACGCGGAGCCCGGGTGCATTGCGAGACGGCTCCGCGTGTTAGCACTCGCCAACTTGAGAAAGGTCGCCGAACGCGATCGAAACTATAGTCGTGTTATGACTATACGAACACGTGAGTGAGTCCCGTTTAATATCGTTTAAAATAACCGTACTATACTGTATCGTAGTTCACTGCTGAACATAGGCCTCCCAGACAGGGCAATTAGGCTATGTCCACCACGCTGGCCCAGTGCGGGCCTATATCTATTTATACACTTACCTAATTTCTAGTTTTCTAAAATAGACTTTGGTATGTTTACGTATACGTACCTACACCTATACCTACACAATCATACATCTAAGAGCTACCAGCAATCGCTGGATGCAAACCGCTTCCAACCGGTGCTTTTGGTGATAGATAAGGGCGGCTTAAATGCCGTTACCGATTCTATGAACTATAGTTATATCTCAAAGAGTTATTTTTGTGATAAACATTTCAAAAATTCGTCGCGAATGCAGGACTCGAATCTTGCGTCTTCGGATCACTAGCCCGACGCTCTTCCAACTGAGCTAATTCGCTGTGCTGACTCCGCGTCGAATTTGATATACTTATATCTATAGGCTTACAGTAAGTAGACCTCCTAGGAGAAAATAAAATGCCTAAGATTTTTTTTACAACCATGTACAAAATTATATGTATAGGTACGTATAAATTAATTTCGTATAGTCCGGGTGGGTAGCTCAGAGATCAGAGTTTGTAGACTGCTCGAATATCTGTCTTATATGGCTAAATAACTAGGACACACACCGCCTTCCCACAAAAGATTTAAACACGCTTTAAACACTGTTTATCTGTGCAATTTGTACTGTTAAATATTGTCTAAAGCTGGCGTAAAGCTTTTGTGGTAAGACGGACAATGTCTCGGCATCGGAACCACGCGCCACGCCACGCCAACGGTCACCCATCCGAAAACAGACCGAGCCGATCGTCTCAATGATCGCCTAGCATGAAATATTTCACTTACTAATTTTATGGCATTTGAAAATTTTACGAAACGTTACTGTAATTAAAGTGTACACATTTTATAACATAAGGGCACGAATGGCGTGACGCAAAAAATAGTTTTTAGCTAGGTCAGAGCAAACACTAATCGAATTAGGTTTCTGGGTTTTCATAACAACTGATTAATAGCTGGAATTGGTCATAATGAATGTAACTAGATACTTATGAGTTATCATGAAATTGTTTTTAAAGATCGTATCATTCTGCGCACGGACATTTTTTGCAATGCGATTGTGCACCGAATATCTTTGATTTCTGTAATCTGTATAATCAGGGCTTTTTAAATACCTATTAGATCAGCATGATTGAAACTGCGAAATTAAGAAAGTTTTCTTGCTGTATTGATTATAATTTTTCTGTGGGAAAAGTACAGATAGCGGCACGTAAGTCTGAGGGTAGTGTGGAGGAGATGGCTGCGCATGGTGACCGCCATACTAAACCCATGCGCAGCCATCCCCTCCACACTTCTCTCAGCGCTACACTTATATGCCGCGACCTGTTGCTAAGTGTAACTGCTCACTAAAGTGACACGTCTACCCCCAAAGTGGACTGACGACCCATCAAGAGCACATGATTGCACTGGATGCAGGCCGCTTCCTATCGGTCTAATTGGAGATGTATAGGGGAGGCCAGCAGTGCACGTCCGATGGCTAACCGACAACCATCCATAAAATTAATTTCAATATTTCCAAGTGACAGTAAGTAGGTATGTTAACAAGATTATTTTTCGCAAAAAATGGCATGACCGACTTCAACCGTGTACAGAATACGAGAAAATTTCGCACGGATCGATGTAGCATTTTTAACATTATTGTTGATTTATCAAAAATGACTCAGTCGAAATCGATATAATTTAAATATACCCAATTAAAAAAAGAATTATCGAAATCGGACTACTATGTAAAAAGTTATACGTGGTTATACATAAAATATATATATACGCGTCGAATTGAGCACCTCCTCCGTTTCGTCGGTCAAAAAAATTGGTTGGCATTAAAAAATCCAAAAATCAAATAAGTGCGCTGGACAAAATAAGGTTGGATAGGTACATATGCCTTAAATCACGACAAAAGAACATTACCCGTCTGTCACGCTATGCAAATTATACAGGGTGTTCTGAACACATTTTTCAAGATACGCGGATATGAATTCCTGCTGACTTCCTACCGGAAGGAGAGAAAGGTCGACTGCATACCTACCCGCGTTTATATATCGAGTACAGGATATATATCTCAACACATAAAACAACTACGCGTAGGCACATGGGCAGTAAATTATCAGGTTAATTAAATAATGAGTACATCTAACGAATGACAAATCCACTTTACTGCTGTTAGTATTTAAATTACACATAATATGTTTTATTTTATGATAGCATTAATTATTTGTGTTACTGGTTATCCTAGTTATAATTAACATGGCTGTTCTGGTACTTATGGTAAAATTATTGTTTATAATACGGTTAACAGTTTAAAATATAAGGAAGATCCTTATTTGTTGATTGAAAGCTGATCTTTACAGGTTTTTGAGGAAAAGACAATTTTTAATACTCTGTTGTTGTAGAGTTTGTACCTATGTTAATTTAATTTTACCTTAATGAGGACAATTCAGCACCATTTTTGTCGTTTTCGATAAACAACAAGTTTTTCTTTACTACTTACTCGTACATTCATCCTTGGCTGGCACTAACAATTTAATATAACTGCTAAAATAGAAGTATTTTTAAAAAGGTTCGAAATGTTTAGAAAAAATTGATTATTGTATAAGATTATGTTCAGGATCTGTACAAACTTTCGCACCAGTTATTTAGGATATCGAATTTGAGGAAAATGTATTTAATATCCATAGGACGTCCACTGCCTAGACAAGACACAGGTCTTCCCTATGAATCTCCTATAAAATTACAAATTTTTAATTTGTTTATGACTAGCAGATATTAAAACCACTTGCAAATGGAATACTGTATTTACGTACAATGTATAATAAATGTGTATAGGTAGGTAGGTTGTCAAAAGGTTCACTCAAACAATTCAACTCGTACCTAATAATGTTGTTTTATCTCAATAACAACAAAATTGATAAACCATACCTAATCAGAATGATAACACAAATCACAGTCAGTTTAATTAACAAACAAATCTGATTTACACGACATTTCGGGGATTGACAAGTCGAAATGGCAGAGCAGGGCACGTAGCACTGAGAACTGATGACTGATGGGATCGAAAAGATCCCGAATGGAGATCACTTACTTACCAGCAAGCGTAGCGTAGGATATCACGAGATGGTCAGATAGAGTGGGAGAATGTTCGCCTCATCTTTCAAGCATGTGGTGTGGGTTCCAAGCCGGTCATGGATACATTCTTTAGAATGTGTGTACAGATTTACACGCCAATAGCTTTTAATGAAGAAAGGCATTGCGAAACATCCTGCATGCGTCTGTAGAAGAAATTCTGTAGCATAATTATGTGAATCCTTCAACGTACGGGCCAACGTTTTGGTTTTGGCCCTATCACTCTACGTGGATAAGCCTTTGTTCAGCAGTGAAATATGATATACAAAGTAGGTACTCATGTATTATAGGTACGGCATTGAATTTAATGGTAAAGTGATTATAAAAGATTATTTACCAACCTATCTTTACTGTTATTTTCTAAATTACGATTTTGATATTAATGGCCCCCTATACTAACAAAACTGTGTAGGTACTTATAGAGACCTTAATTTAATTTACAGTTTTATTGGTAGTAAACACCGCTCGATGATAAAGTTCCTATATCTATGTATAAATAATAAATACGCTTATAGACACTCATATAAATTTATAGATTGCTAATTCCTGTCACGTATTATAACAATAAATACGTAAATATTTATTGTTTATTTATAATTATACGTAGGTTCCGTAGCATTTCATACATTTCATTGTACAAAAATGGGTAAGTAGTATAGAGCCCCACGAAAACTACTGTAGTTTCCTTTTAAGAATATTAATCACATTATCCGCGGGTAGCATTTACAACTGAGCGCTACCGTGGCTCGGATGACACTTTAAATTGTAGGTCTCAGTTGTTTAACTGTTTAACCATGTCAGAGGCCTTCAAGCAGGTTAAAAACTGACACGAACTTACATTATATGATTCGGCCTATACTTAGGTACTCAAAGTTTTAATTTACCTACTAAACTAACTAACGCTAAGGCCTCTGCAATGGACGATCACCGTTTAATAAACTGAACATTGGCGGTGAATGAAGTCATCCAAAGGGCTTTGTTTCTTATCAATCTACATACCTACCTACCTAGCTGAGGCGACGTTATCAGCGTAACGCCCACTAAATGTGCATTCTATAAATGTCATGTACAATTAGTAATTTAACATCTGTAGTTTGTTAATTTAGACCCGTTAAAATAGGTAGGTTGATATGCCCATACAAATATTACGCATAGGTTGTGATGATAGCTGCAAGCTGTTGAGAACCTTTTTTACGAGTGGGAAATCTTCTAAAGATGCCCGACCGCTTTGGGGTGCAGTCGGGTCTGATTGTACCCACTAAAACCACCTCGGTGGCCAGCCTTTGTGCCTTCTTGGGAGCTCCAGGATCTCTGAAGGAACGCACCCGTGCTCCTAACACTTTATACGACTACTCGCCTGGTGATAAAACCAGGCTTGTACTGTCCTTTACGACAGCGTTGCCACACACGCTGCCGTCCTCCTCCGGCCCGCTTGAGTGGATGGCCAGAGCCCCAACTCTGACCACCTACGAGCCCAGGGGTCCCCTTTTAGTAGGCTCTTACTACAGGCAGGGGATACCGATGCCGTATTCTAGTGCCCCGGCATCAGGGCAAAAGCTGCGGATAACCCAATCGTCGCGCAGCTGTTTTTTTTTAAGCTTCAGTCAGGATTGGGTTATCCACAGCTTGTAGCTAACATCACAGCCGCCAAAAAGTTTGATTCGGCCTATAGTTATACCTAAATGATCCATCCATCCATCAGCCATAGTCCGTCCACTGCTGGCCATAGGCCTCCCCTATGGATCTCCAATAAGACCGGTTGGAAGCGGCATTTGCATCCAACGCGATCCTGCGGTCTTAATGAGGTCATCCGTCCACCTACAAGGTGGACTCTACGCTGCGCTTGCCGGTACGTGGTCTCCACTCGAGAAATTTTCGACCCCATCGGTCATCAGTCCTTCGCGCTATGTGCCCAGCCCACTGCCATTTCAACTTGCCAATCCGTTGGGCTATGTCGGTAATTTTGGGTTCTAATACGTCTCTCATTTACCTAATAATCACAATAAAGTTGATTTTGTACTATAAACCACTTGGCAACTATAACTACATATTTTTGGAGATTCATCAAAAAAACTGTCAATATTTTCTGATAATGCTATCATTTTATCTCTAAAATTCGTCTCTTAGGATAACGTTGTTTTGGACATATCTCCCCCCACTCGACTGTGTCAAGATATTATTGTGAAATATTTCGATCTTTACACAATCAAAGTGCTTGAGTGTTCCTCTCTTTCTTTTCTTAAATCAGCCCAAAATCAAAAAAGAAATCCTAATTTAAAATCAAAGTGCTCATTCGATAAAACAAATGTGTGAAGATCACATTAATAAATCAAGTGTTGCTATGATTAATATAGTTAGGGCCCAAGCCAAAATTCAAAGTAATTGACGTTCTAAATACTTTTCAAACGTTTTTTTTTCACGATGTTTGGCACGGGCTACCCGGGTATGGGCATAGGGACAGGGGCGGCCATTTTAACTTTCCCAGTGCTTGGACCGACAGTTCTCGCAGGGGTCGTCGCAGGAAACATGATGTCTTATACTACGCCGCGAACAATGATGGTAAATATTATATCTGATTACATCATCCATCCATCCATCAGCCGTAGGACGTCCACTGCTAGACATAGGCCTCCCCCATAGATTTCCAATAAGGTCAGTTGGAAGCGGCCTGCATCCACCGCGTTTCTGCGATTTTTATTATGTCGTCAGTCCACCTAGTCGGTGGACGTCCTACGCTACGCTTGCTGGTCTGTGGTCTCCATTCGAGAACTTTACTGCCCCATCGGCCATCCGTTCTTTGAACTATGTGCCCTGCCCATTGTCACTTTAATTTGCTAATCAGCTGGGCTTTGTCAGTATTTGGTTCGTCTGCGGATCTCCTCATTTCTGATTTGATCCCGCAGAGAAACACCTAGCATAGTCCTCTCCATAGCACGTTGGGCTATCTGATCACATACAAGCTACAATTTTACTGCCTATATCTAGTGTTTTCTGACGCAGTTACTGGGCTGTATTTTATCTAGGCACTCATATCGCTATGATAGCGTAAAATAATAACAGAACATGAGAGGGCCACAAAAAAGAACTAATAAAAATGTTGTATGTGTAGATTAGTAGTTTACTCTGTGAAATTAATAAATTTAGTAGTATTTTTATCGACAAGCGCGGCGTAGTACGTCCATCGATTAGCTGGGTACGAGACGAAAGAGGGACACCCTGAATACCTACAAGCCACTTCACACCGCGGCGATCTCACTAGAAATCTATAGGTATAAAAGCCTATGTGCAGCAGTTAACAAATTGACAACTGCTAAAATGATATTTTTTCACAGAAAATATGTAGATACCTAGGTACACTTTCTATTTAGGACATGTTATGTTGGCAAGATAGACGTAAGAATTCGTAGTGACCGCTGTAGTTTTTAACCGACTTCCAAAAAGGAGGTGGTTCTAAGTTCGTCTGTTTGTATTTTTTTTGTGTATTTTCATCGATCATTTCGCCAATTATGAACCGAATTGAAAAAATATTTTATAGTTCGAAAGGGTATACTCCCGAGGTGATCCCATTTAAATTTTACAGAAATCGACTGAGCCGTTTTTGAAAAATAAAAATAATGTAAACAATTCGAGCGAAATTTTCGAATTTTGTTTACGATGAAAGTCGGTTTTGCCATTTTTTGTGAAAAATAGTTATATTATATTTATTGATAATATTTTATAATTTTAACCAGTTTCTGACATGGCTAAACGGTTAAAACAATCGGCACCTAAAATTTACCTTACTATCCGACTCCGAAGCACTGTAGCGCTCAGTTTTAAATAACACCCGCGGTCACTCACCCATCCCAAGACTGACTATTACTTTTACATAGGTAATTATTTATAAATTCTGTCGCTGTAGAAACTTTACTGTACTGTACCAGACTTTTTTTAATAGTCCACTGCAGCCACTGCATGACGTAAGCATACCCACGAAGAGTGACTGGGCCATATCCACCACGCTGGTCCAGTGCGGTTTGGTGGATTCGCCATATTCGACATACGCCATCTAATTTCTTCTACGGACGTATGCAGGTTGCCTCACGATGTTTACCTTCACCGAAAAGCCATTGGTGTGAAATTCCGTCCTACATAAATTCCAAGGAATTCATTGGTACGGGACCGGAATTTGAACCCACGACCTGACGATTGTAAGGCAGGTGTGACCACTAGACCACCTCGGCTTTATAAAGCTGTAGAATAGAAACATTGAGGCAAAAGTAGGTAAACATAATTTAGACTTAATGTGATAAACCTAAGCGTTTACAATGTTAGCTACGCTATCTCTATTCGCTTTGTGTCGAAACAGTATTTTCTCTACTTTCAAATGTCCTTCATAGACTCTCTATAAAGCATATATTAAGCCGCAACAGGTTTTATTAAGTGCCTAGGCTCTATCCAGGTTTCAATTAGCACTAGAGAGAGTTTCCATCGTAAAACGACTGTTTCATTTGATAGCTTTATAGCTTTCACAACTCCATAGAGGCTATAAAACATTATCGCCAGATAGGAAACTAATATAAATTCTAGTGTGCGACACAATATTCTAACATAAGTACTAGGAAATAAATACAGAGCTAAAGCTGAACGCGCATAGGTCCGTTTTGCAGTCATCAATTTTTTGAAGTCTTATGCAACTCCGCGCACCTGTCCGCACGGCACGATCTGCGTTATCGTAAAATAATCCGCCAAGTCCGAGTCGGACTCGCACACGGAGGGTTCCGTACTGTATGGGAGCCCCCCTTAAATATTTATTTTATTTTAATTTTATTATTTATTATTGAAGCGAATATACAACTAAATATTCTATGAAAATCTCAAGCATCTACCTGTTACGAGTACCATTATTAAAATAGAGCGAAAAACGGCAATAAAATAAGGTTTGTTGTATGAGAGCCCCCTTAATTACTAATTTTATTCTGTTTTTAGTATTTGTTGTTATAGCGGCAACAGAAGTACATCATCTGTGAAAATTTCAGCTTTCTAGCTATAGCGGTTCATGAGATACAGCTTGGAGACAGACAGACGGACAGCGGAGTCTTAGTAATAGGGTCCCGTTTTTACCCTTTGGGTACGGAACCCTAAAACTGTAGGCGTTTGACAATTCCGCCGCTTTTAACCCCTGTGGCGCGGACTGGTAAAAGCTTAGCCTAAAAATATTGACTATAATAATGCACTGCATATTGTTGATAAAAATACAAGAAATAAAATATCACGGGATTAGTATGACCATGAATGATTCAGTTTAGGTCCCTCCCTGTAAAATGAATACATATGACTTTTATGATTATTACTGAATATAATCTCCTTTATCAATGTTTAATAATTGATAGGTATCCTCGAAAAACCTGCTTCATACTAGTTTGATGCAACTTTAACTAAGGCTGAACTGTCTTGACACTAGGGCTTGCCACCCGGCTTATGTCTTTTTATTTGACTTAAGGTAATATGTGGTCAAAGGCCTTTAAATTAGACGCAAAGTTATTACATTTGGCTCCATTGTCTTACAATGTATGTTTACGACCGTTCAAGTTGAAGGATGTTAGTGCTAAGTTACTGCAAATATGTTGACTTTCCACGTTTTGTAACTTTCCATACGCGTGGCACGTTGTTGCCACACGTCAAAGATAGTCAAAGCAATGGCGCCGTGTAGAATCTTTTTGTACAGTGCTATATATAATTTCTACTAGTGGCCCTCAGACCAAATGATTTTTTTATTTGGTCTGAGATCTATAATAATAATTTATTGCATAACACAACGGCACGGTTACGGTACACTTCACAGAACCAGCCTGTTAAGTGAGAGAGCCATAATATCTACTCCAATACTATTTATTAAACACACAACCAAAGTATCATCTACATCTTTTCTAAATGAGTTTCATGAACCTAGATTCAAATTGCGTGAAAAACGCAAAATAATTTGAATTTGGCGCGCTGATTTTATAAACTTCTGCCCTCCAAACGATGGGTCCAAAATCAACTAACAGCAGAAATGTTCCATGGAACGTAGTACAACGTAAGCAACTTCCTTGAGTAAAGTTGCCAATGATACTGTGAAAACTGTGCCAAAAAATTCAACTATATTTGTATCGTGCTTGCTTTTTCTTTGCTAAAAGAAAGAAAAAAGTCAAATAAATTCTATAAAAAGGCTAGCTCATCTGACAACAACATCACTGAGTTACCTTTGTGCTATTAATATGATTCGGACCGCATTCATTGATGACAGTTCGCTCGCTGTGGGCAGTCGTACATGTCAATGTCATTTTCCATTCACAACATGCGACGTCATGAGCTCGGCTGTTGAATGTTTTGTGAATATTTTGCGTAAACAAAACAAAGCAGTTATTGCGCGCAAATGCTATGTGTAGACGTGTCTGTAAATCCTTTTATAAAACTTCGGTGTCACGATGAGATCTTCTCTGTTCCGCCGTCGTGCAAGCGTCAACGATGAAAGGGAGCCCTTGCTTCCCGCGATTCCTGCTACTGGTCCTAGCACAAGCTTTTACGATGAGGTACTTTCTATTTTGTTCTCTGTAATTGTTTTTGACCTACTTAGTACAGTTAAATTGCTGGGTAAACTTTCAGTTCTCAGTATATGAAACTTCTTTCTTCTTCGTCGTATCGATGATCCAAATGTCTGTTTACAAGGCCTTTTCCCAACGCTTCGCCACTGCCACTCCGCGAGGAGATGCTTGGTACAGATCCTCGTGAAATGGGGATACTCAGAGAGCGCTCAGTGCGAGTGTGGAGCCCCGGTGCAAAACATGCAGCACTTGCTAGCTTGCCCTCAAGGCCCAACCTGCACTCTCCAGTATATGAAACTGGAGAGCAGCCTTAAATTCACTTGAAGATGTACCTACTTCCCATTTTCAAAATAACTCGAGTCTCATCATGATATTTTTTATAAATAATGCGTGCAAATGACAATCATATGCAAGACTTCATTATACTACATACTTCGTAACCATGTTTTCAACAGCAAGTTAGAGAAAAATAAAGTAGAAAAAATACTACTAAGTAAATATAACATTTTCATTTTCCTATTTATAAATCTTATTATGTAAATTAATATTATTATCATAGTTACAGGTCACAGACTTGTGATATTGTTTAAAGGTTTTATTTCACATATTGTAGTATGAATACACCACCATAAAGAAAATCTGCTTCGTCACCTTGAATTTTAATCACATTGTTTTCAATGCTATTTGTGGCTAGGTGGTAATTTAAAAGTATGAGGGCAAAAGAGTCATACTGATTTATGAAGCAAAAATATTAATAACAGTCCTACTTCATGTACTTTTTGCTGTTGATATTGCTAATGCTTTAGTCATGTATTAATTACCATTAGGTACTTAAACTTGTAGAAAAGTTAATCACAACTATAAATAATATTCATTTGAAGAAGGGATGGCAAATGATGGGCTGATCTCGAATAAGGACCATGAACCAGCAAACATGGTATAGGAAGGCCACCGGGTTGATTGACAATATAATAAAGATCACAGGAATGCACTGGATACCTTATTGGAAATCCATAGAGGAGGTCTATATCCTAAATTTTTTGTAATTCCAAAACTTATTCTAGCAACACAATATGTAGCTAGCAGTCTATGTACTATGTAATGTAAAACATTTGCACTGTTGTCTTACATGGGCTGTTTTATACTTTTCCTCCTACAGAGTGTACCTGAGCCAACCCAGCTTCTTAAAATAATGGAGTGAGGATAAGACATTTGACTTATGGTAGGCCTCATCCATCACAAGTTGTTGCAATATTTCCAGTTTATGTACACACTGTGATATAGTTGAAAGCAATTTAATGATCTTGTTATTGTTTTATATATTTTTGACACTATCAAAATGGAAATGATAAGATAACTTAGTGTTATCATTGATTCGCTAAACTGATCATCCATTTGAACAATATGGATGTTGCAATCTTAACATTCATATGTATACCTTGTTTATCTGTTACACAAACTTATAAATTAAGGATATGCTCATTTAACATTGTGTACTCTTAATAATGTTGTCACCATATCTACTCATTTGCAGTATCTATAGCCATAGCCATATAGGATTGTAAATCTATGGGTTTTTTACTCAGAGAAGATTATATCACCCTAAAATACCAATAGTAAAAAAAACATTTCTGAAAAAAGACAGAGACAGTACATATCTTTTCTTTCTTACCAACATATTGGCACATAAAGCCAGATAACAGAGGCGCCAGCGTAAATTTAATAGCAACGTAAAAAGCGTTCTCTCTTTCAAATGCCTAAAGTGAAAAAGAAACAGGACTTTGCTATTTAGCTATTATAATTACGCTGGCGCCTCTGTAATCAGGCTTATATTCCAATTACTCTACCCACACTGTATTTACCTATTCCTATTATAATAAACCAACACTGCACATCACAATCCCTCACATCAATAGAGTTGTCTACAATTGGAATAGGTAGCCTGAGGATGTAATCTCAGCAAGAACTATAAAGACATTTAAGAAAAGACCGGACCTTTGGATAAAGAAGGAAAAAAAATATTTGAGAGATAAATACTAATTTTATTCGACTCTGCTTGATATAGGCACATCAGTATACACTGCTCGCCTATAAACAAATAAAATAAATAATATTAATTATTGACATAGATACCTCTAGTGGGATACTCTAGGGCTTACTCCAGAAAAATATAAAGTATCTACTTCCTTTCAAGTTTTCTGGGGTGGTTTATGAAGTATCTATGATAGACACCGGCACTTTCGCTTCGCCCACGACTACTACTATGAATTATGTTAGTGTGAAAGATTGAAAGAAAGAAATGTTTTATTTACCAAAAACATGTATTGTGTGAAATTTGCAATTTCAATAAAAGTTCACTAAATCAATGTTGTCCTAACTATACTGTAAAATGAACAGTTGGCCCCAAACTTGCTTAGGCCGGTCTCTTGGGAGCCCTTACAAATAAAATTAGTCTGATCAATTTCACGCTTTAACAGCATTAAAATTATGATATAAGTAAATACAAAGCTTTTCAAATTATAACATAGTAAATATATATCGCGGAGGGATCCTATGCCGCTGATTTTACAGAATCTGTCATCGTGTGGGGGTTCCAAGAGTTCCTTGAGATTGAATTTTGAAGGAAAGATGCCGTTAGTGGTGTTACAAATTGTAATGTCCAAAATAACTAATCACTAAATACAAATACGGTATAGAACGGATATGTCTACACGCGTTCAGCTCTCGATTCTTAATAATCCCAGAGCCTTACCTTTCGCGCCAGTTGATATCCAAGCCGACATTGCAATGTGTTAGCTTGCGTTTTGCTCGTACAAAGAACCCTCCATTCAGCCAAAGCTCTGCTATATAAAAAGTAACGTTATTGTTTCTCTGTTTCCAGCGCGCAGAGGGCACAAACGGCAGGATGGCGGACATCGGAGTCTCGTCGGCGGAGCTGGTGGGCGGCCGCGGGGAGGGGGGACGCAAGCTGCCCCAGTACATCGCTGCTCTCTCAGGTATATGCTCTAACTAATCCATAAAGCAGAACCACACAGAAGAGCATAGTACAGCAAGTGGCAAACAGGCAAACAGGCTAAACACGACCTTCAGAAAATATCGATTACAAAGAAGAACCCTTAAAACTCTGTGGTGTCTCACTATGGGACTTATTAGTAAGCTTCGAGTAGTCGAACGGGCTATGGATTCGATCTTGCAGAGAGAGTTCGACTCGTCCTCTGCAAGATTGAATCTGAAATGAGGAGATCTCTAAGAGAACCAAAAATATCGACATAGCCCGGCTGATTGGTGGGTTGTTGATCAGGGCACATAAAACGAAGGTCGAAAAGTTCTCAGGTGGAAACCACGTATCAGCAAGCACAGGAAGTCCACAAGTTGGATGGATCACCACTGCAAGATCATGCTGGATGCAACCCGTTTTCAACCGGTCTTGGAGATCTATAGGGGAAGCTAATGTCCAGCAGTGAACATCTCATGGCAATCCTAATCTGTCCTTATTTATGCCATCATTGTTTGTTCGCTTTTAACACATATCCGTCTCAATTGCAGCCACCCTGGGCGCTCTGGCCGCTGGTTCCATGCTCGGCTGGTCATCGCCCGTCATCTACAAGATCACCAACGAGACCAGCACCGACTACGACTTCCCCGTCTCCACCTCGCAGGGAGACTGGATCGCGTCCATCATCAACCTCGGAGCCGCCGCCATCTGCTTCCCCATCGGACTTATCATGGATGTTATCGGCCGTAAGAAAACCATGCTGTTCCTTACCATACCTTTCACTCTAGGATGGTTGCTGATCACTTTCGGTACCAGCGTTGGGATGTTAATAGCTGGAAGATTCATCACCGGTATCGCCGGAGGAGCTTTCTGCGTCACCGCCCCGGCTTACACCAGCGAAATCGCGCAAGATTCTATCAGAGGAACCCTTGGAAGCTACTTCCAACTGATGATTACCATTGGTATTCTATTCGCATACGCCGTAGGAAGTTACACATCCGTCTTCGTGTTTAACATCCTCTGTACTTGCATCCCGATCATTTTTGGAATCGTCTTCTTCTTTATGCCCGAAAGTCCCAACTTCTTGGTAGTAAAAGAGCGGAACGACGAAGCAAGAGAAGCGCTGGTCAGGCTCCGCGGACACAGCTACGACGTTGATTATGAATTGAACAATCTGAAGCAGAAAGCCGAAGAAGCCAGGAATAATCCTGTAGCTTTTACCAGCGCGATTACTAAGAAAACGGCGATTAAGGCTTTGGTCATCTGTTACGCTCTTATGTTGTTCCAACAGCTATCTGGTATCAACGCCGTTATATTTAACACGTCATCTATTTTCGGTGCTGCTGGAGCGGCTATTCCTGCGGCTATTTCCACCATTATCATTGGAGTTATCCAAGTCATCGCTACGTTCGTCTCGTCTCTAGTGGTCGATAAACTGGGCAGGCGTATCCTACTCCTGCTTTCGGCTTTAGTCATGTGTCTGTGCTCGACCGCTTTGGGTGTGTTCTTCTTTTTGCAAGACACGCACGGACAGAACTCGAGTATAGTCGAATCGATCTCGTGGCTTCCTCTGCTGTCTCTATCTCTGTTTATCATCGCTTTCTCTCTCGGCTTCGGTCCAATTCCCTGGATGATGGCTGGAGAATTGTGCTTGATCGATATCAAGTCGTTCGTCGGCTCCACCGCTGGAACCCTCAACTGGCTTCTTAGCTTCACTGTTACCAGCACTTTCAACTCCTTAAATACATCAATAGGCCAAGGGCAAGTATTCTGGATGTTCGCCGGGATAATGTTAGTCGGTTTCGTGTTTATATTCTTCGTCGTACCAGAAACAAAAGGCAAGAGCGTTGACGAAATTCAGATCTTGCTTGGAGCGGAACCCCCTCAAAGAAATGTAGAGGAAAAGAAATAGACAAGACTGAGTCGAGTATTAATATTTGTAAGGACCATTTTAGGAGCGAGCCGCTTTTGTCTGCAGTCTTAAATGAAAGAAACTGGTTTTTTAATGGAATTTGTGTCTAGTAAGTGCCATGATTTCTTTTGTCATTGAAGTGTGGACAGTCTCATGAGACTTAAAAGTGGCTTGTGCGGGTCGATTATTTAGCATTTAACGCGAAAGACGACGGACTGTGAAAAGACTTGTTGTCTCTTCCGCACTTGGAACGATGAGCGAAAAAGCGAAGTGAAAGCTACGCGAAATCGCTTTGTTAAAGATGCCAAGTATAAATAATCGCTCTGTCCTCCTCTAGCTTTCTTTGGTGTCTCGCTTTGTAAGCAATAATTTCAAGCCAAAGAACTATTTACTTTCCTCTACATTTTAGTTGATGGTTAAGTTACTGTTAGTGTTAAGTAAGCTTATTTTAGAGAATAATGTAAAACAGTGGTATTATATATTTATGTATGAAATTTTGAGATTTGTAATGGCAGTTACAGGTCGCGTTATGTAAAAAGACCGCTGGAGCTTCAAGCTGCGCACAAGGAAATTCAACTCCTATTTCACAGTCAATAGGAGTTAAATCTCTTAGTATGCAGCTAGAACTGCAACAAAGAGATTTAATTCCTATTGCTTGTGAAATAGGAGCTAAATTTCCTTGATACTCCAGCTATCTTTTTACGTGACGCCACGTATATATCATATAAATGTAGTAAACAATATATTTATCTGTTATGCCGGTGGTGCACTCTCGTCCAATGCGAGGCATCTTTGCTCGAAAAGCAATGAAGTCTTGCGATTGCGCTCTTACTTCGTTTTGACGAAAGTGTACTACTGGCATAATGGTGACGCTTAATAGGACTCCTTTACGTTGTGAACCAATTTTATGTAGCACATTTGTTGTAGAAAAAAAATACAACTTAGGGTATTTAGCTGAAGAAAGTGTATGTACCTCTTGGTAGTCACTCATTGGTGGGAAGAAAACTAAAACTATTTTTTGTACAGTAAGATAATTGTATCATTATGTATTTGACAATATACAGTAAATAATGCTGGTTTACTACGTGAAAGAGTTCTTTAAGCTAATATTTAATTATATTAATAGTCAATTATGACAAACTAAATTGCCATAGTTTACATGCATTACGTATTATATAGTAGTTGCAAATCACGAGAGCATCGTGGCTTCCACATGTAGATAGTATTTGTGTATAAGCACATTGCGCTAGTGTGTGTGACTGGCGAAGCGATTAGTTTGTACACATACATGTACACAAACACATATAAAGGCCGCGTGCAGTCGTGATTTGTAACATTTATATCACGTCCGGCCAAGAATATTCTAATCCACTAGCCCATTAATTTATTCATAAATTATTACTTTATATTAATAATTTATATGTAAATTTAGTTTTAGACATATTTATTGTTACTATTTCGCTTTCAAGTGATTTAATTTAATTTATTATCAATCGCAAAATACATTTATATCTGATCAACGAAACCATTTTATTTTTGTAAATTATTTACTAGATTATATTTATTTATTATATTACTAGACTTATTATATTTAGGTTTGTATGGCTGGTATGCGTATTGTATATACTTGCCAATGTAATGAGTTTGCCATGATATATTATAAAATGCAAACAGTTTTGTAACGAGCCAATAAGTGTAAACATTCCATCTAGATATTGTAATAAAATTATACTAATATTTTTGAAATAATGCAAAGATTTTTGTTATTTCAAATCACTTTATATAAATTTTTTGTATCTTCTTATAAAATATATCACTTATTGTAAAAAAATATGTAGGTAGTCAGAATCCTACTCACTTTATTGGTTGCAATGACATTCGTATATGTGTTAAAGTAAATTTCGATTGACGAAAAATAGATTTTGTATGGGATTTATTCGTAAATTCGTAGTTACGGACACGAATACGGGTGTTGGCTGTACCCTTAGTGAAAAAACTTTTGTTGTAGATAAACACGGATAAATATAGTGATATGGTTGTATATGTTGTTACTAGTGTGAATATCGTTTTGATAGCAAATAATAAATGTATAAAGAATTATTACGTTTTTTTCTAGTTTCTTTCTTCCACCCATCAGTCATAGGACATCCACTGTTGAACCTATGCTATCCCTATAAATCGCCAATAAGACCGGTTGGAAGCGGCTTGCATCCATCAGCGCAATCCTTAGATCCTAATGTTATCGTCAGTCCACCTTGTAGGTCCTACGAAGCGCTGGCCTATACGCAATCTCCATTCGAGATCTTTTCGTCCCCATCGGTTATCAGTCCTCCGTGCCCTGCCCACTGCCATTTCATCTCGTTTTTTTTTATATGATAGCAAAAAGAGCATCTTGTTCGCCAGATGCCGATAGTCTATTAACATTAAAGGTAGTACAATATCTTCTTTTTGGAAGATACAAGGCAGTGCCAGATTAACCCTTAACCAGGCTATGGTATGAGCATTTCCCACATCGATTTTAGGAGTTTATTGCCAGGTTTTGGTAAAGAATCAACCACAAACTGTCAAAAATGCCCATAAAAATATTATCTATGGTCTCAAAAAAAATTAGCTTGAAACGGAACGCAAATGTCACTTTGACAGCCATTTTTTTCCAAGGTCGGTCGTTTTTGTAAAATGTACGGTGTTTGTTATTCATAATGGCGAATCAGAGAGAGATAAATCGTATGCTTTTTTGATATATTGTAGAATTTGAGTTTTTCTAATGATATGTGCATAAATTATTGATAAATACTTGAATTTTTTTGTGATATCACAAAATAAAACATGTGTGATACCGTACAGCCTTAGCCTATGAAGAGCCCAATTCTTGTGGGCGTCATATACCCGTAGCCCCTTAAATTGAAAAAAATGTTTTGGATACCAATTTTTGGCGCGGGTTTTCTATCTGGTTTATTCATTATCATTTTACATTATAAGTTACGTAGACATTACGTTTTGTTTTATCGAAATATACATTGTGGTTAGTGGTAAACTTCTCTCTCTTTTGTATAATTAGATACAAAAGTCAACGTCTAGACAGGCAACGGAATTATTGTTTTTTTTTTTTTTGTTTTTTTCCACAAGTTTTTTTCAGTTTTTCAGCTGCTTTTCTAAATATAACTGATAAAATCTCAAACTAGACGTAATTATTTATACAAATCTATAAAAATATTGCTATTACTGCTTGATTTGATCGAGGCCTGGTTAAGGGTTAACCCTATCAGGGGCTGCTAGGCAGTGCCATTCTCGGGGCCCTATTGCAGAGCCTTTACAGCCTTGGAGGGAGGGAAGCGGAGTGTTTTAATGTTTTTTTTCAATACCAGGCATCTTAGTGATTTGTACGGTTGTACGGAACCCTTGGTAGGCGAGCCTGACTAGCACTAGTCCAGTTCGTTTTGCGTTTAAAGGGCCCATGCCAGTGCCTCGGGGCCCCTAGTCAACGCGGGGTCCCTAGGCATTTGCCTTAGGGATAATCCGGCACAGATACAAGGATATTCAAAAATGTTTTTTTATGTAATCAAACTTCTTGGCTACAAGCTGCAAATAACCCGATCCTTTTTAGGGTTCCGTACCCAAAGGGTAAAAACGGGACCCTATTACTAAGACTCCGCTGTCCGTCTGTCTGTCTCCAGGCTGTATCTCATGAACCGTTACTGCTAGAAAGCTGAAATTTTCACAGATGATGTATTTCTGTTGCCGCAAATTTGTTGGTATACCAACAAATACTAAAAACTACATTAAATAAATATTTAAGGGGGGCTCCCATACAACAAACGTGATTTTTAGGAGTTATTTTTTCCTCGCTATTAATAATGGCAAGAGGAATTGGGCCAAGGGGGCTCCAACACGGTACGGAACCCCCCGTGCGCGAGTCCGACTCGCACTTGGCCGATTTTTTGGACCTATAAATCGTATAGAAATCAAAGCGCCTGATAAACTTTTTGAAGCAATCTATATTAGTCAATAGTTTATTTGCTTACTAGTATTTGTTACTTCGTTTATTTGGCTTTCGTTCGTCCGTACCGTACCAATATTATAGTTTATCCTATTGACAAGTATCTGTGTTTCATGTTTATCAGATGAAACAGAATGGTGAACTGAGATAGACAAGTTTTGTGGTCAATATCTACTATGGGGCCAACACGAAATTCGAGAAAAAATTCAGGTACATTTTATCCAATATTGAATGGGATTATGGGACCACTGTTTTTTTATCGAATTCCAGCCGGGCTAGGATGCGCACCACGAAATATTTCTTTCGACATGTCAGAACGAGACAGCGTTATGGCAAAGTATATATCTGTCGCTTTTTCACACGTCGAAAAGAGTTCTTTTCGTGGTCGCATCCTAAGCTAGCAGGTTGGCCCCATGTTAAGTAGTTGTTAATAATGATGGCTGAATCAATATAGCTCGGATAGCAGCTGCTATTCGAGCTTCAGTCAGGATTGGGTCACATCACAACCGCCAAGAATAGTGATTCGGCCTATACTAAGCCGAAATGTACTGATTTAGCTATCATTATGAACAACTACTTGATATGGGTCCAACCTGGAAATCGATAAAAATAATCGACCAAGTACGAGTCGGGCTCACGCACGAAGGGTTCCGTACTGTATGGGAGCCTCCTTAAATATGAATGTAAAACTCTTTTTAGTATTTGTTGTTATAGCATAGCGGCAACAGAAATACATTATTTGTGGAATTTTCAGCTTTCTAGCTATAACGGCTGAGATACAGCCTGGTTACAGAGAGACGGACAACAGAGTCTTAGTAATAGGGTCCCGTTTTTACCCTTTGGGTACGGAGCCCTAAAAACAGCGGACTCTGAATTGACAATTACTATTACTATTACTAATATTACTAATACGTTTTCAAATGTAAAATCTTGGCTTTTAAAACATAATTTAGAATTAAACACAAAGAAAACAAAACTAATACAATTTCATCCGTATCAAAAACCACCACTAAATCTCTCCACATTAATAAACAGCACGAACATAAATGAAACACAAAGTGCAACACTATTAGGCATCACCGTGGACACATACCTTAACTGGCAAAATCATGTTAAAAATATAAGAACGAAAATGCTGCAATTCACATATGCACTATCAGTTTTAAAAGTTAACACAGACTTAAAATCCGCAAAAACAGCTTACTACGCCTATGCCTACTCTTGGCTAAAATACGGAATCATAATATGGGGAAACAGCACTGACGCAAAAGATCTATTTATAATTCAAAAGAAATGTATCCGGATTTTAATGAATATAAAACAGCGACATAGCTGTAGACCGCACTTCATGCAACAAAATATACTCACACTTCCAAGCCTATATATATTAGAAGCAGCCACTTTTGTAAAAAAAAACATCCAGACCTATTCCAACACAACACAAACGCTCGTAGAAAACATTTAATCGTAGCTCCAGAGCCCAAACTAGAAATGATCAGAAAAGGACCAGAATATATGCTAATAAAAATATACAATCACCTACAGAGAGATTTGCAAGAAGAGACAAATATCAAAAAGTTCCAAAAGAAACTCAAATATTTCCTGACAAAAAAAATGCTATTACACAGTTGATGAATATCTAGACGAAAAATTTTCAACCTCACAAAATATATAAGACAATAATAGTTATTTATCTGTATCTAATATAAGAACTATCTCCAAAACGATTATATACTTATATTTTAGTATCTATAATGTACCATTTGCAACATCCTATAAACAGGGTTATAATGTGTATACTGTTACATTATCATAATTATAATTGTAACTAAACATTATAAGGCAATGTATACTTAAATAAATAAATAAATAAATAAAACAAAATGTTTGAAGCACCTGAATTTTTTCTCAAATTTCGTGTTTGCCCCGTAGTACACATTGACCACAAAACCTATCTATCTCAGTTCACCATTATGTTTGATCTGATTAAACACAGACACTTGTCAAAAGGATAAGCTATACTTACCTAATACTAATTATAATTCTAATGATATCATTTTAGAATATCATTATTATTGTATCCAATTTTGACATTGTATATTAAGTGTGACATTGTATATGAATTTTGTAATGCATGAAGCTAGATTGTAACTTAATTTTGACCAATGTACCTATACTTACACTATCGCATTGGAATTTCTGTAATGGTAGTTGTAATTGTGACAAATAAATAAATAAATATTGGTACGGTACAGACGAACGAAAGCCAGTGAGCAAATAAACTCATGAGTAATATAGATTGCTTCGAAAAGTTTACCAGGCGCTTTGATTTCTATACGATTTATAGGTACACTACTGCGTGCCGGTACCGTACCGGCTATTTAATAGTCCACTGATAAACATAGGCTTATCTACAGATAATGATTGGACCATGTCCACCACACTGGGCCAATGCAAGTGTGGATTCATTTTTTTTTTAATATTTAAATTAATGACCCACAGAGTCCAGGGTCTGTGTACCATTTGAAAGAATGCCACTGTACAATAGAGAGTGGTTTGTTTAAATCGAAATCTTAGTCTAAGTTAGTAGTTTCAGTGCATTGCGTGCACCCAATCACGAGTGTGACGCATGTGCCAGCCATCGCTCTCCTCGACCACATTTAAGGGAAGATAACGACCCGACACACGACGCCGCTGCAATTAGCCTTCGATGGCGAGCATGAATGCTCAGGGCATGCACGCAATGCTAATTTCTATATGATTTTCACACACTTATTATTATTGATTTATTTTGTGAAAGCGATCACCGGCAGAGTCCGAGGCTACGTTGCCGTGGATTCACATTGGTAGGTAGTACGAATCATACAAGTCGCTGGATGTGAAGTTAGCTACAAGCTTCGCAATTTCCAATCAACGCGCAGCTTTATGTGCTTCAGTTAGGATTGGATATTGCGCAGCTTGCAGCAACCATCAATGTTGGCCCAGCGTGGTTGACAATGGACATGGCCCAATCGGCCTGTACGCCCGCGCCATCGAATTTCTTCTACGAACATATTCAGGTCGAATCAGTATGTTTTTCTTCATCAAAAAGCCAGTGGTTTGTAAATCCGTAGGTACGGAACCGGGCTTGAACCTACGCCTCACGTTCGTAAGGCGAGCGTTCTCTCACTGAGTCACTAACGGCCGGTCCCAATATCGAATCCTCAATCGAGAGATCGGTCCGATCCGAGATCGGCTGCGATCTCCCGATCGATCTCTAATCTACGTCCCAATATCAACGATTGGCAAACATCGATCGATTTTCATAATGGATTGCAGATCGATCTGTATTTAGAAGTTCCCTCCCGTACGTTCCAGTTTAAGCAGACTTCATTGCGAATTCGTTATAAACCTATTAAGGAATTCAGAAAATATGCACACTTCTGGGTTTATATGTCATAGTCAGGTATAAATTTATCACGAACTTTATATTTAAGACATAGTGAAACACGTAGTTTAACAAATGTCAAATAACAAATAAAAAACATATCCTCACACCCCCAATCCCCATTTGTTGTGAACGGAACGTAATCGTAAATGAACGAACCATATGTCAGTGTCAGTCTCATACTGTCAGATTGATCTTTCTATAGGTACGATGAATTTTATAAACGCTTGACATAACTGATTTGTATTAATTCGCAGCTCTTTATTTATGACATTTGTATTCTTTTTATTAACTTGTTTTTGGTTCGACTGACATTGTATTATTTAATTTAGCAATTATTATTGAAATTCAATTATTTGTACTTTTTTTGTTTTTTGCGATTGTTAATCTATTACATCATTGTAATGAATGTATATTATTTGACGTGTAAATTGACATTTTACCAATAAAGGCCGCTGCATACGTAACGAGAAAATACCTCGGACGGGACGTGAACGGGAAAGGGGCGTGGCTGCCCCGTTCGAGACGGGAACGTGTTCTTAATGCATACGTACCGTGACGTAAATTCGGATCTAACGTGCTAGTGTTGTGAAACAGGAAAGATGGATTTTTCATTTTAACAATTGGCTTTAATTGCAATGCAATAAATGATTACCGTCTCCAGTGAGTGATTATTCGAATGCAATTTAATGCCACAGATAATTCTTGAACTCTAAATAATAATCATAATCACTTTATTCAAAACATTCTGTCACAAGTTATATATATTCAGTTAAAAAGATCGCGTCTTGAATATTCTACAAATATCATTCGTTCTTTTTACCTTGTAAAAAGACAATTATTTATCATTTAATAAGACAATCAATTCAATTAATTACAATTACGTTAATATGATAGAATTACAATTCTATAGTTAATTAAACACAAAAATATGTCTACAATCCATTAATATTAATTATTGCTCACAAAATACTAACAACAATGTCAACATATAACAAACTAAATAATCGGCCAAGTACGAGTCGGACTCGCGCAAGGAAAATATATATTTTATTTTCTTTTTAGTATTTGTTGTTATAGCGGCAACAGAAATACATCATCTGTGAAAATTTCAGCTGCCTAGCTATCATGGTTCATGAGATACAGCCCGGTGACAGACAGGCAGACAGACGGACATCGAAGTCTTAGTAATAGGGTCCCGTTTTTCCCTTTGGGTACGGAACCCTAAAATTGAAAAAATACTTTGAGTTGGCTAAATTATAAAGGTAAAAAGCTGGATGTGTGACCGTACACACTTGATTAGTTTTTCGTCGTCCATTTTCGACGGTGATGCAAACGTACAACACTACTTTTCTCTCCGGAACGAACGGAGTGACTGTGCATACGTAGCGGAAACACGGACGGGACGGGGCACGTGCCGGACGGGACGGGCTAAACATCGTTGGCGACGATATTTTTCCCGCCCCGTCGGTGCCACGTTCCCGTCCCGTACGTGTCTCCGTGACATATGCGCTTCCATATACATTTTGTATGAAACGATATTTTTAAAATTTCCCGTTCCGTCCCGTCCCGTCCCGTACGTGAAAAAACCCGTCACGTATGCAGCGGCCTTTACTTATATTCATCGAGCACACATCCCACTAGAGCAATAATCATAACCATCCGATTCCGCAACTAGTCTATGATTTGTCACTAAAGGCCGCTGCATACGTAACGAGAAAATACCTCGGACGGGACGTGAACGGGAAAGGGGCGTGGCTGCCCCGTTCGAGACGGGAACGTGTTCTTAATGCATACGTACCGTAACGTAAATTCGGATCTAACGTGCTAGTGTTGTGAAATTGATAAATATAACTGCACGAACTCCCGCTGTGAAGACGCTTTGTTTCGCCGCAAAACTTTCGCGCCTAAATACATTAGATGATGGTAACCTATTTGTGGGGCTCGTCCTTCGATCTCGCAGCTGTGGGGCTCCATACTCGTAGTAGTGGCGCTCGGCCTTCGGCCTAGTAAATGTAAAGTTCCAGCTCAATCGGATGAATGGTTTAGGAGCTCATTACACGTTACAAACAAACACCGACATTCGTTTTTTAAAACATGCATTTGCTATGTACATAATATTAACTTTTTCCACCTGTTTTTGTTTCCAGGTTTCGGGCAAGCCTCTGACCAAAGAAGAGACGAAAATGCTGCTATCATTTATTGAGAGCAGCAAAATAATTTATAATAAAATGACGAATGCAACCACAAATACAATGAAAATAGAGGAATGGAAACGCATAGCAGACCAATTCAATGCTGTGGTGACCACTTCCTACCGGACTCCAAAGCAATTGCGTTTAAAATGGGAAAATCTCAAAAAGAATTCCCGTAAACGCAATACACAAATACGTATGAACAACATCAAGGTTAGTTGTAGACAAAATTTTATCTCACAGTTATTCCCTTTTTCTTCAAGTAGCATAATTTTCTTTTTAAAAGATTATGATTATTTTTAAAGATTAGTTACATACCCTTAGTTAAGGAAGATAAACTATATCTCATCGCAGTACAAATTCTAATTAAAATTCTTTGTTTTTAGACTGGTGGTGGTGGTCCTTCTTACATCCCTCCTGATGATGTGTTGGACAGAGTGGCTGCTCTATTAGGCAGTACAGTAGATGGTTACACCGTAGCTTATGGTGGTGACGCAGAAATGGTGCCAGAACTTGCCAATAGCGTTAGTGGTGGTGGTGGTGTTGAAAGTGACATAGGCTTGGAAGGCATCTCGGCTTTGGAGAAGGTGCAAAAATCCATTGGTGCTGAGGTGGTGGAAGAGTTTATTGTGACAGACGCAGGAGCTTGCTTGACACCACCTAAACCCAAAAACTTTGTCCTGACTCCTAGAGCTAGTGGTAAATTTTAATTCTAAGTTTATTGAATTGTTGTTGATAATACTTTTGCTTTGTATAATACTGGTGACTGTACCCACTGGCTTTGCGCTGGTGAATTTAAAAAATAATATATGTAAATAAATCTTCCATGAAAAAATATCTAACTGATGGTGAAAATCACATCAAAATGTGTTGCATGGTTTAGGAGGAGTTACCAGGTATGCATCAGCTAGTCAGTTATATGACTGCCTCAGTGGTTCAGTGGTCAGTGACCCTGACTACGGGGTCAAAAAGGCGTGGGTTTGATTCCCACCCGGGGCAAGCATTTATGTGATACACATAAGTGTTCGCTCTGTGTCTGGTTGTTATTGGTAATTTTCTAAGTATGCATTTAAAAATATGTATACATATGTAGTATATGAGTCTCTGGCAAACATATGATAAGCTTTCGGTTCACCATGTGTACGACGTCCCCTCACATATATAGTAATATTTATTTATTTATATAATAACTAGCGATCCACCCCAGCTTCGCACAGGTGTATTTTACATATATAAACCTTCCTCTTGAATCACTATCTATTAAAAAAAACCGCATCAAAATCAATTGCATAGTTTTAACAATATAAGACAGACAGACAGCGGAAAGCGACTTTGTTTTATACTATGTAGTGATTGCTCATTTTAACATTTATTTATCTTACAGGTTTCAAAAGAAAACCCAAGTCCGACGAGAACCGAGCTGCTAGGAACCAGGCAATAGCAGATTATTATAATATTAAGGGAAAATTTTTAGAAGCTAAGTTCGAAAATATATTGTTAGAAAATAAGAAATTAAAATTAGAACTAGAAAAACTTCAAAACAAAGATTAATTAGGTAATATTATTAATTTGTTTTGCATGTAATTGTACTTATTTTAATTGTAATGTAATTTTGTTTCTTTCTAGTATAACATATTTTAGTTTGTAATAAGTAGTTATTCCTATGGCAATAAATATTTAGCTTGTGGTAAATTTCTTTGTTGATAATTTCCATACCTAATCTATGTAGATATGGGCATATATATAGGTATATATATTTTAAATGACCTATTTTTATTCCCTACAGTTTTACTTTAGTTCAATGCACACCAATGTTACTAGGTACACAATAATATGATTTATGCCGAAGTAACTTTAGTTAGTTATCTTTTTTGTTAAGTTAGTATATAGGTGAACCAATCATAATAAAACTTGATATGGTAGTAGTGTGCATCTCAAGGGAAATTTAAATTTATATGTAGTAAAATAATAACTTTAGGAATCAACAAACTACTCTTATCTTATACATAAATTTTTCATCATAAATAAATAGAAAAACAAAAATACAATATTAACTTTTATTTATCTTGACATAGAACACAATACATTGGCTTCCAATAGCCTGTAATAAACCA
Source organism: Hypomecis atomaria (assembly GCA_964007245.1). Classification (NCBI taxonomy): domain Eukaryota; kingdom Metazoa; phylum Arthropoda; class Insecta; order Lepidoptera; family Geometridae; genus Hypomecis; species Hypomecis atomaria. The sequence goes on along the minus strand of OZ023295.1, from coordinate 3,030,470 downwards.
TATTTCCTAGTGTCAGAAAAATTTACAGTGTTGAAAAATACCCTTCTATGAGTTCAGTCCTATCTCTGATATCCTGCGCTCCCAAAGTGTGAGAATCTTGTAAATCATCACTGTACATGTTAGTTGTTGCTTGCAACGGTATCTGTACCTCCACAGGGGTTTCTTGTAAATTGTGAATTCTACAGATGTTGTGCAAAACTGCTGTAGCTATTACAACTTTCTGAATATTTGAAAGTGATAAGCGCATAGTTAAAGAAATGACAGGGAAACGTCGCTTCCAAACACCAAAAGTTCTGTAAAAAAAGAATCCTTGTTAAGAAATGTCATAACTATAGTTCACTAGCAACAAACATCCTGCGGTTTCACCCGCTATACCAAAGGATGTATATCTTTGAAGAAATGCAAATTTTTTCAGGAAAAAAGTAGACTATTTGTTATTTATCCACAAAATATTATGCACATAACACCCCATGCAGGACGTCAGTGCAGGACTTATCGCCCCTACTTCAAATTAGAATTAGAAATTATTTATCCAAAATTTAAATCCATTCATTCAGCCATCACGGAGTTGACTGGGACAAACATACACACATACTTTCACATTTGTAACATTAGTGTGATCATTTAAAAGATGTAGTGAAGTACCTATTTCTTATTATCCTATTAAAGAGTTGTGCAAGTCTCTTGGCAGATGGTTAATACCACTGGTGATTATAAATAAAAGTTCTTAGAATGTGCATGTTGAGAGCTAGATAGAGAATAATAACATTGTAATAGGTTGTTTTTAATTCTTCTGCTTAGGTACTGCTTACTTACCTTTCAATAAGGTTCCTTGTGGCAATATGTGCATCATTGTATTTCTGTTCATTCCTATTGCTTGGATTTAAAACTGGTGTTAACATATAGGGTCTATTGGGATAGGCACTGTCAGCAAGCAACCAGCGGTTTCCAAAACTCCCAGCCTCACACTGAGCTGTAAAAAAATGGTTTTATAACACCACAAAGTAATTTAACAGTACACAATCTCAAAGTGCTAAAATTAAAACAATTTATACAATACCTCTTAAAACAGAATTATTAAATATAGTAGCATCATGTGCAGAACCAGGCCACCGAGCTACAACATTCATCAGCTTCAAATCAGCATCACAAACGGCTTGAACATTTAATGAAAAGTAGCCTTTTCGGTTTCTAAACTCTTCACCAATTGTATGATCTGGAAAATAATTAAATAATGTAAGTTTAATAAGCTTAGCTGCTATTATTACAAAAAGATTTGATTATAAGACTTAAGACTTACTTGGAGATTGTATGCGTATGTGAGTGCAGTCAATTGCACCAAGCACACGTGGAAACTGACTGTAGTGGAAGAACTTGTCCACGCTATTTAAGTGCATTACAATATATTTATTGTAAAGCATGGCTATGGCTTCAGATATGTCCTGAACTATTCTGCTGGCAGTCGATTTTGAAACTCCCACAAAATCCCCTACAGAAATGAGCATTGTACCCAATGCATAAAATCGCAGTGCTAGGAGTAACTGATGAAGTGGTGCAACTCCATTATTTCTGTAAATAATTAGGAGATGATCAACAATAATCTCAGTTACATTGATTGTTGTTATATATAGTTGTTTACATTTTGAACATAAATAGTACCAAGGTACATACCGCTTTGAGGTTACTTTTAAATGTGGCATTATTTCCGATAAAAGCAATTCCACTGCAGCTTTGTTGAGCCGAAATCGGAATGTAAATTCTGCATCAGTTAGACTCTGAGTATGGTTGATGCGGCAATATATTCTTCGTGGTTCTGATGGATCTTCGTCATCTTCAGTATCCTCAATATCCCAATCCGAGAGCTGCTCCAATACTTCCAAATCACTGTCACTATCACTAGACAGTAAAGTTTCTGCCATTGTTCTATCTATATTTTAAACCTTCTAATTTAAATTATGCTTTTATAAATGTCTTTTTGTACTATTTAGTTCGAAAGATTGTTTGTAATCGACCGAAATCGTGGGATCATAAAAATAGATTACAGATAGACGTCAACAGATTTGTCAAAGTCAAAAGATCAGATATTGAAACCCAACAATAGTTGTTTTCGAACAGAGGGCGATCTAAAAAGTGTCAGAAATGGATTGGCGCCCTCCAACGGATTGATCGCATCTTTGGATTGCAATAGCAACTGTGGTTTGGTTATTGAAACAGTTTTTGTAATAAACGGATTAAAATTTAGATCGGAGATCGGTGAAAACAGATTGAGATCGGTTATTGGGACCGGCCGTAAGTCACCATGGTTACGTCACCCTTACCAATCACCATTACACAATACGCACTTCAGTTCAACTTTATTATCATTCTAAAAAAGTACCTTCTGAAGTGCAATACTTACAGCTTTATGAATAATATTATGGGGAATAACTTTATCCTTTGAAAAAAGCTGTGGTTAGTGGATAAATCACAAACGTGTGCATTACGTAATGTATAATATCATACAATATTGTGTATAGAGAATAAATATCTCACTATATACTCTTGGATACGAGTATCTCTATACTTTTGGATGCTACTGTGGATAGCTAGTACTGAAGCCCGTACTCCTAAATTCGGTCTAGTAAATACGTAGGTAGGTACCTAGTAGTAGTAGTTTGTATTTATCGCGAATAAGGCTGCGTTTGACTTTGACCACCAACCCACCTGATGCTATGTGACGTTGTAGTCGAAGACGAAGCACTCTTGAGCAGACTTAGAAGATACAAATATTCACTCTAACTTTGAAAAGCTCAGAAAATATCTCTCAGAAAACAAGAAAGCCAGCAGTGTATTCCATTTTTTGACCGTAAAGATCAGACAATATGTAGAATCAAACGAATTCGTACGTATAGACGGAAGCTTAGGGCTTAGGCCGCTTAGGGCTACGAGCTTGCGTGATTACACAGAGGTACAAACAATGTAACTTCTATAATTATGTGGCCTTGACCGAAATAATTATTATCTCGATAAAATTTATATTATATCGGAAAATCTTCTGATAAAGGGCGCCCTACCCAACCAAGTTTAATAACGTGAAGGGCATTTATGTACCTACCTAATCACTACATAGTACAAAACAAAGTCGATTTCCGCTGTCTGTCCCCATGTATGCTTATATCTTTATAACTACGCAACGATGCAGTTTTTTTTTAGTAGATATAGTGATTCAAGAGGAAGATTTATGTGTATAATATGTATAATACACCTGTGCGAAGCCGGGGCGTGTCGCTAGTAATAGGTATAAATTATAAATAGGTATGTTTTAAAGGCACGGTTCCATCGGATTTGCCTATGATGGCCCATTGTTGCGCAAACGATTCTTTCGGTCGACACGGATAAAAAAAAAACATCAACTCAAATCCGTCCGCTGTTGAAGTTTCCTGCAGACATATTTATACAAATGTGGCGATCGAAATCACAAAGTTTTCTAGTAGAACCGCGGTTTTATATGTACAGTGAGTTACTTTTCAAAGTGCTTTGAAAAGTAACTTTGCGACTTTGATTACTCATTATGATAAACTTATACTATGCGAATACTACTGGAGAGGAGTATTTTATAGTTGTATTATGTCCCTACATTTTGCAGAACACGTTGTACTCATATGCATGTATTGATCTTATCAATATGGATAGGTACTACCACTCTAATTACAGAGCTGACTGCTGACCCCAATATAAAGTTACAATAAACTCATTAGACATATCAATACTTAGTGCTAATGCCCCGATTGTGGTGAATCACGATTAAAATAACACAATGTAAGTACAAAAATATAATATTCATAATCATTCTACTGAGTACTAAGTAAAACAAAATGATACCAACATATTTTTAGGTATCTACTTATTATGCTTGATTGATAAAAATATAACACTAAACATTGAATTTTACAAAAAAAAATGTAGTTTCAAAATATACATCCACATTCTATTAATAATCTCATCTGAGTTTTAATAGATTGCAAAAAAGAATGGTACATTTACGTATAGTGTTACGTAAATAAATAAAAAAAAGATAAATTACAAAATCGGCAAGTAATGAGTTTTATAAATTAATAAATAATTAATTTCAATGAATGATATATTTCTACATAATTATAACAGGACCAAAGTTTACTTTTGATAAATATAAAATTCATAAAATTGAAGTCTTTGGTGACTTTTGGTAACATTCTCATAAAATTATTTGACTAAACATTCAGTGACATGCAATTTATTTACAAAATTATAATACATAAGTAATTTTAATTGATGCTTACATAAAGATCGGACTCAAGTGCTTCATTGTCCATAAATGTTCTTTAACCAAATGTTAACTTAATTGTTAGAAGATAAGATTCAATTTTATCTTTCTTAGCTGCCTACACACTAAATCTGATAGCTGTGAGACCACTCAAGATAAAATATTACAAACACTGTAGATAACAAATCAAATATGTATTTACAAACAGCCACATTAAACTTATTAACTTGATTTAAATATCATAGATTTCACATTAAATTTACAGTGGAGCCACCACCGATTTTAGAGTATGCACTTCGATATAAATTACAACAGCACAAAGAGTTCATCATCGCATTGAGCGATGTTGAACTGTGCGTTCGATACAACCCCGAGGACACCTCCTCAAAGCTAGTCTCTCCAATAAATTGCTGCAAATCACTCTTCGGAAACCCATCTTTATAATATTGCTTTATAGTATCATAGGCATCCATAATAACAGATATAAACAAACTTAGTACAACATAAATGTACAAACTTATGAATGAATATAGATACAAGCGACTGAACCACCAAAGCATTGGAGATTTCTTTGACATTATAGAGAAGGTAGCAAACATGTCATCTCCGTTTATTAATGAAAATAGACATTCAGACGTTGTAGCTAGAGAACGGAACTTCATGTGATATGGTCCGAGTATTAACCAACCGCAAAACATGAAACCAGCATACAGTAACAAAGCACAAATAGAAAATCTAAATATCTTCGGTGCTGCTTTCTTCAATGTAAGTATAACAACATTGTAAGTCTTGAAGAAGCCTAAGTAACGTAATACTCCGAACCACACCAGGAGGTTGCCGGTTCCTAGAAACAATGAGCAAACATTCCATTGGTCATTTGTGAACTGATTTCGTTCTATTTGTTCCTTTATCGCTGACCCCATAATGATCAGCAAGTCGTTGACAATAATCATGATGTACCATACATTTAGGAACTCAAATCTGCCATCTAAACTAAGATCTTTATTGTATGCTCGCCTAAAGAACTGTACTGTGAGCTCTTTTAATAACTGTGCTCGGTAAATAGCTCTACTACAAAGTAAGAAGGAGGCAGAGCATATAATAATCACAAATATGTTTAGAATGCTCCTCAGGACTTGGTCAATTTTGTTGTCAGTAATGTAGCTTTGATCGCCTTTGCAGGCCAGTTTGTGAGGCTCGGCTTCCAGAATCAAAGACATCTGCCCGTCGTGATCTTCGTTGTCAAAAACAATTTCTACATCGAATCGGTAGCAGTCAGGAGGAGTGATCGGACCAGCAGCCCTAAAGTTGATTGTCTTTAATGAAAACATCAACTTAGCTCTCACCAATGCAGCAAAACTAATGTTCAGACCCGAATCCTTTATAAAATTCCTGGAGTCAAATACCTCATCATCCTTTAGAGTGAAATTGATGCATGTCTCCACAATTTCTGAGTTGAATTCGTAACTTTCATTGAATCCGTTGATGATTCCTTGTTTGTAATTGTACTGGCAGAACACTGGGTCTGTTCGGTTATTATCCTCATTGTTGTAGGAATAAGGGCCAATAGCATTGGATAAGTTGGAAAAGCCTGCAACGGCATAATCTATTGTGTTGTAGAATTCATCTAGTTTGTAGACGGCCAGTGGTCCTGCACCTGGAGGGTAGGCGTTGATCTCGCGTGTGGAGTCCCAGCCGAGTAAGAATAGATGCGAAAAGCTGATACGATTGTCCCACGTATAATTCACGTGATTGTATCGATTGTGGGCGAACAGACACAGTTGAAATGTGACTAGCACAATTTTGATAACTTGCACGACGAATTTATACGGAAACTTACGTTTGGCGCGCCATTTCTCTATCGGGTTCATGAAGAAAAATTGCAGTTTGCGTCGCATTTTTTCTTCCATTTGATTGAGGCCAAGTAAGTTGGGTTGATGTGCGGAAAAGCCTTGAGCATTTTCTCGGTTCGTTGGCTGGCTAACCGTGGGTCGCGGCTCTTCCTCGCCTTCTGAACATGTTGTCTCTTCGGGAGATGTAATACCCTCCATTGGGACACTTTCTGAAGTTATTTTTACGGACGTAAACAAAGGTCACTCCTGTGACTATTGTTGAGAATATTACACGCAATTCGGAATGCAGGTGTTTCATAAATGTTATTATTTTAATAGAGGCATTAAAATACCGATCACTTTGTTTTAAGATGTTGCCTTACGGCCACTGTTTAGTGTTTTGATCAAAAGAAAATTGAAGAAAAGATTTGAGGTATCATCACCCGAACACCCACAAAGAAATAGTGATGGAAATTGTGAAAAGAAATTTCGATAATTATATTAAAGTAATGTCGTTTAAAACATCGATATTGTGATGAACGAAAATCCATCAAAAGATATGGTAATACTGAGATACAAGGTGTTGACACCCAAAGTGCAGGTTACTTTTAGAAATAATGTATATGCTCATCATTATAAATTTGAACATCGTCTTCTACAGAATCAAAAGCGAAATCTTCTAAATAACAGCAGCTCTGTTTTTTAGACTATTTCGCTTTTGATTTCATAAGGACAAAGTGTAAATATGTGGCAAAAGTAGCAGCAGCAGCTTCTGTTCCACCTTTTAAATTAATTTTATTTTTTTGGTTTTAAAACCTTTTAATTGGAACAGCTGATTTTTTCAACAGGATCTATATAGTATTCTTGCGTAATTTACCTATAGAAATTAAAAAAAAATGTTGTCGGTGAAGTGGGTTAACAGACGATAATTTTACGTGATAACATCATAACTTTGTGTCACAAGTTGAACCTTTATGGTTCCGCCATACTCTCCACGAGGCGACAAAAGCACTGCAGCTGTAGCTAAAATCACATCGTATACGGCTTCTCAAGAAACTTCTGTAGCTAACTTTACATCGCTGACTTGTATACTTGTTTACGATGTGAAGTTAGCTACAGCTGCGGTGCTCGTGTCGCCTCGTGAATATTGTAGCGGCACCATTAGGCTGATCCTTGCTTCTATTCTAACGTTTGTTCCACGCTCTCGCTTGCACGCTCAGCTCAGGTGGAACGTTAAATGACAGGTCGGTGTTCATCGATTTATAAGACGTTATTCCGTCAAAATTAAACATCGGACAAGAATCCATCCATCCTTCAGCCATAGGACGTCCACTGCTGGAAATAGGCCTCTGCTTTGGATCTCCAATAAGACCAGTCAGTAGCAGCTTACATCTGGCATGATCCTGCGGTCTAAATGAGGTCATCCATCCACCTTTTGGCTGGACATCCTACGCTGCGCTTGCCGGTGCGCGTAAGTGGTCTCCACTCGAGAACTTTTCAACCCTACACTACAGGGCATCAGTCCTCCACGTTATGTGTCCTGCCCACCGTCATTTCAATTGGCTGATTCGCTGGGCTATGTCGGTAACTTTGGTTCTTCCACGAATCTCCTCATTCCTGATTCGATCTCGCAGAGAGACTCTAAGTATAGCCCTCTCCATAGCTCGTTGGTTTAGTAACAAGTTGGATCAAAATTCACTTTTCACTTATTTTATTGCCAAACCGACGTCTGAGCTATCGCATCAAATCCGGTGCCGATGTTCATCATTTTAAATAATTTTCATCGAATTTTAGTCGATGTTGTTCCATCCTTATTTTTTTTCTACGGAATCGCAGTAGTGTTGCCTACCTGAATTTATGGATAACAGTAGTGCTGTTTGTGTTCCCTAGTAGCAGACCGAGTTCGGACTGATAGGCCCTGTTCACGATCAGTCCAAACGAAGAGAATGTGGCCAATTAAGTGTATTTATGTTTAGACTTCATTTTTTCAGAAACATTGTTTGAAGATATAGGTAGAAAACAGAAATACTATGTATATAAAGATAATTAAACTAATACTAAAACTTAAACTTAAAAAAAAACACAATACAAAATAAAACCTAGTCTAAAAGCCCCTCGGCAGAGGGTAAAGTGAAACGTGGCCAGAATGCTGGCAGCATTGCCTCGCTGAATAGCAATACTCAGCTTTTGGGCGAAATAGATGCCAGCACTCTGGTCACGCGTCACCTCTACCAAACGCCTGGCCAGATCTTTGATGACAGATGATTTAGTTTAAAGGGAATCAAATAAGTTGTTTAACCATTTTTGACGCTAAAGCGTTCGTTATACCAACGATAAGTCGCCATTTCTAACGACGAAGTCGCAGACTCTTAACAACGAATGGATGTCATCCATTTGGCCTGATGGTGAATGGGGCCTATGAGTCCACTCTCTTTCACATTACTTTAGATGTCAATGTCAAATGTCATATGATTGCTGTTTTTCCTTATTCTGAGTATGATTGATATATTTATTTTTAGTCTATGGTATTCGTCGAACACATCACGATTTAGTTATTATTTCTGTGAGAAATTCGCGAGAAAATACAATAATTGCAGTGATTTTCCATTGCTAGCGGAACAATGGCTTTAACTGTGGATAAATTGATGAACGATGACAGGTAATTAACTCAAGACTACATACTAGCGTTTGCTAATTTTTTCAAGGGAAAGTTAGTATGTACTGTTCAGTGCATATTATTGTTTTTCACACTGTATTCTCCAGCATGATCTAAAACCGCTTTCCATTTTAGTCACTACCTGTTTGTTTATTTTGTTGGAACATTAGCTTGTACCAGATACATAAAACTTATGTACGTTAGCTGAAATTACTTGTTGTTCCGGTCTGGCTGCTCCTTAAGAGTAATACTGGCATAGTAAGTATAATTTATTAATGATAAGAGCCTCATTTTAATAATAAAACATACATTGTCTCCTCTATGAAACAATGTAGCATATAGATAGTGATGATAAACAAATCCAAACATTACTTATATCATGAGCATAGTACAGATACAACCAAACAAGTCAATATTTAGATAATATATTAGCACTTATGCATACTGGAGCAATTATGCCAGTGGCCCAGAGCCACGCTTGGTTATTTTAAGGGCTGGCTTGGGTAGATAATGGAGGGGGAACGCGAAACCCAATCCTTATGCAGCTGTTAAGTGAGCTTGACTCAGGATTGGATTATCCACAGCTTGTAGCTAACATAACAGCAGACATAGGTGATTGATGTGGCCTATAACATCATATAATAGTAATATTAACATACCTGCTTGTAGAAATAGAAATAAGCAACAAATTTGTACAGGCAAGTACAAAAGTCAAAAGATAAGACAAGTGTAAGTGTAGTTTAAAAGTTTAAAATTATAATTATGATTACGGACAAGTAAATTGATTCCCTTTGTGTGGAAGGAAGGAATATACTGTTTGGAAATTGGGGAATCCCCTGATTAAATTGCAATGGGATATTACTCAATACTCAATCATTTATTGCAACATACAATACCTATGTTTTATTTACAATTTGATTTACTCAAATCATGCTATGTAATTCAGGAACTTGACTTGGTTAGTCAAAATAAACCTGGGGGGCAATTCTGTTAACCAATCTCTTTACTGAAGTGATACATTCTTGAATCTCTTGAACTTGTTCTTGAACCTGTCTCGTTTTTCTGACAGTTTTGAGTTGTCGGAACTGTCAGAAAAACGAGACAGGTTCAAGAACGTGTCACCTTAGTAACGAGATCGGTTGACAGAATTGCCCCGCAGAACTGAAACAATTAAGAAACTTGTTTCGTTTTCAGTCTCCTTTAGTATGGATTTGTTGTTCACAACATTAATGACATAGTGGCTGAATGGTTGGCAGGCACATACAAAACACCTTGACAGAAAATATTTTCACACATAATCATGATACAATCCAGAAACAGAGGTTTTTATACACAATCATGATATAATAGAATGCTGAGTCAGAATTAAAGTCAAAAAAGCAACATGACTTAAATATAATTTGTCCGTCAGATAGACTATCACATATTTTTTAGGGTTCCGTACCCAAAGGGAAAAACGGGACCCTATTACTAAGACTTCGATGTCCGTCTGTCCGTCTGTCTGTTGTCTGTCTGTCTGTCACCGGGCTGTATCTCATTAACCATGATAGCTAGGCAGCTGAAATTTTCACAGATGATGTATTTCGGTTGCCGCTATAACAGCAAATACTAAAAACAAAATAAAATAAATATTTAAGGGGGGCTCCCATACAACAAACCTGAATTTTTAGACATTTTTCGCTCTATATTAATAATGGTACCAGGTAGATGCTTGAAATTTTCACAGAATATTTAGTTTTTTATTCCCTTCAATAATAAATAATAAAATTAAAATAAAATAAACATTTAAGGGGGGCTCCCATAGATTACGGAACCCTCCATGCGCGAGTCCGACTCGTACTCGGCCGATTATTCATTTGTTAATGAAACAAAAATAACATATAACCCTAAGTTCCACATGTTCTTGACCAAAGACAATGGTTGCCGTCCGATTCTATAATCATATAAGTGACTTTTCTTATCCTACACGATTAACGGCAACTACATTAAGCTCCTCAGTATGTAGGTCATAGTTTGTAAGTAGCTTCATTTCCTTGTACAAATGTCAATGATTTGCCATGCAAGTGCGATGTAGATAGATAGCTGGCTTAAACAAAATTTTAATGAGTAGTGGATGTTTACCAAAGACAGTTACAAAAAGGGAAGACAAGTGACATTCAAACATAATACCCATTAAGCATGGTTTTGGTATGGTTCGGGTCAGCCCGGCTTACGATGTTACCTTCCTGAATGACAAGGATGCAGATAGGCACCAACACATGCAGTGCAAGCGAAACAAGTACAAAACGAGTGAGTCCTGGACCCAGTTGAATAGAGCCAGATGTTGCGACTGAGTAACTTGTCTTCCCTTTTATGAAACTGTCAATGATGTTTACAGGTTCACAGGCGACAAAATCATACAGTTCGTGGTGTACGCGCCTCTAGGGCTGGCGCTGGCGGCGGTGCGCTGCGTACTGGCGCTGCTGCTGTGGCTAGCTGCCATTATTCTCCCGGACAAGTGGGCGCTCAGCCAGCTCCGCTCCACCCTCGCCTGCTGGACCTTTGGTGGGTTTTCCTTCCATATTCCTGCTTGAGTTAGTGATTTGTTTGTAACCTATGCTGTCCCACTCCTGGGCAAAGGTCTCAGGGTTTCCCCCATTTCCTTCCATGAGTCACGATACCTCGCAGCCTCTTGCCAACCTCTCTCGAATGAGTCAAGATCGACACGCTTGCGTTTCTTGCGTCGTCCATCAGGCATCCACTGCGTGACGATCCTGCCCCATTGGTCCGAGTGCATCCGCGCAACATGTCCCGCCCAATCCCAATTTAGATTGGTGGCTTTTCGGCCGACATCAACTACTCTTGTGATAGAGCACAGTGTGTTGTTGTGGACTCTGTAACCTTTAATTGGGGTAGTAACTAACTTCATCGACCTTCGATTCTGTCCCCAAGAATACTGGATAAAACCATTTTACCCACTTTTAGTGTCTATTGTCAATTTATGCTTTGTTTCCACAACGAGTCGGTAAATTGGAGGAAAGATAATTTGTCCCTTTGCCATGCTAGGGGTACTGGATTGCTATTGTCATACTGTCAGGCAGCTCTGCTGGGAGCTGCACTATAAACGCCAAAAAGAACGCAACTCAACTGCTTATAGTCTCATAGACTGCTTGCAAGATCAAAACACACAAAAAAAGGTTTTCAGTGATTTCGATAGTTATATTGGTTCTAATAATTATAAACTAAAATAATTATTTTTACTGGAGACTTCAATATGACAAAGAATAATCAAGGTTTCGTAGGTGAGCATGGAGTGGAACTGACTAACCTTACAATGACGATAGTTATCCAGTCTTCTTGAAGACAGGCTCGAAGGTCGACAAACTAGCCCAGTATCCTGCCAAAAGCGATAAACTATAATTATTTTTGCAAAAAATGGCATGACCGACTTCACCCGTGTACAAAATTCACGAATATTTCGCACGGATCGATGTAGCATTTTTCACATTACTGTTGATTTATCAAAAATGGCTTAGCCGATTGCAATAAAATTTAAATGGGACTAATTTCGAAGTATGTATACTCTTTCAAAAAAAAAATTGTAATCTACTACTAATTGTAATAAACTACTATGAAAAAAGTTATGCGTGGATATATATTTAAAAAAAACGCGTCGAATTGAGTACCTCCTCCAGTTCGTCGGTCAAAAAATCGATTAAAAGGTATACCTATGCAACAACTTGCAGGTGTGTACGCAAAGTTGAAAGGCAGCCGCGACCCTCGCTGCAGCGTGATGGTGGCCAACTACGTGTCCTGCCTCGACTCGCTCGCCGCGTCGCATTTACTTGGCACTATCAGTGTAAGTTATAAAACAAGATTCCATCCATCCATCAGCCATAAGAAGTCCACTGCTGGACATAGGCCTCCCCTATGGATCTCCAATAAGACCGGTTGGAAGGGGCTTGCATCCAGCGCGATCCTGCGGTCTTAAAAGCTCATCCGTCCACCTTGTGGGTGGACGTCCTACGCTGCGCTTGCCGGTACGTAGTCTCCACTCGAGAACTTTACGACCCCATCGGTCATCAGTCCTTCGCGCTATGTGCCCTGCCCATTGCCATTTCAACTTGCCAATCCGTTGGGCTATGTCGGTAACTTTGGTTCTTCTACGGATCTCCTCATTTAAAACAAGATTAAACTAAACATTTAAAAATCCTCAATGCTTCTTTACAGCTAATAAAAGAGCTGATAACTTTGAAACGGGTGAACCGTTTTCGATGAAACATATCTAAGATCACTCCCGACTAATTCACCATTCAAACAAAAAAACCGGACAAGTGCGAGTCAGGCTCGCACACAGAGGGTTCCGTATAAATCATGAAAATTGCACAAAATTGGGAACTAAGTTGTTAAAACCTCAAATCATAATCATCGTTTTTTTTTACTTTTCTCGTCATGCATCGTAAATCGCACATCGTAAAAAATTATTGGAAGCCTGTTTTATCTTGTACTTTCTGTTTTAGTTTGTATCTTTCATATACAATTCCCATATTCATATTTTCATATTCATATACAATTTGTATCTTTCATATCCCCACACTTGATTCACTTTGAAATAAGAGCCCTTTTTTTCCATAAAGGCCTTATTTTTTGTGATTTAATTAAAAATGTACAGTTTTCAGATTTATTCCTATAAGTAGGTGTACTCTAAGATAATGCTCCTTGCCAAATTTTATAATTGTAGGTTAAAAACCTACAACTATAAAATTTGACTTTCCGTTAAACGGAAAGTACCCTATAGATTTCGATTCCCTTGTGAGTGTTGATATATGAGTTTTTTTATGACAAAAAACGATCTATTTTTTTTCTACCATAACTGAGAAGCATGATTTTTTCACATCTAGACCGTAGATGTACGTATATGATGTTGATTCGTTCTCGAGATGAAAGATCTTGACAGACGGACAAGAAAGTGATCCTATTTGTAAGGGTTCTGTTTCTTCCTTTTGAGCTACGGAACCCTATAAAACGAAATCGGTTCATCCGTTCAGGAGCTACAATGCCACAGACGGACGTGATCAAACTTATAACACCCCGTTTTTGCGTCAGAGGTTAAAAATGAAACAAATTAATAGTGGAAACTAACATTTTTAATAGTTGATACATATAAGCACATAATATGATTTTGTTTTCAGCTAAGAAAATGGAAAGTACCACCATTTTTTGCATCGACTCTCGGCATAAGGAACGCAGCGCAATTTGCCAGAAAGTACGTATGGGAGTATTATTATACCTTATGTAAAATATAAGTCATTGATTCCAAGTACATAGAACATACATCAGGAAAATATAGCTAGTAATGTTATTGGAATAACAGTAGCACATTATTATTATGATATTGCTTATAATGAAGTAAGCACGCACTTCACAAAATAAATTCTACGTTGCTAGTACCATAATGGTACTAGCGAAGTATACATACATGAGTAGTACCATCAATGGTACTACTGACAGAAACCAACTAAACTGACATTTTATGAGACCTCAAGTTTATACGTGAAAGTTTGTTATTGATTTTTTTTTATATGATTGGGATAGTATCTCTTATTACACCGACACAGATATTACAATGTACAGAAAACAACAGAAGGTTAAACATGTGAATCAACCGGCGGTCTTATCACTATTAGTGATTTCTAATAGGCATCGGCAGGTACTAGGTCGCGGCCTCGCCTGCACCTGTCTGTGGGAAGCTTTAAGGTTCGCGCATCTTATGTCGGGTCACGTCGCAGCTCAAAAATCCGCTTAAATGTGCTTATATGTATTTTATATGAACCAACGCAAACTATGCGGGGGCGGAGTCCCTATATTGTACGGCACGTATTTGATGACACCAAATTGTACGGGCAGGAAAGCACGGCCCGTATTTCATGTCCCATGCCACCAATTATCAAGCTGTACAATACGTGTCGTACAATACTGGCCGGACATTATCAACTCGTGCAAATAATGTACAGCCCGTAATTTGCGACACAATAATGTATAGCATGATAAAACGTGTCCCGAAGAAAAGGACACAAAATATCATGCTGTACATTATTGTGTCGCAAAATACGGGCTGTACACTATTTGCACGAAGAATATTTGGTCCTATTGGTTGGTTTGTCAGCGACTTCTGTCAGTTCCACAGAGATATACTAAGCGCCACACAAGTCGGCGGATGAGAAGTTAGCCACAGATGACACCTTGACGTGATTCGCTAATAATTGCGCATGTGCGCACAATACCGACGCCGCGTGGCGTAGTCTTGAGCACGTTTGTAGGGAGCGTGCGGGAAGCATGAGGTTGGCGGGTGTGCCCCGGCGCGAGTCTCTCTGGCTCCCATACCTGCGTACTGCGCACACCTTTAAAGTATCCTAAACTCCTAATAAGGACAGGTTGTTTCTGGCGCTTCGCCGGCCGCTGCCGCGGCACGCTCGCTTCGCTCGCTCGGCTCACGCATTGTTGTCACTGTTCAAACCTAACCTAACCAACAGAGTCGAATTACCTTAAAGAACTCATACCTTGCCTTATAATAACCAAGGTCCAGGGACACAAAATATCAGGCTGTACAATATCGGGCTGTGCAATACTGTGCCGGACATTACCGACACAGGCCGATAATGTACGGCCTGTATTTCACAGCCCAATATTGCACAGCCTGATATTCCATGGCAAGTGACATAAATTATCATGCCGTACAATATCAGGCTGTACATTATCATGTCGTGAATTACTGGGTCGTACATTATTGGCTCCCCGGGGGCGCAGCAGGACGCATATTCCGCATTTCCATATTCATATTGCCGACATAATGTGCGCGAACCTTTAGGCGCTAGTATTTTTTCACGAAAAACTATGGATATCACGAACGCCTTTTTTACGAAAACTTTGTCACGAAAAACTTAACCACGAATAGACTTTATCACGAAAGCAACATCCGCCATCTTTAATTTCAAAATGGATGCCATTTTTGAAATCTACACCCCCAAAAGTTTGAAAATTAAACCCATGACGACTTTTTGCAAAAACTGCTGAAAAGCGCCAGAAACAACCTGTCCTTATTAGGAGTTTAGGATACTTTAAAGGTGTGCGCAGTACGCAGGTATGGGAGCCAGAGAGACTCGCGCCGGGGCACACCCGCCAACCTCATGCTTCCCGCACGCTCCCTACAAACGTGCTCAAGACTACGCCACGCGGCGTCGGTATTGTGCGCACATGCGCAATTATTAGCGAATCACGTCAAGGTGTCATCTGTGGCTAACTTCTCATCCGCCGACTTGTGTGGCGCTTAGTATATCTCTGTGGAACTGACAGAAGTCGCAGACAAACCAACCAATAGGACCAAATATTTTTTTAAATTAATTCCAAAATTGATGCCATTTTTAGGGTTCCGTACCCAAAGGGAAAAACGGGACCCTATTACTAAGACTTCGATGTCCGTCTGTCCGCCTGTCCGTCTGTCTGTCTGTCTGTCACGGGGCTGTATCTCATGAACCATGATAGCTAGGCAGCTGAAATTTTTACAGAAGATGTATTTATGTTGCCGCTATAACAACAAATACTAAAAACAAAATAAAATAAATATTTAAGGGGGGCTCTCATACAACAAACCTGAATTTTAAGTCGTTTTTCGCTCTATGTTAATAATGGTAACAGGTAGATGCTTGAAATTTTCACAGAATATTTAGTTTTATATTCACTTCAATAATAAATAATAAATAATAAAATTAAAATAAAATAAATATTAAAGGAGGGCTCCCATACAGTACGGAACCCTCCGTGCGCGAGTCGGACTCGTACTTGGCCGATTATTAAAATCTACATCCCCAAAAACCTATAAAACGACACCCATGACAACTTTTTGCAAAAAGTAACGTCCGCCATTTTGACTTACAAAATGGAAGCCATTTTTGAAATCTACACCCCCAAAAAATTTGATAATTACACCCATGACGACTTTTTGCAAAAACTGACGTCCGCCATCTTTAATTCCAAAATTGATGAAAAATGAACCTTTAGACTTCAATCCCCATGGTGGTTACAGGCAACATTTCGCCGAGTGCCCCAATAAGCCGGTGCTGCTGCAGCCCGAGGGAGGCCCCACCAACGGCAAGGGACTGCTCAAGTTCACCGACTGGCCCTTCCAACTCGGGAATAGAGTGCAACCCGTCGCTATCAGTAAGTACCTTACTTCTTCTTCTTCTTATCGAGTCGATTTTGCGTGCTAAAAATTTTATATTCCGGCTTTTAACCAAAAACTGGCCACCTCAATGGCGTTATCTGTTGCCTCATTTAGGTCCTGGGTGGTGCAGGACTTGCAGTACCTTACTAAATAAGTAAGTAAGTTTGTATAGGCCGGGTGGCTAGCCCTGGTGTAAGAGTTTGTAGGCCGCCTGAAGGCCTCTGACTTGGCTAAACGGTTAAAACAACAGTACCTGACTTAGACAACTTTATAATGAGTGTATCGACAAACTAGTAACTGTGCAGCTTATGGTAGGGCTACAGACGGCAAAAGACTGCTCTAGTTCTTCCAAGTCAGTAATCAGGTACTTTTAAAGTAGGTTTATAAGGGCTGGTTTTAATTAAATATTCAAGTTAACTGAATACTTATTAAATGACTAAGCGGTGAAAATATCAATATGGAACTATAGCATGGCATGGCACTAGTAATTTTATTCGAAAAGGAGAATTGATTGCATGTCCAACCAAAATAAACGTCCGACTTTTGGCAGGCTTTTAACATTTCGCAAATGAGCGAGCGCCGAGCGTGACCGAGCGCAGGCGAGTCTACTGTTAAAAACGAAGCCGATTTAGCCACCAACAGTTTTGAGGGCTTCGTACTATAGGCCGAATTATACAAGTCGGCGGATGTGAAGTTTGCTACAAGTGTGCTTACGTTAGGTACGCAATAAGCAAAAAAAAAAAAAATTTGTCCGTCAAATAGATTATTAAAAAATATTAGACATGTCACGACCCCAAACCTTGCATCTTTCAGACCGTCCCCTCGTGAGACACAAAATCCTATGTAGGGTTGTACGGCCTTTTTACCTAAAAGTCCGGCCAAACGGGCTGTCTGTCCGGCCAAACTGGCTGTCTGTCCGGCCAAACTACCTGTCTGTCCGGCCAAATTGGCCGTCTGTCCGGCTATTATGTATCTATTATGTTACTGTCCGGCTATTATGTTTCTATTATTACGATATATTCGTACTATGGGCCGAATCATACAAGTCGGCGGATGTGAAGTTTGCTACAAGTGTGCTTACCTATATAGGTACGCAAATACGCAATAAGCAAAAAAAAAAAAAAATTAGTCCGTCAAATAGATTAAAAAAATATTACACATGTCACGACCCCAAACCTTGCATCTTTCAGACCGTTCCCTCGTGAGACACAAAATCCTATGTAGGGTTGTACGGCCTTTTTACCTAAAAGTCCGGCCAAACTGGCTGTCTGTCCGCCAAACTGGCTGTCTGTCCGGCCAAATTAGCCGTCTGTCCGGCTAATATGTTTGGCGACCTGGCAATTCTGGCTATATATCGTAATGTATGCCTTTATTGTCCCACAGCGGCCGAGCGTCCGTTCACGGCGGTGACGGTCCATTCCCCGCACGACTCGCGCTCCCGGTTCCCGTGGTCGGACGCGCTCTGGTTCCTGCTGACGCCGGCCACTCGCGTCACCATCCGCGCGCTGCCGCCGCTCGAGAGGCACGACGACGATGACGACGCCTTCGCGCACAGGATACGGGCTACCATCGCCGAGGCGCTCGGGGTGAGTGCTGCTGATGGCTGGTGATGATGATGGATGGTGGTGATGATGATGTCGATAGATGCTGATGATCATAATGGGTGGTTATGACAATGGTGATGATATTGTTGCAGCTCGATGGAATGTTTTATATAAGTATAGCGTGATTAACTAGTTCGTGATTTAGAGGTTTTCCGTGACTTAGATAAATCACAATGTGTAGATATAATTTAGTATATAAGCTGTTGTTATTCGATAATAAGGTAGAATATAGTGAGATAGAGAAACAGATTCAGTCAGACTCTAGTGTCTTATTTTAATCCCTTTGATTCCCCGGCAAAATATGATGAGTGGTGATGCTGGTGGGCGGTGATGAAGATGATGATGGATGGTGATGATGATGATGATGATGCGTGGTGATGATGATGGGTGTTGGTGATGATGATGATGGGTGTTGATGATGATGACTGATGGTGATGATTATGATGGGCGGTGGTGGTGATGATGATGGGTGGTGGTCATGATGATAGGTGGTGATGAATGATAATATAATGGATGATTGTGGTTGATGACGGGGATGATGGTGGATGAAGATTAGTTTACAAATTTATAATAGTTTATAATAAAGTTCTCTTTTAATTAAAAGTAGACTAGCGACCCGCCCCGGCTTCGCACAGGTTTATTATACATATAAACCTTCCTCTTGAATCACTATCTATTAAAAAAAACCGCATCAAAATCCGTTGTGTAGTTTTAAAGATATAAGCATACATGGGGACATGGGGAAAGCGGAAGCGACTTTGTTTAATAATGTAGTGATGATTGTAATGTCGCCATTTTCACGGCAGGTGGAGATGACAGAGCACCGCTGGGAACAATTAAACCGCGCTGGTGGGAGCCGGCCACAGCCAGCCAGGGCTGACCTCTCCAGGCTCGCCGCGCAGGTCAAAGAAGTGCTGCCCAGGGTACCGCTGCAGGATATCATCAGGGATCTAGGTACGTTGGTCACATCAGGCGGTGAAGTAGGCATAAGTAAGAAGCGGCGGTAGGGGTCTAGGTACGTAGGTCGTTTTGGGAAATGACTCTTCAAACACTCAAGGTTGACCTCAGTATTCTGCCGACAGTACTGTTTCAGATATTTATCATGATCATTATTGTAGGTCGTCATGGATATTTAATTTTATCATTGCTTCATTGACAGTTTGGAGAACTGCTAGTGTCCGGAGAAGAAATTTTTCGCTTTAAGGTAATTGTGAAGTCCCAACTTGGCCATACAAAAACAGTAAGCTGTTCTACCTGATCTACCTCTAAATATAATCCGATTTTTCATGTAATCAGCACTTGAAAAGCTAGGTCTATATGTCTTAGTTTTTAAAGTTTTTAAATTAAAAAAAAAACCTTAAAGTTTTAATTATTAAGTCATATTTTTACGCAAAACTTTGGCTGAAAAGTATACAAATAATACAGAAACCAAAAACATTTCTGAAATAAATAAGACTTACGAGAGTGCAATATTTCTTACTCAAGCGATCGACAAACAAAAACCATGACATTTTGTTACAATTTAAGGGTTGAAAAGAGTTCTCCCGGAACGTAAATTTTATTAAAAATGTACCGCGATTTTTCTCGATGCTCTACAGAAAACGCGAAAACACTGGTCGATTCAGAATCCTCTTAATAAAATCTGATACTATTCGGATGTGTCAATAATATGTGTAACATTGAAATATATTTTTCCAGCCGTGACCCGCAGCGTGGACGTGACGATAACGAATTTCCTGGAAGGCGCCGTGCGGTACACGCCCGAGCCGGATGACGCGCCGCAGCCGGGGACTTCCCGCGCTTCCTCCGCGCCCAGGTACGTTATAACTTCCTAGAGGGAGTTGTGCGGTACACCCCCGAGCCGGACGACGCGCCGCAGCCGGGGACTTCCCGCGCTTCCTCCGCGCCCAGGTACGTTATAACTTCCTAGAGGGAGTTGTGCGGTACACCCCCGAGCCGGACGACGCGCCGCAGCCGGGGACTTCCCGCGCTTCCTCCGCGCCCAGGTACGTTATAACTTCCTAGAGGGAGTTGTGCGGTACACCCCCGAGCCGGACGACGCGCCGCAGCCGGGGACTTCCCGCGCTTCCTCCGCGCCCAGGTACGTTATAACTTCCTAGAGGGAGTTGTGCGGTACACCCCCGAGCCGGACGACGCGCCGCAGCCGGGGACTTCCCGCGCTTCCTCCGCGCCCAGGTACGTTATAACTTCCTAGAGGGAGTTGTGCGATACACCCCCGAGCCGGACGACGCGCCGCAGCCGGGGACTTCCCGCGCTTCCTCCGCGCCCAGGTACGTTATAACTTCCTAGAGGGAGTTGTGCGGTACACCCCCGAGCCGGACGACGCGCCGCAGCCGGGGACTTCCCGCGCTTCCTCCGCGCCCAGGTACGTTATAACTTCCTAGAGGGAGCCGGGCGGTACACCCCCGAGCCGGACGACGCGCCGCAGCCAGGGACTTCCCGCGCTTCCTCCGCGCCCAGGTACGTTATAACTTCCTAGAGGGAGTTGTGCGGTACACCCCCGAGCCGGACGACGAGCCGCAGCCGGGGACTTCCCGCGCTTCCTCCGCGCCCAGGTACGTTATAACTTCCTAGAGGGAGTTGTGCGGTACACCCCCGAGCCGGAAGACGCGCCGCAGCCGGGGACTTCCCGCGCTTCCTCCGCGCCCAGGTACGTTATAACTTCCTAGAGGGAGCCGTGCGGTACACCCCCGAGCCGGACGACGCGCCGCAGCCGGGGACTTCCCGCGCTTCCTCCGCGCCCAGGTACGTTATAACTTCCTAGAGGGAGCCGTGCGGTACACCCCCGAGCCGGACGACGAGCCGCAGCCGGGGACTTCCCGCGCTTCCTCCGCGCCCAAGTAAATAATTATTGATCCCAAAAAATTGCATAACCGACTTCAACCGTGTACGGAATTCGAATAGATCGCTCGGAACGATGTAGTAAATTTCACATTATTGTTTATCTATAAAAAATGGCTCAGCCGATTTCCATAAAATTTAAACCCTTTGAAGTATGATCTACCAAACAAATAAAGAATTATCTAAATCGGACCACTGTGTAGAAAACTATGCAGAACAAACATAAAAAAATATTTTCTCCGTTTCGTGGGTTAAAAGTAAAATGTGGCATGTCATTGCCATGAACGCTGCCGTGTGTTGGACGTGAATATGTTTACGTAAACAAAATGACTTCCAATGGCGAGGCTTCCCCCTCCACTCCCCGCGATCCGTCACAGTCCTCACTTGGCGTTATGAATTCGTTGATCTTTTAGCTATCTAACGGGGTAATTGAATTTAAGATGGACACGATAAATCTGAAGCTGCAACACTTAACTTTGTTCCCCGATTTTGTTATCATTCGTTTGCTATATTACAATTTCAAAGATGTATTTACGTCAAAAAACAGAAAATATCTATTTCACTCACATGCTACTAATTTATGAACCTATTTGGACGATTCTTTTTTTGTTTGGTAGTTCATACTTCTGAAATGTTTCCGTTTGAATTTTATCGAAATCGACAAAGTCGTTTCTTAAAAATCAACGATAATGTACAAATTACTATACTAAGCGCCACAGAATTCGGCGGATGAAAAGTTATGCGCAGAACGCTGCGCAAAAGTCGAAATATAGGTATACGCGGGAGCCAGAGAGACTCGCGCCGGGGCACACCCGCCCGCCAACCTCATGCCTCCCGCGCGCCCCCTACGCCCGTGCTCACCACTACCCCACGCGGTGTAGGCATTGTGCACACATGCGCATTAATTAGCGAATCACGGGGAAGTGTCATCTGCGGCTAACTTCTCATCCGCCGACTTGTGTGGCGCTTAGTATCGATGATACATCGATTCGTGCGAACTATCCGAATTCTGTAGACGAAGCGGTCGGTTATGCCACTTTTGACAAAAAATAGTTATTTTATAATGGATTTTTTTTTCAGATACGTAATCCCAGTGCCAACTGGAGTGTTCCCAAAAACGGCAAAAGAGCGACAACTTTCCTTCCAAGAGAAAAAAGCGCAGATGATCGCGGAAGCGAGACAGCGATATATCGAGAAACACAACCTGGACGTACTGAGCTGTTAACGACACGCCTGAGCCGTTTGGGATGCGATTCGAGGGGAATTGACCATAGTTTTGAGAGGGGTTTTGTGAATGTGAAAGTAATAATGTCCATTTCAATATGAGGCTTTCTGCGTACTAAAATTACTCATCTCGATTTAATCAATTTGACCCGGTTAAGTTCCGAGTGCAAACCATGTCTGTAGAAAAAAAAATAACGGGTTGCACTTAAGAAGTGCCGGCAGAAGTGAAAACTTGAACATTTATAAGTACTATCATATAAGTGGCAAAATACAATCAGACGCACACTGGCGTAAGCGCGAGCAGGATAACATTTTCGCCGCGCGGTAGAAAGAGAGGGGTATATTACTTCCTCTCTCTCCCTCCGTCTTACGAATTCTCGATCAGGGTCACGTGTCCTTACGCGGGTTTAACATTTTTTACCCATTCCAAAAAGTGCACAATGCCGTTAAACGAATTTTCACTTCAAAAAGCGCGCCCCCTAATAAAAGACTATAAAAAAACCTAATTTCTTCTGTTAAATCAAAAGATGTCAATACCCACTTTTCTTTTACTTACAAAGTTTTCAATCAATTCTGCTATATCAATAAAACCTTGATTTAAAATCAACTATTCTTTAATACATTATACATGGTGTTGTCGATAAATGCTTAATAGGGTTTTTGATAATTCAAATGTCCTCAACCTTGCAAATTTGCGAGTGAATGGCATCACTATCACTACATAGTATAAAACAAAGTCGCTTGCCGCTGTCTGTCCCCATGTATGCTTATATCTTTAAAACTACGCAACGGATTTTGATACGGTATTTTTAATAGATAGAGTGAATCAAGAGGAAGGTTTATATGTATAATACACCCGTGCGAAGCCGGGGCGGGTCGCTAGTTAAGATATAAACCTGCTTACAAAACTTCGCATTTAACGATGTACTAGCTGACCCGGTGAACTTCGTTTCAAGCAATATCTTTATAAATTATAGCCAATGTTATTCTGATGTATAAACCTTATTATTGCAAAGTTTCATCCGTTCAGTAGTTTTTGCGTGAAAGAGGAATAAATATCCATACATACAAACTTTCGCGTTTATAATATTAGTAGGATTTAATGACAATTTATGTTTTGTTATACCTACGGAGTAAATGTTCTTATATTTACTTAGGAATGTATTTTCACATTCTCAAAATACTTTAAAACTTGATATTTGGTCAAAAATGAAACAGCAATTGTTGATTCACAGATTGGTGGACGATGTCATCTGCATCTAGTACAAATACTATCGAAAAAAATGAAGTATAGGCTGAATAATTAAAGGCGGCGGATGTGAAGTTAGCTACAAGCTGCGCAATATTCAATCCTGACTGAAGCTTATACAAAGCCGATTGATTGATTGGATTGATTAGACTTGTAGCTAACTTCATTTCCGCCAACTTGTGTGACGCGGCCTGTAGCTAACTTCACGTCCGCTAAATTGTATGATTCGGACTATAGTTATGTATAAAATGACGTCTATTCTGATATACCTTTCACCAAACCTAAATTATTATATTCTTATTACACTAAACCAAAACTTTTGACTTTGTCATAATTAAATATGAACCATTTTAGTGCTTTCAAGTTTGAAAACCATACAACAAAATCGACGAAACAATAAATAACGGTTCATGAGATACAGCTTGGAGACGGACATACAGACAGACAGAGGGACGACGGAGTGTTAGTAATAGGGTCCCGTTTTTACCCTTTGGGTACGGAACCCTAAAAAGGTGAAAGAATAGGTTAATATTTTTAATTTAACCTTGAAGTGCATGTTGTTGCCAAAAGTCTACGATCCGATTGTTTTGTCGTTAATTATCTGTGGACTAAAACAAGTATCGGTAATACATAATTTAAAAAAAAAAATATTTTTGAAATTTTAAAAAAGCATTTAGAGGTTAAATTTGTTTTAACCGTCTTCCAAAAAGGAGAAGGTTCTATGTTCGTCTGTATGTATTTTTTTTGTGTATTTTCATCGTTAATTTCGACAGTTGTGAACCGAATCGAAATATTATTTTTTAGTTCGAAAACCCTTTCGAACTAAAAAATAATTTTCGGGAGTATGCCCATACTCCCGAGGCGGTCCCATTTAAATTTTACAGAAACGGCTGAGCCGGTTTTGAAAAATCAAATATATTGTAAACAATTCAAGCGAAATATCCGAATTTTGTACACGATGGAAGGCGGTTTTACCATTTTTTGCGAAAAATAATTATTTTCGATAGTTTTTGTGCTAGGTTTTTATTAAACGTGAGGTTATGATAGAATAACGAAACGGTGTGACGTCACAAGTTGAATGATAGTTACTACGGCGTCTGAATACGATCGATGGTGTTATCTATAGACTCATTGTAAAAACAAAAAAAAATATTTTTTTATTATCACTGGTACATGTTGCCACAGCATTAATACTATATTTTGATGTGATAACGATGAACGCTGGCTGCACGCACGAAAAAGTGTCACGTTCCGGCTGAGCCGAGCGTGCAAACGAGAGCGCGGGACAAGCGATAGAGAGGCACGATCGACCAAAGCGTTCGGGTCGTTTCAATAATGTTTTCTTTTGACGTTATCTTGTAAAATTACAACAAATAAATTTACAGACAACCTTTTTTTCACTATCTAGTACTGCTCTTTGTATTAATGCCCGTTTTTCTCTCATTTGTATTGAAAATGAAAAAATGTATGTACTAGCTGTGTCTTTGTTTGTTTTTTAAAGTTTTCTGTCTGCTATTCGTATTTTTTCTTCTATGTTGATTGGACAGGTGAAAAAAATCAGCTATTCCATACAAAAAGTTCGTGGAGCCTCGACAAAATGTATGGACAGCCATTTCGGGGTTGGTCTCATAGTGAAAGTTGGTCATATCGACGAGCATAAATAACTACACAGGGTTAACCAGAGCTAGTGTACTAAGCCGAAAGGAGGCGAATCAGACCTTCATTGTGAACAATTTTTGCTATAATCCATACAAAATTGTAACTCGGAATCGACAAAATTTATAAAACAGCTGATTTTTTTTTCTCAAATTCAGTGTTGGTTTCCCACAGTAAAAGTGGTTCATAATAATGATTGAATAACCTCCTTTCAGTTTGGTTCACCAGTTTTGGATAACCCTGTATTAGTTATTAATGCTGTGGTGAAATGTACACATTTTAATATTGTATGAAAGATCATAGAAATTACTCTAACTATGCATCGAAGGAATTAATTAATTATTTAGTGTTGTCAAATGTAATGTTAGTGCCTATAACACAGCAATTTTTAAATTAAATGTTAACTTTTATAAGCATTATAGCTACAATATAACACAATACTTTAAATAATCGCTTAAATACTGCTAGAGTGAGATAGCGTAACGTTTTATCCGTCGGTTAGAGTGAGAAAGATTACGATTTATTTAAAAAAGTAATAAATAGTGCTCTCAATTTCGATGTACACAAAAATTGAACCATTTTCTCTTGATTAAAATTGATGCTACATATCTGTAGCATCAATTTTACGAACATTCAATTTTACGATAATTCAGTTTTACGATATCTCGTAAAACTGAATTAAAAACAGGCGTTTTTTTATTCTTGTTTATTATTATTTAGAATTGTAAATAGATTGCTTCTGACTCAATTGACAAGGACGGGAAATTAATAAATGCGCTAGATAGAGCGAGATCTTTTCGAGCTAATTTGTAAATAAAATGTATGATATTTCTGCAGCGAGTCCCAGTTTTCTGCTAGGCTATTCTGAACGCACACAAAACGGCGCCGCAGGAGCCGATTCGCGCCATTAACTTTAGGCCGCTTACACCTTGTAAGTATTACTCGCGTAAGTGACTTACGTAATTAACTTACGATACATTTAGAAATGTCAACACTCTTTGTAAGTCGCTTATTGTAATTTCTTAATACAGCCGCACTAGCCCCGCAAGTTGATATTGCGATGGAACCTTGTCACAATAACAGCTGCGTGACGTCATCCGTCGCAAAAAAGTACAGATAAATTATACATTTAAATACAAATATCCCATAACCTAAGCTTATTTACTTTTTATTACATTTTTTTGCTATCTGTACTTTTTTGCGACGGATGACGTCACGCAGCTGTTATTGTGACAAGGTTCCATCGCAATATCAACTTGCGGGGCTAGTAAATCCGTTGACGACGTGCGGTTTTAAAATCGACGACTTGTCGACGTTCCATTTGACGCTTTCCTCTTTTGCAGTTTACCTTTTCTTTTAAAATAGCCGAGTCCAGTAGTAAAAGTGTTGCGTGGAAAAAGATAATTCTTTCAAGCATAATTAAAATTATCAATTTCACGAAACGCTATGGTACTTAACACGGCTATTCTAAAAGAAAAGGTGAACTGGAGAAGAGGAAAGCGTCAAATGGAACGTCAAAGGGTCGTCGATTTTAAAACCGTGGTTTTAAGCCGCCTACGACGGCGGTAACAGCAAAGGAACAAACGGCCTTAAAGTTGAAGACTTTTTGCACGTCAATCAGGGGCTTAAGTTGCATAAATCTTATAAGAGCAACTTAAAAGTGTTCTATTTGACGGAAATGCGGACAGGTGCACGGCTTAGCATACGATTTTATATAAGGATTATTTGTAGCTATTGCTTTTGCGTGGATTTTTGATTTTTGTGCTATGTCATAGGAACCTTTTATTTTTTTCGAAAAGTTGATTAAGCCATTCTCCAACCTTTGAACTATATCCATACCAAAAATCAAGTCGATGCTCTGATGAGTGACAAAGTAACAAACCAATAAACACTAGGATTTATAAATTTATTAGTAAGGATTGATAACTGCGACGCTTGCGGCTCCTGCGGTGCGAATAAGTACGCGTTCAGTATGAAATGGATGTAAACAGGTGCGTCGCACACCAAACTTAAAATTGATAAAAAAAAACACCAGCTAAGCTAGTTACATTGTAAAATAATCACTTTCATAGAATAATACAATTTTATTCTGTTTTATTATAAATATTATAATTAATTTTACTGTTATACCTAAATATTTTTAGTGATAACGATTTTTCATGGTATAGTTTTAATTTTTATTCAATTATCGCCACGTTTAAATATTCCATTTTATTTTGCGAATGGCTGCGAATTCATTAGTAATAACTCTAGGATGTAGCTGTGCTCGTCATTATGGTCAACTTTCACTATGGGACTAAACCCGAATTCACAAAAAATCGGCTATTTTTCCTACAAAAACTCGATATAAATGTATGGAACAGCTGATTTGGCCCCGCAGTAAAATTTGGTCCTAGAGTATTGCTAATGCATCTGCAGTCATTCAGTATATGTAAATAAAAACAATATTTATGATAAAAATCGCTACAATTTTACTGTATATTATTTTAATCAGTGATTAGGACAGATTTTCGGCAATTTTCGCCTTGTTTTAGTCACTTTCTAGCATAGGCATTACTTTTTAGTATCCTTACTAAAACTTACCTTCTTACTTTTTAGTATGCGTTAAAAAAAGCAAGTTTTTAAACTGTGTCGGTAACACAGTGCTTTTTTTATATTTCCCTCAAAATTTGACGACACGAAAAAGTGTTACAGTAAATCCTCTATTTTTATTTTGATGAATTAACATACCTATAAAAAATATGTTTATATTAAAGTCGCCAAAATTAGAAAATGAGACAATATAGTTAACGACAGCGACTGTGTATAAATCGCTTTGGAGTGATTATTTAGGGTTGCCATTTTTTTCTTATTCCTCTGTCCTATATTTTTTTCATATTACAATAAAGTATGTAAGTTCGTATAGGCCGGGTGGCTAGCCCTGGTGTCAGAGTTTTTAGGCCGCCTGAGGGCCTCTGACTTGGCTAAACGGTTAAAACAACCGGGACCTACAATTAAACGTGTCATCCGAGCCACGGTAGCGCTCAGTTGGAAAATCGAAAATGTTGGAATATTACAATAATGAATGTATTAAATAAATAACTTGTGAATAAATGTATGTAAACACATAAATAAACTTTCATTTCAAAACTTCTTTATATTCAGATATGAAAAAAATTTAGGACAGAGGAATAAGACACTGGCGGCCTCGAAGAATTACCCTTTGTAAAAAAGACTGAAACTTAGGGGTCTCTATACACGGTCCGTGGACCTCGTGTTCCACGTGTATATAAATATACAAGTTATAACCCGGTCAGAATATCTGTGCACCTCTCTGGAATGCGGCGCCTCTCCCGCTTCCCTTGTCACCTCTCCGCGCTCTCCCCGGTGCGACAGTACGGTTAGCATCTTCGTTGCCGATACACGTCCCGATAATAATTTACGTCCGGACGGTATACTAGACGTCCGGTAATGTATATACGTCCCGATAATTCGATATGACGTCACGAAGTCAGGTGCACAGATATTGTGACCGGGTTGTATATATTATGTGAAGCTATAAGGGTGGGTATAATTATATACGTCTGAGTCCCTGCTCTTAGCAAAGCAACACCTAGAGACCCTAAATGCAATGTTTCAGTAGTTTTCGCAATAATATATATAACTCAAATATAAGTATTTTTGAGGGTAGTTTTAAGATTTTTGTGTTCATCCACAGCACAGAAGCATATTGCACTGTACGGTAGACTAAAGCTAGCTAAAATATTTTTGTAAATTGTTACAGAACATTCATGTATTCCGCATTCTAGGTTACATAGAAATGTGATAGAGGTCAAATCAAACTCCTTGGCGTCTGTGAAGTTAGCTACAAGCTACGCAAAGCCCAATCCACTGAACTTCAGTCAGGATTGGGTTGATTCGAACTATACTTCGTTGAAAAGTTAGACGTTTCAGAGTTGGTCACATAAAGAAATTCCTTTTGGCTTATTATGATCTTCCTATGTAACCTTGTGTAGGAATTAACCTAGAAGGTAATAGATCTCAATGATTGCAAATTCTCGGGCTGTTTTTGGTGCTTTTGAATGGAAGCAATCGCGTTTTGCTACTTTATGAAAATACCTTTGTCTTTCAACTTGGGTTTTGGTCTGCTGGATTTAATTCTGACTTGCGCTATCACCATACAGACATAAACTATTCTGCTTTTTCTTTCTCGGATAAGGTTGACACTGCATCGAAAAAGAAACTGTTTGTAACTTCTATTACTTAGTATTACTTAGTTAGTACTTAGTATACAAAGGGCACAGACCCTGGAGTCTGTGGATCATTAAATTTAAATTAAAAAAACAACTTTTATTTGCAAAGATAGTTTAAAAGTTAGAAATAATACAGTACAGGCCGAATCATACAAGTCGGCGGATGTGAAGTTAGCCACAAGCTGCGCAATATCCAATCCTGACTGAAGCTCACATAAAGCTGCGCGTTGGTTGGATATTGCGCAGCTTGTAGCTAATTTCACATCCGCCGACTTGTATGATTCGTCCTATAATGAACTGTATCCCAACTAAAAACGTTTACCTAGATTTGGACTCGAAATATTTGAGAAAAACATGTGTTATACGCTTTAGTCATTTATTTTATTTATTAGTATTGTACTGTATCTAACTTGACTAGTGCCTACCTAAATCCAGTTTTTTCATGCGCAGAAATAAATAATTTGCTTCCTTCGCTAAGCCCGAAAACTGCCCATTAGTTCGTCCAGAGCCCTACAAGGCAAGTGTATAAATTATTGTACATAGGATTATTGTGAGATACTAATATTTTTGAGTACCTATGTCCTAAGAGATGGAGTAACGAATAAAGCAGAAATCGTGAATTAAGAGCGCTTCACATATAGGCGTTTTTGTCGCGCGACTGTAACTGACAGTGTGCTTCTAAGTCGCGACTCGTGTCCATAATTTATGATGCAGCTGCAGCGCGACAGAAGCGCGACTGCAGCGCTGTCAGCTAGCGGTGGCAGATAAGCTACGTGGTCGCGTTCCAGTGATGTTCCTGATACGGCTTTAGCCGTATTGTACGGCATTCAGGCTCCGAAAAAAGGCAAATACGGCTCGTTTTTTTATTAATTTTCTCCATACATTTTCACTAAAATACGGCTTTTTTGAGGTTGGCATTCGGCACTGTAAAATTTACTTGGAACAACACTGTCGCGTTCGATCAGTCGGCGTTAGATCAGTGTTACGAGCACATGTGAATTGAGTAGCAAGTTGCAAATTATCTTGTCGCGTCTGTGAAACGCGGCTGTTGCTAGCGACGGCGTCGCGACTTAGCTGCGATACAGCAGCTGCACTGTGAAGGGATTCGTTGTGCAGCGCTACAGACGCGCGACAAAAGCGCCCATATGTGAAAGCGCTCTTAAGCTATGTTCAAATGCCACACTAATACCTGCGATAATTTGCCCTATAATAATCGTGTTGTCTTGCTTTCACATGTGGTTGAAGCATAACTATGTGATATGACGAGTCATAATTGACTTCATTTCATGTCAAATCACTGCGAAAAAATGATCTGGGTATCTATAATTGACTTTGAACGGGTTAGAACCTCGTTCGAACGTATACGATACTTTGACAGATTGTATGCAGTATCCGCAAAGTTCTGTACTCGTCCTAGCTATTCTCCATACAATTTGTCAAAGTTCCGTATACGTTTATCACAGCAGTTTGAAGATACAGAAAGTTCACTCTGACTTTCTACAAAATGGAACAGGGGATCTATAATGGAATTAACTTTATGTATCTAATTGCGATTTTGGTGTTCATTCCTTAGTACCAGGAAATCAAGTTGGTATTATATACGTTGGTAGTAATGATAAGCACTTCGAAAATTTAGCGCTTGCGTAAGAGGCGGGCTAGTTCAGTTGGGAGAGCGTCGGGCTAGTGATCCGAAGGGGCAGGTTCAAAACCTGCGTTCGCTTCAGATTTTTGAAATGCTTATCACAAAGATAACTCTGTGAAAGGAAATCAAAATGTTAAGTACAGTGATTTTCTATATTATGTTCGTCATCCATGAATACACTGTAAATATAACCTTAGATCGCGGTCTGCTTAATTCGCTACTCCATTCTATTTAGTTGTTAGTTTGCCAGAAGGCTTCCTTACGTAGATATTTTATTAAGTTTGTAATTGTAACGGGATGATTAAATAAAACATTGTTTCAAAAATTACACTGATTTTATTTAAATACACCAGTATTTACAATATTGTAACAATATTTTTCATCTTAGAATCTAGATTTGAAACTGTAAAGAAAAAGGTATCAATAGCTTGAAAAATAAATAATATTCAATCACACTAGTCCCAGGAGTAGTAACTAATTGTTGTATCAGTTCTCATAGTAATTATTTACCCTGACCAATCCTATGAAAACTAGAAGTTTGTTATTTTCGTTCGATTACAAGAAGTCATTGTTGATATTTGGATAATTTAAGGTGAACCTTTGTATTTCCTCCTGTAAATTGCAACAAAACCTAGCTTTACCGTACGAAAAAAATCATTGACTAAAATTGTACAATGAAAAATGGAACTTAGGAAACGGATTTGAAATAAGTTCGTCGTCTAGTCTAAAGATACAGTCGGCATAGGGGAGATCTGTGTTCAGCAGTGGAAGTTCTATGCTATGGCTGACGGGAGATGCTAACTGCCTGGGAATGGGAATAGCCTACTGCATTGGCCTGTCTTCGTCTGTAAAAGACGTCCTACGTGTGGCGCGGGGTGGCGAAGCTGGTTATGGCTATATCCTGCTTTTCAAGAACTTCATCTCTATCCTTCCAATTGACGTCTTATTACGGTTGATGAGGAATTGAGGATATATCGCCGTTATAGAGGACGGGGGGTGTGGAGGGTGACGTCCACACTAAGGATCCTGCAATTGGTGTTCCTACCGGGTTGGTGTTGAGTTCGAGGATAGCTATCAGATACAGATTGGTTTTTGTATTGGTACATGAGGTTCATCCGCCGCGAATTAACTAGTTTTAACTTTTAGTTTGCGAAAAATGATTTAAATTCATATTGCCATATAATTGGTCATTGAGGAAGAGGAGGTAAAAAATAGCCAAAATAGTAGTCTTTATGGTATGGGTACGTTCCCTTAGTCGCTACGATGGTTATAGTCCGAGTCTGGCGGGCGTGCGGCGCGGGGTGGCGAGGCCTGGTGTAGCGATCTCTTGCTTCACGGGAACTTCTTCGTCTCTTTTTTTCTTCTCCTCCGCCATCTTCTTCTCCGCTTCTTTCATCTCTTCTTCCATTCTCTGCACGTGGACGGCGGCCTCCTTGCGCTTGTCGCGGTTCGATCTGGAATAGACAACGGTGTTGAAATGAATAAGTTATACAAAAATCCTATGGCAGATTATCCACCAACCCGCGGTGGGCCAGCGTGGTGGATATGACCCAATCACTTTGTATATTAGCTATATGAGGTATGACTTATCCAGAAGTACAAATCACGACATATAAAAGAAAGTCGCTATTTCTGTCTGCTCGTCTGTATATTCGCTTATATCTTCCAAACTATCAACATGTTCGAATGCGGTTTTCACTATCTTTCAGAGTGTTTCAATGAGAAGGTTTGCAGCTATAACAATCATACCTGGGAGAAGTCGGGACGGGCAGCTAGTCTAATAGTAAAGAAATGAGTCAAACAGACATGTAAAGATAACTTAGATACTCACTTACCAGTGTCTGATAGAAAACAATCCTATAACAGATACATTAACCTTACAAATCAGTGTGAGAAACGAGTATTTACAAAATAGTAACTTGTCAATTTCTTCTACTGCCGACAACGATGACTATCCATTGCCTTCACACTTTGTGTAACAGGACCCTTTCAGTCCTTCCCCTTAGATTGAGGGTCCATTGCGTCGTTTCATATTAGGTACAAGTAGAATGCTATAAGAGGTGTGGCTTATCTAAGGATACAAAGCTAATAACAAACAATGAGCTAAACACAAATATCCTACAAATATCTCATCTTCTATACTCTCATGGTTCACCACGTAGTCGGGATTCGAGCAGAGGCCGAATAACGCAGAAATGGATGTAGGTGACCATTTAAGATACTCACTTGCTAGTCTCTTTGCATATGTTCCCATGACGTCATCATCAACTTATACATTACATAGTCAAGACTGAACGAAGACTAGACCAAACCGAACTATAGTCGGGTGCAAGCAAATCACCATTATTAGGAAACGAACTGAAAACTGGCGAAGACGCAATTTGCATTCAACTAGATCGAACCTATAAACCAGCGTGCGCGAGCGAAACGAGTAATTATAAAATACTAAATTGACAAATTCATTTGGCGAGACTTCACATAGTATATGACAGAAATCTATAATAGGTGTGACTATTTCAGGGGCAAAAATCTAATAATAAACAATGAGCTAAACTAATATATACTCACTTGCCAGTCTCTTTAACAGAGGAGAACATGGGCCCAAGCTCGGCCAGCCAGCGGCCGTCCACCGCCGTCACGCAGTGCATGTACTCCCGTGACGTCATCATCAACTCGTGGTACACCACGTAGTACGGACTCGAGCCGAGGTCAAACAAGGCAGAAGTGGGAAATAGGTGACAAGATACTCACTTGATACTCAAAAATATTGGGCCAAGCTTGTCACATTGTGTATCTTCCCGTGACGTGATCATCAATTCATGATACAATACAGTCAAGACTGAAGACTAGTCTAAACAGAACTAAAATCGGGTGCAAGAAAAATAACATTGTTTAACGTAGTTTGGATTCGATTCAATTGACCCTATAAATCTGGCATAAGCAATACGAGTAATAAAATACTAATTTCTTTTGGCGGTCTCGCCAAAAGAATCTCACAAATTCACACAGAGGCCAAATAACGCAGAAGTGGGATGTAGGTGACAAGATACTCACTTGCCAGTCTCCTTGACAGAGAAGAACATGGGTCCAAGCTCGGCCAACCAGCGGCCGTCCACCGCCGTCACGCAGTGCATGTACTCCCGTGACGTCATCATCAGCTCGTGGTACACCACGTAGTCGGGACTGGACCCGAGGCCGAATAGCGCAGAAGTGGGATGCAGATGGCACGGCATTCCTGTACGACAGTTGACGTACTCGCCGATGCCTTTTAGGCGAGCTGCTTGTTGGAAATACGCTGTAAGGGAAGAAAACGTTGGAATCAGTTCACTGTAATATAGAGCTATCCAGACTGTAATAAAGCCTATTTATTTAGAGTGGACAAAAAAAGTAAGTAGCTGCTCCCTCGAGAGAAAATTTATATTTATAGCTACGTCAATAGGTGCGTTCGGATAGCCTACTGATGGCAATTTTAACAGTTAAAAACGCCAACAACGACCACATTCAGCGTTTGATCGCCCTGTGCCATAGATTAATTATAGTAAACATACTACTATACTACTATAGTATGCCTGTGCTAAGCCGAAAGGGGGTGATGCATACAATCATACTTGTTTGTTTTAAAAACCAACCTGAGCAGATACACTTGCGCACGGTGTCCCAGTCCGTCCCGCAGGAAACGAGCGGCAGCCGCTGTTGCTGCATGATGTCCCGCAGCTGTTGTCTCACTTCCCGCACTTTTCTCATCGCTTTCCCGTGGACGAAGTGCTCAGTGCACCATTGGCTTGAATAGCTGAAAAAAATCATATTCTAACATTATTTTCACTGGAGTTTCCAATGAGTTATTGTCAAGGAAATTTGAAATGAACGAGATAATGTATACTTAGAAGCTAATTATACAAAATGCAAAAAAGTATAATACGGCAGCAGGTGATGATACCCATCCGACAGTGGTAATCATGGTTGGTTCCGCTAGTAGCCGCGTAGATGAGGGCGCTGCATATAGCGAAGTTAGTCTGTACACACAAACTTTTTGTCGGGGTACAAAATTCGATGGCAAATGTGAATTCATCAATTCTTCATACGGATTACACAGTATTCTGATACTGTCTCATGTGCGAATTGGTTCAAAGAACTTAATACTCCATCGTTGAAAAAAGGTATCCGATAAAACGGAGACCATGTGAACCTGTGAACCGGCAGTTAAGGTTAGTGTGGTGGATGAGTGCTCAATTACCTTTTGTAAGTAGTCCTATGAACAGCTATGGGTGGTTAAAATGCACAATAGTAGCTATAAAGCCACACTTTGGCTATGTTGGCTACAACAAATGACAGTCTTGGCAAAGAATATATAATAATACTGTCTTGGTTCCAACACACCAATGTGTTGATCGGTGTTCATCTATATTGATCAGTCCAAGATCGATGGCTGTGTTGGTACTAAGATTAAAACGTGTAGCCAAGATAGCCGATTAGTGGCCTCTGTGTAATGTAGTAAAAACTGACTTCCTTGCGGACGGTAGAACACCGACGGTACCGTCAGCAGCGACACTGGCAGTAATACTGACTTGTTAGCCTTCCACTGGTTGTAGAGATGCAGCAGCGTGAGATGGTCAGACTCCGGCACCTGGAACTTCTCCTTCACGGCGTCGGCTTCCTCCTCGCGCCCTTGCGGACGGTAGAACACCGACGGTACCGACAGCATCGACACTGGAAACAAGTAAATGTCAACCGAGTTAGACAGTTAACAGTGCGTTCCTACGATGATCCCGATGTCTTTTAGAAAAACATTTAGAGCAGCAATCGTGATGATTTCGGTGGTAATTTCTACATAGCCTGGCGCTAATGGAATCAGATATCCCTTAAAAATTAGTTGCGATCAAGAACAAAATCGGCCAAGTGCGAGTCGGACTCGCGCACGAAGGGTTCCGTACCGTATTGCAGCCCCCATGGCCCTTGCCGTTAATAATAGCGAGCAAAAAAACTCCTGAAAAACCACGTTTGTAGTATGGGAAATATTAATCTAATTCTGTTTTTAGTAGGTATTTGTTGTTATGGCAGCAACAAATACATCATCTGTGAAAATTTCATCTGTCTAGCTATCATGGTTCATAAAATAAAGCCTGGTGAAAGACAGACGGACATCAGAGTCTTAATAATAGGGTCCCGTTTTTACCCTTTGGGTACGGAACCCTAAAAATGATAAAAAATAGTAGAAGTATCACTGCTGGACATAAAACTGCTGCTGCTGGAAGCCTCCCCTTTCTATTTCCAGCCTACCATTATCAATTCAGTTGAAGGCGTAGATCCAGCGTTACATTCCTGCGGTTTCAGTCTTGGCGCTGCTGGTTACATGTTCTCTTGTATTTATACACACGGAGAGTATCAGTTATAGCGTAGTTGAAAAATGGAAGCACCAAACTGTTGACTGCCTCGGTGTCTCAGTGGTTAGTGTCCTTGATTTCTAGGCCAAAAAGGCGTGGTTTAGATTCTCACCCAGAGCAAGCATTTATGTGACGAATATAGATGTTTGCTCTGGGCCTGGATGTTATTTACTCGAAGTGAGTATACAAAAAATATGTATGTGTAATGTCTATTGTAGAAAGTATGTGTAGTATTGTATTAGTCTCTGGCAGCCATATCACAAGCTTTGATACCTGATTTTACCCAGAGACCGTGTGTAAAATGTCCACTAATATTTATTATTTACTAGCTTTTACCCGCGGCTTCGCCCGCGTTATATTTTGATTTTGGCTAATGTTTATGTTGGCTGCGAAACCTAACCTAAGCGACAAACATCAAAATAGGTACCTTAGAGGAATGCTTTTGTTGGTTAAGTTACGGTTGGAGTGTATATACAACCCCCCTGTGTATTCCCGCCTTGTCGTGGCGGGGGAGGTCTAAGGCAGCTGAAAAGGCGGCGCTCGAAGTCTCCCTCTTCTTTGGGTCTTTCCCGCAAGGCAGCTTAGAGGTCGGCACTCGTAGTGCAGCTGCTTTTAACTAAAGCAGCTGAGAGGATGGCCGGTAGGTTGCCTGCCTTACGAGGAGTGTTGCTTCTGAGGCGGGCTGCAGTGCCGCTCTTGCGAGGATTAGGGGCCGCGGTGGGATGGAACTGGTTGTGTGGGTGCCGCCACCTACCCTACCTTCCGCTAGGCCGTCAACCTGTTGGAAGACGCAGTGGGGCTGCAGGGGAAGAGAAGTGTCGGTATCGCGATGGCCGTTCTCACTGCCTTTTGCAGTTGAAGAGGCAGGCGCTGGGCTACTATGACTGACCCGTTGCACTGGGATCAGGACGTTGGAATGCTGTCCGACGCTCAGTGCTGGTTACTCCCGAGTGGTGGATGACGATGTGTCTTGTGCTCCGAAACACACCGTCATTATGGCGGGAGCGCAAGCTCCGTTATGGAGCCCGAGTCTGGGCTAGCGCTGTTGAGTGCCGCGAAGGAGTGCGAAAAATGTAGGAACGTCCTAAACTTGAAATGACAGGTTATTTCTGGCGCTTAGACGGCTGCTACCGCGGCCCGCTCGCTTACTTTTCATCCTATCCTACGGGAACTGTTAAAGTTTTTGGGATAAAAAGTGGCCTTTGTCACTTTTCGTCTTTCAAACTATATTCATGCAATAAGTCAAGGTTTTCCGTTGCTCCGTTGCTGAGAAAAAGTTATTGTCTTATCCTACGGGAACCGCAATTTTTTCGGTAAGGAAAGTATCCTATGTCACTTTCCGTCTTCCAAACTATGCCCACCCCAAAAATCAAGTCAATCCGTTGCTCCATTGCTGAGAAACAGTTATTGTCCTATCCCATGGGAATCACGAATTTTCTCGGGATACAAAAGTATCCTGTTATCACTTTATGTCTTTTAAACCATAGGTATCCATACCAAAAATCAATTCAATCTTTTGCTCCGTTGCTGCGTCAAAGAGGAACAAACCAACAAACTTTTCGGATTGATAATACTAAAGTATGATGATTCTGTACCATAAAGGTAGAATAAAGAAACATGTTAAACCTCTAATGAAAGAACATTTAAAAATATTTTTAATGTCAGACAAAATGACGGCCTGTTATTAAACGTCATAGTAACATGTGGCATGCAGAGGGAATAAAACATTTTATCCAATTTTAATGTCAGTTGTCATTTTCAATCTATACTTTATTTCCTCTTCAAGGGGATATAATGGTGGAAAAACAATTTATCCCCTTGCCATGCTACCTGTGATTTATAAAAGTCTGCAGACAATGTCACCTGTCATCTAATTACGTTTCGATGTGACGTTTCGTTAAGTGTCATAGAGGAATTAATCACTTAGCGTCTTTGTGATAGTGGCGACAGTTTTGCTTTCGATAGTTTTTGTCCTGTCCTACAGGAACTATGCAATTTTTTGCTTAACGTCTAATGATTAGCATCTAAAATTCGACGCGCTTGGTTTTGCTCTTGAGTCTCAGCAGTTCTTTGCGTTGCGTGATGCTCGGCATCTAAAAGTCGCTGCGCTTGACTTTCTCCTTAAGTCTCAGCAGCTCTCTGAGCTGCGTGACGCTCAGCATCTAAAATTCGACGTGCTTGGTTTTTTGCCCTTGAGTCTCAGCAGTTCTTTGCGCTGCGTGATGCTCAGCATCTAAAAGTCGCCGCGCTTGACTTTCAACTTCAGTCTTAGCAGCTCTCTGAGCTGCGTGACGCTCAGCATCTAAAATTCGACGCGCTTGGTTTCGCTGTTGAGTCTCAGCAGCTCTCTGAGATGCGTGGCGCTCGGCATCTAATGACAAACGCATTTAAGTGTGCTCTTCAGACTCTTGGCTTCTAGCAATTTTCTTTACGCGAGCTCCGCTAGAACTACGCGCTAGATTCGATTTGCGTTTTGTAGGCATACCTATTAGAATGAAAACTACGTAATTAAACTGAAAAAATACATGTAACCTTCTCTAAATTTTACAGGAAAAGATTGATTGACTTTGACATTTGCAACTCGAGCAGCCTTGAATGGGCATTGGGCATAGAGAATGTAATTTGGAAAGTCAAGATGCAAATTACCATTTGTCATGGTAGAAAATAAGTTTTTTTGTTCTAAGATTCTAGCCAATGCGTTTTCATCCCCCGTTTTCAACCCTTTAAAACTATTTTTTCGAATCAAAAAGTAGCCTATGTCCTTTCTCAGGTTCTAGACTATCTGTGTACCAAATTTCATTCAAATCGGTTCAGTAGTTTTAGCGTGAAAGCGCGACAGACAGACAGACAGACAGAGTTACTTTCGCATTTATAATATTAAGTAAGGAGTAAGGATTTAATTTTTATCATCTGACATAAGGCTTCTTATAGAGAGAGAAGGGAAGTAGTACAAATTGGACGTTGTACAAATTCATAGGGGCTAGGATCTAACATACCTAGAGTTCACACTCACCATCATTAAGCACTCCAGCGCTGCAGCCCATCTCTGGGCTAATATTTAACATATGACATTGCAGTATGTTCAAGGTAAATGCCATTAACCGGCCCTGTTTAACGCATCCAGGATATATAACTGATACAAACGAAGAGGTCACACAATCTTCGAATACTTGACGTCTAATCAGACTTGGATCCGTCGAAGCCAGGATCCAAAATTCGTCTATTCTGATAGTATGTGTGACCTCTCGCACTACGAAAATAAATTTACAAATGAGTACCCTCATTTACGGTTACACAAGAATAAAATTTACAAGACTCGGCTCCGATAATAAGCAAGTCGGCGCTGCAGCCCATCTCTGGGCTAACGATCAGCATGTGACACTGCTGTCGACCCAGTGGAGTTAACGCGCCTGTACCGTCTAGCGCACCTAGGATAAATAGCTATAACGTGGAGTTTACACCATCACCGAAGATTTGCCTACAAAAATGAGAGAAGACTCACCGATTATGAGCACTTCAGCACTGCAGCCCATCTCTGGGCTAACGATCAGCATGTGACACTGCGGGGGATCCAGGGGGAACTCCGCCATCTGTCGACCCAGCGGGGTGAGAGCCCCCGTGCCGTCCAGCGCGCCCAGGATCCATAGCTGGTACATGGAGTTTAGGATCGTGTCCTGGAAAAGCAAAATGTCATAAGTTATACATTTGTACATTAGATTAGCTTTTATCCCGGTATAAGGTTGTCAATTTGGCCTCCTTTGTCCGACTCCATTCTTCGTCTTGGAAAAGACGCGTTAAGTAACTCTATAACGACTGACGTATCTGTGGAGTGACTGTGGTGTAATGCCTCTGAGTATAGAACCGAAACGTAAAAGTCTGCGGATGTGAAGTTAGCAACACGATGCGAAATACCCAATCAACGCGCAGCTTTATGTAAGCTTCAGTCAGGATTGGATATTGCGCAGCTTGTAGCTAACTTCACAACCGACGTCTAGTATGATTCAGCCTATACCTACATTATTTTTTCTTAAATACACTCACTTGAGCTGGTAGGTCCATAAAATGAAACGCCAAAATATCCTCGACTCCCAAAGACTTGAGCAGCAGCACTGTATTGGCCAGGTTAGTGCGCTATATCTCAAGCACTGTAGCAGCCAAAGTTCATGCGTAATTTGCCTCTGATTACAATAACATTAAGTATTTCAATACTCACTTTTGGTGGTGAATCCTTAAAATGAAACGCCAAAAGATCCTCAATCTCCAAAGACTTTAAGCAACAGCACAATATTTTTTAAATCACTCACCTGAGACCGCGGATCCACGATGTGAAAAGCCAAAAGATCCTCGACTCCCAGAGACTTAGCAGCAGCACCGTATTGGCCAGGTTAGTGCGCTGTATTTCAGGCACGGTGGCGGCCAACAGTTCGTGCGTGTATTTCCTCTGAGTATAGAGACTATTAGAGACGTAAGCACTGACCTGAGGCGGCGGGTCCATGAAGTGAAACGCCAAAAGATCCTCAACTCCCAGAGACTTGAGCAGCAGCACCGTATTGGCCAGGTTAGTGCGCTGTATTTCAGGCACGGTGGCGGCCAACAGTTCGTGCGTGTATTTCCTCTGAGTATAGAGACTATTAGAGACGTAAGCACTGACCTGAGGCGGCGGGTCCATGAAGTGAAACGCCAAAAGATCCTCAACTCCCAGAGACTTGAGCAGCAGCACCGTATTGGCCAGGTTAGTGCGCTGTATTTCAGGCACGGTGGCGGCCAACAGTTCGTGCGTGTATTTCCTCTGAGTATAGAGACTATTAGAGACGTAAGCACTGACCTGAGGCGGCGGGTCCATGAAGTGAAACGCCAAAAGATCCTCAACTCCCAGAGACTTGAGCAGCAGCACCGTATTGGCCAGGTTAGTGCGCTGTATTTCAGGCACGGTGGCGGCCAACAGTTCGTGCGTGTATTTCCTCTGAGTATAGAGACTATTAGAGACGTAAGCACTGACCTGAGGCGGCGGGTCCATGAAGTGAAACGCCAAAAGATCCTCAACTCCCAGAGACTTGAGCAGCAGCACCGTATTGGCCAGGTTAGTGCGCTGTATTTCAGGCACGGTGGCGGCCAACAGTTCGTGCGTGTATTTCCTCTGAGTATAGAGACTATTAGAGACGTAAGCACTGACCTGAGGCGGCGGGTCCATGAAGTGAAACGCCAAAAGATCCTCAACTCCCAGAGACTTGAGCAGCAGCACAGTATTGGCCAGGTTGGTGCGCTGTATCTCTGGCACAGTGGCTGCCAACAGTTCGTGCGTGTATTGTCGTTGAGTGTAGAGACAGAAGGCTTTGCCAGGCCCGGTGCGGCCGGCGCGCCCGGCCCGCTGCCGAGCGTTGGCCTGGCTAACTGGGTAGATCTGAAATTATCAAACAATGCTCGTAACTTTGGTTTTCCCCAATTATTGACACATAACAGAATCGCATTCGAGTAGATTAAGGTATCAGCTAGATTTTATGAATAGATTTTTCAAAGATAGAATAATAATGTTTTTTTATTTATTCTATACGACGCTTAGGCTATTTAGTCTAAAGAAGCATCTTAATTTTAAATACAATTAAACTATTTATTTATATATTTTTTTATACCTGCTATATTTTACTATACTATAGTTGTGTGTGTGTGTATATGTGTGTTATTAAAACTTTTTTTATGATTGACGTGTCTATGGCATCATAGCTGCCAAACGGGGCAGATATGAAATGATTTTACATTAGATTTTACTCATAAATGTTGTAGAAGACTTTGAAAGCGACTTGATCGAAAGTACTCTTGATACAATATACACCAAGAAACACTTAATGTCGGCTTAAAATCAGCTATTTGCTTATTGACTCGTTAAATAATTATATCGAATTGTATCTTACCTGCAAGGCATCCATACCGATCCTCGGGTTGTAGACCTTCAGTTTGCAGTAGCCGCTGTCTATCACGTACATTATACCATCCACAGTCAATGACGTCTCTGTAAAAACATACTATTTAGTATATCGATTATAATATGATTGTCATGAACTTAAATTAATTAAATATCGTGCCATGAAGAGTAAACGATTTTAGTAGCCAATTCCTTTTGATACTCGACCGTGGTCTATAGTATGAACATGTTCAAAGAGTTATTTTATTCTGTCATTTTTCATGTCGTTTTAATTTTGGTCACTAAAGCCCCCTGGTGCAGCTTCCGCTTATACGTTTTATAGCACTGTTTTAGGGCTGGTTTTTGAGACAGGTATTCCTGGTAGCTAGAAAAACTCGGATGATATGAATGACTGAAACATGTACAAACAAACAAGCCTGCAATGTCGGTGACGACGATGCATTTCTTCTGACCGGGCGGTGCTCGCTGGAATATCTTTTCTTGTATATTGGTGGTTAGATGTGATAAGATCGACAGTTCAGTATGGTATATAAAATTATCAAACAGCCAATAGATAGGACCATACACTCATAATTAAATTTGTGACAGACAGTACAAACAAAGCCGTGGTAGTGTCACCCGCCTTACAGTCTTGA
Organism: Hypomecis atomaria; assembly: GCA_964007245.1. Classification (NCBI taxonomy): domain Eukaryota; kingdom Metazoa; phylum Arthropoda; class Insecta; order Lepidoptera; family Geometridae; genus Hypomecis; species Hypomecis atomaria. Next base: position 2,987,095 of record OZ023295.1, on the reverse strand, counting down.
GGTCGTGGTTTCAAATCAAGGTTCCGTGTCAATGACTTCTTTGGAATTTTCAAAATTTCACACCACTAGCTTTTCAGTGAAAGAAAACATCGTGACGTATGCAGGTTGCCTCGCGATTCGTGAGGCAACCTGCATACGTCCGTAGAAAAAATTCGATGGCGTATGTGAATCCGCACTGGGCCAGCGTGGAGGATATGGCGCAATCACCCTTTGTAGGTAGGCATATGTCCAGCAGAGGACTATTAAAAAGGCTGGTACAGTCAAAACAAACCTGCGATGTTCGTGGCGACGATGCATTTCCTCTGTCCGGGCGGTGCTCGCTGGAATATCTTCGCTTGCAGGTCCGCTGGCAGTTGCGAATATATCGGCAGAACAGTGAGGGGTGGAGCGCTGTCCAGGTCGGCTAGCCTTTCCGTTAACACCTGTATTTTGCGAATAAATCAGGATCATTAGAATTTGTTCTTTTTAATAGACTTCAAATAGGATAGTTGATTGAATCATGCTTTACTTTGCGAAAATTCAAATCTTTGTTTTGAATAAATATTTAGTGATTTAGGGCTCTATTCAATACATTAATTAATCATTTTAACAAATCAATCCGGTATAAAAAAATGTTTTAGCATGTAACGTGTGTTACGCGATTATTCCGCCATTTATACTCATACTCATACTGATACTCATTTATTTGTAACAATAAGTTACACGTCATCATATACCTACACGTTATAATTTATAAACCGATTCTGACGATTCTTTTCGTGTTTGGTAGATCATAGTTCAAAGATGGTCTTATTTGAATTTTATCGAAATCGGCTAAGCAGTTTTTGAAGATCTTCATGGATATATCGATCCGAGCAAACTATTCGAATTCTGTACACGATTGAAGTCGGTTGTGCCATTTTTGACGAAAAATAATTATTTATATTTCACCCATTTCACTCCGCAGAAACTGGGGTAAGATGACTTTAAATTGGTTTTTACTGCGACCAAAACGAGGCCATAACCTGTCGGTGTCACCCAAAATTTGGACTATATTAATTCAAAATTATGAGCAGTTCACCACTGCGTTCGTCCCTCTCAGATATTAGGTCCAATTATGAAGGCGCCATCGTAATTATAATAGCTAATTAGCATATTTCTGTTTCTTTTTCCCGTTAGGCATTCGATAGAGAGAACACTTTTTACGTTGCTATTAAATTTACAATGGCGCCTTCATAATTGGGCCTATTGTGATGTTAATTCTTTTGTTACTACAAATTGAAGCACCTAAATGATAAATAATAAAATATGCTTCACCTCGCAAGTAACTTCAATATCCTCTTGTCCCGGCATGAAGATCAGGATGTCGCCTTCATCTGGCTGCAAATGGATTTGAAGAGCCTGAAAGTGATAAGGAATTGACTTTGTTTATTTTATACATAAAGATGAAACCCAGGTTCAGTCCATGGATCCTTTCTAGCGAGAGGCACAATAACAGTGATAATAAAATTCAAAAATATTGACCACTAGATAAAAGACAGGCATGAGGCAGTTCAGATCGAGTCATAGCCCTAAAAGATTAAACGCGCAGATAATATAACAACTATACATCTCAATACACACAAGCGGTTGCACCGTTGACGTCAGCACTGACCAACAGAGATTAGATACTGCTAATATGGGGTTCGAAGACCTACGGCAGGTAAACAAGGGGATTTGTCATGATTGAAGAGCTTTACGACTGCTTGCTTTATCATGTATAATATTGCATTGTGTGGGTGAAAATCTAGAGTTACAAAAGTTTATGTACTGTATCGGCCTTTAGGCCTATGTTCAGTACTATACTATTAAAAAGGCCACGGAGGGTCATATTCGTTAGCCCAGTGCCGGTTGGTTGCTATCACAAAAGTTACAATTAATAGATAAATTCAAAAAAGATGATAGTCAATTCGTTATCTCGCATTATCGTTTTTATGTATGCAAAGTTGAACCCCGACTTACGCAAATTTTGCTTGGTCCCACCTATCGCGTAAGTCCGGGGTAGGTATGTGTACACGACAAAATGTTGAGTATTTAATGAAAAACTAAATTAATATCAACAATACCATGACCATTGAGTTTCCGCAAAACAATATTACGGCATGTGTTTACAAATAACATTTGTGAACACATACCGTAATAAGTACAACTTGATGATATCATTACCGTGTAAGTTCAAACATATTACCGATATTTACATTTAACGAGAAAAAGTTAATTCATTCTGGATCCCATCGTTATTTTGGAACAGGCAGTATACCGGGTCATGTCTATTTAACGCAAAACCTTTTAAGGGCGGGTCTAGTACATTTAGACAAACAACTTTTGTTCTAGGACTTTTGGAAAATCACGAAGAAAAATTCAGCTATTTCATACAAAAAGTTCGTCAACGCGCGGCAAAATGTATGGAGAAGCGATTTTTTTTTGCGAATTTTCGGAACTTATATATACAAAAGTTGTTTGTCTAGATGTACTAGACCTGCCTTTAAAAGATTTTGCGTTTAATACCTATGGCCCTTTACATATAGTAAAATATAAGTTTAATTAGAGTTTCTTTTTAAATATTTTTTCTTATTAAGTACTTAATTTGTAAACTTCGCAAAATTATTACAAATGTAACTCATTGTTTTTAATTTCTAAATAAAAATAAGTACATGACTAAGTGTAATCCCAATATGCATTTCCAACCACGCAAATTATACAGCCATGTCTTGAATATGTAATGAATCACAAGTGTATTTAGCAGCTGACGTTCCCGTATAGACTGTAAAGAAGGGGTCATAGAACGCGTCCTTGAATCAACCCACAACTTTTAAGCTTCGAAACAAAGCTTCAGAGATTTTACTCTCTAAGATGTCTTTGTTTTACTCAAACAAGGTCAAGATACAGCGAAGGACAGACGAATAAGAATACAGAATAAATTACGATTTATTTATTTTGTTATGAGGTCGAATGCTTTCGTTGAAACCATTTGTTTAAATAATCGTGTATTGAGCTCGCGCTTTTACGCGCATTTTGCTATTTTTGTATCGGAATTTCAGTAACTCCAATTGAATCATCGAATTATTTCAGGAATGTTACAGCGCTGAAAAAGTCTGCGGCTTCCGTATGTAATTAATACTCAGGCCAGGGAGTTTATTTTTTTTGTTAAGTGTGTTGAACTAAAATGTTCGAGACGTTAGTCAATGCGTATTTTTAGAGTGTGTTAGCTTTTTAACAAACTCTAACATTTTTTTGCGGACTTCAAAAAAAGGAAGCTTTAATTTTTTGTTTGGTAATTATGCTTCAGAGGTGGTCTCATTTAAATTTTATAGAAGCTTAGTCGTTTTTGACAAATCACCAATGATGCAAAAAATACTACGTCGATGATACGTTGATCTGATCGATCTATTTGAATTCTGCACACAGTTGAAGTAGGTTACGCCATTTTTGGCGTAAAACAAAAATATTTAATTTTATGGAACTTTACATTGTTTGTCGATGTGGAGAAAATTCAATGCAAAACTACATCTATCTATACCAATATTATAATGAGGAAAGATTTGATTGTTTGCTTGCATCGAATAGGATCCGAAACAACTGAACCGATTTGAAAAAATCTTTCACCGTTAAGCTGGAAAGCTACACTATTCCCGGTCAACATAGGCTATTTTATATTTTAAAAAAAAAATAGGGATCCTTACTATTTGTCTTCTTTAGCCAATCATACACGGGCGAGGCCCGACGGGCAGCTAGTACACAATAAGTACATTAGTATACGACTCAATGATATGATTACGGTGAAAGTTTCTTTCAACTTTTATATACATAAGTATCTTGATTTCGAAAGTGTCTAGAAAATTCTATATCTAGTGCGAATCTCATGAAAGTTATAAGTAGGTAGGTAGGCATTGCAAGTCATGTATGGCATGACAATTTTCACTTAATATCGATATCGATTCCATTGCATCAGTACCTGAACTAAACCAAATAAGGCCAGCCGGGCTAGGGTGCGCACGAAGTAATATTTCTTTCTACGTGTTAGAACGAAACAGCAATATGGCAAAGTATATATCTGTCTTTTTTTACACGTCAAAAAGAGTAAATTTCTCGTGGCTTTTCGTGGTCGCATGCTGGACTAGCTGGGCCCTTATTGTGTACGCGTTTTGATTCTGACGTTCTGCTTCGCTTTTTCTCCTACTTGCGCAAGTCCTTGCGCCACGAGAGCGAGCAGGAGGAAAAGTGAAGCCGTACATCAGAGCGCTTACACAATAAGGCCCCTAGTCTACAATTAATTATTTTCGTATCTGGGTATTTCTCCCTATCACACTTCTCATCGTCACTTTCGTGGTTATTTTATGTTTTGTTTATAACAATTATTTTGAAGTGAAACTTGTATGGCGACATCCGACAAGGTTGCGGTAAACGTTTAACGCTACCATGGAGGGGGTATGAAAGCACTGTTGCGTCGAAGTTTCACTTCTTTCGCGCGGAGGGACTCCACTTCACGGTTTTTTTTCACACATAGCCTATTAAAATCCGGTTAGATTCAAACTTAACGAAGTCTGTGAAGTTAGAAGCTGCGCAAATTCCCACTCCTCATCAGCGCTGACATATTAATATGCTACTGCGCATCGACTTGCTTCGTGTTGATATACGCCATTAAGTTTGATTCACCCTATACATATAACAGATGCTTTGCTCGGAGTCTCTCTACGAAATCGAATCAGGATCATGAGGAGGTCCGTAGAAGAACCAAAGTTACCGACATAGCCCGGCGGATTGGCAAGTTGAAATGGCAATGGGCAGGGCACATGGCACGGAGGACTGATGACCGATGGGGTCGAATAGTTCTCGAGTGGAGACCACGTACCGGCAAGCGCAGCGTAGGACGTCCAAGCACAAGGTGGACGGATGACCTCATTAAGACCGCAGGATCGCGCTGGATACAAGCCGCTACCAACCGGTCTTATTAGAGATCTTTAGGGGAAGCCTATGTCCAGCAGTGGAAGTCCTATGGCTGAAACGACGACGACATAACAGATGGGCGTTGGTCGTCCGGCTGTAAGATGGGTCGCCGATATAGTCGAAATTTTGGGTCGAACCTTCTTGCTTATAAGACCACGAAAACAGTTTTGCCGATTTGTGAAAAAGTGACAGGTATATACTTCACCATAACGCTGTCTCGTTCTGAGACGCCGATATAATTATTTCGTGGCCCAGCTGGTCTCGATTGGCACATGACCGAGGCAGATGGCACAGTAAGAGAGATGCCTGTACCCAGCTGTGGGATAAAGAAGGCTGTGGATAATGATGATGATATACTCGTAACAGAATCGCTACTAAAGCTTTCTTCTTAAATTGGCGTATAGGTACGCTCTCTACGATTTCCAGCACAAATTGAGACTAACGTGACGATGACATATCGTATGTCATTGTCCATTAGATTGATGAGCCATTCCGAGGCCAAACAGTGTCATGGTGGATTACTAATGTAGGTTATACTGGCCATTTGGAATTATTGTTCTGCTGTGCACGTGACCAATGTAGACCATGGAAGTAGAAACACGGTAATGGAAAATCATGGAAGTAGAAACACGGTAAAGATATCTAACAGTATTCCTTCTTCATAGAAACGGTCGGAACGCGAATCATCCGGTAACTAACAGCTTGGAACTATTAGGCGTTTCACTCTCATCGACTCTTAACTTTGGCTCTTACATAGAGTCAAAGGCCCAATTAGCTTCCAAAAAACTTGGTGTTCTCTCTAAGGTGAGACGGTATTTCACACCTGAGCAACTGCTTAGTCTGTATAAAGCTTAAGTCAGGTCGTGCATGGAATACTGCTCTCACCTTTGGGATGGCTCCGCCAAATATCAACTGGAGGCTCTGGAGTCGATTGAGAGGCGAGCCAAGAGGCTGATCGACAACGACACTCTGACTATGTCGCAGCTGCAAAGTCTCGAGCATCGACGTAAGGTAGCGTGTTTATCGGCCTTTTACCGGATCCACTTCGGAGAGTGCGCCCAGGAGTTGCACAATCTGGTCCCACCTGCCCCTTTCTTCTATCGTACGGCTAGACAGACGCGACCAAAGCGCCACCCTTTTATGTCCACCACATTCCGCGCATTAGAACCAAGCGTTTCGAATCCTCATTCCTCATACGAACAGCCAGAATGTGGAACGCTTTGCCTGGGTCTGTCTTCCCGCTAAAGTACAATGTGGGCGTCTTCAAATCCCGAGTAAATAGGTATCTTCTAGGTAAGCGTGCTACAACCTAGACCGCATATCTGCTTAACAACAGGCAGTATGTGGTCAAACGCAAACCTATTCAGAATAAAAAAAAAAAAAAAAAAACAAACCTACGCGCCTCGGAGTTTGGTATACTCTTGGTACGCTCACAACCCACCAGTGGGTCATAATAATCATAATCATATTCTTTATCATATCCTCCCATCCATCCCACTCTTACCCATAGTTTAGGAAACTCTGTTCTAGGATTTCATTGGGTTCATCATTATGACCTAATTTTCGACAGATAGAAAGATAATTCTTTATTCAAACCAAAAACAGAAAATAGAAAACAATACAATTAACACTTAACATAGCTAAAACGGCGGCCTTATCGCTGAAAGCGATTTCTGCCAGACAACCTCAGTACGGAAAGGATACCGCAAAGAAAAAAGAACGGGGTGCAAAAGAAGATACTAAAAAAATACTGAAGTACTACAACATAACAAAAAATAAAAATAGCATACCTATATCATTGCATGACATAAACATACATCAAATACATAGAATATACTTACAAAGATAAACCTATCTAAATAAATACAAAATAATAAACTTACTAAGTGGTCAATCCCTAAAACGCGAAACAAATCAGCTGTTTAATAATTGTTTGGGCTGAATCAACATTGTTGGCGGCTGGGAAGTTAGCTAAAAGCTGTGCGAAACTCCTGCATTCCTGCAGGATTAGGTTTTACTCAGTTTGTAGCTAAGAAGTTTGATTGGGGCTCTAAAATGATATCCTAGACTAGATGTTTCCGTCGTCTAGTCGATCATGTATTATACATACATATATGTATAAATACCTTCGAGCGAATATCTATAGAGCCACAATCGTGCAAAAAAGTGTCCGAGCCAAAACTCTGCCCAAGCTAAATAGTGGGCAGGCTTTTTAGTTAGTCGTAAGGCGATTGCAAGCCGACTACAACGCCGCACGATGCCTAAGTGCTCGGTTACAAGCTCTAATTAGGTGACATAACATCGAGATTCGAGAAAACGGGTCATTGTGTATTATTTAATGTAAATTTCTAAGTCGGTATGTATGACGGCGCTCGGACATTTTTTTACTACTTTGATATTTGTTCGAAAATAAATACAGATAGATTTGCAGTACAAAAATTGGCTTATATAACTTTCCTCATATTTATCAATTTAATAAGTACACATTGTATTGAGTCAAGATTGTTATCAAGTACTTAAGAATTAAGCACGTGAACTGAAGCACGTGTACATATTCTCGAAGACTCATCCTTCGGTATTATTTTTATTACATTTTGTAATGACACGAGCACAGTAAGCCTTTGCTTCCTTTCGTAATATTTAAATGTTTTTTAAGGTGTTAACTTCAAAGTCGAGATTGTCGCTTTATTCGGTCACATTAAAACTGCCATACGGATCTCCAAATCTAGACACGCGGAAGCGTGTCCAGCCAAGTCAAAAAAAAAGGAACTGGCGACGCGACGTGTGTAATATTACACGAACCATTTCGAGCCACTTTTGACCCCTTCATAACTCGAAAACTATTTAACCTATATATATGAAATTTAACACATTTTTTAAAGTTCTTTAGCTTGTCTACAATACAAAATTTCATTAACTTTGCTTTGACGGTTAATGAAATATTAACGTTTAAAAACCGGGGTTTCATTGACTGATTCACTCACTGACTTATAGATCAAAAACCTAACCCACTTCCAGATGACCTAGAAAATTGATATTTGGCATCAAGGTAGGTTATCAGGCATATACAAAGGAAAAAATCTAAAACTTTAAACTTTTACCCCCCAACCCTATATAATAGGGGATGAAAGCTTGTATGAGACTTCCACAAATTTTCATGCTATAAGTCTAAAAATTGATATAAAGACTCCCTGTTAGAAATAATAAAACACGTATTTCAGGGTTTTTAATAAATCAGCCCCCAACCCCTAAAATTGGGGGATGAAAATTTTTATGTCACTTTCGAAACTTTTGATGCCAGAAGTCAGAAAATGGATATACAACTCGTTGTAATAGATAATAAAACACGATTTCAGGATTCTTAATAAACCACACCCCAAACTCTAAAACTGGGGGATAAAAGTTTGTATGACACTATTGCAAAGTTTGATGCTAGATGTCCAAAAATTGATAATGGGACTCTTTATTATAAATATAATCAAACACGTATTTCAAGATTTTTAGAAAATCTCCCCTTAACCTTTAAAACTAGGGGTTAAAAGTTGGTATGAGACTTCCGCAAGTTTTGAAGCTAGAGATGTGAAAATCAATAAAATTACTCCTTGTAGTAAACTACAAAATGAAGTAAAATCCAACAAAAACATTTTCATGTGAAATGAAGCCAAGTCACAGTTCCCACTATCAAAAAGTTGTCAGATCTCACGTAAGGCCAAGCTCCTAACTCTACACTCCTTACTCTACAAGTCCTTACTTTACAAACTATACACCTTAGTCGGCTTGGCTGTTTCGCTAACTGCGCATGGACAGTTCTTGTTGTAACGAAACGGCCAAGTCACATATATTGACTAATATGTAGAGTTTGTGGAGTAAGGACTTGTAGAGTAAGGCGTGTAGAGTTAGAAGCTTGGCTTTACGTGAGATCTGACAACTTTTTGATAGTGGGAACTGTGACTTGGCTTCATTTCACATGAAAATGTTTTTGTTGGATTTTTTTTACCACGATTTCTTCCCAATTTATTTTATTTTAACATACCTATGTTTTTGTCGAGAATAAGGCCGCGCTTGTTTATCAACACACTTGATGGTAAGCAACGTTCTGGTCGAAGTAGAAGCACACAGAATTAGTCATCATAACTATTTCGAATTTCATTGAACGCTTAAAAATAAATATGTACTCATTATGATGATCGTATTAATTTATGTAGGTTCAGATACTATTAAAAAAATGTTGGTGGTAAAAAGGGCATGGTAGGATAAGGTCGTGTAGCTCAGATGCACACTCTCCGAAATGAATCCTATAGAAAATGCATAGACTCGCAACCCTACGGCGATGCTCCAGGCATTGAAGTTTTTTTGCAACTAATTTTTCATCACCTATTTCAATCGCGTACTGGGCTAGCGTGGTTGATTTGGGCCTATTACCCTTCGTAGATAGTCCTACGTTCAACAGTGGACTGTTAAAAAGGTTGCTAAGTAAAGTAAACAAGATCGTTTAGGCCGGGTGGCTAGCCCTGGTGTCAGAGTGTTTAAGCTGCCTGAAGGCCTCTGACATGGCTAAACGGTCAAAACAACCAGGGCCTACTAGGCATGATGACTAAAACAATATAATTAGTTCGTCAGATAGACTATCAAAAAATATTAGACACGTATTTTTTCTTTTGTCAATTAAACAAAAATTGATGAAGATATACCTAGTACGTCAAAGTTCCGCGTGACGTCACAATGCTATACAAATGTATAGACTTCTGTAAGAGAGGTGACGTCACAACCCCCGCTTCCAAACTTTGACAAGGTTTATCTTTGTCATGCCTATTTAACGTGTCATCGAAGCGACGGCAGCATTCAGTTGTAAATGCCATCCACGGTCACCCATCCGAAGACTGACCGTGCTGAACGTTTGCTTAACTTCGATGATCGCTTACGAATACCTAGTCAAATTACTATGAGCACTAAAAGGTTGGTTCAGTATAGTGATATTAAGGTCCAGAATCGTAGACAAAATCATTCCGTGAACAGGCTCGAAAATTCTACGTTATTAAGTTTGCAACAAAAAATTGTTACCTTTGCCACATCGTCTATTGCTACGCTAGAAAGAACAAGTACTAATTAAAAATCTATACATTTATGCGTAGGCGCATTGCGAGTTAGATTTCGAAATTGGAATGTCTAATCTTGTTTATCTTCATCTATTGCACATTGCACAAAGGCTATTGCAAGTTCTCTGTTATTGCAAGACTGTCGGCAAACAGATGTCATACTAGTAACATAGTGCTAGAGTATCTTTGTCTATTTGTTCTCACCTGTCTCGATGTTTATCGTTTTTTAGGGTTCCGTACCCAAAGAGTAAAAACGGGACCCTATTACTTAGACTTCGATGTCCGTCTGTCCGTCTGTCTGTCTGTCTGTCACCGGGCTGTATCTCATGAACCATGATAGCTAGGCAGCTGAAATTTTTACAGATGATGTATTTCTGTTGCCGCTATCTTATCTTATCTTAAAGAAAATAAAATAAATATTTAAGGGGGGCTCCCATACAACAAAACTGATTTCTTAGACGTTTATCGCTCTATATTAATAATGGTAACAGGTAGATTCTTGAAATTTTCACAGATTTAGTTGTATATTCAATTCAATACTAAATAATCAAATTAAAATAAAATAAATATTTAAGGGGGGCTCCCATACAGTACGGAACCCTCCGTGCGCGAGTCCGACTCGTACTTGGCCGATTATTTATTGATCATTTGATGTGTTGACGACACACCTCTTACATTTCTTAACACGGTTTCAACATGTTCGAATGAAGTCCATTGGGTAAGTTTCGATCGAGCATCTTGAGAACGCCGTACCTATACCCAGCTTACTGTACTGTACCAGCTTTTAATTAGTCCACATCAGGATGTAGGCCTACCCACGAAGGGTGATTGGGCCACATCCACCACGCTAGCCCAACGCGGGTTGGTGGATCCACATACGCCATCGAATTTTTTCTAAGGACGTATGCAGGTTGCCTCACGATGTTTTCCTTCACCGGAAAGCCCGTGGTGTTAAATCCGTACATTAATTCCAAAGAATTCATTGATGCGGGACCGGGTTTTGAACCCACGACCTCACGATTGTAAGGCGGGTGTCATTACCACTAGACCACCACGGCTTCTCATACCCAGCTTACTTCGTCTTATTATAATTGTACCTCAAGGCGACGGACATATTCGACGATAACATTGTATTTATCATTATGATCAACCTTTACTATTGGACCAATACCGAAAAGACGAAGAAAATTCAGTTCTTCCATTATATACAACTTTTACCTTCTTTATCAAGAGTCTTGATAAAGAAGATAAAAGTTGGCAATAATGGATGTATGTTTTTACAAGCTTTTATTAACCGACTTCCAAAAAAGAGGAGGTTCTATGTTCGTGTGTATGTATTATTTTTTGTGTATGTTCAGCGATAATTTCGCCAATTGTGAACCGAATCGAAAAAATTTTTTTAGTTTGAAAGGGTATCCTCCCGAAGTGGTCTCATTTAAATTTTACAGAAATCGGCTGAGCCGTTTTTGATAAATCAACAATAATGTAAACCATTCGAGCGAAATATTCGAATTTTGTACACGATGGCAGGCGGTTTTGCCATTTTTTGTGAAAAATAATTATTTAACTTGCAATGGATGTACATACTTATGTATGTAAGTTCGGGTGGAATCTTGCAAGTTAAATTTGACAAACTTCCCGGTTTCCGATTGAGCTGAAATTTTGCACGCAATGTATATCGCATGACAATGCAATAATATGGTACCATGGAGCTGATCTGATGATGGAGTCGGAAGGTGGGTATATCTTGTTTAGTACAGGAGGTCCTATACCTCCTGCACTAAACAAGATATACCCGTCGTGTTTGGGCTCGTTTTACTTGTCTTGGCTAGCACTCTGCTGCTACATGATATCCAGGATCTCAAAAGATTGTATTTAAAATATTATATTTTATAATAATTTATTTAGAGAAAAGACATCTAAAAAAAGTCTCTGCATAAGTAGCTCTAACTCGTAGGTACATAACTCATCTGTATCACTTCAGATAGATCTCAAGCATATAAAAAAGACAATGATAACGTTCAGATCAACATCCGATACTGATCATTGATCATATCAGAAAAGTACACAGAAAAAAACAGATAAAATAGATCAAACTGATTGAAAAAGTCATAAAGCGTTTTCTACATATTTGTTAAGAGAAAACTGATTACGGTTTAGCTATCAAGCTATGGCCTTTACGGATTTCCGAATACAATGTTTTCGAGTGTCAATGTCAATTGTCAAAAATCATCTTTGTCATTATCAAATAAAAACAGTATTTTGTTTTGTATATTTTGTAAATTCCACAGAATAGGCCCTATTACAGGTCGCTGGTAAATTATATAATTATTTTGAAGTCGTTTTTATGATTATTCTCGATAATAACGTGCATGTTTTGCTGAATAATGCATGAACTGTATGGGTTTTTGTTAGAAAGAGGTTTGCAATTGTTTACCTTCAGACTGGCTGGTATGACAGCGTGAAGTATATTTGAACAGAGCGTGAAAGGTGTTCTTTTATATTTCACTTTGACAGTGTGTCGTGTTGTGAAATTTACTATGTAGTCATAAAAATATAATAAATAACTTTATTATATTTGTGTTGTGTCTATTAGAATACTAACCACACTCTGCTATTGTGTGAGATGAGAAGTACTTTTCACACAGGTTATGGGTTGTCGCCGCGAGTAAAATAGAAAAGTAAAACATGAGCACACCGACCACATCGAGTGCGGGATCCGGTCACCCGACCATAGAAAAATTGCAAGGGAGTAGCAATTTTGATACATGGAAATTTGACCTTGAGTGCGTACTTATCCATGATGATTTATGGCAATTTGTACAAAGTCCTCCTAAGACGGAAGATGCTGCAGCGAAGCGTGGTGATCAAAAGGCGCGTTCAAAAATTTGTCTGTCAATTGGAAATCACTGCAAGGTTCATGTGCGTAAAGCCACATCTGCGTATGAGACGTGGAACAATTTGAAGGCAGCTTATGAGGATAAAGGCATCAATAACCGATGCAGGCTACTATCAAGGCTGGTGAGTCTGAAGCTGAGTATGTTCAATTCGATAACTGAATATGTGACAGAGATAATGCGAGTAGCCAATCAACTCTCAGATTTGGGAAAAGAGATTGATGATGAACTCCTAGCGGCGCTAATGCTACAAGGCCTACCTGAGGAATATGGACCTTTACGATTAGCACTAGAAAGCACTAATAGTGCAATAACTACTGATTTCATAAAGACAAAGCTTTTACAACTAGATGGAGATAAACCATGCAGAAGCACGAGCGCTACAGATTCTTCAAGTTCTGCACTTACTGTGAAACCAAAGTCTCCGAGACAGAATGTTCAGAGGAACAATAACAGGAAAAAGGCAGGGAAGCCTATCAAGTGCTTTATTTGCGAAGAACCACACAAAGCTTGTGATTGCCCACATAATCCTAGGCATACCAAGAAGGTTAATATAGCAACAGCACTTGGTACGACGTATGAAGAGGAACTTCCTGCTCAAGATGATTCCTGGATTTTGGATTCTGGAGCTTCGGAAAATATGAGCTGCAGGAAGGATTGGATGCATGATTTTGTAAAGGTTGATCGTAAGACAGAGGTAACTTGCGCGAATGGAGGTAAGATTTATGGTGAGGGATACGGGAGGGTAGCAAGTGAGAAGCTTGATATTACGGTTGATGATGTCATGTATGTACCTGGTCTCTCATCAAATCTTTTGAGTATTAGTAAAATTACTAATAAAAATAAAGTTGCTGTTTTTACAGGAAAGGAGTGCAAAATTTACAATGCGAGTGATTGTAAAATTGAGGGTAAACCACTTTTAAAAGGAGAGGTTGACAGAGGTATTTACAAACTTAAATCTTCTTCACAGGCGAGTGTGTTTGCATCCGCAGCGGCTAGTGGTGACATGGAGTTGTGGCATAAAAGGCTAGCGCACCTGGGTTTGCACAATCTTTCCTTATTGAGTGACAAAATGGCAACTGGGGTGAGTTTTTCGAAACATAATAATCGTGAGCTTGACTGCGTTGCTTGTCTTCTGGGTAAGCAAACCAGAGAACCATTTGAACGGAATAAGGCTACCAGAGCCAAAGATATTTTAGAGCTTGTACATTCTGACATTTGCGGGCCTATGTCAAATGATTCTTTGGGCGGTAAACGATATTTTATGACGTTTATCGATGACTATACGCGAAAAACATATGTTTATTTTTTAAAACAAAAGAGTGAAGCTTTTGAAACAATTCGAGTGTTTAAAGTTCATGCGGAGACTCAAACCGGTAGAAAACTGAAGGTGTTGAGGACCGACAATGGTTCTGAGTATGTTAACAAGAGAGTTAACACGTTCCTGAGGGAAAATGGCATCGAACATCAATTGACGATTCCATATACGCCTGAACAAAACGGAGTAGCTGAGCGTGCCAATCGTACAATAACTGAGAAAGCACGAGCAATGCTGCAGGAGGCAGGTCTACCCGTTTCTTATTGGGCTGAAGCAGTAAATACGGCTGTTTACTTGAAAAATAGAAGTCCGACCGTAGCAGTCAGAAATATGACTCCCGAGGAGGCATGGTCAGGACGAAAAGTTGACTTGAGTCATTTAAAAGTGTTCGGCTGTAGAGCGTTTGTTCACATCCCAGATGCGAAGAGGACCAAATGGGATAAGAAAAGCGAAGAGTTTGTATTTGTGGGCTATTGTACTGAGTCAAAAGGGTACAGACTAATTAACCCAGTAAATGGAGAGCTTCATAGAGCAAGAGATGTAGTGTTCTTTGAAAACCAAATGTATAAAAAGGTTGCTGAAACTGAAAAGAAAAATAGGACAGTAACTCTCAACCCACAAAATGATGAAGATCCTCACATAAGAGATGAATCGACGCCACAAAGAGCCATTATTCAACTTGAAGAGTCAGTTCAGGAAGAAAACTTGCATGAGAGAGATCGAGTTGATGAGAATCCTGAAACAGTTGAAGATGAAAATGAACATTGGACGTCATTTAATGAAGAGGATGACCAAGAATCTTTAGAAATTGAGCAAAATGATAGAGTACCAGAAACTGAAGTGGAAAGGAGATATCCACTTAGAGACCGAAGGCCTACCAAATACCCTGATTATGTTACATACCAAACTTTTTCTGAGGAAAGTGATCCAGCTACAGTGCAAGAGGCACTATCACGTAGAGATGCAAAATTTTGGAGAGCGGCTATTAAAGAAGAACTGGATGCACTTCATAAAAATGGAACATGGGTTTTGGTGAAGCCTGAGCGAGCGGTAAATGTTGTTGATTCGAAATGGATATTTAGAATCAAGAAAGAGGCGGGAAATAAAACACGTTATAAGGCACGCTTAGTCGCACGTGGCTTCAGTCAGCGTAAGGGTATTGACTACGACGAAACGTTTTCTCCCGTGATCAGGCATAGTACACTGAGATTATTACTTGCTTTAGCAGTCAACCTCGAGTTAAAGGTTGATCATATGGATGTCACAACGGCGTTCCTAAATGGGAATGTAAATGAGGTTATATACATGCGGCAGCCACCCCAGTTTGAAGCAAAAGGAAAAGAAGATCACTTGTGCTTATTAAAGAAATCTCTTTACGGTCTTAAACAAGCGCCTCGGTCTTGGAACTTGAAGTTACATTCAGAACTAGAGAGTTTGAACTTCAAGCGGTGCAAAAACGAACCCTGTGTGTATACGCGGACAACTGGCAATGACAGAATTATCCTAGCAGTATATGTTGATGACATTCTTATATTTTATAATAATCAGCAGGAGATGCAGAATGTGAAAAGGGAACTTATGAGCAAGTTTGAAATGAAGGATTTGGGAAGAGCTGAGCTATTTTTGGGCATGAGGCTCAAACAAGAAAATGGCTGCATTACTGTTGATCAGGAGGAGTATGTCGAAAAACTTCTTCGCAAATTTGGAATGGTGGACTGTAAGCCAGTTTCAACTCCTGGAGTTCCTGGTCAGCATTTTAGAAAACCAGAAGACTCAGCACCTAATGAGGCGATACCTTACAGAGAACTCATAGGTTCTTTGATGTATCTTGCAGTCTGCACGAGGCCAGACATCGCTCACTCAGTGAACTACATGAGTCAGTTCTGCAGTAACTATGAAGAGATTCATTGGACTGCAACCAAAAGAATCTTAAGGTATCTCAAGGGAACTAAAACGATGGGACTTAAGTATTCTAAAGATACAAGTAGAGGAATACAAGGATTTGCAGATGCAGATCATGCCAGTGACCTGGTAGACAGAAGGTCTTACTCAGGTTACATTTTTAAGATGGCTAATGGAGCTATCTCATGGCAAAGCAATAAACAACGGAGTGTTGCCATATCTACAGCGGAGGCTGAATATGTGAGCATGTCTGAAGCTGCAAAGGAAGCTGTTTTCTTAAAACGGTTTCTCGATGAAATAACGGGTAAGGAGGAGTCACCTATACCGATTCACAGTGATAGCCAATCAGCAATGGCAATTGCACAGAACCCTGTGAATCATCAGCAAACTAAACACATTGATGTCAGATACCATTTTACTAGAGAAATTTTGGAAAATGGTAATATTTTACTAAAATACTTAGAGACCAAGTATATGGTTGCTGATGTTTTGACCAAGGCAGTTTCGAAAGGGAAACACGAGTTCTGTCGAAGAGAGATGGGTGTATGTCATTGCATATGAGTGATTGTAGGGCTGTCTGTTAGCTGAGTACGAGGAGCATGAATCGGTGAGGAAGTCTGATGGAAACGATTGAGGAGGAGTGTTAGAAAGAGGTTTGCAATTGTTTACCTTCAGACTGGCTGGTATGACAGCGTGAAGTATATTTGAACAGAGCGTGAAAGGTGTTCTTTTATATTTCACTTTGACAGTGTGTCGTGTTGTGAAATTTACTATGTAGTCATAAAAATATAATAAATAACTTTATTATATTTGTGTTGTGTCTATTAGAATACTAACCACACTCTGCTATTGTGTGAGAAGAGAAGTACTTTTCACACAGTTTTATGTGTACTTAGCCGGACGTACGTGTTCTTGTTAGTAGATATGTTTTTTGCATGCCGAAAGGTAGATCATGGAGAACTTCTGTATTGTACAACACCTTTGTATAAACGCAAATAAATAAATGAGTTATGAATAAGTTTGTGTTTGTCCATTATTCAATTGGTGTTAATCGACGACGGGCTATAACATAAACTTAAATATAATTATAAACTGAGGGTTCAGCCGCCTTCCGCGCTCGCCTATGCCCGGTAAGCTGCAGAGACCTTGGAGACCAACAGCTATAAGTCATTGGAAAAAAAAACGACGACGAGGTCGAAGATGAAATAAGCAATCTTAAAAATTATTGAATTTTGAAAAGACCAAAGTTTGTTTCTCTTGGGAAATAAAAAAAAAATATCATACAGAAAACATAACAGAAATAAACACTTTTGAATTCTGAAGCAACAGAATAGTAAGAGTCCTTTGCCAAAGACTTTAAAGTTCGTTCCCAAGTACAATAAAGCGTAGAGTTTAATTGGTAAATGTAATCGATCGCCGTCAAATGCCAAATAGACACGCCTTTCGGAGCAAATGTGAACAAGATGTGGTACTAGTGGATGTGGCAATTTATATGCAAACGAAGGTAGAAAATATAGTAAACTATTTGATCTGTCTTTGCACCAAATGCATCAACTCATAATCACGTGCTGTTGGAAAATCGCGTTTTAACGTTCAACTTTAACCGCTATTTTCCAAACCACGAAATCGAAAGCTTGAGTATACACTATACAGGGTTATTGATACTCAATTAGTATCTCAAAAAAAAATTGTTGGTCCATAGAAAAATATCGTTCACCCACGACAAAACGTATGGAACAGCTGTTTTTTTTTGAGTTTTGACAAAAGTTGCAGAACAAAAATTGTTAGTTTTGATGTACAGAAGAAGCCCCTAAAAGGATGCTAATTGATTAGGGATAACCCTGTACCTATATTAAAGGAACAAAACTGGGGTGAGTTTTTTGTAGACCGGTTTGAACTGGCTTATTCTGACTGAAATCTCAAAAAAATCTGTACGAGTACAGAATTAATTTCTTTGCTTTTAAAGACCTTTACAAACACTTTACGTAGGTAGAAGACTATGTATTAATTATATCAATACTGACAGAGTCAAATTACTCTTCATATATAATTTCATCATAATCCAATCGTATAACATCATTGGTTTCTCAACACGACACTTTCTTCCAAAATGCAAAAGCAAGATGACTTCACGCTTTTTATTAATATTGCTTCAATAAGCAAATGATGAAATAGCGATGTAATATCAATCCCTTATCAAATCGTGATAATCACCAAAGTCGGACGGTGTTGAATATTCTTACAAGTTTTCCTGTTAAAAATGCTGACAAACCTTATTTCTTTCTTTTTTCAGGTAATGAAAAATGTAATATGTAATGCCGACCGGTTTTATTCGAAATCTTTAAGGGTCATAAATGGCCATTCCACGACGAGGGTGATCATGGGTGCTCTTATAACAGAAAGGTCAAAAAGCTTGAAAACTGCTACAGTATTCTTGGGTTACTTGATGGGCCATGAAGGGCCTTTTTTTGGGCTACTGTACATGGTCTGAGCCCACTTTGCAAGATCTTTGTACCAAATACGTAGTTCACTATGATGTGCAATGCAGGCAAATAACAAATAAAGTATCTTGAATCTTGAATCATTACGGCATTATGACTGAATAAAAAAATATTCATAAATAATAAGTCCGTTAGTTAGATCATCAAAAATAATCGTCAAAGTTTGGGGAGTGGGGCTCATGACGTCACTTCTACGATAAAAGTGCTATACTTTTCACGTAGAAGTGACTTTACTCGGAACTCTAACGTGCTTTATCTTTATTATTTTTGTTTAAACAAAAGAAAAAATACAAGTCTAGTAATATAGTCTTTCTAAATCTCTCTGGCGGACTAATTAATTTTATTTGTCGTCGAGCCTATTCCAGTAGTTTCAACTTCTCCATGGATTCTATCCTCCATAGCGTATGGGAGTAGGAACGCGGTCGAGGTCCTTGGTTCGTTGACTCCGACCTGTGACGCTGCAGACAATGCGCAGTTACAGAGGGGACATGTGCACTTGCAACCCTTGGGGTATAACGAGTGTTTATATGCGCCTATATGCCATCAGTTGCGACGAAGATGATTATGACTAACAGCAAACATTTCTTTTTGAGAAATACAGTCTTTCTCGTAATTTCCAGTAGTTTTTAGACATCTCCATGGATTCTATCCTCCATAGAGTATGGAAGCACGAACGCGGCCGAGGTTTATGGTTCGTTGACTCCGACCTATGACGCTGCAGACAATGCGCAGTTATAGGGGTAGCATGTGTACTTGTAGCCCTTGGGCTATAACGACTATCTAATGACGCCGCTATACCATTAAATTGTCTATTTAATTTTTATCTCATGCTATTTTGAATTGAAACTTTTTAGGCCTATATTGAGCTCTTTCTGAACAGTATACAAATCCGAACCATACACGCTTTGTTATTTTATTTATCCCTCAAATCAAAAGAGGTGTGTTATGTACACTTGTGACTGTATATCACCAAAGCAAACGAAACGATTCATGCTATTTTCTCGTTGTTTGAATCAGATATAATTATTTTTCGCAAAAAATGGCAAAACTTCCTTCCATCGTGTACAAAATTCGATTATTTCGCCCGAATTGTCTACATTATCAATCAATCAAAAACGGCTCTGCCGATTTCTGTGAAATGGTGTTTCCCTTTCAAACTAAAAAAAAAAATTTTCGACTCGTTTCACAATTGGCGGAATTGTCGATGAAAATAAACAAAAAAAAATACATACAGACGAATATAGAACCTCCTCCTTTTTGGAAGTCAGTTAAAAATTGAGATGGTTCGTAGGTCTTATGGTATTTAACTTCACAAATCAGTGACACGAGGTAGATCATTTTAGAAAGAAATCAAGCCAATTCAAATAATATTGTTACGAGATGGGTTCTTGGATAATCGGTTAAAACGCCGTTTGTTCACTTTGCACTTTATTGCACAAAATCACAGTACACACGACACAACTGGTTCGCACAAACACGTCACACTGGCACTGAAATTCACACAACTAGTCACTTCACAATCACTGGTACCGCACTTGAACACGAGATGTTTTCGCTCCGGTATAAAACGCGATAACTGCCACGAACGCAAACCATCGCCCTATTTATATCGGAATAAGGGTTCTCTAGAAATCTGTAGAATATTCGGTGCCATTGTGATTGACAAAGTAAACAAGTGTAAAGTTCGAGAATCCCTATTGTTCCCAATTATTACGAAAACACCAAAAAAACTCTAACAAACAACAAACAATAGACGCGACACAAAGACCGGTGCCGCCTGAGTCATAAAACCATAAATCTCGCGATTAGGTGTAAACAACTCGCCGTCGTACCGCGCACGGCCTACTGCGTAACAATAATCATAATCATTTATTTCATAAATACTATTTACACGTCATGTCAGGATAATCAATTAATAATAAGATCAAAATAGTACAAAATAATAGAAACAATGTCAAATAAAAATAATAATAGATTAGGTTACAAATTAATACGAGTAATAATAAGAATAATACACAGTTCACAAATAATTAAAAATAGTAATAATAAGCAATTACCTACGAGTATATCAAATCAATGTCAAGTAATATTTTTATCTTTGCAAACTGTGCACAGCAACAACTATTGTACATGTACAGAGCTTATTTAGGATCAACTACTTTACAGTTTAGAAATTCCTTGTAACTATAGAACGTCTGCTCGACAAGCCATCGTTTTAAACGAAATTTGAAGCATGAGAGACTAGGTGCCTCAACGATACTCTTTGGTATTTGGTTGTACACAGTCGGCCCCATGACGTGGGTGAGTTTGTCCGACTTAGCCAATTGCCTGGATATCTGCTTAAGTTTTCCTGCGCGTCTACTCGGCAATGTAGGTTGGTCACCGTGCCCTTTAAATTCGCTGTACTTATCCAGATTATTCCTTACAAACAAAGCAACTTGAAGTATTACAATGCACGGCAGAGTGAGAATCTGAAACTTTTTGAAGTAGGGCTCTGCTGATTGGTCACTGCTGATTCCCGCTATGGCGCGGACGGCTCTCTTTTGCATACGGAATGCACGTTCCCAATCTGCTGCCTGGCCGTAGAACTCAGCGCCATATTGTAGCACCGAGTGCACGGTGGCGAAATAGCACGTTCGGGCGACATCTACCGGTACGATACGGGCTACCCGACGCAATGCAAACGAGGCACTGGCCACTTTACCACACACTTTTTGGATATGATTCTCCCATGTCAGCCCAGAGTCAATCTCAAAGCCGAGAAAACTTGTTACGTTCATATGTTTGATGACAACGTTATTCACCAAGATCTTAAGGCGCCTATATTTCCTTCCCGAGAGGCTGAAATGTGTAAAGTGGGTCTTAGCCAGATTAAGTGCAAGCTCATTCATTTGAAACCAACTTGCAAGTTGAGCGGTCACCTCGTTCAGCTTAACCTCTAGCTCAATATTATCAAAGCGAAGCGCTCGATTCCAAATTGTTTACTAAAGCGTTTAATGCGACACCTACAGTGATGGTTAGAGCAGTGTGTCGGAAAATCAGAGCCTTAACAGTCCACATACAGGTTTACCCAGAACTGGTGGGCTAAGCCGAAAGGAGGTTATTCAGACCATCATTATGAACAACTTTTACTATGAGGCCAAACCTGATTCGAGAAAAAAATCCGCTGTTTCATATACAGGGTTATTTCTAATCAATTAGCATCCCTTTAGGGGCTTATATCATAACTCAAATAAAAACAGCTGTACCATAAATCATAATTTTGTCGAGGGTGAACGGTATTTTTCTATGGAACAACAACTTTTTTTTGAGAATTAATAAAAGTCGTAGAACAAAAGTTGTTAGTTTTGTTGTACAGAATTAGCCCCTTAAAGGACACTAATTGATTAGAATCAACCCTGTACACATTTTGTCGATTCCGAGTTTCAATTTAACATGCAACAGCTGATTTTTTTCCACGAATTTTGGGTTGGCCCGATAGTAAGTGTAATTTCAATAGCATTTTATTTATTTTGTTTTATTTATTTATTAAAATCAACAGCCCTTATTAAACATAAATATTAGCATATTTTTTATTATTAACTAGCGGCCCACCCCGGCTTCGCACAGGTGTATTATACTTACCATAGATTAATTATATTAATCTATCATTATACATATAAACCTTCCCCTTGAATCACACTATTTATTTAAAAAAACCGCATCAAAATCCGTTGCGTAGTTTTAAAGATATAAGCATTCATGGGGACAGACAGCGGGAAACGACTTTGTTTTATACTATGTAGTGATAGTGAAGTAGAGCTCGTAGCGTAGTTTGACTAGGTGTTTGTCAGCGATCACTGAAATTAAGCAACGTTCCGCACGATCAGTATTTGGATAGGTGACCGCGGGTGGCATTTTCCAACTGAGCGCTACCGTAGCTCGGATGACATGTTAAATTGTAGGTCCCGGTTGTTTTAACCGTTTAGCCATGTCACAGGCCTTCAGGCGGCCTAAAAACTCTGACACCAAGGCTAGCCACCCGGCCTATACGAACTCATTATTAAAATAGACGTATATTGTACATGTTTGTACAAATAATCGGCCAAATGCGAGTCAGACTCGCGCACAAAGGGTTCCGTACCGTATGTGAGCCCCATTCCTCTTGCCGTTATTAATAGCGAGCAAAAAACTCCTAAAATTACGTTTGTTGTATGGGAGCGCCCCTTAAATATTTATTTTATTCTGTTTTTAGTATTTGTTGTTATAGCGGCAACAGAAATACATCATCTGTGAAAATTTCAGCTGCCTAGCTATCATGGTGCATGAGATACAGTCCGGTGACAGACAGATGAATATTTCGCTCGGGAGTAGACCCTTTTAAACTAAAAAAGATTTTTTCGATTCGGTTCACAATTGGCGAAATTATCGATGAACATACACAAAAAATACATACAGACGTATATAGAACTTCCTTCTTTTTGGAAGTCGGTTAAAAATATACTCTATCTGTTTGAGTATTTTATATCATCCTAAGTAACACCCCTTTAAGACACCCGTACTGTTTCTATTTACAAAATTTATTTGTATAAATAAAGTATTTATGTGCTTGTCAAATCATAATTTCCTTCACATTCGAGCGTTTTTTCAGCACTTATTTACGACTATAAAAATTCTGCAAGGTGAACGTTATTCATAATAACTACCTACTAAATTACTTTCGTTCAGCTGTATTCTATGTGTGAAATCGCGGGTAAAATCTAATCATTTGTACTAGGAGACTAGTTCTTTAAAGAGTACAAGGTGCCTATAGGCCTACCTAGACTCGGGCCGTTCACCTGCGCCATTAAACAACCTAGGCATGCCTGTACTGCCTAGGTATACTTGTTTTTATCGAATACTTGGATAAAATTAGACGCATTTTCTTGGACTGCAGCGTTTTATTATATGGTTATCTCGAGGGGTTTTCGCTGTTTTAATTTTCTTGAAATGGTTCTGAAGACTTAGAAAATAAGGCTCTTTCGTGGTTTCGCCCCGCAAGCTGTAAATAAACTTAACGACGCTTTTAGTTATTCTTCGGTTATTCAACTCATAACGACCTATGGCTGGCTAGGACATTTACTATAGGAAAAAGTGCAAGCCTTTTTAAGGAAAATTCTGCTGGAGATTTTTATTTTAAGTAACATATTTTTAGGGGTTTCTCGATTAAATAATTATTTATTGGCTCTGTACAGGCTGGAAAGCTGACGCCGACATAAAATAACACCCTGTATACCTATGCCTGTTATGTTACTGCAATAAACGTTTCTATTATAAAAATTGTGTCCTACTGTACATAATTTATTAGTTACGAGAAAAGACTGTAAGTACGTATGAGTTCAAAGCTAATTTAGGTTTGCACACTTCATGCGGTGACAACATGACAAACGAAGGTCAAAACGCATTCCTTTGGAAAGAGAGAAAAGGAAAAAAAATTAAATCCAGATCAGAGTTTCTTAAGTCCAAACAGTTTAAAAGTTCATTCACATTCAGAACTATTAGAGCTCGAAAAAGTTCATTTTTCATCGGTTAATGCCCTCTCCGTTTACTTATGCAAAGTTTATCACATTTTGCCGTTTCATTTACAAAGTAAAGCACCATTTAGGCAAAAAATAACACCCATGTTCACCGTTAATACCCAATCCCCAGAGATGATAAAGTTCCATGTTTATCTGCCACAGGAATGGAACCTTGAACTTATTGTGCGGAAAACAGGTGCCCTAATACCGAGCCAAATAGGTCGCCGTAACGATGCGGGGTGGAGCCGACCGCTGGTCTTTAGGGGAACGGTAATGTAATTATTTATCATTACGGTAATGTGTAATACGGTCGCTTTTATGGACAATTTACATGATTAATTATGTGTAAATGTGCTCTGAAGATATTATTTTAAGTTCATTACAAAGTAAGGTACACTTTCCGAAAGCATTTGCGCTAAGATATTCCGTTCAGTTGGGATTTTTTAGGTGTATCGCGTCAGTGAATTGTTATCCAATGCACCTGCTGGATATAGGTAGGTATATCCAGGGCTTATTAACTATCCCATTTGATCTTCCCATACAGATCGCTTTTCGAAGGTAAACCTCTGTTCCTTAACTTGTTCAACAGTGCCACTGACAGAATCTTCGTTGACTTTTTACCAAATAAAGTCACCCCAAGGAAAGTCTGCTCTGGGATCGTCAATGTAGGCGTTTTCGATGAGATAATAGGATCTCATGTGACTTGTGGAGCTAACATAGTAAGTATTTACTATGTTACTTTAGGAAATACTTTACTTTATACGGACTCAAATATCATTTCAACCTGTTTGATACTGCCGTCAACTAGTCTTCGCAAACGTTCTTGCCGAAAAAAGTCTCGACGGGGATGGTCCTTATATAAGGTCCTGGAGTTGTAAAAGAAGGATTTGATTTTGCCAAAGTATGAAGAGTATTTTAGCAGTCCAGTTATACAAGGAATTATGTTAAGTAGTCGACTATCAAAAGCTGGTGTTACTGACCTGTTTTACGGCTCCGTCGACGTAGTCTTCGCAAACATTTTTGCCGAAGAAGGTCTCGACGGGGAAGGTCCGTCCAGGGATAGTGAAGGTGGGAACGTTGCCGAAGAATGTGGAGAATTTTGACGAGTCCATGGTCGCAGACGTTACGATCAGCTTGAGGTCCGAACGACGAGCCACCACCTGCAAAGATAGAAACAAGAAATATTTGAATGATCGTCAGTAAAACAGTATACTTCGAACGGTTACCGAAATGTCCCGACAATCTGTGCGGTCAGTTATAGATCCAATCGAATCCGATCCGAACTCGTTATTAAAATAATTGTCATTATAAATCGGATGACGGATATCTTATCTAGGGCGTATACTACTCGTACCATACAAATAGTTGTATGACTTCTCCGTACCGCACTTTTACGGAGTTTCGGACGCGACTATTACTGATATACCTACGAGTAGTTAAAACAAAAAAATCATGTCGATGATTATAGTAAAGGTATTGTTTGGTTGTAGTCATGAGTGGCAGTTACAATTGAGCACTGCAGTGACTGGGAAGACATGTTAAATTGCCTGACAAAAGAACCACGATCCCTCGTTGGATCTGCGCTTTTTGAGCACTAGAGCAAAAATAGATGGATCTTTTTTTTTGAATGTTTTGTTAGTGAAAAGCAGATTTATAAGTGATAATGATAAACAGATATGAGGAAATCAAAGCACTGAAGAAAGAACTAACGCGATCGAAGCGAGCGCGAAAATTTTCGATGTATTTTTCAATATAGAGCCGATTTTAAGTGAAGTAAAAGAAGTGGACAAAAAGATCGACATGGGCCCAGGTGTCGTTTACGATCCGTTTAATTTAGTAATATTATATTTTTTCGCATTATCGTGTATTTTTTACTTTGACTTGACTTAACTGGGGACCCTTGGAATCCAAGAGGTCCTGGGCTGAAGTCCAAAAAGCTATATGCTAGATCCGGCCCTGACACTTTTGTTGTAAAGTTTCTTCATCAACATGTAAAATTTGGTGTTAGAAAATCGAATGTTTGACAGACTGCACTCATATCAGTAAAACGTGTATTTAATTGAGCTATTAATGTGCCTAGTACCAACATTATTAAAAATATCAAATTTATTCTTCTCTGTTTAGAAATCAAATTGAATTTCTCTCAACTGAGTTAAAGTCGGCTTGCAACTTGCCATATTTATTTTGAAAATGGGAGACATTTTCGAGATATTCTGGTAAGAATTCGAGGGCCCCCTGAGATTGAGGGCTCGGGGGCACTGCCTCGTCTAGCCCCTGGGTAGCTACGCCACTGCCTTTCAGGAGGTTTCAGGACATACATATTATTTCAGTGTATACATATTGTAATTGTTATACGCTGAGCATTTACCATCTCTTCTTCTCCTTTTAAGCCATAAGACGTCCTCTGCTGGACATAGGCCTCCCCTAATGATCTCCAATAAGACTGATTGGTCTTACCGACCTTGGACCGATAGCGGCTTGCATCTAGCGCGATCCTGCAGTCTTGATGAGGTCATCCGTCCACCTTGTGGGTGGACGTCATACGCTGCGCTTGCCGGTACGTGGTATCTAAGTGATGATAAACGTACGTGGAGACCACGTACGTTTATCATCACTTAAGATAAATTATTCAGCTCGTTAATAAGTAGGCTTTTACAAAATACAGCCGAGCGTTTTGTGGAAAAAAAAAACGCCAACAAAATGAATAAGCCAATTCCACAAATGAAAAACATAATTGCAATCGTTAAACCAATTTCACGGTCCACTGTTCTGCGTGCGCGCATTATGTATCACACAAAAGGAATTCACAAAAAAATAAATAAAATTCAAGAATATCTTTGACAAATAGGTTAGAAAAATAAAACGACTTTAGTTAGGGATCAATTTGTTAGGTACTTTGTGTGGGCTAATTTAAAATAGTTTCAAGCAAAAACATAGATTTTATTTTCGAAAGTTTAGTATTGTGTTGGGAACCTTGATTTGTTGCTTATATAGATCACTACAATCAGATCTATTTTAAAGCACTTACTGAAGTTTATTTACAACTTATTTACTTAAAAACCTGTAGCAGTCTTTTAATAGTAGAGTATACCATCTGCTCTACTATTAAAAGATTGTGCCATATCTACGAGGCTGGTTTATTGGGGATTTCTGGATTTACATACGCCATTAATAAATAATATTAACAATTCGAGCGAAATTTTCGAATTTTGTACACGATGGAAGGCGGTTTTGCCATTTTTACCGAAAAATAATTATGGTAATTCAGTTTATTTTTGACGTCAATAATTCTGATGATTTTAACCAATGTTGCTATTTTATTGTATCCTTGATTTATTAAGATTATTAGTTACTAAGCACTAACTGTAAATGACTTGCCCAATATGACGATATGTTATAAGGCAAATAAAATACTTTACTTTGAATTGAATTTCTTCTAAGAACACAAACGGGATGCCTAACATTTTCCTTCACCGAAAAGCCAGTGAAAGTAAATTCTTAAGAAGTCATTGGTAAGGGACCGGGTTTGAACCCACGCTTTACACTTATAAGGACAGCAAACTCCCACTAAAGGCACCGCCTAGTGCAGATTTCCTAAAGTGCTACTATTTACTAGTGGGTAACTCTAGTAATTTATTCCATGTAGACAGTTTGAATTTATTGTATGCTTTTAGAAAATAAACCATTTTGTATCCATATTTGTAGTTTTTAATTACTAGAGCACTTTTCTTTCACAAAGTATTAGAAAAGACTTGAATATTGTTTGATACAAAATTCATCACATAATCTTTAATTTCTTAGTCATTGAAATTCAAGTAAATTATAGTCAAAGTCAGAGTCTAAGTCAAAGGTAGTATTATTATATATTCTTTGGTTAAAGTCAAAGTATTTATTTGCATAATATAAATATTTATCGCAAAAAATGGCAATGGCAAAAAAATTGGAATATTTCGCTCGAATTGCTTACATTATTGTTGATTTTCAAAAATCGTTCAGCCGATTTTTGTTTAATTTAAATGGGACCACCTCAGAAGTATACTTTTTCAAACTAAAAAAGAGTTTTTCGGTTCGGTTCAATCTTGGCTAAATTATCGATGAACATACACAAACAAAAATACATACAGACGAACGTAGAACCTCCTCCTTTTTGGAAGTCGGTTAAAAACTTGACAAAAGCTATGATAAATAATTGATAAGAAATATGCAGTTAACTTACATAAATTCATTAATCAAACATTATTGGTATTTGATAGTGTTATCGTGGAATATATTCAATTATTCACTAAATCAGACTATGTTCTACAACAGCTCAAATAATAACAAACTCTAATCCCGACCTTATAACAGTCGCTTTAGAGTTGAGATTCGTTAATCCAATTCCTAATATAGTACTAGAGCCTTATAATTCAACGAGCAAACAACCAGAGTTTATTAGAAACCGCGACACAAATCCGCTGTCGAGCCTCCCACACCCTGTATATATTTTCACGACCGATTACCCAAGTAAATAAAAGTTCTGTCCCTTGGAAAATAAGGTTTGATATCTCGTAACAGTTTGGCGAAACTTTCTTCGGCGGGCAATGGTTTTGATATTTATGGTCGCAGTAAACTGTAGGATCTGGCCGATGGGCGATGATATAAGAGACGGGTTGGTTTCCGTATTGATTTAAGGAAATAACGACTTGTTTATTAGTCGGCATTGTGACATAATAAGTGTATTATGGGCATTGCCTAAATGGATCAAGGAAGTAGATGGTAAAACGTTTGTATTTTACTTTGATCAGAAAAGGTATACTTCTTACCCAGTAGTACGCTCATGGATATCTATCTGTGTCTATGCTACAATAGCGGGATTTATTCCTACATGTACCTAAAAGGTAAAAATATGAAAAAAAACATTCGTTCCCTAGTAAAACATACAAAATAATTATATTTTCCTTAGATTACATTCTGTGCCAGTCATTTATTTGTCGGTTAGCTACCATTCTCAATAATCGGCCAAGTACGAGTACGACTCGCGCACGGAGGGTTCCGTACTGTACTGTAATAAATATTTAAGGGCTTCCTTAAATATTTATTTTAATTTAATTACCAATTTATTATTGAATCAATTCAAAAATAAATAATATTCAACTAAACATTCTGTGCATATTTCAAGCATCTACCTGTTACCATTATAAATATCGAGCAAAAAACGATTCAAAATTCAGGTTTGTTGTATGGGAGCCCCCTCTTATGTATTAATTTTATTCTATTTTTAGTATTTGTTGTTATAGAGGCAACAGAAATACATCATCTGTGAAAATTGCAGCTTTCTAGCTATAACGGTTCATGAGATACAGCCTGGTGACAGACAGATAGACAGACGGACAGCGGAGTCTTAGTAATAGGGTTCCGTTTTTACCCTTTGGGTACGGAACCCTAAAAATCGTGAAACTAAGTTATCGAAAAACGATCTAAAAAATCATGAAACTAAGTTATAAAAATACGAACGAACGAAAAACTTAGTTTTTGTACATAAAAATGCAGAGCTTGTAAACGTCATTTGGTTTCAGAGAGCTATTTTTGGGATAAAAAAATCCTTTGCTTTGTTGTAAAATTAGTATTTAGTACAGCTAGTATAGCAAGCGTCACGTAAGTAATAAATGCGCGAAAACCTCTTTTTGACCGACGAAACGGAGGAGGTACTCAATTCGATACGTATTCTTTTTTTTTATGTATTACCACGCATAACTTTTTACGTAGTAGTCCGATTTCAATAATTCTTCTTTTATTGGAAAGAGTATACTTCGAAATTGGTCCCATTTAAATTTTATCGAAATCGGCTGAGCCATTGTTGATAAATCAACAACAATGTGAAAAATGTTATATCGATCCGAGTGAAATATTCGCGAATTCTGTACACGGTTGAAGTCGGTCATGCTATTTTTGCAAAAAATAATTATAATGTAGAGCAGTGTTAATTGTATCTCCTTTGGGCTGTTTACATTGTTTCACGGCGCAGTAGTAACTGCGTACCTCGTTGTTCGCATTTTACTACAAAAGCACATAGCATGCGCTATTTTGATTTGATTCATTTATTGCGAACTCTGCTGCATTTTATCATTATTATAAATATAAGCAAATAAATTTTTAATGTCGATGATTTTTACGCTCGGCATATCGTACGGTTTATAAATTAATATCGCATAATGATAGAGAGACACAATGTAGTAATAAATCAATAGCCGACCTCGACGAGACGGTCCAATGTTAACACGTTTGTGTCATGTGCAACTATTTGCTTCTATAGACTGTTACATGTCGCGTAGGGCTGGCCCAAGTGAGCAATTTAATTTCAGTTCATAAAAAAAAAAAACAAAAAAAAAACTCTAGTAAGTACAAATTAATATTTGTAGAAAAGAATTGATTATTTTTTTATTTCTGGATCAAGTTGTATTTACAAATAACTCTTAAGTTTGCAATCTTTGTTGCTAACAAAAATAACATGCACAAAAAATATTTCTAAAATATAAAAATCCAACATATTTAGCATCAGAAACAAACCGAGAGGGAGCCACACTGTTTCGATTTTTATCCTCAATTTTTTTCTTTAAATTCCTCAAAATTTTGGTCTTACACCAAAATTTTGACTCCTTGCACTTCCTCTGAGAAAAAAAAAAAATTGGTTGCCTGTAAAGTCGGTATACGGGCGAAAGTTTTACGTGACAACGACTTTGAGACGAATGAGAGCGCATGAAGTGTGAGCGGGGAGCGTAACGCAGTTTCTTGAAGTATCACACGGCAAACCAATTTATAAGACGTTGTCACGTCAAAATATACTAGATACATGTTTCGTATTTCTATAAAGTAAGTAGAAAGTATTTAATGACTTAACTAATCAGATAAAATGATTTACTAGACAATTTTGCAAAGCACATTGTAGGCGACACCCCTAGGTGCTCCTGGCAGCGGTTAAGAGCGAGTCATTGACTACGATTATCAGTATTTAATTGTCCTTGATATAAGCTTGACTTGATTACTTATCTAGGTTATTGCGTCTGTTAGTTTTATGAATAGACGGAATAATCTATAGTAAAATACGTGTCATACAGTAAACGACGGAACGATTGTATTATCATTGTCGTCATCATAGACAAATAAGTTGCCTTCTTCCGGGAAATAACACGAAAAATTCAAATTCAGCCTATATTTATACTAGGCCCTACGGGACTTATCGCGCAACAGAAATAATATGAGATTTCCCAAATGTGCTCAAATCTCAAGACTTCACTATTATCATTACATAGTATAAAACAAAGTCGCTTCCGCTGTCCTCATGTCCCCATGTATGCTGATATCTTTAAAACTACACATTGGATTTTGATGCGGTTTTTTTAATAGATAGAGTGATTCAAGAGGAAGGTTTATATGTATAATGAACCTGTGCGAAGCCGGGGCGGGTCGCTTGTTAAAATAACATTCAGTCTA
The DNA here is from genome assembly GCA_964007245.1 of Hypomecis atomaria. Taxonomy (NCBI): domain Eukaryota; kingdom Metazoa; phylum Arthropoda; class Insecta; order Lepidoptera; family Geometridae; genus Hypomecis; species Hypomecis atomaria. The sequence continues at coordinate 2,955,409 of OZ023295.1, read as the reverse complement.
TTTAGTATATTCTGGCACCAATTATACGAGTATCAAAAGACACGATGGCTCTACATTCTCCCTAGAAATTCCCTACAATTTTTTTTTTATTCCTTGTAGGTTTGGGGTTGACTACATTCTGCCTGATGTTGAGCAGATATGTGGTCTAGGGTGTATACTATCATAACATAATTGTTACGATAGTTTTTCTGCTGTTATTTCCATAGCACCTCTCTACTTCGCAAGCACCAATTGCATCTTCAAAAACCTATAAGGGGGGAATTTTCATCACCTTCGAGAATGACTGGTCTAAGAGCCTAATGGAACGGCCTAGTCATGTCTCAATCATTACCACACACTCGTAAAGAAGGACTTCCATAATATTATCACACGCGGAGAATTCTCAACGATTGATTCATAATGTATAAGAATATTATGTCTACTATCGTTATCACAAAGGTCCTGCTATAAATAGTTGAACTTGGCAGTCACTGCGAACTCTATCGGCGAACCAGCCTTGGGAGAATGTTGTTTACCATTCACTTTACTACTATACTACTATATTTACTTTTTTTATACATTCTCTGGATATTATGTTATTGGATATGAATAGCCGAATCGCCTTTGGTGGTGACTATTGCAGAAATGCCGTTGCAGCATAATATTCAGGTCATATCAAAGTATTAAAAAAAGTTAGAACAATAAGTAAAAAAAATATCTAATCTTTATAAAAATAAACAAATTGAATACAGTGAAATAGTTATTCGATTAAATCCTTCGCTGTGCTTCGACCACATCAGCTTATACGCAATTAAATCCTTCGCTGTGCTGTTTCACTACTGGGCAAAAGTGTCTTCTCCAATTCCTTCTACATATATTTCTTACATTCTTTTAGCAGCTATGACGTAACAGACAAATACGCAAATAGACGTGTTAAACTTATTACAACTCACCCTCATTTACGTCAAGGATTAAAAATAGATTATGGAATCATGTGATAAAATAGAGTGACTTCATTGGCAGTTGAAGGATTTGATCATTAAGAAAATGATGACATATGCCTCTTAGATCTCCAATTTAAACCGGTTGCAAGCGGCTTGCATCCAGCGCGTTCCTGCGGTCTTGATGAGCTCATCAGTCTACCTTTTACGTGGACTTCCTACGATGAGGTAAGTGGTCTGCACTCGAGATCATTTTGACCTAATCGGTAATTAGTCCTCCGTGCTATGTGCCCTGCCCATAGCCATTTCAACTTGCCAATCCATTGGGCTAAGTCAGTAACTTTGATTCGTTTATGGATCTGCTCATTTCTAATTCGGCCTTGTAGAGGGATACAAACAGAAATCTAGAGATACGCAAATGTTAAACTCATAACACCCGTCTGGCATATGAATGCAGTTAGAGCTTAATCAATAATTCCTATGTATTGGCAAAGATTATGAAATACAAATAAATAAATTATAACCTCTGTGTCTGGGTGTTTTTAGGTACTATCTATAAATAGGTAAGTATGTATTTAAAATATGTATATGTAGTATATCAGTCTCTGGCAGCCATATCACAAGCTTTGTTTAGTTCGGGGTCAGAGACCGTGTGTAAGATGTCCCTAATATTTATAATATTAACTTATAAAAAGAAGATAATAAAGTAAGTAAGTTCGTATAGGCCGGGTGGCTAGCCCTGGTGTCAGAGTTTTTAGGCCGCCTGAAGGCCTCTGACATGGCTAAACGGTTGAAACAACCGGGGCCTACAATTCAACGTGTCATCCGAGCCACGGTAGCGCTCAGAAGATAATTTTAATAATACTACGCATGGGCCACGATTTCTTGCATGTACTAATACTCTTAAACCTATCACGTATTCTCCTTTATTATTAGAATCATTTCCAGCTCTGTTTACCATTGAAATGTTAAACATTATGCCGTACGGAAGATATTAGCATAGATTTTATATCCGATATACATTTTTATCGTCAACTTAGCATTAAACATTCTTCTAGCTTGCACGAATCGTTTTACTGTAGCGATATATCATTTTAAGGATTTAGCCAAATGGATACAGAGATAAAGCATTTCGTTGCGTGCGTAAAAAATTTGGTAGTTTCATCATGACTGCTTGTCAAATAAATATAAATATTTTAGGATTAACTCAGTTAGCATAGTTTAATAGATTAAAAGTGGACTTTTTTACAGTGTATTTCAAATAGTTTTGTCAATTAGTTTCTTAAATTATCTTATATTTGTTATTAATATAATTATTGTTCGCAAAAAACAGCATGACCGACTTCACCCGTGTACAGAATTCGCGAATAGTTCGCACGGATCGATGTTACATTTGTCACATTATTGTTGATTTATCAAAAATGGCTCAGCCGATTTCAATAAAATTTTAATGGGACTAATTTCGAAGTATACTCTTTCCAATTAAAAAATAATTATTGAAATCGGACCACTACGAAAAAAGTTAAGCGTGGTTATCCATAAAAAAAAATATACGCTTCGAATTGAGTACCTCCTCTGGTTGGTTCGTCGGTCAAACAAAATGGCTGACAATGATCGACCGTATTTTTGTGTAAATTTTAGTTAGTGGTTAGGTACTGAAATTTCGTTTCACCGACGCGGCGTGCAACTAATGAACCAAATATACCTACACTCTACAGTATTATTTGTGTTATGTAAATAAACATAGGTTTTCAAAAGTTAATGATTTGTTGGATAGAGATTGGATAAGCCATAGTGTATAAATACTCGTATGTAAGAGGTGAGAAAGATATATAAGTTCCTCAAAGCTAACAAAATTATTTTAAAACACGTAGTAATACGCATACAAAATACATTTATGCGTCAAATTTTAAAATACATGTCTAAGTCTAACTGAAAAAAAAAACAGCTGCCTAGCTATCACGGTTCATGAGACACAGCCTGGTGACAGACAGACGGACAGACGTACAGAAGAACGGACAGCAGAGTCTTAGTAATAGGGTCCTGGTTTTATCCTTTGGGTACGGAACCCTAAAAATTGACTGTCTAGATTTGACTACGACAATTTGATCAATTTTCACCTACATGTGTTCTTTGGTTTGTCATACTTCATAATGGAAAATATATTCCATATTTTCCAGTATGAAGTATGACAAACCAAAGAACACATGTAGGTGAAATATAGTATATGTAGGTGCCAAATATAGTAGCACTCATAATGATAAAATCATAACCAATATTACACCTAAGCAAATAGGTTATCAAACGAGTGAAATAGTATTTACTTAGGCAGAAACAGACGTGAAATTACCCTAGGGAGGTTGAAAGAGCTCGGAATGACGTAGTTTACTTTAGTGGGAGTGGGATATGGCCTGCGTTAATGGTATGGTTACTGCTTTCTATATTATCACAGAGCACGTAACAATAAGTTAGCAACAACGAATATAGTAAAAATGTGCGTCTCTTATCATAATTATTGTGGCTAATTTTGAAGTCGCCATCGTAAATTTAATAGCAGCTAACTAATATTGCTGTTTCTTTTTCACTATTTGCATATGTAAGAGAGAACAATATTTTAAGTTGCTATTAAATTTACGATTGCGCCTTCAAAATTGTCACATTGTATTATAATACGTAGAGTAATAGACACAGCACGAAGGACTGATGACCGATGGGGTCGAAAAGTTTTCGAGTTGACATCACGTACCAGCAAAAAATATATAAAAATGTTTGTATTATGCAAGAATTTTCAGTGACACAATATGGTCATCATTATGAACTTTAAAAAGTAAGCTGTATCACACATTTTGTCAATGAAATGTTTATATAGAACAGCTGGTTTTTCGCGATTGCAGGGTTGATCTCGTAGTAAAATTTGTTTCGTAAGTGATAGTGATACAATAAGCCCGATTACAGAGGCGCCAGCGTAAATTTAATAGCAACGTAAAAAGCGTTATCTCTATCGAATGCCTAAAGTGAAAAAGAAACATAACTATGCTATTTATAGCTAGTATAATTACGATGGCGCCTCTGTAATCGGGCTTAGTTTGTAAGTGATTAACTATGTTTGCGAATAAAAAAAAGTTATCAATTAAAAAACAACAGATTTAGTTTATATAATAGTGGCCAATTTTGAAGGCGCCATCGCAAATTTAGGAACTTAAAATATTGCTGTTTCTTTTTCATTATATGTATTTGAACTTGAAGTGAAGCGTTATCAGGGGTTTAGGTACCTATAAACGTGATATAAACATTTATGAGTCCCTGTCTAGACGACGAGATATCGGATGTCAATTTAATTATAGGGATAGGGATTTAGAGGAATTTGTAAGGAGCTTCGGATTTCAATTTAGATAAGGTAGTACGAGTAGAGCGGAGCCTTTTTCAATTCTGCAGTTGAAGAAAAATTTATTAAATTCAATTTAATATATTCAGCACATAGCATTCTGGCCACGTTTCCTTCTTATACAAAGGGGCTTTTTGATTAAGTTATATATTTATATATGTTTTTAATTTAGTTTTGTAAATGTATTAGTTTCGGTATTTTTTTTTGTTTTTATTTGCTAATTGAATTTTATGATATTTTTGTGATGGTTCAAATTGATATTTTTTTGTAATCACTTTATGATTTAATTTTTATTGAAATATGTACGTGTTGTTTCAAGGAGTGTTGTGTGTATATTTTGGCGCTTACATATTGTCTCAGCTGCAATACACTTTTGCGATAACTCTATGGGAGTGGCATGATCAAAAATCGATAAAACTCTTTAAATAAATAAGGCTAATAAACTCAAAAACGGCTGAACTAGTTTCAATTATAATAATTTATTTCACTAACAGGTTTTAATTTACAAGATAATCCGAGACTACACAATATATAAACTATGTTAAATTATGATGTTTTAGTAATAAGTATTAGTTTATTGCCCACGACCATCCTTACATAGTATAAAATAAAGTCGCTATTTTTGTCTGTTTGTTTGTCTGTATGCTTAAATCTATAAAACTACGCAACGGATTTTGATGCGTTTTTTTTTAATGGATAGAGTGATTCAAGAAGAAGGTTTATATGTATAATAACCTGTGCGAAGCCGGGGCGGGTCGTCTAGTAGAATATATTGTGTAGAGTACCTATGAGTACCTACAATTTGTTTGCGTGACGTCGCACAAAACTTCATCACCATAGGGTTTCCTTGGATTATGAGATTAAGAAAACTAATATTCTTTGTTAGCAAGGCCTCGCCCTACATTAGGTAACCCGGAAATCAATTTAACGTAAGAAGGCAACCTTTTCGGAACAACATCTATTAAATTATATTTCTAGTCACTAAAACAATATACCAATCATGTTTTAATTAAGTACCAGGGTAGCGAAGACGCATAATTATGAATTATCACGGTAAAGTTATGCTAAGTGACTCAAAATATTTTACAAAAGAATTCAGTGTCACTTCTATTGTCACAAAAATTTAAACAAACATTTTATAGTTTGATTCTTCTGCGTAATCCTAGTTTTGTTTATTCTCATGTACATATTTTAAATACCAAGGCAATAGTTTAGGTTTACAATAGACTTCTGGTCCAACTTTTTTGGACCATTGGAGATGTCGTAGAATTGATTGCATTGAATTAGCAGAAATCATTGCTTTTAAATCTTCAATCGAGGGCTCAATTGTTGCTTCAAAAACACGAAAAACAAGGGATTAAAATATATACAATAGTTAAAGTCGTCTGGGAATTTGTGCGCACTCTGTAAGTACTATTACCGTTCGTCTCGTTTTTAGCCACTGAATAAAGAAAATTCTTTCCTTTCTTCAAAATTTACGACGTGACAGCCTTTTCTCTCTCATTTATTATCAAATACAAACTGTACCACCCACTACGATCGGATAGACGATAAATATTAAAACATACAAGCTTCCAAACATAAAAACGAAAATAGAAGCCAAGCCCCCAATCATAAGGCTAAATTTAAAATCTAACGTTCTAATATCAAACGACACGCTGCCATTGGCCCAATTAGAATTAATGTTAGACGGCTTGTCAACGGTCGTTTCATTGTAATCAGAGGCACTTAGAAATCGAGAGAGTTTAAAAATAATTTTATGTTGGGATCGTGATTGTGGCAAATTCGTTTCATTTGGTTTTTGCTCGTGCCTAATAAACTCAGGAGGAATAAATGGGTGGCGAGCATGAAAAGCTCGGAAGTAATTGTTAATTTTGCTTTTATTTGGCGACGGGCCTAGTAATAATTAGGTTAAAGGACGTAATTCCTTGTATCATGTGAATTTTGTTGTCCGTAGTCTGCGTATTGTCGATGTCATGTTATTATTTTCTCTTTATTTAACAAGTCGAGCAAATGGGGGCTTCTATCTAACTCTGATGCTCCTACAATTTTTAAACAAATTAACCGACTCGTGTTTATATTGGATCATACAACTTTTTACGCTAGAATAATTGTACTGTATCTATTGGTTTATTTTTTTACTTATTTATGGGATGGTTTATATTGCGATCAACAGAGCTCATCTGATAATCGTTTTTTTTTGTAAAAAGATATTGTAATCTGTAGAACTGGCTTGCTCTAAGTTTTTTTTTTAATTTTTACTTGAGATTGCATTCAGTGCAGGGCATTATATGTAGCGAAATTTCAGTCCAAATTGATGCAGAAAGAAACCAAAATTGAAGATTTATGTTTTAGACCGCTCAGTTATCTATTACTACTAGTCACCCTGACAACGTAACATCGTAATCGGCATCACGTAACGGCATTATTCTTGACATTGATAGCTCTCTAACCGACACTGTTTATATTTAGCATGCATAAAACGGTATTTATATTTAACTTGCTTCTACGTTTGTGACGCATATGAAATGTCAACAAGACCTATGTGCATAATAATGTACACCGTCAAGTATAGGGTTAACTGTTGAAGGTCTTTTAAAGCTGCTGTTAGCTGTGTTTTTTTGCAAGAGTTTTTTTCACATACTAAATTAATATTTTAATTATATGTCCAGCAATGTACAAAACATCAATAACTGAAACTAATGTTCTAATATTCGTTTAACTTAGGTATATTTGTTAACAACTGAAATGAATATTCTTATAATAGTTTTAGTTGTTGATTGCCGCCAAAATATACAGCTGCTGATGTTAAAGCTCGACAGTCGATAAACGTTTTGTATGGAACAGTTGATTTTTTTAATGATTTGGCGGTCTTTTTTTATCGCGAATATGTCCGCGCTTGACCACCAACTCGCCTGATGGCAAGCGACGTTGTGGTCGAAGATGAATCACGCAGAATTAGAAGATACCTATTCACTCTGACCTTGAAAAGCTTTAAATTACATCTCTTAAATAATATCTTTTTTTTTTTAGTTTTTAGCGTTTGCTTTAAAACCAGTGAGCATATGTGCCTCTTTAAATCTCTGCATTTTGCGAAACTTTAACTTTTATATATTATCTTCATTAGGTACCTTTTTAGGGTTCCGTACCCAAAGGGTAAAAACGGGACCCTATTTCTAAGAACCCGCTGTCCGTCTGTCTGTCACCAGGCTGTTTCTCATGAACCGTTATAGCTAGAAAGCTGAAATTTTCACAGATGATGTAAGGGGGGCTCCCATACAGTAGGGCACCCTTCGTGCGCGAGTCCTACTCGTACTCGGCCGATTATTTACTATATTTTACTATTTCTACAAGGGATTCTACAATTTCTTCTTATAAGGACATCTTCGATATTTGGTATATGTATTTAGAATAGTTATCTAGCCGTGCAGTTTGAGTCACTACGCTTACAGTGTAACCAGTGACGTACAAAACTAGCAGTTAACGTGCAGTAAAACACGAAATCATGTGAGCCATAAAACTGAATGTGTATCCATCAGTTGCCCACGAAAAGCACGTGGTTAACTACGCGAAGATAGCGGAATGCTATTTCGTTAGAATTTCCATAAAGTTAAGGTCGGAAACCGCATTTTTGGCAAAATTACTAAAGTTAAAGGAAGTTTAATGGATAGTTAGTAAAGGATTGTTTTTGTTGTGAGAGACAGAAGTATAGGTAAATCATAAATATCTGTACAAATAAATAAATAGATAGTGACATGTGTAGTGTAACACTGTAACATTTTTTTATCCAATGAGAGACTATACTCCATACAGAAGAATTCGCGTTTAACACATTGTTGTACAGTTGCCAAACACTATAACCCGGTCAGAATATCTGTGCACCTCGCTGGAATGCGGCGCCTCTCCCGCTTCCCCTGTCACCTCTCCGCGCACTCCCCGGTGCGACAGTACGGTTAGCATCTTCGTTGCCGATACACGTCCCGATAATAATTTACGTCCGGATGGTATACTAGGCGTCCGGTATTGTAAATACGTCCCGATAATTCGATATGACGTCACGAAGTCAGGTGCACAGATATTGTGACCGGGTTGTACACATGTACCTATGTGTAGTGCAACACTGACATTTTTTACTAACACAGGCCATGTGTACCTACATGATACTATGTTAGTGAGTTGTTGACATTGAGTGTCGTTTCAGACTCTACTATTTAATGTATTACATTTATGAAATCGTGTGATATCGTGACAACGTAGTATTATTATACAGTGTTATTTCTGATCACTTAGCATCCTTTTAAGAGTTTGTTCTATACATCAAAACTAACAAGTTTTGTTCTACGACATTCATTAATTCTCAAAAAAAAGTTGTTTTTCCATAGAAAAATATCGATCACCCTCGACATAATGTATGGTTCCGAAGGTGAACAATATTTTTCTATGGAACTGTTTTTTTTTCAGTTTTGACAAAACTCGCAGAACAAAAGTTGTTAGTTTTGATGTACAGAAGAAGCCCCTAAGAGGATGCTAATTGATTAGAAATAACCCTGTATATTATTTGCCCTGACTACAAAGCAAGCGAAAGCAACAAATGTACTTTTCTATTGGAAACCATAAACACAGACGATCTAGAATAAAAACCATGACGGCATCCGCACTGATGGAGTTTTACGTTCTGAGTTCTGCTACAAATTCCGCGTTCTTGCATTGTGGGCGCACATTACAAATGTTTAAACTCCATTTTAATCCAAGTATTTAATAGCCTATCCCAGTGTCCCAGCGCTGGGCAAAGGCCTCTTCTATATGACTGCCTCAGGTGGCTCAGTGGTTAGTGACCCTGACTTCTGGGTCAAAGAGGCGTGGGTTCGATCCCCACCTAGGGCAAACATTTTTCATAGTCATAGTCATATATCTTTATTGCGTATATGGGTAATACAAGTTGGTAAGATAATAACAATAAACCGCCATATTCTACCTGTTTGGCATGCAATAATAAAATCATTGTCAATAATATACTTAATAAGTGTAGGTACCACACAGAGCCATTATGAAAAAACCCAAAATTGGAACCGCATAACATTACACAATTTAAAGTAGGTACATTACAAAGTAATCACATTAACATAATAATCAAATATATGAAACGAGAGAAAAACAAGATAGATATCTAACAGAATTTGTGTGATGAACATAGGTGTTTGCTCTGTGTCTGGGTGTTATTTAGGTAGTATCTATATAAGTGTGTATTTAAAATATGTATAATTATGTAGTATATCAGTCTCTGACAGCCATATCACAAGCTTTGCTTAGTTTGGGGTCAGAGGCCGTGTGTAAGATGTCCCTAAAATAAAAAAAATTAATATATATTTCCATATTTAATTTTTAATGTGGACTAAAAGTTTGTGTTTTATGTGGACTAAAGATTTTGTGTTTTACTGCACATAACCTACTAGTTTAGTACGTCACAAACTAAAACAGTGAATCAAAATGCTCTGGTAGATAACAAGATTTACTTTAATTTATAAAAACTTTATTTAAGGATACCACGAAAAACGACTGCACCGTCGAATTACCGAGCGGTCAAGAAATAGAACAGAACGCGCGTTCCCACGGTCAGTTTGCATTTGCCAAAACAATATGTACATTGTACATCAGAAGAATTATTTTTCGCAAAAAATGGCAAAACCGCCTTCCATCGTGTACAAAATTCGAATTTTTTCGAAAATTCGAATTCGAAAATTTCGCTCGAATTGTTTACATCATTGTTGATTTATCAAAAACGGCTCAGCCAATTTATGTAAAATTTAAATGGGAACACCTCGGGAGTATACCCTTTCGAACTAAAAAAAATATTTCGATTCGGATCACAATTGGCGAAATTATCGATGAACATACACAAAAAAAAACATATACACGAACATAGAACCTCCTCCTTTTTGGAAGTCGGTTAAAAAACGCTGATCGCCAGAACGCGGAAGTAGATCCATATTATTGTATATTTTCTTTGCTAGAACTCAGAACCTCGCCAGTGTGGGTGGCGCCTCCACGAAACCAGCACGAATCGATCCGCCACACAAATTGTTTCTCAATCAGAACAAACGCATTACGATGTTATAGATTTGGTCCATTATGATGGAAGTAGAGCGAAGATAAATCTATTAGATTCAGATTATAACCCTCCGTATAACGAGCCGTGAACTACTTTCGATAAATGTAAAAGGGAAAAATGACTGGAAGAACTGGAAATCTGAGACTTCGTGAAAAATATATTATATATTATTTAAAGATAAAAATAAGCATACATAGGGGCAGACAGACAGCGGAAAGCGACTTTGTTTTGATACTATGTAGTGAAGACCGATCCGAAAACAAAACGTTGATTCTATCTATTATTCGAACAAAGTATAATTCACTAAGACTGGAAACAGGTGAATGCAATCCGCATCCATACATTTTGTCGATAGCCATATACTCGTAGATAGTCTATATAACAGCTGTTTTTTTCTGAGGGTTGCTAAAATGATACATCTTGGTCTACTAAAGTCACCCTTATGCGTAAGTTACTCTTAACATTAGGTCTGTGATGCTGATAGGACTTTGAAAATCAGTCCGTGATGTATAAAAATAGTCAATAGAATAGCAGAATAAGAGATATTTCGGCGAGATAGGCTTCATAGCTTTGCTTCCGATATGTGATAACATTTCCTGTTGTTTAATATTCGAGCTAAATATAAAAAAAATATTCTCTGAAATTGTCCATGAGCAGGTAAAATTGAAACCTTGTCAAGAGAAAGGAATTTATAAAGTAGGTACCGTTTAGATTCAGATTCAGATTCTTTATTTGTCAGAACATGGTTTATTCTATATGACTTTGACTTCAGTCTTTAGACTTTGCGGATTTTGGAAAACTTTGGTAAACTGTAACTTCGATGAAAATTTATACTATGAACCTAGGATATTAATGCACATATCGACGAAAAAACTTTAAATACTAAAATCACAGAAGAACAACCTACTGTTTCATACATTTTAAAGTAATTACGTATACTTTTATCATTTTTCAAAGCAATACTCCGACGGCAAAATTAAGGAACTAAGTACTACGGACACTAAAAACTAAAGAAATAAGCGATTGAGGCGATTGGACTTCACTGGTGTCGTGGGGTTCTATGTGTTATTTACGTGATTTCGATATGTGATTTTTAGGGTTCCGTACCCTAAGGGAAAAACGGGACCCTATTACTAAGACTTCGATGTACGTCTGTCCGTCTGTCTGTCTCTGTCACCGGGCTGTATCTCATGAACCATGATAGCTACTCGTAGGCAGCTGAAATTTTCACAGATAATGTATTTCTGTTGCCGCTAAAACAAGAAATACTAAAAAGGTAATAGTATAAATATTTAAGGGGGGCTCCCATACAACGAACCTGAATTTTTAGACGTTTTTCGCTCTATATTAATAATGGTAACAGGTAGATGCTTGACATTTTCACAGAATATTTAGTTTTATATTCATTTCAATAATAAATAATAAAATTAGAATATAATAAATATTTAAGGGGGGCTCCCATACAGTACGGAACCCTCCGTGCGCGAGTCCGACTCGTACTTGGCCGATAATTTCTTATTTAGGTACACGTATGACCATATTCGGCCTGATAACATGTCGATATATATGATTACCTAGACAATACCTACTCAGACTAGGTTTATAAAATATATATCAATCAATTGTGATCGCCAAAAAGACCTACGCAATACGGATGACGAATTCAGACTACAAATACAAACTGCTCATTGACTTGCGTCAGAGGATGTCCGCCGGTCATGTTTGGGAGCAATAAAAAACCAGTGTCTTCCTATTTAGGGCAGATTCCTTGACGAATACACTGAGTTTTCCGCCAGGTGGACACTGCAGGACACTGGAACATTTCGCAAAGACTATTGAGTAGTGCCTGTAGAAAGCCCCCAATATTTTGGTCACGCAGCCCTAACCTTATAAATCCGATGGTCCTGGATATTCAAGAGAAAGTTAGAGGGAAAAGAGCTAAAATAACGCAACTAGATGGTCTGACTAAATTGCTAGCAAACAGGGCATAATTAAAGATCACATTTTGACAAAAAATCCTATCAGGATCATCACGACGACGGCGACGCTCAGAAAGCTGAGTAAGAATGAAACAGCATCCAAAAACACACAGAAGAGAACGTAAAAGTCAGATAAGCTACATGGAAACCTACTCTCCGCACAAAAAGCAAGCCGATTCCAATTAGTTTTTAACCGACTTCCAAAAAGGAGGAGGTTCTATGTTCGTCTGTATACATATATATTTTTTGTGTATGTTCATCGATAATTCCTCCAATTGTGAACCGAATCGAAAAATACTTTTTTAGTTCGAAACTAAAAATACTCCCGAGGTGGTCCCATTTAAATTTTACAGATATCGACTGAACCGTTTTTGAAAAATCAACAATAATATAAACAATTCGAGCGAAATATTCGAATTTTGTACACGATGGAAGGCGGTTTTGCCATGTTTTGTGAAAAATAATTATTGAAAATCTGTAAGGATAAAAATATGTAACCTTGACTACGAACGTAGTATACTTACTATGTTGGCGCAACGACCCAAATTGTGTCTTGGCCTCCGATACTACGTGTCGCCACTCTTCTCTGTCTTGGACAAGTTCCTGCCAGACATCAATCCCGAGCTTGCGAAGATCTTTTTCCACTTCATCTTTCCACTTGTATGTACTTTGGACGGCCAACGGGCCTTCGGCCCTTCGGCAGTCCCAAGTAAGCCCTTTTTACGGCACGATCCTCGACGAGTATAGATAAAAATATTCTGTCCAGCTGTGTCCTACTGTTGAAATAATGATGATGTGGCCAAGGGTGGCTTTATTTTGAAAAGAAAAAATATGCGTTTCGACATTCATATAGTTAGTTAGTTCGTATAGGCCGGGTGGCCAGCCCTGGTGTCAGAGTTTTTAGGCCGCCTGAAGGCCTCTGACTTGGATAAACGGTTAAAACAACCGGGACCTACAATTTAACGTGTCATCCGAGCCACGGTAGCGCTCGTTAGAAAATGCCACCCGCGGTCACCCATCCAAATCCTGACCGTGCGGAACGTTGCTTAGTTTCGGTGATCGCTGACAAACACCTAATCAAACTACGCTACGAGCGCTACATATAAAAATGTGTACTTAATAACAAACATACTGATTACACTTTTCACATTTTCCACTCGAATAAAATTCTATTTGAGCAAAAATGACAAACTAGACACATAACATTTATCAATTTTGCGCATTATAAGCCTTTTATAAGATATAAGAGACACAAGGCCCCCAAAAGTGCCATCTCATTTCGCTGCATTATCGAAAAAAATCGGCCCAGTACGAGTCCGACTCGCGCACGGAGGGTTCCGTACTGTATAGGAGCCCCCCTTAAATATTTTTTTTAATTTTATTGTTTATAATTAAAGTGCATATACAACGAAAAATTCTGTGAATATTTCAAGCATCTACCTGTTACCATTATTAATATAGAGCGAAAAACGGCTAAAAATCAGGTTTGTAGTATGGGAGCCCCCTTAATTATTAATTTTATTCTGTTTTTAGTATTTGTTGTAATAGCGGCAACAGAAATATATCATCTGTAAAAAAAAACAGCTTTCTAGCTATAACGGTTCATGAGATACAGCCTGGAGACGGACAGACGGACAGCGGAGTCTTAGTAATAGGGTCCCGTTTTTACCCTTTGGGTACGGAACCCGAAAAATCAGTAATATAGAAGAAATTGCCTCGTAGCAAATGTGAAGTGAAAAATGGTGAGAAAATATTGAAAACGCTGAGACGTTCGTTTTAACAGAGAACATGTTTTCAGAAAATAATTTATCAAGCACTTTTTTAAACAAAGGATCGTATTTGACGCAGAATTTAGAGATAGACTGCGAAATTACATTGTCAGACGATGCAATCATTTTGTCTACAAGTCTAGCCTGTCTAAAAAATTTAACCGAAGTTTTTCAACCTAGAGCTTATTTTCGAATAAAGTATTTTAAAATGGAAACTCTTTGCAAGAACTTTCACCATTAGTCGAAGAAAGTTTTCTGTTCGTTACAAGCCTGTATTCCTTTGGTAATCAATAAGGGATCGTTGATTACCGAGCGGCAATTAATAACGGATTACAGTAATCAAACATTAATCAACAAGAGATTATTGATTGAATAAGATCGGTTAATCCCAAATCCCTTTCGTCTACTACACTAAGCCCGATTACAGAAGCGCCAGCGTAAATTTAATAGCAACGTAAAAAGCGTTCTCTTTATCAAATGCCTAAAGTGAAAAAGAAACAGAACTGTGCTATTTAGCTAATATAATTACGATGGCGCCTCTGTAATCGGGCTTAGAGTCAACCGATCTCGATACTGGGGTGACATGTTCTTGAACCTGTCTCGTTTTTCTGACAGTTTTGAGCTGTCGGAACTGTCAGAAAAACGAGAGGGGTTGGGGCGCGTATCACTTCAGTGGAGAGTTCGGCTAACAGAATTGCCCCGCTGGTGTGCTAATTGTGCCATGTAAGTAGGTTTTTTTTGATGCGAGGCTGAACCTTTCTTGAATACATTTAATTCGAGTTTTCAACCAAATTCAAAAAATGAGGTTAGCAATTCGACTTTATATTTTTTATGTATGTTACGTGATTGTTGTTAGAGTTCCGTAGTAAAACGAGGAAACCCTTATTACTTCGTTGTGTCCGCCCGTCCGTCCTAAGGCTACAAAGGCTTATAACTTCCACATTTATGAACCAAATTAGATGAAATTTAATGTGATGATAGATTTAGTTTAGATCTCAATTTCAAATAGTTAAAATATTCAAAATTGTGTATTTTGAGGGTGGATCTCATATATTATGTAAAGTGGGGATGAAAATTTTTTCTAACCCCACTCCCTCATGTGGGGTATCGTTGAATCATTTGAGATTATAAGTATAGGCCGCCAAAGTTGAAAAAAAGAGTGTCGTCTTCCTTTTTTTTTCTATGTATACGCACAACTTTTTGTAGAGTAGTCCGATTTCAATAATTCTTTTTGTTTGGTACCTAGATCATACTTCACAGGTTGTCCCGTGTTCAAATTTTATCGAAATCGGCTGAGTAATTCTTGATAAATAAACAATAATGTGAAAATTAATACACCGATCCTGAACACGGTTGAAGTCGGTTATGCCATATTTTGTGAAAAATAATTATTTTTGATGGTTGTACTATCTTGGATGTTATATCTCTGCTACGTCAAGGTACCGTTTATGCGACAACATTCAATGGTAATTTTATTACTTTAACATTGTTTCTTACAAAGGCTTATGGAGGGAAATTATCGTTCCTATAAGGTTGTGGCAATTAACATGACTATTATGATAATACTTATAAAAACTGCTATCGCATCAATCCTTGCTACGTACTTACTGAAAAAAAATAAAGAATTGACGTCTGAATGTTGTCTTCATTAACTAAAGGAAATTGAAAGTAATATTCGATACATTTATATAGAGAGTTAAAGACTATTATATTTTTTGTTCTTGTGAATTAAAATTCACGAATAAATCGACAGTTTCGTATAGTTTATTTTCAAGGCTTGAAACAAAAGTTGTTAACTTACGACAGCATCTTTTCTTTATCACAACGAACAACTTCAAATATGTACATATAAGTTTTGAGAGGTTTTAAAATAGTCCAGTCTGAAAAGTTATGATATCCTATCGAGAAGCTAGAATATAATTTCTTAGAAGTCTTTTTCATAGTACAAGTAACATTTCCAAAGTTTTATCGATTAAATAAACAGACAATAAACGACGAGAGATGACGAATGATAGAGTGAAGTGGCAAAAGGAAACGTGCTGTGCCGACCCCACCTAGTGGGATAAGGGCAAGATGATGATGAATAAACAATTTCCCTTCGAAACAGATAATTCCCAATATCGAAATGTAATCACGTAACAGATTGCAATGAAGCATTGCATTGCAGTCTCTCCGCCGTTGCTTCCTCGGCGGTCGATTTACATAATGATAAACTGTTTGATACCGCGGAAGCTGGTATTATGGATATTGATTGATTTAAGGTTAACTGAGAAAGTTGATCTGCGAGAATATCATAATTTATTACTAAGGCCCTATTTTTGACCGCCCGCTAGGTGGTATGCGTAAAATTTACGCTGCCCTAGTTCAACAGTAAGATATGTTGAACAAAGTATGTGTTGAGTTATTCATACTTTTATGATTTTAGTGTCATTAATTCCAGTGGCGTAGCGTGCCTTGGCGGGGCCCCGTATAAGAAATTGTTTGGGGGCCCTTATGAAGGGTAAAGATTTTTCACAAATTAACAATAAAATAAATATTTGTACATCATAATTATCTAACTGTCACTTTTCCAAAATGTTTCTTTATTTCTTTATTTGCACAATGTAGTGTACATAACAACTATAGTACTAATTGTAGTACAAAACAAAGACCCCGTTAGGGCGCTGCAAGAGAACAATATTCTTAACTACTAATAAGTAGTTAAGAATATATTTGTAAACTGGTAATAACTAAAATTAACAATTAAAATTAGATATACACTCTCCTTGCCTTTTTTGCAAACTGAATTATTAAATCATTTATAGCTGATCATGAATTTAGGTAATTTTTCTAATTTTATTGATTTTTGTTTACGCACGTCAGGGGCCCCTGCGGTCCGGGGGCCCCGTATAATTGATACGGCAGATACGGCGGTAGCTACGCCCCTGATTAATTCACTTGTTCTTAATTGAAATGTGGTTGATTTTTTAAAACTATAGTTTGGTTTAATGTGTTACGGAGTTATTTATATATCAATATGAACAAAATAATTTGTATATTTGTTTTAAGGCTTTTAATAGTAAGATAACCTTATATTGAACTCAGACTAAATAAAACATGTTTTGTATTTTTAATGTTGTCTTTAAAATGGTTTATTAAAAATTAAATTTATATTGTAACTCATAGAGTTATTGTTTTTTGTTTCGTTTAAGAAATACTAAAGATTTATCCAACCAAGCTTCCAAATTTATGGAAAATCAACAGAGATCGACATAATTTTAAGATATCTTAGTATTACAGCACATCGATATTTGAGAATGTAAGTTGTCCGACCAAATCCGCGGAAATGTTTGGTAACGGGATAGGAAAATTAATTAAAAACTGAGAAATTAGTTTGCTTGTAATGTATTATTTATTACCTAGTATCATAATTGCACAAATCAGTCTCATATTATCAGTTAAAATCTTATGATTATTTTTTCACAAGTCAGTTTAACTATTATATTAATCAGTCAGTGCTATAATGTTATTTATGTGAATCTTAATGGCACAAATAGGTAAGTCTTATAAAGCAGCTAAAATTTAGTATTATAATAAAATTAAAATAATATATAATTAATTAATTACAATAGTGAATTAATAGTTAACCTACTCGTTACAGGCTTTCATCATCACTATTGCCGCTTTCATTTTCCTGGTTATTTGTAGTTTTAAGACTTTCATAAAAGCTGTGATGACATTGAGGTATCAAATTGGCAGTACACAATGATATCAGATCTCTCTTTTTGTGATTTGGTATTGCTGGTGCTTCATTATAAGCATGTTCCAGAGTTATATTTTCTGAGATGCGGCCCCTTTGTTTCCTTCTCGTATCCACAATTTTAAAATCAAGATCTGAAAATGAAGATTTGTAGCCAAATTTGTATGGATCTTCTTTTTTTACTTGGATACATTTGCTGTCACCCCATACAATTTTTTGACCATTTTGACAATTTAAGATGTCTCAACATAGAAATGTTTTTATAATTCCATATAAGGACATTTGAAGAAGTCTCTGTGTAGAAATAAAATATCTTAAGATGTCAGAATCTTGAACTAAAGGTCGTTAAAAATATGCTTAAATGTCTCAGTGAGACATTGAAATTTGGGCACTTTGGTTGCGTTTTACAAATATCTGATTTTTGAACCAGACAGAAGAGCGAATTTTTGACATGAAACAAAACTTATCTCAATTTTGTTTTTTTTTTAAGATATCTTACTGTTGAACTAGGACAGCGAAATGGTCACGAAGACAGAATGGGAGCAAGAGCATTGAAAATCTATGTTAGTGCAAACGGATATACCCAATCGCCCTTCGAAAATAGACGTCTATGTTCAACAGTGAACTATTAAAAGAATGACAGTTGCTAAATTTTTAGTACAGTAGCTTAATTATTGAACCGATAGAAACTGAGTTTTGGGATCGCATAGTGGCATAGTTTATTTTCGAAGGTTACCTCAGTAACAAGTGAATTAAATTAAAAATTTAAAAAACCCCCGACACACTAGACAGAGTCCTACCACTGATAAAATATCTTATCTTTCATTTGACAACCATTTTGGGCACATTTGTAGAATTTTGGTTCTTCCATCCCCACTTTAACCCATCATAACTCTTAAACGGCTCAATCGATTTTTATAAAACATAGCTAAGAACACTCTCGATTAAGTCTCCTTTCATCCAAAAAAAAAACTAAACTGAAATCGGTTCAGTGGTTCGGGCGCTATGATGCCACAGACAGACAGACAGACACACAGACAAACAGACCCGTCAAACTTATAACACCCCTCTTTTGCGTCGGGGGTTAAAAATAGACGTTTTTTTAGTCAACTTTGCACTAAATTTCTTATCAATTTTTTTTACAAGGTTTAGAATCACTTACAGCATAAAATCACAAGATGCTGACAGATCCAGGTGGAGCTTCAAGCGCCATCTTGAAAAAAAACGTTTTGTCCGATATCTCGGAAACTATGCATTTTAGGGCAAAAGTCGTGGAAACCATTATTGTAGAAAATAAAATATTGCATCTTTTCTTTCTTGTGAACTTTTTTGTGAAACTTACCGTTTACGATTTATGGCCCATTTAATGAACCGGTTTTTTATTGACTATTTTTTCAACTATTTTATACCATTTTTTTTATAAATAAATTATATTTGTAATTTTAACATTTTAAATAAATATTATTTTCAGGTTTACTACATTTTTTAAACAGATCACTAATCACTATTTTTGTTACAGGTTTAATTATTTTGTATTATTTTTAACGGATTAACTATAATTTTGTCTCAGGTTCATTAATATTTTATAAACATACCTAAACCTAACCTGACATTTTTTTTTTTCTGGCCTGACCTAACCTTAGCCTAACCATAGTCGAACCATGATACAGTTTGATGATTAATTACTAATTTTGTTTGAGATTTAATTTGGATTTTGAATTTGGACTACGACAGAGCGGAAATACACTAAATATTTATTCAAAACAAGAATTTGAACCGGTTTTTCTATCGCAGCCGATAACTCTTGAAATATTAGATTGATCAATAAAACGATACAAAAACCGGTTCATTCCTTCACCGAAAAGCCGGTGATGTGAAACTGCGTACATAAGTTCCTAAGAACTCATTGGTTTGAGACCGGGAACTGATCCCACGACCTCACGATTGTAAGGTGGGTGTTACTGCCACTGGACCACCGCGACTAATCAAGCTCGCCTTGAATCGCTCGTAAAAATATTAGTTCAGGTTGATAGCCAAGGCCTTTGTTATCAGCTGTTTGTTGATATATTAGCTAGGTCAGGTACGTTAAGCATTAATAACATGTACTTACTGGAATATTTACACCATTAGTCAAATTCAAATAAAGTCGATGAAAATTAATCACTAAAAATGTATTATAAAAATATTCAATACTCAATGATTTATTGCAACATGTGTAATATTATTTACGTGCACTGTGCAGTTTTTATGTAACAAGTTCTTTATAGTGCACATACATATAGGTATGGCCTATATGGGTGGCAATTTTATTGTTTGATTTGGAACAAAAATATAAGTAATTAATTTTCTAAATTAATAAATAACCGCCTGATGTGTAATAACATTAAACTAGGGTAGTAGTAAAACTTTTTAGTTGTAACTTTTTTCGATATTTCTAGGGTTCCGTGCCCAAAAAGTAAAAACGGAACCCTATTACTAAGACTCCGATGTCCGTGTGTCTGTCACAAGGCTGTATCTCACGAACCGTGGTAGCTAGATAGTTAAAATTTTCACAGATGATGTATTTCTGTTGCCGCTCAACAAATACTAAAAACAGAATAAAATAAATATTTAAGGGGGGCTCCCATACCATAAACGTTTTTTTGCTCGCTATTAATAATGGCACGAGGAATGAGGCTAAGGGGGCTCTAACACGGCAAGGAACCCTTCGTGTGCGAGTCCGACTAGCACTTGGCCAATTATTTTTCTACGTATGAGCACGCATAACTTTTTATAGAGTAGTCTGATTTCAATAATTAGATTTTTTAGATTATTTGACTATATTGAATTTTTTATAGCCGTAGAATTGAGGCTAGAGCTGCGCATCGCTAAGTAAGACTTGGTTTCACGAGTTTATATTAAATGCAGTTTATAATAAAATTATATACCTACCTATTAAATGAATTCCTACGAGTAAGTCTGTATTTCGATCCGAGCGAATATTATATACTAAGTACAAAAGTGTCTACAGTATTGTTTTGCCACTTACATAAGGGAATATCGATCAAGGATATAATATCGGAACTTTCCACCAATATATGTTATCTGTACGAAAAGTGGCACACCGGACAATCCTCAATACTTATCTAGATGCATTTCACAGCCGATAATACGATACTAGTAATACTAGGGCTCCAATTCAGCTATCAGAGACGAAACTGAAATGGAAAATTGGTGAACCTGATACACTTTTGCTTCGCGAAAGGTAAAAAAAGTTCTAGATACGGTTAATGACGTAAAAACGTGTGATTTGACGCTTCTTATTCGATGTGGGGGCGATAAGTCCTGCACTGACGTCCCGCATGGGGTGTTTTGTGCATTTCCCCCTCCAGCGTCTACCCGAGCCAGCCCAGCTCCTTAAAGTAGCGGAGCGTGGCTCTGGGCCGCTGGCATATCCAGCGGCTTAGATGGTAAATAAAATAATGCCAATGCAGAAGCGTCATGCAACCCGTTAGCTATTCTAGTGTCTTCTGTGGCTTTGCAATGCCACAGAACATGCTCTACAGTTTCGTTTTCTTGCAAACTGTTACGACAAAGTGGGCTGTCAGTGGCTCCCAGTTTATACAGATGACCATTTAAGTTGCAGTGACCAGTTATGAGGCCCACTATAAGTCGGAGATCTTTCCGCTGCAACTTCAATAGGTCGTTCGTGATGTTTTTATTCAGGGTTGGAAAAGCAGCCTTTGACGCTTCCTAAGGCGAGAAAGCGGATAAAGTTCAGTTCAGTTTAGTCTGATTTTAATGGAATTGGCCCACAGGTACAATATCGAGTTGCAATCTTTTGTCTATGTTTTTATATGCCAAGGTTGTGGCCCGATTCTGATAACCATATCTTAGTTTAGTAGTAATATGATGCCAGCTTTAAATTATCGATGACAGAATTGGCGTGATAGATCTGTCTTTCTCAAAGTGAGTGATAACGCCTCCTTGTGGGCGCTGGAGGCTTTCAGGGGGGCGTTAGATGATTTAGAAAAGAAAATAATTAATACAAAGAAGTAAACAAAGGTAAGTAAAGTATACCTACAACGACATTTTTTAGACTGTCCTGCCATGACAATAGTGGCTTAAAGTTATTTTCAGTTGAAACAATCTATTATAGGTTTTGCTGTAAGAAACTGCTTCCAAAGAGTTTAAGCGAAAGCATAAAATAAATGATTTCAATTTAAAATATATTATAAAAAACCACAATTTATACAATTTATGTTGATCAATAAATTCAATCAGTTCGAGCTAGAAAATTATTGTAATGTATAAAAATGCAACAACGTAAGGGCTAAAAGTAAGTTCGAATAGGCCGGGTGGCTAGCACTGGTGTCGGAGTTTTTAGGCCGCCTGAAGGGCTGAGAATATTTTAATGTTAAAGAGGGCCATCGCGGAATAAAGTTTGAGAATCTGTGCAGTAAATGAAGTTATAGTTGCAGACAGTATTCAGTGAATCAGATTTAATAACGTCCAATTTCTGCCTCGAGATGAACTAAATTGGCACGCTCTAAAATTAGAGCACAAGCGATTTGTCACGTTTAACAGACACTGAAACTTTATATTTAGAACGAGGTTTAACGGCTTTTTTTTAACCGACTTCAAAAAAGGAGGTTCACAATTCAATGTTTTTTTTTCTATGTATGTTACGCGATTACTCCGCCTATTATTCATTTATGAACAGATTTTGATGCTTCTTTTTTAACCGACTTCCAAAAAGGAGGAGGTTCTATGTTCGTGTGTACCTATGTATTTTTTTTTGTGTATGTTCATCGATAATTTCGCCAATTGTGAACCGAATCGAAAAATTCTTTTTTAGTTCGAAAGTGTATACACCCGCGTACTATTCGATTTTTCTACACGATTGAATCCGGTTTCACGATATCACTCTTACATCTGACTCGATTCACCAATTTTACTTAATCATCATTGTTAGCAAAAGATGGGAAGGCTTATGGCCAACTGTACTGTACCAGCCTTTTTAATAGTCCACTGCAGGACGTAGGCCTACCCACGAAGGGTGATTGGGCCATATCCACCACGCTGGCCCAGTGCGGGTTGGTGGATTCACATACGCCATGGAATTTCTTCCTTGGATATTTGCAGGTTATGCCCAACAGTGGACTTAAATTAAACAAGATATAGGACGAATCATACAAGTCGGCGAATGTGAAGTTAGCTACAAGCTACGTAATATCCAATACACGTGCCTCTTTATGTATCAGTCAGGATCTCAGGATTGGATATTGCGTACCTTGTAGCTGACTTCACATCCGCCGACTTGTATTATTCGGCATATAGTCCTATACCATACATCCATCCATCAGCCATAGGACATAGGCCTACCCTAAAGATCTCCAATAAGACCGGTTGGTAGCGGCTGGCATGCAGCGGGATCCTGCGGTCTTAAATAAACTCGTCCACCCACAAGGTGGACGAGTGAAACCGTGACGTGGTCTTCACTCGAGAAATTTTTGACCCCATCGGTCATCAGTTCTCCACGCTATGTGCCCTGCCCACTGCCATTTCAACTTGCCAATCGTTGGGCTATGTCGGTAACTTTGGTTTTTCTACGGATCTCTTCATTCCTGAGTCCTATACCTACGAACAATGATGATAAAAAGTGGCTTGAAATACAAACAGTACCTACACGACAGACATATTACAGCTGTTAAGTGAGCTTCAGTCTGGATTGGGCTATCCGCAGCTGTGTGATTTGGCTGATAACTGCCCAACCGTATAGAGCAAAGAATGTTTATTATGTAGTGGATTTTACACGCACCATATTTCACCATGTTAATTGCTTTTGTAATTTAGTTGAGAATAAATGAGTGTGTAATTTACTCCTTCAAGAATAACTAGTGGAGTAGAGTCCAAGGTAAAATTATAAACATTCCACTTTGCCTCACATGTGAGCCGATGCATGGGGCAAAGTGGAAACACCTATATTGACGTTTTTGGACTGCACTATCAACAGCTGATTTTAAAGCTGTGAGGCTCCTGGTCCTGGCAGCGTTTAAACGAAGCTTCAATGACATAACTTGAACTTTTTTTCATCTAAGATAATAATTATTTCAATGTAAATATCAAAAATCTTACTATAATGGTGTAGATACTACGTATAAGAGCTAGCACGTGACGGTAGTGATTTTTACTCTCTTTTGTTGAGACTTGATATGGAAAATATGGAAGTCAGGCGCCTGGCAGCCTTCAAATGGTCCTTCAGTGAGATAATTCGAAGCTTTTCTTTACCTTAGATAATATTAATAGACCTGTTCAATAAAGACAACAACATAATTATTATTATGACTAAGATTGCAGAGCTACGTAAGAAAGCACGTGGCACATAGTGTGGGCGCCTCGCCGACGTCTTTGCTTCGTTGCTCACCGCTGACACCTGATATTTTTTTTTATTCAATTAGCACCGTATGCACGAATTACACTAATGATAATTATTTATAAATCAATTATATAAAATTAATGTCAAAAATATATGGTAGCCAAGAGGCACCTAATCATCTTAAAATGAATGATAGCTTATTTTGAAGTAAAGCATAAGATTCTTCTCTCTTTTGCCAATACATTCTGTGTTACGCCAGTTTATTGGAGGTTTTACGGATATGTTTTTATACATATGTAATAGGTCTCTATTTGTTCCCTAACTCGCCTGATGGAAAGTGATATTGTAGCCAAGGATGAAGTATGTAGACCCAGAAGATACCTATTCACTCTTGCCTTAAAGATATCCAGATTGTAATTGTCAGGAAACAATGACGGAAATAGGGCATTCCAGTCCCTGACGGTTCGCATTATGAAGGAGGAAGCGAATCGTATTATAGATATCATCGCTATGGGCACCTTTTCAATGATCCTTCAGTGACTCTATAGCTTTCGTTACCTAAGTTACTGTACTAATACACCTGTCCAATAAAGGAAACCACAATAACACTAGAGCTACGTAAGAGGGAGCACGTGGGGAGTAGTGTGGGCGCCTAGCCGGCGTCTTCGCTTCGATGCTTACTGCCGACACCTGATATGGACACTGAGAGGCGCCTGGCAGACTTTACCCGACCCTTGAGTGAGATAACTTGGATCTTTTGTTTACTTAGGTTATTGTATTGATGTTCGCTTTTAATAGTTTCACGCTCCTCTTTTCATTAAGCAGTGACCAGTGGATTATGGCATAACTAGGAGGGGAAGGCTGGCCACTCATGTAACATGTAATGTGGGAACAGTGTCTTTACCACAGTAAGACCTGGCCATCAATAGATGACTGTAACTGACTGACTTTATGAGTAATAGGTGCCAGGTCTTATTCTATCTTGCCTAAGCGGAGACTAAGTTTGTGGTAAAGACATAATTCCTGACAACTTGTTGTCATGGTCTTCTTATATTTCATATTAAAGTGAAAAGCAGGTCAGATAATTGCCGTGTTCTTAAATTGGTTCAGTTTATGCAGGGCGATGGGGCAGTAAAGTTTTCGAATGGAGACCACGCACCGGCAAGCGCAGCGTAGGACGTCCACAGACCCGGTGGACTGACGATATTAGTATGACTGCAGGAACGAACTGGATGCAGGCTGCTTCCTACCGGACTTATTGGAAATATGTAGGGGAGGCTTATGTCCAGCAGTGGACGTCCTACGGCTGATAATGATGATGATGACACGTGGACGTGGAAAACGTTTTCCCATTTCATTGTATTTTTCTAGTGGTACAAGGAAGAAAACGTTTTCCATCGATTTGAAATATGAATGAAGCATTAAGTGCAACTTAGTAGCATAAGTAGCGAACAAGTGGCAGCACACGTGGCCAGACGCATGCGTCGGCTGCGCCGGCACCGGTGCTGCTTCGTTGCGCAGACGGAGACATTCGATATCGGGGACAGGCGGCGGGTCGACGCCGAGATGTGGCAAAACATGATTCATCTAAGTGAGTCTTATGCGATCAACTTAGCTGGCGATGACTTAAGTAGACTCACAGCAAGAACGTGAATATGTTCAATAAGTATGTGTTTTTTGATATTTTATGTAATTGAAGACCGCAGAATCCTTCTAATTACACGAAATAAACGATTAGCCTTAAGCCATAGTACCATATAGTACTACGGCCCATATTTTTTTAATCAGAAGTAGTATTGAAGTAAGTTTGTATGGACAGCGGCTTAGGTACGAGATGGCGCCAAAGTTTTTAAGTCACCCGAAGGCCTCTAAAATGGTTGAAGCGACACTGGACATACTATTTATCCACTAACAGTAGGGCTACTACCGTAGGACGAACTGCGATCATCCATCCTAAAACCGTACTTATTCGTACACTTGGTTCATTTGGTAAACGGCACAAGTAAAACTCTAGTCAAGCTACTCATCACAATCAGAGAATTCGCACCACGACGACAGCGCCAACTCAACACAGACCAACAATTTGCACGAAACTTCAAGTTGACGAGTCACAAAGTCAACTCAAGTTAACACAACCCTAACAAGTCAGTGGCAGCCTTCACACCCTTCTAACTAGTTAGTCCATGAAACTTTCTGTCGTCCCAATTATTCAAGTGTGATGTAATATCACATCCAATATTCAAATTATTCCCGACATTCCGAGCACACGTGTAAGTTTCATGAAAACATTTATCGTAGTTTGAAGGATTTTCCCGAGAAGATATCAATTTCGCAGCAGCACGTGCCGCGAGGCGTGAGATGAACCATCATCAGTTATTATGACTCGCTGCGACTCAGATAGTTTCTTGAGATTTTTGAACGAAGAAAAGAAAAGGTCTTCGTTTTACCACGGCGATTTTGCTTTCGTCTGTCCGGATGTTGGTTTTTGACTACAGGTCGCAATTAATCTTGATGAGTTTTGACCCAAGGTCGCAGAACAAATCTTGCTAGTTTTGATGTACAGAATAAGCCCCTAAAAGGATGCTAATTGATTAGAAATAACCCTGTATATAAATGGAATGGTTTTGTCATCGGTGATTTTTCATTGGGAGCATTTCCCTCAAAAAACGGTGGTAATTTCTTGTCGCATTAGTGATCAGCCGATTTTGATAATATTTGGCAAGATTATTTAGTAACTAAATAAAGAGTCGATAGGCACAAAGGGATTCAGTTTCGGAGAATTACAAGTCTAGTTATTCCAAGTTTTGTATTAAAAAGTAACTTAAGATTACATGTTTAGAGTAAACTGATAAGTGCTTTTTAAATTTAGCTGACTAAACCGATGTCCGAATTTGCATAGTTCCAGTATTGTTCGACCAATATTTGAGACAAAAAGGCTACAAACCAGGCATATTTTTTGTATTAGTATACGTGGTTTTGAAGATTGTTTTTCAACAGCAAACTCTCGTAGTATATGCATTGTTTGAGAGGCTAACAGATGCTTTACTATAAACAGTCATAGTAAAGCCACACACGGAAACTACTGCATATTCCGTTTCAAACTTAAAAACTCATACCAACTCCTCAGCTATGGAGATTAAGAGGAAGGATGGTCTGTAATTTTCCATACAAACGTATTACGCTGTTTTATTCCTGGAAAATACTTTTAGAGCCTCAATTTTTTGTCATAAAATTAAATTTAGCTGTTTAGACTACTCTGTCTTTTCTTTTTCTTGATAAATTAATTATCAGGCAAAATATGACCCTTCAAAATCACAAAAAAAATCACCATTATTACTGACGTCTTTAGAGACCTACCAGAAGAGACTAAATAATATCTAACGAAATATAAAATGACAGAATCATGAACACATGTTTTTTTTAAATTTTGACATAAAAAACACTTGATTGATCTTGTTTTTGAAGAAGAAAACAGCGTAATACGAAACGTTGTCTCGCCATGTTTTTTGTAGGTATAAATCGCTCTGAGCTGCAATTGTCCCTATCGCACGATGCGGGGGTAGGGTCGAGGTGAGGGAGGTTCAAACCTATACGTACACAAGCACTAGGGATGTAGTAATAGTCGATATTTTTGTCGATGCTCTAGTGATGTCCATCGATATCGATGTTTATTAAAAAGATTAGTTATTTTTCAAGTCCTGTGATTTGACCGTTGTATGTTTGTTACTTTTGAAGAAAAGATTTTATGTATGGAATATAGGCGTTTAGTTGCTGCGACATATTGCAGCGATTATACAGAATATCGTGCTGTATCCGCAGACATCTAAATGAGTTAGGCGCAGAATAACCAATTCTCTTAATGCCCAACTAATCTGGGAATGCTCAATTCTACGAAAGCATAATTATATGAATGCCCAGACGCAGATGACACTTCGCCGTAATTCGCTAATTATTGCGCATGTGCGCACAATGCCGACGCCGCGTGGCGTAGTGGTAAGAACGGGCGTGCGCGCGGGAGACATGAGGTTGGCGGGCGGTTGTGTCCGTGCAGCGTCTTGTCTCTCTGGCTCCTGCACATACCTATAAGTATTTTGCCTATTGCGCAGCGTTCTGCGCCTAACTTTCCATCCGCTGACTTTTGTGGCGCGAATTATACGTGAGATTCATTCGAGAAAACAGCCCCATTGGCCATTGGCTATCCGTTCATTGAACTATGTGCCTTGCCCTTTGTCATTTTAACTTGGCTATCCGCTGAGTTTTGCTGAAAAGTGTGTAGTAATTTGTGGATGTTCTATCCTGTATTTATATGGTGTGTGCTACCCACTGCTGCTTTAATTTGCTAATAGTTTCAACTTTTTTAAACTTATTCAAAGTAGAACCTAAGTATGACAAGCAGTTCTCCAAACAGTAAGCATTGCATCTGTTTAATTGAATTCTTAATTATTTTTTATACTACTGGACTACTCGCGCAATGAATATACGGGAATAGTTACAATATAAAAGGCAAGAAGTTTTATATGTCCAGATATACAGGGTTATCCAGAACTGGTGTACTAAGCCGAAAGGAGGTGATTCGGACTATTATTATGAACAACTTTTAATATATGTGGCCAAACCGAAATTCGAGAAAAAAACCAATCGTGTCAAACATTTTTTCGAGTCCAAGTTGCAGTTTTGTATGGAACAGCTGATTTTTAGTTTACGAAATCCGCAGCTGGACCCATATTCATATATTCATATAATTTTATTGGTATCAAAATACAAGATACAAGTCAATCCAAATCAATTACAATTGTAGTTATAATTATAATATCCTTAAAATTTCAGCTTAGCTAAAGCAAAGCATAATTATCTTAAAATTACAATAACTTAAAATAGCTGTAGTTAAATTAATTAAATTATATATTTAAATAAATGATTAAATATTAAATTGTAAAAACAAAACGATAATCATTCAATATAAATCTGAACAATGCTACAATATCAAAACTTAAAATGACAAAAATTGCATAGTTAATAAATTAACAAATATGAATTTGTAACAAAATATAGTAAACATAGTAAACTTTGTTCATAATAACGAACGTGTAGGTCATAGGTAGGTACACCTCTGAAACCTCCTTCACTTTGTAAAACACGACCTTGTAAACAGGTATCGTGTATCCACCAGTAGACGTCACGTGACAGAAATGATGATGATGAATTGAGAAACCTTTCATTTTGACTGACCTACAAAAAGAAGGGGATTTGCAATTCGTGTATGATAAGATAAGATAAGATATATTTATTGGCCTTATAACTACAAACGTTACACTAGGCAAGTCAAATTTACAATTGTATCACAAATAATCACAATGCATAAAATTCAAAAATAATAATAAACACAAAACTTAAGTAAAACAATATCAATTAGGTAGAAATAACTATTATAAAATTAGCAAAATTTAAAACTGTTAGGTAATTCAAGGGCTTAAAAATAGGTACTAATTACTTCACATATTCGATTTTTCCGAGCCGATTCTCAAGTTTATTTTTACAAGTTTATGTTTAACTTGCAATGTATGTATGTAAATAATATATTTTTTTGGGTTAAACCATGCAACGCAATTTTGAAGCAGATATTGAAGCCATCTGTTATTTATTACGTACCTAAATCACTTGAAAGATTTTATACCCCTAAAATTGTGTAATATTCGAAAATTTATAGGTTGAATTAATTTTAAAGTTTAGATTCTTCTTTTTGGACTATTTAATTTAAATAAAAGCTTGTTTTTAATAAGATTTTACACTTTGTTTATTGTCTGTTGAAGAGTTATGTGCGTGTTTTCCTTAAAAAAAGTTATTTGGTATATCTTAAGTTAGGTATTTGGTAGAATTTTCAGTATGTATTATGCAGCGCCTACAGAAATCGATTAGTTAAATAGCTATTTTTGTTCGCAGCTTTTGGATTGAGGTCAATTGTGTAAAGTTGGCTATTTATAAGGTTTTTTCAATAAATATTATTCGAAAGAAAATTAAAATCAATATACCTACTTCGCCTATATGTGTAAAAAAAAGATAATGTAGCTTTCTAATTCGATTAAAAATATTCAGTATAAAGGTTTTCGTTTGCTATGCGCTATCCCAAAAAACCGGAGCTTATGTACCTACCATATTTTGCTACAATTCAAAAGAATACACCAGCCGTCCGCCTGAGCTAGGAGCGCGGGCGGGCGCGGGAAGGGCGCGGGCGGGCGCGGGAAGGGCGCGGGCGGTGTTGTTGCGCAGCACACACACAAATACAATTGCATCACACCACACATAGAAGCTCCCTGGCTTGGGCGCATCGCGACAGCAATAGTTTAGCCAAATACCTACTTCTCAAATTCCTTGGCGCTCAGCTTTCCTCTTAAGAAGAGAAGTTGTTGTTAAAAAGGGTCCAGTGGTGAGCAGTACTTCGCAAACACTTCTAAAGATATATGATATGGCACTAGTCTATGATAGCATCTTTTATTGTGTTTTTAATTTTTACCGTGTAATTGAAAACATTCTAGAATAATTGAAGAGTACTCACAGTCTAGTAATAAATTATTATTTTACTATAATAATACCAAATATTGAGTCGCCCAATCCTGACGAAAATTCATAAAATATAATAACTATGCGATAAAACTAGAGATCACGAACAAACCCGCGAGACTTTACTATTTTTCTTCTTCTTTTCGAGTCAGCGATTCGATCATAAAATTTCTATTTGGCTAGATTTCGCTATTCTTTTGATAGAACTGAATACCTACATGACGGTTTCAAATTACATTCACAAGACAATGGAGGCAATTCTCGCAGCTCCAATCTTGGAATTTAATTGGGAGCACTCAGCGTGTAAATGAAGACATACTGTGCTCCCAAGTATCTACTTGGGAGCACACTAACATCTGTTGCTTGCCAGGGTGTAAAGTAAGGTCATATAGGCCGGGTGGCGAGCTCTTGAGTCAGATGTTAGACCAGAGCCTTCTAAGTCAACTAGATAAGTTGTTGAATTGTAGAAAATGTTAACTAAATGGTTAATTTTCGGCAGAAGACAAGTTTTCTCTTTCTTTTTAACCGACAAAACGGAAGAAGTTATCAAATCGACGCGTATATTTTTTTATCTATACGCATAACTTTTAACAGAGTAGTCCAATTTTGATAATTATTTTTTATTTGAAAGGGTAAAAAAACCTCGAAGTTGGTCCCATATAAAACATCGAAATTGGTTAGTTGATTTTTGCAAAACTTAACTTACCAATCTGAAAATGGCATAGGTATACATAGTTCGAGCGAACTATTCAAATTTTGTACGTAGGTTGCAATGATTGAAGTCAGTACTTAGTGCTATTTTTGGCAAAATATAATTATTTTTGCTATAAAAAAAATCGGCTAAGTACGAGTCGGGCTCGCGCACTTAGGGTTCCGTACTGTATGGGAGCCCCCTTAAATATTTATTTTATTTTAATTTTATTATTTATTATTAAAGTGAATTTACAACTTAATAGTCTGTGAAAATTTCAAGCATCTACCTGTTACCATTATAAAAATCGAGCGAAAAACGACTAAAAAATCAGGTTCGTTGTATGAGAGCCCCTTTAATAATTATTTTTATTCGGTTTTTAGTACTTGTTGCTATAGCGGCAGCAGAAATACATCATTTGTAAAAATATCAGCTTTCTAGCTAAAATGGTGAGAAACAGCCTGGTGACAGACTGACGGACAGACGGACAGCGGAGTCTTAGTAATAGGGTCCCGTTTTTTACCCTTTGGGTACGGAACCCTAAAAAGTGCCCCGAGAAACTACACTTTTTGAAGTATCGTCATTTAATAATTTGAAGATGACTGTTCATAATCGTATTTTAAAACTAAGAAATATGTTTGTGTTAGTTTTTTTAAGCTGTTTCTGTAAATTAGAGTGAAACTGATTTACGTGTTACCAGTATCTATGGCAGCAATAAGTAAGCTTCTTTAGTTTAAAGCAAAACATTACGCCTCAATTTTTTTTTTCAATTTTTAATTATGAATTTTTAGAAGTCGTAGAACAAATGGTGTTTGTTTTGATGTACAGAATATACCCTTAAAAGGATGCTAATTGATTACCTTACTGGCAATGTAATCATACCCTGAATATAAATGCACTCGGCATTCTATAAAAGTGGTGGACGAATCTATGAAAACACGCGAGTTACATGTCCCAAGTTAAATATTGTTTTTAATCTATTGCGATGAAAGATAAATGAAAGATTTTCGCGTAAAACATATTTCTATTTTCTATTTTATAACTTAAACTCGGTTTACATTTAACTTTATCAATGTCATAATTCAAAAACATGAAAGTAAAAAGATATTATCTAGGTATATACGTTACATTATTTCGATAGAGAATCAAGGTCCAGCTAATAGGTCGCAGCGAATGCAATAAGACTGCACATGATAGTGAATTAGTTTAAAAAATATTAAACGAAACAACACTCGAACAAAACATAATTATTTTTCGCAAAAAATGGCAAAACCACCTTCCATTGTGTACAAAATTCGAATGTTTCGATCGAATTGTTTACATTATTGTTAATTCATCAAAACCGGCTCAGCCGATTTCCGTAAAATTTAAATGGGACCACCTTGGGAGTATACCCTTTCGACCTAAAAAGAATTTTTCGATTCGGTTTACACACGAACATAGAACCTCCTCCTTTTTGGAAGTCGGTTAAAAAGGTAAAGGCCAAGAACATAAGTATTTACGTTGTTTGGACACTTTGGACAGTCAGATATTTTGTTCTGAGGTTGGACGGCATTCAAATAACATAAATCCATCATTGTGATGATAAAGTCGACGAATAAATCAACATTACTTGTGAAGGGAAGGAAAACAAACAAAAAGCATGTTCATGAAGTATTTACTATCGCCGCGGCAATAAAATGTTTACAGCTTTCGGTGATAACGTTCTGTCTTCTGTTATCAGACGGGCGAATGACGTTCGATGTTTTGGTCCTTTTGGATAATAATTATTTTTTGCAAAAAATTTGCATGAACGTGTACATAATTCGCGAATACTTCGCACGGATCGATGTAGCATTTTTCACATTATTGCTGATTTATCAAAAATGTCTCAGCCGATTTCAATAAAATTTTAATGAGACCAATTTCGAAGTATATTCTTTCCAATAAAAAAACAATGATTGAAATCGGACTACTACGAAAAAAGTTATGCGTGGTTATACTTTAAAATATATATATATATATTTATATACGTGTCGAATTGAGTAACTCCTCCGGTTCGGTTCGTCGGTCAAAAATAAGGAAATATTTTTGTACTAGGACGCAATGTACAAGTTTTTTTGTTCAGTTAGCGCAGGTTTGCGACAAATTAGAAAGATTAACTCGGGGTATCACGCTATATTTTAAAAAAAGTACCTTGCAAAAAGCGCTTTTGCAAAAAGAGCCATTGACTTTAGAGTTTAAGTGAATAATAATAATTTAATCATTTACGTAAAAAAATTACAATAATTATTTTTCGCAAAAAATGGCAAAACCGTCTTCCATCGTGTACAAAATTCGAATTGTTTACATTATTGTTGATTTATCAAAAATGGCTCAGCCGATTTCTGTAAAATTTAAATGGGACCACCTCGGGAGCGATTCTATCGATGAACATACACAAAAAAAAATATTGGCGAAATTATCGATGAACATACACAAAAAAAAAGATACATACACACGAACATGGAACCTCCTCCTTTTTGGAAGTCAGTTAAAAATATGACCCCATAATCACCATCAATTTTCACAACATTTAAATGTGGCTGTACAATTTGTTCAAACATTTAAATGTCATTACAATATAAGAAATATTTAGAACCCTAAAAATGATCTAAAATCTCATGCTACGATTATCCGGCTTGAAACTAGGGATTTGGTATAATTTTAACAGTTGCAAGCTAAAAATTCCGTACATTTATGTGGTGAGAAAAGCCCTCAACTAGCTGTACACGTTAACTTTCTAGAAGATTTTATTCTGTGTTCTAAAGTAAATTTAAATCATAAGATATTCGTTTTAGGAGTCATACCTCATTTCTACAGCATGCCCATCTTATTATCATCCCATCATATCTTATAAGACATCAATCATAATAAAAGCTGGTGAGACAGCTTTACTCTATTTAAATCAAGTTTTAAGCAATTATCACTACGGTCACAAAATCCTGTTTACATAATGTTTTACACAACGTAAATAAACATGTAATTACATTAATTATGCCCGGTCTATATATAGAAGGAAACCACCGATAGGAGAGGAAACTTGTACATACGCAGACTTGTTTATCAGTAGCAATTGCAAAACTTGCATAATATAACTATTTTATGCAAAAAATGGCTTGACCGACTACAACCGTGTACAGAATTTGCGAATATTTAGCACCGATCGATGTGGCATTTTTCACAAGATTGTTGATTTATCAAAAATGGCTTAGCCGATTTCGATAAAATTTAAATGTTACCAATTTCGAAGTATACTCTTTCCAATAAAAAAAGAATTATCTATTATTTATAATCCGAAAACTATGTAAAAAGTTATGCGTGGTGAAAACACACACATAAAAAATATGTACGTGTCGAATTGAGTACCTCCTCCGTTCCGTCGGTCAAAACAGGGAATGGCGAACCGTATTCCAAATTTTTAAAAGCGACTTGAAAAAGTTGAAAAATTTTATGCTATGTACGAGTATATCGTCATCTTATCATCAAGAGTTCATGACCAAGTGTTGGAGCTGAATTTTAGCCGATAGGATAACTACTTATTTTTAACCAACTTCAAAAAAGAGGTTCTCAATTTGACTGTAGGCAGTAGGTATGTTTTTTTTATTGTATTGATTGTTTTGTATGTACGATTATGTTACTTACGTATGATACGATTACTCCCCCCATTATCAACCAATTTTGATGGGTTTTTTTTGTTGGTTAGATCATACATCAGAGAGGTCCCATTTAAATTTTATTGAAATCGGCTAAGCCGTTTTATTTAAATCTATGTCATCATCAATCATCATTATAAGGAGGAAAGATTTGATTGTTTGGTTGTTTGCATTGAATAGGCTCCGAAACTACAGAACCGATTTGAAAATTCTTTCACTGTTGGGAAGCTACACTATCCTCGGTGAGTATAGGCTATTTTTTTTAAATTAAAAGGGGTCCTTACTATTTGATTCTTTAGCCAATCATACCCGGGTGAAGTCGGGATGGGCAGCTAGTCAATAATAATGTATGTATTAAGCCATTTAGTATGCCCATGAGTTCAAAACTTTTATGCTTTTGGTGGGCGCACTGAGAATGCGTCCATCCATTCCGTGTTACTAATTTATCAAGTTTTGGCTCCATATTTTACACAATCTTTGTTAGAAGATTAATAATATAATAATAGTGTTTGGTCACTTCTAGCGACACTTACAGCACAGCCCACTATAACAGTAATTGTCACTGTATTAGCACGGTAATAGATACCATTACCGTGGTATCTTAGCTACACGGAACGGACATGTCATAATTATCATCATCATCATCCTGCCCTTATCTCACAAGGTGAGGTCGGCACACTCGGCACAGCACGTTTCTTTTCGCCACTTCACTCTATCATACGTCATCTTCTCAACTCCTTTCTCTCGCATACCATGTTTCACACAATTCATCCACGCTTTTTTTGGTCATTCTCTATTTCTGCCGCTTACCATCATTGTTTAGGATTATGTTCGTGACATGACTCTTCCCGTCTCTTGATATGCCCATAACAAAGTACTCTGTGATGCCAATCCCATACCAAGACAGCCTGCCACTCAAGCCACTAAGAATCAGCGAACATTTGAATTCCACTACCTTAATCGACATTAAGCAAATTAAGGTAGTAGAAGTGGTTGGCATTAATTTTTAGTGGGCCGATCCCGGCGGCACTGCAATGCCGGGCCGACCCGTGACGGGAGTGGAGCGAGCCCCGAACATCCCGTCGATTTAAAAAAATCAGTTTAATATACTGGTCCCTCAATGAGGGAACTTTCAGATATTAAGCTGAAAAGAACAGATACTACACTTTGATCTTAGCCAAAAGGCCGAGAAGCGATACCAAACAATTTCACTCCAAAAAGGCTCGTAGGTTCGCGGTGAATCTCGTTACCGCGATTCAGGAATTGACGAGTCGATGCGAACTGCCATCTAGTTTATTTTCCAGGAACTAAACGCGAGCGGATGACGTCAGAAAGTCGTGGTAAGTGGTCACAGAAGTAGTAATAGTTAGTACCACAGTTATAGCAGCGGATGACGTCAGAGAATCGTGGTAACTTGTCACAGAAGTAATAATAGTTAGTACCACGGTTATAGCAGACTTTGATCCGGTGCCGTCGGTAGCAAAGGAAACGACTGTGACTAATGTAATCACTATTTTTGTTTTTGTAGAAGCTAATTTAAAAATGTTTGTCAAAAATGAACAAATTAAAAGAATAGAGAAAATAAAATAATGATCAGACGCCTCCAAAACAGAATTGGGGTTAGAGAAATGTAACATTGAAAAAATTGCATGAAATCAATATGAGAAAGAAGAATGTATTGAGGTAGAATGCAATAAACATAATGCAGAAATATTTTCTAGTCTAGGCCTTTAGTAGGATATTGAATCCCACATACTTCCTATTGTTGTGCCGTACATTACAGGGTGTTAGAAGACTTGAGATTTAATTTTACAGTATTATTGCCGTTAGCTTAGCCGATTTCGATAAATTTAAATGGGACCACCTCGGGAGTACCCCTTTCGATATAAAAATATTTTTTAAATCGGTTCACAATTGACGAAAATTTAGATGAACACACAGAAAAAATACATACAGACGAACATAGAACCTCCACCTTATACACTGAATTAACAATTCCTATTATTTCTTTTATGGAACACGATTTCATTCACATGAGAAGCTCCCTCGACTTTGCAGTAGCGCAACTAACACGAAACTACATATGTTCACCCTGTAATGTGGGCAAAAGAATGTAAACTTTAGAAGCACAAAGAATGGAAGTACGTGGGTGTGGCTATTCATCGTTAGACAATGCGGTAACTTACGACGAACTCATTAATATCATGTGCCCTCGTTTGGATGAATGAGTCGCACGATAGAAGCCAAACAAATGGTAGCTTGATAAAAAGTCTAAAGCCTAAACGCCACAAAGGCGGAGCTGGGTGGAGCGTTTTAGTCTATGAGATCACTGCATAAATCATTTGCCTGGCGAGATCGAACACAGTTTTGTTTTTGATCGTTTTTTGAAGTGGAAACTTCTTTAGCGGCACTTTTTGGTATGGGTAAAAAATGTTAAAATCGCGTCAGATCGTGACCTGATCTAAAATTCGTAAGACGGATGACGTAATGTTCAAGTTTTCACTTCTGCTGGCACTCCCGGAATGCAACCCGTTGTTTTTTGTACTATTTGATATAGGTTTGTGCTTGACTACACACTGCCTGATGATAGAACACACTGCAGATATGCGGTCTAGGGTGTAACACGGTTACCTAGAAGATACCTATTTACTCGGGATTTGAAAACACCTTTGATTACACAAGTATATAATCAAAGGAAGACGCCTACGTTGTACTTTAGCGGGAAGACAGACTCAGGCAAGCGTTCCATATTCTGGCTGTTCGTATGAGGAATGTGGATTCGAAAAGCTTGGTTCAAACGCATTCGTTTCAGATGTAGGAAGTATACTACTGGACATATGCCTCACCTATAGATCTCAGACTCGACAGATCTACCACCAGGCATCCTTGGCATGGATTGCTGCTTAAAACCGTAATACCGCAATAAATGTTTTATTTGAGGTTTGATTTTAATTTTATAGTGCTTACTAACCATGGATCATGTTGTTTACTAACCATGGATCATGTTGTTCGAAGAAATGTTTAGAATATTGGTTTTGCAGGAACAAATCAAAGTGATCACTTCACTTCCCGTGCGGATCCACTTTGGTGGAGCTTGAGCCTTAAAATTGAATCACTGAGACAAGGTCACGCACGACTCATGACAGAAATGTCTTCTATGTTCAGAATGTTCTTTCTACCTGAGAATGGATACCTGGCTTGTAAGGGTCAATTCACAATTCAATAAAACGTGCTAACGATTTAATTTTCAATTGTTATTTTGTTTTTTTGCCCTCGTTCTGCAGTGCAGTGGTGAGAATAATCTCATGCCCATTGAATTGTTTTTGTTTTGGATTTTGAGATCGGTTAGCAAGATTATACCTAGGTATTTGAATTTTAAAATCTTTAAACATTGTTGGATTGTTAATTGATATAATTGCGCGTTTTTTCTAATATTACGGGGCTTATCATCGTGCATGAATACGAGATAATTCCATCATTCATTCATCCATACATCAGCCGTAGGACGTCCACTGCTGGACATTTGCCTCCACGATAAGGAGAGAATGCCCATAATCGCCGCGCTAGGCAGGAAATGAAAATAAAATCTTCGATCAGGAATACACGTATACGGTGTATTCCTAAAGAATAAAATTATAATAGGAATGATGATGATGACTCGCGTATTGAATACTGTCGGTATCAGCCTGTTTAATAGTCCCCCGCAGGACGTAAGTTTACCCACGAAAGGTGATTGGGCCAAATCTACCACGCTGGCCCAGTACGGGTTGGTGGATCATATACGCCATCAAATCTCTTCTAAGGACATATGCAGGTTGCCTCACGATGTCTTCCTTCACCGAAAAGCCAGTTTTGGTTTGGTTAAAATCGGTAGGTAGTTCAAGAGTTCATCGCGGACAAACAACGTGACACCTAATTTATAGATATAATATACCTATCTATAAAATATCCTACTTAATATTATAAACGTGAAAGTTTGTAAGAATGGATGTTTGTTACTCTTTCAAGCAAAAACTTCTGAACGGATTGAGATGAAACTTTGCAATAACATGGCTTATATAAATCAGAATAACACATAGGCTATAAACATTTATGATATTGCGTAATTTTTCCATAATATAACGATAAGTGTTAAGTAAGTAGGAAAAATTCTGCTATCTGAGAGCAGTGCGCTTCAAGAACTGTCAAAAAAAGAACTATAGAATCGAACAACCGTCAAATAGTTTTTTTTTAAATTTATTTTCCACCTCCTTTATTAAGGGTGGTAAGGTAGGGCCTCGGGTTTGAAAGACGGAAAGTGACATAGTCTTCTTTTTATCCCGGATAAATAAAGGGTTCCCATGGGATAGCACAAAAATCAAAATATCATGCGGGCGAAGCCGCGGGTAAAAACTAGTATAACATAAATTACGAAACTCAGAAACAAAACCCCATCTACTAGTTTATGCATCCCAACTTCGAAATAAAAGATGTTAGATATGCCTTTTTAACTATCGGGGGCAGATTTGAACCCACAACCTCACGATTGTAAGGCGGGTGTCACTACCACTAGACCACCACCCCTGTTCTCTGATCTGTGACTACCACGGCGTATTGCGTACGTGGCTAGCATTGTGTACGCAGGCATATACGCAGGCTAGCGGCGCGCCAACATGCACCGTGGTCGAGACAAGACAATAATACGCGCCAGCTTGACATGTGATACGCTAAAATAATCCGATGCTCCTCGACTGAACTATCGTACAAACTGTGCATCAGACTATCAGTAGTATTAGTATCTACTATTATGCTTGCATGCAGTGGCATAAACACGGTGACGCCGCCAGCGCCACTGACGCCTGATTACAATCACACTAATACAAGTGCAATATTACTTCGTGCAAGGTTGCCTGGAAGAAATCGCCATGGGTGATAAGGCCGCCACTTTATAATCATATTTTTGTCGTATATGTGTAAATAATGACCAGTTTTCTCTAATGTCGACGTTATGTCACCTAATGAGTGCTTGTAACTGAGCACTTTGACATCGCGCGGCGTTGTAGTATGCTTACAATCGCCTTACGACTAACTAAAAAGCCTGCCCACTACGTAGTTTGGGCAGGGTTTTGGCTCGGACACTTTTTTTGCACGATTGTGACTTTATAGATATTTGCTCGAAGCCCTACACTGGGTATAAGTGTATCTCAATGACACATTGGCAAGGAATGTAGATAATTTAAGCGACCCTGACCCGATCCTGTATCTACAAAGCATTACGGTTTTAGAAATGAAAGTAGCAGAAGGGGAACGCGACGAATACAAAGAGGGTCAGCGAACGACGCAAATCGACGAGGGTCTGAACTATGTCAATGTCACTACCAGATAATAAGGTAGCTGTGTTATGGAACAAAGAATAAAGAATCTGTAACATTGTAGAACGGGAATCATGATAAAAAATATGGGGGTTAATTTTATTGTAAAAACTTAAATAACAATGAAAAAGTATCATTTACAGCTACCTATATATAAAAAAATATATATATAAGACAAGATTCCATCGTCTAATCCGTCTTTCAATAACATCTGCAACATATATGAATTTAGTTAATGAGAGATTGACTTATATTTGTCAGAAAGATTAATTTTAAATAGCTCGTTGAATGTCCATAATGATGCGCGTATTTTATAATTGTATCGAGAGTTTTGGCACATAACGTCTCATGTGACCCGTGTTAGACAAAATGCCGAAAGCTCACGAATATTCGCGTAACAATAATAGTAAAACTAAAACAACAGTATAAGGTAGCGGACCCAGGTCGTCTCCTGGCGGCACGCCACACGGCGCTTGGCGAACCCTGACTGGCTACCTCACAGAATACATCGTTGAAATAATACAAAAGTCATTAAACAGTGTTTTCGTTACGCGTGCCAAGTTTAGTATCGCAATAATACGTATAAAATCTATTGTCAATCGTCAACCCATCGGTATTTGGTAGGTATTTGTAGTAGTCACGTTACTGAAAGCCTGAGATAAGTTCCGGGATCAAAACTATCAAAAGGGGAAATGGAAACTCTGTTGGTGTCAGTTTGCTGTCTGGTAGCCTGGGACTCGGCATTTCGTTGACATGTTGCGTCGAGGTGGATATTTCACCTACAATGTTCTGAATCCGATTTCGTAACATCTTCATATTTATGTCTATCAAAGTGAAACTTCTAATGCGACTTCCAACAAGGTTGCGTTAAACGTTTAACGCTACCATGGAGGGGGTATGAAAGCACTGTTGCGTCGAAGTTTCACTTCTTCCGCGCAGAGAGACTCTATAGTCCCATGTTTTTACCATTTAACCGACTTCCAAAAAAGAGGAGGCTCTATGTTCGTGTGTATGTTTTTTTTGTGTACATTCATCGATATTTTCGCCATTTGTGAACCGAATCAAAAAAAAACTTTTTTCGTTAGAAAGGGTATACCTACTCTTGGCTAAGCCATTTTTGGAAAATCAATAATAATGATCTTGACTTTAAAATGTCTTACAGATCTTGACTTAAAAATGTTGGGCTTTCACAAAGCTGGTCAAACCGCAACTGCGCCTACGATGTGCCAATGTCTAATTATTCGTGTTTTTGCAAAGTTCCTAGGATTTTACAATAAAACGTATTAAATCTTCCTACGACATATACATTAATTTTATCGAACTATTCGAATGTTGTACACGATGGAAGTCAGTTTTGCCATTGTATGCGAAAAATAATTATCAATCCAAAATATTAGAAATTAAGGTGGTACACCCCACCCATACATCCCATTTTACC
The DNA here is from genome assembly GCA_964007245.1 of Hypomecis atomaria. Taxonomy (NCBI): domain Eukaryota; kingdom Metazoa; phylum Arthropoda; class Insecta; order Lepidoptera; family Geometridae; genus Hypomecis; species Hypomecis atomaria. The sequence goes on along the minus strand of OZ023295.1, from coordinate 2,913,438 downwards.
ATGATTTTCAAACTATGTTTTGGGATATTACGGTCTCGTCTCAAACTTTTTGTGAATGTTATTACATATAATATCCTGGACTAAACAAATCCTCAAGTGAGTCTAGCTCTAGTAACAATGCTTGATTTTATGAGAGATTGTTCGTTATCACCGAATACAAACAAACTTTTTGTAAAGAACTTAATTTTATTTTCTGAAATTATATATTGGCAATTTCTAGGATTATAAAACTAGTTGAAAATAAGAAATTGAAAATAACTAGAGTACAATATGGACCGCGCTAAGTCAGAACGTTTCTTCAATTACAGGATATTAGATACTTACTTTTTAATTGTATAATATCTACATTAAGTGTTATCTACTTAGATAAAACTAAGACATCGGATATGTTGTAACAAACTATACATGGTAAATGATTAAATGGATTTCTATAAATAGCTATTCCGGCACTTACGCGGAAGGCCCACCTATAGAAGTGGATTGAAATGTCACGCCTCTCGATATGGCTATAATTGCCAGTAGCAACGTAAAGAAAACTTCACTGACATTATGTCTAAGAACTATATTAATAATTTACGTTATTTTATCACTAGGAGTCCAATTAACTGATCGAATTAGGAACACTATGCTGCGCTCAAAAACCATAATCGCTGACGTTTGTCAAAAAGCCGGACAGTTGAAATGGGATTGGGTCGCATGCCGGACGACCGCTGGGCAAAGGTCACTGGATTCCAAAATCCAAACGACCTTTGGGTCGACCTTTTGGGGAGACGCAGGTGGCGCGACGAACTGAGCTCGCACGACAAACACTGGGCCAACAACGCAATAGATCGCGCTGTCTGGAAGGAGGGAAAGGAGGCCTTTACCCAGCAGTAGGACAATACAGGCTCAAAATAATAATAATAATATTGTATTTCTCCGAACAGTAAGTATACCTTGCGACACGTCTCTTACTGAATCTTCCTAAGCCTCGCTAATCTCAACTCGCTCTGGACCGATTTGGTTCATAATTGCAAATCTTGTCAGGATTTAGATACTAAACAATTTTGCCGAACATTATATTATCGAAATCGACCGATAAAAAGCGCGACAGCAAATTTCCCTCTTTTTTTAGGGAAATACTCCACTCCTGCAAGTTAAATCGAGATTCGTTTAAAAATGCGTTTTGTAGACATCAAAAATCGGCCAAGTACGAGTTGGGCTTGCGCTTGAAGGGTTCCGTACAGTATGAGAGCCACGCGGCAAAAAAACACTTTTGTTGTATGGGAGCCCCCTTAAATATTTGTATTATTCTGTTTTTAGTAATTGTTGTTATAGCGGCAATCGAAATACATCATCTGTGAACTTTTCAACTCTCTAGCTATTACGGTTCATGAGATACAGTCTGGTGACAGACAGACGGACAGCGGGGTCTTAGTAATAGGGTTTTTAAACTTTGGGTACGGAACCTTAAAAATCAACATCCGAACAGACGAAAGCAAAATCGCCGTGTCGAAGCACAGACCTCGCTTCGCTTCAGTCTATAAATTGATGGGAATTTAACATTAGTCATTGGCCTGCTATGTGTTCCATGGCATCCCCGACACCGGGAATCAAAGTGGGGGGGCCATACGAGTGAGAAACGTTTTTCATGTAGTTCTACATTTAAACGATTTTTTTATACTAAAGCATTTTTGTGTCATACCTTGTAATGAAAACTAGTATAATAGATATGAAAAATACCTATATATATGTATATTGTATAGTTAGTAGTTACAAAAAGCCAACTAAAAGCAACCAAACGGCATCTAAAATGGACAGTAAAGTAACGTTATAAATAGCGCAAAACACGACCATATCAAGAGCTGGCGACATAGCCAAGATAGAACGATGACTGCATAGCACTTGCAACGACTATAAATGGCATGTGTCAAGCCGCAGTCAATGTTGCGCTGTAGCGGGCTCTATCTAGCATCTAGAATGTATGTAACATACCTTAGATTATTCTAGATTCTAGAATAATCTATGTTATGTAGGTACAGCGCTGGTAATGAAGAGACATGTTCAAAAACTTTAAAATGGACGAGTGGCATATTAAATGGTTGTTAATAGAACATTCTGACCCTGGAGTCTGCGGTTAGTAATAAAAAAATAGAACAATCAACAGATTCATTTCATTCATTCATTTTTTTTTTAACGCAAATAAGTTCGCGTTTGACCACCAACTCGCCTGTTGGTAAGCGACGTTGTAGTCGAAGATAAAGCACGCAAACCTAGAAGATACCTATTCACTCTGACCTTGAAAAGCTTTAGATTATATCTCTTAGGAAACAGGAAAGCAGGAAGACTGTTCCATTCCCTGGCGGTACGAATCAGAAATGTTGAGTCAAACCGTAATGTATTAATTCAAATAAATACAAAAAAAAACCCTAATAACTACAAATTAGCCATTGAAACGAAATGATGATTAATTCAAATGTACCTATTCGGGGTTTTTGCCTGTTTCAGATTAACTACTCGTTTTATGTTTACGAAAACTCATCTATCGATGAATAGGTAGCGATTACGAGTTACATACTCCTGCAAACCAAATTTGTGGTTAGTTTGTACACGAAACTGCATCAACTGATTTTCACCTTAGTTTTTAGTTAGTGGACTCTTGTGCACAAACTGGCCGCTATTTTAGTTTCTAGATGTACTCGTATATGCCTTGTTAACACTATCTATTCAATTAATGAGTTTTTTTAACTTGTGACGAACAGTTTATCTGTAAATGCTAAAAACAAAAAAAAACTGCCAAGTACGAGTCGGACTCGCGCACGAAGGGTTCCGTACTGTGTGGGAGCCCCCCTTAAATATTTATTTTATTTTAATTATTTATTTTATTAAAGTAAGCATGCAGCTCAATATTCTGTGAATATTTCAAGCAGACTACCTGTTACCATTATTGATATCGTCCGAAAAACGGCTAAAAATTAGATTTATTGTATAGGAGCCCCCCTCAAATATTATTTTTATTCTATTTTTAGTATTTGTTGTAATAGCGGCAACAGAAATACATAATCTGTGAAAATTTCAGCTTTCTAGCTATAGCGGTTCATGAGACAGCCAGACAGACGAACAGACGGACAGCGGAGTCTTAGTAATAGGGTCCCGGTTTTACCCTTTGGGTACGGAACCCTAAAAAACGAAATTTGCGCGCTAATCTAGAGATGTAGAAATTACGACGTGTGGACGTTATGGGTTTTTTTTATTGGATTTAGCGAAGACAATGCCTACAATCATTTGGGAAATTTGAAAGTAAAGTTAATGATTTAATATACTTAACCTATTACAACCTTTTTGTTATTAACCATGAATTGTTTGTGGTTATCAGAAAGAAGTCCATCTCAGAGCAGTTTGTAAGTCTTACCACTGACTCTTGCAGGAAGCGAATAAAAAAAAAGTTTTATAAAAGGTCTTGACATACGGACAGGCGGACAACAAAGTGATCCTATAAGGGTTCCGCTTTTTCTTTTTGAGGTACGGAACCCTAAAAATAATGGCATTTCTTCGGATGCAGCGAAGGGTATACTTTTCAGTGATTCTAATACTGATTCCACGAAATAAGAATATTCATAATACACACCCCACACACACAAATGGTCGTATACATAAACACATTCATAAAAACATTACTCACACCGATGCAGCGATAATGAAGATGGCTATTACATTGTGGCATTCGTAAGCCAATGCTAATTTATAAATAACTTAGCACATGTCAAAAGGAAGGACAATAAGGTTAGCATCAATATTGTCAAGGAAACTACTATGACCTAGTTCAATCTGGTTGTAAACAATGACTGAGTGGATTTTCCTCTTTTCAGTCTTCCAGTCAATTCGAGGTTCATTGACCGGCCTTTGATTTGTTTTCATTCTAAAGATAGGCCGTGTACTATTTCAGAAACTGGGGCGTGGATCTTACACCACAAAGGACTTTGTAAGAGGAACGTTATTTTTGGTAATAATAATTTTTCACCATATAATAGCACCGTGTACAGAATTCGAATCGTTCGCTTAGATAGGATCTAGGATCGCAAGGATCGATTAGATTTTCACATTGTTCTTCTATCAAACAAAGCTCAGCCGATTTCGCTAAAATTTAAATGGGACCACATCTGAAGTATGATCTACCAAACAAAAAAATAATTATCGCAATAGGACAACTCTGTACAAATTATTAGTGTAAAAGTACGGCTTTATAAGGTTAGTCGTAAGCAGTTTTTGCTTTATTTTGGGTTCCTAGAAATACGTTTAAAAATACAGATATGTATAAATATAGAATACTGTTTACTGTAGAAGTAATTTTCAAGTCATGACGGTTTACTTTAAAAGAAGTACAATTTATGTAATTATGTGCATAAAAGACATTTTAACGACAACTCAATCGGCGTACTTAAGTGACAGAACGGCCGAAAATAGTAATACGCCTAGGGATTGCCTACACAAGTTGTAAATAGTTTATCGGGGCGTAAGCGAAGATCTCCGTTTTAAACACGACGATTTTGCTTAGCATACGACCACGAAAAGAGTTCTTTCGACGTGTAAAAAAAGTAACAGATATTTACTTCACCATAACTATCGGTCGTTAACATCTCGTTCTGACACGTCGAAAGAATTATTTCGTGGTGCATGTACTAGCCCGGCAGATGTACATTTTCGTCTACAGGTCGCATTTTTGAACGAATCTCAACGAAACTTGGTACACAGGATCTATTTATTAATAGTTTTTTTTTTGTCGTTGGCAATTTTTGATACAGGGGTATTTCCCTCAAAAAGGGGGAAATTTCCTGTCGTGCTATTATCAGCCGATTTCAATAATATTTAGCAAAATTAATTAGTATCTAAATCTTAACAAGATCTGCGAGTATGAACGACATCGGTCAAGACCGAGTCGAGCTATGGGCTTATGAAGATTCAGTTAAAGGGATGTGTCCGGAGATCTACTGTTCGGAGAACTACTAGTGTAATAAAATGTTATTATGTGCAAGCCGTGGTGGTCTAGAGGTAGTGACGCCCGCCTTACAATCGTGAGGTCGTGGGTTCAATCCCAGTCCCGTACCAATGAGTTCTTTGGAATTTATGTACGGAATTTCACACCACTGGCTTTTCGGTGAAGGAAAACATCGTGAGGCAACCTGCATATGTCCGTAGAAGAAATTCGATGGCGTATGTGAATCCACCAACCCGCACTGGGCCAGCGTGGTGGATATGGCCCAATCACCCTTCGTGGGTAGGCCTACGTCCTGCAGTGGACTATTAAAAAGGCTGATACAGTACAGTACAATGTGCATGAGACCTTTTTAACGACAACTCACTCGCTGTAAGTGATAGAACGGCCGAAGATGGTACTTTTTAAGAGGACTGCGAGGTGACCACTGTTTTCGCGTTTTCTGTACAACATCAAGAAATTTTTCAGTACATTTTTGATAAAACTTATGTTCCGGCGAATACTCTTTTCACTCCTTAAATTGTAATTTGTAACAAAATGATATGTTTAAGGTGTCAATCGCTTGAGTAAGAAATAGGTATTGCACGTCTGTACGTGTTTAGTTTTTTCATAAAAGTTTTAAAGTTTCTGTATGCTTTTCAGTCAAAGTTTTGGGTATAAATATGGCTTTATTGAGGCTTACAACTTAAAGGTCATTCATTTAAAAAACTGTAAAAACTAAGACGTGTAAACCTAGCTATTGAAGTGCTGATTGCATGAAAAAATCACTCAAATCGGATAACATTTAGACGTACATAATAGCTTTTTGTTTTTAACCGACTTCCAAAAAGGAGGAGGTTCTATGTTCGTCTGTATGTATTTATTTCTAAGTTCATCGATAATTTCGCAAATTGTGAACCAAATCGAAAAAATATTTTTTAGTTCGAAAGGATATACCTACTCCCGAGGTGGTCCCATTTATTTTTTACAGAAATCGGTCGTGCCCTTTTATGATAAATCAACAATAATGTAAACAATTCGAGCGTAATTTTGAATTTTGTACACGATGGAAGGCGGTTTTGGCATTTTTTGCAAAATTAATGATTGTATGGACAATTAAAAGCTCACACTCGTCTTAATACGTCTAGGGCTTGCCTACACAAGTTATAAATAGTTTAGAAAGTAAACACGCAATGCAGCCACATTGCAGTCACGACTCCAACCGCAAATACTGGTTCTCAGGCAAGATTAAGCTATGTCATAAATCAAGACATTCCTGCTTGGATATCTTATAAATGCTGTATATTTTATTTGTTGCAACTAAACTTAAATAGCATTTCATAAACTAAACCATATAGGTATGTATTACACTACTACACAATTTTTACAAACCTAAACAAATTAATAAATTTAAAAAAAAATACAAACTAAACAAAATGATAATGTACAGATGACGATGAAAACCCTAATCTAAAAGCCCACTGTCAGCGGGCACAGTTCCCAAAATTCTGGCCCCATTACCACGTTGGATGGCAATACTGATCCTCTGGGAAAAATAGAGGCCAGCATTTTGTTCACGTGTTGCGTCAAACATCATTGGTTGCGTCGACCAGTCGTAATGAAAGATCTTGACTTTTGTTTTTGCTCCAGGTCCCCACGATCCTAAAGTTTCGACCCCAAAAGGTTCAAATAAATAGCCACTATCAATGTTTGCATATTAGATCCATATAAATAATACTTTCATGAAAATTATTCATTAAATTCTTGTACGAGTACACGACTTCGATTATCCAGGATCCAGGATCTCGCTGAATGCAACCCAAAGCAAAACAATAGAGTGCTTTTCATAATATATATCAAAAACTCTATTATACTATTTAACATTACGACCATAATGAGCGATAGAGGTGGATTGAAAATATCAGAAAAGAAGTATCTTTGTGCAAAAAACTGTTGATATTTTTCTTAAACAATTGCCAAAAAACATAGCCAGAATACTGACACATATCTTCACAAAACGAAGCATTTGATTACAAATATTTTGATAGTAGGTAAGTTCGTATAGGCCAGGTGGCCAGTCCTGGTGTCAGAGTTTTTAAGTCGCCTCGGAAGACCTCTGACATGGCTAAACGGGTGAAACAACTGGGACCTACAATTTAACGTGCCATGCGAGTCACGCTAGCGCTCACGTGTAAATCCCACTCGCGTTCACCCATCCGAAGATTGACCGTGCTGAACGTGGCTTAACTTTGATGATCGCTAACGAACACTTAGTCAAACTACGCTATGAGCGCTACAGTATTTTGATAATAATTAATGATCTAATGAATCGCACTTTAATAAAACTAAATACATACCAGTCTGATTCTATACTATCCAGTATGAAAGAGCAAGAACTGGATCCAATGGACGCCGATTAAATTACTCGGTGCCGTTAGTAATGTATGCTTATTAGTTTAAATACCTAACATTATGAAGCTTAATTGTTGGTAATGAATTTTTTGGAGCACTCTTTATTACATTACTATTTATATCGTTTTAGGCTGTGTTTGTATTAGCAGATTTATCATGCATAAGCATGAACAAGTATTATATTTAATAGTAAGTGCCTTTTTTTAAAAACAAGCTTTTACTGAACAAGTACTCGCCATGACGAATCAATCGAGCCGAAACTCGATAGGGTTGCATCGTTTCAAGAACGCTTACAACAAAAACATACGACTCAAAATGTTGCAAAAAATTACGATCAAAATTAATTTGTCAGCCATCGAGAATATTGCAAGTGACGTAAACCTTACAGCATTTTTTTGTAACGTCAGATAAAAATGCAAATGTAAACATGTTTAAGATAATTGACACAAACAACCTCATTATTTATAATCCCGTAACTATATGGTCCGTGAGAATTGTTGTCCGTGCTTATACTTCCCTATAGTAGGTCCAACCGTTTATTTTCTTTTTGACAGCACCAATAGAACGTAACTGCGTCATGTTACGCAAAAGTTCACTTTTAAATGCGAGGTTTTAACAATATGACAACTGCCTAAGTTTGCTCCTCGACCCCGTATAATATTCATCTTTGACTAATTGAGTCCATAAGTGCAGTAGTTTTTTATAAATTACATAAAATAACAAACGTTTTTAAAACATTACGTTCTATGGCTATGGTGGCGCGCTACGATTGGTGATATTGGTGCTGTCAAAAAGAAAATAAACGGTTTGATCTACTATAGTAGCCCGAGATCCCACCGCAAGAACATCCCGCTCATAGCGTACACGGTACAAACCAATTTTTTTACGTAATTATATGAATAGGAGAATATATTTAAAAAGGATTGCCTTGCGAAATGTGCAACTATTTGAAATTTAATAATGTTTAGTTAATTTATGGGTAAATATAACCTTCACTTGTTTTTTAAATATATGTGTTGAATAGGATAATATATATTTACCAGGTTGCCTTACGAAATCTGGCCGCAAACATTTTTGATTCAAAAAAACTTTGATGCTTTTTTGACAAAACATTTCAATCACTTGTTTTTAGATACATTACGAAGCTTAGAATACACGTATGCAAGGTCGTCTAGCGAAACGTGGAAATCAAATGTTAAGAAATGTCAGAAATTAGAAGCTACAATTTGCAAAGATATTTTTAAATATTAAAATATTCAAAAAGTCAATACAATAATGTCTAAAAATAAAATTAGTCAAACAACCCGCCCCTAATTGTTCCCGGAGCAAAGGTCCCCAAAACACTGGCCGCATTTTACCCCGTTGAATAGATTTGCAAAGTAACCTTGTATAGATATATTATAAGCTTCGTACCTAATGTATATAAAAAACAAGTGAATGAAACTTTTTTCAATCAAAGTAATGGTGGCCACCTTTTGCAAGGCAACCTGCTGTATATGTATTCTCCAATTCAATAGATTTACATAAAAAAAAACAAAAGAAGGATATGTTTTCCATTAAATTATCATACATTATAAAAATTTCAAATACTTGCGGCCACATTTCGCAAGGCAACCCTATTTAAATATATTCTTCTATTCATATAACTACGTAAAAAATCGGTTTGAACCGTGTACGCTATGAGCGGGATGTTCTTGCGGTGGGATCTCGGACTACATTATTATATGTAGGTTTTACGTCAGGCGACTATAGGTTTTACGTCAGGCGGTTGTACATGCGTCAAGGGTTTTACGAGTAACATGCAAAACAACATGCAAGCCCGTTTGGATAAGGTCGAGTCTTTGCTGAGTAATTTTATGGAGAAGGACGTTGAAAACTTGAAATTAACGTACTGTAACTACAAAAGTCATAATATGATTTACTAGTTTTTACCCGCGGCTTCACCCGCGTGATATTTTGATTTTTGTGCTATCCCATAGGAACTTTTTATTTTTCCGGGATAAAAAGTAACCTATGTCACTTTCTGTCTTTCAAACTAAGTTTGTCGACAGTTCTTTTTTTAGGGTTCCGTACCCAAAGGGAAAAACGGGACCCTATTACTAAGACTTCGATGTCCGTCTGTGTCTGTCTGTCACCGGGCTCTATCTCATGAGGAACCATGATAGCTAGGCAGCTAAAATTTTCACAGATTATGTATTTCTGTTGCCACTATAACAACAAATACTAAAAAGAAAATAAAATAAATAATTAAGGGGGGCTCTCATACAGTACGGAACCCTCCGTGCGCGAGTCCGACTCGTACTTGGCCGATTTTTTATTGACATTTCTTGAAGCACACGCTAGAATAGCTCGCAGATGTCAGAATTTTTCCTACTTACTTAACACTTATCGTTGTAAAGTTTCATCTCAATCCGTTCAGTAGTTTTTGCGTGAAAGAGTAACAAACATCCATCCATCCATCCTTACAAACTTTCGCGTTTATAATATTAGTAGGATTTAAAGAAGGACGTTGAAATAACGAGTACAAAATTGAATATGACAATCACGCTTCACAAAAATTTTTTGACTGATTTCGCAAAATCTTTAGACTTACTGACAATGACATTTATTTTGGCCGATGCACTGCTTTAGTAACTGAGACAGCTATTAATCATTTGAGAGAAAAGTTATAAAAATATAGTATTAACTGTGTAATGTTAAAGATAGAGTAATCACAATCACAACATTTTTCTGTAAAGATCCATTTGACAAACGTCTAGGTCACAAACTCACAATAAGAATAGTTTGGAGGAAGACAGAATTAGTCAATAGAGTTTTTCCTGCCTTAGACGTACTCGTATTGTTGCCAGAAGCAACAATTTTGTTTACTACTAAATTGTTTGTTGGTCTTGATACAACCTTAAGCGGTGCCTGGAAATTTCTTAGCCAATTGAGTTGTTGAGATCTTGAAGCAACTAACTAATAACTATAGAGAATCAGACCAATTTTGCAATCCTTAGTGCTTGCGTTATCAATTTGAAAGTTTACCAATTACGTTCGTAATCAAGACTATTTTTCGTCTTTTTGTGTGTTGTCTGAAACGATATGGGATTCATCTTTACGAAAATATTTTTCTAGATTATCATACACTATATCCTCATACATAAAAGAGAGCTAGTATTAGGTTCTGTATAGAACTTTGATTTTTTTTTGTAACCTACACTGTCCCTCTCCTGGGCAAAAGGTTCTGTATAGAACTATGATTCTTTTTTTTTTTAACCTATACTGTCCCACTCCTGGGCAAAGGTCTCCTCCATTTCCTTTCAGGAGCCGCGATCCATCGCAACTTCCTGCCAACCCCTCTCGAATGAGTCAAGATCGTCACGCCGGCGCTTCTTGGGCCTTCCCTGGCTGCTGCTGAACTATGATAATAGTTTATTAAACTGAAGTAAAATTATTTCAAAGATATGTGTGACATTTCAAAATTTAGGTATATGTAAGTCTGTATTTAAAAATATGTATAAGTAGTTAATCAATCTCTGGCAGCCATATTCCAAGCTTTGCTTAGTTTGGGGTCAGAGGCCATGTGTAAGAATATAAATATGTAAAAAATATTTTTTATAATTTTTAAGAAGAGCGCCAGCGTAATATTCTAGAATTGTCCTAAATTTTGATCTAAAAGAAAAGACAAGATAGACGGCATAATAGCCTAAGGTTGCCTGGAAGAAATCACTTTCAGTGATAAAGCCGCCGGTTGCTTCACATGTTGTAGCATCTATTTTTCTGTTTTATGTGTGTGTGAATGTGAATCAATATAGTAGTTTATGCAACTGTCATATAATGAAGAATGAAACACTCGTTACTATTATGAAACTCGCTGCGCTCGTTTCATAAACTCACACTCGTGTTTAATACCCGTGTTATATGCAGTTGCATACACTACTTTATCTTCACTAATAAAAATAAAATAAAAACATATTGCGAAACATTAAATTCACGCGTACGTGTATTGTCACAGTGAACTTGGCGCCATTAAAATCTAACCAATGAGAGCGCAGCTGCGCGCGCAGGGCCAATCAGGAGCGAGCGCGCGATGTTATAATGAGATTTTACGATATCGATGTGGATATTATAACATCAAGTGAAATTGCTTAAATTGAGTGTTTTGTTGTCTGCGCTATAACAGTAGTCATTATAAGTCAAGTATTGGAAACATAAGTAGAATGTTACAACATTAGTGTAGATAAAAGAGTATATCTATCTATCTATCATGAATGACTTACAGCGAAACAAAAATATAGGAAGAGTACTCGGAGAGCAAAACTTGGATAAATACTTCTACGAGTTCAGCTTTGCTCATTAATTTAGAACTCATTAAACAATATTGTTTCGTGTCGATAATAATTAATATATCTGTCAGTGCATTAAAGAAAATAAATAACATTTATATTTGACCTAACTCACAGAGCTATAACAACTAGAGATATCGCTGGTGTCGCTTGAGGCAATTCTCAATCACAAAAATGTATGGAAAATCTTGCTCAGCGCTGTCAAAACTGTCAAATGTATTGGAATTTGACACTACTGAGAGAAAAACACGGCAACTAGCGACTCAATCGAGATGAAAAATATCTCGATTGAGTCGCTCTCTTTCTAACTCATGCCATATTTAATCATTGCATCTCTTTCTTTCTTTTATCGGTCGACCACATTATCACTCTGCGCTCTGGTATCTCTGCGACCTAACTGTTATCATATGTGCGATATAAATAGAAATTATTAACTGAACAATAACAAGGAACGAGTGTGCAGTGTTGGCGCGGAATATCCCTAGTTTGTTGTCAAACAAACGCTGTTATTGTTGCTATATGAGAACAGATAATATTGTGTACGAAAATATAATTATGAGGGATGACGATTTAGGCTGGAATAGTTTGATAAACGGAGTTGATACAAGCTTTTATCTTGTAGGTGACGGGGCTAAGAATAGAGTGAAAATAGTATTTTATCGCAGAACTTAATGTGGAAATAATATATTAGTGACAGCGACATGGTAATACTTAGTCAGTTTTTAATATACAATATATGCATACTGGTTGTATTCAGTTTATTAACATTAACATATATATATGAGAGGACGTTGCTAGTGTTATTTTATCAAAACAATAATCATCATTAAGTACTTGTGACTTTGTCCTCATAATACTTATTAGCCTATCAGTGTCATAGGCTGATATTTATGAGAACAAAGTCACAAGTACTTAATTATGATTATTATTATTTTGAAAAACTGCCCTTTAAAATATCTATCTATTGCCTGTTCCATCCTCTACTGGGTCTACTGGTTTTAACCGACGAAAAAACGGAGGAGGTTCTCAAGTCACGCGTATCAATATTTTTTTATGTGTACGCATAACTATTTACAGAGTAGTCCGGTTTTGATAATTCTTTTTTACTTGGTAGATCATACTTTGGAAGGGGTCCAGTTTGAATTTTATCGGAATCAGCTGAGCCATTTTTGATAAATCAACAATAATGTGAAAATTACTACATCGGTCCGTGCGAACTATTCGAGTTCTGAACACGGTTGAAGTAGTTTATGCCATTTTATGCAGAATAGTAGTTTATGCAACTGTCATATAATGAAGGGTATTAAAACACGAGTGTGAGTTTATGAAACGAGCGCAGCGAGTTTCATAATAGTAACGAGGGTTTTAATACCCGTGTTATATGCAGTTGCATACACTACTTTATCTTCACTAATAAAAACAAAAAAAAACATATTGCGAAACATTAAATTCACGCGTACGTGTATTGTCACAGTGAACTTGGCGCCATTAAAATCTAACCAATGAGAGCGCAGCTGCGCGCGCAGGGCCAATCAGGAGCGAGCGCGCGATGTTATAATGAGATTTTACGATATCGATGTGGATATTATAACATCAAGTGAAATTGCTTAAATTGAGTGTTTTGTTGTCTGCGCTATAACAGTAGTCATTATAAGTCAAGTATTGGAAACATAAGTAGAATGTTACAACATTAGTGTAGATAAAATTATTAATTATCTCGACATTCCTTTCGGTCCTGTGCAACCCGCCTGCATTGTCTTCCAACATATTAGATGACATCTTGTACTTTCGTATTGATAGCCTGCCTCTATGTTTTCGCCCATATCTCGGTTACCACATTTTACAATATACATACTAGCTTTTGTTTGCGGCTTCACTAATGTAATATTTGAATTGTTGTGCTATCCATGGGAACCTTTTATTTTTTTTGGAATAAAAAGTAGCCTATGTCATTTTCCGTTTATTCAAACTATGTCCATGCCAAAAATCAAGTCAATCTATTGAAAAATCAGATCAAATCCAATCTGCGTGAAATAGGAACAAACATACTTTCGAATTTATAATATTAGTAAGGATAAGGATAATCACAATGATTTAACTCCACTTTAAAATTATGTTTAAATGACCTATGAGCCATGACCTACGTTATATTATTATTGGGTTAGTAGGCAGGTCAGGATGCCGAACCCGCGATTACCATGCTCCGCTGGCGATATGCTATTTAAAACTGGAATCTATTTTAGATTTAGCAAACATGCCTCATATTATTAAGGATAAGAGTAATAGTTTCTAGATAACTCTTCTAAAGTAGAGCAAAACGGGTCGGTGGATTCACATACGCCATCGAATTTCTTCTACGGACGTATGCAGGTTGCCTCACAATGTTTTCTTCCACCGAAAAGCCAGTGGTGTGAAATTCCGTACATAAATTCAAAAGAACTCTTTGGTATAGGATTTGGATTCGAACCCGCGATCTCACGATTGTAAGGCGGATGTTACTACCTCTAGGTCACAACGGCTTACCAACCCGAACCGGGCCAGCGTGGTGGATATGACACAATCACCCTTCGTGGGTAGGCCTATGTCCTGCAGTGGACTATTAAAAAGACTTGAAGAGAGTGCTGATAACCGATAGGGTTGAAAACTCGAGTGAACGCACCGGCAAAGCAAATATAATAGATACTTTAAATACTACGGCAGCGGCGACCGCAGCGTAGGACCTTCAACCACGGTAATTATACATGATGAGACAGTATTCCGTCTTCATACAAACTGTCGGAAAGCTACGCGCCTCGGAGTGCGGTATGCTCTGGTATGCTAGTCACTCGCAGCGCGTCGTAGTGACGAACGAACGTGTGAATTTGTAACTAGTAAGCGTTTTACGTTTTTAGGATTCCTCGATTTACTGCGGAACCCTAAAAACACAATATTTATTATTATTGCACGCTTCTTTTTTCATTTACAGCAAATTTCTATTAAGTAATATATATATGTAATAATTTTACATCATAATAGATAGAAACTAGAAAGAAACTCAAGTAGGTAATAAGCCCGATTACAGAGGCGCCATCGTTCTGTTTCGTTTTCACTTCAGGCATTCGATAGAGAGAACGCTTTTTACAACCCGGTCACAATATCTGTGCACCTGACTTCGTGACGTCATATCGAATTATTGGGACGTATATACATTACCGGACGTCTAGTATACCGTCCGGACGTAAATTATTATCGGGACGTGTATCGGCAACGAAGATGCTAACCGTACAGGTCGGTTAACTAAAGCTGGCAGCCTGGCACGTTCACAGTACTCACACTTATGCAATTTCACTATACAGTATGTTTACAAAACAATAACTGTTCGCTTCACACTCATAAGCGAGACTGCGCGCGAGAGAGACGGGCAGACTTTTCTTGATGCGCATGCAGTGCGACGTCAATTTCACTTTACAGTATGTTTACAAAACAATAACTGTTCGCTTCACACTCATAAGCGAGACTGCGCGCGAGAGAGACGGGCAGACTTTTCTTGATGCGCATGCAGTGCGACGTCACGACGCGTGCTTATTCACAGACACTACACAAGCGCAATGTGTAAATGTGTTGAACGTGCCAGCTTTTAATAACCGACCTGTACTGTCGCACCGGGGAGTGCGCGAAGAGGTGACAGGGGAAGCAGGAGAGGCGCTGCATTCCAGCGAGGTGCACAGGTATTCTGACCGGGTTATACGTTGCTATTAAATTTAGGCTGTGTAAGAGGTGTAATTAAAATTTTGAAGGCGGGGCAGCCCTAGCGCGTGATACGTTCTGCGTGGCCACGTGGCGCTGTAGATATATATTTCAAGGACAGGGCCGAGTCATAATACTGTTAGATACCATTACAGTGCTCTAACTCCATCTGCAAGATGGACAGACAAACTCTAAGACCGCAGAATCGCGCTGGATTCAAATACTCAATCATTTATTGCTGTGGAAAATATGCTGCAAACCGCTTGCAAACGACCTTATTGGAGATCTATAGGAGAAGTTTTTGTTTGGTAAAGAGCGTCTTTTGACTGAAAAGAGTATGAGCAGACATTTACCAAGTAGGTATAGTTATATCAATAGGTAGGTATAGGAAAACCCCAAAGCAAAATAATGTAGTTGGTCATAATACAGTGTTACTTAATACCGATGATTTATCCCTAAATGTGACCTCACTACCCTTGGTTTTCCTGATTTCGTTATTATACCTTTGTCCTACTAACATTATAAACGCGAAAGTTTGTGAGTAAATATGGATGTTTGTTACTCTTTCACGAACAAACGGCTGAGCCGATTTAGATGAAATTTGGTATGGAGGTAGCCTAGACCTTGGATTAACACACATATGCTACTTTTTATCTCAGGCTAACGCGGGTAGCATCGCGGGGCGCAGCTAGTATGAATATAAACTAGAAAATTTAAAAATCACAAATTTAAAAACGTCTTATCGTCCAATAAATATTTGTAAGTTGTAACTTTTTTCCTTTGGACCATTTTGCAGCAACACCTGGATGAGACCAGCACAGGACAGGGATAGTTGCCAAAAGAGGGAGGAGGCTCACACCCTGCACTGCCCTGCAGTCCTTAAAACGCAGTATCAGACTTTTTGACGTTTTTGAGTTAAATATAGATCCGTAATGGGCACGCCATAAGGAATCGAATGATGTAATCGGTTTTTGATTATCGCAACTACAAGATAGTAAAAAACAACTACCTCAACGCAGTAACTAGGAATGTTTTATGCAAACTGTAACGATAAACTATCTAAAATACAGTAAGAGCAATTACTGTATTTTAATAGCTTTGTTTTCCCAGATAAAATGCAGTAAATGTCGTCACTGCTACAAAAAAACGGTTAGCATAACCTTAAAAATATGGTCAACACATAAACTAAAATGCAGTAAATAGATAATGTACTGAAAATATGAATACTGCAAAGTTTATTTTTATTACTTTTCAACATGATTACAGACTAGTCTGCAGTAAGTTACTAAGACGCGGTGTTTAAGATAGCATCATCTATTTTTTCCATACGGTCAAAACAAAGTAAAATGCAGTGAAGTTAATTGAACTGTCTTTTATTTATATCATAGGTTACTTTTTGTTGTCAATGTTACTAATTAAATTGCAGTATTTTGGTTATTTACTGCAGTATAATCGATAATATCTATAACTTAAATAATTACATTTTACAGCCTAAATTGCAGTATAACTCGTAATTACTGCATTTTAATTGGTAATTCGAATCAAGACATTGTATTCCACTGTTTTCGTGGAGTTTCCTACTGCATTTTAGCTAGTATTTGTCGCTCAATCAGTCGCGTGCCGAACGCCGCGCCGTGGAAGGAGGACTTCGACAGCGCGTGGCTACTTGTTTTGTGTGGTAATTTCGATGTTTTTAAGGTTTCTAAATAAATTATGATAACACATTTACATTTATCCAAATCTATCACATATTTCTTAAAACCTAATTTTTACATAATACGTCTTGTTACATTGACATGAATGTACAATGATAGATCACGTAATTCTATTTTATGGAATACTAGACGACCCGCCCCGGCTTCGCACAGGTGTATTTACATATAAACCTTCCTCTTGAATCACTCTATCCATTAAAAAAACCGCAACAAAATCCGTTGCGTAGTTTTAAAGATTTAAGCATACAGACAAACAGACAAAAATAGCGACTTTATTTTATACTATGTAAGGATTGGTTACAAGTATAATCCTACCGCTCAACTCAGTACTGAGACAGGACTTACTCGTAACTCAGGACTGAAACAGGTGTGGGCGGCGGTTCCTACAGCCCATCATCATCATGCGGATTCTTCCCCCCCGTGTTTGGCGAGGGTTAGGATGCCAACTCGAGCTTGCGCTCTCTTCGGCGGCTGGACGCTTCAGCTATCGAGCTGAGGGGCATTGTTGAGAGGATGCGAGTACCTTTTCCGTCCGCGAGGACGGGCCGCTTTTCTCAGCACCCTCGCTAGCCACTTGTATGGCCATCGCTGGCTACATCTTGGCTTGGTTGTACTGGGGTGGCCATTCTTTGGTTTGGTAGTACTCTCTTCTTAGTTTAGGCCTCATCTCTATTTTGGATGCCGCTTGGTCCCTCAGAGTCCTGCTCCGTGTCCGAGCCAGCCAAGAGGAGATCTTTAGGGAGGGCACGCCATGTACGTTCGGCAGGGAGGCGTGCGTGAAGCGGCGCAATGTTGTTCAGGTGGGGTTATGGCCCATTGTCCGCGCGGTCAAACATGCCACGCGACAGACGAGCCACGAACTCCCCCACGGTTTCGATTCGCACGTCCCGGGCTATAACGTCATTGCGAAAGTACCGGCCGGCTCCCGAGATCATCCTCAGAGCGACGTTTTGCACCACTTGCATCATTTTCTTCTGGTTGGCTGAGCAGAGCGCGTACCAAGCGGGTGTTGCGTAAGTTAACTAGGAACGAATGTACCTAGGTCTTGTAAATCCCTACTTTGGTCTTCAGTGGCAGCTTAGAGCTCAGCACGGGCCGCAGCAAGACTCGAACAGCCTTCGCCTGGTGAACGGCGTGCAAGGTCTGCGAGCTCATGCGAAGGGCCCGGTCGATGTAGACACCCAGGTACTTGCAGGTGCTCTCCCACGCAATGTCTTGTCCTCTAAGCTGCAGTGGCTTCATCAATGGTGGTAGTCTTGGTGATCTCCCGGTCAGCAGCGCTGCCGTCTTTCCCACGTTGATGGCAATCCGTCATTTATCGAGCCATTCTGGCAGGATGTCGAGGGCTAGTGGATCCTGCCAGCGGCTATTCTCTTGTTCCTGGACGACGCAATGTTAGCGCTTTCGTCCGCTAAGAGGGCGAGGACGACCGCCGTGGTGCGTCCGTAGTTAAAGCATACGGAAGGAGAGCATTTGTTTTGTTATAAGTATATACTTAGAAGAATACCTATGATTTTTGTTCCTAGATAGTTATTTAAGTGTTTAAGTACTCGTATGTCTGAGCAGTTCTATTGAAAGATCTCATTAGTTTTTATTGCATATTTCAGTTTTCTCGTAAGTATTATTGGCAGGGCCAGATTTAGGGGAGGGTTACCGGGGTTTCAGCCCTGGGCCTCCACAAAAGAGGAGTCCCTACAAACAGAGACTTCGGGAAAAAACCTTTCAATATCCGACTTATCTGACTAGTAAACAACTCTCCCTTCGATATTTTTTTCACTGTTTTACTTTTACCTAAAGTACTTAATACAAACATGATTGTATTGTTCTTAAATACTCGTATAAACAGAAATCATAGATTTATATTTGTTCAATCGATATCGATCGATAATCGAATCAAGGCAACCGATAAAATATCAAATGTCAAATGACCCTAATAAGTATTTGCAATTTACTACCCATCTTCAAGGAAGTATTAACTCCCTAGACCGATAAATATTATTTATTTTATTTGGAAAATAATTTTGAGCCAGGTTGCCTCCACTCTTTTGTTGCCCCGAGGCCTCCAGACCTCTAAATCCAGCCCTGATTATTGGCAGTGCTAATCATAAATGTTATAAGTGATTTAAGTTTTAATTACTACCTCTATACTGTGAGTGTGACTAACCCAAATTGCTATGATATCACAAAAGTCTGAGCCATAATAGTCTAAATAATAATAAAAAGTGATTGTGTTGATTTTTGTTGATGTTGAAGTGCAGTGTTGATTTCTTACTATATCTTTAACTAGACGACCCGCCCCGGCTTCGCACAGGTGTATTATACATATAAACCTTCCTCTTGAATCATTCTATCCATTAAAAAAAAACGCATCAAAATCCGTTGCGCAGTTTTAAAGATTTAAGCATACAGACAAACAGACAAAAAATAGCGACTTTATTTTATACTATGTAAGGATAAAAAATATTTTGATCGAAATACTCTTTCTTACTCCTTAAAATAAGTAGTTTACGTAATTTAGTCAATAATTATTTACACACTGCACCTACAGTTTATTCAAGAGACACATTAAAATGCAGTAAAATAAATCTGATACTGCATTTTAAACGGCAAAGTAGTACATGTCCCGCATAATTTTGCAGTACTAACTCAAATTACTGCATTTTAATCTGATTATGCAAACTTTTTCACTAAATTTTATGTGTCGTAACTGCTCTTTTTTGGGATCTTTTTTTTCAAAATCGTTTTTCTTTATCATATAATAATCTAAGTGCGTATTTTCTTTCCTGAAGTCTTTCTTCGAATTCAGACGCGCCCAATGGCATTCAAAACATACGTCATAAAACCTTGTAACATAGAAAAAAAACAAATCAAAAAGTTTTTCGCGTTTTTCTCGAAACCGCGTTTTTGCTCATACTGCATTTTAAAGGCTGCACGGCAGTGCAGTGGGTCGAACGAAATAAGCTAACGATGAACATTTTTCCTAAGCCAATAAGCTGTGTGTGTGGTGCTTTAAGGTTTTTAGTCAACTTCTTGCCACTTTACTCGTATGCTCTGCATTAATAATGCATGCGAATGAAGTCTTACTGTCAACACGATGTCAACATGATCTGCGTCAAGTAGTTTGAATCTTTACAATTTGCCGTAAGGAAATTAAATACCCTAATTTCTTCAATCATTGGAAGCATTATTGTGTATGCACCTGACCCGTATTTACATACGAAGTTTCATCTAATAAGCTCCATATATAACAATGCCAACTGCGTAACGCATATCTTTGTTCACGGTAGGTAGGTACGTTCGTATCTTCGTAAATATTCCTTACTATAGCGAATAAAATTTCTCGATGCCGCTCCCTAAATAGTTCTGCGATATTGCCAAGTTTTACAAGTCATATAGCAATACAATTATAGTATTTACTTCTTTTGTTATAAGGCTCAAACTTGCTAAGACTGTCGCAGGACATGCAGTTCCTATCGTTATTCAGAATACTATCAAGTTCCTACAGCCAGCTGTTTACAAACATTTCCAATTTTGAGCTCTTGTACATCGTTGCAATAAACTTAGCATAATTAGGACTCAAATATGCACTTGTAATTATCTGAAGTTTCAAAAACAAGACACGGGAGCAAAACAAGCTCTTTGTACTGACGCCCGGACGTACAAACGATTGTTTTGATAAAGAAACAAAAAAAAAGACGTGTGGCACTCGGGGACTGCCGCGGTAAAGCTATTGCATTGAGTCGTACAATACGTCTAATCGCACACAACGCCGTGTCGAAGACTGCCGAACTGTAACGACGTTAGACGATGCACGGCCTTCAAGCCACACCTCCTTGCCCGTCGGAGTGGGGAGCGTGAGGTTTTTTCGTTACGGAATTTCTGGATTCGGTCCCCGCGCTCAAGGCCCGCGATAGAAGCTATGCAATAGTTTAAAAATTGTATTTAAGTAGGTAAATACGGTACGTCACATATGAAAGGTTGCAAATGTTGCAATACAAATAATTATTATTTTTCGCCAAAAATAGCACAACCGACTTCAACCATTGCAATCTAAGTTTGTACAAAATTCGAATAATGCGGTCGAATCGATGTATGTTATTTTTAGGGTTCCGTACCCAAAGTGTAAAAACGGGACTCTATTTCTAAGACCCCGCTGTCTGTCTGTCTGTCTGTCCGTCTGTCTGTCACCAGGCTGTATCTCATGAACCGTAATAGGTATAGAGATGAAATTTTCACAGATGATGTATTTCAATTGCCGCTATAACAATAAATACATAAACTAAAAACAGAATAATATAAACATTTAAGGGGGGCACCCATACAACAAACGTGATTTATTTGCTCTCTCCCATAAGGTACGGAACCCTTCACGAGCGTGTCCAACTCGTACTTGGCCGATTTTGTTAATTAGATGATTGTTGATTTTTCGAAAACCAACTGAGCAATTTCGATAAAATTTTGATGTGAAATCGGGCTGCTCTATAAAAAGTTATGCGTAAAAATATATATACGCGTCGACCGTTTCGTCGGTCAAAAACAATAAATACAGTCTATGGATATGTAAAAATAGAAAATAATTTAGAAACAACGTTTCACTACTTTATATCGGAGCTTATAGTTTTCCATAAATTGTTTTAGGGTTTTCCATAAAAAGGATTAGCGATGCGCATATTAAATAGATAAGCAGACATGTAGCGACATGCGCGGTGATCACCCATAGAAGCCTTCCTAAGTGAGGATGACTCAGGTACTTGGCAAGGTTATATACGTCATGACTGAACTGGCGACGATCTTAGAAAGCTTTTAGACCTTCTATATTTAGCTTTCATAGATTCAATATTAAGAGCTCGCGTTTCCGAAAGATCGCTCCACTTTGCGCACGAAAGTTGCAATCTGCTGCCGCCAGACGGAGCGACGCGCGCGCCGCGAGGCGTCTCGAATATTATCCAGCTCACATCATCGGGAGGCACACAGAGCGGAAGAAAAATGTACCAAGGAATTGAACCTTATAGTAACTGCAATAGGGCTACTTTTGTCTGTGTAATTTTGTAAGTACGTTACTCGAAAATGTGCTTTAATCCTTTGCGTATAGGTATCATTTTGTGTAATAAGGTGATAGTTTACTAATGCAAGAAACATAAAATCCAAATGATTATTTGTATCAAACTAAAATTTTGACTACCTACTAAAGGTGTACCTACTAATTAGATGTTCCAAACTTTTACTATAAGGTCAACTCTGAATTTATGAAAAAAATGCTAGATACAAAACACGTAGGTAGGTATATAGAAGGGTATACAGAACTGATGTACCTACTCGTACTAAGCTATTATTATCATATCTATTATTGTCATCTTTAACTATGAGAACAACACAGAATTCGAATAAAAATCAGATGTTTCTTACATTTAGTTCGACACTATGGATTTCCAACAAGACATGTTGGAATCGGCTTGCATCCAGCCAGGTTAGGATGCACACTAAGAAATATTTCTTCCCATGTGTCAAAACGAGACAGAGCTATGGCAAATTACCTACTTCTTCTCTATAACTTAAAACTACTTCTTCTCTATCTGACACTCTTTCAGTCGAAAAGAGTTCTTTCGGAGCAACAATGTAAATATTCAATAGACATTGACAAGTAAAAATCTATAGGTAGGTATAATTGAAAAAAATATATTATTATTTAATTTCATTAATATTATAAGTATTTTTCTGATTTCCAGTTGTCAAAACAAATCATTCATGACGAAAACGTATCCTGAAATTTATAAATACGATTATACACTAGTAGATTCCGCAAAGGCTCTAAGATCTTTCGGTGCCTCTGTTGTTGCTATGGTTCAATTTTTTTAAAGCGAATATGTCCGCGCTTGAACACCAACTCGCCTGGTGTTGTGCGACGTTACGGTCGAAGATGAAGCACGCAGACTTAGAAGATACCAATATATAACTCCAACTTTGAAAAACTTTCGAATGTAGCTCGTAGGAAACAGGAAAGCCGACAGGCTATTTCTCTATTCCTTTTTTTTTAAAACGTGTGAAGCAAAGTTTATTATTTTTTATTCGTTCCAGAGGGAATCTTTAATGTTTTTCAGGATCATGGATAACAATAATAATATGCTAATTTCATGCATCTATACCTAATTTTAACTAATAAGTATCAGTAGTATTTTACTAATACATACTTCTTATTCGATAGCACTATCGATAATAATTAAAACTGATTTTCAAGGACACAATATTACGGTACTACTGATGGACTAACACTATCGCAACAACACTGATTTTAAAGCTACATTTTAACGAAAGTCCTTGAGAGTACAGTTACGATTCAGCCGATTCCTGTAATTTTTGCATTTTGTGAGAATTCGAAACCAAATTTTGTTTTCTTTTTTTAGGTAATTTTTTGGTGTTGTTGGGGTTGACCTCTCTAAGGGGCATGTTCCTTGCCTTTCGTGGGTCTAAGAGTTCAGGCAAAATAGATTCCATGTAGAATTTTGTAAGTCTTGGAACCATGTATTCTTCCCACAGTTTTTGATCTCTTTCAATTATTTCTACTTTCATGCTTTCATTTGGTCCACACCAAACAGCAAATAAACATTGCTGTGGACCGGAAATGTTTAATTGACCCTGGACCTGGTAAAACCATTGTTGGTTTTGTTTTTACCTCATAATTTCCATTTATGAGCTTCCAAAATGTTATTTTCTTACTTCTCACAGCTTCTTCAAGCGGCGTTTTGAAACAAGATATGGGGCATTTGACCTCCACTATCCTATTTTCATCTATAACTCCGTCGGGAGTAGCTCCTAAGAAAGGATTTTTCTTATATACAAATAATCCATTCGGTATTATTTTGATGTTTTCTTGCTGCTCTAATTGGCTTAGAGCAGCTTTTTCGTGCATTTTGCCGTGTTTGACAGCCGTTAGATCCGATATATCTCTTTTGTAGAGTAAACTATTCACAATGCTACTCGATGTTGTACTCCTTTTGTTTACTATTTTTCCAAAATTGGAAGCAGTCAACAATTTTCTTCGCATCCACTTACTGGAATTACTTTGAAGGACCGTTTCGCGTTCGATTCTCACTAGCTCTTCATCTGATTTTTCTAAGTCTTTTAAAAAAGTGTTTTTTAGTCGGTCCATTTCTTCTATAGGCTGATCAGGTTTGTTGCAGTTCTGGCCGTCATCTTCTGTTCTTGTTTTTTTTTGGGTAAAATACTATCTTTTTTTTTCAACTTTGGCTTTGACTGTTTTAGCTTTCCGTAACTCTAATTTCTAAATTAATTAAATCCACAGCCAAAAGTCCCAGAATGAGAGGATATGTTCTTTATTTGCTGCAGGAAATAACGAAGATCGACAATCCTCCTATCATTTGAGGGAGGAATTTCTGTACATAGATTTTTGTCAGAGAGTCTGAAAAATGACATAAAATGTGTTAAATTCAGTATTTTATCAGCAAGAAAATTAAAATAATCATATCAAAATTGTCTCTTACTCAACAACGTAACCGTTACAAAGTACGGGCGATTCCGTTCCATTTCGTTGTGTTGATGTGGTGGGACTCCGCCCTTGAGAACATGTATTTATGTCTATATGATGGGAGTCAGTGACTCCATTTATAAACCTAAAAGAATACGTGATTTGATTTATATTTGTTTATGCTAAATTAATTAACAACACACGCGCACTTCTGCTTTTCGAATTACTAAGTTTAGTAATTATATACTATGTGTAGGGAACTATAAATATTATGATATTACAGATATTAAATAGTTAATTTTTAATATGATTATAGCATTTTCAGCATTACATTTACACCACGATTTTGAAATAATTATATTTTTTTTTTTGATTTGAGTATTTTAAGATCTAGTAAGAATATTAATTTATACACTTTTTTTTCATACCCAGAATCATTATATTCATCACGAATCGAAATTGAATCCGTTTCACGTGAAGTTGCAATTGCGGAGTCTTGAATTATTTGAGGACATGTGCTTATTTTTATATTTTCAACACTCATGATTTGATTTGCAAACCTGAAAGTAATAATATATTAAAAGACAAAGTTGAAGATACAGTACATAAATTAAATATTTCCGAATGTTTTCTTACTCAGCATCATATTCGTAGCTCAATACGGGTGAATCTGTGCCAGTTTGTGTTGGAGATGCGGAGCTCTGAATTTCAAAGTTAGTGACCAAAGGCACATTCTTAAGTTCAGCGAACTGGTCTGGGAATCTATCGAATAAATACAATTTAGTATTAATTTTTACTAAATTCTTTATTTGGAACAAATGATAAATTTGCACTTTTTTTTTAGTTGTGGTAGGTTTTGTATTATTTAATTTACTTATAAGTACTCTGTATTCACTTATTGAGCTAACAATCAAAAATAGTTTAAATTATACGAATATAAAATATATGTGAAAAGATCTTACGTATCGCAAACGCCCAATGCTGATGATTCTTCTGTTCCAACACACGCAGAAATGTTGGAATCGTTTTCTACTACTGGGTGTGGATTTTTTTTGACCCTGCATCAAATACGTAATCAATGAAGCAATACAAAATAATAATCATTCATAATTTTATTGATTTTGATATGTGAATCACCCTTCATGGCCTACGAGAAAAAAAAAACGATTTTGTTGTGCGGTATCTCCAGGAAGCCTAAGGGTAATCTTAGTCTAAAAGGAGGTATTATGCTTGCTACAGGTATTATCAGAACTCGATATATTTGTAAATTCTGATGATGAAAATCATTGACAGTTATTATTATAATTATATTATTTATTTATTATTTTACCCAGTTATTACCTACCTATAATCTTATTATTTAGTAATGGGTGCTTGAAGCTTGAAGTAGCTTAGGTAGTGTGGAGTTCTGTTGTGTTTAGGTACCTAGGTACCTATCTTATTACCTATATTGATAGCGCGCTAATAAAAAGTAGGCATAATATTATTATGTTCTGAAAGAACTATCTTGATTGAACTTTATTTACCTATAGGTAGGTAGGTAGGTATCTACAAAAACTAAATCATCGTGAATTTATCTATAGTTATGAAATACAAGAAAAAGTAGGTACTTAGCTAAATTATCTAAATATTATAGTTACCGCCAGAGGTTCAATGATTTCTTGCAATTTGATTTTGATTTTTCTCTTTTCTTCATCTTCTTATACATCGTTTTGTTTCCCATAATGCACTGCACAAAATTACTTTCGATAGGTAAAATTATTTGGGAATCAAACACAGCTCTATACCTAAACGATAAGTCGTCGCGGCACGCCGGAGCTGAGTGAATAAGAATTAGCTCGTGAAAGAATAAAGAGTGACAAAGATAGGTATATTATGATGACATCGACAGTAGGTTCGTCGCTCCGCCCTGGAACAGCGCTGTGGCGGCGCGCGTTGTTGATAAACAAATAATTTAGGTATCATTTTTGTAATCGGCTTACAGACTACCTTGCTCTGCCCATCTCTACCAAGATCTGCTTTCAGGTGAAGTCAGCGATTAAGAAGTTGAATGTCTTTTTACTATAAAAAAAATACTTACTTACCTCTTTCTTCTTTGAAGTCGGTTAAAATGATAATCAACTGTTCCATGATAACATAGGTAGGTACCTAAGTACTTAGCGTCCAATATTTTTCCTTATTTTAGAGTTGGCCCCGTAGTAAATGTTTGTTATAATGATCGATACAATCATAATAATTATTCAAAAATAAATACATTTCTCCGTCTTTATCTATTTATTATTTCGGATTTACACTCCACTGCCTTTTCGGATTTTCGGTTTTCGGTGAAGGAAAACATCGTACCTAAGATAAACTGAAAAAAAAAAACGTTGGCGTGTGGGAATCCACCAATACGCATTGGGCCAGCGTGGTGAACATGACTCGATCGCGCTTTATGGGTGGGGCTATGTTCACTACAATAATAATGCCGACGTAAAATGTATCAAAATTCACTAAGTAGGTACCTACAAACAAACCAAGTTTGAAATTTTCAGTGCAGAAATCTGTTTTGGTAGGGTCAATAAACTCTGAACGAAGTAGGTACATAACAAAAGCAGAAAACCACGATACATAAATATGTAGTAAATAAAAAATATAATTAGGTACTCCATGACCTTACTCATATTTTTTCAGTAATACACATGATGTGTTTGTGTTCAAACGCATAAAATAATTAATTGAATTTTACGTAATTTCAAAGCGCGGAGCGACACGTCCGCTCTCTGGAACAGCTCGAAGCTGTCTAAGGAAAAGTGCGTAAGCGTGATGACTATATATGATTTGTATTTGCGAGACAGAGCACACGCTTGTCGAAAACCTGCTCAGAAAAGTGACGTAAGCGCCAATTAATATATCAGTTATTGCTCAAAAACCTTTCATTTTTTAAATACAATTTTAAGATATATATTAGATTATAAAATTGGCTATCTAATTGTTTAAAAAGCATCTGTCAGCATCTTATATTTTCGGAGAACCAACGAAAAATGTGTTTATGGAGACCTTTTTTTGGCGAGAAAAGTTATCGAGAAAATTTTCACTAATCGTGTTTTCACAGCGAAAATACTTTAGATTAAATCCTGAAGTGTCCAAATAATGTTTAAAAATTTGAATGAATAGGTCATTACTGCGCAATTAGCAACCAAAAAATCCATTTTTGGGAAACGCGAATTCTTAAATGGGTTTGACTCAGACTGTACTGTATAATATATATTATGTAGGTACACTAAGTGCTCTTGTCGTAATAGGATGCCAGCCGGCCTATTTTAAAGGATTGTATAAGAGTTTTTCATGATTACGTACGCATAATTATACATTAATTCAAATTACATGAGATCACCAAATGTGTACTTCTTGATATATTTTTTTAAGTTTTATAAGAGTTAGTACGTAACAAGAACTCTAAGTAATTTACCTTTTAAAACATGGCAGCTCTATATAGAGGTATAATATAGGTAGGTACCTAGTTATGTACTTGCAGCGTACACAACCGCCTCTAGTACTCTAGGTTATATGTTCCCACGTAATTTAATACTATAGATAAGCGGTCGGTTCCCAGTAACAAAACCGAGCAGTGGTCTTATCAGTAGAGCTGACTCTGACGTCTGCGAATAAGACCACCTAGATGCCTAAGTTAGCTTGTAAGATATCTCAATGTATTTTGATTCATTAAATATAGTGCCTTTGCATCGGCAACACGTTTGTTTAATTTCTAGTTTTTAAAAACATCCTCACGCGCTCCAGGAAGTTAACTGGCGCAGCCGGTAGGATAGTCGGCTGCTGTCAGCGCGAAAAGTTTGCTCTTAAATTCGGTGAATTTCCCCCGCGCTGTGCAGCATTAAGTAAACGGTGTTAATACTGAATTCAGTGATATCCGTTCCGGCTATCCTCACGAACCAAAAAAATAAGTTTTCTACGGGCGCAGAAGATGCAGGTCGGTTGGTGAGTAAGCCTTTTTCGCCATCCTTGACCTTCCACCCCATCTTCCTCGAATTTTGTAAATTTAGACCTTGGTTATCGGTCAGATTTGCTTGTGTTAATTGTAATTTTGGAAAATTTGGTCTTAAATTGATTAAATTGTGTTAATTAAGAATATTTAATATTAAGTAATAGGATTGGTATTAACTCTACCCAGACTTTAATTTAGGAGTGAATAATTTTAGTATAGTTGTGTTAAATTAAAATTAATTAAAATGGCGCAAGAACATAGAGTTGGCGCTCTTGCGCAAACGGAAATTCCAAAGGAAATGCTAGGGTTAATTCCTGTCTTCAATGGGGAAACTAAATTACTAAATTTGTTCATGAGAAAGTGTGAATATGTCCTCCGACAACTACAGGGCACGCCCACACGAAACGAATTTCTTATGCAATGCATCACGAGCAAGTTAACCGGAAAGGCCGCCGCCGTTATTAGTGAGCGAAGCGACTTCACTACTTACAACGAGTTAAAAGAGGTCCTAGTGCAACATTTTGGTGACCCTCGGAGTGAGGAGTGCGTTGCTATAGAGTTAGAAACCCTAAAAATGAAAAATCACGAATCATATTTAGACTTCTGCAGCAGAATACAAGATGTTAAGGCCATCCTAATATCCAAAGTTTTTCAGTCAAATTCAGAAGAAATGAGAGTCGCGAAGAAGATCATCTATGATCATACCGCCCTAAACGTCTTCCTTTATAATTTGCCCGAGCAAATGGTTCGGTTGGTTAGGTTGAAAAACCCAACCTCACTGGAAGACGCTCTAAAAATTGTACTGGAAGAAGTAAACTTCCAGGAACAATATAACATGAAGTCAAAATTGCTTAGACCCCAGTTTTCGATGCCTAGTAGCCAGAATACTATGAGACCCGCGATTCCCGCGCCTCAATTCCAGTTCGGCATACCTGGGAACCAAAATTTAAATCGACCACCGGTTCCAAGGTTCGGACAGCCTCAATTTGGCTACCGCCCGCAGCTAGGCTCCGCGCCCCAATTTGGCTACCGCCCTCAGCTAGGCTCCGCGCCTCAGTTCGGTTATCGCCCGCAATTAGGCCAACAATCAACACCGCAGCAAGGGTTCAGACCCCAGTTAGGGACGACCCCTCAGCTAGGTTATAGGCCACCCCAATTCGGGTACAAACCGCCCCAATTCGGGTACAAGCCACCCCAATTCGGATATAAGCCACCTCAATTTGGCTACAAGCCACCCTATCAACCACCTCAACAAATTAACCCGCCGCACTTGCAATCTGGCGACGTATCCATGAGGACCGCCCGTCCCACTGGATTCAAGCTCAACGAGATAACCGGTCACGACGACGAACAAAATTATTACCATGACGATGCTTATCCCTACGACCACGAAAACGACATGTACGGACAATATGAATGTGACCCTACAAACGCCTTTGAATACGACGTATACAACAACGACTTGACATACGAGACCCCACTGACAGATTCAGCTCAGGAACAGCTGGCTGAAAATTTTACAGCACAGGCCTCCATAGAGGACAAGAAGTGATAGAGCTAAACTGTGACCCCACACTAAAACTACCCCACATTTACATCCCTGAAATAGACGCGAAATTAATGATAGATACGGGTAGTACTAGATCATTTTTGAAACCCCAGAAAGCATACGAATTCTTCTACGAAAGCGTTAGGAACGAACCTTTCGAGGTAGTTAGTACGCACGCATCTAGCAGGCATAGCGAAGTAGTTGAAATTCCGCTTCTGCCCACATTCCGAACAGACGACAGCCACAAGTTTTACTTGTATAACGTTGACTCAAGATATGACGGACTGATAGGAAATGACTTACTAAGACAACTTGGTGCCATAATAGACTTAAAGCATTCCGTGCTTAGAACAAAAACGACCCATATTCCAATTATCAATACAAATTTGGACTATGAAATAGAGTTGCAACCCCGTTCGGAACAACGTGTCAGAATACCAATAGACCAACACTCCGGTGAGGCTATATTAGACTACCGAAATTTTGGTCCTGGTGTACGAATGCCCAGTGCCGTAGTAAACTGCATTAACGGATACGCAACCACCGTAATACAAAACACATCAGAGGAAATAGTGACTCTTACAGTAAAACGACCCTTACAAGTGACGAAATATGAGACCACCAAATGCGACCTCAATGCGACTAATGTGACTACTACAGACCCGCAAACAGACAGAATACTGACTGAAAATTTAGACAAGTTAAAACTAGAACACACTAACCCCGAAGAACATGAGAAAATTTATAGGCTTTGCAATGAGTACAAAGACATCTTTCATTGCGACGAATTGCCCCTGACCTTTTCCAACGCAGTAAAACATAAGATTAGGACAAAGAATGAAGACCCAATTTATGTAAAACCCTACAGGCAGGCACCCGCTCAAGCTCAAGAAATAAATCATCAAGTAAATAAAATGCTACAGGACAACATAGTCCAGGAGTCACACTCCCCCTGGAACGCCCCAGTGCATTTAGTGCCGAAAAAGAGGGACGCGTCCGGGGAACAAAAATGGCGACTAGTAATCGACTTTAGGCGCCTAAATGAGATAACAATAGACGACAAATATCCATTACCGAACATCAGCGATCTTTTTGACAAATTGGGTAAAAGCACGTACTTTAGTACGATAGATTTAGCTAGTGGATTCCACCAGGTCGAGGTAGAAGAGCGAGATAGACAGAAAACAGCTTTCAGTACGCAAAACGGCCATTTTGAGTTTTTAAGAATGCCGTTCGGGCTGAAAACAGCCCCCGCGACCTTCCAGCGTACAATGGACCATATCCTTCGAGGACTGCAAGGACTACACTGTATGGTGTACCTTGATGACGTAATCATCTTTTCGTCTAGCCTAGAAGAGCATATCCAAAAACTAAGACTAGTTTTTGACCGACTTAGGGAAACCAATTTAAAGGTACAGTTAGGGAAGTCTGAATTTCTGCGCAGGGAAGTGCTATACCTGGGACACATCATCACCAAGGATGGCCTAAAACCAAATGACGACAAAATTAAAGCTGTAATGAACTTTCCAATCCCACGGACTACGACGGAAATCAAAAGTTTCCTCGGACTTGTAGGCTACTACAGACGCTTCATCCCCAACTTTGCGAAAATTACCCAACCACTGACTTCGTGCTTAAAAAAACGCAACAAGGTTATAGTAGACCAAAATTACATCGACGCGTTTAATAAATGCAAAGAACTCTTGACACATGCACCACTCTTACAGTACCCCGACTATGACAAACCTTTCATCTTAACAACAGATGCTTCGAACGTAGCCCTGGGGGCAGTTCTCTCCCAAGGACAAGTAGGCAGTGATAAACCTGTCGCGTACGCGAGCCGTACCTTAAGCGACACAGAATCTCGTTACAGCACCATAGAGCGAGAGTTGCTCGCTATTATCTGGGCAACAAAACATTTTCGCCCCTACCTGTATGGACGGAAATTCTTCATCTATACAGACCATCGACCCTTAGCTTGGTTAAACTCCCTGAAAGACCCCAATAGTAAATTGACACGATGGAGGTTACGCCTCCAGGACTTTGACTTTGAAATAATTTACAAAAAGGGAAAACAAAACACTAACGCTGACGCCCTAAGCAGAGTTAAAGTTAACGCCTTGACCGACGATGACTCAATGGTAGTGAACATAGGTGACCAAGAACCTAAACCACAGACGAGTAGGCAGACACGACAAAATCCGACAACCGTGGAATTATCTGAAGAAAGTGACGCGATTTCCATTGTGACCCTCTCAGACTCTGACGAATCCACCATATCGCTACCCGAGCTAGAGATAGAGAGGCCGGTTATTCCGTCCCCATCAGCAAGTAGTAGGACGCTCACAGTGCACTCTGCTGAAGATATGGACTCCACCGGGATACCAATCCTTCACGAGGCCATTGATACCAAACCCAATCAAATCCTGGTATACTCATGGCTAAAAAACGAACTTCATGTCAAAGACATTTCCATAGGGAAACACAAAATTTTGGAAGTTTTCTTGCCCATTAACAACCCCGAATTAATCAAAAACTTTCTGAAGGAATACGCTAAACCAAAAGCAAAACTCTTCATCTATTTCGAGAACGCAGAACACCGCAAACAATTTAGTACAACCGTTATAGAAATCTTTAGAAAAGGGACAATAAATCTAGTCGAGTGTACAGAGCGAGTAGTTTACGTAGACGACGAGAATGAACAGAAGGCAATAATAATAAAATATCATGAAGGAAAGACCTGTCACCGTGGTATTAAAGAAACGTTAGTTAGGCTTCGTAGGACTTACTACTGGGACAAAATGCAGGAAACAGTTTCAGCCGTGATAAATAATTGTGACGCATGTAGAAAGACCAAATATGATCGAAAACCGATAAAACCTGTATTGCAGCTTACTCAGACCCAAGATGCACCCTTTCAGGAAATTTTCATCGACCTTTTCAGCATCGAAGGAAAGTATTACCTCACCCTCGTAGATGCATTCAGTAAGCTAGGCCAAGCATTCGAAATCCCAAACAAATCCACACCCGAAGTTGTAAGAGCCCTAATGAAATACTTTTCATTCTACGGGATACCAAAGAAAATCAGTTCAGACCCCGGTACGGAGTTCAACAACGAGCTCATGAAAGAATTCCTCAGCCTACACAAAATACAGAGACACATAGGGACTGTCAACAACCCCAACTCCATGGGACTTGTAGAACGGTTCCACTCGACCTTAATAGAAATTTATAGGTTGGCTAAGTACGAACAGAAATGCACAGACGCCGCGTCTGTCATGACTTATTCCATCATGGCTTACAACCACACCATACATACTGCAACGGGCCTAACGCCCTTCGAAGTTGTCTTTGGGCATACCGACACAGACAACCCGTTTAACTTAGAAGTTGAAAAAACTTATACACAGCAGTTAGTAAAAGACCACAGTAAACGAACAAAACACCTGTACACACACATATCAGAAAAACTTAAGGCGGACAAGGAAAAGGTTAGG
Organism: Hypomecis atomaria; assembly: GCA_964007245.1. NCBI lineage: Eukaryota > Metazoa > Arthropoda > Insecta > Lepidoptera > Geometridae > Hypomecis > Hypomecis atomaria. The sequence continues at coordinate 2,879,792 of OZ023295.1, read as the reverse complement.
TCGAAACGAGGTGGGGAAACCGACGTGGAACTCCCAGAAGTAGTGTTCGTAAAGGACATAAATAAGAGGAAAAGTAAAGAAAAACCCCGTTATAAGAAGGCCAAAGTAATAGGCCCTGTTGAGAAAAACGTTGTCCCTGTCAAGGTAGAAACCGAAAGGAAAAATAGTAAAGCACCCATTAAAAATATAAAACGACCTCCACAGGTGGTGCAGCGCGATGCTAGCAACAGCAGCAGTCGCCCTTCATCTGCAAAATCTTGATGGAAATCCGGGACTTCTGCCAGTAAAGAAAGGCCAAGCTCACATGCAAACCGACAGTTGGACAATTCTAAAAACTATTAAGTTAGACAATATTTGGACCGATCTCAACTTAGTCATTTCAAAATTAGCAGAATTTCAGCAATTAATTTCATCTAATAAAACATTTCCGCACGAATTCATAGGAATGTTTATGCACGCAGAATATATGCGCGACATAACCATAGACAAGTATCACCAACTAATTCCTCAACGATTCAAGCGTGGGATACTTAACCCATTAGGATCCATTATTAAGATTGTAACAGGCAACCTAGACCACGAGGACGCCCTTAAATATGATCGGTTGACCTCAGAATCGAGTCATAACCAAGTTATTTTGTCAAAGAAAATCACGATTGTTACTAAAATGCTAGACAGCCTAGTAAACGCCACAGAGTTAATTCAGCAAAACTCACTAACGATGGATTCCCGTCTAAGAAGGGTTGAAACTACCCTTAAAGAGACTGTAATCCGAGAAAATAATTTAAGTATTTCATCTTACGCGTTAGGACTATATAATCTATTCATAAGTAGTTTTAGGACTATATTCATTAGATTAAGTGAAATCGAAACCGCTCTAGCTCTAAGCAAGAGCTCCATACTACACCAGTCTATAATTAATTCCACCGAACTGCTATACCATTTGAACTTGATAGCAGAATCTAGAAACCTGGTATATGTACCCAATGAATTTAATTTAATTAAAATTGAGGAAACTATTGATGTTAAATCTTTTATCAAAAAGGACCAAATTACCTTTATATTGGAAATCCCTCTGACCGATAATGTTACGTATAACTATTTTAAATTGTACACATTACCCATCCTCCTCAAACCTGAAAACCTAACCGTTGCCATATTTCCTAAATACCCATTCCTATTGGCGAAAGGCCTGAAGTATCAGCCGATCGTAATGCCGTGCCGCTCACTCGCTGCTGGAGACGAGTTTCTCTGCGACGATGACAACCGCGCCCCATACAGCGGACCCTCATGCGAGGAAAAACTAATGAGGTACGAGGACGTCACTGGCATCTGCAAGCAACACCCCATTCACGTCGAGGACGTGAAGCTGCAGAAAATAGATAAAAACAACTGGATACTATACACCAGATCGGAAACAACCCTCACAGAGACCTGCGGCGAAGAGGCTTCGAAGCAGCAGATATGCGGAACACACGTTGTGACCCTGAACAGACCCTGTGATGTCACTGTCAACGGGACGACCATCCGGTACCACCGTCTTTACACCGAAGCGGACCCAGGGACCCCACTACCCATCATCAACCTTCCGAAATTACGCGCAACCGAGAACCTATCCAGTGCACATGCACTCAACATGCGAGAGATTGCACTGGACGAAGTTAAATACATGGCCTTTGCTTTGAAGAACAGTGAAGTTTTTAGTGAAACCTATAACAGAGAAAATGACTCTACAATTAGTGTCATAGCGTTAGGATTAGTAGTCTTAAGTATAGTTTCGATTATTTCATATGTTTCTTACACTAAAATTATCCCTTTCATACAAAATTATCGGAATCCCTCTCAAATCGAGCGCTCCGATAATTTTTCGCTTAGGGAGGGAGGAGTTATGTACTTGCAGCGTACACAACCGCCTCTAGTACTCTAGGTTATATGTTCCCACGTAATTTAATACTATAGATAAGCGGTCGGTTCCCAGTAACAAAACCGAGCAGTGGTCTTATCAGTAGAGCTGACTCTGACGTCTGCGAATAAGACCACCTAGATGCCTAAGTTAGCTTGTAAGATATCTCAATGTATTTTGATTCATTAAATATAGTGCCTTTGCATCGGCAACACGTTTGTTTAATTTCTAGTTTTTAAAAACATCCTCACGCGCTCCAGGAAGTTAACTACCTACTATAATCAATAATTTATTTGAGAGCATTGCTTGCATTGTAATTAAAAATCAAAGTACAATAACATCAAAAGCTATAAAAGACAAAGTTGACGATACAGAATTTTCAGCAGCTCATGTCAACGGATGTGTAAATGATCATGCAAAAGCACTCGTAAACACGATCACAACTGACAACAGGCATAATTTGACGCATACTTCAAAGGAACTGAAATCGTATTCATGAAAATCACAAGATATAATGCACCATGCACTTATAAGTATTCAGTCGCATCTAAATATTTAAATTTTTCGAAATTAACACCGTTAAGAAATTGAACATAATATTTTTTTCGTGACTCCATTTTGAATTTGGCATTCTTATAAAAATAGCACAAAAACTACACAAGCTAAAATAAAAAAATAAAAATCGAGAAACAACAATTTAATATTTGATAATGATGATTAGTAATGTATCTAAAAGTGTTCGACGTGGTTTTGCGGAAGTCAATAAAATCAGTTTGAATTGCAGATTTGAGATGACTACCTCTATGCAGTGTGTGCCAAAGCTTCTTCCTTTTGCCGACAGATTTTATATGTAATTTCCGTGTTTACATTTGCTGAAACGTATCTACAACTTTAGGTAGTTGTGGATTGTGACTTTTCTATGCGGAATTAGGAAATAATTCTATTCTGAGACGATATGTTAAACTTAATGATTAGTAAGTGTCTGACTTTTATAACTGTGCCTTGTTACCACAGAGATCTGGAGGCTATCAGCGAATGGTTCTTTTTTCTTGCCACCGAATTATTTTGCCTCAATATAACTCTCCAAAATATTGTCTATAAAATGTTTACATGTCAATAAAGGCATCATTAACAACTCTGCTGACAAAATTAGAACAAACCAAGCGTATATCAAGTGAAAGAAACAATGTGAAAGCCAAAGCTAAACATAGAGATAATGATAAACACAAACTAATTAGTCCCGTTCGAGAGCTAACACGCACTACATAATATTGATATTAAATCAAACTGGTCTAATTAGGGGCACGGAAAATTACTAACTACAATGAAGACAATAATGCTAACGTCACTGTACAGTAAAATTAATCAATCACAAGGATATTTACTTTTGTTAAATTACTTCATACATTTCAGGAGGAGATCCAGAGGTGTTGGTTACTGATTTTTTTACTTTTTACTTTTTTATGCGATGCGACATCATAATATAAAATTAATCATACCTATACAATGTTTTGTTTTCAAACATAACTGCTGTTCTGAAAGCATCTTGAAAAATAGGTAACTAAAGTGAAATTGTTACGGAGAGCGTACCTATTACTAGAGTATACATGTATAAGCCGATAGTTACACATATATCTGAATTAAATTGTAACTATCATACTTAGATAACTATTAATTCATGTTTTTTATCTTTATTGACTTATTACCACATGTGCTTACAGCTAAATAAACAAAGATAACAGGTTCGTTAACTCGTGCCTTGCTATGACGCTAAAATCTTGCGTCAAATTTGGTGCATGACATAAATGTTGCAGGTGTGCAGCACAACAATAAATGTATTTGGAAACAATTACATCTATTTGAAAACCAAACTTAACAAATAGAAGCAAAAGGTGACATTGAGGAGTAAATTGATAGCAACAGCAGAGATACGAGTAGCTTCCAATCAACGCAACTACTGGGGGGCGTGGATGTAAACAAACCGTGGGTTGTGATTGCATAATTTGTTTAGATATACGTAAGTACGTCACTGTGATACAGATACTTTTAGGCGATAAGAGACTTTAATGCATAGACATGAGGTATGTTATGAGAAGGAGGAACTTGAAATAGATACAGACGTAGAATACTTTTTAACAGTAGATAAGTTTGATATTGACGATTATGAGGAAGTAAGTCGTTCACTTCGACTAGACACGTTGAGTGTTATCTCGGTATAACCACGAGCAAAAAAAAATTACTCGTCGTCACACTGTTTAACAAAGCGGCGTAACCACGAGTCCGGATCGTTCATTTCTTTACATCAAGAGACCCTGCGAGCAGACAAAAGTTGCTGTTGACAGAAGAGTTGGAATGTCAAATTCCAACATGTCGTCAGTCGTTATTTTACTCAGTATCATCGTATCAGCCGTAATACGTCCACTGCTTGACATAGTTCACCCCACATTGACTTCCAGCGAGATCGCTTAAAAAATACTTTCATCTAGCGTCATTCTGTATTTACATAAATACTTACTTATCTTTGATTTTGATAACTGTTTATATTAATACGTGTATGTTTTGATATAGGAGCCAAAAAATCAATTGGTCGTAGAAATATTGAGAACACGACTTTGCATACCTCCGATGTTTTAAATTCATTAGAAGATTGTGTTTGATGTGTGATGCAAGAAGATAACAGCGCCGTAGCCGTAGCATTAATGACGTAGAAAAAATTAGCTACAACCTAAAACTTGAACAAGAAGTTATAATTCTAGTTTATTTAACATTCATAACTTTTCAAAGGTCAACGTGTAATTAAATTGTCTTTGTTAAAACATATAGAACAGAATACATTGTAATGATATGTTGAAGTGTCTTGCTTCTAAAATTAAGCTTTTTAGGTCATTAAATATTTCTAATGACACGTGAAAGGGTTTGTAATTAGTATCTACATATTGAATATAATAGTAGATACTAATTTACATATTAGATTACTTCTAAAAACATAGGTTGTTATCCTCAATAGTAGGTAAACATAATTCTATATCAATTAATTTAATGGATACCGATATCTGCACGGATGTTTGTTCAATCAAAAGCTTTACTCTGTACTATTGTACTCTGTACTATTGTACTCTGTACCTATATTTATTTCCTAGTCTATAAAACACAAATTTGAAGTTATCTCTCTGTTAAATTCTATTCAACGATTAGTGAGATTCTAATGTTTACGATGCAAGAGCTGCAAGAGACGTCTGGCTAAGATAATATTATGATGATTCTTCAGGCTATTTTAAACATGTCAAGGGTATTCTCGGGTCTTTTTAACACTTCTATAATATTCACTTGCTTATAATAGGCGTGATAATCGTGTATAATCGTTGCTTATAATAAGCGTGATGACGAAATAGTAGTTTATGCAACTGTCATATAATGAAGTCACTAGACTTATAATGACTACTATTACACTCGTTACTATTATGAAACTCGCTGCGCTCGTTTCATAAACTCACACTCGTGTTTTAATACCCGTGTTATATGCAGTTGCATACATGCATCTTGACTAATAAAAATAAAATAAAAACATATTGCGAAACATTAAATTCACGCGTACGTGTGTTGTCACAGTGAACTTGGCGCCATTAAAATCTAACCAATGAGAGCGCAGCTGCGCGCGCAGGGCCAATCAGGAGCGAGCGCGCGATGTTATAATGAGATTTTACGATATCGATGTGGATATTATAACATCATGTGAAATTGCTTAAATTGAGTGTTTTGTTGTCTGCGCTATAGTAGTATATAGTCATTATAAGTCAAGTATTGGAAACATAAGTAGAATGTTACAACATTAGTGTAGATAAAACATATAATAGTCCGTCAGATAGATTAATCAAAAAATATTAGACCCATATTTTTTCCTTTGTCAATTAAACAAAAATTGATGAAGATATAGGCCGTTAAAGTTCCGCGTGACGTCACGAGTCACATCTAAATTTATAGACTTCTGTCAGAGAAGTGATGTCACGACCCTCATTCCCAAACTTTGATAAGGATAAACCTTTGTTATTTGTTGTTTGATTGACAAAAGAAAAAATACGTGTCCAATATTTTTTGATAATCTAACTCACGGACTAATAATATAATAATAGTATTATTACCCAGTAATCATGCCTTTTGAACTGCACTGTACTGTACTGTACTGTATCAGCCTTTCAATAGTCCACTGCAGGACGTAGGCCTACCCACGAAGGGTGATTGGGCCATATCCACCACGCTGGCCCAGTGCGGGTTGGTGGATTCACATACGCCGTCGAATTTCTTCTACGGACGTATGCAGGTTGCCTCACGATGTTTTCCTTCACCGAAAAGCCAGTGGTGTGATATTCCGTACATAAATTCCAAGGAATTCATTGGCACGGGACCGGGATTTGAACCCACGATCTCACGATTGTAAGGCGGGTGTCATTACCACAAGACGACCACGGCTTAACTGCAACTGTATCTTTATCTATCTATTTAGTCGCTACAAATATTATGCTCTACAATGCAGTTTTGAAATATAACTGTTTCTTTTATTTCAGTACTCGGCTCAACTTGAACCAGAACATTATAAATTACATCCGGCAGTATGCGGTCAAACGCAAACCTATTCTAAAAAACCGTGGACCGTGGACCGGCTGACTACCAGTAAATTACAATGTATGTAAACTTAGGTATAACAGTATGTTACCTATTTTCTTGAATGAGTAATCACGTGCTATACAACACGTACATCGTAATGTCAGAGTTATGTCGCGCATTCAGTATATTTATTCATTGGAGTTTTTTTCTTTTATGAATTCCGTTCATATTCAAACTATGGCTATTCACTTTTGTGAGTCAGTATTTAAAATGAGGAGAACAACTTCACTAGGTTATATAATTCTAAAATTTTTGTGTCAAAATCTGTTTATTTAATACAATACATAAATCTGTTAATAACTAGTAGGACTCCGAATATCTCGCATCTGTTCACAAGCCAACATCTCAACTAGCTCTTGGCCAATTTGATTCATACTCGCTATCTAACCTAGCTAGGATTTGCATGTTTGCCTGATAAACAGCGCTACGCCCTACAAATTTCCCTTCTTTTGGAGAAAATTACCCTCTCCAATTCAAAATCACCAAAAAATACATAAATATATTTACAAGAAAACTATTTGTAGGGTTCCGTACCCAAAGTGTAAAAACGGACCCTATTACTAAGATCCCAATGTCCATCTGTCTGTCATCAGGCTGTATCTCATGAACCGTGATGGCGAGAACGTTGAAATTTTCACAAATGACGTATTTCTGTTGCCGCTATAAACAACAAAAACTAATTTACCATACAAGTGGGGTTCCCATACAAGTAACAGATTTCTTCTAACGGCAACAGGAAGATGCTTCAAATATTTACAGAATATAATGTATATTAATTTCAAGAATAAATAATTAAATTAAAATATATTAAGCTTCGGTACGGAACCCTTCGTGCGCGAGTCCGACTTGCTCTAGGCTGATTATTATTTTCAATCATTTAACTGTCAAATTCTTGTTTTGAATAAATATTTAGTGTATTTCCGCTCTGTCGTAGTCATATAAGTTAAGGGTACCATTCAAAATCCAAATTAAATCACAAACAAAATTAGTAACTAATCATCAACCTGTACCATGGTTCGACTATGGTTAGGCTAAGGTTAGGTCAGGCTAGAGAAAAAAAAAATTGTTAGGTAGGTATGGAAATACACAAAATATTTATTCAAAACAAGAATTTGAAGATGAACTTCCGCAAAGTAACGCCTGATTCAATAAACTATTTAACTGTCATCATCAGTACCAACATTCCTGTTGCTGATTTCAGGTTTGAATCTTTTCTTTGTGTTGTTTTTGTCTTTATCGTTATTAGGTTATCTATCTTGATTTTATTCACGTGTGACCTTCAACAGATACGCCGTTTATACAAATGAAATAAAATAAAATAAATAAAATGTATTCGAAAGAGAAAAAATCAAATGCATAAGTAAGCAAAAAGACTGCAGGGGATTTCCTTACGTTCAATAAATATTTTCGATAACAAATTCTCAAGTATTTTTGGATTAAACGCGGCGTCGTGATTTTCAATAGGAATTAGATGTACATGTGTTCTTTAGTTAGGCTATTCACCTACTTACGTGCCCAGTGTCCGAGCTCCTGTACGATGGAAGACCTGTACAAGGCTACACCCTGCGGGGTCGCAGTGGCCAAATACTGGGAGAAAATTATATAAATAATCATTTTTGAACCATTGACTCGACGAAGAAGAAGTTAGACTATTATTCACTGCATTACAATCGTTTTCAATTTATTCTTCTATTACGTATTTACGTACGTTTTGTGAGTTGTACAAATTTCCATATAGGTAGGTTATTTCATGTCATGACTTGTTAAAATTTTCAACAGCCACATATTATATCATGTTGTAAATACCTAAGATATAGACAAGCTTCATATCTCTTTAGATAAGATGAAGGTGAAATCCATTGGAATGGATTAAGATAATGTTTTAATACTGATTGAGTTTGCAAGAGGCAAGATATACTTGTATTACATCGATATAATTTTTGACGGTTGATTAGGTTTGGAATCGTCGAGTTAACCAAAAAACTTTTTCTTTTAACAGAAATAAAGCCGTTTAATAATCATTTTTCGCAAAAAATGGCAAAACCGCCTTCCATCGTGTACAAAATTCGAATGTTTCGCTTGAATTGTTTACATTTTTGTTGATTTATCAAAAATTGCTCAGTCGATTTCTGTAAAATTTAAATGAGACCACCTTGAAAGTACACCCTTTCAAACTAAAAAAGAATTTTTCGATTCGGTTCACAATTGGCGAAATTATCGATGTTCATCGTGTACAAAATTCGGAAATTTCACTCGAATTGCTTATATTATTGTTGGTTTTTTCAAAAACCGTTCAGCCGATTTCTGCAAAATTAAAATGGGACCACCTCGGAAGTATACCCTTTCGAACTATAAAAGAATTTTTCGATTCGGTGCACAATTGGCGTAATTATCTATGAACATAAAAAAAAATTGGAGAAAATTGTAACCGGTCTTATTGGAGATCCATAGGGGAGGCCTATGTCCAGCAGTGGACTTCTTATGGATGATGGATGATAAAAAAAATACATACACACGAACATAGAACCTCCTCCTTTTTGGAAGTCGGTTAAAAATAGTGGGTGATAGATTCCGATTATTCGCTCAAAAAATAAAGCTTTTTATGAATAGCATTTTGCATCGCACGTGTAACTTAGCAATGCGCTTACGAAACTACAATGCTCTAGTTATAGTTCCGTACATCTCCGCTTCGCTCCGCCTTGGTGTAGTTTGGGCTTAACATACTTTTGAGTTATCGAATACTTCAGAAGATGTGTCACGAATATTAGCAAAAAAAATAACATGAGAAGATATTTTTATTATAAGTAAGTTCGTATAGGCCGGGTGGCTAGCCCTGGTGTCAGAGTTTTTTAGCCGCCTGAAGGCCTCTGACATGGCTAAACGGTTAAAACATCCGGGGCCTACAATTTAACGTGTCATCCGAGCCACGGTAGCGCTCAGTTGTAAATGCCACCCGCGGTTACCCATCCGAAGACTGACCGTGCTGAACGTTGCTTAACTTCGATGATCGCTAACGAACACCTAGTCAAACTACGTTATGAGCACTACATATTATTTTGCTGAGAATTTTTTGCATTTGCATTATTATGCTCAGAATATAGTGATTAAATGATAAAGAAAACACCAAGATGGAATTATGTAGCAAAAAAATATGAATAATTATGGAAAATAATTAATATTGTTATCAGTAGTAGGTATCATCCCTTCCGGCTCATAATGTTGAATTCGCAAAATGTTGACTTTGCAAAATCGACTCAAAAATGATTATAGGTACAAATATAATTTGAAGCTTCTAGAAAAATAATTAACATCGAGTTTGAGAAAATATTCTCACACTCGATGTTAATTATTTTTCTAGTTTTTGTTCAACATTGCCTTCTGCAGGATTGCGATGGATGCAAGTCTCATACAAAGAAATAAAAAATAAAATTGAAAAGGCATATGCGCTAAAAGCGCTGTTTTACGGCTGAATGGTGATCATCCTATCTCATATACCAGAGCCAATAATATTATATAGCAAGAATATAGGAGCAAAACGACCAAGGTAATAACAAAGTTTCTTCAGCAAACTGCGCCCTACATATCCAATTTTCCAGCGCGTTCCCACAGTAAATGGATCTGCCGGCGGCTCCCAGCTCACATCATTGAACAGTATAATACACGTTATCAAGGATTCGATGTACTCTTACTTTGTAGCAGGATTTAGTTAATAGCAGCTTCCAGATTTGGCTCGAACTAGATCTTAAGTAGAGTATGGATAATTCAGCGTAAGATATTGTTATGTTCGGATTAAGGTAACACAGTAACTAGGACTACTTACGTCATCTACAAATGTAACTAAGTAGGTCTACAATCTACATCATCTACGCAGTGGTTTACAGATTTATCGAAGTCATACCTATGTTCTTACAGAATTGTTATTACCTATGTTAAAATGTATATATTCTGAGAAGAGAATTTATTAAATGTTAGAATTTTGAATTATTCCTATAACTAACAGCCTATCACGGCTTCACTCGGTTACTATGTAATCATAGCTAATAAACTTTTCGGAAGAATTATTGTAACTTAACAGAGTGAAAACAGCATTGCAATCTGTTGTGTTGTTTAGAACAACTAAGCGAATACACAGATAGACACAAAAAGCCGACATTGCATTAGTATGTAGAGATTGTATGACTAGCGGCAAAAGTAAAAATACGGACATAAAATAATTATGGACAGATATATTTCCAGATTGCTGTTATCAGTGGAAAATAGGTCCCCAGAGGACTGTGATAAAACCCTAGAAAGAATTGTGTATGCCGAAGAGCTCGTTGCCCTAGTTAGATATCGTAAAGCTTGTTTACGAGATTGCTCATATTGTAGGGCCCTTTTCATGTGGGAATCAAATTGCAAATTACTTTGGGACAATCTACTGTAGTACGTCATTTGCTACTAGATACATGGATGGTACATAATTCAGGTGTTCGTACTGGGCTATTGTAGTAGAGGACATGGCCCAATTACCTTTCGTGGCAAGGCCTAAGTTCAGCAATGGCCTATTGAAAGACTGATACAATTTAGGTATTTGTTTATTTTTCTTTTCACTGCTTAATAGCAACCCTTCAATTAAATATATTCACGTGCGCAGACTTTACATAAAAGCCTGATCGATAGACAGAGACCGTGACACCGTGTGCATGGGTGCTATAAAACGTGCCCAACGTTAACAACATGTCTCTAATCATGTTTCATGAAATGGAAAGCAACCTTATGAATCTCGTGGTGCCACAGTGCCGCCTGTTCGCAACGATAGCGCTGGAGGCTTTGCTAGTTCATGGCTTCTACTTTGAAGAGCGCACAGCGTAGTTTGAATATGTGTTTGTCAGCGAACACCGAAGTCAAGCAACGTTCGGCACGGTCAGACTTCGGATGAAGACTTGTGACCGCAGGTGGCATCTACAACTTAGCTCTACCGCGGGTTGGATTGAATTGAAGGTCCCGGTTGTTTTAACCGTTGAACCATGTCAGAAGCCTTCAGGCGCGGTTTAAAAACTCTGAAACCAGGCCTACCCACCCAGCCTATACGAACTTACTTTGAAGTACCGAGGATTCTATTAACATGTCATTTTTGAGGCCCTCAAATTATAATAGCTCTACAAGAAAATATCTGGTGGAAAAGCATTGCATATGTTACAAGCAAAAGCAACAATCTTCGCACGGTGTGCGTTGGGGAGCTGTTGTGTCCTGGAATTACGGAATTTCAATTAATGAAATAGTTAAATAAGTGTTTCTGTTGTGAAATGGATTTGGAGACTATATAATTACAGTGAAAGGTGCGGTAACACAAGTACATAACCTTTTAAAAATTGAGAAAGCTTATATTGAAACAAGATTTAAATTCTGTACTTTGTTCAAGTTGCACTAAACGCGGTCATAATCTGTCGAAACGTGTTATGCTCGATGGCATTGTACATATCTCGTTGCACAAACTGGTCCGACTAGTTCGGCTGATATCGTATCGACACTTCATAATACTGCTTTTAATTATTGCTCTACATAATCCACACCAGTGGTTCCCAAAGTTGTCTGCGCTACGACCCATCTAAAACTAGTTTACAAACCCGGGACCCACTTATGGAAAATTTAACCATTACCAAATATGATTTAAAGACTTTTCAATTAAATAGCCCAAAAAAGTTGTTGGGAAAGATGAAATTGTTTCCTATGTTTTGCCATTACAGTTTTGACATCGAATTCAACTCGAGTTACTTTTAATCGTAGTCTGCCTTTCCACAAAATATTTAAACACGCTTTAACATTGACGATGCTATTGCTGAATAACGTGTCTTGCTATTTGTTCCTTAACTGTGATGTTAATAACCGTTATTGCTGAATAACGTAATATGCTACTTTTTTATCTGTGATGATCATTTATTTTTTGTTCTTGCTTTGATGTTTGTTTTCGTTGACATTACTTTATTAGACTGATATATATTTTTTCTTTAAGTTGTCTCTATGTTATTTCTTGTATTAAATATATTTTGTGAAATCTTGAAACGTATGTAAGTACATATTTGAGATTAGATTTAAATTACTTAAACTGTATTCTAAACATTGTTATCTGACGATTCCAAGTGCAACTGTAATGTCTACGGAATAAAGGAACTTTGACTTTGACTAACACTGTGTAACCGTGCAATTTGTACTGCTAAACAATGTTTAAAGCGTGTGTTAGATCAGGGTTAAAAAGGGCGGTTACTTTATCTATATTGTTTTCTATCAAAATATCATTGTCAGGATGGAAATCTTACTTGAAACTAATGCAGTAACCCTGAATCTAACATAATAACAAAGAAACTCGTCAATCTGATCCTCTAAACGTTTGTGAGGGCAGTTACCTAACTTGAGGTTTCTAAATTAATGACGGAAACAAGTAAGTAAGTAATCTTTGTTTATTCATAAACCTGATGGGCCCCGAGAGGGTACCTCCTTGTATTGCAAAGACTCTAAGCCACGGTCGTAAGGCCCTAGACGTCTGAGAAGAAGTGGCAAGAAACTCAGAAGTTATCAATCTAATCTTTTGTTACAATGTACAATGATCAGTCACATAATTTAGATATTACACAAAGTACTTAACTTTAGCAACATGGCGACGTCCACTCGGCTTGGCTTCGAAAACAAAAGTACCGACACTCAGCATAAGTAGCTAGGTGAGACTCAAAGCGACAAAGATTTGTCCAACGTTATTATTAGGATACTGGGCGAACACGAAGAGAGACTCAATGATACTAAGAGAGCGAAGCCGCGCCAGCAGACTGTTTTATACTGATTTCACAAGCTCCCACCATGCCTTACCACCACTGCTCGATGTCAACATTACCAACAACCAATAGGGAACGAGCAAGATGGCGGGCACGGTGGTAGTCTCCATTTTACACAATTGTTAAACATAAAATCATCTTAAACTGTGTTTCATACTTATTAGAATTATTAGAACAATTATTGATACGTTTCAAGTCATCTATACAATTATGAAATAACAGTATTAAATAAATAGTGTGTGTAAACAACAATGGCCGACATTCGGACGTCATGATATTTCTCAATTCTATTTAGCTACCAATAAGTTTTATATTACATAATATGTCTTGTAAACGTTATTAAATAGTATCCTATCAACTATTAGGGAATAGTTGATAGGATCACAATCACTGACTACAGAATAACACATTGAAAAACAATTTTATAAGCACAAGAAGGAATGGCGGATATGGTATCTTGATTTGTCTATTTATAAGAATAGAAGGTGAAGAAATAGTTTTAGACCAATAAATGAAGCACAGCGGCTATTTTAAGTGATATAGAATAATATAATAAAATATCCTATGTAACACGTGCGTAAAACTTTTGTGGTAAGACGGAGTAATTTTGATAAGACTAATTTATTTCGGTATTTTGTTTCAATGTGGTGGCCCACTCAATATACGCCCGCGGCCCACCGATAGGTCGCGTAGCACCCCACACTGCCCCAGTTTGGGAAACCCTAATCCACACAACATTATCATTGGAATTCTCTGTTGACCTTCTAGTTTAGGCATAATATGAAGTTTTTGTGATCTTTACAAAAATAGCTTGCTCATATAAAGCTATTGTTTGTATCAAATTTTAGAATATTGCGCAGTATTGCAGTTTCTTTTATCTAGACTTTGAGTATGTTGTTTTTTTCTGATATTAAATTAAAGATTAAGGTTTGATACGAAGATGCGATCTTTACAGCGCCATTTTTTCAAATTGATTTAATTGTGATTTAAACTTTTAAATTATAAAGCTAGTAGAACATTTTCGAGCGGCATTTAGTAGGTACATCAGCCCCTGATTCCTTTATCTGACAGAGTTTAATATAAGACCAATTAATCAAAATTTAATTGTATCGCAGCTGTAGAAACTCTTTGCTTACATTTTAGATTATATGAGAGTTTCATATAAAATAACAGTTATAAGTTTAATGTCTACAAAAATGTACGATAACATGTGATTTCAGTGCAGTCAAATCGGATATACTAATCTATGAAGGGAACTCATTTGATCCTTGGTACGAGTATGTATTATTTTTGTAGATATCTTATGTGATGAAACAATTGCAATCATTTGCTATGTGAACAAAGGTTCCAATTCCAACAAAACAAACGCGCAAAATTGATATCCCTCGGGTTTCATTTGGTTATTTTTTCGCCTTATCCGTGTCTGTCTACCAAATGTAGACTCTACTTAACTAAAGCTTATGACGTACTTGACAATGTGGACACGGTATGTGTAACTATTTTCTCGCGACGTGGTTCAATACAGTTGATCAAACATCGATTTAGATTTTCGAATATAACTTCACCTAAAAGTTATTGAAGTGATAAATCTGTGTGCGAGAGTTTTGCAACCAGTCACTGTTTAAGCGGGCATAAATTTCTTTTTTTAAAACATGACTTCAAGTTGTCACACAATCGATTTGATTTAGGAGCTTCGAATTCTTTGAATACTTCCATATCGTTTACCTGTACTGGTCTATATTGAGTAGGTCTATGTTGGTAGTAATGTCAATCAGTCTTTTTGAATTCAAATATCACTGCGCTTGAACACCAACTCGCCTGATGGTAAGCGACTTTGCGGTCGACACGCCGACTCAGAAGATAAGACATTACATTGACTTTGAATAGACTCAGATATTTTTTCCCTAAGAAAGAGAAAAGCCGGTAGTCTGTTCCATTCCCTGTAATATCTATATTTCATTGTTTTTTGACGAATAAATACATTTGTTCTAAACACAACATGAAATACATAAAAACTTATCTTTAGAGCGATTGTATACGGCCGTTTTTTCACCGGAGAACGGATTGTGTTTTTCACCCACAGATCAGACAGTTTTCACCGAATTCGCGGTGGTTTATGGTTTGTAATGAGAATGTAGATGCACTGGACATCCGCCCGGCGAAAAATGTAAGGTATCCGTATATCGATGGTACGTTGTCCGGTGCAAAAAAACGGCCGTATACAAGCGCTATTATCCGTTCTCAGTGTTCAATACTTATTTAGTGTGTTAACTTTCCCCACAACGATGTGATCTGCACGAAAATCGATGACCTAAATTCCAACAAGCCAGTCATACTATTGAGTATTTATGTCTGTTTAAACATCGATTAGCCTCGAAATAGTGTGCTTCAGTCCTTAGTTAAACGACGTTTGTTCAGCGTGCTGTTAAGGAACACTTCCGATTAAATACACAATATATTATGAAAGGATATTGGAAATGTTTCGCTGTTGGCTGAACATTCAGAGATACGTGAATCGGATATTGCTTTGGCGAATGTTATTCTCCGTCTCCAAGGTTGCCTGGTATTGTGTTCAAACTCAATATTAAAATAATATTTTTTTCATTTTTTCATTCCTTATTTCAAAGTTAAAGTTCAAAGTGATAGTAAAAGGGTACTTCTCGACACGAATGTCAGCGACCAGAGTCACTTGCGTGGCCAATGTTATTCATGTGCAAAAAGAGCATTACAATCTTCATCAACTTAGATTAGCCCGAAATGCAATAATGACACAAGATAGAGGACGCTTAGTAGTAGTGGTAGTGTAGTGGGTCAATACAGGCTATTTATGATGATGATTACATAGTAAGAGACCAATAGCACTAACTTAATAAAGAGTGAATTCAAATTTTCGGAAACAATGCAGTTAACATAGTTTGCTAACTGCATTGAGGTAACTCTATTGAAATGATGAGCATTGACATCTGACAAGGACAAGATGAAATACAGATAGAGCCACGAATAGAGCAACGTACAGCCGTACATTATGAGATACATGAGAAGCCTACTTGTAATACTTAATCCGAACAAGTTGTTATTTTATTAATAACGTCATCATCAGTCTTGATAGAAAAAAAAAACAATCGATAAAATGCCACGTGTGTTATACGGAATTACACATTACGTTGAGGATTTAAAACTCATTAGCGTAAAACCCAGATAACATTTTAATATTATTTTAACGACACCGAAGTCTACATTCCCCAAAAGGCATCGACTTGATTGAACAGTTTACAAATACGAGTGGACTTAAATTACAAGTACACCGTATTGTCAGTGCTGCCAAAGTTACAAAAAATATTACCTAATAATTATGAACTACTAGTTTTTGCCCAAATCCCGCGTGATGTTTTGATTTTTGTGCTATCTCATAGGAACCTTATATTTTTTAGGGATAATAGTAGCCTATGTCACTTTCCATCTTTGAAACTGTGTCCATGCCAAAAATCAAGTCAATCAGTTGCTCCGTCTCTGCGTAAAAGAGGAACGTACCAACAAACCACCAAATATACTTTCGGATTTATAATAATAGTTGGTAAGTAAAGATATGAGAGGAGAAGAAAAATAATAAATCGGCCAATTACGAGTCGGACTCGCGCACAAAGGGTTCCTTCCGTACCGTGTCGGAGCCCCCTTAGCCCCATTTCTCTTGCCATTATTAATAGCGAGCAAAAATACTCCCAAAAATCACGTTTGTTGTATGGGAGCCCCGTTAGTCAGTTTTTAGTATTTGTTGTTATAGCGGCACCAGAAATACATCATCTGTGAAAATTTCAGCTGTCTAGCTATCACGGTTCATGAGGTACAGCCTGGCGACAGACAGACGGACAGACGGACATCAGAGTCTTAGTAATAGGGTCCCGTTTTTACCCTTAGGGTACGGAACCCTAACAACGTGCGGAAATGTCCATACATTCAGGAACGACATTTTTACTAAGGCTAATGTTACGAGTAGATACGTTGGATATGGCCCAAGAACAAAAGGTAGACGCCATGTTCATCAGAAGACTAGTAAAAATCCAATAAAGTATTTAGGTGAGAGGGATTTAGGAAAACATAGTGCGTACTGCGTTGAAGATAAAGGACGCGTGATATCACGTAAGTGGAATGTGTCGGCGTCACGCAAGGCGATTAGGTAGGCCCTTCCTCCTTTCCTTGGATGACCTCACCATCGCTATTTAATCTTCTACGTTGTAGACTTTACTAAGTGCCATTGAATTTTGAAAGGCTATACAGAAGCTTACAGCGACACGTGGTATAGAAAGTTAATTTGACAATAACTATGGAACTAAAAGAAAGTATAGCAAAAAAGTGTATATGATGAACGGACAGGATGAGAATAAATATGTCAACTTTAAGATAAGAAAGTAGTCGAAAGTTCCTTTTATTACATTACACTACATTTTATTTATAGATAGAATTGGGCACTCCAAATGTTATATAATCAATGGACATAGATTAGTGGCGATATTATTGAAGTGTCTGTCTGTAAGAATCTAATATCAAAACTGAGTAAAAACGCGACGCACAACTAGTCTTACTAAGAACTAAGTAAGAGTATATAAGTTATTTAAAGCAGCAAATGTCTATTTTCCACTGTAGATAATTGCATTTTTAATTATCTCAATATGCATAAGTAGACAAATATAGCATCAATAATGACCTGACGTGTAACACTGATAACAGCTATCTTACGACCTATCTCAATCACCAATTTCGTGGAAACATACCTGATGATGGAAATATTGCTCAAGTAAATAATATATGACGTCAATTTAACTAAAGTAATATTTTCTATAAATGCAAACGTGGGTCAATAACAGATAGTGAAACGAAATGCAGTCAAATTATCAACGTTGATTTTAGAGTCCATATTTACATTAGCTTTCCACAATTTGTTATCAACGAGTCTTAACTTACTTTGGTCACATCGCCCGTAGGCAGCCAGATAATTTTGAGAAACTGGTTGTAGTTGGGAAAGTAGATGGCAAAAGACCACGTGAATGCTGAACTACCCGTTGGTCTGATGAAGTCAACTTGATAACCGGACTTCCAGTTTCCACTGCTCTGAAGAAAGCCGAAGATAGGGCGGCGTGTAAACAGTTCGTCACTGATTGCGTCAAAGCATTTTAAGACGGCCACGACCTTCAGTAATGAAGAGGATGAAGAAGAAGAAGATTTACATTAAGGTGATTAAGGCAATTGTGAAGTGCCAACTTGGCCTCTCTGTGTGACCTCTAAATATTATCCGATATGAGTGATTTTTTTCATGTAATCAGCACTTCAATAGCTAGGTTTATACGTCTTAGTTTAATAAATGACCTTCACTACATAGTATAAAACAAAGTCGCTTCCGCTGTCCCCATGCTTATATCTTTAAAGCTACACAACGGATTTTAATGCGGTTTTTTTAATAGATACGAGTGATTCAAGAGGAAGGTTTATTTGTGTAATAAACCTGTGCGAAGTCGGGGCGGGTCGCTAGTAAAGTTATAAGCCTCTAAAAAGTCATATTTTTATGAAAAACTTTGGCTGAAAAGTATACAGACACTAAAAACTTTGCTAAAAAAAAAGACGTACGAGCGTGCAATATTTCTTACTCAAGAGATTGACACCAAAAACATAAGATTTTGTTGCAATTTAATAGGTGAAAAGAGATTTCTAACGGAACGTAAATGTACCGCAATTTTTCTTGATGTTCTACAGAAAACGCGAAAACACTAATCGATTCAGAATCCTCTTAAGTTCAATAACACCAAGACGCCAGACTATCAACATTGTAACAAGATGGCCTAATCTACATTCATATGCCAATAAGTTAATAAATTGATTACATTTAAGTAATCAAATTAATAGTCGAACACACGAAGCCGGTCAGATACTACCTACGACTATTAATTATATTAGAGTATGAAATAATTTACTGTTACTTTGCCGCTCCAAATATTATGTCATAGTTTTCATACTGAATAACACTATGACGATAAATCTCTTTATTTGTAAATAAACCATTTTGCATGACAAAGAGCAATTTAACTTTCTCGACACCCACGTGATATTTATAATATAATGAGTAACCGACAATTTCATTCGATATTTTCAAA
Source organism: Hypomecis atomaria (assembly GCA_964007245.1). NCBI lineage: Eukaryota > Metazoa > Arthropoda > Insecta > Lepidoptera > Geometridae > Hypomecis > Hypomecis atomaria. The sequence continues at coordinate 2,860,278 of OZ023295.1, read as the reverse complement.
TACTCATACTCGTACAGACCACCCACACCTAAACAAAATATCACAAACGATCTAATTTGTACTTTCGTGTAAAAACAGAGAGTTTTATTTGACTTCTAACATAACGAAAGGGCTTAGCAAAACAGAGCTATACCAGCCCTTAGAAATGAAAACACAACTCTAGCTACACACACATAAGGTCGTAATAAAAACAAACCAAACTGAAGCTGAGGAAATACTTGTAGCAAAAAAGAAAATGAACTTTAAAACTATGTACATAAAGATGATATTGCGTGATAACGGTACAGAAGGGTTCACAAAATTCAATGATGTTCGGCTTACGTGACCGTTCGCACGGTTCCTTCAAATAAGCTAGACATAAACAGAATTAAGCTTCTGACAATAAGGAAGGCTGCGAAACTAGAGGACCATGGCTTTATGTCAAATGGCCTTAGGAGGCTGGACTTGTAAACAAAAATCTAGTATAGCGCACGGGAGTTAAGGCACGTAAACACTTGTACCAGAAAGTGGAACAGAAACCGTATAATAGGATTGAAACATGACACGTCAGGTAATGACGGATGTGTTTATCATTCCTTGAATGTTGTTGTTTAGGTGATTTCAATAATAGAGAAGAGAGAAGTAATACCAATATACATATAAACCGAGTCTTTATTATGAACGATTTTGGTTCTGACAGTAATGAATACTTATAGAGCACGATTTTAGCCGCGAGGCGAAAATTGATTGTCTAACTGTCAAGTCGAATGGCCATTTGAAAGCGATTTTCGCCGCGTCAGTCACCTGTAAGTACCCCTTTAGTTAGCGCAGTAGGGTTAGAATCCTATCACAAACTCAGCCAACTTTCCATAACAAGATAACTGTACCTGATCTCTTTATGGCTGGTAATATAATTTGAAGTATATTTAATTGAACTTGAGTATAACTTACATTTAGATGAATAATAGAAATAACAGTCAAGACGCAGGTACAAATTACGGTAAGTAAGTAAGGTTAAGTACAAAGTAGTAATTAATAGAAATCTTGACATTGTCATTATCAATTCTTATTTAAACAGCGTCATTGTGGTGAAATAGGGCGTAAAGCAAGACAATAAATAAAACAACAGGTAAAGAAGATTAAAAACCACACGGAAGTAAATATAAAAGACGTCGTGTCATTAGGCTAATGAGGCGCCTACTTGCTAATCACTATGTCCAAGTCCAGATATTAGATAACATATTTAATCTTTATGTAAAACTATTATATGGTGTACACAACTACGCAATATGAAAACCACCAAAATAAACCCATTAGAGGCATGAAGATCATTACTTTGTTTGTTTTATGGAGGAGTTACCGAAGCATGAAATAGTTCCAAAACGGTGTAATTTGAATAATTAGTTGACAGAAACTATGAATATTTACATACTAAAAATAATAGTGACACATATATTGATCTGAATGAGTGAACTTCGACAGTACTACGTAGTATTATTATATATTCTTTGACAGTACGTAGGTAATGGGACAAGTAGATTATATTATTCTCTAGAAAATTTTATATTGTCATAATATATATAGTCCAATAGTAATTTAATAATCATAATCATTTATTTCATAAATACTATTTACACGTCATGTCAGGTTAATCAGTTAATAATTAGATCAAAATAGTACAAAATAATAGAAACAATGTCAAATAAAAATAATAATACATTCGCTTACAAATTAATACATGACATTTTAAACTGATCGAGATGAAAAACATGAAAATAAAATAATCCTATTCAGAAATAAATTCATCTATACTATAAAACGAGGATGTACTTATTAATGGCAGTTCAATAGGTACTTTTGAAGACTGTTATTAAACGCGATTTTAATCAAAATAATGCTATATTTTCAATTGTTACATTATATTAACAATGCGAATTAACAGAAATTATCAACGATAATGGTGTACATAATGGCATTTATTTACTAATGATAAATACAATCTAATCAGTAAGGAATTTCTAATCAAAGACAAGTCTGTGAAAGTGACGGTTTTACCCCGTAACGATAAAATTCTTAAGCTATTGTTGATTTCCTTACTTTAGGCCTGGAAAAAACCAGTAATATAACATGACATGATGACACTGAAATCTTTGCGATAAAGTTTGATTGAAAAGTGATTTAAAGACTTTAAAATCGAAAAACAATATATTCAGATACCAATACTCTAGATTGAGATATCAATTGAAAGTTTTTTAAGGTTTTTTTAAAGTCAAACAAATTGGTAAACATGTATCGCTTTACCACAAACGATTCAAATAAGCTTTAAACAATGTTAAACAGTGCAATTTGTACTATTAAACACTGTCTAAAGCGTGCGTAAAATTTTTGTGGTAAGAAGGAGAGTTTCCGCTTTATCCTTAGTAATATTATAAATCATAAGAACATAATTATATTTGTTGGTTTATTGGTTTGTTCCTCTTTCACGTAGCAACGGAGCAACGGATTGACTTAATTTTTGGCATAGAAATAGTTTGAAAGACTGAAAGTGACATATAGGCTACTTTTATCCCGGAAAAATAAAAGGTTCCCATGGGATAGATAGCACATAAAATGAAATAAACGCGGACGAATCCGCGGGCATAAGCTAGCATGGCCGTGCTAGGAACGTATTAGGCACGGAAACAACACGATGCGCTCCACTATGCCCACTACAACGTACTATTAACGTACCTACGTCATCAATAGTAGATGAGAATTTTTTGCCGGTGCCTAAACGCTCCGTACCTAGAACGCGACGTTGCTGGACTGCTGATCGGTGGCGGGTTGGGCATAGTCTCATACTTTTCTTTTCATTTTTATGGTTCCGTACCCAAAGGGTAAAAACGGGACCCTATTACTAAGACTTCGATGTCCGTCTGTCTGTTACCGGGCTGTATCTCATGAACCATGATAGCTAGGCAGCTGAAATTTTCATAGATGATGTATTTCTGTTGCCACTATGACAACAAATACTAAAAACGGAATAAAATAAATATATAAGGGGGGCTCCCATACAACAATCCTGATTTTTTTGACGTTTTTCGCTCTATATTAATAATGGTAACAGGTAGATGCTTGAAATGTTCACAGAATATTTAGTTTTACATTCACTTTAATAATAAATAGTAAAATTAAAATAAAATAAACATTTAAGGCTCCCATACAGTACGGAACCCTCCGTACGCGAGTCCGACTCGTACTGAGCCGATTATTTTTTATCTGACACGCTCCTTTTATGATCATGGTACAGCACGTTATACTGGGCAGATACTTTAAAAGCGGAAACTAAAGTTTAACTTTATGCTTTTTCCTTTCACCTCATTTGACTTCTTACTACTTATGAATCAACTTCAGGACATCAGAACTCTAAGGAATCTACTGACGCAAATCGCAATAAAAACATGTCCAATGCATTACTGTTTACCTTAAATCATATTAAAAAGCAATGTTGTTTATAGTGATTCACGATGAGACACGGTGAATTGCGAAGAAACGTTTCTAGATCATCAAGAAGATATCATATCTAGAAATATACTCGCATGAATAAAATAATATATAAAGGAGAATGATATCAGCCGATAACGAGTTGATTAAACTTAAAGCAAAAGCAAGAAATTGACGTATGATGTATGCAATTACGGGTAAATAAATGAATCATGGTGCAATACAATAAATAAATCTAATGTTGAATCAACATTATACGATATGATTTACAGCATGAGCAATGTAGCATTATTAGAAATGATGAATGGTGAGGAACGTATAACATAAATAATCGGCCAAGTGCGAGTCGGACTCGCGCACGAAGGGTTCCGTACCGTATGGGACTCCATTCCTCTTGCCATTATTAATAGCGAGCAAAAAACTCCTAAAAATCACGTTTGTTGTATGGGAGCCCCTCTTAAATATTTATTTTATTCTATTTTTAGAAAATAAATACATTATCTGTGAAAATTTCAGCTGCCTAGCTTTCACGGTTCATGAGATACAGCCCGGTGACAGACAGACGGACATCGAAGTCTTGGTAATAGGGTCCCGTTTTTACCCTTTGGGTACGGAACCCTAAAAAATATTTTGGTGTTTGTCAATTCTAAAAATAATTCTACTACCAACTCAATAGTCGTACGTACTAACTAGGAAAGTGACATTTTAACTTCCTATATCCACATAATAATCATAGAAATAGGGTGATAAATGGCGCGACAGCAATTCCCCTCTTTTTGAGGGAAATACACCAAAATCAAAAATCGCCACGAAAAATCCATTAATATATCGAACCTGTGTACCAAAATTCATTAAAAACATGCGATCTGTAGAGAACATCAACATACGAACAGACGAAAGCAAAATCATCGAGTAAATGCGAAGACCTCTTACTTCGTTGATTTGACCAATTAAAAGGAATATCTAATTTATTTGCGTGAATGGCGACAGCAAGCAACAGCATTACAAAACTATATTTCCATTCAATATATCGGTCTCGTGATCTATCTTTATCACGTCTTCATTTCTTTATTTTTTTTTTTTTTTTTTTTATTCTATATAGGTTTGCGTTTGACTACATACTGCCTGATGTTGAGCAGATATGCGGTCTAGGATGTAGCAATATACAATCTGCCAGCTGATTAAGATTTTATCACCTTTCTTCGAGAAGTTTCAATCAAGAAATCCGAGCCCAGTTATTTTCCAAGAATGGAGAAAAACATTGACGCCAGTATCTACGTTATATTGAAGTAAACAATGCTTTCATCATGAGATGAATTATCTACAGTTAGTGTCAGGTTTATCTCGGATGATTGATGGGGAAGCTCTTCAGGCATAGTGACTTTCCTAGGTTTATATGATCCTTACTAATATTATGAAGCCGAAAGTGTATTTGTTGGTTTATTGGTTTGTTCCTCATTCACGCAGCAACGGAGCAACGGATTGACTTGATTTTTGGTTGATTTTGTAAGACGGAAAGTGACATAATGGTACTTTTTATCCCGAAAAAAAAAACAGGTTCCTATGGGATAGTAACATCAAAACATCACACGGGGAAGCCGCGGGAAAAATCTACTAATCAATTAGCATCCTTTTAGGGGCTTATTCTGTACATCAAAACTAATAACATTTGTGCTGCGACTTTTGTCAAAACTAAAAAAAATCTGCTGTTCCATACATTTCGTCGCGGGTAAACGATATTTTTCTCGAAGTTCTTAGTTTTGATGTACAGAATAAGCCCCTAAAAGGATGCTAGTTTATTAGGAATAACCCTGTATACGTACATGTAAAAAGTTCGTCAGTTATACCCAGGAATGATGTATTTGATACACATATTTTGCCAATACGTTAGGTATAGGCCGCGCCACACTAGTTGGCGGATGTGAAGTTAACTACAAGCTGCGCAGTAGTCAATCCCGACTGAAGCTCACATAAAGCCGCACGTTGATTGGCTATTGCGCAGCTTGTAGTCAACTTCACATCCGCCAACTTGTGTGGCGCGGCCTATAACAAGTAACATCACAGGATTCACAGGGCTTCTTATTAACTTGGAAGATTTGTTCGTCATTCGTCTGTCAATTTAATTTTATTACTATGGAAACTAACGGGATTTCGAACACATACGGCGGTTTTTCTCAAGTTGGAGAGTGCTAGTGTGCATTGCGAGATGGTTCTACGCATTATCATACTACTACACGGGACTTATCGCGCAATAAAACTTGGAATGCAACTTGGTCGAAACGTTGGGAGGAGAAAAAGAGGTACTTAATTAGCTCATATCTCAAGTTTTATTGCGCGATAAGTCCCGTGTAGTAGTATGATAATGTGTTCAAATCGCGAAAGTTTAAAAATAACATGGTTCTACGCGCTAGCATTCACCAACTTGAACATGACCGCCAAATAAGTACGATAGAAAATATAGTCGTTATGACTATTAAACATTACATGAGTTCAGTCCCGTTGTGTAGCGCTCATAGCATAGTTTGACTAGGTGTTTGTTGCAATCATCGAAGTTAAGCAACGTTCAGCACGGCCAGTCTTCGGATAGGTGACCGCGGATGGCATTTACAACTGAGCGCTACAGTGGCTCCGATGACACGTTAAACTGTAGGTCACGGTTGTTTTAACCGTTTAGCCATGTCAGAGGCCTTCAGGCGGCCTTAAAACTCAGGCCACTAAGGCCACCCAGCCTATACGAACTTACTTTAGTCCCGTTGTATATTTATTTTATTTATTTTACAATTTATTTCAGACCAAGTCCATAAAAAAGAATTCAATTAAATTAAATTAATCAAACATCGATAAATATGATTCAATTTTATTACACAGTTTTTTTACTTGTTTTTGTGTCAGAAATAATATTTGTGATTTACTTGCATCTTTTGCTAAGTAATGAATTTCGAAATTCTTTACAAATGTTAGTTTAAAATGTTTAACGTGATAAGAAAGGATTTTGGAGCAAACTTCATGTTCAGCATGCAGTAAGGACGTGATCGCGTGAAAAGTGTTAAGTATTATGATTGTTTTATCACTATCTTTATCGGTTTGGTCTTGCCTTTAAAGTTCCGCATTTTTATTAATTTGAGTTATTTCTATATTTTTTTGTAATAGATTCTCTGTAACCTTAACAAATACACTTTTTCCGTTACTACTTTATTAGCATCTTTGTCTCAAAAGCTTTTGAAAGATCGATATGATATAATTTGAAAATATACTCTAATCAAATTACCATGTTACACGTTTTTCAAGTCATTCTGTTCAATAGCTTTCTGTAATCTCATGCGTTAGTGACGTTTTAGACTATTGTTCTTATCAACTCCTATTTTATGGCATGGATTATGGCTTAAAGATACGAGTATGCTGCCAATGATAGTAATGGGTTCGCTTGATACAGAACCAAGCAAAAATACGTCTAATACAAAAGATCCATTTACAACTTTTGAAAAAGCAAGCTTATCAATAATTGCTTATTAGCTAATTTCGATAAAGTTTAAACGGGACTACCTGTGAAGTATGATGATCTACCAAACCAACATCGAGCAAATATCTACAGAGCCACAGTCCCTAAGTGAAAGTAGTAAAAAAATGTCCGAGCGCCGTCATAAATACCGACTTAGATAGGTATTTACATTAAATAATTCACAATGACCCGTTTTCTCGAATCTAGACGTTATGTCACCTAATTAGTGCTTGTAACCGAGCACTTTGGCATCGCGCGGCGTTGTAGCAGGCTTGCAATCGCCTTACGACTAACTAAAAAGCCTGTCCACCACGTATCTCGGGCAGGGTTTTGACTCGGAAACTTTATTGCGCGATTGTGACTCTATAGATAGGTATTTGCTCGAAGTCTACCATACAAAAAAATAATTATTGATATCCGAATACTCTGTAAAAAGTTATGCGTGGTCATACATAAAATAAATATACACGCGTTGACTTGTGAATCTCTTTCGTTTTGTCGGTGAAATAAAACAAATACGCTGACGGAACTGCAGAACTAAATGTAACTATGAACATATTGCAGAGAATAACAGATATCTTGCAGCAAAGTTAACACGTGCATATCTCACCTGACGTGAGCAGTACGTGAGCGCATGATAATTACGTACAGAGCAAATTTTGAGGCACGTCAGAGGAATTAGCACCCGTAGTGTTACAAATATTTACATTGTATTCAAACACGATAAGCACTCTTCGTCACAATTTAGTCCAACTGAGCATTGTTTAGCTATTAGGTACATTAAGTTTATTGGTTTTACCGCTTATTCATGATTCGATAGACTCGGTTTTGAATTACTTTATTAAATTAACTGTAGAGGAATGTCACGCGTAGAACTGCATTTGAACCGATCGATGAGACGGAGAATTGGATAAGATGTGTGCGTTAGAATCAGCTCTCAGCTTGATCCTGCCTGTAATAAGAGCAGACCTGCCTGTAGTAAGAGCAGACCTGCCTGTAGTAAGAGCAGACCTGCCTGTAGTAAGAGCAGACCTGCCTGTAGTAAGAGCAGACCTGCCTGTAGTAAGAGCAGACCTGCCTGTAGTAAGAGCCTACTAAAAGGGGAACTCTGGGCTCGTGGGTGGTCAGAGTTGGGGCTCTGGCCATCTACTGAAACGGGCGCGAGGAAGACGGCAGAGTGTGTGGCAACGCTGTCGTATAGAGGACCGCACAAGCCTGGTTCTAGTATACCAGGCGAGTAGTCACACAAAGTGCTGGGAGCACCGGTGCGTTCCTTTTGGAGATCCCGGAGCTCCCAAGAAGGCACAAATGCAGGCCAGCTATGGAGTTTTTAGTGGGTACAATCCTACATAACCCGACTGCACCCTAAAGCAGTCGGGAATCTGTCAAAGATTCCCCCCCCCCCCTTCCCCCCCCCACCCCCCGTTAATAAAAAGGTATAGGCCGAATCAATTATCTTGGCGGCTAGGAGGCTCTGATGTTAGCTACAAGTTGCGAATCACCCAATTCTGACTGAAGCTCACTTAACAGCTGCGCGAGCGCAGGTTGCAGCTTTGTAGCGGCTGTGAATTTACAACCGCCAAAAAGTTTGATTCAGCCTATAATCTCTTTATTATTCACATCAGGCACTAACAACTACAAGCGATAGAGCAAGAGATGATTTGACTGCCACGGTGGCTCAGCGGTTAGTAACCCTGACTCCTGAATCGAAGAGGCGTGGGTTCGATACCCACCCAGAGCAAGCATTTATATATGATGAACATAGATGTTTGCTCTGTGTCTGGAAGTTACTTAAAAAAAAAAAAAAAAAAAAGGTACTATCTATCTGTTATATATAAAATTCTCGTGTCACAATGTTAGTTACCTTACTCCTTCGAAACGGCTTTACTGATTTTTACCATATTTTATATGCATATCCAGTAGGTTTGAGAATCGGCTACTATCTAAATTTCATCACCCCCGGGCGAAGCCGGGACGGGCAGCTAGTATAAGTATGTATTTAAAATATATGTAGTATAGTCTCTGGCAGTCATATCACAAGCTTTGCTTAGTTTGGGGTCAGAGACCGTGTGTAAGATGTCCCCTAATATTAAAAAAGAGAGCAACAAGTACAAGAAGAAATACGATAGCTTGGCCTCTTTATTCAACGGAGATAATTGTGCAAAAGTACGTCCGAAATTCGAAACAGAACAAAGGACCGCAATTGCATCGTCGGAAACGCAACCCAAAGCGCAATTTAATAATGATTTATGTGTTTTTACAACATTTCCGGAACATTTGGCAAGTGCCATTGAACCTGTTGTACAGAGGAATGTCCTGAATCTGAATCAGTACAAAATGGAACCTTGTATTTTTACAGTTTATTGAACTCATTGCATAACTGTACATTGATTAATATACAACAATGCAACGGGTCGGGAGTGTTTTGGTTCATTACATGGTGACTGTCAAAAAGACCGAGTTCTTCAGTAAACGAATATCTAAGTAGGTGCATATAGGCCGGGTTGGTCAGGGTTTTTAAGCCGCCTGAAGGCCTCTAACATGCTAAACGGTTAAAACAATCGAAGCCTAAGATTTTACGTGTCATTCGAGCCACGGTGGCGCTCAGTTGTTAAAACCACCCGCGGTTACCCATCCGAAGACTAACAGTGTTGAAAGTTTCTGAAGGTGCTAAATAGCTTCATCATAAACACATGAAGGTATAATTTATTCATGACTAGATTTTGCCCGCGGCTTCGCCCACATATTTCGAGGCCCTACCTTACCATCCTTAACAAAAGAGGTAGAAAATAAAAAAAAACAATAAAATTCTATTTGACATTTGTTTGATTTGACAGTTCTTTTTTGACATTTCTTGGAGCGCACGCTAGAATAGCTCGCAAATGGCAGAAAATTTTCCTACTTAACACTTATTGTTATAACATGGAAAATTTACGCAATATCATTATAATTATGCCTAAGTGTTATTCTGATGTATAAGCTATATAATTGCAAAGTTTCATCTCAATCCGTTCAGTAGTTTTTGCGTGAAAGAGTAACAAACATCCATACATCTATCCATCCATCCATCCTTACAAACTTTCACGTTTATAATATTAGTAGGATGATTCAATTAAGAATTAAATAACTCATGATAGTAACAATAATGGGTAATTTGGTAGAAGATTTTAGTGCTAATGTATTCTTTTTGTTATTTAACTTTGACTTCAGTTGAAATCGAATTACTTAGTTATTTTTAGGTACATTTTTTGCACGACGTCAAATTTAAACAAAGATAATATGCAGATGTAGCTGACTTTCGCGATTTGATGCTCATGAATAATCAACCTATTACGCCCGTTATTTTTAAAACATAATTATAATACCTACTACGGAGAGTGGAATAGTGAAAAGCAAAGTGACAAATAAAATAAATCGCATCACATTATTCACCATCCAAAAATGAGAGCAAGGACAAAGAGAGAACCCCGAACATAAAATATACAATTTCTCCGATCAATTCCAACTTGATATGCAAAGTAGAATTCGACATGTAATACTGGCTTATACCGGTTACATCTAGTTTGAGCCGGCACAATCCGCCGTATCGATCCGAAGGCCTGGCCGGTCACAGACAGCGTGTTTGGAAATTCGAGCTTTATTAAAAATGCATATTTACAGACCTACGAGCCATTCGGACTTGGTTTTTGTTATGCAAGAGGTACAAGAATATTTCTCGCTTTAGAGAAAAGTGTTAGTTTAGATGACTTTGAATTTTTTTTAACGCACGTCAAGCTAAGTCGTTGAGGATAGTTAACATGTAAGTAGGCACGTAGGCAATGCTTATACGTTTGGCTCAACGTATAAGCATTGCCATTCAGCGAGGCGATGCTGCCAGCATGCTGGGCACGCTACCAACTGGCAGTGGGCTTGAGCATTTGCATTATCTTTAGACTTTCAAGGGTCTGTGGATGATCCAATTGCAGTAGTAGTTTATGTAGATTTAGCTTAAGTAAGTAGTATTGTATTTTGTTGAAGTTAATAAAGGCACTTGCTCTAGAAAAATAGTAGGCGCGTTTCAGGCAACCATCAAGATGCCTACTCCGTCAGTTTGTTGGCAAGCTTTAAGGTTTCTTCTACTGTGTATTACATTTTAATATGGTGTTGATGTGAACAAGAAAGATTCATCTATCAAAATCTAAGTTTATTGTTTCCTAAGTACTATTTCACACAAAAAAAGTGATACATTTTTAGTCTATAAAAATGTTATCTTTAATTCTTGGTCAAACATTTCTGTACATTTTTAAAATATCTACAATGTGTTGAATAAATAAAAAAACGTACCTATTTTACCTGTACTTAGACTAGGAAAATTAGAAGATTATTAAGACACGCTTTTGTTAAGTGTGGGTCAAGGTGATACTTACTTACATTGTGAAGTGATTGGAGTACATAGTCATAAAAACATTAAGTACTATTAGTAACGAGTAGAGCATGTTTTTCAAACACTTATCATAAATTATTGTAATCTTAAATCATTCATGGCATAACGTAAACAATTTTTTTGTTTGTCATTATGTCATACCATGGCGCCTTGCAAGGTCTATCGTAAAAAACCGCCAAGTGCACGTTGAGCTCGCACACGAAGGCTTATATACGGACTCGCACACGGAGGTGTAAAATCCTATACTTATTGTTTGATTTCTAACAGCAGTGTTAGACAATTAATTCTTTCATATGGCTCTAAATTAACACATATCATTTTAAATATAAATAAATATTAGAGGACATCTTACGCACGGTCTTTGACCCTAAACTAAGCAAAGCTTGTGATATGGCTGCCAGAGACTGATATACTACTTGATATCTTTTTTAAATACATACGTCGTGTCTTTTAAAAATAAACTTAAGTCGTGGCTTAGGGGACCCTATTACTAAGACTTCGATGTCCGTCTGTCCGTCTGTCTGTGTGTCACCGGGCTGTATCTCATGAACCATGATAGCTAGGCAGCTGAAATTTTCACAGATGATGTATTTCGGTTGCCGCTATAACAACAAATACTAAAAACAAAATAAAATAAATATTTAAGGGGGGCTCCCATACAACAAACCTGAATTTATAGACGTTCTTCTCTCTATATAATGGTACCAGGTAGATGCTTGAAATTTTCACATCACAGAATATTTAGTTTTATATTCCCTTCAGTAATAAATAATAAAATTAAAATAAAATAAATATTTAAAGGGGGGCTCCCATACAGTATGGAACTGTGCGCGAGTCCGACTCGTACTTGGTCGATTAATTACCCATCCCACAAAGGACACAACACTGCTAAACAAGTTTCCAATTCAAAAAATCGTGCATAGTCTCTTTATCTTACAATCAAAAACCGGCCCTAACGCTTTAGTTACCATGATGAGCAATAAACAAAATAAGAGTAGGTATATTTAGAAGGTCAATTAATGAATTGTGGTATCAAGGCCGCCGGGCTTGCTTCCGACAAACTCGGAAACGATTAGCATCCAACCAAACAATAAAGATCAACTAAAAAGTCAAACACCTACAGAGCAGGATTAGATTCTTATCTTGGTTGGACGAAAAAGCAAATTTGACAACTAAAATTAGCTATACGAGTACCTAATGCGCTGTAGCATGGTGCGGTGACAGTTGCTTCTTTTTAATTTAATTAGAGTTTAATTTAATTTACTACAGATATTGAGTATTTAATATATTACGTATGTGTTAGAGCTGAAATACTACGTCATCACTTGTAAATCAAACCCTATTTAATTTGAAAAAAAAAACACAACTGTCACCCACGCCATGCGACAGCGCACGAACTGTAGGTGAACTGAAAATGAAATATTCATTACATTATCAGTCCTATGACGTCCATTGTAGGGTATAGGGCTCCGAGATTAGACACGTCCAGTTGAAAGCGGCTTGCATCCACTCTGGATGCAATCAATTAATAAAAAAAATAAAGTGACGTTTATCATCAACACACCTAATTGTTCGGTATTATACTCTTTATATTACTCTAAATGAGGAAGCTTGGAAATATGTAGATCAAAAAAATCTTCTCATAGTTTATTGAATCAGGCGTTACTTTGCGGAAGTTCATCTTCAAATTCTTGTTTTGAATAAATATTTAGTGTATTTCCGCTCTGTCGTAGTCATATAAGTTAAGGGTACTATTCAAAATCCAAATTAAATCACAAACAAAATTAGTAATTAATCATCAAACTGTATCATGGTTCGACTATGGTTAGGTCAGGTTAGAAAAGTTAGACTTAGGTATGTTTACAAAATATGAATGAACCTGAAACAAAATTTTTAATTAATCCGTTTAAAATAATAAAAAAATAGTTAAACCTGTAACAAAAATAGTGATTAGTAATCTTTTTTAAAAATGTAGTAAACCTGAAAATAATATTTAATTAATATGTTAAAATAACAAATATAATTTATTTATAAAAAATGGTATAACATAATTGAAAAAAAAAAAAAACACACGTACACACGTGTCGAATAGAGTACAGTAAGAATAGGGGTGCTATTTATTGACTAAGTATTTTTTCAATTATGTTATACCATTTTTTATAAATAAATTATATTTGTTATTTTAACATATTAATTAAATATTATTTTCAGGTTTACTACATTTTTAAAAAAGATTACTAATCACTATTTTTGTTACAGGTTTAACTATTTTTTTATTATTTTAAACGGATTAATTAAAAATTTTGTTTCAGGTTCATTCATATTTTGTAAACATACCTAAGTCTAACTTTTCTAACCTGACCTAACCATAGTCGAACCATGATACAGTTTGATGATTAATTACTAATTTTGTTTGTGATTTAATTTGGATTTTGAATAGTACCCTTAACTTATATGACTACGACAGAGCGGAAATACACTAAATATTTATTCAAAACAAGAATTTAAATCTTCTCATGACAATTTAACGAATGAAAAAGTTTTGGCAGACGCTGAGAAAGCAAATCCAATCGCAACTTCCCGAAATATTAATATGAATAGATCGAAAAATACTATTTCTATAAATTGAAATCAACTACTTCGCCTAGTTCTTCCAAAGGTCACGGGATGTTTTTTTTTTTTCAGGGAAAGAACTGTCGTCGTCGACAAAATTAATGTTGAAACATTCAAAACATTTATCGCAGACACAATCTGTCTTGTCGACTATAAATGTCACGTTTATAATAATTGTTCATCGACAAGCATATTGATTTAGATTGATAAAAATTCTAAATGGATCGATAAAATACCCTATAACTTGCAATGTTTAGATATTAGGCTTTCTAATGACTTAGATTTTATTTTAATATCTGGTTTAAATCAATAAAGGGTTTACCAATAGGCAATCTCCATTCAATGTAGTTCTGTGTGTTCACATCCCTAACATTAAAATAGAAATGAGCGAAATTTGGCATGTTTGTAACCAAACAGGGCAAATATGAGTGACATTTGGCATGAAAGTAACAAAATACATACAGCTATATCGCAAGGATTAATTGTATCATTAAAAGATATCTAAATCGTATTTTTTTTGTGATAGGTACAACCACAGGCTGAGCGTTAAACGATAGAATAATTTCTAATGCAAATCAGTAAACGTGAGTAAACATTATTCTTGTGTCCTTCGAAACGTATTTATATTTGCTCATTTGCATTACGTTTAGTCTGTCATAGCACGTGGTACTACATAATTTATTTTGCGTTACTATAGGCATTATCGTATTTTTACTTTCTTCCTCAACAATTTTATTGGTATTTTAATAGCTTTTTCTTTTTATTTGTTAGGTTATACTAAGATTATTCTGTTTAAATAAATTGAGCTTTCAGCTAACCGACATTGACGTTTAATATCTTAGAATTATCAAGTATGTGTTTGGCTTGGTGCAGTACCTACATGCATATTAATACATACCTATATATCATGAATTCTAGAAATATGCGTTCCTTATTATTTTATTTAGCTAGAATGTTTACTGAACTCTATTTAATTACTGTCTGTGTTTTGTTTGACTCTTAAGATCAATTATGTATTTCATTTATAAACATATCTATAGATTTAATTAAGACCGTTTCAAATACCTAGCTATTATGCAGCTAATCCCATTTACAGTCTCGGCGACTTGGTATAGAGACTAGAGTTCTTTTGAATGTTAATAAATAATATATAACCTAGATTGAAACTTTCTTGAAAACCTCCTTCGATCTTTAAATCGTAACAATTACTGGTAATGTCTACTAACAAATCAACACATAACTAATCATCAGCATCAGGTCCTTCGTGTCATTCATCAACTTATTCAACTTAATAAAGCTCAAAATTAATTCGTTCAGCGGCCTTGTTGAGGAATCAAAACAAAACTAATAACAGCGTTACATCGTGTTATATTTACTTCAATTACTTCCAATGCCGACAAAAACTGAAATTGTAAAAAAACTTCGCCGGTCGGCGCCGGCTCGTCGCGGGAAGGGGGGCGGAGGTACGCGGGGCACAAGGGGGCGGGTAGGGGGAGGAAGGGGAAGGGACGGGGAGAGAGGTGGCCGCGGGGAGGGGTGCAAGCTAGGAGGTCAGACGCGGTGCATCGTAGGGATGGGACGATTCAGAGATCGTTTGTTCGATCGTGATATAGGTATGTATAATATTATGTATGTTGTGGCAAGAGATTGGATGAAAAGACTTTGTCAAGACTGGCGTACGTTTGCCCATATCGAACAAAATGTGTAGGTCAAAATTAAAGTAGAAAGAAAATATTAGGAGTCTTGTCAAAAAACTTATCACGATGATGTGACCTACTTATTGTCATCTTAGAAGAAGAATACGAGATATATTTTAGGTAGAATTCTACACTGTATACTTCTAACGCATTAACAATGACTCAATGTACTCATACATTTGTTGAAGAACAGATTCCAATTACGAGGTTACAACGAATAAAGTAAGTAGGTACCTAAAATAATCAAGCGTCTACAGTGACAGTGTCTTTGTGGAATTCCACACTGTATACTTCTAACGTAGGTATTAACAATGACTCAATGTACTAATACATTTGTTGAAAAACAGATTCCAATCACAAGGTTGCAAAGAATGTAGTAAAATAGTGAAGCGTCTACAGTAACAGTGTCTTTACAAAGTCCTTCAACAAAAACCTACTACCCGATGCCGTATATCCGTAGTTATTTTATCTGAGTACGAGTACAACACTAGTGAGGTCGGTCGTAACCGGCGGGGCCCGCCCTCCCTCGCCCCGCCACCTCACCTCCCGCGCCAGTATATAAGCGTGCCCCCACGCGCGCGCCGCGTCTAACGTTACTGCGCCACCGTATAGCCAGGTGCTGCCGCTAAGCCCAACGCACGCGACACCAATTGTGAAAGTGTTTTAACAAAACGTGATTCCACGAGTGAGAGTATAATTGCTGCCGGCCTATCGGCACGACGAAAACAGCCATCGCAATCATTATAAATCAAGTCTCGGTGGGGGAAAATTGTTTCGTGAACACTTCACAGGAGTGGGGTTCAATGGAAGCGAGGTTCGTGACCTGCCGGAGTTTCCAGCAGATCAAGCCGCCTGAGAAGAGCCTCGCGCCGCCGCCGACGGTTAAGGGGCTCCTGTCCCGCTTCGGGAGTCAGGCCCAGGCTTTATTCGCGCCGAAAAAGCAGAAGTTCGGATCTTCGGTTGCCATCCACAAGTTGCGCGAAAGCAAGTGGTTCAAACATGAAGAGCAAAACATATTGTGTTCCGTTCTCGAAAGTGGGTTCATCCTCGAAGTGCGAGCGGAGGACCCGCTACCGTCTGACTCGGCTCTTTCTCCAGACTACCACATGTACGCAGTCGCCATGTGGAAGAAGGGTAAAGGTAAGTTCGACTTCAATATCAATTCAGTTATCATACTTTTCATAGACGAACTTGTGAAATCGCAAATGAGGGCGAGCGATAACGTGCGCGCGGCGAGAGCCTCGGAGCGAGACTAAAGTTGGCGCGGCCTCACGTCCGCACACGATTACAATAGCGTTTGTAAATAATTCACGCATAATTCAGCGTCTGCAGCCGCTGTTAATGGGAACAGCAGATGAATAACAAATTAACTAGTCAATTTAAGCGCCGGTTAAGAACGATTCGAAAGGGCAAAGGCCTTGGTTACGAACACTTGCGGCCGGCGACGAAACAAGTTTTCGTGAATCACTATACAGATATTCGAAGACTTTACGACCACTTCGACATTAAATATGCATACTTGAAATACTTATCTGGATTTTTTTGTCAACAGAAAAAACAAAGAACCCGGAACAGATAGACATTTACACGGTCCAACAGAAAGGTGTTAGGAAACGTGTAATCAAGACTACCTTGGGTGCCTTCTGGAAGAAAGACTCCGTCATACGCATCAACAATGTGGACGACAAACAGGAGACGCCGAACGGTGAAAAAGACATAAGGGCCAAGGTAAATATCGATACATTCACAAACATCCGGCAAGCGTAAGCTAAAACAGACTTTATTGAAACATTACATTGCAAAATGTTGAAAAGATAAAGTTTATTTTAATTAACGCTTGGCAGATGATTTTGAATCTGAAATTAACTACTAAACAATTTTAGAACAGTTCGTTTCCAATTCTCTACATATTTTTAATCATACAATAACTTAACTAACTAACAATGTATAAAAATACCGAAAAAAAACGGTACTTGAAATGATTAACGATCTGCAGAAGCATAGTCAAATTGCAAAACTAGCTTGACTAGTGACATAATACCAACCTTCGATGCGCTATAAAAAATGTAAGCGAGTCACGAGATCGAATCTAATAAATGCTAATCAAATAACGTAACATTTTCAAGACAATGCGCACGAAATTACAAGAACCGAGATGGAAATTGTCAACTAAAGCACTTTTTTGCGGCACAAGATTCAGATTATCGTTAATGGCCTCGATAAAAATGCAAATAAGGCAACGGCCTCATTACAGTTAGCAGATGTGCGACAATTTCTGTCTTAACGTAATTTCACTGCTTCAATAAATTTTGAAAAGACTTTCCAAAGCAACCCCATTTGTTCTACATTTTTTTCGGATAGAATCCATTTTATCATCGACAATGCATGCTAATTCCGAATTCCAACCTTTAAAGGTCGAATCAGTTTCTACTATCGAACTTGAGAGTTCTTCTTCACAGCCGTAGGTTTGCGTCAGAATGGGACCTCTCGTTTCAGATAGCGATTGCCTTGGGGCATTCGTTGTTGGAAACTGTGGGGACCTGAACACTGGATCGGCTACTAAGGAGCTTCTACTGATTGCAGCTGGATATGGCAACAAAGTCAAGGTTCGAGAGGAACTGGCATAACACACTGCATTTTGTCCACTGGTGCCGCTACGGAGAAACCCCACAAGAGGCTCGCATGAGACAGGTAAATTTCAAAATCATGTTGTAAGCACTTTTGCGAGAAAATTCTAGAACCCTCAATAACGGTACGCGGCGCTCCGTCGACTGCGCATTGCTCCGGTATTTCAATCGAAACCTACTTATTTCAAAACATTACGCTTTTTATTTCTTATTTTTCATTCTGTGTATTTTTGGTTCTAGAATTGTTATTTCTTATCTTTTTTATCTTATAATACTGCATGTGCGTGCCAACGACCGGGAAATTGCGAAGTTGTCCTTACAAACACGCTTTCGACATCATCGTTTGTATCGACACTTGTAAACACAGTTTTACTTCATTCTATTACATTTGAAAAGGTTTGCCGCAAAATCATTGTTTTCATCCGGCTTCATGTGTTTGTCTGCTATGTATATGAGTTGACTTCATAGCGAATACAAGTGGGATTCATCGAAAGGACCAGAGGCGTCGGAAAGGGCACGATACCGGCGATCATCCATCGAGGTGTAATGCATGGGGCATCAATGGGAAGATTAAAAAAAACAAGATCGCAACGAAGAAATTTTGTTACAGATCAGCTTAACGACGTCGAAAACACCCATGATTATCATCTTTTGATGGTAATCGATGAGGCGCTTTGGACACTTACAGCTGGCAACATTAGTACCGGTGAGGTTTTGAGATTTTACCCGATTGGTGACGATGTCCCGGAATTCGATGTGCCCTTTATATGTACTGTCTAATACTTGTGCAGATATACTAATGCTATATGTGTATTTTATGTACGCTTACATTGATATACGTGACACAAATATAAACATTTCATAATGACGAATGTAAATACCTATAAAACGAATATACAGAAGGAGCCTACAATAAAAATGGATTATAGATCGTAAAGTATAAAGTAGTGGTAGGTACGTTAACCTTGCCTAATTGGGCGAGACGAATTGCAAAATGCTCTGTAACTGGCGTGCGTGGTATTTCTAACGGCGATAATTTCGAAGTTTTGTACGAACACATAAATAACATTTGATTAACACAATACACTAAAAAACTGTTTTTAACCTCCCTTATTTATACGAACCCTTCACACACCAATAACACTTAAAAAGCAATTTAAATCATATATACCTACCTATTTTGAAAAATATGTCGCGTTGAAGAGAATCATCACTTTCATACGTGTTTATGTAAGTCGAAAGAAACGTGATTTTAAAACTTCCTCCTTGGTATTCGAAGTCGCATCACGATATGACTTTGACCCAAAAAACTTTAACTGACTTATAAACACACGAAATGCACACACGTATATGTCGAAAACACACACATGGCATAATTTACAAGTGTATAGCTAGTTAAATATTATTGAAATAATAATATTATCCAGAAGTATTGTCACATCTGTGTCTACAATGACATCATACATTCAACTATTCATTAAATAAACTGTTATATAATTGAAAATGTAGTTAGAACTAGAGTTTTGTGCAGAAGAAAATACGGTTAAGATATCTTTTATATTTATTTAAATTCCCAGGAATATTATAATAGTCAATGAGGAAAAGAACGACCTAATTGACTATGTATATGTAGATTTTATGTTACAGATAAATCTTATTTAATATAACTAAAAACAAAATATACACAACGATCCAACTGGGAAAAACCTAAAACAATAGTAGATAACGCTGTAAAAAATAACTAACCCAATCATACCAGGTAACTTACCTCTAAGTTCAGAAATGTCAAATAAAAGTCACATTGACACCGAACGAACATTTGCTTTACAAATAGTCTCAAACCTGAATATATTTGTGAAGATGCATTCGCTCAAATAATAAAAATTGCAATCATGACGAATGATTAAAAACGAACACAATTCAATAGCAAACTTACGATTTCGCGTCTGATCAGAGCGTTAAGAATAACGTTTATCAATTTCTGGGAAAAAAAGAAACACCGAGACGATCGATTGTAGTCAATGTTTACTATTTCATAACAGCAATGACGGTCAAAGGCAGTCTAAACCGGTTCTACGCGGAAATACGACAAGAAATGAACGGATAATAATTAATCGACAATAGATGTTCTACATTCTAAAGATTAATAGACACTAGAGAAAGTTAACTAGGTATGTCAATTGTGACAAGAACAGCTGTAAGAGTTGGATTGTATATAAGAAACAAAACTGTTAACATACATATTTGTATTATTATTTATCATGTATATAATATATGTATATATCTCAATAATCTTGTGTTATTTTTTGTATTGGCAAACAATTAATTATTAATATTTTGATTATATAACTTGAGTATTTTTGATTATATATTGATACACAATCAATTTGATCTTTATCAGTTTTACGAAACATGATAAAGTGCACTCTCACATTGAAAAATCACGATCTTATCGTACTTTCGTTTACAGAAGATGTTCAACGCAGAACTCTGTAGTATTAATATATCTGATAAAATATTCTATGACACGAGAGCTGCAATCAATTGTTTTATTGTAACAGCAACAAAATAGCAGAGCGTTCTGCGTTCTAGGATGGTGGATTGAACTTGTTAAATTCAGATATAATATAGATTTTATCGATTCGAGTTGTATTAGTAAAGTTCAACATCTCATAGCCTTTAGGGCAGTTTTGGGATTAATTGAGTCTAGATTAAATTGCAGTCAAAAAATAAGCGTCGCTGTGATTTTTTTTCTGACTGTTTTTGTACGCCAATGTAATATCTGTAGCAGTATTGTTTTATGACTCATCTATGAATCATTGTCTTTATCATTTTTTGTCCTATTTAGTTAGATTCGTTTTGCAAACATCTTAACAGTATTTTTTAGGAATTTGATATAGAAAATATGCGTTCATTGATAAAGAAAAGCGGATGTAGCTAACTTGTAACAGAAATGTAATCCATCGTAACTTAAACGAGCAGAGAGTTCCAGAAAAATACCACTGATAGAAATGCTTTCAAAATGTTGATTTACTAACCGCATATATTTTGATTGTTGCAGATAAGCGAGTCTCTGAAATGGGGCAACATCGGCATGAGTATGGGAGTAGTTCTCGTGAACCAGAATCACGTGCGACAGAAGGCCAAGTCGGTCTGATGGTCACCGCCCAGCGGCTCCTGCGCCGCTGGCAAATACTCATGCTACCCCTTCATTTGGAGACCAACACCTAAAATCGACCATGTTTAAACAACATTCGAATTTTGAGTTCTATATCGTTCAATCGGTATGTAATCGATATGATTTGCAGACTTGACATGTTCAGTCTTTTTGATTATCATTCGATTTTGGGTATCGATTTGATTTTTGACACTGAACTCTTTTGATGGTTCCTTTTTTTGAATATCATTGAGATACTTTTTTTCTACTTTTCCTGCCAATTTCTGTTTCGGACACTATTAGTTTTTTTTTTTGATATCTTTTTGGATTTCGGGCTTTTTTTAGATTTGTGTTACAGATTTTATCTATGACATTAAATTCATGAAACCCGCTGTAAAAGCTTTAATGACAAAATACAGCAAAATAAATGTAAAACATTCCTTTAATAATGAAAAGACGCCCCTCGGCTCATATATTTTTAACGTCTCTTCTATATAATCTTTAAACTATATTAATTATTGATATAACAGTAATTAAGACGATTTATAAAGAAATCTTGTATTGATGTTCTGAGTGAAATCCTAGTCTTGCAAGTATTTCTATTTGTTTCTGATTTTATAAGACTGTTTTCTGATTTTCTATGAAAATTATTTTAGGGCTACGAAAATTTTCGCTAAGCGCAAACGCCTACAGCCTACTTTGTTGAATTACTCAATTTACAAAAGCAATTTTGAATGCGTAACTTTTACAATGAGGTAAAAAATTTTTAAAACTGACGTAGCAGGTTCTCAATTTGCGCAACTTTTTCGTAGTCAAAGTTGGAGTATCGAAGTTATTTTGACCACAAAGTGCTCTACAGATCAACAATTTTGGGACCAATATTTTGACACAATTACAGTTGATTTTTTCTTGCATGTTTTTTTAAATATTATATCTTGAGTAACTTATTATTACGTAGCAACAGGCATTTTAGATTGGGCCACGTCGTACCGTTTCGATAATCTTGTTTCTGTTCCATTGCATTGATTGCACTACAACTAGAATTCAAACTCGCGATTAAATGAAAAGAGATAAAGAGACATTTTCTTCTTTTTTTCCTTCGATCAGGAATACACTCCTGATTGAAATTTCTATCTCTAAAATATTTTTATTTAGTTACTCAGCAAATTTATCTACAACAGACTTTTTGTCACTACGACTCGTATATTGGTTGGATCTCAATTAAATTTGGCATAATTTATTACTTAGGTAATAAATTCAATATGCCAACTCAATTTATCTATGAAAGCTTTCATATATTTTTTTACATGATTATTTTTTTGATCCAGTTTTGACGGTAAAAAGACAGTTGGAAAATCTGTAGAGCGCTTAGATATGAACGGTTGAAAGTTTTAAAGTATTTTAACTTAGTGAGTTTTCGACCTAATAATTATTATATTATTATTGTAATGATCGTGACAATCTGAGTACGACAACTGTTGTGAAATAATGTTAGATATTAAGTTAATGTTCTATTTATAATGAAGCATTTTTAATAAATAAAATGATGATTTGATTAAGTGGCATTTTATTTACGATCCAATTTATTTTTACATTTTATTTCCATAACATTAAATAACAGTACCTGATAAAATAAATATGTGTTGTTAAGTGTACAGTGATTAATTAATGATCAATGATCAACATTATCATTACTAGGTATAGGTACAATATCTATGAAGGCTCCATCGTAAATTTAATAGCAACGTAAAAATTGTTCTGTATCGAATGCCTAAGGTGAAAAAGAAACAGAAATATTCTAAATAGTAAATTATAGTCAAACCGCTAAACTCAGACTTCGCCTGCGCGGTACAGGGGCGCCGCGGACAGGCGCGGGCAGCGGGTCCCCGGCGCCCGCACCTGTCTCAGTCCTCTTTGTCGTCTACCCCCGCGCCCCCGTACCCGCGCAGGCGAAGTCTGAGTTTAGCGGTTTGACTATAGCTATTATCATTTTACAATGCTATAATTGGATAAATCAAACCTGAGAAAGAATAAGATCTATAGATAGAGCAAATTAATACAGTAGCTTTTTGTGGCCAGTGATCACAACGACAAAATTCGGAGCTTGCTTGCAATGCAGTTCTTATTTTTTTATACTTTAGCGTCACATAGTTTATGCATTTGCCAGTGTTAAGTATACGTTTTTAATATTTTTTTGATATTTTATCAAAATAGTCTTGGTCATAGTCACGGTCAAGTCAAAGCATAACCATACCTCAGTAAAGCAGTGGAGACTTTACTAGAGACATCTATAAAGTTTTGGGAACAACACGATATACCGCACTAGAGCACTAATGTCTACACATAAATCAACGAAATACCACAATTTTTCACCAATTTTAATTTATCACTGATGCAAACACAGATTTGACAAAATAATACAATGCGGCGACATGATTTTTCCGCGTTCCCGCCAAAACTCCCCAATGCAGTTCTAGTGATGAGATTGTAATGTCCTCATTATAATGAAGAGTAGGACGTCTACCGTTTGACATAGGTTTTCTTGGATTCCTCTGTAGATTTCCCGTAAAATTAGAAAAAGCTTGCAAAGGAAAGTGTGTGTTTCTATGGTCTTCATCAGAATATTACAGATAGTTCAACTCAGTTGTGCGCGCGGCCCTATGTGTGCGTGTGCTTGTAAATATAAAACTTTGTAAATTGTAAATTACAAACAACATAGGGCAGCGCGCACAACTAAGTTGAACTATCTGTAACACGATATGAAATATTAGGTTTTATGATAGTAGGACCTTAGAGTATTTATAAGTAACTATAGAGCGCGCACAACGAAGTGGGAACAGTAGGCACAACTGAGAACAAAACGACGTTCCCACCGCGAGCGCTTGTAGTCGTAGCTGAGTACTAGGAAAGTGCGTTTCTCGAGGGATTTTTTTCAAATTTATGTATTAAAATGGTGAAATGTGCAGTTCGACCTAGTAAAAACGATCCTAGAAAACACACAAAATTGAAATCCAGTATCACATTTCATCGCTAAGTCAAATATTATACTTATTTTTATAAAAACTAATCCGGAATCGCGGGGGTGAAGGAGACGTGGGAGGCGGGCACGCCGCAGGAGCGCCAGCGCACCGCACTCCCTCCGCGTGATTTAGAGATGGGACGTGACCAACGCTGTAGTCGATATAATGTTTGTTAGAACTACTGCAAACTGCAGATTTTTGTAACTTTAATACATTCACTGCTCAATGAATTAACATTCACACAGTGAATGTGTCAACACATTTACTTAAAATCTTATAAATAATAATATAATAGTGTTTTGTACTATATACTTTTCAATAATATTTTTGATGCAAAAGTATTAGGCATAGCGTTAACTTAAAGTACATAATTATGTAATGTTACAATATCACGTCGACACTGCTAAATTGATTTTGAAGATTTTAACGGAGTAAAAATAAATTTAAAAATGTCACTGAGAGATACATTTTTATAAAAAGTATTAGGCCGCCCGAAGGCCTCTGACATAGCTAAACGGGAGCTACAATTTAACGCGTCATGCGAGCCACGGTGGCGCTCAGTTGGAAAATGCCACCCGCTGTCACACAACTAAATACTTACTGACTGTATTTTTGTAATGAAAATACAGGGTCCTACAAATATACTCGTAGTATAAAATATAAAAAGGATAAACCTACCCAAAATACTGAACCACTTTCCTTAAAAGGGTTGAAATATAAAAAAAATATCGATTGTTTTCTTATTTTTCAGATTTCTAAAAGACCAAAAATGGATTATCGCTTTAAAATAAACAAATTTTGAGCCAAACATATGGAATAAAGCTTGCTCAGTACACTTTCTTGGTTCCTTGAAATAAATAACTACTCATACTTACTTTTAGATGTTATCGCACGAAATATATTTGTAATTGTTTGTACCGCGCTGAACCTGCATCTATCGATAATAAAATGAGTTTGCGTTGCCCGCGTGCCCATCCCTAGTAATCGCCAACATACATATGTAAGTAGCTATACTTCATCTGCCTACGACGCGCACTAGGCGTCTAGTGCGGTGGTAGCGCTCTATACTTTAGTTATTTATTCTCTAAGAGTAGGACGTTATCCTAATATCATACTCGTAGGTCTAAAATAAAGTATATCAATGTTATGGTGTTCTGATAACTTATCTTAACTTTTGTGGTCTTGACATTGAAGCTATGGGTATATTCCAAAATATAAACAATTTGTTAAGCTAATGATATGAATATTGATATTAAATCAGTGCTTTATGTTGTTTATCGTAAAGCAATCGACTCTACCATGACCATATTATTATGTAGTCATTAGAATGGACAAAGCGAGAATAACTAATCGGCCAAGTGCGGGTCGGACTCGCGCACGAAGGGTTCTGTACCGCATGGAAGCCACGTTTCTTGCATGGGAGCCCCCTGTAAATTTCTATATATTTTATTATTTATTTTTAAAGTAACTAAATATTCTGTGGATATTTCAAGCATCTACCTGTCACCGTTATTAATATTGGGCGAGACACGGCTAAAAATTCAAGTTTGTTGTATGGGAGCCCCCTTAAATTTTTTTTCCTGTTTTTAGTATTTGTTGTCATAGCGGCAACAGAAATTCCTTCTTCATCTGTAAAAATTTCGACGTTCTAGCTATCACGGTTCATGAATCTGGTGAGAGACAGACAGACAGACGGACGGACAGCGAAATCTTAGTAATAGGGTCCCGTTTTTACACTTTAGATGATTGTTCTAGGGTTCCGTACCCTAAAACAATCATCATCTGCCCTCCAACATTTTTTTTCGACTGTCCAAAAAAGAGGAGTATGGGTTTTGAAAAAAATATATGGAATGGTGGGAGGTATGCTTTAGCTGCTGCTCTAATTTTGATAAGTGTAAGACGGAGTAAGCACCTAAGTTCCGTTATCAGCGAACTGGTTAGAATCTTATTAGAATCCAATTCTCAAAAGATGTCCCGCAGATGCGGCGCCAAAGTAGCATACTTGATGTGTCGAAAATAGTTCCTTTAATTTTTCATAGGGACTCTTTGATGAAAAAATCTTAATTTACATTTATGCCATTTATAAATAGATTGTTTTCTTTAAATCTGTGTTATACTTTTACCACAAAACTTTAAAAGACCGTCGACGTGAAAGACTATAATAATATACTTAATACAAATTAATAAATACCTAAATTGCCAGTGAGAAAGTTACTGTTGCTCTAGTACTACTCTAGGGGTTTATCACTATTTGTCGTGCCAGTTAAAATTCTGTTTTGTAAAACTGTATCTATGTAGATTTTTAGGTTTTGCTAATTAAAGCTCTTGCTATTTCTTATTATTTAATAATTATAACACTTACTTACATTATTTAATTTTATCACATGATTATTGTTCGTGCACTAGGGTGACTTAAACTAGAATAGGAACACATAAACATCCGAAAAAACAGGCTTGATAAAATTATTTTAGTGTAGGTATACTACCTAATTATGGTTTTCTTTATGACCTAATTACTCTATTGCATAAACGCTGGATCAATAAAATACTACCTAGTTCTGACGTTTGTCAATCAACGTGATACAACCCCCCTTCCATCGTGTACAAAATTCGAATATTTCGCGCGAATTGTTCACATTATTGTTGATTTTTTTAAAAACGGCTTAGCCGATTTTTGTAAAATTTAAATGGGACCACCTCGGGAGTATACCCTTAAGAACTAAAGAAGACATTTTTCGATTCGTTTCACAATTGGCGAAATTATCAATGGACATACAAACACAAAAAAAATATACATAGAGACGAACATAGAACCTCCTACTTTTTGAAACTCGCATAAAAAGGTGTTTTCCCGTTTTTAAGTCCTTTTGGTTTTAAAACACTTTCTAACGATCTATTTTCGAAAACATAAACATTTTTTATGACAAAACTGCTAGGAATCTTTACTAATTTTATAAATTCGAAAGCATTGTACCTTCGTCTGTTATTTGTTACCGTACTTACCGTACCTACTTTGAAGATCGGAGTGTCGTCGGCTACTTTTACTATCCTAAATAAATAAAATGTTTTGGGATGGCACAAAAAGCTAATGAACACGCGGGTGAAAGCTAGTCGTAAAATTGGGTTTCTTTTGTCACTTAAAATTGTTAAAGTTCTCTTTTGTGCATTAAATCTGTTGCACATGTTGACCGTCGACCCAGTGAAAACAAAAGACAATACGAGTAAGTATAAGAACTTTAGGGCTGGAATGTAACTTATGCAACAAAGCATATGTACCTGACTGAGAAGGGTTCTCTCTACAATATTTGTCACATTTTCAGAGATGATATTTGGCATGCTTTATTTTACTAGGATACACTTGTAAAAATGTACGAAAATGTAGAGGCCAAGGGGGGGGTCCGGACCCCTCGGACCCCCCCTCATATACGCCCATGCAGCGAGCTATGTAGAGGGAGGGCTATGTTCGGAGTCTCTCTGCGAGATCGAATCAGGAATGACGAGATCTGTAGAAGAACCAAAGTTAACGACATAGCCCATCGCATTGGCAAGTTAAAGTGATAGTGGGCAGTGCACAATTGCACATAGCTCGGAGGACTGATGACCGTGGGGTCGAAAAGTTATCGAGTGGAGACCACTTACCGGCAAGCACAACGTAGGACGTCCACCTACAAGGTGTACGGATGACCTAATTAAGACAAGATATTAACAAGATCTCACTAGAGTCAAGTGCAAGTCGCTTCCAATCGGTCTTACGGGAGATCCATAGGGGAGGCCTATATGTAGCAGTGAACATCATATTATGGATGATGGATGGATGGATGAATTCACTTTATTCACTCCTAGTTCTGTCTGTTCTGTCTATTCTAGTAAATACGAGTATATATATTTGGTGGTAACTCATAAATTCAAATTCAAAAACATTTATTTCAGATATAAGCAATCCATAACATTATTAAGATTAACATCACAAATTTTAGAACTCCTTAAATTGAGGCTCTTCGGACACTGAGTTAGTAAAATGTGCCTGATATCTTATGTTCACGAAACTACAACAATTTTAACTTTTATAAAGCAATTACTCGAAGCTTTAAAGATTTGTGTAGATTTCGATATAATTATCGTGTAAGTGTAAAATAGTCTTATTAATTTTGACCATGTGTAAATACAAGATAACCATTTTATGGTCACAAAAGTTCTTCTACGTTGTAAACTTAAAGGTCAAATTATTATCAAATATCAATATAATAATGATTATATCGCGAGAGGTCAAGGGTTAGTAAAATAAACTTCAAAGTAGGTACATTCTTACTTTTCGGGGAATTTTTGTGTACTTGAGATAACTGGTTCAATTACCAGTTTGTATATCGAGTGAAAACGTACCTACGCTAAGCGTGAAAGCGATTCGCGATACGTCGATAAACATGTTGATTTTCATAAAGTGTGTGCGATTTAGACGTGAAAATTGTGAACAGCCGTGCTGTTTTCAAATTTAATTTTGTACGGAGTCTTTTATTGTTTAATACATGAAAGAAGATGGGTTGAGCAATATACACAGCTGTTGCCTTTGAAGAAAGTCATGCAGTTTTTTAGAGGAAATCGTACACCATTGAAAAAAAATGTGCAGTTTTCAACTGCCTCGCCTTACAACCTTTGAAGAAATTGTGCAGTTTATCAAGAAAGTCGTGCAGTCTCTAGAGAAATTCGTGCAATTTTTGTCTCCTGAATCGACTGAAATTTTCACCCATTCTTCATAGTTTTCGTTTTTTTTAGTAAACAATCACTTTCAGCAAGCCAAACAGCATATCCGTACACAGCGACCTCTCGTGGGCTTCGTCCATAATAACTGCACAGTACTGGTCCAGGTCTGGCTCCCTCAAACTCTCGCGCATTTTTTAAAATTTGTATAGTTTATCGTCTCTTTGATTATTGGGCGACAATGATAAATAAACACTTCTTACAATAATTTAAGCAAATTGTGCAGTTTTTGTAGCAAGTCGTGCAGTTTTTTAAGAAAGTCTTGCAGTTTTTGAATTAAATCGTGCAGTTTTTGAAGAAAGTAGTGAAGTTTTTGAAGAAATTCTTGCGGTTTAGTTATCTGCTTGTACTGGATGAAATTATCACAAGTTTTCATACTTTTCTGTAAACGACTTACCTCTCTCAGCAACCCAAACAGCATATCCGTAGACAGGGATCTCTCGTGGGCCTCGTCCATGATGACTGCACAGTACTGGTCCAGGTCCGGCTCCCTCAGACCCTCGCGCAGTAGGATTCCGTCCGTCATGTACTTGATCACTGTTTTTGGAGACGTGCAGTCTTCGAAACGGATCGCGTAGCCCACTTCTTCTCCTGAGAAATGTGAATACAAGAATTGTTTTGGTATGTATAGTAGTAACAGTACAGTAGTAGATATGATGACTTATTGTAGCAAAATTTTAAAAATTGTCGCGACCGCATGTTTTGAAATTGCGTCACTGCAACGGAATTAAAGTTAATGTCGCATCTTTCTCACTTCACTAATTTAAAAAAAAATATTGAAAGGAAGGTGCAAATTTGAATTAAGACTGGGCCGGACATGCCTGCTGCATGATATTAGCAGCCTTACCACATAAGATTTAAACACGCTTTAAACACTGTTTAACCTTGCAATTTGTACTGTTAAACATTGTCTAAAGCGTGCGTAAAATTTTGTGGTAAGACGGTAGATCTTTAGACCAAAATACCCCATGGATGCTAGATCGAAAGTAGTTTGCGGCAACAGAGATTTTCCCACCTTTTTAAGAGAATTACGCTGACGACAAAAAAACCATTAGTAGTGGTGTGTATCAAGTTTCGTTGAAAAATGCGACCTGTGGAAGAAAACCAACATCCGGACAGACGAAAGCAAAATCGCCGTGTTAAAAAAGAACTTCGCTACCATCCATCCATCCATCAGCCATAAGAATCACTGCTGGACATAGGCCTCCCCTATGGATCTCCAATAAGACCGGTTGGAAGCGGCTTGCATCCAGCGCGATCCTGCGGTCTTAATGAGGTCGTCCATCCACTTTGTGGGTGGACGGACGTGGTCTCCACTCGAGAACTTTTCGACCCCATCGGTCATCAGTCCTCCGCGCTATGTGCCCTGCCCATTGCCATTTCAACTTGCCAACCCGTTGGGCTATGTCGGTAACTTTGGTTCTTCTAAAGATCTCCTCATTTCTGATTAACTTCGCTACGCTTCGGTCAGAAATTACAATAAAATATTACCTAATTTGACCCCCATCTCGTCGGAGACTCGTTTCGCGACCGACATGGCGGCGACGCGGCGCGGCTGCGTGCACCCGATCATGCCGAGCTTGCTGTAGCCTTCCTCGTGCAAGTATTGCGTCAGCTGGGTGGTCTTACCGCTGCCGGTTTCGCCTGGAAGAAACAATGACGGCATATTGAGTACTGGAAAGTTTGAGGAATATCTTTGTAACTTTTTCGAGAAGTTATACTGAGTGCCGAGCGGGAGTTTTGCAAATCAAATCGAATTACTTTTACGTCGCGTCGACCGAACGCGTCGAGCACACACTCGAGCACATTGACACACACACTAGAATTAGCAAATCACAGATGTTGCCGCGCTTGTGTTCGATCGATTTGGCATTCGTTACATTACAGTAAATAAAACTTACACTCAACTATTCAGTTTTCTTAACGTGACACAAGATGGCGCTGTGTCATTTCCATAGAAATCCCATCTAACGTTAACGCGATCGAGCACGTTTCGAACATAGTCAGAAACTCCCACTCGGCTCTCTGGTCTACTGGTAGAATCACAGTAGATGATTAGACAACACAACTTGCCGTCCGTGATTTTAGCTACAACCTGCAGATAACCCAATCCTGGTCTAATCCAAACCCAATCCAGCTGGCGCAGCTGTTAAGGGAGCTTCAGTCAGGGTTCAGCTATCTGCAGCTTGTAGCTAATAAGCTATGGCAAACCATTTAACTCGCGGAACGCCTGCGGTTAAGAAGGGAGCGAGGGGAGATGTTACAGGGTGGGTGAGAGGGGTGAGACGTGAGCTCTCTGCTCCGCGTACCCCTGTCACCCACCCGGTAACATCTCCCCCGGCTACCTTCTTACCGCGCAGGCGTTTCGCGAGTTAAATGGTTTGTATATAGGTAGTAAAGCTCGCATCAGGGGTGTCGCACGCTAACTGATTACAAACCCACACGTTCGTTCGTGCCAACCCGCACTGGGCCAGCGTGGTGAATATGGCCCAATCACCCTTCGTGGGAACTTAGATCTACGTTTTGCAGTGGACTATAAAAAAGGCAGGTACAGTACAGTACGTTCGGTCGTTACTACGGCGCGCCCCTGCGTCTGTTGTGTACCGAGTTTGTACCAAACTCCGAAGTGCATAAGTATGATTCGCGTTTCGACCGTTTCTGCGATGACGGAAATACTGTATCCCTCCTGTTTTGGTTCTGTAATGAGTCGGCGTGACGTGTAATTCTAAGGTACCGATTATAATCTCTATCAGGATCGGAAACCATAATTACGATTAACGATTGAAATAGGTCAGTCAAATTCTTGTGAATTACGGATTGACTAGATTAACCGTGTAAAAGTTGGCCGCGGCGATAGCCGGTCAGATCAAGATTTAACTTCAAATTCGGCGCATCACCATGTCTTAAGTAGGTAACCGACTTTATGAATCAACTATTTATTGTAATTCCCTTGATCAAGCTACAGAAGGCGCAAATTACAACAAAAAATTCCAGCTAACAACGCGCAGAACGCATATTTTAGGTATCGGGCTTGCGCCTATAGACTGAATCAAACATCTTGGCGTATGTGAAGTTAGCTACAAGCGGCGCGAAACCCAATCCTCGCACAGTTGTTAAGTGAGCTTCAGTCAGGATTGCCGTTTGCGCAGCTTCTAGCTAACATTACAGCCGTCGAGAAGCGCAGCGCGCGTCTTGTGGCTTAATTCAGAGATTTCAAAAAGATTTTCACGTATATGTACCATCAAACTTGATAGCGTCTGTGAAGATAGCTACAAGCTGTGCAAAATTCTCTTCCTCACCCCTGCACGAGTAGTATGGCAAAGGGAGAAAACCATTTTATCCACTTTTAATGTCAGATGTCATTGTCAATCTATACTTTATTTCCTCTTCGAGGGGATATAATGGTGGAAAGACAATTTGTACCTTTGTACCGTGCTGCTGACATATTTTGATATTTTGCTACTGCGCAATAACTCGCCTCGTGTTCACAGTCGCCATTAAGTTCATCGCCCCATACTGTTTTTTCCTAAGGAACTACCGAATTCAAAACGAATTCATTCGTTTACTATAGATGCTACAAACAGATATAGATATAGACAGGTACATGTTACGTTATACACACTTCTCTGTTGGGATTTAAAATTATACTCACCCACTATAATAACCACGCTGTTTTCTCTTATGACTTGCATTAGTTCTTCTCTCACGGCGAAAACTGGTAAGAAGCGACGTTGTTCATATATTGTCATTTTCTTTACGAAATCAGATTTCGATTCTGGCTCCTCTTCTGTAAAATTAATAGAAAAAAATTACTTACATGCAATACTAAAGAGATTTTATTTATTTATTTCAAATCAGTATCAAATAAGAAATTGAAGGTAAATGAATGAAATACATAAATACAAAAGCTTATCATTGGACGGTATGTATAGTAACTAAAACTTTAGCGTCTCCTTACAGCGAATAAAAAAAATAGTGAAATGAAATGTCATCTGTCACTATCACAATATGTCAGTGACAGCTTACAAACGTCAAAATCGCTTATTGTAGTGGTGCCAGCTACGAGAATTTTCCCTCAGGTTTGGGGAATGAAGGAGCATTATTTAAGAATTTAAAGACTAAGAGAAACAAGATCTATAGTGAGAACAGAACGGGCAAGTTCCCTAAAATATTCTGCACAGCGCGGTTAGCGCGTATAGGAATAATTATTTTGGACATCATTTAAAGTCGTGCATACCTAGTTAGTTGTTTTCTCTTACTGGACGAAATCAATTATAATCTATATTAATAATTCCGTGCAGGGGTACGGTAGACTCGATCGAAACCTTACCTGAATGATGAAACATAAAAAAATATTGATTTCGAGTCGACAACATATATCCGGAAAATTCGGATTATCGTCTATTTTAATAAATTATAACCTAACTGACAAGCAAATCGTAGTCGCCATATTGACACCGGATGACACACAGAATTATCTTGAGCAGCAGTGCTGCCAACTTCTTTTGGCAAAAACGCTCTATCAGAACTCGAAACGCGCCAGAAGCGCTAAATGGTACCTACGACGACTGGTACGAAAAAATCGTAAATTCCACCTTAAAACGTAATCCGGAAATTTATAAATAGTATAACGACTTTTTTTTTAAATAAGTTTTTATCGAAACGTGATCAAAAAAATGCCATTGACACGAGATGAATAAAATGAATCGGAAATGGAGTATTGCATCTGTGATGTCGAAGTTAAACAAAATCGTTACTTATTTTTAACCTTAATCATGGCACAGACACTATCAGCGTCAGATTATGGTAATGAAATACTTTTGTTACTACGATACATTTATTAAGAGCGTGTTTTTGTTAATAAAAAAATATAATAGGCGCTAGAACGCGCTTTAGGCCAAAAAAGCGTTATATCTGGCGCCGAAAGCGGCAGCTTATGTTGGCAGCACTGTTGATTTGTTAATCTTCTTCTTTTTTCATATTTTGGCGTCGCATTGTTGTGCATTTGCCAGTGTCAAGTATTAAGTTCTATTAATTTTTAAAAATATTTTATCAAAATAGTCACGTCATAGTCCAATAAAGTCGCCATCAAGGCCAAACATAGTCCAAGTCATACCTCAGTAAAGCAGTGGAGATTTTAATAGAAGCGTCCATGGAGTTTTGCTAACGAAACGGAACAACATGACACGTCATACAATATAGCTTGCCTATGCACGTAAATCAGCTCATAATAAACGAAATACCATAATTTTTCACTAATTATCACTGATAATAACACAAGTTTAACAAAATAATACATTGCGGTGACAAGATTATTCCGCGTTCCCGCAAATGCTATGAGTAAAACAAAACCTTTCCGAACCCAAAGGGTAAAAATGAGATCCTATAACTGAGACTCCGCTGTCCGTCTGTCTTTCTGTCCCGTAATAGCTAGACAGTTGAAATTTTCACAGATCACATATTTCTAAAACTAAAATAAGGGGCCTTGGTTCCCATACAACAAAGGTAGGTAATTTTGGCCGTGTTTTGCTCTATATCAATAACGGAAACCGTTAGTCACTTGAAATATTCACAGAATATTTAGTTGATGCAGTTTAAAATAAAATAAAGAGATATTTAAGGGGAGCTCCCATAAAACAAACGTGACTTTTTACACGATATTAATAACGCTAACAAGCGACTACTTGAATATTAACATTAATAAATAAGAATGTTTAGTAGTATTTTATTCATTTTAGAAACAAATAATTAAAATTAAAATAAATAAGGGGGCTCCCATGCAGTACCTACGAAACACTTCGTGCGTAAGTCCGACACACAATTGGCCAATTATTTATTGTTATAGGATTTACTATTTTGTTTTGTTGTGTTTTTTCATAAATGTGAGCCCTTCCTACGAATTTCAAGTTTCCAACAAAGAAATTATGTTTTTTAGAACAAATTCTCCCGATTTTCTACCGAATTTGAAGTGAATTAATGATCCGAGACGAGACGTAAACTAGGATAGGAGTGTAAGTGTAGGCTTTTAATTTTGTGTAGTGATCAGACTCCACTAGAGGAGCCGAGGATTTGGTGCCTACAAAGACCAAAAATAAAAGTACATAATTTATAGTTTTAGACCAGAAAATCTTCTCATACCGATTTTTGGTTCGAATATGGCGATTTTTTTAGCAGTTCTACCGATTTCGCATTTCGTCGTTCGAGACCAAATAGAAGTACCTATACATTCTCTTTGTGTATAACCATACGTACCAACGTGCTATGGAGAGGGCTATGCTCGGTGTCTCTTTGCGGGTCGAATCAGAAATGAGGAGATCCGTAGAAGAACCAAAGTTACTGACATAGCCCGGATTAGCAAATTAAAGTGGCAGTGGGCAGGGCACATAGTTCGATGAACGGATGGCCGATGGGGCCGTAAAGTTCTCGAATGGAGACCACGGGCCAGCAAGCGCAGCGTAGGACGTCCACCGACTAGGTGGACTGACAATATAATAAAGATCGCAGGAACGCTCTGGATGCAGGCAGCTTCCAATCGGCCTTATTGGAAATCCATGGAAGAGGCCTAGGTATGCCCAGAAGTGGACGTACTACGGCTGATAGATAGATAGATAGATAACCATAGAAAGAATAATACTGGCCATAATCCTTAAAGTTGAAATTGACTTTCTTTTCGTAATTTAAGAATGTACATTTTCAGTAATTATTCATTTAGTTTTGAGTTATTTTAATTTTGAACAATAATTTTTACTTTGGGATATTGTATAACACCCATCATGCCGAAAGTACCTACTTATTTCTTAAAATGAATGTCTTTCATTGGTCTTCCATCATTGTTTTACTTGATGATATCTACACCATTTTGCAGCCGAATCTCCTTGCATTTGGTAAACATTGTCATAATTGTAAAAAAATGATGCAATGGGCTCTTCGTACCTAAAGATGGTGATTGAGTAACAGCAAAATTATTATGAGTGTGTGTATTATGAGTCACATTTCACCCGAGCGAAGCCGGGTTGTCATCTAGTGTAAAATATTGTATTCATTCAATATACAGGGTTATTTCTAATCAATTAGCATGCTTTCAGGGGCTTATTCTGTACATAAAAACTAACAACTTTTGTTCTGCGACTTTTAATAATTCTCAAAAAAAAAAGTTGTTGTTCCATAAAAAATATCGTTTACTCTCGATAAAATGTATGGATCAGCTGAGCCCTTAGTCCAGGTTTTGTGTAGTTTACTTAAACTTTCGCGTTCGCGTGTGGTTCTATACATTTTGGTTAGTTCTTCCTCGTTTCCGCCAGGGGCGCTGTACAGAAATGTATGGAGCCATACGGAAACAGCTGTAGTTTCAATTTACGTGTAAACCTGGACTAACCCCTCTGATTCTTTTCTTGAGTTTTGACAAAAGTCGCAGAACAAAAGTTGTTAGTTTTGATGTAAAGAATAAGCCCCTAAAAGAATGCTAATTGATTGGAAATAACCCTGTGTAGATCAATATTGAATAAATATGACAACATAGTGCTTGGATAAAAGTCTTGCAAGACTATTTCTTAAATTGTTATAATGTGAAAATAATTCAGTCGAGAACGTCAACTTTTTGGTTGGGGAGAACTGAAAGGTAGCTCTAGTAATTAGGAATGTTGACAGACAGAGGTGCACCAAGATAATAATTTTTAAGATTGTGATTGTGTTTTTCAGATTTTAGGGAGAGTATAAAATATTGGGGGAAATTGTAAAGATTTACTAGTAACCCAGGCTTGTTTGCATTTTTATGCTTTAGTTGAATTTTATTATTTTTATTTCACTACAACAATTTTAATTCGTGATTTCGTCAATAAACTACAACATATTATGACTGAAATAGACGCAAATACGCTGCCGGCGTTTAAATACCTCACAGGGGAAACAGAAAACGTTTGTAGGTTATGTTGTAAAGCCACCGAAACTGGAGTCTTTTTGGATGAAAATCGGAATTTAGAATACGATTATTATAGTAATATTGTGACCCTAGAAGAAATGCTAAAGAATCTAGGGGTAAGTTCTGAAAATAATTGATTTTATACCAATAAAACTAGTTATTTTAGGCAACATACTCAAATGAAAACAAAACATTCCCTTACCTTTATTATGGGATATTAAATGGAATGAATAGAATATTGTAAAGTTTAGAATATGATTTAACATTAAGGAATTCAATGCACTAATTTCGTATGCAAAAATAGTGTTAAGTTTACAGCAGCGTTGATGACAATAAAATACATTTGATTGAAAAGTCTTTACCTGATTTTCAATACTTTTAGAAACCTAACTGGTATAATCCAACTGCTTAACTCAGTCCTGTCTCATTCCCCCTTTGTCGTCTATCCCAGCGCCCCTGGACCGTGCAGGCGAGGAAGTTAAGCAGTCGGATTTTAATAATGAATATTTAGTTCATTGATGTAGCAACCTTTTTAATAGTCCACTGCAGGACGTAGGCCTACCCACGAAGGGTGATTGGGCCATATCCACCACGCTGGC
This sequence comes from Hypomecis atomaria, assembly GCA_964007245.1. Classification (NCBI taxonomy): domain Eukaryota; kingdom Metazoa; phylum Arthropoda; class Insecta; order Lepidoptera; family Geometridae; genus Hypomecis; species Hypomecis atomaria. The sequence goes on along the minus strand of OZ023295.1, from coordinate 2,822,508 downwards.
CTAGTGCGGGTTGGTGGATTCACATACGCCATCGAATTTCTTCTACGGACATATGCAGGTTGCCTCACAATGTTTTCCTTCACTGAAAAGCCAGTGGTGTGAAAACCCGTACATAAGTTCCAAAGAAACTCATTGGTACGGGACCGGGATCGAACCCACAACCTCAAGAATGACAGGCCAGTGATACTTCCACTAGACCACCACGGCTTCAGTTCATTGATGCTTACCTTACAATTACTAGAATATTGTTACTTTTGATAATCCTTACATAATTATAAATCTGAAAGTTTGTTGGTTTGTTAATCTTTCACAAAGCAACAGATAGACTTTAAGGCTTGATAGTTCCAGTGTTGGAGAGTAACATATGCTACTTTTTATCCCGGAAAAATAAAAGGTTCCTTATACAAAAATCAAAATATCATGCGGTCAACAGTTAGAAATTTAAAATTAATATGTGGAAACATAAAATGGTCATCTCATTTCTTACAGGTACTCGATGAACCTACTCTACCCCAGATATTGTGTGAAGACTGCGCTGAGACTGTCACAAAAGCTTTCCTGTTCCAAATGCTAGACCAACACTCCCACAATAAATGGCATGAAGCCCTCAAAGTTCTAAATAAGAGTTTAGACATGTGCGACACACTTGGTCCCGTAGTAAAAACAGCATATTTGCTGATGAATAAGGATAACCTCATCCTAACTAGTCGGAAAATTCAAAAAAAGAAAACCAAAGAAGCAGCTTTAGGCAAAATTCAAGATTTGTTGAAATCAAGACAGAACTATAAAAAGGTGAAAAAGAAATACTCAACAATGTGTTCTGAATGTGGACAGACATTTCATTCAATGAGTTATTTAACAAGGCATATGGATATACACATGAATAAAAAATATCCATGCCCACATTGTCATAAAGTATTTCCTAACCTCACAAATTTGCAAACACACAAAGATAGAATGCACAAACCAAAGACAGTTCAATGCCCGAAATGCGCTAAAATGTTTAGTTCGGAGAAAATGTTGAAATATCATGAAGCATCATACCACACAGCAGCTATATGCAAGCAATGTTCAATATCATTCCCTTCAAAGAAAGACTTAAGACAGCACATGAGCAAACATGATGTAAACCGATGTAACCGTTGCTCCAAAGAATTTACTAATAAGCTAGTTTTAAAAACACACATGAAAATTTGTGGCAACGACCAGACAATAAACGTATATTGCGATATTTGTAACAAAGGTTATGTACGAAAAAACAGTTTACGATCTCATCTCATAACCGAGCATGGTTTTGGGCAAACATACTCGTGTAATTGGTGTAGCAAGCAATTTGATGCTGTGAGCAAACTAAATATGCATGTTGTGAAGCATACTAGGGAACGTAACTTTCACTGTGAAATATGTGAAGGACAGTTTGTTACGAAAGCTGCTTTGACGTATCATACACGTATACATACAGGAGAGAAACCTTACCCTTGTGATATGTGTAAAGAAAGCTTTCTATCAGCATCGAGACGTATGGAACATAAACGAAGGAAGCATCTGGGTCCGAGGCAACAATGTACGGTGTGTTCCAGCAAGTTTGTGTCAAAGTTTGAACTGACCAAACATATGGCGCGACATAGCAACCCACAGAGTAGATTGTTTATAGATAATACTATGGTGCATTTATAAGTAAATAAATTTATGAAAATGTTTTGTATTATTTTAGTTTACTCTTTTTGATAAGTAATCAATAATTAATAGCTGTTTATGCCGGGGCCACACATTGGACGATGACTTGAGTCCAAGCTTGGCTATGAATTGAATATTGTTTGGTTGGCGTCCAATATCAGTCCAAGACCAATTGCCAGGGCCACACATTGGACGATGACTTGAGTCCAAGCTTTTCTCTGAATTGCATATTGTTCGGTTGGCGTCCAATATCAGTCCAAGACCAATTTGCACATTTGAGTGTTGGAATCAAGACTACCTATACAATTATTTGTAGCCAACAAAGCCAATAAGTGGCTCCGGTATAATGAAGCACACTACCAAGTAGGATAAGTTTTTTTCAGCATCATCATCATTACTTGCCGTAGTACACCCATTGCTGTACATAGGTCTATCCTGTGGATTTCTAATAAGATAATTGTGTGACATCATGCCCTGCCCTTTGCTGTTTCATGCTAATGCTGGGCTATGTTGGAAACTTTGGTTCTGCTATGAGTCTCCCCATTCTTGATTTGCATTCATAGAGATTACGAGCATATTATTAGTGTAGTAAAAATTTATTTTTGATAGATTTTGTTTGTTAATTAGTTAGCTGCTAACCAAGTATGACAAGTTACTGATCTGACCTTGCGAGAATAAATAAATTGTACTTGTTTAAAGGGGTAAACCTCGGAGGGCATTCGTAAATTAAATTAAGGAGGTAGATGTGATGTCGTAAGAGCTAGAAACACTGGCTGAGGACCACAAAAAGTGAATTTACTCAACCGACAAGAGCCGAGAAAATAAATCATGAATGAATGAATTTATGAAACAATTTCAAAATTAGGTACGATGATTTGTTAAATATAAATACTAATCTTACCTTTGTCCAAATGCTCCGCATACTTGTAAGCAGCTTTAGTTGGTCCATCTTCGACCTCTTCTGTCTCTTTCTGTATTCCCATTATGTTACCTGTAATAAAAAAATGTCATGTAACAAGTCACAGATTTTAAATGATGTAATCATAATACATTTTTATTGACTAAATGATACATATATTCAGTAATTAGGAGTTACAATACAATACAATATTACTTTATTTTCATACAATATATATAGAGCAAACTTAAACTAGAAAAATAAACAATAATTCGGTAGAAAAATGGGCGGCCTTATCGCCTGCAGCGATTTCTTCCAGGCAACCTAAATGGAACAATTTTACAGATAAACTATGTTGCGGTCGGGGCTGCTCAATAGCATAAACTACAAAGACAAGAATACACAGATACAAAATCAAATTATAATAATAATAAATAAATAACTGTATATACTTACCTACATAAAACCATAATAAAATATATACATATGTACCAAATTAACAAGTAGATAAATAATAATTAAAAACAAGAGATTTAAAAATATGTAGTGATTTAGCCTGTTTGATCGTGACAGGCAGCGCATTCCACAGCAAAACGGATTGAACGGTAAAGGAATGATGATAGGATAGATTCGAGTGACCGGAAGTGGGAATTTTAAGTTGGAGAGCACGGGAGGATCGCATCCAAACAAGAAAATTCTCTAATACAGATCTTCCTGGATGGACATGCACTAAGTAAGTTTGTACAGGCCGGGTGGCTAGCTCTGGTGTCAAAGTATTTATGATGCCGCCTGAAGGTCTCGGAAATGTATTCCAAGACTTTCACTAAAATTCAACTCTGTCGGAGTTTTTGTAAGTTTAAATATCTATTTTGACCGAACTATTAGATGGAAAGACAGTTCCAGGTACAAAGGGTAAAACATAAAATGTACCAATTTTAGTTCCCTCCAGTTTCCAGTGTTTCTTCTGCGCCTTCCTTCTTTCCTTCTGTTCTCTGAACGCCTTCACTAGTGCAGAACCTTTGCGGGAATTTATCGCCATGTCTGATGTTGGGTCTTTCACCTGAGAAAAAAAAGTACAAGTACATCTCTAATGCGAATTGCAGAGCAAGTCCTAAGCTAGGCTAGTTTAAGTTAGCACGCATAGCTGACGCAGTTTTCCATAGATCTGTGCAGGAGACTGCAAAATGTGCACAGATGTATGGAAAGCTAAGCCACTAAGCTAAGCTAACTTAGCTCCTGGAATGTAACTCGTTTAATATACAGTCGTTTATTATACAACTAGCGACCCGCCCCGGCTTCGCACATGTGTATTATACATATAAACCTTCCTCTTGAATCACTCTATCTAGTAAAAAAAAACCGCATCAAAATCCGTTGCGTAGTTTTAAAGATATAAGCATACATGGGGACAGACAGCGGGAAGCGACTTTGTTTTAAACTATGTAGTGATAAACGACTGTCTATTGTATAATTCATTGATTTTACCTTAAATACATATTTGTCATCTAACAACAACAGTTGAGTCAATAGATTTCTAATATGAATAATCTCTGTATTATTTTAGGACTTAGGTTTACATATGACTTGCATCCAGCATGATAGGTACTGCCGTTGCCGGTTCCGTACCCAAAGGGAAAAACGGTACCCTATTACTAAGACTTCGATGTCTGTCTGTCACCGGGCTGTATCTCATGAACCATGATAGCTAGGAAGCTGAAATTTTCACAGATGATGTATTTCGGTTACCGCTATAACAACAAATACTAAAAACAAAATAAAATAAATATTTAACGGGGTCTCCCACACAACAAACCTGAATATTTAGACGATTTTCGCTCTATATTAATAATGGTACCGGGTAGATGCTTGAAATTTTCACATAATATTTAGTTTTATATTCCCTTCAATAATAAATAGTAAAATTAAAATAAAATAAATATTTAAGGGGGGCTCTAATACAGTACGGAACCCTCTGTGCGCGAGTCCGACTCGTACTTGGCCGATTATTAATTATTAAAAACTCGCAGCCCGTCCTGCGTTCGCTCGGGTACGAAAAGGCTAAAGAAGACAAATAGTAAGGATCCCTTTATTTTTTTGAAAATATAAGATATAGCCTATGTTCACCAGGAATAGTTTAGCTTTCCAACAGTGAAATAATTTTTCAGATCGGATCATTAGTTTCGGAGCCTATTCGATGCAAGCAAAAAATCGAATCTTTCCTCTTTATAATATTGGTATAGATATCATCAGTCCATGTTTTGATGGATCAGTTATAAGATTTGAAGTTTTTGAATATTGTTTTTTTGACAAAATTTTTGGTCAGCAGCTGATTCTTTCCGCAACTTCAGAGTTGATCCCATAGTAAAAGTTGTTCACGGTTATAGCCCAACTACATCCATGATTATTAACAAAATAATAAATATTAGGGAACATCTTACACACGGTCTCCGACTCCAAACTAAGCAAAGCTTGTGATGTGGCTGCCAGATACTGATAAACTACGTATACATATTTTTAAATACATATTATATAGATAGTAACTAAATAACATCCAGACACAGAGTAAACACCTATGTTCATCACATAAATACTTGCCCTGGGTGGGGATCGAACCCACGCCTCTTTGACCCAGTAGTTAGGGTCACTAACCATTGAGCCACCGAGGCAGTCAAATATTGCAAGTGTTTAACCAGCCAGTCTGTACGGTATCAGCCTTTTTAAAAATCCACTGCAGGACATAGGCATACCCACGAAGGGTGATTAGGCCAATTCCACCACGCTGTCCCAATGCTATAGTGGATTCACAAACGCCATCGAATTTCTTCTAGGGACGTATGCAGGTTGCCTCACGATGTTTTCCTTCACCGAAAAGCCAGTAGTATGAAATTCCGCAAACAAATAATTCTAAAGAACTCATTGGTATGGGCATTGGGACCGTAATTTTAGACGATTGTAAGGCGGGTATCACAACCACTGGACCACCACGGCTTATAAAATTTGATTATTTACATACCATTATATTATTTACATTGTTTTGCTTGCTTAGCGGGTACCCTCCATGTAAATTTAGTGAGAATATTCTTTTTTAGGGTTCCGTAACCAAAGGGAAAAACGGGACCCTATTACTAAGACTTCGATGTCCGTCTGTCACCGGGCTGTATCTCATGAACCATGATAGCTAGGCAGCTGAAATTTTGACAGATGGTGTATTTCGATTGCCGCTATAACAACAAATACTAAAAACAAAATCAAATAAATATTTAAGGGGGGCTCCCATACAACAAACCTGAATTTTTAGACGTTTTTCGCTCTATATTAATAATGGTACCAGGTAGATGCTTGAAATTTTCACAGAATATTTCATTTTATATTCCCTTCAATAATAAATAATAAAATTAAAATAAAATAAATATTTAAGGGGGGCTCCCATACAGTACGGAACCCTCCGTGCGCGAGTCCGACACGTACTTGGCCGATTATTTTTTTGTGTTTTCTTCGCTTACATTAACTTATTTACGAAACTTTTACGGTTAATTTAGTCTAAACGTCACCATTATTTTTAATCACTATTAATACGGAAGGCACTAAATCCCAGGACACAGGAATTTTTCTATAAGGGTTCACCCACAAGTATGTACAGTCCACGGACTCAATGTATGTAGCATAATAAGTTTAACGATTAGTTATATGTATACTATAAAACTGTATAACTGTACCTATTTCTGTACATAGCCTTAAGAAAAGTCAAATAAATAAATTTATTATTATTATTTACATACCGGTATAACAGGCTCGGGTTGCTTAGTGAATACTATCCTCCCGTCGAGGAACGGCGGCACGATGTTGTGAACTAGCAGATGCACTCGATCCAAACTTTCCTGCCAAAAAAATAAGGTTACATTTGTAAAGTAATATTTTTACTAACGTGATATCTATTTAGATAGCTTTTTAATTGAATTAATTAAATACTTCACGGCCTTGGGTCCATTTTTCAACGGAAATTTACTTTTGATCTGCGAAACTGTTTACAAAAGAGGTTATTTTATGCCCTCACCTAAAGTTATTAATCGCTGTTGGTCAAATTAGTTTACGTTTTTTTTTTTAATTTCGTAAAGGTTTGCATGTTTATACGAGCAATCTGTTTCGCTCGTGCTTTCGAACTGTTGAATCTCGGTGGACACTTTACTCTTATGTCGCTTTACTCTTTGCTCTTCTATACCACGTCGGCAACCGCCGACATTTAACATTTCAATTTCGATGACATGCAAACAATATTTTATATACATAACACTTTATTTTTTTGTAATGTAGGTAGATTAGAAAAACAATAGAACTACTGTAAGTAATGACGAGTCCATAATAGAACCATTTATACTCCTTTTCCTCATATGAGAATGTGTAAATGTAATATTATGTCAATAAATGATTTTCTTTCTATCTTTCTTTCTTATACCAACTATACACATACCATATCTGCTTAACATCAGGCAGTGTGTAGTCAAACGCAATACTATAAGAAATAAAAAAACGCAAAAAATTCTCTATTATACGCATGCCTCATTATCTATTATACACATACCTAATTATCAATTATACACATACTTCATTATCTATTATAAAACATAAATCATTATCTATTACATGCATACTTCATTATCTATTATACATTTACCTAACGAACCATTATACACATACTTCATTATCTATTATACACCATACTTTATTAATTATTTATTAGGTAAACAACATACCGCATTAGCTATCTCACACATACCTCATTATTCAGGGTTATTACTAATCAATTAGCATCCTCTTAGGGGCTTATTCTGTACACTATACTTTTGTCAAAACACAAAAAAAAAAAGATTTTCCATAGAAAAATATCGTTCACCCGCGACAAAATGTTTGGAACAGCTGTTTTTTTTGAGTTTTGACAAAAGTTGCAGAACAAAAGTTGTTAGTTTTGGTGTACAGAATAAGCCCCTAAAAGGATGCTAATTGATTAGAAATAACCCTATATTATACACACATACCTCATTATCTGTCATACACATCCCTCATTATTTATCATTCACATACCTCATTACCTATTATACACATACCTCATCCAAGTCGTTGTTAACATTGATAGAATGCACAACACCGCTGGTGAGCATTCTGTTTCGCTCCCACAGCTCGTTGTCCTTGTCTATCTGCTGCCTCTGGGCGGACACCTTCCTGTTCTGTCGCTTTACTATCTGTTCTTCTTTTCTGGCTACGTATTCTTGGCTTGCTCCAGCGAACGGGTCCGATTCGTCTGCTTCGCCTGAAAAAATCAAATGCAATATAGCCATAAAATGTCTGATGACTGGGTAAAAACAGCAATAATATAATTAGTCCCTGAGTTAGATTATCAAAAATATTGGACACTTATTTTTTCTTTTCACGATCAAACAACAAATGAGATAAACCTTGTCAAAGTTTGGGAGTGGGGGTCGTGACGTCACCTCTCTTACAGAAGTCTATACATTTGTATGGCACTTGTGACGTCGTGCGAAACTTTGACGGGCTATATATTCATATATTTTTTTTACTAACCAAAGAAAAAATACTTGTCTAAGATTTTTTGATAGTCTATCTGACGGACTAATTATATTTTTCAGTCACCATGCCAATTGTAGTTAATTCATTCATTTAAAGCGTTTTGAGAACATGTACAGCACTGTTGAGTAAAATTTCCTAGTAAATAGTTTTATGATGTTTGTCACCCAAAACATTTTTCTGTTTAGATTGTGGCGCGCAGTACGTTTTTAGGGTTCCGTACCCAAAGGGAAAAACGGGACCCTATTACTAAGATTTCGATGTCCGTCTGTGTCTGTCACCGGGCTGTATCTCATGAACCATGATAGCTAGGCATCTGAAATTTTCACGGATGATAGCGCACCTAAAGCGCACAGCGCCATCTAGCGGAAAGTGAGGAACTGTCGCGGCCCTCTTGATTTTTTTGCATTTCTGCCACGACCTACTAAAATCGCGATTTTTAGAAATAATGTCTACAGTCGTTATGGACTAGCCTTACTATTTATATATTTGTCTTTCTAGCTATCTATCTGTATATGTTAAAGCGGGATGACAAGATCCCGTCAACTCTTATTAGATTATAAACAAAAGACGACGCGCGTGCCCAGATTCTGGGCGCCTGGCCGCAATGCCACTTTCTAACAAAATTTTCCCGCCCAGATTCTAGTCGCCACCGAAAGGGGTTATAAGGGGTCATCCTTATAAGTTGGTGACAATAACTAGCCATTGAAGCATTTTACCGCTATAGAGAAATTAATCTCACCTTCGCCCATATTGTACCACTCTCTGTCCAGTTTTCTTTCAGCTTCTTCCCAATCTGGATCGTCCACGTCAATGCCTCGGCGTGAGCTGGCAAACCTGAAAACGTGGTAATTAAAATTTAAATCACACAAGTAATAAAGCCGTTTAAAAAAACTTTTGTTTCATTTCAAGTTTTATCTTTCTACTAGACGACCCGCCCCGGCTTCGCACAGGTGTATTATACATATAAACCTTCCTCTTGAATCACTCTATCTATTAAAAGAAACCGCATCAAAATCCGTTGCGTAGTTTTAAAGATATAAGCATACATGAGGACAGACAGCGGGAAGCGACTTTGTTTTATACTGTGTAATGATAAAAAAATGTTACCTAATTGTGAGAAAGTTCAAGTAATTACTTAGTATAGCTCGAATCATATAACTTGGCGACTTTATTTTCGACTGATTTAAGGTCTATTTTTACATTTCAGTTGTATTCATAATATACACTTTATTGTACACCAAAGAAACAATTTCAAACATTGATAGACACATCTAAGAAACACATGAGCAACCATATCGCTCGAAATAGAATGTTTTGATTTATTTTACTATGGATTCCTATTTTATTGCTTATTTAATTGTTAATAAGTGTATATTTGACCACAGACCCCCATAAAGGTAAAGCAATGTGTAAACGGCCCTAAAACGCCACAAATTATATATCTCAGGAAACAAAGAAGCCAGCAGACTGTTCTATTGACATCCTTGGCTTTATCCTCACCAATATTATAAATCCGAAAGTGTATGTATTTATTTTGTTGGTTTTTTCCTCTTTCACGCAGCAACGGAGCAATGGATTGACTTGATTTTTGGCATGGACATAGTTTGAAAGACGGTAAGTGACAGAGGCTACTTATTATTCCAGAAAAATAAAATGTTCCTATGGGATAGCACTAATAAAAAAATATGAGACGTACTTCTAGGGGGTGAACTCATATGGGCGTCCCTTGTAGTCCTTCAAGGGTCTTCCCCCGAGGCTGCGCTCGGTGCGGCTCCTGTCGTCGCGCGGCTGCGGCGTGGGGAAGTCCCAACTTGACTTACAGACGGTTAAACGTGACTCGTCATCTAGATAGACTGTTCCATTCACATAATTCCTGTATGTATCTAATTGATTAAAGCGAAGCAAGTTGTGAGCTTCCACACGATATTGCTTTCGTATGTCCAGATGTTGATTTATGTCAACACGACGCATTTTTCAACGAATCTCGACAAGATGTCCCCTAATATTTATTTATTTATATTTATATATATTCATCACTGTTTAAAAAATACTCACTTATGAGGCGTAGCTCTAGGGGTAAACTCATACGGGCGTCCCTTATAGTCCTTCAAGGGTCTTCCCCCGAGGCTGCGCTCGGTGCGGCTCCTGTCGTCGCGCGGCAGCGGCGTGGGGAAGTCCCAACTTGACTTGCGGACGGTGGAGCGAGGATCATCGTCATCGTCGTCCCAGGCCGTCTTGTCCGTTGGTTTCAGGACATTGAAGCTTGAAAGTAAAAATGAGAAAAGAAATGTAAAAGTACAGGGAGCAACAATATGATTGATAAATTAGTATGCTGAGTGGAAGTCAGATCTACTAACACAGGTCTACAAAATAAATATAGCTTTTGTTGCCCTGGATATTTCTGCGGATTTCTATATTTTCAAGTTCAGAGTTCTCGAATATATTCACGAAAGTTCTGAATTGAGCCAATTAGTTTTATGATATAATAGTTTTTATATTTTTGGCTTTTTTATATGTATTTGTAAAGTTGCACATTCTTAACAGTTTATGATTATGGAATAAAAGGGGCAAAATGGGACCGTCACATATTGGCATATTACTGCTGGTCTTTAAAAAGAGAGTTTCCCCTAAGACAATACAGCAAAGATTGTTGTTAAATATATTTATTGTTAAATTTATTTATTTATTAAAGTATGTTGTTAAATTATTATTCACTTTAATAAAATATTACTTAACACAAGAAATTTGAAAAAAATAATAATAATTATACCTTATTTAAACAAATATAAACCAAGTATTTCATTTTAAGTAAAGCTACCTATAACAGCTTTTTTAAATCTAAGTTCAGACAGAGCAAAAATATCTATATCTATGAAATGTCTATTGTACGAGTCCACCAACCGGTGCAGGGGCGCACGTTTACCAGCGTTGGTTTTTATTCCAGGAGATTCAACACTAAGAAGTGGATAGGTACGTGTGCTCCTACGAGTAACCGTTCTAGAACAAATGTAATACAATTGGTTGGTGAGATCGCAGCAGTCGTATTTATAATTAATTATACCATGTAAGAACATTGCACCGAGCAACAGTCGACGAGAGCCGAGAGACATAATCTTGTATTTTTTGAGTAAAGATTCGTAATCAAGATAAGAATGACAACATCTATAATTTACAGAACGTAAGAACTTATTTTGTACCTTTTCAATCATTTCACTGTATTTGTGATAAAAAGGGTTCCATATTTGGGTGGCATACTCAATACGCGGTCTGACAAGAGACGTATATAAAGTCATATATGTGGAGGGCTTTATGAAGTCCTGAGCGCACCTCATCACATCACATCAATTTTCGCGAAATGTAGGCATAGAGCTACTCGTAACCACTCTTACATCAAGGGCAACAAAACCAGTGTTGACCAGTGTAATTATTCGACATATTCTGTCATAAAGATTTTGTTTCTGTTTGATTTTGTCATCAGCACCAACATCATCATAGCTATCTGGTAAACTAACCAAGCCACTGCACATTCTATTATTTTAAGGAGTTAGGCTGGCTCTGGTAGATACACAAAACACCTCATGATGGACATCAGTGCAGGACTTATCGCTTCGACATTGAATAAGAATAAGCAACAAAAAAGGAAACATTATTTGAAGTGCAATTAATATTTTGAATAATGAAACAGTACTACTCTACTACTCCTATGAGTCTATCTCAGAATAATGACAAGTAATAGAAACCATACTAAAATAGCAAGGGCAATAAAATACATCACTGTGTCCCACTCTAATAATGAAATTTAAAAGGTGATAGAAAAAGATGCACATTTAATCCGGTCAGAATATCTGTGCACCTCGCTGGAATTCGGCGCCACTCCCGCTTCCCCTGTCACCTCTCCGCGCACTCCCCGGTGCGACAGTACGGTTAGCATCTTCGTTGCCGATACACGTCCCGATAATAATTTACGTCCGGACAGTATACTAGACGTCCGGTAATGTATATACATACGTTCCGATAATTCGATATGACGTCACGAAGTCAGGTGCACAGATATTGTGACCGGGTTGAACACTTGAACTTTCGTAATTTGGAAGGCTATCATCAACTAGCATTGTAGTTATCTTGGTTGTCCAAATTCAAAAAGGTAGAAAGTAGGAAGGTAAAATATCAGAGATTTGAACCTTGTGATGGAACTAGAGGGTTAAAATTTCCTAATTAAAGATAAAGAGATTAGATGAGGCAATGTATCATAAATAAATGTGTACCTTGGAGTTTTAGGCTCATCTTTGAACCTTGGCTCGTAATAGCTTCTCCTAGAACTATCTCTATTACTTCTCTCGCTATCTCTGTCTCGTCTCTCACTGTCCCTTTCTCTTCTTTCGCCCCTTTCAGATCCCCTGTCTCTCCTGTCTTTGTCTCTATCCCTGTCTCTGTCTCTCCTGCGGTCATCATATCTCCTGTCCCTGTCTCGGTCGTATCTCTCATGGCGGCGATAGAAACGGTCATCTTCCTCGTCTTTGGAACGATGTTTCTTTTCTTCTTTTGTTGAATGATGTACGCCTTTCTCTTTAGTTTCTTTTTCTTTTCTGTAAGTAAACCGAGTTTAAGGATTATTCTGAGGATAACATTTCATTAAAACTCTTATAAGAATTCATTCTAATCTGGATTTACACACACAATTAACTGAGAGGTTTAACTGGCATTTTAATGACTACAAGAACTAAATTTATGGTAACTGTAAAACCAGATTCGTTTAGTTACGATGACCATTTACAATTTCATGTATGCTTTTATAATGACACATATTTATATGTCACTTACTAGCTCTGCCCTGCAGTGTTACCTGCGTTAGCCCAAGATAAAAAGTAGCTTATGTGTTAATCCAAGGTCTAAGCTACCTTCATACTGAATTTCATCCAAACCAGTTCAGCCGTTTGTGCATGAAAGAGTAACAAACATCCATACATACTCACAAGCAATGTAGCGTGAAAGACATATTTTATCTAATTTAAATACCAGAAGCTATAAAAGTATCTATTTTCATTAAGGAATCAATTCATTACTGCCAAATGTGCATTTGAAATAAATTAGAAATTTTTATTATAGGTATGGTTCACTTTTTTGGCTATAATGGCCTACACATAAAATATATACTGTGGCGGACTTTTTTGAAGGACTATTTTGGATATGTTTATCCATTTCCATCATACATTACATAAGTGTAACTCTAGCAGTTTTGGTAGCGCACACTAGAATAGCTCACAGATGGTAGATATTTTTTTCCTACTTAAGTATATGACACATTTATTGTCATATTTTGGACAATTCACTCAATGAGCGCGATTATGGAGGCGCCATCATAATAAAATTAGCTAAATAGCATAGTTCTGTTTCTTTTTCACTTTAGGCATTCGATAGAGAGAACGCTATTTACGTTGCTATTAAATTTATGCTGGCGCCTCTGAAATCGGGCTCATTATCTTTTTAAATTGTAGCCTATGTGTTATTCTGATGTATAAGCTATTTTATTGTAGTTTCATTAAAATCCATTCAGTAGTTTTTTTGTGAAAAAGTAACCATCCATACTTACAAACTTTCGCATTTATAATATTAGTAGGATTGATGACAATAGGTTAAAAATTAATTAGGTAAAAGCCTTAGTACTACAGGACCTTTCCTTTATTTAGATAGCTATATCCAATGAACTAAAACACGCTTTATCTTTCAAACATAGAGCATAACTACACAGAACTACAACAACTTATGGTGACAATCAAAACAAACTGAAAAACATGTGTTCTTACTTTTGTAGCCGCTCCATCATTCTTTCCCGCGCTTGTTCCGATATCCCTCCAGTGTATGTCGGAGTTTCCTCATTGTGTCTCCTATATTTACGTTCTTTTGAGCCCGAGGAGTCACTAATACTTGAAGATTCAGCATCTTCGTTTGCGTCGTCTTGGAAGGATATAAGCCGATTCTGCTTACGTTTAGCCGCAGCTAGTTTATCTAGACCTAATAAAGAAGGCTTGGCGAACTGAAATTCTTGAGGTTTGTCCTTCTTTTTGATGATTAAGCCACCGGGAGCATCACCAGAAGTTCCCTCCAAACGATGCAAGTTTTCATCGTCTTCAGACATTGTGAGGGCACTAATAAATGAACCAGAGATACAGTATAAGTGGGAATGAGTATTTATGAATGTTTTCAGTTATTTCTTACAGTTTAAATGAGTAAAATAAATTGCAAAATATTGCGACAACTCGTGATAAACGAAAAAGAAAAACATGTCAAACAAACCTTGTAAAGTTGACACTGACGTGACAGTGACAAGCATAGAGGGCTGCCAGTACCTTCGTCCTAACATTCTCATAAACCTCAACAAGGTTTTTCCTATCCTCGAATCCTGAGTTTGGGCAAAAAGTGTTGATGTCAAACATAATCAGTATTTTAAAGGTGACCTAGGTATTATAATATTACCATGACCAAATGCATCAACTCTTTGAAAAATAATGCCGAATGTATTTCAGTGACTTCGAGCTTCCTTCCGCATAATGGTGGTCTTTTTCTACTTCTTCAGGGCCGGGCCGTGAGTTTAGGGGGCGCTGGCCTAATACTATTTAGAGGCCCGTACCGAATTACTCAAAATATAGGATAGCAAGATAGAAAAATACAGTCTAAGAGAGAAACAGCGGAACACGATCGAGATCAAATGTGTAATAGCTACTGAATATTTTAACTGTCAGTTTAAAGAACCAACGCCTGAACGGTAGACTTGAATTAAATTAATTGAATGGGTTTGATGATAAAGCAGAATTTGCAGGCCTGCAAACCCTACAATCTGTTTAATTCAGTAAAATTATAATTCGCATTATCGTTTATTTTTAACTTTGACTTGACTTAAACCACGCGGCCCTGAGCTGAAGCCCAAAAAGCCATATAGTAGATCCGGTCCTGTCCTTCTTCGTTTCGATGATTCAAATATCTGTTTACCAGAGTCCCGTTTGGCTCTGAGAAGAGCAGTTAATGGAGGTGCTGATAAGTGCCGTTGGCTGTGGCTCTGATAAGAGCCTTTGTTGAGGGGCTCTGAGAAGGGCCGTTGTGGTTGCGGCAGTTAAATCAAATCTGCATCACTTTCTGTTAGGCTATATGCAAAAAGAGAACCGTCGTGACGTAACAGTGAACTGACAATAAGATTTTAATCAGCAGCTAAGGTACCGACTGTACTTGGTAGACGCGAATACTGATGAAAACCGAATTGGTATCTGCCAAGTATCAGACACTTTTAGTTGCACTTGCAACGACATAGCAGTGTTGTCAACGTAACAAAATTAGTAAAATGGCAGACGGGCGACCTCACCTACGACGCTTCTCTTTTTGCACAAACTCTAGATGTACTTTTCTTTCCTATTCTCCATAGTTTTGGGGAATTTCTTATTGAATGACAAGCGATTGAAGACCTTAACTATTAATGACATTGGCATTGACAGTGACAAAAATATGTCACTGTAACAATATTTTTTTTTAAATATTGTGCTTCAATTATTCAGCATTATAAAATTCACAAGTAGATCAACTTTTTACCAAAATGTAATTCTATCCATATAGGTATTTCTACCACGTGTCTAAAATGATTACATACATATTTCAACAAAACTTTATGAGTGTGTGGTATGGTTTGTAAGTATATAGGTACCTAAATCACACTATAATGCTCTTAGTGGGCCCTTTATTTATGTACAACCACAGAAGCGGGCCATGTAAATCCTTCACGGTAGTATTTTCAGGAGCGTAGTAATATTTAATGCCTCTTCCCATCCAAGGGCTAATCTCAGCGAATTCACGTGGATGCTGTGAATATTGTAAGATTTCAGAGGCATGGGATGGAATACACTGACCTACAAGATGAATAAGTAGGTACTTAGATAAATTATAGAGTACTGTTTGAAAGGAAATAAGCAGATAAGTATTCTAGGTGCCTAATTTGGATTGTAATAAAATAATCTTAAATAAATAATAATATAATATATAGGTAATATTTACATATTATTAGGTAGGTAAGTACCTAATTAAAAATGAATCCCTATTTCCTTGGTCACAGCATCACGCCTGTCGTACAGGCGTGGACTGGAACGATTTCGATAATTTTATTTTTGTAATGTTTGTTATTGCCAGGAGAAGGTTCTTATGACAAAAAAAAATGCCTGGAACATAATAAAAACATCAATTTAGTTGCCGTAAGTTGGTGGCGCTAAACGCCATGTAATGTAAATTAGAATGGTCCGAATTAGTGAGAGGTTGTGGGTTCAAATCCCGGTTTCACACCAATCAATTTATTGTTCTTTGGAATAATATTTAATTTATGTATTTCTTCACTAGGTAGGTACCTATGTCCGTAGAAGAAAGTCGTATTGTATATGAATCCACCAACCCGCTCTGGGCGAGCGTGCATGTAGCTCTATCGTCCTTCACAGTGAGCCCTCCACTAAGAAAAAGGCCGGTAGGTACAGTACACATACCAAGTGTTTTTAAACCTTAGCGAATGTCAAATAGCGGATGTTATAATTTGTGTATCTATTGGTACCTACCTTCCTTTATTTTATACCTACCTATGTCCGATTGTCCTTGGTCAGGGCACAGGCCATAGCTTTAAAAGGAAATAAACGATTTCAATGCATTTTTTTATTTGAAATTTGATATAAGTATTGTATTACCTAGTAGGTTATGGCTGTATTTAAAATAATCGGCCAAGTACGAGTCGAACTCGCGCACGAAGGGTTCCGTACTGTATGGGAGCCCCCTTAATTTTTTTTAATTACATTTTAATATAAGTAATAATTACTTATTGAAGTAAACATACAGTTAAATATTCTATGAATATTTCAAGCATTTACCTATCACCATTATTGATATCGATCGAAAAACGGCTAAAAAATCAGGTTTGTTGTATGGGAGCCCCCACATTTATCTTTTTCTGTTTTTAGTATTTGTTGTTATAGCGGCAACGGAAATACATCATTTGTGAAAATTTCAACGTTCTAGCTATGACCGTTTATGAGATAAAGCCTGGTGACAGACAGACATACGGACAGACGGACAGCGGAGTCTTAGTAATAGGGTCCCGTTTTTACCCTTTGGGTACGGAACCCTAAAAAGCTTGTGGTCAGTGTTAAAAAAAAATAAAACTGCGACCATGACTTTTACAAAAATAGCGATTCAAAAAAGAAATTTCAATTGAGGCATGATAAAAATAGTACAGTTCTATTATAGCTGCCTACTAGTAGGTATAATTATAGATAGAGTTCTATCTATAATTATAGAATAGTTTGTGAGCAACTGTACAGCGAGTACGACGTGTGCCATTTTTAAAAAAAAGTTCCGCGCGCATTCTTTTTCCGCCTTCTTCAAGATTAGTGCTGTGCTACGTTTGTCTAGCTCTCGCTAAATGGTTTGATATCGATAATCTAAACGATTTAGGTAATTCGAATGTAACGGATTTTTTTTCCTTTGTTGTACTAAAATGTGTTTGATCATAAAATTATTTGATTAAGTGACTCGTGTGTGTTTGTTGGTGAATTGGAATTACAGTTTACCATGGCCGAAATTGAAGTCCATCGTGAAAAAGACAACATGGAAGTGGAAGGTATGTTATTATTACGACTGGACACGACTTGAATAATTGAATATTCATTCATTCATTCATGTAAAATAGGTAGTAGCTATTTACCTACTTACTCTAATGTTATCATTAATCAATCTATAGAGGGTTAAAACACTTACAAGTTAGATAGGTACCTACTTACCAAAGAGTACTTTATAAATGCAGGAACTTGGTACTTAGTACGTTTACTTAGGCTCTATAGGTATTGGGTATTTCTAGGTGATGGACGTACTTGCCTACTCTAGGTTATACTCATCATTATGACTACCATTTACTATGGCACCATCGTGCATCGGTACCAACCGTAAGCGCGAGAAAAAATCAGCTGTTTCATACATTTTGTTTAGACTCGGTGAGCATTTTTTATGAAAAAGCTGCTATTTTTTCACTATCTCGGGATTGGTCCCAAAGTAAAAGTTGTGTAATTGATTATAATAAAGTAATTTATTATTATATCTACCTATTTGTTTTAAAAAATAATTCAAAATGCATTATTTAAGTACATACTTACCTACTTATGTATTTCGGTCAACGGACAACATCCATACAACAATGAGAGAGAGAAAGGTCATACATATTAGTTTCCTTTTTGTGGAACATAGATACACAATATCTTTGTTTTGAAGAAATAGGTATTTAGTGTATTTCCGCTCTGTTGTGTTGTAGTCAAATAAGTTTAAGGGCACTATTCAATAAATTAATTACTTAAATATATATCTTTAGCAAAACTAGTAAATAGGTAATAATGTACTTAACATGAATTAATAAAAAAAGGATTAAAATACGTAATTATAAAATTTATAAAAAAAAAGAAATTAGATAACAAAACTAATTAATAAACACTCCTATTTACACTGCACTCTATTAGAAATAAATTGTAATTACTCTGTTAAAATCTGAACAAACAAATATAACAAAAATTTGTAAAAAATATTATGACAAAATAATGAAAACACTTAATTAATAAATAACACTTTTATTCTCACTGCTCTACACTATTTCGACACGTGTTTCGCCTCTCAACGAGGCATCTTCAGGATGTGTTGACTTAAAATACGTAATTATAAAATAAAAGATATTGTAATATAAAATTTTACAAAATAGATAACAAAATTAATTAATAAACACTCCTATTTACACTGCGCTCTATTAGAAATATATTGTAATGAACCCGTTAAAAACAGAACAAACAAATACATCAAACATGTATTTGTTCATTCCGCGCGTTAGAACCAAGCGTTTCGAGTCCTCAGTCCTCATACGAACAGCCAGAATGTGGAACGCTTTGCCTGGGTCTGTCTTCCCGCTAAAGTACGACGTGGGTGTCTTCAAATCCCGAGTAAATAGGTATCTTCTAGGTAAGCGTGCTACATCCTAGACCGCATATCATCTCAACATCAGGCAGTAGGTAGTCAAACGCAAACCTATATAGAATAAAAAAAAAAAAACATTTGAAAAAATAATATGACAAAATAATGAAAACACTTCAGTAATAAATAACACCCTTATTCTCACTGCTCTACACTCAATTCGACACATGTTTCGCCTCTCAACGAGGCCTCTTCAGGACGTGTTGACTCTTCGAGGTCGCTCGTAATGCGATCCGATTTTTGTCTAAATAATTGTAATAAATAAGTTTCGTATTCTGTACCTATTGTACCTAAATATAAAACTAAAAGATCTTTGTTTTCACAATTTCTACGAATAAATATTTTGACTTTGACACATTACTTTAAAATCACCAAAATGCAAACTTATTATTTCAATCAAAAATATCGTGGGAATCGGCGTAGTTGTTGAAAATCGAAGTCGATGAAAGCTTTTAAACCTATCAACGCATATCGATTGTTCTTGGCACAAATCGCATGAAGCTGTCGATACATATCAGTTGATCGATTTATATCGATCGTTTCCAGATATTATTCATGGATGCAATTCCGGTATCAAAACAAAAAAAATATAGTAAAGTTTATGTTTGGATAAATAGATAGGTAAATGGGTAGACATGCAAGAAAATTATGTACTTATAACTAGCTGACCCGGTGAACTTCACTAACAACCACGATTCATTTCACGATAAATACAGGGTTATTTATTATCAAAACTAACAGCGTTTGTTCAGCGACTTTTGTCAAAACTCAAAAAAAAATCAGCTGTTCCATACATTTTGTCGAGAGTGAACGATATTTTTCTATGGAACAACAACTTTTTTTTGAGAATTAATAAAAGTCGTAGAACAAAACTTGTTAGTTTTGAAGTACAGAATAAGCCCCTAAAAGGATGCTAATTGATTAGAAATAACCCTGTATAAGAAGATGAAGTGGCAAAACTAGAGGCGATCTCTTCCTGCATAAGAAGGGATGTAGGTACAATTATCGATGTAGGCCTCAGAAGAATTACTTTACTTCTTATTCTATACTAGACGACCCGCCCCGGCTTCGCACAGGTGTATTATACATATAAACCTTCCTCTTGAATCACTCTATCCATTAAAAAAAACCGCATCAAAATCCGTTGCGTAGTTTTAAAGATTTAAGCATACAGACAAACAAACAGACAAAAATAGCGACTTTATTTTATACTAGCAGCGCCCCGCGGTTTTACCCGCGTTGTGCCCGTTCCCGTAGGAATTTCGGGATTTTTTATACATATAAACCTTCCTCTTGAATCACTCTATTCATTAAAAAAAACCGCATCAAAATCGTAGTTTTAAAGATTTAAGCATACAGACAAACAAACAAACAAACAAACAAACGAAAATAGCGACTTTATTTTATACTATGTAAGGACTATGTAAGGAAGGTAGGCATAGGAGAATACAGTGTTATCTGCTTAGCCTGTATTAAGTCAAAAGATGGCGATTAAGACCATCGTTATGAACTTTTACTAGGTATGGATCAACCCAAAATTCGAGAGAAAAAAAACAGCTGTTCCATACAAAACTGCAACTTGGAATCAACAAAAAAACATATTTTTTTCGAATTTCGTTTTGGCTCCATACTCGTAGTAAAAGTTGTTTATAATGATGGTCTGAATCACCTTCTTTCGGCTTAGTACAGCAGTTCTGGATAACCCTGTATTTAAAATGTAGTCATCATTATCATCTCAGCTGTAGGATGTCCACTGCGAGATATGGATTCCCTTGTAGATCCTTCTTCATCTGCCGTATTACGTCCACTGTTGTACATAGGCCTCCCCTATGGATTCCCAATACGACTGGTTGGAAGCGGCTTGCATCCAGCGTGATCCTGCGGTCTTGATTGCATCATCTGTCCAACTCGTAGGTGGACGTCCTATGCTGCGCTTGCTGGTACGCGGTCTTCACTCGAGAACTTTTCGACCCCACCGGTCATCAGCCCTCCGACCTATGTGCCCTGCCCACTGCCATTTCAACTTGCCAATCAGCTGGGCTATATTAGTAACTTTGGTTCTTCTACGGATCTCCTTATTCCTGATTCGATCTCGCAGAGAAATTACGATCATAGACCTCTCCATAGCTCGTGGGACTTGGAGTTTATTAATAAAGCCCACATCTCTGTGCCATCCATAAGTCATCACTAGCACCACACACTGGTCGAAAACTTTCGACTTGAGGCACTGAGGTAGGTAGGACGAGAAGACGTCACTCAATTTTCCGAACGCTGCCCAGCCGAGTTGGATTCGGCGATTGATTACTTTCTTGAAGTTGGACCTTAACTGGACTAGGTAGTTGTCCTAGGTAGACGTACGAGTCAACGACTTCAAGAACCGACTGAACAGAGATTGGGGAGGGTACAACATGGGAATTACACATAGATCCTTACTTCGTTACTAATATTATAAATTCTAAAGTGTATTTGTTGGTTTGCTCCTCTTTCACGCAGCAACGGAGCAACGGATTGACTTGATTTTGGCATGGACATAGTTTGAAAGACGGAAAGTGATTTACTTGGGTATTGCGGCGTTTCGCCCGCAAGCGGTCGCAACGCGGGGCGAATCGCCCAAGACTCTTTTTAAGGTTTTCGCCCCGCATTGTTTGGAGCGGGGCGAAAAGTGGCATTCAAAAAGAGTTTTATCCCGAAAAAATAAAAAGGTTCCTGTAGCACAAAATATCACGCGGGCGAACCCGCGGCAAAAGCTATTTTCTAATAAAACCTGTTGGAAGCGGTTTACATCCAGTGTGCTACTAAACTGCGGTCTCGACTCTGAAAATGAACTCTGTGAACTGGAATGATCTTTCTAGCTTTTCTAGAATAGACTCTCAGACCAAATATCTGAGAATAGACTATTTATCATTTATTATTTTACAGGTATAAAACGTTTCACGGAATTTTCGCCTACGCATGGTTTCTCTGTAGGAGCCCAGACCTTTCTTAATCTGTACCTAGAGAACAACACCTACCTACTGAATATTTAATTTTTTCTAGGTTTTTAGAAAGACATCTAAAAAACGCTCACAAGGTTTTCATTGTATTTCAATAAGAGGTCTTTAATAGTTAATAGCTTAGTTACTGTTTCATCGATATTTATATTCATCTATTGTCTTTTATAAGAGGTATAAGTATCTATTGTCGGTACGTACCAAAGTGTATCATGTATCAAATAACACCATAAACGTCATATATAAGAATTTATACTACACCTGCTCGGAAAGTACCTTGATACTTTTTCAAATTTACGGTAGAAAGTACGTCATTGCATATCGAACGAATATGCGGGGAGAAAACGCATCTGAGAGAGAGAGAAAAGTGTATGAAAATCCATTTCTTACGTGGTTTTTCTTTTTTAATTTTGGGTAAGACTATGCGCTGGTAACCTAAATATCAAAAGCCAAAAAGTTTTTACAGTGAGTTTTTATCTCCAAGTTCGCAAAATTACACTGGCCACTAGCTGTGTGTTGGATGGTGTCAAACAATTTGAAAAAAGAACATGTGAAAATTGCAGACGCCATTGGCGCCATTTTCAAGTGTTACATTAAGCTTCACTAACTGCAACAATTTTTTCAATATAAATTTCAATTAGTAAAGATTTAGTTTTTTATTTTCCTCGTCGGTGTAGTATAAAGCACTATGTATCACTCGAGAGAAAGTGCGATTCCCGATCTCGGGTGTTTTAAAGCCCTCGCCTACGGCTCGGGCTTCAAACGACACCCTCGACGGTAATCGGTCACTTTCTCCTCTCGGTGAACAATGTACTTTTTCGTGCTTGCTACTACTCTTGTACATGAAAATTTTTCGCGCTCGCTGCGCTCGAGCATCTTTTGATCTTGTCTATTTTGAAGTTACTAACAATGTCGCATATTTTTTACACTCACTGCGCTCGCGTATATTAACAATAATATAGTTTGCTATGCTGCTACCTTTTTAAATTATTGTAAAACCTGACAAATTTTGCTCGCGTTTTGTACACTCGTGCATTTTAGCAGAGTGCTCTGTTTTGCTCTATATTTATTTTGAAGTTACTGAAAAAAGAACATATTTTTGCGATTGCTACGCTCGCGCTTATAGCATTACAGTGGTCTCCTTTGTGTATTCTTCTTATTCTTGTTTTGAATAAATATTTAGTGTATTTCCGCTCTGTCGTAGTCATATAAGTTAAGGGTACTATTCAAAATCCAAATTAAATCACAAACAAAATTAGTAATTAATCATCAAACTGTATCATGGTTCGACTATGGTTAGGTCAGGTTAGAAAAAATTTTTAATTAATCCGTTTAAAATAATAAAAAATAATTAAACCTGTAACAAAAATAGTGATTAGTAATCTATTTAAAAAAATGTAGTAAACCTGAAAATAATATTTAATTAATATGTTATAATTTATTTATAAAAAATGGTATAAAATAATTGAAAAAATACTTAGTCAATAAATAGCACCCCTATTCTTACTGTACTCTATTCGACACGTGTTTCGCCTCTAAACGAGGCATCTTCAGGACGTGTTGATTCTTCGAGCTCACTCGCAAGAAACGTGAGTGAGCTCGAAGAGTAAAATGGTATCAATCAATCAATCAATAATATTTCATTTCGTATACTTAAATTAATTTAGTCCTTATTCTGAGGTATACAATATGTAGGTACCTAATGAGAGCTACGGTACGAAACTACAAAGAAAACCTACACCCACCTTTTGCAGAATCCTACGTATCATATAGCTTTATAAGGGTTTAAAAGATGGGTGACCATGGGTGGCATTTACAACTGAGCGCTACCGTGGCTCGGATGACACGTTAAATTGTAGGCCCCGGTTGTTTAACCGTTTAGCCATGTCAGAGGCCTTCAGGCGACTTCAAAACTATGACACTAGGGCTAGCGGCCTATACGAACTTACTTAGGGTTTGAACGCTTCAAAGTAAGTAACTCATAAGGTTCTTTTTTATCGAAATTCAAATGAAAATTATCAGAAACGTTTAGATTTCATTTTCGTTCACCAAAAAGTTCACAGAGAATAAAAGGTCAGTGACGTTGTTTACAACAAACCGAAATTACATTCAGTAAAATTGCATTTTTTTCTTGTTAAGAACGGCGTGAAATTATGTTCTCGTGACAAATTACTATCAAAACAAGATATTTCAGATGAGCGAGATTTTTCTTTGAAAAAGATGACAGGTTAATATTCCCTCCCCCATTCCCAAGAGAGAATTGATACCTACTCTAAATATTTTTTAGAACATTTTGTATGAATTTAAATAAAATATGAAGAGATCTAAAGATTCTGAAGAAAGATCTAACTCTGCGTGGTTTATCTTCGAACCTTCGAGCAAATATCTACAGAGCCACAGTCCCTAAGTGAAAGTAGTAAAAAAAGTCCCAGCGCCGTCATACATACCGACTTAGATATTGCTTGTGAACGAGCACTTTGGCATCGCGCGGCGTTTTAGTCGGCTTGCAATCGCCTTACGACTAGTTACGACTTACTAAAAAAACCTGCTCAATACTTAGCTTGGGCAGGGTATTGGCTCGGACACTTTTTTGCACGATTGTGATTCTATAGATATTTGCTCCTACCTAGGAGACGTTTGAAGTGTGTCCACCATCTTTGTGAAATCAAATTTGACATTTGATCAGCAGTTAAAGTGTCATTTGTGTCTAGATTACATAGTATTCTTATTCTTATTCGATGTGGGGGCGATAAGTCCTGCACTGACGTCCCGCATGGGGTGTTTTGTGCATTTCCCCCTCCAGCGTCTACCCGAGCCAGCCTAGCTCCTTAAAGTAACGGAGCGTGGCTCTGGGCCGCTGGCATAACTGCTCCAGTAGCTTAGATGGTGAATAAGATGATGGCGATGTGGATGACAAAGCTAATGATAATGCCAATGCAGAAGCGTCATGCAACCCGTTAGCTATTCTAGTGTCTTCTGTGGCTTTGCAATGCCACAGAACATGCTCTACAGTTTCGTTTTCTTCCAAACAGCCACGACAAAGTGGGCTGTCAGTGGCTCCCAGTTTATACAGATGACTATTTAAGTTGCAGTGACCAGTTATGAGGCCTACCATAAGTCGGAGATCTTGTCGCTGCAACTTCAATAGGTCGTTCGTAATGTTTTTATTCAGGGTTGGAAAAGCAGCCTTAGAATGCTTGCAATCCTCCCTTTTGTTCCACATATTCTGTTGTTCTTTTTCAGTGTGACGGCGCAACAATTCACGCACTTCCACTGCTGTCGGCTTACAGTGTATTGTTGCCCCGTCCCTAACCTGTTTTCTCGTACCCTCTTTGGCAAGGGTATCGGCTATGTTGTTGCCCGTACATGAACCGTGACTCTTTGTCCAACGCACGATGATTCTATGCTTACGTGATAGAGTTTGGAGTGTTGTATGACACTCAGCAATGACTCTAGACCTTGTTACAGGTCTTCTGAGTGCGTAGATAGTAGCAGCACTGTCAACCGTGAACACGATGACTTCTTTGGCCTCTCTGTTTCCAGTAGCTGTCAGAAGCTCATTTAAAGGTTCAAGTGCTTTTGCGGCTAGTAACAGGCCCAGGGCCTCCGCTTGCAAAATTGTTGTAGTTTTACTCACGGCCAAGGACTCTCTGAGCCCAAGCTCCGGCGAGTAGTAACCGCAGCCTGTTCCTTCCTTGTTTTTTGCACCATCCGTGTACACATTCCAAGATGGCAATACATCGTTTGATACATCGTTCTCTATGATCAACTCATACTTTTTGCTGTCGAGATGAGTTTTAGCTATTCTATCCGTACCACGGCTTGCTTCGGGAATTATTGCTGTCGCCCGATCTATTATTCTGCAGTGGTTTGTCGTGGCACCCGTACTTTTCCACTGATTAGTGGATTTAATCCGTAGGGCAGAAGCCATCGCCTCCTGCTGTATATGCAGGTGCAGTGGTGTGAGCCCTAAGATGACTTCGAGAGCAGCTGAGGGTGTCTTTTTCATACATCCGCTGATTAGAGAGCACGCAAGTCTTTGCGTTTGTTGTAGTTTAGTTATAGCGGTCGCTAGACTCGTACGTGTCCACCACACGACACAGCCGTATGTGAGAACTGGACGCACTATGACTGTATAGAGCCAGTGACAGAGCTTTGGCTTAAGACCCCAGTCTTTTCCCACCGCCCTGGTGCACTGCCACAGAATATTTGTCGCCTTCGTGGTGACATATTCAAGTTGCTTTCCCCACAAAAGTTTGCTGTCTAGCCAGATGCCTAGATATTTAACTTCCTTGCTTAGTGATAACTTAGTACCAAACAGCGAAGGAGTTTTTAAGTCTGTTTTCTTGGTTTTTCGTGTGAATAACACTAACTCGGTTTTTTGTGGATTCACAGAAAGTCCATGGCGTTCACACCATTTTTCAACGATCTTGAGCGCCTTTTGCATCTTCTCACACAGAGTCGACTCGAATAGTCCGGACACCATGATCACCAGGTCGTCAGCATATGCCACAGTGACAATGCCTTCTTTGTTAAGGAGTGCGACGAGTTCGTCCACCACTACTACCCATAGTAAAGGTGACATAACTCCTCCTTGTGGGCAGCCTTTTGTGACTCGACAGCGCGTCGCGCCTGCCGTTTCAATGTTGGCTGTTCTGCCAGCGAGCATTGTGGTTATCCAACCATTTACTCTACTGTCTACTCCGTGTTTTTTCAATCCATCTTCAATACTAGGGAAAGTTGTCCTATCAAAAGCCCCCTCAATATCAATGAAAGTGGCCAAACAGGACTGTTTGCTTTCCAGTGCAGATTCAATTTTGTAGACTACTTGGTGGAGAGCAGTCTCCGTTGATTTGCCCGATTGGTAGGCATGTTGATTATTGTGGACTGGATTTTCCGTTAGGGGTCCACCTCTTATGTGCTTATCGCAGAGTCTTTCCAGCGTTTTCAATAGAAAAGAGCTGAGGCTTATTGGTCTAAACGACTTTGGATTTGTGTAATCGGTCTTTCCTGGCTTTGGTAGAAATACCACTTTCACTTCTCTCCAGGCTTTAGGTACATATCTCCACGCCATACACGATCTAAATATGGCGATAAGATGTGTTTTTATTAGTTTTAGGCCCCATTGAAGGAGAGCCGGAAATATTTCATCCAGTCCGGGTGCCTTGTGTGGTTGGAAAGTACTAATTGCCCATAGAAGAGTCTCTTCTGTGACAATAGAATCTGCAAACTCCCAGTCTTCCTTACCAGGTTTATGTGGTATATGTGGTTCCCATCCATCTGTGTCGTTCAGTTGACAATCTGGAAAGTGTGTTTGTAGAAGCAATTCAAATTGCTCCTGTTCTGAGGCTGTGTAAGTACCGTCAGCTTTCTTCAGAGTGCCTAACTTTATTTGAGAGTCACCGGATATAATTTTTCTGAGTCGTGCAGTTTCACTCTCCGATTGGATAGAGTTACTATACTTTTTCCAAGAGTTTTTCTGGCTCTTTTTGACCTCCACCTTGAATCGGTGGCGCATCTTTCTGTACTCTTGCCAGTCCACCGGTGCATCAGTGTTCATAGCTCTGTTGAAAAGGTGTCTGACCTTCTTCCTGAGCTTGGTCAGATTACATAGTAGTTTCTATAGATTTTCGACGCCATGTTTGTGGAATCATGCATCACAACTTTTTTACTTTATGTCACTTCTACTGTTTTTCCTTATTCTGAGTGTTAGCTACAGCTACAAGCTGCGCACACCCCCACTCCTCACGCAACTGACTTGACGAATTTTCTACTCCACTACTCGCTTCGTGTTGACAGACGCCATAAAGTTTGATTCGGCCATTAGGCAAGATGATGGTCAAATTCGGACATTATAGGCAATGAAAAAAATATTCCTCTTAGAACAAATCTAAGGTGACCATTACAGTAAAGAGATCTGGCAAAGTCAGCCCAGACTTTGTACAGTACGTAAAAGCGTTAAAATATAGTAAACAAACTAGGCAAGATGATGGTCAAATTCGGACATTATAGGCAATGAAAAAAATATTCCTCTTAGAACAAATCTAAGATGACCACCACAGTAAAGAGATCTGGCAAAGTCAGCCCAGACTTTGTACAGTACGTAAAAGCGTTAAAATATAGTAAACAAACTAGGCAAGATGATGGTCAAATTCGGACATTATAGGCAATGAAAAAAATATTCCTCTTAGAACAAATCTAAGATGACCACCACAGTAAAGAGATCTGGCAAAGTCAGCCCAGACTTTGTACAGTACGTAAAAGCGTTAAAATATAGTAAACAAACTAGGCAAGATGATGGTCAAATTCGGACATTATAGGCAATGAAAAAAATATTCCTCTTAGAACAAATCTAAGATGACCACCACAGTAAAGAGATCTGGCAAAGTCAGCCCAGACTTTGTACAGTACGTAAAAGCGTTAAAATATAGTAAACAAACTAGGCAAGATGATGGTCAAATTCGGACATTATAGGCAATGAAAAAAATATTCCTCTTAGAACAAATCTAAGATGACCACCACAGTAAAGAGATCTGGCAAAGTCAGCCCAGACTTTGTACAGTACGTAAAAGCGTTAAAATATAGTAAACAAACTAGGCAAGATGATGGTCAAATTCGGACATTATAGGCAATGAAAAAAATATTCCTCTTAGAACAAATCTAAGATGACCACCACAGTAAAGAGATCTGGCAAAGTCAGCCCAGACT
This sequence comes from Hypomecis atomaria, assembly GCA_964007245.1. NCBI lineage: Eukaryota > Metazoa > Arthropoda > Insecta > Lepidoptera > Geometridae > Hypomecis > Hypomecis atomaria. Next base: position 2,793,627 of record OZ023295.1, on the reverse strand, counting down.
TTGTACAGTACGTAAAAGCGAAATATAGTAAACAAATTCGCAGATAAAAACAACGGTATTTAATGCTTAATTATTTTTTAATATTCTTTGATTTTTGTTCCTAGCCGCCATCATACTGCCTTATTTTATAAGCAATGTCTTAATAAGAAGAACATGACAATTTAAAATTACTTGTTTAGGAAAATCATTTTTTACAACAAATAAATACTGTACAAGGTAATGGCCTAAGCTCTATCTCGAGTCTCTTCGAATGTTGTAGGTATATTCTTGTAGCTTACATTTTAGAATTTTCTACAGAACACTTGGCCCCCGTGTTAGATCTCAATTCTTTTGGTGGCGACACTTTGGCTCCCATTTCACATTTATGTTTTTGATGAGATATCATAACTTTTTGTTCAGAAATAATTATTAGTTACATCATGATTATCATAGTATACTTATCTCTGAAAAAGTTATTTAGTATTCATTATATTACTATCACAAATGGCATGGTTCGTCTATCGAAAATCTCAGTGCCTCTCGACGCTACCGCCATTTATTGGAGTATTGGTTAGGTAAATTGTACAATTACTTTGTTAATAGTACTAAGTATCAATAATTTTCAGTTTTTAGATTTTTTCCTTTGTATATGCCCGATAGTCTACCTTGGTGCCAAATATCAAGATTCTAAGTCATCTGGAAGTGGGTTAGGTTTTTGATCTATAAGTCAGTGAGTGAATCAGTCAATGAAACACGAGTTTTTAAACGTTAATATATCATTAACTGACTGAGACATTTCTTGATAAGCTAAAAGACTTTAGTAAATGTGCCAAATTTCATGTATGTAGGCTAAATAGTTTTTGAGTTGTGAGGGGGTCAAAAGTAGCTCCAAATGGTTCGTGTAATATTACACACGGCCGCTGCGTCGCCAGTTTTCTGTAGAACACTTTGGCTGGACACGCTGCCGCGTGTCTAGATATATTTTGCATTATATCCTTTCAGAGTCATCCAGATTTAAGATTCTATATTATTATAGGGGAAGAGACGTGGTGTGATGTGAAGAACGACCTTCCCCATCTGATAACCGGATGAGACATGCTTTCTATGAAATGTTATTTACATAAAAATAGCCCTATGATAGCTTGCCTATCGAAAAGTGTTCATGACTATATTAAATTAGATTAATTTTTTGGAAATATTTTTTTTACCTTCACTCTTCTGGTAGCCGGTATTTTTTATTCCAACTTAGCTTTGCTGACTTAATTTTGTTCATACCACCTGGAATTTGTACATAGTTGCTACTATGTACAAATATGTCAATATAATTAGGAAAACGATCTTATAACCAGTAAAAATTGGAATCATAAGAAAGATTATTTAATAACATAATTAATCATATAGGCTTCAAAAATCGTTCATTACATATTTTAAATACAAAAAATAGCCATGATCACTTTTCGATGGGTAAGCTATCATAGGCGTGTTTATAAAGAAATAATAATTTATAAAAATCGCGTCTCATCTGGTTATCGTGTGGGTGAAGGTCGATCTTCAGCGGCTCTTTGGCCATTACAAGATATCATCAAAGTGACGACCGCCAGTTGTGCCACGCAGGGTTTTTAACTTGTAGAGGCACTGTCCAACATTATGGGTGGCACTCACTCGTTACGAATTAGCGAGGCGCTTAACATCAACATAAACTGTATGTTAAATAAATACAAAATAAATTAGCTCCATAACATCTGTTAATTTTATTACGAGTCTTCAAACTCTCTCTCAGGTACTCAACCGAGATAAACTACATCGTTCCAACATCAATCGAATTCCGAGGCAATCTAGTAAATTCAACCAAACTAGATATAGAGATGCTTACGATTTGGTCTGTATTAGAATACAGATAGATATAGACATGTCTGGTTAGGCCGGGGCACACGATGCGTTGCGGTGTGTCAAGGAAAAAAATTGAGAGTTCGTTTTAGTGTATTTTTTCTGAAGGGTCTAGTGGAATTAGTTTTGTGAGTATTCTTCGTCGTTAAATGGCTCGAGACACAAATCCAATATTTTTATTTAAAAAAAACATGTGCTAGTTTTTTTTGGTAAAAGCTATTATCTTAAAGAAAAGCTACGACTGCGCATCATTACATGAAAGTACTCTCTAAATGTTAGATCTAACGCTGGTAACGCTGGGTGCTTACAAGTGACCATAGTGTTCACTTGAATTGGATTACAAGCATCACGGGCTCTCCTATCATAATTCAAATGTCTGTGCGTATACGATTTGTGCTATTGTAGGCAACCTAAGAAAGTACTGGACTGTAATCCTATTAACATTATAAACGCGAAAGTTTGTATGTATGGAAGTTTGTTCCTCTTTCACGCAAAATACTACTGAACGGATTGAGTTGAAACTTTGCAATAGTAATGCTTATACATCAGAATAACACAAAGGCTATAATTTATAAAGATATTGCTTGAAACGAAGGTCGCCGGGTCAGCTAGTAATTGATATTTTCATATTTCAAATATTGTAGCGCTCGTAGCGTAGTTTGCCTTAGTGTTTGTCAGCGATCACCGATATTAAGCAACGTTTCGCGCGGTCAGTATTTGGATGGGTGACCGCGGATGGCATTTTCCAACTAAGCGCTACCGTGGCTTGGATGCCACGTTAAATTGTAGGTCCCAGTTGTCTAACCGTTTCGCCTTGTCAGAGGCTTTCAGGCGGCCTAAAAACTCTGACACCAGGGCTAGCCACTCGGTCTATACTAAATTACTTACGTATTACTAATATTTTAGCCGCAACGCTGTGCCACACTTCTGCAACACATCATGTGATCTGGCCTTTACGTAATTCTCTGTCAACAGGCTTTGATGTTAGGACCCGTGTTTACGAATACCCAGCTTCAAAGATTTGGTAAACTCAGGTGGCGACCAGGCAGTAAAAGGATTTAGATTGAGTTTACTTCCAATTTCGCGTACCGTGCCTACTGTATCGGCCTTTTTAATAGTTCACTGCTGAATACATTGCTACCCACGAAGATAAGATACGGCTTTGCGTAGCCTTAATTTTAGAACCTTTTTAATAAGAAATATTGTGTTCTTAGTGAATGTGTTGTACGTTGTACTTAAGAACCTCTAAATAGTCCACTGCTGCAACCTGGGATTACGCAGACGGTCGTCAAATAATTGATTCGTCAAATTCTTTACTCGTCATCAAATCTATATTTGCCAAATTCCAGACACATCAAATCCTTAATTTTTCAAATAAGAGACTGACCAAAACCTATGTTTGTCAATTACTTAATTCGTCAAATTCTAAATTTAACAATACTTTAATCGTCTAATGAGGCCAACCAGTTGGGCTAGCGGCTGGCAGGTTGCCTTACATTTTTTTCCTTCACCGAAAACCCAGTGGTGTGTAAATTAGTACAGAACGTTAGTACCCCTAAGCCCAGCTTCAAAGGTTTGATAAACTCAGGTGGCGAGCAGGCAGTAATATGATTTAGATGGAGTTTACTTTCAATTTAGCGTAACATCATTACTAATTTTGAGATCTCATGTAGAGCTAAACTTCTAACTTTACACGCCCTAACTCTACACTAACTTCACAAATTCTACGCCTTAGTCAATATATGGCTGTTTGTTTCGCTATCTAATAACATACACAAAAAATCGATGAACATACACAAAAAAAAACATCCAGACGAACATGAAACCTTCTCCTTTTTGGAAGTCGGTTAAAATTTGGCGTATGGTGAACTTTTATTACACACATTACTTCTCTGTTAAAAATAGTTCTTGTAGTAACGAAACGTCTAAAAATTATAATTATAATTAAAAATTAATCATAAAACAACTAAAAATTATCCTATTATCGAAATATTATACATTAGACGATTTTTTAACGATAATCTATAAAACGTAATAATAAATCGTTCCAATACAAATAATAAAATTGCCATACCCTTATAGGGTCATATGTATAACTACACAAAACATGTTAACTAAGAACTGCATGTAAATTTCATATATTATGTTGAAATAAATGATTTGAATTTGAAACGACCAAGCTACGTATTTCGACTCGGGTATAATATTCGTGTAGGACTTGTAGAGTTACGGCGTGTAGAGTTAGAAGCTTGGCTTTACATGAGACCTGATAACTTTTTGAATGATAGTGTGAGCTGTAGTCTCGTCTTGGCAACATTTTATATGAAAACGTTTTTGGTGGGATGGAATTTACCTCCAATTCGGCGTAACATTATTAGTGAATTTAATAGTGCTGACCCATCGACCTTGACTTTAAGGGACTTTGTACTTTGCTCCCTTTTATGTTTGCGATCGAATTAGACTCAGAAGTTAAGCTAATAAATACATTAGTTTTATTGAATTAGGAGATAGTATTGAAATAGCTAATAGATACAAGCACTTACCAATTTAATTTTTGATTAAAATGTAAAAGTTGCTGCGCATTGAAACATTAAAAAATATATTAAATCTGCATAATAATGACAGGATATTCTGACTGACCATTTTTATTAGGAGAAGACTTTCAAATCTTGCAGAAAACACACTTCAATTTATAGTAAATATCTGATAATATCTGTTCTAAAATACCAAATATATGAAATGTAAGTTTTACCTTCTTTGATAAGTATAATAATCGGCCAAGTGCGAGTCGGACTCGCGCACGAAGCGTTCCGTACCGTGACCCCTCTTCATATATTTTATTTAGTTATTTATTTTTGAACGGAATATGCTTACAAATTGATATTCTTTTAATATTTCAAGCATCCCGGTTCATGAGATTACAGCCTGGTGATAGACAGGCGGACAGACGGACGGCGAAGTCTTAGTAATAGGGTCCCGTTTTTACCCTTTGGGTACCCTTAAAAATGATTGAAATGATACCTAAACAAGATTAAAGACAGATTTTAAGATTAAATTCAATTTTAGAAAGGAATGAAACATGTTTATTTTTGGTTTATTTAAGCTAACTTATGTTAAAAAACAGTTGTAATATTTGTAGCTTCCACCGTAACAAAATTGGTTACAGTAGTATACAATTCCAAATTTGAACCAATCGCCAGCTGATTTGCAAACGAAAAAACGGCCTTTTGCCTAACTACCAATCAGAAAACATCATTTTCCCCTTGATCTAAGAAATAAAGGGTTATTTTCATGCTACAAAAAATGTACGTTTGAAATAAAAGTCACACTCTCCGTTGAATTATATTTCCGCTACTACGAGTACTTACAAAATAATATTACACTATTATATTCTTCAGCGACAATGGGCGTGTAGCCAAAAATACATTAATTGAATAATTTTGATATCTACAAAACAAAATAAACCCTATCCTACTGATTATAAGTTTACTTTTTAGTACATACAACTACTGTGACTTAATCTAGTCGTAATTAACATGCCAAAATTAATGGCAAATAGGTGCGATGCTATTAGCGGTCACGCAAAACAAGTAAATCATATGGATTCGTATTTTGATTGCTTTAGTCATAGTGTGGCCAGATGTCGCGACATTAATTTCTAAATTCTGCGTTAACTACGCTTAGTTATATAGGAATCATGTTCATGAACAACTTGGGTATTAACACCGTAGAATATCACTATGCCCCACCAAGTGGTAGGGCATTGTCAGATGCTTCAGTTATTGGCGTGGAATCCTCGTATGTCAATGTTCCACGGATATTTTAGACTGGCGCTTACTAGAAAACATTGTGACGTTACCCTTTTCTTTCTCAGGCCTTCCAAAGGTATACTCTTTCCAATAAAAAATAATTATCAAAATCGGGCTTATCTGTCAAAAGTTATGCGTAATCTATAAATCAATATCAATATATATATATATATATATATAATGAATCGTGGTTGTGATATCAATATATATATACATATATATATATATATAATGAATCGTGGTTGTTAGTATCGCTAAAACTTGAGAACGGCTGAACCGATTTGGCTAATTTTGATCTTGTAATATTTGTAGAAGTTATGGGAAGGTTTAAACGGGTAATTTGTAAAAGTTGCGAGAAAAATAATAAAAACCTTAATTTAATTTTCTAATACAAAATGTTCCTGCATGTGATAGTTCACATTGACAGTTGACAGATGGTGAAATGAAGTTCACCGGGTCAGCTAGTCATACATAAAAAAAACTTACGCATTGACTTGAGCTTTTCCGTTTCGTCGATTGACTGATTCAATTTTAACTTCTAATTAGTCAAGTCCACTCAATTGTATTTCTACGTAAAATATGCTGCTCCCTAGGTCTGAAAAAAAATGCCATATCGATGGTCTGCGTAGATATCAAACTAACTTCATAATTTAAAGCCTACATCATGATGTTATTAAAGTGTATTTAATGTTCATTGATCGGATGATATCGCTAACTAATGGACATCTATTTCTGAAATGAACGCGGTATATTTTTGCAGTTTTATAACGTCTCAATTTAAACGACCCTGAATTTTTTTCGTTTCAAATAAATAATGTGTCGAAATTTACATCGGTTGTAGCATTGAGAGATTAAATAGTGTTGTAGCTAATGATAATATTATTTTACTAATGTTAAGTACTGGTGGTAACAGTTTGCATTAGGAATTACTGTGTTTTGGTTTATACAGCGTGGTCCATCCACCCATCCATCATCCGCAAGACGTCCACTGCTGGACATAGGCTGGCCCTATTGGTAATCCATAGGGGATTACCAATAATTATGGCCGGTTGGAAGCGTTTTACCTAGTTTGATGTGTCTGCAGTTGATTTTGTTGCAGATTTGTGTAACACTAAACACAAACCCATACAGAACACTGCAACAAAATTTTACTAACTTGTTTAGGTTTTATTATACCTACTATGTATTCAATCATTATTTGTCCTCAACGCTATGAGAAATTTTGACGCATTGGACCTATAGATATCTAGTTTTGCTATTTATAATCTCGAGTCGTCTCGAAGGAACTCCAGCGTCGATAGGCACCACATCCTGCCAGTGTACCTACGGATAGCTGCGAGAGCAATAAATCGTAAATTTCATGGAAGATTTCCGCTGCGACTTGTTGATATGCCATTCTGACATGATATTGGTGATGATACGAGTACTCTTAAGGCTATTTAACACCAGAAATTAGATCTGCAGAAGCTTAGGGTAGTGATCATGATATCCAACAATGTAACGTGATTTTATCGGGTGCTGCTTGCGGGTCGCCGGTTTGCTCGCGGCATTTACGCAATGCACTGAAACTACTAACTTAGACTAAGATTTAAACTAACCCATCTCTATTGTACAGTCGTATTCTTTCAATTGTAACTTGTTAACAAGACAGACCCTGGAGTCTGTGGATCATTAATTTAAATTTTAAAAAAAAAAAAACGTGATTTTAATAGAGAAAACTTTTTTAGCGGCTTTGTGCACTTTTTAGGATGGTTAGAAAATGATAAACTCGCGTCCGTACACGTAAATGATCGAAAATTCGTTAGATCGGAGGTAGAGTAGACCGCCGGCGCGGCGTAATATCCCCCTCTCTTACTGCCGCGCGGGGAAAATGTATGCCTGCTGTTTCGTTTAAGCGGCGCAGGGCGCTTGCGCGAGTGTGCGTGTGTGATATTGTGTATTTCACCACATAAATGATAGTACTTTTAAACTGAAAAATAAAACAATTCGTGCGAAATTATTCCCTAACCATTCCAAAATATTCAAAAATGCACAACGTTAATGTTCAAGTTTTCACTTCTACCGGCATTCTCGGAGTGCAACCCGTTGTTTTTTCTTTGAATAAGTGGCAACGAACGACGAGGCAGACGAACTATACCTTCGCCTTATGTTAAACATTACGCATACCCATGACTAGTCCATAGTTAAGAATTTAGGACTGTTAATCTATATCAGTCCAAATTCCCACGAAAACGTTAAATCTTGTTCTATTGGTGGTTTTTCCCTCCCACGTAGCTCATCTACACGTTTTATCTATATCTTAGTCAGAAGTTCACATCGGACTATTAGAAAAGCCGGCTGTTCAAAATCACAACCTAGTAACTCAATTATTATAAAAATCGGTATTTTTAGGTTTTATGACTTAAGCACTAGATTTATACGCAAGTGCTGCATAAATCAGCCATTCTCCTGCAAATTTTTAAATTATAAATTTGTAAGTCGAGGTAATTTTAAATAAACGTACTGTTTCTCAAAAGATCAAATTCAAAACATAGTAAATCAAAGAACATTTTTAAAAACCTAGTAAGACACACACACTTACTATACTTCCGCCAAATTCGATGTGAAATGTTTACCAACAAAGCGTTGCCTAGCAACCACTGACAGCCGGGGTAGAGAACTTTTTTTTCTAATATAGGTTTTAAACTTGTTCATATCTCATATTCTGTTTGTCCCATTCATACTTAATCGTTTGAGTGAATTTAGTAAGTCAAGTAGAAGATGTACTATCCACTTTATTAAAATAGGAATAATGACAAAATGTACCTGATTATATTAGGTATGACGCATATTTTGGTCCAAGGCCCGTAACTCTAACTGTCATAGTTCGTTTAGGGCAAACGATCAAAGTGGATAACCTGTTTTTTTGGGGTCCTGATCAATTTAATAATCTTGGGTTACTATGTTTGGATTTTTAACAGCCGGGCTGGTAGGTACAGTACAGTACAGACAGAAGTTTAAAAGTAGGAAATTAAAGTAGTAAAAGTAGGAAGTAGGAAATTATAAAAACAATTGATTGGATTTTTTATTGACAATCTACCTTTGATTGTACATCTGTCACATAATCAGAGCAATCTACCTATAAATATTTTTTTGCACGTAGTTTGACAGGATTTTATAAAAATATTCAATGGGTTGTTATTTATTTAACAGGTACCTACTATCAGTTTGACCTTTAAAATTTATAAATAAAGCAGTATAAGTTCACATTTATCATCCCCAGTCAGTTGGAAAGTAGGTGGAATCCTCTGCGGGCTGAACGTGGGGGTGTGTGGGTTTGTATGAGTCTGGATCCACAAAAAATTCAAATATTTTCTTAAATTCTATCATTGTGATATTTTACCTTAGCGACACTTTTAGTCCCAAACCGACAGTTTATTTTAAAATCAGCCAAGTTGGTTTAAATTACCTAGGTACTACAAAATATATGTAATATATTAATTATTTTTCGCTAGAAAATGGCATATAACCGACTTCCACCGTATATAGAATTCGAATAGATCGTGTTCGCACTCATATGTGTCAGTGTCAACCATGTTGTATTTTTTAGGGTTCCGTACCCAAAAGGTAAAAGGGACCCTATTACTAAGACTCCGCTGTCCTTCTGTCTCCAGGCATGAACCGTTATAGCTAGAAAGCTGAAATTTTCACAGATGATGTATTTTTGTTGCCGCTATAACAACAAATACTAAAAACAGAATAAAATTAATAATTAAGGGAGGCTCTCATACAACAAACCTGTTTTTTTAGCCGTTTTTCGCTCTATATTAATAATGGTAACAGGTAGATGCTTGAAATTTTTGCATAATATTTAGTTGTATATTCACTTCAATAATAAATAATAAAATTAAAATAAAGTAAATATTTAAATATATTTGTTTATCCATACAGTACGATACCCTCCGTGCGCGAGTCCGAGTCGTACTTGGCCGATTATTTTTACAAAACAAATCACTGAATTATCCACGGAGCACTGAACATCTACGATACTAATTTGGACTCTCGCATCAATTTTTATTATATTTATTTAAAAAAAATAAACATTAAATGTGTGATCATCAGTTATTATTATCCTAACCCAGACAAATCATCCCTTTTCTGTCTGTTACTTGGCAAAATTTGACATAATCAAGAGCAAACGGTGATCGTGAAATCGCTCGACATTTTTCTGAAACAGACTGGCGTATGTTACTAGAATAACATTTTGTCGGTGACACCTGGCAACCCGCCAGCTGCAGATACTCTCGAATATGTGATAACGGTGGTAAAGAAACGTCGCTTGCAAGGACGGAACCAGGGTTTTTACAGACTTCCAAAAAGAAGGAGGTACTATGTTCGTCTGTAGGTTTTTTTTGTGTATGTTCATCGATATTTTCGCCAAATGAGAAGGTACCGATTTAAAAAACCTTTTTTAGTTCGAAAGAGTATATGGGGTTATTTCTAATCAATTAGCATCCTTATAGGGGCTTATTCTGTACATCAAAACTAACAACTTTTGTTCTGCAACTGTCATCAAAACTTAAAAAAAAAATCAGTTGTTCCATACATTTTATCGCGGGTGAACGATATTTTTCTATGAAAAAACATTTTTTTTTGAGTTTTGACAAAAGTCGCAGAACAAAAGTTGTTAGTTTTGATGTACAGAATAAGCCCTTAAGAGGATGCTAATTGATTAGAAATATCCCTGTAAATATTTCCGAGGTGATCTCATTAAAATTTTATCGAAACAGCCAATTTCGATTGGTATTTTTGATAAATCAGAAAAAAATATACACGGAGGTCACATCGATTCGTGCAAATTATTCGAATTCTGTTCACGGTGGAAGTTGGTGTTGTGATTTTTTACGAAAAATATTTTTTATTAAATTATTGCTAATTGTTTTGGACGTGTGGTCTTTCTTAACGGATTGATTTGCTACCTATTTCCTTAACAAGAGATCCCGGAGCAGTCAAGACAGCATAAAGGCACGCCTCTATGGGGGTACAATTTTACATAAATCAGCTGCACCCCGATCAGCGTAATCCATGTCAAGTTTTTTTGTATATTTTCACAGTTTTCAGTTTAGACCTCCAAATCTACAGTTTTTTTGCCTTCTAGGTACTTCATTTTTCTTCATAACTTATATGAAGCCAATATTAATTATTTGATTCGGCCTGAACGTAGTTTCACATTGGTCAACAGTTTTCTGTCGAGAGTCATCAAGAATCAGAAATATTTCTGATAACACAGTAAATAAATTTAATTTCCAAACATGAATAAATCTATGCATACCAAAAGGATGGCAAATAAATCAGTCTTCACTATTTCTCATCAAAACCTCACCAAATTAGCCACACACTACAGACTCTGATACCAAAAGAATATTAATGCATCAATTAATACAAATCACCTACCACCGATATTTTTCTATTAGGTACCTACAATACAACGTTATCAGCAAAAACGAGACTCGCGGCTAAAAAGTGAGACTAATCTTGACGGACCGGCTATGCGCTTGTGGCGACGTTTGTTTGTTTACCCTTTCACAATAGATGAACGGTTTAAATTTGTGTTTCAGTACCTACTGGAAAACAGTGGGCCCCAAACTAGGCTAAGCCTGTATCATGGGTCCCCAAAAGATTTACTAATATAATTTCACAATCACGCTGAGGTGTACGCATGTTAACTTTGAAAACGATTAAACATAAAGACAAAGATAACATAGCTTCGAGAGCAACGAAGCTTCTAAAACAGACATACGAGTAAGCTACCAATTAGATCAAGCTAGGCGTTTGTCTCGTTTTTAATACTCAAACGTACACAAAACCAGCTTGGAAAAAATTCCACCCAAGTCCACCGGTGACACCTGGCAGCTCGCCAAGCACGGATGCTCTCCATTAATAGCGTTTTATGATATCGATGGTGAAAGAAACTGCTTATAGATCGGTCTGGACGTCTGGAGAAGTAGCCGTAAGGAGCGCTTGATGCTAGACAGACCCGTTCGACAAATATGTACTAAAATTCCAATGAAACGTCAAAATTGCTGCATCAACCGTAAAGTTCGGTATTTGCCCGGTAGTAAATAAGATGGTTGTTACATTTTTGAAGATAAACGAGTAAAGGTGGGCATACACGATGCGATGATTTGATCCTTCATGCCAACTGGGAGCTCATTCAGTTAATTCAAAGGTAGGAATTGATAGTTAACGATTTGTACTACTACCTGAAACTGGGGGCACAGAACGCGATGATCGCATCAATTCATCAGATCATTTTAGTGGAGGCCAAATATAGGTAGTTAACTTTAGCTGGTTAGTAGTTATTGAGGACCTTTGAATTAATTGAATGAGCTCCCAGGTGGAATGAAGCGATTTGATCAAATCATCGCATCGTGTATGCTCACCTTTAGTATATCGTATTTTGTACATAGGTTCGTTCGCTTTTGACCATAAATTGCCTGACATGACATTTTTTGTAAGTAAGCACCTGTCTTGTGAGTTCCTGCTTTTAATAATTCTGTGTTTTTTGAAACGGTTTTAAAAGTCACATTTCAAAGGCAGTTCAGATACCTACTTCAAGTCATCTTTCATCAAATATTTTGTCACCTTCGATAGAATCATCAATTTGATCGACTTAACAAGTCATCAACAATTTAATAACATCACTCAACATTTTAGTATTTAATCTTATATCTTCTTTTCTTCTATCTATCTATCTTCTTCTTCTTCTCTATTATATAAAAATGAATCGTGGTTGTTAGTCTCGCTAAAACTCGAGAACGGCTGGACCGATTGGGCTAAGTTTAGTCTTGAAATATCCGTGGAAGCTAAGGGAAGATTTAAACGGTGAGAAAATATAAAAATATAGTGAGCAAAATAATAAAGACATTCATTTAATTTTCCCATACAAAATGTTCCTGCATGTAAAAGTTGTCATTGACAGTTGACAGATGGTAAAATGAAGTTCACCGGGTCAGCTAGTATGGTATAATTTTATTAACCTTAAATAACATTCAATGAATATTCTAAGCTACCTAATATAAACATATGCACAAAATATAAAACCTACCCATACACAAGATAAAAATTAATAGCGTTAAAAAATTGAATTTATCGCTTTTAGTACCTATTTTTATCTTCTGCTCATAAGCGAGTCGGAAGTAGCTCTCTTCTATAAAGTTTCTATTATGATCGGGGACATCAGAAAAAAAATGCCAAGTCGACGGGGACATCGTATCGTATCTCCCAGACTCCACCAAAGCGAGTAAGAGAGGTTTTTCAAACAATCAATAGGATGTCAGAAGTGTTCGACTAGTGTGTGTTGCCAGTGATGACTTATGGCACTGAAACGTGGTCTCTAACTATGGGCCTTATTAATAAGCTCCAAGTAGTAGCTATGGAGAGGGCTATGCTGCGAGATCGAATCAGGAATGAGGAGATAGGTAGAAGAACCAAAGTTACCGACCCTTTCGGCCGCGTTTGTAAGCGGATTGGCAAGTTGAAGTGGCAATGGGCAGGGCACATAGCGCGGAGGACTGATGACCGATAGGGTCGAAAAGATCTCGAGTGGAGACCACGCACCGGCAACCGCAGCGTAGGAAGTCCACTCACAAGGTGGACGGATGACCTCATTAAGACCGCAGTATCGCGCTGATTGCAAGCCGCTACCAACCGATCTTATAAGAGATCTATAGGGGAGGCCTATGTCCAGCAGTGGACGTATTATGGCTGATGGATGGATGGATGGAATAGGATGGCAAAGTGCACTGCGGTGCGAACCGGCCAAAACGCGCGTTATTTACACATTTTCGTTCAGATTTTATTCAGCACAGCTCATCTCCACTTTTGTCTTAGAGATAGTTACTAACAGTATGTCCTAGCTGGATATATATGTATGCATGTTCCTCTATTTCTATAGAGGATATAGATAGTGTAAAAGTAATGTTGAGTCATTCGAAACAAAATTAGGTTGCAGTTGAATCTATAAACAGAATATAACCGAGTGAAATATTACAAGCGGCTGACCATTATAAACAAGATGAAATATTAGTTTCCAGGCAAGTAACCGAAAATTAAAAATAAATTCTACATTGTAGCCAAGACAGCGCGCGGGTCTAAATCATGGAAACAAGAAAAATAGAGGAACTGCCATAAAGTTGAAAATTTGAAATCATGTTTACCATAAAATGGCGAAGAAAATGCATGGAAACAGCACTGTAATCAACGACATAATTTGACATGACAAGTGACATTTAAACATTGGATCAAATGTCACGTTGACGTGTTTGCAATAGAGCGGACAAATGTCAAATCAAGTCAAATGGCTTCAAAGCGGAGCTTCCTGATCGAGCGTTGGCGAAGATCTCCGTTTTAGACACGGCAATTTTACTTCCGTCGGTCCAGATGTTGGTTTTAGTCCACAGGTCGCATTTATCAAAAGATCTCGACAAAATTTGGTACACAGGTATTTATATTAGCAGAGATTTTGTGTCGATTTTTTATTTCCCTCAAAGTAGGGGAAATTTGCAGTTGCACTGTATGACAGCCGATTTTTATAGTATTTGGCAAGAGTGGAGTTTGAACCAAATCGGTCAAGTGCGAGTCGTGATATAGGCTTATGAAGATTTATTTAAAGAGATGTGCCGCAAGAAAGACAAGTGAGGCCAGATTTGAGTTTGAGTTTGAGTGTTGCGTTGCGCCGCCATAGTTCGACTGACGAGCCAAGGCGTAGTTTCGTTGTACATGTTTGTATGTGTAATTGTGTCTGTACACGGCGTGGCGTAGTTTTGCCGGCCTCATTTGTTTATTTCTCAACATTGTCTTGATTTTTTTATTTGGTCTGAGACCGCAATGTCTATTGTTCGAAGAACTAGGTACTCGTTTTATGAGACAAATTACTAAATACCGGATCTCCATTTATTTATTTTTTATAGGGCAAAAGTGCCTTTAGTAACTACAACAAAACTACACTAAGAACTATTACATCAAAAGCATGGGATCATCCTCAGACCTTTGAAGGTCTAAAGATAATCCAAATGCTCAAGCCCACTGCCAGTTGGCAGCGTGCCCAGCATGCTGGCTGCATTGCCACGCTGAATGGCATGAATGAATTTATTTATTGTATCTATGGTCTTAATATCCTAATCTGAAATGATTAATTTTTAGAAAAAATATTGCCTAAGAAATCGCCTTCGAAAAGTTTCATAATAAGTATAAACAAATTTTTAGAGTTATTTAGGCAGAAGGTACTAGAGATATTTTAATAAGAGCTTTTTAATAAATAAGGCCGGAGCAAAGAATTTTTATGACAAGTATTCTTAAATTAATTCAGTACAAAGCACGATACTTAAGTCAGTCTTCTCACTCAATCAGATTTTTGTTCTTGGCCCATAAAGTAGAAAGTTAAGTAGTGGTGGATAATCCTCTTTCTTAGATAGGCGCATGTTCAGCAATGGATTATTAAAAGCTAGAATACAGTGTAGTTAAGAAAATTTTACGTAAACATAAAAATTAAGGATAAATTGGCTTTAATAAAACACACTGAATGACAATGCTTGTAAAGCTATTATGCTACGACTATGCTACGAGTTTACTGCCAGCAAGCTGGCAGTATACTCGTACTGGCAGTGAACTTGCGCATTTGGATTTTGTCTTTACATTCTGTGGTCATTGGATGATCTAATTGTTTTTTTATGTAGAAAAAGCTGTGGATTTATTTTATTTCATTGTATCTACATGTCCTACATAGGACATTTGTATGTATTACAAAAGATTTATTTACTTCAAGCTTCAAGAATCTGGCACCAATTAAACCTGAAACTCATTAGCTGCTAATTTCGGACTTTGTTTGCGACACCACGAACGTCATTTCCCGTCTATGATTTCAGAATTCTGAGAGTTTACTAACAATAACTTTGGTCACTTTTAATTTGCCGGTTTTTGAAATTAGCGACGGTAAGCTGATCGTAACGTAGATGCACCGGTTGTGGCCACTGACCCGGTTTTGATCATTTAAAGTCAAAATTATTGCATAAATATATTATAAACTATGTAACACCATAAATATTGTTTGTAGGAATGTCCTAGTTTGAAAATTTATTTCAATATATTATTTTAACATCATCAACACAATCATTAAAATTCGATGTAGCCAAAACCGACTAAGATAGCCACAACCGGTACATCTATATTGATATCTGATGAAGTCTTTAAATATTAGTAAGTAGGTGTAAAATGAAGTCCTTATCCGGGTTATCCGCGTTTAATCTGTTTGTTCGCTCAGTGTTTTTAAATTAGACAATATGTTTTCACTAAGTTTTCACTACACAGTGAATTTTCACGAAGTTTTCACTAGTACTTTTTAGGGATTTTTTCACGAAAGTCTCGGTATACCACTGAGTCGTCCGAACCGAGACAAAACATAATCCGTCTTACCAAAAAAGTTTTACACATGCTTTACACAAATTGTACAGTTAAACAGTGTTTAAAGAGTGTTCAAATCTTTTGTGGTAAGGCGGACTATGTCCATATGAGTATTGTGCGGAGCCCGGATAGATTACCTATATTAACTATTTTTGATTGATAAATGTCTTCCATTACAATAAAATTGCATGTAAGATTAATGTATATAGGGTATATAATATCTGTGGAGGTGTATTTTTAGACTACACAAGTGAAAAGGTTAAATTAAACAAAAGCGACAAGCTGTATGAAAAAAATATGGTTATAGTTAGCCTTTCATTTTTATGTCGTTATTCTAACTGAACAGAATGTAATATATAATAGTCAATAGTTGTGTATTGATTGGTTCAGATGTACAATACGAGTAGATACATGTTATTTTGTACCTAACTGCTAAATATATTATTGCGATTGTATTGAAAGGCAATAAATATCCATGTACTTAGGTGTAGTTGAACAATTATTGATGCGAAGGTGGTTCTTGCTGAATTCTAGATCGTAAATCACATTAGTGTAAGGCTTCGAAGTTTAACACAAGTTTCCAATAAGATTCCTAATAATGATAAACAGTAGAGAGTAATATGGCCTGGCTCACAATTGGGTGTAGAAAATTGAATAATGCTTGTTACAGTATCGCAGTTAGGCTGTGGATGTGGGAAGTTGTGAGGTCAGATGATTTAACAATTCGCCTTTAGGGTAGATGCACCGGTTGTGGCCATCTTAATAATTATTATTAGTGGCCACTTTGAATTTTAAAGATTTATTACACGATTTTTTTAACGGACAAAAGTGCCTTTATTAACTACAACAAAATACATTAGGTACTACTTTACATGCTAAAACTTCTTAAAAGCATTGGATCATCCATAGACCCTTGAAGGTCTAAAGATAATCCATATGCTCAATCCCACTGCCAGTTGGCAGCATGCCCAGCAATTAGACGATAAAATGTTAAAATAAAATTTAAAAATACATATAATTTGAGATTCACAAAACAATATAATTATAAGTTGCTACTTTGTTTATAAAATTACCATTTATGCAATAATTTTGGCACCAAATGGCTACAACCGGGTCAGCGGCCACAACTGGTACACCCACTATACTTGCATATTTTACAGGCAATTTGGTACGAGGTGATAAATCTGTACTAACATCAAAAATTGCGCTTAAGCAATTACTCAGAGCTTTCTTGGAAAGCTTATTTTAGCAAGCTTGTGAACAAAATTAGGTTCTCAACTTGGCTGAATATTTTTATTTTGTGATTGTGTCGAGCAATGCCTTTGCCATTTGTGAAGCAATCCACTTACTTTTTTGTGCCTGTGCAAAAGTTTTGTGGAATGGTCTTTTAAAGATTTGATTTATTCCGAATTTTCATACAAGCTAATAATAGAAGGAAAATGTCGTGTAGATATTTTTTTTGTTTAAATTATAAAATGAAGCAAAAATCATAACCTGCTTCTGTAGCAGTTTATCACCAATGAGGGATTGAGCTTAAGTTATTGTTTTTTTTTATTGCGACCAAGTTCGCTCTTGGCAACCAACTTGCCAGAAAATAAGTAACGTTGTGATCGAAGATGAAACATTTACACTTAGGAGATTCCTATTCAGATTATATCTCCCAGCACGGGAAGCATGGCAAAGGGACAAATAGTCTTTCCACCATTTTATCCCCTCGAAGAGGAAATAAAGTATGGATTGACAATCACAGCTGACATTAAAAGTGGATAAAATGGTTTTCTCCCCTTGCTGTGCTACCCGGGCAGGAAACAAGAAATCCGCCAGTCTGTTTTAATCCCTGGCCATACAGATGAGTCAAACCATTTCGTATCTATGGGAGAAACGATTTGTCAATAAAAAAACATTTTCCTTCATGACTGAGAGTTGTAGTAACCACCTAAGGCTAAGATGCGCACCACCAAATATTTCTTTCGACGTGTCAGAACGAGACAGTGTTATGGCAAAGTATATAAATATCCGTCACTTTTTCACACGTCGAAATGAGTTCTTTTCGTGGCTTTTCGTGGTCGCATGCTGGACTAGCAGGCTTCTACCGGGCTCTAATGTTTGCATCCGGACCTGCAATAACAAATATTTGAAGTTTGTTGTTACGTTTTTGTCATAAAATAATTATTCTTCTTTTCAATAGGCTATTTGATTATTCTTGGAAATCGTTTTAAATTATTCGTTAGTACATAATAAGCACACTACATTTATATTTCCGAGAGATCTACTGTAATAACAATGAAATTCAGTGTTAAAGAATAAATTTTCAAGATCTCGTCAAAACGACATTTTGTAATGGCGCTGGTCTGTGTCGTCACACGCTAGTAAACAACGTTAGTTATTTATTTTTGTTATTGTAAATACGCTAATTCACATCTAAAAATTGACAAAGACACTTTAGAAGTAACTTACAGATCCAATAATATTACTCCGAAAACACAAAACATAAATTACACAAATAACAGCCAATGGAGAAATTCTCGCTTACTAGCATGTGACGTCACTAGAGTTGCCGCCCATCTTAGAGAGTTCCATCCATCCATCAGCCATAAGAAGTCCACTGCTGGACATAGGCCTCTCCTATGGATCTCCAATAAGACCGGTTGGAAGCGGCTTGCATCCAGCGCAATCCTGCGGTCTTAGAGAGTTACCGTCACAGATAAAATAAAAACAAATCGCATTTTTCGTGCGATTTGCGAGAAACAAATTGAAATACTCGTATGTCTTTTTCAGGCTTTATCTGTAAGGATTACCACAATCAATCAAATAGCCTATTGAGAATTATTGTCCCCCCTTGCCACCTAGCTCCGCAAATTCCGTCTAGCTACAGTAACAACCAAACTTTCCTGTCTCCCCAAGGTTCACTTTAGGTACAAAGGCCGTAAAAGTTTAAAGACCTCCGATATATCAGAGCCCCAGGGCGTGAGTTATTATGCAAAGTACACTTGAAAGTTCTAAAGTTGTGTTATGAGTTAGTTCAGCTGCCCGTAAAGCGGTCAGCAAGATTCAGAAAACAAATAAAAAGTAAAGGTCTTAGTTCACTATCTCACAGCGTAGCTGTCATAGCTTAGTTTGATTAGGTGTGTCTTAGCAATCATTGAAGAATAGCATGGCAATGACATATAACAGTATTCCGGCTTCAAACAAACGGTCGGAAACTTGGAGAAATGACAAAGTGAATAAATGACAAGTATACCATCCAAAACCGTCTTATCTATGAAATGCTATACTTCTATTTTCATCACTTTTCTTTGAACTATGGCTGTTACAGCCATAAGCTACACAAGCCATCACAAGAAAAAAGATTCAAGTTTTCATTTAACAAAGTATTTCATACCTAAACACATCCCGAACAAAAATATATCACAAAATTCAAAAACAGCGAGTCACCAGCTGGTAATTTTGACAAGTAAAATGCTGCTTCACGTCGTTCAAGATGATAGTTGCTGTATTATTACGTCGGTCTCTATCTAATGACAAACTTTTGTAAGATAAAGCAGTAGCGACTCTATGTTTTATCGTTCAATTGAATACGATACCTCCAGTCTTGTCATTTTTCCAAGGTCGGAACGCGAATCATACCTACGCGCCTCGGAGTTTGGTATGCTCTCAGTATGCTAGTCAGTCGCGGTGCTCCGTAGTGATGAACGAACGTGAGGATTTGTAACTAGAAAGCGTGCGATTTACGTTTTTAGGGTTCCTTGTTTTACTACGGAGCCATAAAACATTAAAAAACACAATATGCATTTTTATTGAACGCTTCCTCTTTCATTCCCAACGTATTATTTTTTTTGGAATAATTATAATAATTTTACATCATAATAGATAAAAACTAGAATAGTAGTTTATGCAACTGTCATGTAATGAAGGGAACGAGCGCAGCGAGTTTCATAATAGTAACGAGTGTTTTAATACCCGTGTTATATGCAGTTGCATACACTACTTTATCTTCACTAATAAAAATAAAAAAAATCTAAGGCCATTCTAAAATCTCGCGCAGGGCCAATCAGGAGCGAGCGCGCGATGTTATAATGAGATTTTAAGATATCGATGTGGATATTATAACATCATGTGAAATTGCTTAAATTGAGTGTTTTGTTGTCTGCGCTATAACAGTAGTCATTATAAGTAAAGTATTGGAAACATAAGTAGAATGTTACAACATTAGTGTAGATAAAGAAACTTAAGTGGTAAAGATAGGTAGGTAAAGTAGATGAAATGAATACTGAAGGCGGGCAGCCCTAGCGCGTGATACGTTCTGCGTGGAACTGTAGGTATATATTTTAAGGACAGGGCCGAGTCACAATACTGTTAGATATCATTACCGTGACGATAGGCACAGTTAGTATGCGACTGGGCGACCGCCGGCGGCATATATACCTATACAACTGGGCGCTGCCGTGGCTCTGATGGCACGTTAAGGTGACGCATTAATAAACTATAATGTTTCAAATATTGAGTACCGCGCCCCTTCACTCTGACAAATTTTGCGCGATCGCGCTCGACAGGATCGCGCCAGAGCGGCGGGCGGCAGTGTGTTTTTAATTAATTACTCATAATGTACGCATTAAAAAACATAACTTCTCGGTCTATAAAATAGAAAAATGATCAGGCTATTTTATTCGTAAAAAATAATGGGATGTTGTCGCTGATAATTTTTAGCATTCGAATTATAAAACTTTTTTTTGGTGAAAAATTTGTAAGTTTTTTTTAATAAAGCCGTTTATTTTTCAAAATATTGTCTGGTTCATAAAATTTTTCAAGATGTTTCCTTATCTATGATATTTTTTAAATTTGAATCAAAATCTTTCGTCCCCTCACATCGCGCATTCAAAAGTACTCGTTTTCGTGTTTCTCGGCCCGATGCCTGCTCTTAAATTGTGGCTGCCAATTTTTTTGACCGTTTAGTCAGATCAGATAAGATGCCTTCAGATGGCTAAAAACTATGACCGAGTGCTTGGAGTTTCTATAGACTTTTGTCAGTCAGAGCAGATAGAGTTTCAGGACACTATACTTACCTCACCCGGCTCAGTTTTACAAAAGTGTGTGATTTATATTTTGAGTGCACTGGAAATCAGACCTTTTGCATATCGATACTAAGTCATCACAGATGATGGGTAGGTAGCTACTTGCTCCTATCTACGAGATCCTGCAGTATTTCATCCATTTTGCGGTCAGAAGGGGTCAATTGCTCTTTAAAGGGTGCCTTTTAGATAAGTTCGTCAAAGACCAGAACAAACAATAAACAATATCTTGGAAAGTACAAGATGAAGTCCTAAAACTACGTTGTTGAAATAATTGAAGTTTTGATGACTCTATCTCTCCCAACTACAAACAAAGGTCGACTAAAGATCTTTGTATTTAATTTTACAAGCTTTTATTTAACTTGCAATGGATGTACCTCTCGTATATAATGTAGGTTCGGGTGGAATCTTTTATCGTAAGTTAACTTCTCAGTTTCCGATTGAGCTGAAATTTTGCACGCAAATAAGTACATATCGTGTGACAATGCAATAATATACTTATATATTGTACACATCACATACATATAATATAATATACCGGTATAAGCTGTATGTGAGCATGTTATATTGGGAAGAAGACTTGTTGTTTTTAAAGATAGGTATATATTTTGTAAGATATATTAATGGCCCATAATATCACAGTGATGCCAATAGAACTGAAACGTGGTATTTTTCTGTGGGCCTTATGAATACGCTCAAGGTGGCCCAACGTACTATGAAGAGGGCTATGCTCGGAGTCTCGCTGCGAGATCGAATCAGGAATGAGAAGATTCGCAGACGAACCAAAGATACTGACATAGCCCAGCGGATCAGAAAGTTGAAATGGCAGTGGGCAGAACACATACTCGTAGTTCGGAGAACTGATGGCTGATGGGGCAGTAAAGTTTTCGAATGGAGACCACGCACCGGCAAGCGCAGCGTAGGACGTCCACCGTCTTGGCGGACCGACGATATAATTAAGACCGCAGGAACGAGCTGGATGCAGGCCGCTTCCAACCGGGATTATTGGAAATTTATAGGGGAGGCCTATGTCCAGCAGTGGACGTCTTACGGCTTGTTGGCGATACACAACTTAAATAACATCGTAGACTTTCCCACTAGAGTGACTGATACTACGAGCACCTGCTTGGACCATGTGTACGTGAGCTGTGACCTGGCGGAGGCGGAGGGGACACGAGTGGCAGCCGTGCGCTGGCCTGCAAGCTCTCCGACCACTACGCGGTGCGCGCTACCGCACCATGCGCGGTTGCTCCGAACTCTCCGCCTATTCGTTTCCTTAGGTCGCACAGTCAGACTAACCGAATCAATTTAATTTTAGCTGTAGAAAGTGTAGACTACTGTAGAATGGCGTCAGATTGAACAAAAATACGCTAAAAAATCTCCGGACGAGCTAGCGGCTGCCGTAATAAACATTCTGAAGAACAAAATTGATTCCCACTTTCCTATGAGGCGAACAGAAATGAGGAACAAAAATATTTGTTGGGCGACTGATGAAATATTTAATCTGAACTCTCTTAAAAAACTCCTAATGGACATGCGTGAGGTTTTATTAAAGTTCCCTACAAATGTATATCTTAAGTTAAAAATTGAGGACTTTCAAATTAAATATGATAAATTATTATATCGCGAAAAAAGAGAGTACTCGTATTACTGTAACCAGATTCAGAATTCGTCAAATTTGACCACAATATGGCCGCGGCAATCAGCGCGTTGAAAACGGCGAGAGCTCCAATTGACCGTTCATTTAAACTGAAGCCGTTTACGCCACAGGAAGTTTACCAAATATTGACCAAAGGGGTGGCAAAGGTCGCAAGGGTCGCTCTACCACTACGCTCACTCGCGAGCTACTTCGCAAAATCCTAGACGCGCGAGAGGCCAGGCACCAGGTAGCAAAAGTGTTTAGCTTAAGTGCTAAAAAAAGTTTTGTGACGCCAAAGATGCGGTCGGTGCTTCTAAACTGGCTCGTCGAGGTTCACTGGCAATTCGATCTCCTAAACGAAACATTCCATTTGACCGTCGGCATCACAGACAGATATTTACAGGTAGCCCCAACCGTGCAACGTGATCAGTTTCAGCTGATCGGCGTGACTGCCTTATTCATCGCATTCAAGTATGAAGAGAAGAATGCTTCGGACATTGAGGGCTTCGTCTATTTAGCCGACGACGCTTACACGAAGAAGGGTATATCCAGTGCGAGCAAGAGATCTTGACAAACCTGTCCTTCAGTCTCGCCTGGCCTATACCGCTCAGCTTTTTTAGATTAATCTAGAAAACTGAGCAGTAATAAATAAATAAAGAATAATCTCCTTATTCATCGCATTCAAGTATGAAGAGAGGAATGCTTCGGACATTGAGGGCTTCGTCTATTTAGCCGACGGCGCTTACACGAAGAAGGGTATTATCCAGTGCGAGCAAGAGATCTTGACAAACCTGTCTTTCAGTCTCGCCTGGCCGATACCGCTCAGCTTTCTTAGAATAATCTCGAAAGCTGAGCAGTAATAAATAAATAAAGAATAATCTCCTTATTCATCGCATTCAAGTATGAAGAGAGGAATGCTTCGGACATTGAGGGCTTCGTCTATTTTTCCGCATAGAAAAGACTTTCAGTGTTTCAAACAATGCATAAAAAGTGAAAATACATCCCCGTGAACGTTATCAAGACAAAAGACACAGTGAAATTCCTAAAATTGCACAATAACAAAAGTGACTGAGACTACTGAATAATTTGAATTTAGCTCCAAAACGTGGTAGGAAAGTTATAAATTTGAACTTAAAACTGTTAAAAAAGTGATGGAAAAGTATTAAGGTAACTCTGAGTGATAAATAATGATGAAACATAGTGAACATTTTAAACAAATTAATAATTTTTCAAAAGTGACCGGTAAACATTTCATATTTCGCTCCGAGTGTCAAGTACAACAATCAATACGCTACTTCCCGCTAGATGTCACTTCTTACACCACAGAGTAACTAATGAAACCATAGACAACGCTACATTTTAATCTGGGTTGCACAGATTACACAGAGCAGCAATTAAATAGGTAGCGAAAATAAAGCGCTCCTTACACGTAACGACAATATCTCTAGAATTTCCTTTAAAAAAATATCGAAAAATGATGGAACACACGCCGATAAAAAAGACATGCATATCCTTAGAATGTGCAGGCTGCCCAAATATTATAAGAGATCGCCACTACCTAAGATGCTCTTCGTGTAACTTTACCTACGACCTGATCTGTGGAAATGTTTCGTCAACGAGATTTAATATTATGGAACCGGAAAAGAAAGCAGCCTGGAGATGTCAGGCTTGCATCTGCAAGAAAAAACAAATAGGTGACAACTCCAATACACCTGTTGGTCCTCAACCTCTAACAAACAAAAACTTAAATGAAAATATGAATGCAAGAAAACTTAAGTCGCTATACATAGATGATACTTCATTCCTCAACAAATTCTGTGATGATCAATCCTGTGATGATGCTTTTATAGAAGATACCTTATGCTTAAACGATAGCGACATTTCAGCGAACAAAAATGACGAGCTGTCTCTACTAAAAGCAGAGAAAAAACTGCTAACGCAGCAACTAATTCATGCAAAGGAAGAAATAAATAAGCTATTGTCTGAAAATTTTGCACTTAGAGAATCTCTGTCACGTACACAAGAAACTCCAAAGAAAAATAGTGAAAAAACGATTCCAAACAATTCATCAAAAAAGGATAAGGAAAATACTGATCAAGATCTGAAGCAAAGAAGTAAGAGTCCAATATCACAGCAAGAAAAAAAGGAAATTAGTTCATCACATGAAGAAAAGTCAAGCAAATTAGAGCCAAAAACGCAGAAAAAAAGAGATATTGAACAGTTAATGCAAAAAACACTAGCTGCTAGTAAAAAAGAAAATAAACAAGAACACAAGAACATACCTGCAAAAGACGATTACAAAAATAATAATAAAGAAACAGCCAAAATTGTGATTATTGGCGATGAAACCTGCAAGAACTTGGCACCAGTCTTGCTAAGCTTAAGATCGGAACAGAAAAATGCAAGAACATACAAAGTCATAAACTTCACTCATCCCGAAGCACCAGGAGAATTCATTTTACGGAATACAGACCTTAACAAGATGGAGATACAAGAAAATGACTGGATAGTGATCAGTGTAGGATCAAATGACTGTAATCCTACCAAACTACTACATGAATTGTCTAAAACTTTAGGTTTGCTGAAATATCAAAATGTTATAGTCATGGGCGTAACCAGTAGCCGACACTTAAATGAGGAGAAACTGAACTTCAGCATCAGGAATATAGTAAATAAATTTACAAATTGCAAATACTTACAGACAAATCCAGGGCATTACAATAAACAACGTATCACTGTCAGCGTTCAACATACCTCACGGTTGATAAATAATGTAATAAATACTGATGATTATGCCTTAGTGTTTCTGAACAAAAATAAAACGCAAGCTTCAGTCTACCACACCGAAATCAAATTAAAACCTGGCACTATTCCGTACTTTTTCGATAAAATACGTAAAACTACAAGCAAAACTATAAACGACATTGATGTCAGCCAAAATCACAAACCAGGAACAATACCGTTCTATTTTAAGAAAAAACAAAAACAATCGGTAGTCGATGATACCCCTAAAAATGCTACAATTAATGATAGTAAGCTTTTTCGTTGATCATGATAATAACTTATTCCAAATAATGCATGTAAACATATGTAGTATGAGATATAAAGTAGATGAAATAGAATTATTGAATAATGAACACAAACACAATCCTTACGTATTTTGTTTTACGGAAACTCATCTTAAAGAAAATGAGAGTAACATATTATTACAGTTAGATGGATACCAATTAGCGGCCCATTTTTCAAGGAAAAATAAATCAAAAGGTGGAGTAGCAATATACTCGAAAAAAACGGTCGACTTCAAAAAACTCGAATGGGTATCGGACTTGTCAATTGAGGGTCACTTTGAATGCTGTGGCATAAGCCTCCCAGAACTCAATGCAATTGTTATAACCAACTATAGACCTCCGACAGACAGACAAGCATAACATAGTGACAAACAGTTTGGGTTTAGAAAAGGCAAAAATCCGTCACTAGCCATATTTAATATGCTAAAACGGGTGTGGGATGACATTAACTCAAAGAAACCAGGAGTGGCATTGTTCCTAGATATGTCCAAAGCCTTTGATTGTGTTGTTCATGAAACACTTTTAAGAATACTGGAACACATTGGCATCAGAGGACATGCTCTTACACTTTTAGAATCCTATTTAAAAAACCGTACTCAAGCCACTTCTCTTCTCGTATACAACAGTAAGTCGAAAACAATAGAACAAATCCAGTCTGAATTCGAGAAAATTACACTAGGAGTTCCCCAAGGAAGTATTTTAGGGCCACTTTTATTCTTAATTTATATCAATGAATTGCCGAAATTTACTAAAGATATGTGTGTTATGTTTGCCGATGACGCGACTCTATACATACCTAAAAAATCATCCAATGAAGTTTTCGAAAGAGACATTAGTCACAAACTGGATGAAATTGTTACGTGGCTAGATGCTATGAACTTAAAAGTGAACATCGATAAAACCAAACTTATTAACTTTAGATCCTACAAACAAAAGACAATAGAACTAAACATCACAAACAAAGGAAATAGTGTACAGCTTGTTGAAAATAAATTTTTTTTAGGAGTAACAATAGATAGTCACTTAAACTGGAAAGATCATATACTTAAAGTAAACAGTAAATTATCTCAATATTGCTACGCTTTATGCGTTATTAAAAATGCTACTAACAAAAATATCGCTACAAATTCATATTATGGTAACGTCTATCCCCATCTGAGTTATGGAATTATCTTCTGGGGAAATTCAGCGAATATACAGTCAACTTTTATTCTTCAAAAACGATGTCTTAGAGTCATATATAATTTAAAGTGTACAGACTCACTACGAAATATATTTAAATTAAATGGTTTTTTGACATTGACGGGTATCTATTTTTTTGAAATATGTTTGTTCGTAAAAAACAATGAGCAATATTTTGTCGAAAACCAGTCAAACCGTGCTGACATTTTACGCTCAAAACAAAAGTATAACATAGGTATACCGCAAGTTAATAATGCCATGTTTGCAAATGGGTCATTTTACAGTGCTATCAAAGTATACAATCACTTACCACTGGAATTTAAAACCCTCAAAATGTCAATTTTCAAAACTAAGTTAAAAGCCTGGCTGATTAAAAAAGCTTTCTATTCAACAAAAGAATACTTCAATGATGATTGAATATACAATGATGATGTATATTCAATCATCATTGATCATGATGAGTAAATAACCACTTGCTGAACATGTCATATTTTATTAACTTTTAACTAGCCCTTCTTTTCCTTCTTCTTTCTTTCGAGTCTATGCGTTGTAATTTGTAATATCTCTGCACAAACTAAAGAGATACTGTGTATCTCTATTGAATACTGTATCTCTGTGAGTCTATATAAAAAACAATGTAGATGTCATGTTTTCTAATATTATTACACTATAGTAGTTAGTAATTCTATGCACAAGTGGCCAAAGAGTATATTATTATAGATGCACTTGGCTAATAAAAACAAAACATTAATATTATTGTACTATGTACGCGTACATAAATATTGCACGCCCGAAGAGGGTAGAACTGTGTTACTATATGAAAATTATTTATAAGACAGTATCCAGTTTTATGCAATAAATGATTTCTGATTCTGATTCGTCTATTTAGCCGACGGCGCTTACACGAAGAAGGGTATTATCCAGTGCGAGCAAGAGATCTTGACAAACCTGTCCTTCAGTCTCGCCTGGCCGATACCGCTCAGCTTTCTTAGAATAATCTCGAAAGCTCAGCGGTAATAAATAAATAAAGAATAATCTCCTCATTCAACGCATTCAAGTATGAAGAGAAGAATGCTTCGGATATTGAGGGCTTCGTCTATTTAGCCGACGGCGCTTACATAAAGAGGGGTATTATCCAGTGCGAGCAAGAGATCTTGACAAACCTGTCTTTCAGTCTCGCCTGGCCGATACCGCTCAGCTTTCTTAGAATAATCTCGAAAGCTGAGCAGTAATAAATAAATAAAGAATAATCTCCTTATTCATCGCATTCAAGTATGAAGAGAGGAATGCTTCGGACATTGAGGGCTTCGTCTATTTAGCCAACGGCGCTTACACGAAGAAGAGTATTATCCAGTGCGAGCAAGAGATCTTGACAAACCCTTCTTTCAGTCTCGCCTGGCCGATACCGCTCAACTTTCTTAGAATAATCTCGAAAACTGAGCAGTAATAAATAAATAAAGAATAATCTCCTTATTCATCGCATTCAAATATGAAGAGAGGAATACTTCGGACATTGAGGGCTTCGTCTATTTAGCCGACGGCGCTTAAACGAAGAAGGGTATTATCCAGTGCGAGCAAGAGATCTTGACAAACCTGTCCTTCAGTCTCGCCTGGCCGATTCCGCTCAGCTTTCTTAGAATAATCTCGAAAGCTCAGCGGTAATAAATAAATAAAGAATAATCTCCTTATTCATCGCATTCAAGTATGAAGAGAGGAATGCTTCGGACATTGAGGGCTTCGTCTATTTAGCCGACGGCGCTTACACGAAGAAGGGTATTATCCAGTGCGAGCAAGAGATCTTGACAAACCTGTCTTTCAGTCTCGCCTGGCCGATACCGCTCAGCTTTCTTAGAATAATCTCGAAAGCTGAGCAGTAATAAATAAATAAAGAATAATCTCCTTATTCATCGCATTCAAGTATGAAGAGAGGAATGCTTCGGACATTGAGGGCTTCGTCTATTTAGCCGACGGCGCTTACACAAAGAAGGGTATTATCCAGTGCGAGCAAGAGATCTTGACAAACCTGTCTTTCAGTCTCGCCTGGCCGATACCGCTCAGCTTTCTTAGAATAATCTCAAAAGCTGAGCAGTAATAAATAAATAAAGAATAATCTCCTTATTCATCGCATTCAAGTATGAAGAGAGGAATGCTTCGGACATTGAGGGCTTCGTCTATTTAGCCGACGGCGCTTACACAAAGAAGGGTATTATCCAGTGCGAGCAAGAGATCTTGACAAACCTGTCCTTCAGTCTCGTCTGGCCGATACCGCTCAGCTTTCTTAGAATGATTTCGAAAGCTGAGCGTTAATAAATAAATAAAGAATAATCTCCTTATTCATCGCATTCAAGTGTGAAGAGAGGAATGCCTCGGACATTGAGGGCTTCGTCTATTTAGCCAACGGCGCTTACACGAAGAAGGGTATTATCCAGTGCGAGCAAGAGATCTTGACAAACCTGTCTTTCAGTCTCGCCTGGCCGATACCGCTCAGCTTTCTTAGAATAATCTCGAAAGCTGAGCAGTAATAAATAAATAAAGAATATTATAATCTCCTTATTCATCGCATTCAAGTATGAAGAGAGGAATGCTTCTGATATTGAGGGCTTCGTCTATTTAGCCGACGGCGCTTACATGAAGAGGGGTATTATCCAGTGCGAGCAAGAGATCTTGACAAACCTGTCCTTCAGTCTCGTCTGGCCGATACCGCTCAGCTTTCTTAGCATAATCTCGAAAGCTGAGCAGTAATAAATAAATAAAGAATAATCTCTCAGATTAATCAAAGCGGCGCACGGCAACGAGAAGCAGTATCAACTAGCGAAATACTTCGTCGACCTCTGCCTCATAGACTACTCCATGTCACATTACCGACCTTCGGCACTCTCTGCCGCCGCCATTTGCCTATCAGTACACCTGCTAGCTAATAAAGGTTTTGATAAAATCTGGACACCATCGATGGAGTATTACACCAGCTTCACATATATTGACATTGAACCCATTGTCATAAAGCTTGCGATGATCGTAAGGAATGTGGAAAATTCCAAATACAAGGCGGTTTACTCTAAATACCAAGACGTTACCTACTTTGGCTAAAGTGTCCACTTGGGCCCAGCTTAAAAGCGAGCAGCTTCACATTATAGCTGATTCAGGATAGGTTCCCTGCTATGGGGTGACTAATATTAAATTTTGCAAATAGGCTGGTTTGAAGCTTTGACATTGAAGTGTGGGTTATGTCGTTTTTGACCGATGAACCGGAGGAGGTAAGTACTCAATTCAACGCGTATATTTTTTTTATGTATAACCGCGCATAACTTTTCATGGTAGTCCGATTTCAATCATTTTTTTTTTGAAAGAGTATAATTCGAAATTTTTGATGAATCAAAAATAATGTGAAAAATGCTACATCGATCCGTGTGAAATATTCGCGAATTCTATACACGGGTGATGTCGGTAATGCTATTTTTTGCAAAAATGATTATAAATTAGAAGCAAAATTTATACTTGGACTCGGCGCTACCATTGAAGTCCAATTTAGAAGACTTCGCACACACAAAATGAAAAGGGGCCAAATTACGGTTATACTGTTAACTTTAGTGTGTATGTATCTAATAATTTTTTTAAGATTGTAATTATTAATACTATTATTAATTGTTAGTAACGGATTGGCCGTGGGGTGCCGGCAGAGTATAATAGCAACCCCCTCTTGTGCCAGGTGTCGTAAGAGCCGACTGAGGTACTACGGAACCGGCAGATGGCGGTATATCCATCCGAAACAGCGTGGCGTGGCTCAAGTGCTACAGGGCGGGGATGGGCAGCAGTATGCCTGTCGCGAGAACTACGCACTGCGATTGCCAACATGCTTGCCCAGCGCGGCAATTATGGGCAAAACCCCCCAAAATGATTGTACACAATATGACCAGGCCCCTAGTCCCCGGCAAATCCGCTAGTCCTGGTTACGGCAGCGACCAAGGTAACGGCGGAACAAGGGGTGCTAAGAATTCCCGGCAGAGATCCGGCTGCCACCCCAACCGACGACGACTGGCCCTTGCAACATATAACGTGCGCACGATGAGGACTGATGAGAAGATTGCTGAATTGGAAGAAGAGTTGAGTAGGTTGCGATGGGATATTATGGGCTTGTCTGAAGTCCGTAGAGAGAACGAGGACACGATAACCCTGAAATCCGGCAATCTACTTTACTACCGGGAAGGCGACCAAAGGTCCCAAGGTGGTGTCGGCTTTCTCATTCCCAAAGTCTCTCGTTAACAACATCATTACCATTGAAAGTGTGTCAAGCAGCGCTGCCGGGTGCCGCGGAGGAGTGCGGAAGCGTGCCCGTAGCCCCGACACCAGGCGCAGTGGTGGAACATCCAGGGGTTTTGGTGGGTATACCGTCCAGCAATGGGCGGGGACTCCCACATAACCAACCGCCTGCCCCGAGGTGCGGTGGTAACTTTAAAAGATTTCCCCTGGCTAAAAAAAAAAGGTTTGGCTTAGATTTGTTTAAAATTTATGAACCTGAAATCTGTTATAAAATTAGAATTAATCCGTTAAAGATAACCATTTTAATTAAACTGAAATAGTGATTAGTGATATTTTTGAAAAATATAATAAACCTGAAAGTAATATTAAAATAATCTGTTAGAAATGGTACAAATGTAATAATTTTAAAAATGTTATAAAACAGTGAAAAAATACTTAGTCAATACTCGTTATATACATACTACGACAGAGCGAAAATACACTAATTTTGTTCAAAACAAGGATTTGAATTTTACTTCAGTTCTGATATTGGAAATGCAGTGAGAACAAGCATATTAGGTAGGTATAGTTTGTATAGAATGTACTTAGACGATGTTTTATTAGGTCCGATTTACTGCAGAGGGGAATAAATGTCATCTCAAGATCATAGCAATCAAGCGGAGCTGTTTTCAACTGCTTCCGGATATCTTCTGATGTATTTATGGGATCTTGCGGGGAATGGTTCTCGAAT
Source organism: Hypomecis atomaria (assembly GCA_964007245.1). Classification (NCBI taxonomy): domain Eukaryota; kingdom Metazoa; phylum Arthropoda; class Insecta; order Lepidoptera; family Geometridae; genus Hypomecis; species Hypomecis atomaria. The sequence goes on along the minus strand of OZ023295.1, from coordinate 2,761,567 downwards.
AAGACATCGATGTTTGCACTGGCAGAGATGTTGATCTCAAGGCCGAAGTTGAGAATATAAAAGACTTTTTTTATTCTGTTATAGGTATTACAAACAGGGCTTTTTAAAAATGATACCCTTGTAGAATTAACCTTTCCGACACAAAAATTTGAATTCTTAAGATGTGTTCTTTACGAAGTTGTTTTTTTCTGTAAGGGCTGCGCGCATGCAGGTTAATATTTATTATGTTGCAATAAAGTATTGAGTATTGACGTAATTTACGCCTGCTCGTACTTTTTTGTTTTGTCAATATTAATTTTAGTGTTATTTTTGTTGTCATGTTCCGTTGTGTCAAAGACGAAAACGAATGAATAAATCAGAATTATATGCTAATTAACATAATACTTGAGATCAATGTGTATTACATAGCAGCATTAATTTATCAAAGAGTATTCCTTCACCAAGCTTAAACGCGTCATCCTTGGGGTTCGAAATGGTATGCTGTCATGTGACGTTACACCTCATCAATCAAGTTGTTATATTTAGTAGCTGGAAATTAATCTGGCAAAAGTGCCTTTATTAACTACAACAAAACTACACTACTATTACACAAAAAGCATTGGATCACCCTCAGACCTTTGAAGGTCTAAAGATAATCCAAATGCTCGAGCCCACTGCCAGTTGGCAGCGTGCCCAGCATGCTGGCTGCATTGCCACGCTGAATGGCAATGCTTATGCGTTGAGCCAAATAAACACCAGCATTTTGGTCACGCGTCGCGTCCACCAGACGCCCAGAAAGACTTTTGAAAATGATATGAGCTCCCGGCCCCCACGGACCCAATCTCTCAACTCCAAATGGCTCAAATATGTAACCACTACCGAGGTCAGCATATTTGCGCCGCTTGTGCCGCAGCTCCAGCCCTACTCTGAGTCTCAGAAAGATGTGACGGTGCCAAAGTATCGACGCAAGTTGCGTCCCATACTAAGGGCCGTCCACACTTCCATGGGACCAGCGTCATGCCGTCAGGCCTTTTGCCATCACCACGCGCGAGCCCACTCGGTTCGAGTACGACTGCGATATTGGCGGTGGCAAAAGCCCTGCGAATGACATCGTTAAGGCTGGCGTGGCGACCAATCCGACCAGCGCTTCTTGAGCAAGAGAGACCGTGGTGACCGAGCTGGTCAACTGCAGTACCACACTGACAGCGATGGGCCTCACAACACCTTGCACCCAAGCGTAAGCTGACAGCTAGACGAAATGCAGTTAGGTCTAAAAGGTTACCAGTATTGAAAGAGGGCAAAGCTTGCAACCAAAGACCGGACTCCCATACAGAGACCGCAAGGATACGAGCGCGATCCGCGACGCTAGAACACGTTTCTAGAAGAGATTTCCGTGCTAGTTCGCAGATCGGCCGATCCCACAGTCTCTGCGACGACAAAGTCTTTGGAAGCTCGGAATTTGGGCTAGCGACCCTCCAAGCATTCGTTGCCTCATTCAAATGAGCTACATCTATGCCGGAATGGCCTAAAGAAGGTGCGAGGATTTTTTCAACTAATTTATGTGTACTATGAATGGAGGACAAGAAAGCTGGTAAAGCAACACTTGAAATTTGGCGGACCCCTAGCCCTCCAAGCCTAACAGGCAAGGAGGCTTGTAACCACGCCCTTTCACTCATCTCAATATTCAAAACCGATACTAGGGTCTGCTTTACAACATCGTCTAAGCTCAAAAGGAGCTCATTGTGTTTCCACAATGGACTACAACGTAAAGCGTACATGATTTTGGAATAAACAGACAACATCTTATAATGGTAAACGCCATGTGGGCGTTAATTTTGAGTAGCCTATCAGAGGCACTCAAAAAATTTTTGAGACTCATCTAGTATCGGCGAACCCAGAAGGCGAAGAGAACACTTGTCTACCGATTTGATATTAGGTGCCAAATCATTAAATTTGTTAATTACCAAATCTTTATCTGGACATGAGTCGCAAACGAAAAGTTCGCATTTCGAAAAATTTTGCTCCAAACCAATTTGACGAAACTCGTCAATAAGAATTTCCAAATCACGTAGGTCTGTGTTCGCATCGCCACCCAAAGTCCCGTCATCCAGATACCAAACGTTGAGTTTTGAATGGAGACGTTGAACAATTGGATGAATGGCCAGGCTGAAAATGGCTGGTCCGAGAGGGTCACCTTGTTGACAGCCAACGGAAGATAGCACAACGGAAGAACATCATTTTTGTAAATTAATTTAGTGGGTTTGCCGTAGCATTGCCAAAGAAAATTGAAAAGATCGGGAATTTTTTCCTTGACCTGTACCAACAAGGCGTCTCGATTAACCGAATTGAAAGCATTTTTGACATCTACCTTGAGCAACACCTCTCCACAATTTTGACCGAGAAAAGTACGAAGGGAATGAACAGCTGGAAATAGATTTTGGTTACATACATACAAAACTTAGAAAGTAAAGTTTGTTAAATATGAATAGTAACAAAAACAGTAAATAAAATAAATACCTATCTAGAAAATTAATCGAATAACCCGCCCCTCATCGTTCCTGGTGCAAAGGTGTCCATAACGGTTGCTGCATTGCCGCGTTGGATGGCGATGGACATTATTTGCACCAGAAACGTGGTAGAACGGGAGTCACCCCCTCTTTTCCGAACCCTGCGCCCTATTTATGGAAATATAGCTATAATAATACTAGTAATATTTGAATGTTTTATTTACCTACTTATGATACCCTAGTCTAGTAGGGCGAAGTTAGCCACATAGCGTAGCAGATTAGCAAGTTTGAAATGGCAATGGTCAGAGTAGATCTTGATAAAACTGATTCCTAATGGGGCCCTAAAGTTCTCGAATGGAGACCATGTATCGGCAAGCGCAGCGTAGGAAGAAAACCGATAAGGCAGACTGTTGATTTAATCAAGAGGGCAGGATCATGCCGGATGCAAGCCGCTTCCAACAGGTCTTATTGAAAACGCATAGGAAAGGCACATTACACACGCGAGAGATCGCATGTCGCATCGCAATAAAAAAATGAGTTATGGCATACCAAGTAACCAATTGTAAAAAAGAATACACCATGTAGGTAGGTACTTAAGTTTGCTGTATTCTGATTTTAGTGATTTCCTCTACAGTCTCAAACTTGAAATGAAAATGAAAACGATTAATTTCTTGAAACAGCTTCCAATTTTAAAAATTGATTCGTCGAAGTTAGTAAATTTGATGTCAGACTGCTGATCCCACATTGTCTACAAGGCGCGGTGGCGAGACTCACAGACTTAACAGACTCAACAAAACACCGAAATATTGATGCAAAATCCACTACATGCACAATACACACCTACATTTGCAAAACATGGGCCGGACTCAAGGATAATCTGTTATTACCGCCTTGGTTATTACTCAATGTAATTTCAAAAAAAGATCTATGCTTTAAATCCGAATTATTTTTTAAACTTCCAGAATTCTATGTTCTTTTTGTCCGTTTGGTTGATCAAGGCTCCGTTCATTTTAGCAGTAGGATAGGACTATCTCTAAGGGAGGTATCCATATATTATTACGTCACACGAATTTCATGATTTTATACCCAGACCATAATTATACCCAGACACAGGGCAATCATCCACAAATATGCTTGCCCTGTCCTGAAGTTTGATTTACTTTCAAAAAAATGTTTAACAAAAAGGACATTTCTTTGAGATAAATCCTAGTGTGCGAAGCACTATTAAAAGTAAATCACTTCATTGATTTACTTTATTCAGATTACTTGGAAAAGTAGCCAGTAATTCGTGAAAATGGTTTATGTCACATATGAAACTGAAACATGGTATTTTACTGTGGGCCTTGAGAATAAGCTCACAATAGCCCAATGTGCTATGGAGCAGGCCATGCTCGAATATTATCTGCCAGATCCAATCAGGAATGATGAGATTCGTAGACAACCCGAAGTAGGTAACCAACATAGGTCAGCGGATTAGCAAGTTGAAATGGCAGTGGGCTGGGTACATAGTTCCAGGAACGGATGGCCTATGAGGCCGTAAATTCTCGAATGCCAACCACGGATCAGCAAGGTGGACTAACGATATACCTAATTAAGATTGCAGGAAAGCGCTGGATGCACGCCGCTTTCACCCGACCTTGGAAATCCAAAGAGGAGGCCTATGTCCAGCAGTGGACCCCTTACGGCTGATGGATGGATGGATAGTTCATGTCATCACAATCACATCAAGCTGAAACTATTTTAATTTTATCTGAATACGTTCCCTGGACAATACCTAAGTACATTGAAAGTCAAACAATGATTGAATCAATTAATTTTGAAAGAAAATTACTAATTAACTTTTATTACACCCACCAAACTTGTAAATTGGAATAAACACAATCGTCCCAAGCCTTCAAATTGAAAATATAATGAAAAATAACACGAGAAATTAGCAATTCAAAATAAGCTCTATTAAGACACACGAAACTTACCTGTGAAACGTTATATCGGGTGGATTCTTATGAGACGAATTGAAACACATGAGGACACTGCACTTCACCATATTATTTTCGTGTTTTTCAAACCAAATACGCAAAATTAATCTTTATTTTGGTAAATTTTTGCGGAACGCTCTAAGCTTATTTTACACTATTAAGATGGCGGCTTGGAACACAGCACCACACGCTCATTTTTTGTTTATGTTTATATATTATGTTGCTACACTACGTCAAACAGAGATACAAATATATCATTTTTGTGCAATCGAAAGAGATGCAAATATAATATTTTTTGTGAATGTAGTTGTAAAAAACATGTTCGATCTGCTTCTGTATTTAAAAATCTGTGGCGAGACTGGTACATAAAGCCCCGTATTCACTAGGGGATATGTCGTCCGACATTGCAGGCGACATTGTCGCGGGACATGTTGCGTGTCGTCGCTCCGTGCGCGACTTCGTGTCCCGCGACAGCATTTGAGTAGTGAGGACGCGTGTCGCTCTGAGTTCCGCGACTATGGCAAGAACCAGTGTCGCCAACCCTAATGTTTTAACAGCAGATTTGCTGTTTTACTCTGTTTTGAAGTTAAACTTCTAATGCGACTTCCAACAAGGTTGCATTAAACGTTTACCATGGAGGGGGTATGAGAGCACTGTTGCGTCGAAGTTTCACTTCTTCCGCGCGGAGGGACTCTTGACACTTGCAGTTCTTTTTGTTTCACTTCTAATTTTTACTGTATTTCAATAGTATCTAATAAAATTACATACATAATTGTTTTAATTATAACAGAAATATGCTTATTTTCACTTTATCTATGGTTTTTGTCCTGCTTTTTAATTAAAATAAATTCAATTCAATTTATTTGCCACTGAATGTATGAGTATATTGTACAGAAGGCAGCCCTTGTCGGGCATTGCAAATTACATACTATTTTATTGGTGAGCTGTTGTATTTTTAGTTTACTGGGGTTGGCAGCACTGGCGACATCTCAACCACAACTTGGGTGTGTGGACGAACGAAATGTAGGCAGTCTCACGTAATGTTCCGCGACTTATCGCGCAACATATCGAGCGACTTTGTCCCCTAGTGAATACATGCATGGCTCAGTGGCCCCTCATAGAATACTAGTGGACCTACCTAACTACTATTATTGTAAACAAGCAGTCACACAAATCTTACCTGCTTCCATCCATCATCCATTCATCAGCCGTAGGACGTCCACTGCCGGACATAGGCCTCCCCAATGGATTTCCAATAAGGCCGGTTGGAAGCGGCCTGCATCCAGCAGGTTCCTGCTATTTTAAGTATATCGTCAGTCCACTCTTTTGCGTCCATATTGTGTACGCGTTTTGACATTGTGCTTCGCTTTTTCCGAAAAGCAAAACCGAGCGTCAGAACGCGTACACAATACGGCCGCTGCTCTGAGTGCCCGTCTAATAGTCAGTGTTCATAAATTAAACTGCTATTCAGTCACACATACCACAATTCTTTTTCAAATTGTATCTTGTTATCATGTACAGTATCCTATTCTCTGCCATCTCGTACATTCATTCCAGTGCATTGAATATCAGTAACAAGTCGCGACGGCAAATTGCTGCAGTGAATACCATCTGCGTCACGCTACAATTCGTATGTAGTATTTATGCTGGTTACATCGTTATCGGTCTTGTATAAAGGTCATAGCTCATGCACTGGATACCCGACCAGCACTACAACGTCGTTGTTTCCACTGGTTGATGGCAGGTGGCCCATGGTTGGAGGAGTTATATTTCCGTACTTCCTCTATAATTGTAACGTTCCGTACATTTTAACCGATTACAAAAAGGAGGAGGTTCTATGTTCGTGTGTATGTTCATCTATAATTTCGCCAATTGTGAACCGAATCGAAAAAATCTTTTTTAGTTCATAAGGGTATACTCCCGAGGTAGTCCCATTTAAATTTTACAGAAATCGGTTGAGCCGTTTTTATGAATCAACTTTAATGTAGTTTTGCCGGCCTCACTTGTTTTGTCCACAACATTCTGTCTTGATATTTTTTTCTTTGGTTTGAGCTTATAGTACCTAGGTTTTTTTTCTACAAAATGCAATGTTTTCACAAGAATCCACTAATATTAATTTCATTCAATTAACGATTGAGAAAGTGTAAGATTAATTATTCGCTGGCTGCAAGTTGATTTTGATAAACGATCCTCCGAAGCGATGGCTTAGCATGATTTAGTGGTGATCGTTCACTCGGCTCACGTATTTTACAATTTTGCTATTTACCCTTAGTACCTTCATGTTTTATCGGGAGCATTTTTGTTGGCGTGCATATACGTAGAAAGAGAGATGCATGCAGAGATGCGGTCTAAGGTGTAGTCAATGAGCGCGCTTACCTTTTTTTTTGCGATGGGGAAATCTTCGGAATATGCCTGACTGTTTTGGGGCGCAGTCGGATTATGTGGGATTGTACCCACTAAAACCCCCTTGGTGGCCAGCCTTTGTGCCCTCTTGGGAGTTCCGGGATCTCCAAAGGAACGCACCGGTGCTCCTAGCACTTTGTACGACTACTCGCTGCCACACACGCTGTCGTCCTCCCCGGGTCCGTTTGAGTGAATGGCCAGAGCCTCATCTGTGACCATTCACGGGCCCAGAGGTCCCCTTTGAGTAGGCTCTTACTACAGCCAGGTGATACTGCTGCCGTATTCTAATGCCCCGGAATCAGGGCAATTACCTAGGAAACACAAACACCTGCCTACTCTCGCTAGGACCTAGTATAAATTGCATTCAGATATTTGTGTGGCTTCTGTGAAGTTGCAACCTGCGCAAATCTCCACTCCATATTGCTTCTAAAATATTAATTTACTTTTGGGCATCAACTCGCGTCGTGTTCACAGACGCCAGTAAGTTAAGTTCGGCTTAAATGATGCGATTCTAAGACAAACCAAAGTTGCCAACATAGCCACATAGCCCAGCGGTAATCCGCCCACTGCCTATTCAACTGACTAGTGAACAGAGCATGTATTTCGTAGAACGGATGGCTGAGGGAGCCGTAAAATCCTCGAATGGAGACCATGTACCAACAAGCGCACCGTAGAACGTTCTATCTGGACCGATGATTTAAATAAGACCACAGGAACTAGCTGGATGAAAGCCTCTCCCGACATGTCTTATTTTAAGTCCATAGAGGAAGCCTATGTCCAGCAGTGGACATCCTACGGCTGACAATGAAAATGAAAATGCATTTAGTTAAAAGGTTTTTCTCTAGCTAGGTATAATAAAATAATCTTTTAAGCCAGACAAAACTCATTCCTCATTAGATCGTAATCGTTACGTCAAAACACTCTAAATCCGAATGAAAGAAGGGAAAACAAACAGTCCCAATGCAAATGAACGGAAAGAATTACCCACCGTTTGATCTCGGAAAATAAACCCACTGCTGGGCTTGGACTAAGAAACGAGAGGACATGAAACGTCGCAGTAATAGCTCAGCTCCACTCACGCATGCGTATTGTTCTCGATAAACAAATCAAAATTATGTTATTCTGCTGTGAACCCTGTTGTTGTCTGAAATTCTATTCTGCTCCAGTTTTTTGGGGTTGATTGATGTATTATCATTATGTACTACGGGACTAATCGCGCATTCAAAGCGAGATCTAGGCAGAGGCAGGTGTCGGAAAAACGGTTTTGACGTTGAGAGGCAACCGGCTTTCATGCCTTACTTATGTTATAGGAGTGATGGATAACGTGGGGACTTTGCTAAAGGTGGGCATACACGATGCGATGATTTGATCAAATTTTCGCTTCATTCCAACTGGAAGCTCATTCAGTTAATTCAAAGGTAGGAATTGGTAGTTCACGATGTGTACTTCTACTTGAAACTGGGCGCACGGAACGCGATGATCGCATCAGTTCATCAGATCAGTCCAGTGGAGGCTAAATATGGTTAACTATATCCGGTTAGTACGAGTAGTTATTGAGGAAACAAAATGGTACAACTATCTAATTCAAAAAATATCGATCCTACGAAAAGTTGATGAGAACTGTGAGAATGTGCTCGTAGTCACTTCCGTACAATATGTACTAACATATCTAGGATTTGCTGTGCGTCCACTATAGTAATATGTCATATTGCTCGTATGTTTCAACTCTTTATAAGACTCAATTTATAAGACATTGTATGTAGTTTAAAAGTTTTTTTTCTAGAATTTACGCTTAAGTCTTAGGGTTTAGTTGTTCCCAGATTTTTTATGCAAAAATAGTTTATTTACATTTTATTTTCCGAGGTGAAGGGCTTCGGGCCCTAATCAAGGTCACTCCACAAGCATGTCCCCTGGTTTATTCGTCCAAGCAATGGAGTGTGAGCTAGCATGTATCATTTTTATCGCTACAAACATTTTATAATTGGCTTCATTGCTTCTCGGTAGACTTTTTCGGGATTTACGATTGGGCTATGTTATGTCTACATCCGCGTTGCTGGGAGGCTCTCTAAACTGGGAGTTTAATTGGAGTGTCTGATAGGAAAAAATGCTTTGAAAAATCATACGTGAAAGCCTATTAATTAACCTTTCAAAAAGGAGGAGGTTCTGTGTTCGTGTGTACGTTTTTTTTGTGTATGTTCATCGATAATTTCGCCAATTGTAAACCGAATCAAAAAATTCTTTTTTAGTTCAAAAGGGTATACTCCCGAAGTAGTCTCATTTTAATTTTACAGAAATCGGCTCAGCCGTTTTTGAAAAAACCAACAACAATGTAAGCAATTCGAGCGAAATATCCGAATTTTGTACACGATGAACATCGATAATTTCACCAATTGTGAACCGAATCGAAAAATTATTTTTTGGTTGGAAAGGGTATACCTACTCCCAAGGTAGTCCAATTTAAATTTACAGAAATCGGCTGTGCCGTTTTTGATAAATCAACAAAAATGTAAATAATTCGAGCGAAATATTCGACTTTTGTACACGATGGTAGGCGGTTTTGCCATTTTTTGCGAAAAATAATTAAAACAGATATTTTCTTGTACAAAATATTTCATGTCCGCGCTTGATCACCAACTAGCTTGTTAGTTAAAGCGACGTTGTTGTCGAAGATAAAGCACACAGACAAGGTACTCGTACCTGTCTTCAAAAAACTTAAGATTAGCCGTCTTCCCACAAAGATTTTACGCACAATGTTTAACAGTACAAATTGCGCGGTTAAACAGTATTTAAAGGGTGTTTAAATCTTTTGCGGTAAGGCGGTATTTCTTTGAGGATATAGAAAAGTGGGCAGTCTTATTTCTGAGCAACAGCAGCAACAGGTGAACCGCGAAAGGTCGAACTTTGCACCGCCAAATAAAAAATAGTATTAATTAATACATAATACAAAAATATAAAAATTGTACTACAAACTATGTATCTGTTTGGCCACTACGTTTGGCTCGACATGCGTTTGTAAAACGTTCCTGATAAACTGACGCCTACCTAGAAAACACACTTCGAATTTTCTTTTTCTTTCGAGAACCGAGGCCAAGTACGAGTCGGACTCGCGCACGGAGGGTTCCGTACTGTATGGGAGCCCCCCTTAAATATTTATTTTATTTCAACTTTATTATTTATTTGACGGCGCGTTCGATGTAAAGAGCAAACAAGTCGGTGGCAATGTCAATGACAGCTATCATAATGTTATGAAGTATGAATGTCAGTGTCAGTTGCCGTTGAATTGTCACTGTTGTGCGGTTGTTTGCTCTGACGCAACACCCAGCGCTAGCGCACACGAAAGGACCGCCATTACTTAACGGAACGGCGATCGGTTCGCATCGAATTAACGTGCTACGCGTTTGGTGGAGTGTCTTTTGATTTAGTGCCTTCGATTATTGGACTGTACGCCCACTGCTATATTTTTGTAACGTGATTACTGTGGAATAATAATTTAACCTTCAAACACGTGCTACTTTTCACTCTCCTCGCCCGAATACCCACGCCTGCTAGAATCAATATGGATGACGTAGAGGACCCCTCCGTAATTCCTACATCAGAAGTGGGATGCGGAGGGCCAGCACCAGGAGAAAGAAATGAAAATCCTGAAGGATCACACGGTTTGCTACGCAACATGGAAGCTTTGCTATCGCGGCTCCTGGAGACACCGCATCCCCCTCGAGCATCGAGTAACACGACGACGCAGCTGATTCGCTTTGATCCAGATGAAACTGACGCAGATATAGAAGGTTGGTGCAGGATAACCGAAATCGTCGTAAGCAGCAGGAAATTAGAGGGCGCAGAACTTTTACTAGCCCTCACACACGCCTTGCGAGGCCGCGCGGCAATGTGCTTAACCAAATTGCACGCTCAACAGCTAACATGGCCGCACATAAAAGAGTTACTTCTAGCGAAATTTGGAAAACCGATGCTGCCGCAAGACTATTTCGACGATATACTGAGATTTCAAGTGGGCGTTAAAGAAACAGCAAGTGAAGCCGCGGTACGCCTCTGGGGCATGATAGAGCAAATCCCACGCACTGAGATGCCGGAAGATATCATGGTCGGCTTCGTATCTTCAGTGTTGTGTCAAAAGGATGTCATCATACGTCGCGAATTGCAGACCTGTAACATCACCACCCGGGCCCAACTATGTCGAATCCTGAAAGGCATCTCCTTGAAGCGGAGACATGAAACCCCAGACACCAACGACGTCGAGCCTAAGAAGATTCGTCCAAATGAGCCACGTTTCCTGGGAACTTGTCATCGGTGTGGTCTACTGGGCCATCGTGCGGTGGACTGCCGCAGACGTCGAGAAGAACCCGTCACTAAATCTGCAACATCGAAGGCTCCCGAGCTTTCCCCAGCGCCGCGAAGCTTTTCGCGGCCCGTCGTCTGCTTCGTGTGTGGTCAGCAAGGCCATGTGGCGTCAACGTGTCCAGACCGCAAGGGGGCGGTGGGCAGCGAGCGGCCAGCGATCAAAGAAGTCCACCTGTGCGAGCGGAGACCAGCGACTGGCACCTTGACTACATCCTCCGGTGAGCTCGTTTCCTTCCTTTTTGACAGTGGATCCGCTTGCTCGTTAGTAAATAGTAGCTCAGCTGCCAGACTTCCAGGCACTACACGTGACGATTTGGTATATCTTACTGGTATAGGCGAAGACAATGTAGTAGAGTGCAGCTCCCAAATTTCAAGTATCGTCAATATCCAGGGTATCTCGTTTGATGTGTTGTTCCACGTGGTCCCCGATACAGCTATAGGCGAACAGATAATTATAGGCCGGGATATTTTAGGCAAAGGCATTACCGTTGAAATAAATAGCGATCAAACTCGGTTCGTGTTGCGTAAGGAAGTCGATATTGTAGAAAAATCGAGCGCAATAGATTTTGATAGCATCGACACTGATCTGCAAGGCGAACATAGGTTAGCTCTAATCGAAATTTTGCGTAAATATAGTGACTTCTTCACTGACGGTATACCTACGCGACGTGTCACAACCGGTCATATGCGATTAGAACCTATTGACCCGAGTAAGACTGTTCAACGACATCCTTATAGGTTGTCCCCTGCGGAAAAAGAGGTAGTTAGAAATAAAATAAAGGATCTCCTCGAAGCTGGTGTTATCCGTGAAAGCACGTCAGCGTTTGCCAGCCCGATACTTCTCGTGAAAAAGAAGGACGACTCAGATAGGATGTGCGTTGACTACCGCGAACTGAATTCGAACACTCGTCCGGAGCACTACCCTCTGCCAATAATTGAAGAACAGATAAATAAGCTTCATGGCGCGTGCTTTTTCTCGTCTTTAGACATGGCATCGGGCTATCATCAAATTTTAATCGATCCAGTGGGCGACAGCGTAGCTCGCACGGCGTTTGTGACCCCCGAGGGTCAGTATGAATTTTTAGCGATGCCTTTTGGGCTACGAAATGCGGCTTCTGTCTATCAGAGGTGCATTAACAAAGCCCTAGGTCCTCTCAAGGATAATATAGCACTAGCCTATATGGACGACGTACTTTGCTATTCCAATGACGTCACACAAGGCCTGGAACGTTTAGATCTTACACTGAAAGCATTATCAGAAGCAGGTTTTTCACTGAATGTCCGGAAATGCAAATTCATGAAAAATGAAGTAGACTATCTGGGGTACGTAGTAAAATCAGGAAATGTCACCCCAAACCCTAGGAAGATCCGAGCCTTGGTAGATGCACCCACACCACAAACTGCAAGTCAAGTTCGTCAGTTTTTAGGTCTAGCGTCTTACTTCCGGCGCTTCATCCCAAACTACACTCACCTAGTGGGCCCACTGTACGCTTTGGCAAAGACCAAGGGGGCGATAACGTGGACGAATGCGCACAGCGAAATTCACAAAAAGATCGTTCAAATATTGACATCTGAACCGGTCTTAACAATTTTTGACCCAAAATTACCAGTGGAACTACACACTGACGCGAGCTCAGAAGGGTATGGCGCGATACTAATCCAAAGACAAGACAATCTACCTCGCGTGATATCCTACTTCAGCCGCCGAACTACCGATGCGGAATCCCGCTATCACTCGTACGAGTTGGAGACCTTAGCGGTCGTCCGAGCGGTAGAGCACTTTAGGCATTACCTGTACGGGCAGCACTTTACTGTCTTCACAGACTGTAATTCCCTCAAAGCGTCCAAGTCTAAAACCGATCTCACTCCTCGCGTCCGCCGATGGTGGGCTTTTCTCCAAGCCTACGATTTTGATATCGTGCACAAACAGGGAAGCAGCATGGGGCATGCTGACTTTTTGTCTAGGAACCCGCTACCCGATTGTCCGCCCGAATTTCCAGATGCTGGAGCGTCTGCAAAAATAAAACCCGTAAAATTTGTAGAACTTCACGAGGGCTGGTTGACAGTTGAACAAAAAAGAGATAGCGAGATCCAAGACTTAGTCGAAAAGCATCATAACAGTGAACTCCCTGAAGCAATATCCTCCACTTATGATGTCCGCAAAGGGTTGCTCTACAGAAAAATCGAACGAAACAAGAGTAGCTTTTGGCTCCCAGTTGTACCTCGCTCTCTCACATGGTCCCTAATCAATCATATCCACACTGAGATCAAGCACTTAGGTGCCGATAAGACGTTAGACAAACTCTACGAACAGTATTGGTTCCCACAAATGTCGAGATCCGTCCGCAAATTCGTAGATTCATGCATAGTATGCAAAGCGTCAAAAGGCCCATCTGGTGCCGCTCAAGTCAGGCTTCACCCAATTCCGAAGGTCCCCATTCCTTGGCACACTATTCACATTGACATCACGGGTAAACTCAGCGGCAAAAGTGATCAGAAAGATTACGCCTCAGTAATCATCGACTCATTTACCAAATATGTCCTCCTTGAATACACTCCTTCTCTTGATGCGGCAAGTGCTGTAAAGGCCTTAAAAAAGGCTGTGTGTCTTTTTGGCGCCCCTAAGCGCATTATAGCTGATCAAGGCCGATGCTACGCAAGTGCCGAGTTCAGAGAATTCTGTCGCGATCACTCCATAGAACTCCACTTCATTGCCACAGGCTCTAGTAGAGCCAACGGCCAAGTAGAGCGAGTAATGCGTACCCTGAAAAGTCTACTCACAATTATTGAAAATGACCCTCACAAAACGTGGCGTGACGAGCTTCTTGATGTCCAGTTAGCTTTGAACACTACAAGGTCTAGAGTCACCGGATACACACCCACTGAACTAATGTTTGGAATAAAAGCGCAATCGTTAGGTATGGCCAAAATAGCTCCAAGCTCCGCACCGGTACCGCGACTAGATTTAGAAACGATAAGACGAAACGCTGCCGATAATATCGCGAAAACGGCATCATCGGAAATAAAGCGATTCAACCGGGGAAAAGCCGTCGTGAAACCGTTCTCTAAAGGCGAGTATGTTTTTATAAAAAATAACGAGCGCAACCAAACCAAACTGCACAGAAAATTTAAGGGACCATTCATAATCACCAACGTGTTAGAAAATGATAAGTACGAATTGAAAAACATTGATAGGTCTAATAAGACTTACAAATACGCTCACGAAAATCTGCGTTTAGTGCCCAGGGGTCATGATGGCTTAGTAGAAGTTGCTGCTTCTTTGATCAATGATGATGATGATGAGGAGGAGGAGGAGGCCGAGACGGCGGGTCAGAGTCAAAGGGATGAAACGGTATCATCAGATGAGGATACGATCTCGGTAGCTAGTTCACACACTATGACCGCCAGCTCTGCAACCCTCTCAGCATCGGAACGCGAAGAAGACATTTAATTTTGAGTCGTGAGTAGCGCACTATGTGTCATTTTAACACCACCACTTAGGCAATTACGAGTTAGGCGACTTCGCGTCATATGAGATGACGTTGGGTAGAGGCGCGGGGCGGGGTATGACCACACCCTGCTGTGGCATTATTTGCATGAGGTCAAATATTGCCGGGAGTTGTGCTCGAGCTGCGGGGCCGTCCGGTCCAGGTCGTCATATGAGATGGCGAGCTTGGTCGAAGGGACACCTTGCATCGATACTATCTGCAAGAGGTCAGATATTACCAGAGTGTTTAGGACTCGAAGCCGTCCGGTCTAGGTCGTCATACGAGATGGCGAGCTTAGTCGAAAGGACACCTTGATCTGATCTTAATCGCTTGAAACCACGTATGTGTGTGTGTGTAATTTGAATACTGACTTATGTGTACTGAACGATTCCCACCTAAACTGTCAGGATAGACGAGCGAAGTAAAATTTGTGATCCCAGCGGTTTTCTCTCATTTCAAGTCAGGGAACACGAGAGAAGACGGATACGCACGAGGACGTGCGAATGTCAGTCTGGCCGTGACGGCGCGTTCGATGTAAAGAGCAAACAAGTCGGTGGCAATGTCAATGTCAGCCATCATAATGTTATGAAGTATGAATGTCAGTGTCAGTTGCCGTTGAATTGTCACTGTTGTGCGGTTGTTTGCTCTGACGCAACACCCAGCGCTAGCGCACACGAAAGGACCGCCATTACTTAACGGAACGGCGATCGGTTCGCATCGAATTAACGTGCTACGCGTTTGGTGGAGTGTCTTTTGATTTAGTGCCTTCGATTATTGGACTGTACGCCCACTGCTATATTTTTGTAACGTGATTACTGTGGAATAATAATTTAACCTTCAAACACGTGCTACTTTTCACTCTCCTCGCCCGAATACCCACGCCTGCTAGAATCAATATGGATGAAGTAGAGGACCCCTCCGTAATTCCTACATATTATTGAAGTGAATTTACAACTTAATATTCTGTGAAAATTTCAAGCATCTACCTGTTACCATTATTAATATAGAGCGAAAAACGGCTAAAAAACCAGGTTTGTTGTATGGGAGCCCCCTTCATGATTAATTTTATTCTGTTTTTAGCGGCAACAGAAGTACATCACCTGTGAAAATTTCAACTTTCTAGCTATTACGGTTCATGAGATACAGCTTGGAGACAGACAGACAGACGGACAGCGGAGTCTTAGTAATAGGGTCCCGTTTTTACCCTTTGGGTACGGAACCCTAAAAACTGTTTCAAGATCATGGGTAGTTTCTTAAATTGATTTTAGGTCCTGTGTTTTATAATACAAAATTTTATTTGAATCCTAAATAAAAAGCAGGTAGCACTCATTACTACGAGTATCAGTTGTTTTTTCTGGACCTCGTCAAAATTTTCCCAAAGAATCCTGTCGTACGATTATTTACTCAAAATTTGCGTGTACTGACGTACTAAAAATAAAGTAGGTATTGTATATGTCGGATCCATAAAAAGCACCGCATCAGTTATGATTCTGCTTCAATGTGGTAATGTTTTATACCACTGACCCAACAATGCTTCAGTGTGGCGTGGCGTGGGTTTAGCGGGCGAGGAGATAAAGGCGACGTCACGAACAATCAGTTTATTTCACAGAAGATTACGAATGATTACAATTATAGAGAGAACTTTAAGCGAAGGACATGGCGTTCCGCAGCGTAACGCACGCTGCTACCATTCTATCAAGAATCACCAGGCTTGAACCGTTCTAATCTCAGTTTTCCACAACCTCTTCCGAACAAGCTCTATTTACAACTCACTGACATCCACAATTGACATCTGACATGTCACCTCGCATTTTCCCGCCCATCGGCCGATCATGCGATGTCAGTGTCACTTGAAACCTCCTTAGAATCAATCAGCAGCAGCGTTTGTCACAAGCGTTACCCCAGGAATGTTGCCACTTCCATTCCTAGTCCTTCGAAATTATACTAAGTGGCACTATTTAAAATTAAACTTAAAGCTATGGTCCCGTTACGGCCATCTTGACATTCGCACGTCCTCGGGCGATTATCATCAGTATCTGTAACAAAAGAGCAATGTGAATGTTTGTTTATCCACAAACCCGCACTGGGCTAGCGTGGCGAGGCGTATGTTCAACATTGGACTATTCAAAAATGTCGGTATAGAATATTCATTTACCGCTCGTCCATTCCTGACATAATGTTACTTTTAGACGTGTTCAAAATGATAACTAACTATGAAGGTAAATAAGAGATGACTAGACAAGGTTTCTTTACATTAGCATAGGGTCTGAAAAACAGCGCTCATTAGGAATATTATTCGCCAAAACCACCAAATCCCATACCCGAGACCGGACAACACGTCCATTCCGTACATAATGTTACTTTTAATCGTGTTCGAAACGATGACTAGATAAGATAGTAAACAAGAGATGACTAGACAAGGTAAATAATAATCATTAATTGTTTCTTTACATTAGCGTAGGGTAGGAAAATCAACACTCACTAGGACAACTCTTTGCCAATACCACCAAATCGCACACCCAATATTGGACAACAGTGTCCCTCAAACCGCACTCACCACCCAGTAAATGCGAGAATCGGCAACTGCGTCTCTTTGACTCAGGTCCATCGGTATGAGACCGGATAACAGCGTCCCTTCGATCTTCGCAAGAACCGGACAACTGCATCCCTTCGACTCAGCCCAGATGCAACTTTCGTACAACCCACCTACGCTTATCAGATACCGGATCGAGGCATGAGACCGGATAACAGCGTCCCTTCGATCTCCGCAGAGAACCGGACAACTGCATCCCTTCGACTCAGCCTAGATGCAGTTTTCGAACTACCCACCAACAAAAATTAAATGAGTTCAGCTTTTCTTACCCTCGCTTTTATTATTACAGAGAATTTAAGAATCATTTAAAATATTTCCTTGACCTACCTCCGAAAGTAAAATGTTATGATACCGCGCGGTACTAGAAAACACAACACACAACACAACTAAGTCAAATTTAGTCAAAAACATGCAGAACTACTATCTAACTAAAATTGGACGAGCTCACCCGGGGTTTTGCCAGACTGCTTCTCGCAGATTAGAAGCTCAGGTGACCCTTCCCAGCTTCCCTGGAACCCGGACCCGCCTCTCCAAACAGGCCGCAGCGACATGTTCCGGCCAACAGCACACGAAGCAAGTTATATTCCTTTTCCTCCCCCGGTGCAGACTGTCTTGAAGCATAGTGGTCTTCTATGTTATCATTCGCCATTTTCTTTTGTGATTTGCTTGATAATATTGCTCTGATTCATAGGCGACAATGATTGATGCAGTCAAAGGATTTTTCTTGTAATCCTGCATCTCCTCAGGATCTAGCCCTTCGATCCCACCTTCTGATGTCGGATCCATAAAAAGCACCGCATCAGTTATGATTCTGCTTCAATGTGGTAATGTTTTATACCACTGACCCAACAATGCTTCAGTGTGGCGTGGCGTGGGTTTAGCGGGCGAGGAGATAAAGGCGACGTCACGAACAATCAGTTTATTTCACAGAAGATTACGAATGATTACAATTATAGAGAGAACTTTAAGCGAAGGACATGGCGTTCCGCAGCGTAACGCACGCTGCTACCATTCTATCAAGAATCACCAGGCTTGAACCGTTCTAATCTCAGTTTTCCACAACCTCTTCCGAACAAGCTCTATTTACAACTCACTGACATCCACAATTGACATCTGACATGTCACCTCGCATTTTCCCGCCCATCGGCCGATCATGCGATGTCAGTGTCACTTGAAACCTCCTTAGAATCAATCAGCAGCAGCGTTTGTCACAAGCGTTACCCCAGGAATGTTGCCACTTCCATTCCTAGTCCTTCGAAATTATACTAAGTGGCACTATTTAAAATTAAACTTAAAGCTATGGTCCCGTTATATATATGTCTCTTCTACAACTACATATGTGGCGAGATGGTTAATGGGCTTGTCTGACGCTAGATTCTGATTAGATGATTATTAGGCGTGGCGTGTCTATCAGCCATCTATCGGATACACTTCGGTGAGTGCGCCCAGGATTTGCACAATCTGGTCCCACCTGCCCCTTTTTTCTATCGTACGGCTAGACAAACGCGACCAAAATGCCACCCTTTTATGGTGGACATTCCGCGCGTTAGAACCAAGCATTCCGAGTCCACATTCCTCATACGAACAGCCAGAATGTGGAACGCTTTGCCTCTTTAAATCCCGAGTAAATAGGTATCTTCTAGGTAAGCGTGTTACATCCTAGACCGCATATCTGCTTAACATCAGGCAGTGTGTAGTCAAAAGCAAACCTAACCGAAAAAAAGACGAAGTCGGACTTTTTTTTTCGCTATTTTTGTCGCACATTTCCATTCAAATCACTTAATTATGCAATCTCACCAAATGGTCAACCTTGATAAAATAAGAATTCTACATTTAAATTTAATTATGCGTTCTGTTTGTTTAATCGGTCATAGTTTAAATATAGACATTGAATAACTACATTAGAATTGTTTCTAGTAATGATAAGTACATATTAGGCCCAAGTTTAGAGGCGCCATCGTAATTTTAATAACAACGTAAAAAGTTTTATCTCTATCTATAGGCATTTGATAGAGAGATTCGAAGTGAAAAAGAAACAGAAATGGTCTAATATATTATAGTTACGAGTAAAAAATTGGGCTTATTATGTATGTGTAAAGAAAGTTTCAACCACGGTTTGAAAACTAGACATGCATGAGTGGACATCCTTGTTTTATCAATCGTCTTATCGAAAACCCACCCAAAATAAACACTAACCACAACATGAAAAAGTTACACTATTTTGAATAAATGTAAGTATGTGAAGTATTATGGAGTCAATAAAGCTCTTCACAGAGATAAAATGCCGCCCGAGATTTTCCCACGTTTTCTTGCCTTCGCCAGTTTGCGCGGAAACGCCGTACCGAGCAGACGTGTTTGCTGTCTCGGAAAAATTCTAACCAAAGTTTCGTGTTTCGTTTGTTACCTCTAGATCTCATCATAGTGATTAGTTTTTCATTTCGTGGACATAAAATTGAAGTTTTGTAAATCTGTTGATATTTTTAAGAAGTTTTGTTTAAGTTTGAACTAATTAAAGTAATTATGAGTGAGTTTTAATTGATTGCGAATGAAAATGGCTGATACGGATGATGAAAACATTGAAGGTATGTTATGTTATATGTAGTTTAAGATAGCTTTTAAATTTGTAATTTTGTAATTTATGGGTTGGCCAATATTGTGCCATTTTATGAAACAAAACAAATCACGAAAGCAGTTGCCAAAATATTATGTTCTCAAATGGGACTATAATTTAAATTTTTAAACCACTTATGTAGTTAGCTAATGTTAGTATTATAATTTTTTATATCTACTTATAGATGATGCAAGCTCATACAAATATTTTACAATGAATATTATCAAACAAATATAGCATCACCTATATGTTTAAAATACAACAACAACTTAATACCTACTTATTTTCAACGAAATGACAAATTCTTAGTAAAATTTTTAGAGGTATCAAATCTACTTGAGAAGATTACACATAGGATCTAAGATAAATGGAATAAATGTTTCTCTATTATATTATCTATAAAACTGGATAAACTATAGGTATATTGGCTTTTATCAGTTCATTATCATATTAAGCATTTGACGAATTATTTGAATTATTATTATTTACTTAATTATTTTTTATTTGTATTTCACGGTAAGTCTAGATAAAAATATTCTAAATGCAGCTCAATGGAGCTGCAAAAATCGTCATTTCATGCTTATTTACTTTAGAGAAAAATCTTTTCTTTTATCTAGTAAAATAAGAATATCATTGCCAATGGTCGGCAATGATATTCTTTTTTTTCGTGCAATGACTACAATAATACGATGGGAAAATTTTACCAAAAAAACAGGCAGTTTAATAAAAATAGCAACACGATTTAAAAAAATATAAATATTTAGGTACTTACATATATACCTACGGTACAAGGTCATGGCCTTAGCTTCATACATTTTTGCAATGTCTCTTATTGTTAAGTAAATACCTACTGTACAGTTTATTGGCTCTTTAACAAAAAGTTAAAACACAAGGACGATTAACCATAATCATCGTAGTAAAAAAGACAATCCACCATAAACTAAATTAACCTATCAGTATGAAAAACTTAACTACTTTATGGCACACTCTAGAAAATTAAAAACAAATTAGTATTGATCCACACCATACTATACTTTACCCTATGTATATTATAGAGCTCATTTGAACTTGACCGCGTGTGCCCAGCTTATGACTATAGGTGCGTTCGTTTTGGGCTCGATGGCGTTTTTGCCATTTGCAAAATTAGAGTGAATGTAAACCGTTTGGTTTGGGAATTTCGCCCATTTCGCTAATAACTCAACTTATATCCAAAACGAACGCTAAACGTCAAACTCTATAGGTATGTCAGAAAACCATCACAATGAACCCACCTTCGCAAGTGGGTCAAAAGTGGCAGTTCACGATAGCATTTTTATCCGTTTTGAGCTATCCGAACGGTGAATGAAAATAATTAATAATCGGCCAAGTGCGAGTCGGACTCGCGCACGAAGGGTTCCGTACCGTATGGGAGCCCCATTCCTCTTGCCGTTATTAATAGCGAGCAAAAAATACTAAAAATCATGTTTTGTTTGTTTTTATTCTGTTTTTAGTATTTATAGCGGCAACAGAAATACATCATCTGTGAAAATTTCAGCTGCCTAGATATCATGGTTCATGAGATACAGCCCGGTGACAGACAGACAGACGGACATCGAAGTCTTAGTAATAGGGTCCCGTTTTTACCCTTTGGGTACGGAACCCTAAAAATGCAACTTTAGCTCACACATTCTCAAAACGAACGCTGAATGTGATCGTTATATTGGCGTTTTTAACTGTTAATTTTGACATCAGTAGGTAGTAATTTAGTAGTATCACCTTATATTGTAAGAGTACGTATTATAGACAACTAAGCGCAAAGCCTAGTCCGGCTAACTGTGCGACTGTTAATTTTGTTTAAACGTGGTCCGGTCAACTGTACTACCCAACTGCACCAAGGAAAACAAGTGGGTAAAACAATACCTACAAAATAGAAGTCTTCACAAGAAAACGGAGTTTAATTTTAGAGCCCAAAAAAAATTGAATTTTGAAATCTAGGAGTAAATTTTTTATGATTTTTATAGGATTAATTTGGACAAATACACAATTGAAACAATGAAAAATATACATGGTATATTATATGAGTTAATATATATGAGGCTATAAAGTTCACGAACTAAAACCACACACACATGTCACAAAATATCCGTCTACAAGGTGCGAAGATTTTTTTAGAACCACAAGATAGCGAATAAGGGATGATTTATATTAGGACGGGGAGGGCGCGGGATGGGCCGGCGAGACGGGCCGGACGGGGCCCGTACGGCGCACGTTGCATACATTTTTGTCGTGGCCCGTACGACGCCCGGACAGGGCATTTAGACAGCCCGTTCCACCCCGTCCTAATATAAATCATCCCTAAACCATTGCATACCGCATACATCAGGTTTATTCGCTATGTTTGAAGGAGCCTGTGCCCAACAGTGAACACCCTGCTACCTTGGACAACGGTTGACGTGATGGCTTTCAGACCGAAAATCCATAGATCCCGGAGCTAATCGTATAACCGTTTAGGCTGAATCGTAGAAGTCGGCGGATGTGAAGTAATTTACAAGCTGCGTAACCCAATCAACGCGCAGCTTTATGTGACCTTCAAGTCAGGATTTGATATTCCGCAGTTTGTATCTAACTTCACATCCGCCGACTCGTATGATGCGGTCTATACTTAACTGTTGAAGATTTGCCATCGTTGTCGTCGTCGTGTCAACCATAGGACGTCTACTGCTAAACATGGGCCTTTCCTATAGATTTCCTAAGACCGGTCGGAAACGACTTGTATCTATCGCAAATAAAGCGTTTTTACCGCACATAAAGGCAAAGGCACTCGTAAAGGCAAATTATACTTAGGAAAATTGTATTTAATCTAAAGACAGATATAATTATACTTATTTTACTTACAATAACAAGTAACTGACTTCCAAAAAGAGGAGGTCCTATGTATCTGACGATTTCCAACCTTTTATTTTATTTTTATTTATGTTCGTCTGTATGTATTTTTTTTGTGTATGTTCATCGATATTTTCGCCAATTGTGAACCGAATCAAAAAATATTTTTTAATTCGAAAAGGTGGTCTCATTTAATTTAATCGAAATCGGCTGAACCGTTTTAGAAAAATCAACAATAATGTAAAAATTGTATAAATTAATTCGAGCGAACTATTCGAATTTTGTACACGATGTAAGTCGGTTTTACCATTTTTTGCGAAAAATAATGATAACATCTTTGCCCGGTTAGTGGAAAACTATACCTAAGATCATACAAAAGAACGCCGATGATATATAACCATATGCTTGGACTGTAGCATAATCTGCAATCTGACTCATCAGAAGTGACCACTGATAGTGTTTATCTCTTATCTAGTTACTTACTGGGAAATCCAAATGTTCTTTGTTGTAGATTGTCTTGTTGAATGAGTAGGTAGGTAATCTTCTGCTCAGATTTATCGATTGTGCATTGATTTGCTTATGATAGTTATCATCATCTCAGCGTTGTATGATGTGTTCTGGTGAACATAGGCTTCTCCTAAAAATTCCCAATAAATCATCGTTATTATTAGAACGTCTTTTTTTAACGCGAATAAGTCCGCACTTGACCACCAACTCGCCTGATGGCCGAGATGATGACGTTGTGGTCTAAGATGAAGCACGCAGATTTAGAAGATACCTATTCACTCTAATCTTGAAAAGCTTTAGGTTATATCTCATAGAAAACAGGAAAACAGTAAGACTTTTCCATTCCCTGGCGATAGGAATCAGAAATGATGAGTCAAACCGCTTCGTATGTATTGAAGGAAAATCGACAGTGTAGGCCTGTACGGGTTGTTGATTGGTAGTGAGGCGTCTTCCTACTTGTCCTGTAGTAAAAAGGGGATGGTAGGATAAGGTCGTGTAGCTCAGATGCACACTCTCCGAAATGAACGTGATGAATGAATGATGTCTGCTGCTGGATATAGGTCTCCCCGTATAATAGATCTCCAATAGAACTAGTTGGTTATCCAGGACTATCCTGTGGACATCTGTTAACCTTGCGGGTGGACGTCCTACGCTATGCTTGCCGGTACGTGGACTTCACTTAATTTTTTTCTATATCATGAATTGCCAAACATAGACCTCTAAATTTTCAATTTTAATTTCCAATATTTTTTTCTAACTTGCAGTGCCCGACGGGGCCCGTATAGAACAGATTTTATTTATTTACGTTTTTAACAATGATCTTTTTACTGATGTAACTCTCGAATTGGAAATCTAAAACCTGTCGGAAGCGGCTTGTATCCAGCGTGTTCACCTAGTCAAGGGGCATACTTCCTGTGCTGCGTTCGCCAGTAGGTACGTGGACAAACGGTAGGAGTAGGACGTCCATCGACTAGGTGGACTGACGATATAACTAACATTGCAGGAACGCGTTTGACTGCCTCGGTGGCTCAGTGGTTGGTGACCCTGACTTCTGGATCAAAAAAGCGTGGGTTCGATCCCCACCCAGGGCAAGCATTTAGGTGATGAACATAGGTGTTGGCTCTGTGTCTGGGTGTTATTTAGGTTCTATCTATATAAGTATGTATTTAAAAATATGTATATGTAGTATATCAGTCTCTGGCCGTCATATCATAAGCTTTGCTTAGTTTGGGGTCAGAGACCGTGTGTAAGATGTCCCCAAATATTTATTTATTTATTATTTTATCCAGGCCGCTTCCAACCGGCCTTATTGGAAATCCAAAGAAGAGGCCTATGTCCAGTAGTGGACGTCCCACGGCTCATAGATGGATGGATGCACAAACAGTACAAGACATAACTTTTATAAATTTATTTCAGAATAATAACAATCTAAATAAGACTCCATCATCTAAATCACAAGTATTAATGTCCCATTGTACAAACACATTATGTAAATAGGACCAATGATGTAATAATATTAGATATGTTATTGACGACCAATAAGGCACTGACATCCGACTTGAAAACAAATTAACCAGACTTGTTCAAGAAAAAAAAAAACTTTTGAGTAAAATAATCACTTTCATTTTTGGGGTAGGTAAGTATACCTACCCATAACTCACATAGGTACCCATGCGTATAACCAAAAAAATATATAGGTACGTATAGCCCGCGTCACACAAGTTAGCGGAATATCCAATCCTGACATGACGCTCACATGAAGCCGCGCGTTGATTGGATATTGCGTGGCTTGTAGCTAACTTCATTTTCGCCAACTTGTGTGACGCATCCTATACGAATGTACGAATGTAAAATTGTATTTTTTTAAACACCGTGAATAGGTATAATAGGGTATACCCTTCATTATCATCATCACCATCAGCCTGTATCGACCCACTGCTGGGTATAGGCCTCCTCTCCCTTGTGCCAGTTTGCCCTGTCTTAGGCTGATATTATCCACGCGTGTCCCGCGATGGATCTGATGTCGTCGACCCGTCGGGCTGGTGGTCTGCCTACGGAACGCCTGTCTGCCTTAAAATAATACAATTTTCATTTTCTGGGATTCCATAACAAGGTAAAAAATTATATGCTTTCATTTCTACATTTATTTAACAAACAAAAGACCCTTTTTTATCACTAGTTAAGGTGTCGCTTTTAGTTGTTGGTTATTGCAATTTATTTATTTCCATAATAAGTAACACTACAGTTTTAACCAATTCATCACTTATTTTACAACGTAGGTATGTTATGGTTGCTACGGTATTAATATGAACGTGCATAATATCTTCGCCGCAGGAGACAAACTCGGCGATGTCATTGATCTTTAACAATAATATAGATCCGAAAGTGCGTTTATGTTTGTTTGTCACTCTTTCACGCAGCAACAGAGCTACAAATAGACTTGATTTTTGGCATGAATATAGAGCAACGTTCGAAGAGTGTCATATGTTACTTTTTATCCCGGAAAAATAATAGGTTCTTATAGAGATAAAAATCAAAATATCATGCGGGCGAAGCCGTGGGCAAAAGCTAGTCATTATAATAATGAAATCATGTGCAATGCAACATCGCGAACTTGTACACGCATTGAAATCCGTATTTTCGTCAAATTGGGTAGGCGTATAGCGTTTCAGCCGTTCTTGACTATTGCGGTGCTAATATGTGCGCAATTAATTTTGTCTGGAGCATGACTGTATGAACTTCTGGCATTTACCTGTTCTTTTTGCCAAAATAGATGCGGGTAAAACGTATCTACAAGTTAAATATCAATGCTACGACTAGGTGTGTACGATCACTTGCATATTTCATATGATGTCACGTCGCCATGTCACTCATGGTTACGTTCATGAAGCTAGGGTAGAGCATTATAGAGTAAGGGACAATAGATAGCTTTCATTGTAAGTAAAATTAATGTTTATTATGGAAACTAATAACGTTAGTTAGTTTGCACATATTATTGTTTTCTCATACAGGGTTATTTCTAATCAATTAGCATCCTTTTAGGGGCTTATTCTGTACATCAAAACTAACAACTTTTGTTCAGCGACTTTTGTCAAAACTAAAAAAAAAATTGTTGCATAAAAAAATATCGTTAAACCGCGACAAAATGTGTTGAACAGCAGATTTTTTTTGAGTTCTGACAAAAGTCACAGAACAAAAGTTATTTGTTTTGATGTACAGAATAAGCCCCTAAAAGGATGCTAATTAATTAGAAATAACCCTGTATATAAAAATTCTGTGTCACAGTGTTTGATATCGAACTCCTCCGAAACGAGTAGACATTTTACAAGCTGTTATTTAACTTTCAATATATTTGTGTACCTATGTAAGTTCGGGTGGAATTCTGCAAGTTAAATTGGACCAACTTCCCGGTTTCCAATTGAGCTGAAGTTTTACACGCATATGTATATCGCGTGACAATACATTAATATGGCACTATTGAGCTGATCTGTTGACGGAGTCGGAAGGTGGCCATAGGAACTCTTTTACTAAACAAAGTAGACCCGTCGTGTTTGGGCTCGTTTTACTTGTCGTGGCTAGCACTCTGCTGCTACATGGTTTCAGGACCACAAAAGCTTATTTAAAAAAAAATATTTCTATTGTATTTTTTTCTGTTAAGTATAGTCAAATCAAATCAAATCAAAAGTTTTTTAATCAGATCACATAATCCATGGTATTAGTAGAAACTTATAGACTATATTAGTACTTAAATTATATTGCTTGAATTACAACTTGAATTATATTGTGTAGTGATTTCGTGAAAAAAAAACACAAGTAACTAAGTTCCATACATTTTGTCGAGAATCTATGAACATTTTGTATGGAACAGCTGATTGTCTATGCACAAAAATAATATCTATTTGTGTAAAAAACTGAATTCGACGAACTCTCGAAACGTCCCAGAATAAAAAAAAAACTTTTCATCAACACGATAAATTCCAAAAATATCATATAAATTCTCAGCACGATAAACGCAGCAATTTTCACTCCACATTTACAATTCATTGCAATAAATCTGTGCAATTTACACTATGTATTACGGAATTTGGCATCAATAACAATAATGCGCTCCTACGCCGTTTTCTGAGTGATCACATGTACGATTACTTATAGTGCATGCAACAGCAGCGATTTCATAAAGTGTTTAAGATATTTTTTACCGGCCTTAAAAAAGGAGGAGCTGTTCGTCTGTATGTATTTTTTTCTTGTGTATGTTCATCGATAATTTCGCCAATTGTGAACCGAATCGAAAAATTATTTTTTTAGTTCCAAAGGGTATACTTCCGAGGTGGTCCCATTTAAATTTTACAGAAAAGTACTGAAGCCTTTTTTGAAAAGATCAACAATAATGTAAACAATTCGAGCGAAATAATTCGAATTTTGTACATGATGGAAGGCGGTTTTGCCATTTTTTTGTGAAAAATAATTATAAAAACCATTAAACGTATTATTATACTTATTAAAACTACAGATTTTTTTGTGTATGTTCATCGATAATTTCGCCAATTGTGAACCGAATCGAAAAATTATTTTTTTAGTTCCAAAGGGTATACTTCCGAGGTGGTCCCATTTAAATTTTACAGAAAAGTACTGAAGCCTTTTTTGAAAATATCAACAATAATGTAAACAATTCGAGCGAAATATTCGAATTTTGTACACGATTGAAGGCGGTTTCGCCATTTTTTGTGAAATATAATTATATAGACCATTAGACGTATTATTATACTTATTAAAACTACAGTATTTGAAGCCAGAGGCGCCAACGTAAATTTAATCCAACAAAAACATTTTCATATGAAATGTAGCCAAGACTAAATCGTAGTTCACACTATCAAAAAGTTGTCAGATCTCACGTAAAGCCAAGCTTCTAAGTCTACACGCCTTACTCTACAAGTTTTTACGTTTTTACTCGCCTTTATTGTTTTATTTTACTGTCTACTGCGTATAGGACATAATTAACAATTAAGTCCTATATGCAGTGGACTCGCGGACTAACACTCCAGTTTGGTAGGTATAGTTTGCGGCCTAGAACTGGAACTTTAAAAAAACGGCATTCCAAAAGTTTACGATATCCTTGAAATTTTCCTCAAGCTTCTTAACTCTTGAATTCTTATACATACAAGCTATATTTAAAACATCTGTATCTGACATGTATTTTGAACAGAAACTTCCACACCCACTCATAGTTATATGAAGTCGCACATTAATTATTGAAAGTTACTTAGGATATTCTTGTGCTAATAGCGTGCCAATTAGTGAGATATTTTACTCCTTCTACACACCCACGGATCACTAAAAATATAGGGAAAAAACTTAAATGGTTTGCTGTTAATACTCAAAATACTCTAGGCAGTTACATGTGGTCAGCTCCAGGAATTTAGTCTAAGTGAATTGTTATTCTGGGTAGTTAGAAAGTGTTATATATTATTACAAAATAATACCATCTCATAAATGACAATTACTGAAAATATTATGTCATAGAAATCTGAGCAATTCTAAATAAAAACTAGTTTTATTAGTGTACTGTTGAAATTAAGTCTTGGGCCATATCGACCACGCCACCATACGCTGACAATTTTTTTTCTAAAAAAAAATTGACTATTTTGTTAATAAATAAATAGGTTGATTGACAATAGTTTCCATAATAGCAAAGTTTGTCAAAATCCTTACTAATATTATAAATTTGAAAGTGTGTTTGTTGGTTTGCTCCTCTTTCACGCAGCAACGGAGCAACGGATTGACTTGATTTTTGGCATGGACATAGTTTGAAAGACGGTAAGTGACATATGCTACATACAGAGGCTTTTTATCCCAGAAAAATAAAATGCTCACATTTTGTAGCACAAATATTAAAATACCACGTGGGCAAAGCCACGGGTTAGTTTGTAAATGAATTACAAACAGGACCGGTGGTTTTGACTGACCGCTTATAAGGCGGCATTCTCTAACAAGGTTGCAACAGCTAAAAGCACACAAAACAGCAAAAGTAGGTTATGGCGTAGTGATAAGGTTTGCCAATCACCATACCTTTTTCTGCAATACGTAATTAGATGCCATTTAATTTATTTTGTAGTTAATCATAAGTTGCTGACCAAATAAAGTATTTATTCACCAGAAGTATTTTGCAGTTGTAGGTATTTGACCACTGATCGTTTAAAATGCACCATACAGGTACGACATGCGTATTGCGTACTATTTCGTACTATGCATTTATTAGAGCTGTTTTATCTATAACGACAACACACTAAGTACAGTATGGGAAACAGTAGTCTTTTAAGGATAAAAAAACCGGCCAAGTGCGAGTCGGACTCGCGCACCGAGGGTTCCGTACAAACCTGCAAGGTTTACAAAGTTCGTTCATTACGACAAAAAAAGTAATAAGTTTATATTTATTAAAAAATATATATTTTGTAATGTAACTAAAAATTTAAGGTTTACGGAATTTTTCCATTATGTGTGCTATAAAACGTTGCTTCATGCCAAATTTCAAGATTCTAGGTCGACTGGAAGTACCCTTTAGGTTTTGATTCCCTTGCGAGTACTTGCAAGTGTCGAAAATTTGCGGCATAAACGGCTGTATCTTTTGATCGCGTTGGCTTAGAAGTTTGATTTTTTCACAGCTTCAAGGGACAGTAGACCTGAGTAATTGATATAAATTTCAGCTTCATACCTCCACGCGTTCCTGAGAAAAAGGGTCTTGACAGACGGACGGACGGACAGACGGACAACAAAGTGATCCTATAAGGGTTCCGTTTTTTCCTTTTGAGGTACGGAACCCTAAAAACGGGAGGGATCCTATCACTAAGACTTTGTTGTCCGTCCGTTTTGTCAATCTGTCACCAGATTGTATCTCATTAACTGTGATAGCTAGAAACCTAAAATTTTCACAGGTGATGCGATGATGTTGCGCCAAAAACAACAAATGCTAAAAACATAATAAAATAAATTTTTACGTAACTTTTGTGCTGTTTTTTTGCGCGAAATTAATAAAAACAACACGTTTGAAATGAGGGTAAGGGGACTCTCATATGGTACGGAACCCTTTGTGCGCGAGTCCAACTCGCACTTGACCTATTTTTTTAATTCTTAGATGATTGTAGAGTTTTAAAAGTAGATATATTCTATCTAATAGTATATACCGACATTTTGAATTGTGGGTAATACCTGTTGACGCAACCTGTGGTGAGCTAGTTCCACAATACCTAAGTGGAAAAACCTGATAATAATACTTATAAGTGTTCCACATAATTCTTTCAATAGGTATAATACCTAAAACAGAAGTTCGGTGTTATTTTCTACTAAAAATATAACTAGGTATATATTCAATTCAACATTCGACTTATCCATTACTATTTAATAATAAAACTTATGTTGACGTGATTCAGTTTATTTTTAATTGCTTTATGCTACTAACTTTTTACCCATTGAAAAAGGAAATGTTTTCAATTTTACTACATTTTGTATATGGGTAAATTATTATCGTCAATTGTGATTTCAAGCTAAAGTAGAAAAAATCGCAAAACGGTTCGGTCATTCAGGTCATTAGCAACTAGCGACTCGCCCTGGCTTCGCACAGGTGTCTTATACATAAAAACCTTCCTCTTGAATCACTCTATCTAACAAAAAAAAAAAAAAAAATTTGTTGCGTAGTTTTAAAGATATAAGCATACATAGGGACAGCCAGACCGCGAGAATCGAGTTTGTTTTATAATATGTAGTTATATATTTACAGTGTTGCTCTAAAAAGGGATTTATAAGAAAATGCAAACCTTTTTTGAAATGTGTTATCTCATCTTGTATATGTAAATAAATATGGTAACGCAGAAGTAGAAGCATAAAAATCTAAGATCTATGCAATAGTCGTTATTCTTGTTATGATTCATAACATAATTGTTTACCTTTAAAAATGGCATAACCGACTTCAACCGTACAGTACAGTACAGTACAGAATTCAAGCGAGTATGGAGTTCGCAAGGATCGATGTAGGTATCATCGAAGTAGCAATTTTCAAATTTTAGTTGATTTTTCAAAAACGGTTCTGGCAATTTCGATAAATTTTAAATGGGACTACCTCTAAAGTATGATCTACCAAACCAAATAAGGTATAAATTTAATTAATTTATTGTAATATTATTCCTATAATTCTGTTGAGTACATAATGAATAATTGTTATTTACACATGTAGGGTGTTGATCATAATTTATGTATACGAGTACCAATGTATAATATGTAATTATCCTAACTGAAAATAAAAGACTATCTATCTATATCAAAATCGGTTCATAACTGATGTAGTAATCGCGTAACGTACGTACAAAAACATTCAGTCGAATTGAGAACCCCCTGTTTTGAAGTCGGTTAAAAATTACGCTCTGTAAGTACGGAACAGTAAACTTTAAATTGTTTCAAAGTTAAATCATAGCGAAACTACTATCTAGATACCATGCATTGGTTCCCAACTCAATTGTCCTCAAGGTGATACCAGTTGAACACAGATCCGCGGTCATTGGCCTTGACGCGACTTTGGCTACGAACCAACTGTTGAGCACCTCTGGAATATCACTATCACCTTTATTCCTTCACCAGTAAGGTCGAATTTCGACTTATTTCCTATTTGTTTTGCAGAATTTTACTTGTGATTTCGTTTGGCGAGTTCGGGCGGAAATTAATTTGGCTATTTTTTGGTTGCGGTCATCATTTTCTATTAAAAGATTTTACGAGGATTTTAAATGGTATGGGAAGCATAAAAATGTGAAGTTAGGTACAGGTCGCGGCATATAAGTCTAGCGCTGAGCGAGGTGTGGTGGTTGCGCATGAGTTTAGTATGGCGGTCAACATGCGCAGCTACCCTCTCCACAGTACCCTCAGCGCTAAACTTACGTGCCGCTACTTTTAGTTAGGTGATTCCCCAAAATTACCCCCTTTTTATGGGTTTACTAGTTAAAGTAATTTGCGTTGCGATTCATTTAGTGATTGCATGGATACTCGTATGTTAGCGAGATAGTCACGTAGTAGGTACGTGTTAAATTATTTATGTATAGGCATATTCAGAAAGGTACGAGTATACTTGAACAATAGGTTGTTTCAGACCATCTTTATGAACAAATAGGTACTGTGGTGTCAATTATGAATTTGATGGGAAAATAACAGCTGTCCAAGACACAAATTACAACTCGGAATGGACAAAATGTTTGAAACAACTACTTAATTTTTTTTTCGGATTCCGGGTTGACCCCATAGCAAATGTTGTTCACAATGACGGTCCGAATCACCCCTTTTCGGCTTAGTACACTTTTTTTCATTTCATTTAATTTATTTACTTGCATATTATGGGTTACAAAGATGTTGTACAATGAAAGAAGTTCGCCATAATCCGTCTTTCGACATGCAAAAAAACATGTAAGAAAACAAAACCTGTAAGAAAACATTCGTCCGACTAATAAAACTAACAAAAACATCCGTAATTCAGAAATATGCGTGATATAATCGAGACACATACTCGTAAATCACAATATCTTATAATAAATTGTAATTTAGGATGAGAACAAAGAGAATGTAATAGTAAGAGTCGGGACTTCCATAGATTTGAACTGATTTTCCGAGGCTCCTAATCATTCGCACCAACATAACAAAACTCGTTCGTTCTGTCAGATTGTGCCAACATACCGATAATTAAAATTGATAGGGATGTGCTATTGAAACTGGTTGATTTTTATCGATTTTTAGCCGATTTCAAAAATAGGAGGTTCTCATGGTGATTTCTTTTTACTACCTCGTTATGTTCTCTCATCGAACAGCACCACCTCTAGTACTCTAAGCGATGTATTTCAATGTATGTTCCCACGTAACTTAATACTAGAGATAAGCGGCCGGTTCGCAGAAACAAACCGAGCACTGGTCTTATCAGTAGAGCTGACTATGCGTCTGCGAATAAGACCACCTAGATGCCTAAGTTATCTTGTAAGATGTATCAGTGTATTTTATTCATTAATTATAGTGCCTTCGC
The DNA here is from genome assembly GCA_964007245.1 of Hypomecis atomaria. Taxonomy (NCBI): domain Eukaryota; kingdom Metazoa; phylum Arthropoda; class Insecta; order Lepidoptera; family Geometridae; genus Hypomecis; species Hypomecis atomaria. Next base: position 2,728,240 of record OZ023295.1, on the reverse strand, counting down.
ATCGGCAACATCTTAGTTTTATTTCTAGTTTTTAAGAAACATTCTCTCGCGCTTCCGAAAGTTAACTGGCGCAGCCGGTAGGATAGTCGGCTGCTGCCAGCGCGAAAAGTTCGCTCTTAAATTCGGTGAATTTCCCCCGCGTTGTGCAGTATTAAGTAAACGGTGTTAATACTGAATTCAGTTGTATCCGTTCCGGCTATCCACACGAACCAAACAAATAAGTTATCTACGGGCGCAGAAGATGCAGGTCGGTTGGTGAGTAAGCCTTTTTCGCCTTCCTTAACCTTCCACCCCCATTTTCCTCGAATATTGTAAATTTTGACCTTGGTCATCGGTCAGATTTGCTTGTGTTAATTGTGTAATTAGACAATTTGGTCTCAAATTGATTGAATTGTGTTAATTAAGGATATTTAGGTAATAATAGTAATAGTATCGGAAAATTTAATCTCAAATCGATTGAATTGTGTTAATTAAGATATATTATTTAATAAAAGTAAGTAATAGTTTCGGAACATTTAATCTCAAATCGATTGAATTGTTTTAATTAAGGACATTTAATAAAAGTAAGTAATAGTATAGGAACATTTAATCTCAAATCGATTAAATTGTTTTAGTTAAGGATATTTAATAAAAGTAAGTGATAGTATCGGAACTTTTAGTCTCAAATCGATTAAATTGTGTAAGTTAAGGATAGGTATTTAATAATAGTAATAGTATTAGATAATTTTGTCTCAAATCGATAAAATTTTGCTAATTAAGGATAAAACATTAAATATTAAGTAATAGTGTCGGTATAAACTCTACCGAGACTCAAATTAGGTTTGAATTATTTTGTTTTAGTTATATTAAAATATCTAGTATTAATTAGAAATGGCGCAAGAACATAGAGCTGCTACTCTTGCACAAACGGGAATCCTAAAAAAGGATGCTCTAAAACTTCTGCTGGAAGAAGTAAACTTCAAGGAACAAGGAACAGGGATGAAGTCAAATTTACAAAGATCTCAGTTTTCAATGCCTAGTAGCCAGAATACCATGAGATCCGCGATTTCCGCGCCTCAATTCCAGTTCGGCATACCTGGGAACCAACATTTAAATAGACCACCGGTTCCAAGGTTCGTACAGCTTCAATTTGACTACCGCCCGCAGCTAGGCTCCGCACCTCAGTTTGGTAAATTAGGCCCACAATCAAGACCGCAGCAAGGGTTTAGACCCCGATTAGGGACGTCCCCTCAGCTAGGTTATAGGCCACCCCACTTCGGGTACAAACCACCCCAATTCGGGTACAAGCCACCCCAATTTGGGTACAAGCCACCCTATGAACAACCTCAACAAGTTAACCCGCCACACTTGCAATCCGGCGACGTATCCTTAAGGACCGCCCGTTCTATTGGATTTAAGCTTAACGAGATAACCGGTGACGACGATGAACAAAATTTTTACCCTGATGATACTTACCCTTATACTCACAAAAACGACATGTACGGACTATACAAATATGACCATTCAAACGACTTCGAATACAAGTACCCCACTAAGCATGAAACTTGCAATAAGTTGTAGTAAGTTTGTATAGGGCACATTTGTGAATTTCAAACATCATCTTGCAGGAACATGTCACTTACATAATTCTTATTGTTATGTTGAAACTTATTAAAAATTATTTTATTATGTTACTGTTATATTTCGCATGAAAGATTACGTTTCAACTTTGCAGGGATATAGCCTCCCAAACATACCTAAATGTAAGTAATTAACATTGTTGCAAAAATGTGATTGGGACGTTACAAAATAAAACGTTGCTACAATGTAACTTTACTAACTTCACTGTCTGGCATTGCCTGTACTTTACAAATGAAAGTTTCTGAAATGTTATAGTATAACATTGCGACATAGGTCTATTGTTATATTTTTTTATCAACTTTCCTACAACATTACGAATTGTTCTTTTATTTACCTAACCTATGTAAGTAATGTTGCTGGAACTTAATTTTCGAAAGTTATCAAATGTTACTGTAGAGTTTCTTACTTAACATTGAAAAACTAGATGGCGTTCGCATCGCACATTGAAATACTGCATCGCGGTGGCGTTGTGTTTGCAGAAATTGGTATTCCTATTTGTAAATTTGATTATAACATTCCTTACAGCGAAAAGAGGAAAAGTCTCACACACACCTGCCTCCAGGACATGTGCATGTACTTAACACTATAGCCTCAACAAAATTTAGAAAAACAAATTATTTTTTTAGAAACTGAAAACCTAGAAATGTAACTTTTCGACAACTAAATAAATGCTAGCAATTCAAAACTAAATAAATGCAAGCCAAGTGCAAGTTTCATTTGTAATATTTTGTAACCTTTTAGCAAGATAGATGAAACAAGTTACTATTACCTTTCAAATTTAAAGTTGCGGAAATGTTAAACGTTATACTTGCGGAAAGTTAACCTTACAACTTTTAGATATATTTCATGTGTAATGTTACTGGAACTTCACGTTTTAAAGTTTTAAAAAGTTTAGGAGATTAGCTCTGGGCAAGTTTATCTACAGCGTGGCCGTTAGGGCTTCGTTTCAAGCTCGCTGTAAGTTTGCATGAACGTTGCAACCATATCTTTGTAAGTTACAGGCTCGTTAATGTTACTTTCAGTAATGTTATTGCAACTTTTGCTTGTTTAACGGGACCCTTAAAGAGACTGTAATCCGAGAAAATAATTTAGGGATATCATCTTATGCGTTAGAACTATATATATAGTTTATTCATAAGTCGTTTTAGGACTTTATTCATTAGATTAAGCGAAATCGAAACCGCTCTAGCTCTAAGCAAGAGCTCCATACTACACCAGTCTATAATTAATTCCACCGAACTGCTATACCATTTGAACTTGATAGCAGAATCTAGAAACCTGGTAGATGTATCTAATGAATTTAATTTAATTAAGATTGAGGAAACTATTGATGTTAAATCTTTTATCAAAAAAGACCAAATTACCTTCACATTGGAATTCCCTCTGACCGATAATGTTACGTATAACTATTTTAAATTGTACACATTACCCATCCTCCTCAAACCTGAAAACCTAACCGTTGCCATATTTCCTAAGTACCCATTCCTATTGGCGAAAGGGCTGAAGTATCAACCGATCGTAAAGCCGTGCCGCTCACTCGCTGTTGGAGACGAGTTTCTCTGCGACGATGACAACCGCGCCCCACACAGCGGACCCTCATGCGAGGAAAAACTAATGAGGTACGAGGACGTCACTGGCATCTGCAAGCAACACCCCATTCACGTCGAGGACGTGAAGCTGCAGAAAATAGATAGAAACAACTGGATACTATACACCAGATCGGAAACAACTCTCACAGAGACCTGCAGCGAAGAGACTTCGAAGCAGCAGATATGCGGAACGCACGTTGTGACGCTGAATAGGCCCTGTGATGTCACTGTCAACGGGACGACCATCCGGTACCACCGCCTTTACACCGAAGCGGACCCAGGGACCCCACTACCCATCATCAACCTTCCGAAATTACGCGCAACCGAGAACCTATCCAGTGCACATGCACTCAACATGCGAGAAATTGCACTGGACGAAGTTAAATACATGGCCTTTGCTTTGAAGAACAGTGAAGTTTTCGGTGATAACAGAGGAAAAGACTCTACAATTAGTCTCATAGCATTAGGATTAGTAGTATTAAGTATCGTTTTGATTATTGTTATGTTTCGTACACCAAAATTAATCCTTTCATTCAAAATTATCGGAATCCCTCTAAAATCGAGCGCTCCGATAATTTTTCGCTTAGGGAGGGAGACGTTATGTTCTCTCATCGAACAGCACCACCTCTAGTACTCTAAGCGATGTATTTCAATGTATGTTCCCACGTAACTTAATACTAGAGATAAGCGGCCGGTTCGCAGAAACAAACCGAGCACTGGTCTTATCAGTAGAGCTGACTATGCGTCTGCGAATAAGACCACCTAGATGCCTAAGTTATCTTGTAAGATGTATCAGTGTATTTTATTCATTAATTATAGTGCCTTCGCATCGGCAACATCTTAGTTTTATTTCTAGTTTTTAAGAAACATTCTCTCGCGCTTCCGAAAGTTAACTACCTATACACTCTATACATTATTCATTGTTTTTAGGCTCCTGTGAATTGCATGTTTCGCTTATTGTGAGATATGGAATAAATACACATATTATTTTTATTAAATTCTTTATTTACAAAAAACATTACGGAATTATTAAAATTTTAATATTTATTGTTGACAGACATTTGGGACTTAGAATATTATGCAGATTATGCAAGCGACTATATTTTACAATAGTATTTACTCTTAAATTATATACATAATAATTGTGGCTCTGATAAAATGTTTTAAAAATGGAGATGATATTTTATCTATGTTATTAATTTTTTTTTGGAGAATTTTCAGGTCTTGCTTGGTCTTTTTCAGCCTTTTGAGCAACTTCTTTTTTCTTGGCGTCGTTAACTTTGAAGTAGAGTTTGGGGTTTCTGTTGAAATATTACAATTAAATTATCTTAGCTTAATAGTACAATTTAATTAGGCCGGCAAAACTAGGCTTCGGCGTGTACAGACGCAATTACACACATGTATAGGGTGAGTGGGGTATTATTGAACCACCAATTTTTTGCAAACATGTCGTTGCTTTTCTTGATACGTTATACTGGTGCACTCATAGTATTCATCAGGTATGTTATATATTCATAATTCATACGACATGACATATTTTGTTTTAAGTTCAGATGAATTTGGGATGGAGTTTTTTTCAAGATTAACCATTCGCCGTTTTTTTAAAAAACGTCGAATGGTTAATCTTGTAGGTACCCTCTGGGGTACAGTTTGAATCTAGGGGTGGTACAACTTTAACCGGGGGTACTAATTGATTCTTACCAAAATAAATATTCAAAGATAAAAAACCACTAAACGTAACTAAAAACCTATATAATACGTATATATTAGTAAATCTTAGTTAAAAAAAGGCACAGACCCTGAAGTCAGTGGTTAGTAAATTTTAATTAAAAAAATTGTATATATATATTATATACTTTTATTATATATTTATCATATACAGAAATACACAATAAAACGTGAGATGTTTAAATGCTTCCGTTTGGTTCAATGATGCCCCACCCACCCTTCGTACAAAGAAACTAAGCCATAATTGTCCACTCAGCTCGCGGACAGCATAGTTATTCTACTAATTATTACTATGAATATTTATTTTTTAGTGCGCGATAAGTCCCGTAGTACATAATAATAATAGAATATTTTACCTGTCTTACCATTTATCTTTCTTTTCAACGTAGGAGCCTCCGCAGACGTCGAAGGTACTGCAAAATATATAATTATTTTACACTTACCACGAAGCCTAAAATTTGAAACTTACCTAAGTTTCAATTTTTAGGATTCCGTAAAAGGGGTAAAAACGGGACCCTATTACTAAGACTCCGCTGTCCGTCTGTCTGTCTGACCGTCTGTCCCCAGGCTGTATCTCAAGAATGGTGATATAACACTAATCTCGTCTTCTTAATAATACTTATTAAAGCATGTATAAGCAACATGAATATCACTTTACCTGGACTATTTTCCCGCTTGCGTTTTCTAATGTTTCCCTCCACACTACTTTGTGAAAATTGTGGCTGCGCGTCGAGAGGTGAAGGCGATGCAAATTATAAGACTTGATTTTATATGGTTGGAACATTATTAAAATTATTAAGTTAGCGGTATTACAAACTTTTTGATTATTCATGATATGCAATCATTAATTCAATAGTAAATAATATTCTTCACTAGTTTTTATTACGGCTTTGCCCGCATACGCAATATATCATTATAATTGATAGCATATGTGTTATTCTGATATATAAGCTATATTATTGCAAAGTTTCATCTCAATCCGTTCAGTAGTTTTTGCATGAAAGAGTAACAAACATCCATCCATCCATCCATCCTCACAAACTTTCGCGTTTATAATATTAGTAGGATTTTACTAGTGTGTGTTTCCCCTCCTTTTCTAATGGGTTTCATCCTACTATTATTTTTTTTGGTTGTATAAATTATCGACCCTGGCCTAAATATCGATAACAACATGGAACCGCACTAACATGTTGGGTAGGTACTCAAGCGATATAAGTTTTTCAGTAAATATTTTGCATAATATGTGCAGAATTAATAGAAATTGTGTGTATTTCTGAGATATTTCACTTACCTATCTTCATCTATGGGAAATTTCGCCATGAAACATCTTTTTTGCCCGTTTTCTCTTTGGCCTCTAACACCGCACATTTCACACGTTTTATACGACATTTTGATTGTTTTAAACTGTAAAAACAATAACATACACTAAATAATCACTGTATTAGCTACCAAAACCATTTTTGAGGGAAAAATAATATGATAGTCATTTAAAATCAGTAAAAATAACCTACCACGAATAAATCCAAAACAAATTCAAAATGACAATATGTCAATATCACATCAATATCAGTCTCAGCGAACGATGAATGAAAAAAATGTTCATTCTTTTTGTCAATGTCACGAATGAATAGAAAATGACAGAAACATTTTGAACCCATCCCATACATTGGATTGGAAGCGACTTTTCCTTCGGAGTTTCGTCAGGCTGGATGAGAACAGAGTTCGTTCAGTTACTGACAAAGTTGATTTTTGACATTGACACTCGAAAAATAAGTTTCGACCATAGGTAAAACTTTCCAATTCTGCCAACCTAATAACATGTTCTAGGCAGTCTATTCACGGCATTAGTATAGTACCTACTGTCGGCGCGCGAGTTGAATGCAGAGCTTAGGAATGCGAATGTCTCCCCCCGCTATCCGCACGCCCAACCCGCCCAGGCGCGTGAGGTGGGGTGTGCGGATAGCGGGGGGAGATGCTCCCGCTCTTTACCTCAGACCCCGACTGCATTCAACTCGCGCGCTAATAATAGTTATTATCTCATTTAATCAATTATTCCAAAATTTTATGAATAGCCTTGTATTTACTTCATTAGAATTCCTAAATTTAAATCAGCATGTATACCTACAAACTTTTAAAAAAAGTTTTACATAGGTAAATCGCACTAGGAGTTCTATGTATAAAACATGAACGAACATATAAAGACGATTAGCGTGTACTATGCATGGATATTGATGGATGTATAGGCCGGATGTAACCATCTCCCGTCTAAGGTCAGGACTCCACCAAAGAGCAGCTGAGATGTGGAGAACTGAGCAGAACGTTGTAGTCCGTGAATTTACTGTCTTTTGGCTTATTAGCTATTACTTGCTTCGCTCTAGCTTAGTAACTTATAACACTCTCTGACAAACTATAACCTTACAAAAAACCAAGCTGATAGTTATAGTTATAGTTATTTATTTATGTACATAGAAACTAATTCTAATTTTATACATGTATACCCTGTTTGATAGATACCTTCGTCGTCACTCCGTTTCTGCATGAAAGAATAACAAACACACTCGGAGTTTTGTTTAAACACAAAAGTTACTCAATTATTATCAATATGTATTAGGTTTTCGGCCGCGTACACAACCATATTTTTTGCAACTGGTTGCCTATAAGGCTCCTTAAAGGCAACCAGTACCCAGGATCGAGATTGTCTTCTTTTAAGGATTTGCTAAGTTTGTGATGAAACTGATGAACAAAGAGTTTTCAGATGAATAGAACACAATTCTGAGCAAGCAGGGCTGTGGTTTGTTTTTCAACAAACATGCATTTTTGTAACAGTTTTGGCTATAACTCTCTGCCTAGCTCATCCCAGCTCTCTTATGGCGGAGTTTATACTTTATGCGTTTAAACCTTTACGCACCAAATCTCTGTAAACAGTAGCTAGTTCAAGGGCAATTTTAAATTTAGCAACGTAAACAGAAACAAACAGACGGACCGGATAATAATACCTAACTGACGGATAGATGGACCGTTACTGAAGACTAATTAGAGTCTAAAATTAAGCGTCCTTGGCGCATTAGTGCGAATCGCTATCGTTCTACGAAGTCACTGAGCTTGAACTGTTTCTGTTTTTTTAACGCAAATAAGTCCGCGTTTGACCACCAACTCGCCTGATGGTAAGCGACGTTGTGGTCGAAGATGAAGCATGCAGACCTAGAAGATACCTATTCACTCTGACCTTGAGAAGCTTTAGATTATACTCGTATCTCTTAGGAAACAAGAAAGCAGGAAGACTGTTCCATTCCCTGGCGGTACGAATCAGAAATGATGAGTCAAACCGCTTCGTACTTATCGAAGGAAAATCGACAGTGTTATGTCCCATATCAATTTTAAATAAATCGGCTGATCCATTTTTGAAAAATCAACAATAATTTGAATTTTGTACACAATGGAAGGCGTTTTTGCCATTTTTTGCGAAAAATAATTATAACAGATATATTATGTAGGTTTCCTCACGATGTTTTCTTTCACCGAAAAGCCAGTGGTGTGAAAAATACCCTGTACCTATATGTAATATCCGTACCTACATAAATTCCAATGAACTCATTGGTACGGGATTGGGATTTTAACCTCACGATTGTAAGGCGAGTTGGTATCACTATCACCTCTAGACCACCACGACTTTCAATCTGCACAATTTTCCATAATCTACAACAAACGCACGATGATCATAACTAACAGACAAAGATATCAAAACCTTTGTCCTCTTCTATTTATTTATCGAACACGGTAGTCTAATCTACGATGTAAGACAGATTGAACAAATCATACTTTTATCTGGACAACAAGATAAATTATTTGAATGTAGGTACGTATTATAATGATAAGATTGTGAATCTAAACAGAATACTTTGGGACTATTTTTCGAGATCTTTTCTATGATGTGGAAATATGGCGCCTACTGAATTTAATCTGGATAGTACCTACGTTAAATCTCTTTGTCTTTTTTTTACCCGACTGCGAAGGAAGGGTATTGTTATTCGCGCGTATCTTGTATGTTTGTTTAATGAACAACCTTGTATATACCTGAAACTTATTAATTAATGATATGAATTACCTATGTAAATTTCTTTATTACCACGTATCTACCAAACATCTGGATGGATTTTAACATTCAAGGTATAGTTAGATTCTGCTCAAAAACACAAGTGTCATCAAATATCTATCAAAAACAAAAAAAAAAAAAAAACAACATGGCGGATCTTTGGCGCCAAGTTGTTAGTAATTCTAAATTTATTTTTAACCAAACTTATCGAGTAGGGTATCATAATGAGGGGAAATAAATGGAGATTGCAAAAATAATGAGATGTTATGTATTTAAATGTAACTCAGTCGGTTTTCTTTTGTAGGGTTCAATAGATTTTCTTGTTATGGATTTAGATTAGGTCATGCACAAGACAATTTTCATATGTGAATACCATTCGAGCTCGAGGTCCAAAGCGTTTCTGAGCTTTTTTAGGGTTCCGTACCCAAAGGGTAAACATGGGACCCTATTACTAAGACTCCGCTGTCCGTCCGTCTGTCTGTCTGTCTGTCACCAGGCTTGTATCTCATGAACCGTGAAAGCTAGAACGTTGAAATTTTCACAGATAATGTATTTTTTGTTGCCGCTATAACACCAAATACTAAAAACAGAAAAAAAAGCTTTTAAGGGGGCGCTCCCATACAACAAATCTGAATTTTTAGCCTGTTTTCGCTTCATATTGATAACAACAACAGGTACTCGTAAAATATTCACAGAATATTTAGTCAAATATGCACTTTAAAAATAAGTAGTTAAATCGAAATAAAATAAATATTTAAGGGGGGCGTCCATACGGAACACTTGGTGCGATAGCACGACTCTCACTTGGGCGATTTTTTCTTTTCGCGATGCTACGTGTCCAAAAGTTATTAGCATTTCGCCTTTTCTGCTCGAATTCCTAATGTCCAAGCTCAAGTTAAAATAGCCAAATTATCCAATGTCAACCAATGTCTATCCAAAACTCTGACACTAGGGCTAGCCACCCGGCCTGTACGAACTTACTTACTTACTATCCAATGTTACCTTCATTACTCTTTTGGAACAAGCTTAAAGTTAACCAGTTATTGCTATCTCAAATGGAGTCCATATCAGCTATCTGACGCCATTAATCATATCAACACAGATAATCCGTATCTAGATCGTGTCTGACAACAATTTGCCATCAGCTTACGTTACGCATTTTATCTCGGAGGTTCAGTATTATTGGCTGTTCGTGTAATGATGTAGGACTTATATCCTACTAATATTATAAACGTGAAAGTTTGTAAGGATTTATGGATGTTTGTTACTCTTTCACGCAAAAACTACTGAACGGATTGAGATGAAACTTTGCAATTATATATAAAATTGTATATCAGTCTCTGGCAGCCATATCACAAGCTTTGCTTAGTTTGGGGTCAGAGGCCGTGTGTAAGATGTCCCCTAATGTTTATCCTTACATAGTATAAAATAAAGTCGCTATTTTTGTCTGTTTGTTTGTCTGTATGCTTAAATCTTTAAAACTACGCAACGGATTTTGATGCGGTTTTTTTTAATGGATAGTGATTCAAGAGGAAGGTTTATATGTATAATACACCTGTGCGAAGCCGGGGCGGGTCGTCTAGTTTATTTATATAGCTTATACATCAGCATAACACATAGGCTATAAATTATAATGATATTGCGTAAATTTTCCATATTATAACAATAAGTGTTAAGTAGGAAAAATTCTGCCATCTGCGAGCTATTCTAGCGTGCGCTCCAAGAAATGTGAAAAAAGAACTGTCAAATCAAACAAATGTCAAGTCGATTTCTTTTTTGTTTTTTTATTTTCTACCGCCTTTATTAAGGGTCATGCGTGTGAAGCTGCGGGCAAAATCTAGTATTGTATATAGGTAGATACGTATATGAGGCGTACTACCACAGTATGTAAATTTATAAAGTAAATGAAGCCGTATGGTCTAGTCTAGAACTTCGTATTTTTACAAGCTTGTTTTTCACCTGTCCCGTTGTCTGTCGGTCTGTAATCAAATCTTGCAAGTTAAATTTGATCCACTTCCCGGTTACTGATTAAGCTGAAATTTTGCATAGGTACCTACATGTGTAAATCGCGTGACAATGCAAAATTATGATGACATGGTGCTGATCTGATGATGGAGCTGGAAGGTGGGCAAAGGAACATAGCAATGAAATGACACAAGCTCATCGAGTTTGGGTTCATTTGAATGTTCTTGACGAGTAGTTTGTCTTCCAATGGTAACCAGGGTCTGATAATGGACCTGGACGGTGGTCATAGGAACTTTGTAATGAAACGACGCAACGATATCTAATTTCGGCTCGTTTATTTTGACTTGGCGAGTAGGTACTTGTTCGGTAATAGCTTGTTTAAAAAAAAACTATTATTTTAATTAATACCTACTTGTTTGTTGTGTAATGACAGGACGAAAAAGAAGAAGGTTTAATAACGTATAGGTCATATTTTCCCCAATATTTCGCCGCTGCGATCTCTTATCTAATCATCAGCAGCAGCTCATTTCGGCCCACTGCAGGACATAAGTCTGCTCCGGGTTACGCTAAATATCCCTGTCCTGTGCCAGTCTCATCTAGGTGTTGCCGCAAAACATCGCGATCTCGTAAGATTGTGATTTTTTGTGATTGTAGATTTATAAATAGTCACCATAGGGGGTAGGTTTTTTTTATTTTTTTAACGCAAATGGTAAGCAACGTTGTGGTCGAAGATGAAGTACGAAGACCTAGAAAATACCTATTCACTCTGACCTTAAAAAGCTTTAGATTATATCTCATTAGAAATAACCCTGCATATTATAACTTTGGGTTTTCTACACAATCAGCTAGCAATAACTTTCCGGGCTCAAGTACCTAGGTACATTTACTACGTTTTAAATTATTTTTTAACGAAATTTTCAAGGAACTAAGGACGCACTATTAGTACGCACCCGACACGCCGCAGAGTAGAGTTATTTAGAGATCGCGATATCTCTACATGGAGTGTAGAGCAATAAAGCAGAATGATCGCATTGTGTCGCGAACTTAGACTAGATGTGGACGTGACCGGAATATCATAGGGTGACTATTCTTTAGTGAGACGAAATATGCTCTTGTTTATTTTTTTACAAGCAAAGCCCTTAATTACTCTGATTTTCTTGAATCATTTACGAAACAGGTTTGAGCTCGACACATAAAAACCTAATTATAGATTAATTATTTCTTTGTACTATGGGACCAATTACGCCCTGAAGTTATGATAATAATCGATCCAGCTTGGTTGAGAAATCAAGCGTCGAGATAGTGAGATAAGTACATATTTATTTTTACAAGCTTTTATTGAACTTGCAATGGATATAACTATGTATGTAAGCTATGGTGGAATCTTGCAAGTTAAATTTGCCCAACTTCCCGGTTTCCGTTGAGCTGAAATGTACGCATATGTATGACATTGCAATAATATGGTACCATGAAGCTGATCTGATGTTAGAATCGGAAGGTGGCCCATAGGCACTCCTGTACTAAACAAGATAGACCCGTCGTGTTTGGGCTCGTTTTACTTGGCTAGCACTCTGCTGCTACATGATATCCAGGATCTCAAAAGCTTGTATTTAAAAAGTTATATTTTATAATATTTTATATCTCATTTATATCTTTCAGTGCACGATTAGTCCCGTAGTATATAAAAATAATGTGTTCATATCGCGAAAGTTTCAAAATAACATAGCTATGGATTGAACGAATTTGAAGTTATTTTGCCTCAGACAGATGCATAGTCTCAAATAATTCTCACTAGACTTATAGTGGCTCTTTTTTGCCCCAAGGTTTCATATTTTGACCTTTCATTGTTGTTCGCCTGTGACGGCCAAAATTCAAACGTCTTTACTTCAATGTCCTCGGAAACCAGAAAAGCTGGTTACATGAACCGTGATCTCATTATAACCCTAATTATAGTAATTATGGCATTTGGATTTTGAACAATAGTTTTATTTATTTTCGCAGCCTATTAGATGTTTAGATATTTGATAAGTATTCATTTTATGTTTTTCTGTAGCAAAGTTCTTTTTATTGAAACTAAATTGACTTGTTTTTATTCTTAGTAAATATATAGGTACGTACGAGTAACTACTACCATAGAGTTTGAGTGTTCAAACTCTATGGTGGTAGTTACGTACCTATACCTATGTCTTATCTGGTTTGAATCAGTATAGTTACTTATAGATAGATTTGTTCCTCTATATAAGCCCACATATATCGAGAAAATAATTAAAATTTTCTGACAAAATCGTAATAACCGGCTTCATATTACAGTCAATTGAATATGCATTATGAAGGATAACTCGTAAATTACTGCCAGATATTAGTTACCAACATACATAAAAATACAATCAAATAATCCTAAACTAATTGAATTTAATGATGGTTCCACTATATTTTTTCCATTCTAGCGAAAACCTCTAATTAACCTGGCATTTTAGAGGTACATTGAACATAGAAGAAACCAGAAGGACTTTCTACGTGAATTTAAATGAAATGCGCAGTGTGCAAAATTGACATCGACAAAACCCTTTACTCCGACACAGAGAGAGAGAGAGAGAGAGAGAGAGAGAGAGAGAGAGAGAGCGCTACAAACTACCAATGACAGAACCAGATATTTTGTTTAGTTTTTGAGGTAGTGCCTACTATTGCTCATCTCAAACAAAAAAAAAACACCAATTTTTTAGGTAGGGCAGAAAAAAACTAGCACCACCTCGTGCTCCCGGACCTGTCTACGCTAATGCAACTTGGCTTCACTTTTTGAGCGCGAGAGTCCTTCTGGTATTTTTCGTGTTCAACAACTATAGATTACTAATCCCACTATCAGTACTATAGGTTTATAAAGCGCGCGGGATTACATATCTGACCCGAAATATTGGCGATACTCGCAATAAGGTAGCATTCCCACAGTCAACTACGTCAGAGCTACGTCAGGGAAATAATCGAAACGTATTTATAAATCCTATTTAGATTTTTGTTGACCACTGGCTATAATTTATATCAGTACGAGTGAATATTAATTGGGTGAGCGCTGGTGTGTTACTGTTTCTGAAACTCTATACAGAGTTGTCCAGAACTCGTTTACTACGCCGAAGGTTGATGAAGGAGATTCAGACTATCATTATAAACAACTTTTACTATGAGACCAAATCGAAATACGAGAAAAGAAAACATCTGTTTCATTCATTTTGTCGATCCCGAATTACAGTTACCTTTGTATGGAACAGCTGAATTTTTCCTCGAACTTTGGGTTGGCCCCACGGTAAAAGTTGTTCATAATGATGGTCTTAATCTTCTCCTTCAGCTTAGTACAGGGAAAGCAGATAACCCTGTATAAATACTTACCGGATGTTTCTCTAGAAGTTACACATATTCTAGGATATAATTTTACTCATAATACATTATGGCCAACTTTCACTATGGGGCCAATACTGAAATTACGAAAATAATCAAGTGTTTCATACATTATTTTTCGCAAAAATGGCAAATCCGCCTTACATCGTGTACTAAAGTCGAATATTTCGCTCGAATTGTTTACATTATTGTTGATTTTTCAAAAACGGCTCGCTGGTTTCTGTAACATTTAGGTAAATGGGACGACCTCGGGAGTATACCCTTTCGAACTAAGAAAGAATTTTGCGATTCGGTTCATAATTGGAGAAATTATCGATGAACACACACAAAAAAAATACGTACAGACGAAGATAGAACCTTCTCCTATTTGGAAATCTTGCAAAAAAGTTGATTGACTCTCGACAAAATGTATGGAACAGCTGTTTAATTTTCCTTCACTAGAGCTAAATGATTTAAGAGGATTCTGAATCGACCAGTGTTTTTGCGTTTCCTTTAGATAGAAAATCGAGAGAATTGTCGGTACATTGTGATATAATTATTTTTCGCAAAGAATCGCAACACCGACTTCCACCGTGTACAAAATTCGAATAATTTGCACGAATCGATGAGACATCTATGTACATTTTTGTTTATTTATCAAAAATGGCTCAGCCGATTTTGTTAAAATTTAAATGCATCTACCTGTGAAGTACACCCTTTCGAACTAAAAAAGAACTTTTTAAATTGGTTTACGATTGGCGAAAATATCGATGGACATACACAAAAAATACATACAGACGAACATAGTACCTCCTCCTTTTTGGAAGTCAGTAAAAAAGGGAAATATTTGCTGTCACTCTATTTATCAGACGATTTTGATAATATTTGGTAAGACTGTTTCCAAATAATAACATTATTTGCGAGTATAAATAAAACAGAATCAGAATGTACTAAGATTTAGTCCAACATATGCGAGGTCTACTGTTCGGAGAGCTACTAGTTTAAATTGTAATGGAAACGCTCACGAATCCTGTATTTGTATTGGACTTATCACGTCGCAGGTGTCGCCCGATAGCCATCACGAATATCGTCCATAAAGCAAGCTATTAGGCCGCCCATTTGTGGAAATGTGTCCCTTTTGTGGCTTTGGAGGGCCCAAACAGCTCTTCTGTGCCCATTGGTATTTGTTGAAACGGATATATTGGGTTATTCTTAATCAATTAGCATCCTTTTAGGGGCTTATTCTGTACATACATTGAAACTAACAACTTTTGGTAGGCGACTTTAGACAAAACTAACGTTACCAAGGACTAGTAACTAAGGAACGTTATTAAAAATCGACAGCACTATAATTTTTACATAGAGAATAAATAATTCTAAATACATATAAACCTTCCTTTTGAATCACTTTATCTACTAAAAAAGCCGCATCAAAATCCGTTGCGTAGTTTTAAAGATATAAGCATACATGGGACAGACAGCGGGAAACGACTTTGTTTTATACAATGTAGTGATAATGTAAAAATTTTATACATCAATTCGAGTGAACTATTCGAATTTTGGAACGATGGAAGTCAGTTTTGCCATTTTTTTTTGCGAAAAATTATGATTATCATAAATAAATATATCATAAAATAACGCTTCAAGCATTCCACGAACAAGACAGCCATAGTCCACAAAATGGCCTCCAATTTGTTTATTTTTAACTCTTCATTACCAAGCCCAAACAGACCATCAATAAGGCTGCGTTTGAAAAATGTCAACATTTAAAAAGGGTCACAGAGCCACTTTAATCTAATTTATACCAGCTCTGTTCTGCGGTTTCGTTCACCACAATAGTTATTTAATTTCATGTTGCCTGTATAGGTATCTTAAACATATTTTATCAGCCATAAAATGATATTATGTATCACGGAGAACGCCACATTACCACCCCTACACTGTCGATTTTCTTTCGATACGTACGAAGCGGATTGACTCAACATTTCTGATTCGTACCGCCAGGGATTGGAACGGTCTTCCTGCTTTCCTGTTTCCTAAGAGATATAATCTAAAGCTTTTCAAGGTCAGAGTGAATATGTATCTTCTAGGTCTGCGTGCTTTATCTTCGACCACAACGTCGCTTACCAGTAGTTGGTGGTCAAGCGCGGACTTATTGGCGTTAAAAAAAAACTAGGCGTAAGTTTTCCCATATTTGTATTTATCATGAGACCATTTAGAAGCGGTTTACATCCTACCTGTTCTTGGGGATAGGATGTCACAGATATAAACATGGGATGTGATACAGTATCAACGATGCTATTGCTGAATAACGTGTCTTGCTATTTGTTCCTTAACTGTGATGTTAATAACCGTTATTGCTGAATAACGTAATATGCTACTTTTTTATCTGTGATGATCATTTATTTTTTGTTCTTGCTTTGATGTTTGTTTTCGTTGACATTACTATGCAACGAAAACAAACATAAAACAAACAAACAAACATCTTAGTTAGACTGATATATAATTTTTCTTTTAGTTGTCTCTATGTTATTTCTTGTATATATTAAATATATTTTGTGAAATCTTGAAACGTATGTAAGTAGGTACTTATTTGGGATTAGATTTAAATTACTTAAACTGTATTCTAAACATTGTTATCTGACGATTCCAAGTGCAACTGTAATGTCTACGGAATAAAGGAACTTTGACTTTGACTTTGAACATTTGTATTTATGGTCTCCAGTAAGCCAACTTTTAAGTTCCTTCAACCTGAGTTAAACCAAGTGAAAAGTTGTTAAGAGCCCCGGTGATCTGTAATTTTCCATACAAACGTATTACGCTGTTTTCTTCCTGGAAAATACCTATAGAGCTTTAATTTTTTGTCATAAAATTAAATTTAGCTGTTTAGACTACGCTGTCTTTTCTTTTTCTTGATAAATTAATTATGAGGCAAACTATGACCCTTCAAAATCACAAAAATATTCACCATTATTACTGACGTCTTTAGAGACCTACCAGAAGAGACTAAATAATATCTAACAAAATATAAAATGACAGAATCATGAGCGCATATTTTTTTTAAATTTTGACATAAAAAATTACTTGATTGAAAAAGTTTTTGAAGAAGAAAACTGCGTAATACGAAACGTTGTCTCGCCAAGTTTTTTGTAGGTATAAATCGCTCTGAGCTGCAATTGTCCCTATCGCACGATGCGGGGGTAGGGTCGAGGTAAGGGAGGTTCAAACTTATACGTACACAAGCTCTAGGGATGTAGTAATAGTCGATATTTTTGTCGATGCTCTAGTGATGTCCATCGATATCGATGTTTATTAAAAATATTAGTTAACTTTTCCAATCTTTTGATTTGACCGTTGTATGTTTGTTACTTTTGAAGAAAAGATTCTATGTATGGAATATAGGCGTTTAGTTGCTGCGACATATTGCAGCGATTATACAGAATATCGTGTGGTATCCGCAGGCATCTAAATGAGTTAGGCGCAGAATAACCAATTCGCATAATGCCCAAGTAATCCGGGAATGCTCAATTCTACGAAAGCATAATTATATGAAGGTCCAATTCTCAAAATGGCAACATAATTTTGATTAATAATTTAAAAAAAAAATCACACATTTAAAATACATATAAGGGCTTACCGGTACCTAAAACAACCGGCTTTTGCGAGTTAGGTACATCATAAATTTTACTATACTATCACACATTTTCATTTAAAAAAATTACCTTATTATTAATTATTTTGCCATTTTGAGAATTGAGCATTGTTAGACCTGGCCATTGTGAGAATTGGGCATTCTTAAAACTGAGCTTTCTTAGAACTATGTGCCATTATTAGAATTCTGCGCCTAAAGCGAAATAATGATTCTAATCAGGAAAATCACATGCTCTCTAAAATCGTGTAATAACTAACGTATAAGTATAAAATTATCCTTAGTCCACCTACCTAAGTGAAAAACGTTCTATTAAATTATTCAAGTATCAAAGACTCAACATTAAATAATTAATAAACACTTAATCAGTCACATTACAAACACAACAAAATAAATAAATCTAGATCTAATAAAATAAATAAGTTCTATGTTGCGCTTGCCAGTATAGGTAGCGCCACTCAAGTCGGCGGATGAGATGTTAGCCGCAGATGAAACTTCGCCGTAATTCGCTAATTATTGCGCATGTGTGCACAATGCCGACGCCGCGTGGCGTAGTGGTAAGCACAGGCGTGCACGCGGGAGGCATGAGGTTGGCGTGTTGTTGGTGTGTTCGGCGTCTTGTCTCTCAAACTCAATTCATTTATTGCAACATATGAAATTTACATGCGGTTCTTAGTTAACATGTTTTGTATAGTTATATAGTTAGTTAGTTATATGACCCTTTAAGGGCTTGCCACCCGGCCTGTACGAACTTACTTACTTTTACCCTATAAGGGTATGGCAATTTTGTTATTTATATTGGAACGATTTATTATTACGTTTTCTAGATTATCGTTAAAAAAATCGTCTAATGTATGATAGCTTTCAGATAATAGTATAATTTTCAGTTGTTTTATGAAGCAGTTTTCTCTTTCTCTTTCGATATCTTTTAAATTACTTGGCAATTTATTAAATATTTTTATAGCCATATAATTTGGGCTAGAACTGTGCATTGTTCTCTCTGGCGCCTGCGCATACCTATATTTTGCCTTTTGCACAGCATTCTGTGCCTAACTTTCCATCTGCCGATTCCATATGTGCCTTGCCCTCTGTCATTTTAACTTGCCAATCCACTGAGTTTTGCTGAAAAGTTCAATTACTTAGAAGTGTTTCAATCAGTTTGTCTCTACCTATTTTGTGGATATTCTATCATGTATTTCTTTGGTGTGTGTCCTACCCACTGCTGCTTTAATTTGCTAATTGTTTTAACTTTTTTAAACGTAAGTATTGAAAGTACTCGTAGAACCAAAGTATGACAAGCAGTTCTCCAAACAGTAAGCCTAGCATCTGATCTGTTTAATTGAATTGAGAATTATGCGAGGCACACTTCACTGTGATGCGCTAATTATTGTGCATATGTGCACCATGCCGACGCCGCGTGGCCTAGTGGAGTGCACGGGCGCAGGGAGCGCGCGGGAGGCATGAGTTTGGCGGGCGGGTGTGCCCCTTTCTGGCTCCCGCGCATACCTATATTTTGCCTTTTGCGCAGCGTTCTGCGCCTAACTTTCCATCCGCTGACTTGTGTGGCGCGGATTATACGTGAGATTCATTCGAGAAAACCGCCCCATTGGCTATCCGTTCATTGAACTATGTGCCTTGCCCTGTGTCATTTTAACTTGCCAATCTACTGAGTTTGGAGAGAGCTGAAAAGTTCAATTAGAAGTGCTTTAAATGCTTTAATCAGTTCATATCTATCTACTTGGTAGATGTTCTATCCTGTATTACCTACTATGGTGTATGTCCTACCCACTGCTGCTTTAATTTGCTAATTTTTTCAATTTTTTAAACGTGTTCAAGGTATGACAAGCAGTTCTCTAAACAGTAAACCTTGCGTCTGTTTTATTGAATCCTCTATAATTTTTATACTATGGGACTAATAGCGGAATGAAAATATGGTAGGTATATAAAAGGCAAGAAGTTTCAAATGTGCAGGTATACAGTAATATAACGAGACCCTATTACTAAGACTCCTCTGTCCGTCTGTCTGTTGGTCACTAGGCTGTACCTATCTCATGAACCGTAATAGCTAAACAGTTAAAATTTGCACAGATGATATATTTCTGTTTCCATTATAACAACAAATACTTACTAAAATAGAATGAAATAAATATCGACTTCAACTGTGAACAGAATTTGCGCGGATCGATGTAGCATTTTTCACATTATTGCTGATTTATGAAAAATGGCTCAGCCAAATGAAATCTCAATAAAATTTAAATGGGACCAACTTTGACGTATACCCTTTCCAATAAAAAAAATATACGCGTCGAATTGCGTACCTCCTCCGTTTCATCGGTCAAAAAATAGAATAAAATAAATATTTATTCATACCATACAACAGAAGTGAGTTTTTGCAAAATAATTATTAATAATCACAACAGGTAGACGCTTGAAATATATTTAGAGTATTTAGTAATATAATATTTCAATTTAAAAAACAAATAATTGAATTGAATTACATAATTGGCTCCCATACGGTACGAATCCTTTCAAGCGCGAGTCCATATTTATTTTAGTCTGAAGAACTATGTTAGATATTTCCATAAAAATAATTAACTTAAAATTAGAAAGAAGTTATTTCAGTCAAAATATACAATGTAAACTGCAACGCCTACAGAAATCAAATAGCGCGCAGAGTTATCTTGTGCGCACTCTACGTACGAGTAATATCATACTTTGCTACAATTCAAAATAAAATATCGGTCGACCACGCTGGTTCTTTGGGGCGCGCGTGGGGTGCGACACACACACGGACAGTTCGAGCGCAGTACGCACACAAATACAATTGCATCACCACACACATTGAAGCTCCCTGGTTTGGGGGCATCGCGACAGCAATAGTTTAGTCCAAATACCTATTGTTACGAGATGGGTTCTTGGATAATCAGTTAAAACGCCGATTGTTCACTTTGCACTTTATTGCACAAAATCACAGTACACACGACACAACTGGTTCGCACAAGCACTTCACACTGGCACTGAAATTCACACAACTATTCACTTTACAATCACTGGTACCGCACTTGAACACGAGATGTTTTCACTCCGGTATAAAACGCGATAACTGCCACGAACGAAAACCATCGCCCTATTTATATCGGAATAAGGGTTCTCTAGAAATCTGTAGAATATTCGGTGCCATTGTGACTGACAAAGTAAACAAGTGTAAAGTTCGAGAAACCCTATTGTTCTTAATTATTACGAAAACACCACAAAAAAATCTGACAAACAACAAACAATAGACGCGACACAAAGGCCGGTGCCGCCTGAGTCATAAAACCATAAATCTCGCGATTAGGTGTAGATAAACAACTAGCCGTCGTACCGCGCGCTGCTTACTGCGTAACACTATTTCTCAATTTCTTTGTCACTAGGCGACGCTCTTAACTACGAGTATTTTGGCGTTTAATTAGTACATAAATGAAACCGTTTTACTTAAAGCGTGTTTTGTTACTAATTTTATTTGGGATAGAAAAGTAGCATATTTTTCTTTCCGGAACTTCCTCCTTTTTTTCCTTAAACTATAGATCTATAGCACAGAGCTTTGAAGTCCATGCGTGTCGCCCTGGGGGGGCGCGCGCGGGGGCGATGTGGCCCGATCGTTGTTCTGTGGATCTATAGTTATACTATAGTTAGTTGGAATGAATAAGTAGTATTGATTTGTTTGAATTCAGACACAGCAAAAAACACACTCTCTCCTATCACTATTTGTATTTATTTGTATACTAGTAAAAATACTTAAAAACATTTTTTGATTTTCTTTTTTTGTCTGTCTTTTAGTGTCAATAAAACTCTTTCTATATTTATGTTCGTAAAAGATCGTAGCCCATTTTCTTTATTAAAGCTTTAACGACCTTTAAAACAAACATTTTTGAAGAGATTGACGTAGAAAGACGATTAATTAGGTCATTTTCCTGGTTTTTTAACTTCTGACTTTTGATTGTCAAGTTGCTTTAATTTTTTTAACTTATTCTGTTTTGAAAAAAAATAATAAAGCGATTAAAGAGTTTACATTAATACGAATAAAGGCCTGATTTAGGTATAATACGTTATTATTATCGTTACGTTTAAGCTAATAAGTATAACATATTAGTTGTAATTATTTTAGGTTTAGCTAAATTAAACTTTTAATTTCAATTATTAGAAGCCTGAAAGAGATCGCTCTAAGCGATAAGGTTGTCGCACTAATTTAATTTATTGAACGTTTTTTTTTAACACTGTTGATTGTGTGAAGAATATAGTAGTTTATGCAACTGTCATATAATGAAGGGTATTAAAACACGAGTGTGAGTTTATGAAACGAGCGCAGCGAGTTTCATAATAGTAACGAGTGTTTTTATACCCGTGTTATATGCAGTTGCATACACTACTTTATCTTCACTAATAAAAATTAAAAAAAACATATTACGAAACATTAAATTCACGCGTACGTGTATTGTCACAGTGAACTTGGCGCCATTAAAATCTAACCAATGAGAGCGCAGCTGCGCGCGCAGGGCCAAGCTGTTCTTTTTTTATTTCATTGGCACAAGATCTTACCAAAGAGTTTTGTGTATGTAAGTTTAGTAGTTTCGACGAAGTTTTCACGTATAACCCAACTGTTTTCAAAAGCCAGCCTAATATCAAAATTGTATACAACTTGTATGAGGATTTGGACATAAGGCTCGCCAGGTTAATTGGTCGCGTTTTATTGATGTTATAATGAGATTTTACGATATTGATGTGGATATTATAACATCATGTGAAATTGCTTAAATTGAGTGTTTTGTTGTCTGCGCTATAACAGTAGTCATTATAAGTCAAGTATTGGAAACATAAGTAGAATGTTACAACATTAGTGTAGATAAAAGCTTTTATCTATCTATCTATCTAGTAAGTCAAATTAGCAGTGGGTATGGCACGTCGCACGCAAGAATGATTACCGATGAGGTCGAGAAGATTTCGAACAGAGACCATTTGCCGACAAGCGCCAGCTTAGGACGCCCACCCAAATATAGAGAGACGATTAGATGACCAAGCTTAGACTGCAGGATTGCGCTGAATGCAAATCTCTTATATCCGGTCATATTGGAGATCCAAGTACCTATAAGACAAGAATTAAGTCCAGCTGTGGTCGTGCTATATTTACTTTTAATCTTAATATTGATGGGTGATCGCGGGTGGCATTTACAACTGAGCACTATCGTGGCTCGGACGACACGTTAAATTGTAGGCCCCAATTGTTGTAACCTTTTGGCTATGTCAGAGGCCTTTAGGCGGCTTAAAAACTCTGACACCAGGGCTAGCCACCCGACCTATACGAACTTACTTATCTTAATAATATAAGATCATAAATTTGAAAATTGAAGGATAAATATTGAAAAGCCGTTTCCAAGTATTTACAGGCAAAGTAAAACTTTGTCGGCGTAAATAGTGATTTATTTGCTAAGTCAAGTTTATTATTTCTTTAGTCAACTCTATCTCCCAATTAAAAGAAAAACAACAAATTTACCTTAGAAACAGTTTTCTTTACTAAAATAAACACTAGAAGACATTGAACGTGTCTAGAATTTAATTTTCAAGTCGGTATATTCTCGTATTTTCATCTAATGACATAACTTAGTACATTAACTTTTGCCGATACCTAAGTAAATAAAGCAAGAAAGTTCGTGAAGGTATTGCCAATAGAATGTAATGACCACCAACTGAGAGGTAGAAATGAGTTAAAATTTATGCGTCTTACCACAAAAGTTGTACGCACGCTTTAGAAAATATTCAGCAGTACAAATTGCACGGTTAAACAGTGTTTAAAGCGTGTTAAAATATTTGTGTTAAAATTGTATTTGTCTATGTATCTACACATGTGTGATTGTTGATTAAATAAAATAATCGGCCAAGTACTAGTCGGACTCGCGAACGGAGGGTTCCATACTGTATGGGAGCCCTTAAATATTTATTAATTTTTTATTTTAATTTTATTATTTATTATTGAAGGGAATATTAAAACTAAATATTCTGTAAAAATTTCAAGCATCTACCTGGTACCATTATTAATATGGAGCGAAAAACGTCTAAAAATTCAGGTTTGTTGTATGGGAGCCCCCCTTAAATATTTATTTTATTTTGTTTTTAGTATGTATTATAGCGGCAACCAAAATACATCATCTGTGAAAATTTCAGCTGCCTAGCTATCATGGTTCATGAGATACAGCCTGGTGACAGACAGACAGACGGACATCGAAGTCTTAGTAATAGGGTCCCGTTTTCCCCTTTGGGTACGGAACCCTAAAAAGTAAGACAAATGCCAACGGTGTATATTCAAGATTATAAAGATCATAGTAACAGCTCGTGATAGAAACCTCCCGTCTTACTACAAAAGATTTAAACACGCTTTAAACATTGTTTACCCGTGCAATCTGTTCCGTTAAAGCGTGCTTAAAACTTTTACGGTAAAAGCGTTCGTTTCCATTTTAACAAAGTTTAAGACAAGGCCTAATATAAATAGGCCTGATGGCAGCAGCTCAAGAACTATGTACATCAAACTAAGCGCACTATTATTTTTTTAAGGATTGAAGGAAGGGCAATGATTTCAGTGAAATATTATATTAAACCAGGTGACATAGTATCTATTTGTTAGCTGTATCGCTGAGGAGTTGTATACCTACACTTGTATTTGTGTATCATTTTATAATCCTTACAGCATTTTTTAGGTACAGTAAAAATTTAAAATAAAAACTAGAGATTAATTTGACCAAACAGAAAAAAATGCCAAGTCGATGATGAATAATAAAAAAATATAAAAACGGGCTAACAATTAGCTCATATCTCATTCCTAATTGCAATAATAAAATTTGTAGTAGACATTCAAGGGCTGTAAATGATGATGATATCTCCAAAGATCCCGACCTAACCCCGTCAAATCCCAAAGGAGCCCTAAAGTCGTCAAGTTACGGCGTCCACTTTAACTATAAACTATGCAAAACCTTGTATCAACCCTTGGCCATGACCCACTATAGAAGGTTGTAAACTGACAACTTCGGCATAAAAGGAAAGGAAGCATATTTGCTCGAAGCTAGCAGGTCATATAGGACGGAGCTGATGAATGATGGGGACGAAAAGTTCTCTAGTGGAGACCACGCACGGCTCTTTCGAGCGCTGAGTAGAACGTCCACCGACAAGGTGGATAGAGATCTGATAATGATCATAGGGATACTCTGGATTCTACTTCCGACCAATCTTACTGGAGATATATATAGGTATCGAGCATCTATGTCCACTGGATGTTTTATGATTGATATACCTCTCATGACGTGGTTTAACTAGGTTTTTCTCAGGGATCACCTAAGTTTATTTTTTCAAAGTTCCTCTGAGTGGGTAGAAGAGTATAAATATCAATTTAAAAAAAAAAAAAACACAATTTGGTAGCAAAGTCTTCACTGTGAGTATATCCGTAACTAGGGAACTATCTAACCTAAGTTAGATTTGGCACGATCAGTCTTTGGATGGGTGACCTTAAGTGATATTTCAAACTGAGCGCTGTCATAACTCAGATCACTTTAAATTGTGGATACCGGTTGTTTTAACCGTTTAATCATCTTAAAGGCGTTTAGGCAGCTTTGAAACTCTGACACCAGGCCTAACCACCCGACTTATGAACTTACTTTACGGCTGCAATGATGATTACGTATCTTGCATCTACTCTTGACTCGTAAACTAGCAAGTCTCGTATAAAAGGCAAACGGCCAATAACCCTTATCGGATTTGGGAGGGTTCTTCTTATTGTTTAGTAAAGTTTCATCTACGACCATATGTTAACCCAAAAACCTTCTTCTTTGTTTGTTAGCTTACTGCAAAAAATCGTCGAACATAACTGAATTTAGGTACTATTTTTAGGGTTCCGTACCCAAAGGGTAAAACGGGACCCTATTACTAAGACTCCACTGTCTCTCATCACAGGCTGTATCTCATGAACCGTTATAGCTAGAAAGCTGAAATTTTCACAGATGACTTATTTCTGTTGCCGCTATAACAACAAATAAAACAGAATAAACCTAATAATTAAGGGGGGCTGCCATACAACAAACCTGATTTTTGAGCCGTTTTTCGCTCTATATTAAAAAATGGTAACAGGTAAATGCCTGAAATCTTCACAGAATATTTAGTTGTATATTCACTTCAATCATAAATAATAAAATAAATATTTAAGGGGGGCTAATTAATTAATTTAAGACAGTACGGAACCCTCCGTGCGCGAGTCCTACTCGTACTTGGCCGATTATTTTTATTTACAATTTACATCGCACTCAATTATTTGTTGTGAGATGAAAATTAGTTTTGCTGGTTTTGACACCTTTTTTCACGCTGTTTTTTTCACATTTTTACGCCTATAACATAATATATAGTTATGTAAAGTATTAATGTTGCTTGTATCAAAAATTTAGATAATATTTTAGCATTCTAAATATCACTGCATCAATAAGCAAGCCCAAAAACTCTGACACCAGGTCCAGTCACCAGGTAGTTGATGAGTGATATCTACGTACTTATGTAGGTCATCGTAGGTACATATATGTATGTTGGTTTTGATTGTTAGCTGCGCTTATTAAAGAAGGTACCTACACATAGTCGCAATCGCAACACACTTCGGATTTGCGACGGTTAGGAGTATTTGGAATGAGGGTAGACAGAGAGATGGTTTTGTGCGACAGGCTGGAGTGGCAGTCTGTGATAGTGATCAGTGGTGTATGGGTGAGTCTGAAACAACTTTGATAAGCCAGTAGTTGGAGCAAGCCTTGTAAGTACTTTGAGTTTTGTAATGACTGCAGAGATGTTGGAGGTCCGTATTATTGTCCAATGGCGTATCATCTGAGTGTCCTACTAGAATCTTAATTATGCTGTTGGAGCACTATGCCCATCAGCTAACAATTCAGAAGCGAGATCGGAAAAAATACTTTGTTGTTTTTTTTTTTTGCAATCAAAGAAATTATTATTTGAGTGACAATTATTTTCTGTTCTTACTAATATATTTGATTCAAGCTTTGTAAGACTATCGTAAGACTAGTTTTTATAAACTCACAATGAATATTTGCAAACAATGTAAGAAGTTTCCAAGCGCTTAATCTGTGAGCTTAACAGCATAAAAACAATCCGTTTATATTTGCTATCTTATGCAGACGGCATTATCCCTCGAAGGCTTTTCCGCCAAATAACCTGCATAAAATGCCCTAGAAGGCGGGAAAGGATTCCTTGCTCACAGGTTTTTGGATGGCGTCATAACCCCGCACCCTATTAATAGAAATGACTTTTTTTCCATATACCTAGTCAGGTCATAAGTATTGTCACACAGTAAAAACTTTTCTCTTAGAATGCTGGCCCCAAAAAAGTTTCTTGAATTCGAATTTCGAATTGTTCATGAAAATAAAAATGTATACTTTTTAGAATTTTACTCATTTTTAAATATGGAGTGGACGCTTAAAGAAGACCGTGTTGCAGTTATTGCGTTGCGGCGTTGCGGTTACGCGCCAATTCAAATTTTTGACATGCTGAAAAATTTGAATATAACTAAAAGATTCGTTTATCGTACCATCAAACGATACAATGAAGACTCTAGTGTAGATGACAGGTCAAGAAGTGGTCGCCCTCGGTCTGTTAGGACTCCAGCAGTGATAAAAGCTGTGAAGGCGCGAATTCAAAGAAATCCCAAACGTAACCAGAAACTGTTGGCCCTTCAGATGGCGTTAAGCAGAACCACGGTGAAAATATTGTTAAATGAAGACTTAGGGCTTCGGACATATCGAAGAAAAACAGGACATCGTTTAAATGCTCGTCTAATGGACCTGAGACTGAAGAGATGCCGCGCTTTATTGAAGCGGTACGCGGGAAAAAAATATCGGGAAATTCTTTTTTCGGATGAAAAATTTTTTACCGTAGAAGAGAGCTACAACAAACAAAATGATAAGGTGTACGCACACAGTAGTGAAGAAGCGAGCAACCGTAATCCGCGTGTCCAACGAGGTCATTTTCCATCCTCGCTCATGGTATGGTTGGGAGTTTCTTATTGGGGCTTAACATTTTTGTGAGAAAGGTGTAAAAACGAATGCAGTTGTGTATCAAAATACAGTCCTAACGAACCTTGTGGAACCTGTTTCTCATACCATGTTCAATAACAGGCACTGGGTATTTCAATAATATTCGGCGCTAGCTCATAGAGCGAAGAGCACACAAGACTGGCTGGTGGCGCGTGAAATCGACTTCATCCGGCACGAAGATTGGCCCTCCTCCAGTCCAGATTTGAGTCCGTTAGATTACAAGATATGGCAACACTTGGAGAAAAAGGCGTGCTCAAAGCTTCATACCAATTTGGAGTCACTCGAGACATCCTTGATTAAGGCAGCCGCCGATATTGACATGGACCTCTTTCGTGCTGCGATAGACGACTGGCCGCGCAGATTGAAGGCCTGTATTCAAAATCACGGAGGTCATTTTGAATAAACTTTATTGTCATAAGAATCTATATTTTATTAAGTTCATTTTGGTATATAAATGGTTACGTAATGAATAAACTTGTTTCAATTATTTTATATTAAACATGTGACAGAATTTATGACCTGACTTATATTACATTTGGTGAAAACCATGCCTCAGTATACGCAAAAATCCTACAGGATTATTTGCATAGGGTAACTAAGCTGAAAGGAAGTGATTCAGACCATGTCTATGAGTATAAACAGCTTTAGGCTGCGGAGTTTACGCATAAAAACAGCTCTTCCATGCAAAATCGCAGCTCAATATAATAATGTGCCAAGTACGACTCGGACTCGCGCTTGAAGGGTTCCGTACTGTATGGGAGCCCCCCTTAGATATTGTTTTTATTCTATCTGTTGTCATAGCTGCAAAATAAATACATCATCTGTGAAAATTTCAGCTTCCTAGCTTTAGGGGTCCTTGAGATACAGCCTGGAGACAGACAGACATACAGACAGACAGACGGACAGCGCAGTCTTAGTAATAGGTTCCCGTTTTTACCATTTGGATACTGAACCCTAAAAACGTACAAAATGGTGTTGTTGGAATGCATATTTTCAAGTTTATCTTTCCTGATCGCTTAATAGGAATACCTAGTCTTGATACCAGTAGATAATACTAATAGTACCTGCCTACTATGAAGCCTTGTGGTGTGGAACTTTGTATGGGCTTTACAGGGATTATACAAAGAGTAACATTAGATTTTAAGTAAAATCAACAATTAAAAGGTACGTTAAATCGTCCCACCGCGACCGTAGCGAAGTTAATTGCACTAACGACCTTCTGCCCCAAATTCTTTATTATGTTTATGTAGCCCGGCCACAGGTTGGGTAGCAGTTACTATGCCCGCTGGACCCTCGAGGTAATAAACTCAGAGGACATTATAATGAAGAATTGGCTCATAATTAACCTATTTATTGCGTACTTATCTCGTTTATTATACAAAGAGGCAGTTATGATGGGGTCGGTTGACTTTGACCTTGTGGTGGGGTGTGTGCCTTTTGATTTTTAAATAGAAGGATGAAAATTGAAATGAGGACCGTTGATAAACGTTATTTTAAATTGGCAAGTTTTTATAACAGCTTTTCTTATTCACATCCAAACATTTTCAGGATTTTTTCTCAGGGGTTCTACCCTTAGGTACGAGTACAACGATAACTAAAGCCCGAACTCGGAACAGATATTAAATATCCTATTTTTAAGACAAATAATATCCTGAAATAAAAGGAAGTATCTCGCAACTAGTAAATCGTAAAAAAAATAATTATTAAATTACTTAAAAAAATTAAATTATATAAAAAAATTAGTCCAGGTTTACACGTAAATTGAAACTACAGCTGTTTCCGTATGGCTCCATACATTTTTGTTCAGTGCCCCTGGCGGAAACGAGAAAGAATTAACCAAAATATATGGAGCCACTCGAACGCGACCTGAACCAAGGCACAGTAAAGGGCTCAAGGGCCCTATTACGTAAGCGCTCTGACGTTCGGCTTCGCTTTTCCTCCCGCTCGCTCTCGTGTCGTGAGTAACTGGCGCGAGCAGGAAAAAAAGGGAAGCCGAACGTCATAACGCTTACACAATAAGGCCCCTGGTTGTGGCCAGAAATAAACGTAGCAAAAAATCGAAAAACCTCATGACAGGTCTGAATAACACAACGAAGGTCGAAGGTCACATACGTAGACATGTAACTCCTCGTATAAATAGCCTTTTCAATAATATATCTGGTCCTCTCATGAGATCACTCGTCTGTCTCATTCACTCTCATGACGTTTGTAATGTAGTAAAAAGTGTTGATTTATGGTAATGAAACGTGGAGTCGTACTACAAGTCACATTAGTGAGCTCAAAATAGCTCAACAAGGTATGAAGAGGGTTGTACTAGAGCTTCTCTATGAGGTCATATCAGAAATTAAAAGATTCGTGGTGTAGTAATCAGAATGTTTGGTGCAACGTATATGTGAAAAGACTGTTGTTATGCAAAGTGCAGGAGCTTGCAGCATTGTATGTATATTATGCTCATAGTTAAGAACAATTATGATGAGAATATCAACGAATTCGTGAAAAGAATCAAATCACTTTATTTAGCCTGTGGGCGTAAGTTAACAAAATTGGTATAAATGAATGCTTATCTCTATCGACTGCCTCGGTGGCTCAGTGGTTAGTGACCCTAACTACTGGGTCAAAGAGGCGTGGATTCGATTCTCACTCAGGGCAAATATTTATGTGATGAACATAGGTGTTTGCTTTGTATCTGGGTGTTATTTAGTCATTATATATATATGTATTTATAAACATGTATATGTAGTATATCAGTCTCTGACAGCCATATCACAAGCTTTGTTTAGTTTGGGGTCAGAGACCGTGTGTAAGATGTCCCCTAATATTTATTATATTTTTATAAATGTCCTCTAGGTCCCGCTTTGGTAAGCGTACAAGCGTTTGTATAATACATAACTATGCTAATAGGTCTGCGAAAATTATTACAGTTAAACAAGTACAAATGTCAAAAGATTGTCGATTTTTTGCTACGAATCATCATATGACATTGTTTGCAGACGACAGTACTATTTTATTTACAAAGGATAAGCATAGCGATATTGAATCTGACATAAATAATACATTGACAAATATAATTAATTGGTTGAATAATAATAATTTGAATTTTAATATTGACAAGACTCATGTTATGGACTTTAGAATTAGACACAATAATTTATCAAACTTTGACATTCAATGTAATGTAAAACAAGTGACTGAAATAGAAAAGACGCGTTTCCTTGGTTTAACTATAGACAACAAACTAACATGGAAACCTCACATAGATAACATGTCCAAGAGATTGCACCAATTTGCCTATGCACTCTTCCAACTCCGTAAAACAGTCAACGAGACGGCACTACTAACTGCGTACTATGGGCATGCTGCGTCAATTTTACGATACGGTGTCCTATTTTGGGGAAATTCAACTGACCGTCTCAGGGTGTTAAAAGCTCAAAAGCGCTGCACGATCGATTTGTGGGTTGAAAAGGCAAGATTCTTGTAAATACCACTTTATTCGATTAAAGGTACTGACTCTGCCTTGCTTATACATCAGTGAAGTTGCTTCATTCGTTAAATCCAACCCTGAGCTCTTCAAAATGTGGCCTGTGGGCAGTAGACGGGAGGGTAATGTACATAGTTTACCATCGAAGATATCCTTCTTAAATAAAAGTGTGTTTTGCATGGCTCCAATGATCTACAATAAAATTCCAGAAGCTATACGTAGTAAAACTGATGTAAATATATTCAAAAATTCATTGAATAATTTATTAGTTAAAAAAGCTTACTATAGCGTTAACATTGTTTTTATCTGACAATAATTTAGGTGACACTCGATGATTTTTTTCTGTAAGTATTGACTTTGACATATTGTACCAATTAACTTTGACATTTTAGAATTATTTGTGATTATTTGATTTTGTAATACATCGAAAATACCTACATCCTATTCAGTTGTCTCATTGACTATTGTTTTGTATAAATATTCTTCCTTGTTATGATTTTATAGCTTCTGCTTCGATTAAATTCAAAATGTCTGTATACCAATGAAGGTGGAGGCTAGTGCACTACAATAATTTTCTTCTAACACCTGTGTATGTACATTGTACACTTATTACCTAGTTTCACAGACTAATAACATCATTGTATCATTGTAGGTCATCAAAAAATACAGAGAAAAATGTAAATGAAATAAAAATAAACCTGTCAATATCTCATGTCAAATCTAAATGTTATGTATCACTGTTTCAAGTCAAATCTAAATATTATAATCAGCGGTCTTGTTATTTTAGCATAATTTTTTCCACAGTGAATGAACTTTTCAGATGGGGAAAAATATGCAAAAAAGAGTAACGTAGTATGGGTAAGTCTGTTCCCTTGCTAATTTCAAATTAGTTCTTTTGGAAACTTTTACTGGAGGTTTACGTCTAGCAGATTCCCAATTTCCTACGACGGTTTGATTAGAGTCGTAGAGGGAATACGAGATTATTCCCGTCACTTATTTTATCCTAACATGCCCAAAAATGTAGACCCCGAATAAAGTTAGTGGTCGAAGTGACAAACCAGACCCTCGCTAGATAAAATTACTGTCCATTTTATTTGTAAACCTTGGTCACTCCTTCGGGAATCTAATCGTCGAGAAACAGAATTTAAGAGTGGATTACATAGTTGAAATCAGACGTGCTATTTCCTTGTGGGACTGTCACTATAATTTAGGTTAATAGTAAACTAACACTTAAATCGTTTTTAGTGCGATTTTTATAAATTATTAGCTGAACCACCAAAAGTTGTTTTGTTATATAAAAATAAATACTTGAATAAGCCATCCTAATCAGCTAGGCATATGAAAATAGTCTTAGTTCATCTAAATAGTAGTATAAACATAAAAAAAATGATTAAATCCGGACATGCCTTTTTGGATCAGTTTAATAACAAAAACTTTATGATTTTAGATTTTAAATAAAGTAACGATATATGCTCGATACGATTGAATTTTGAAAAATAATGTAACATTTTAATGACGGAATCAGGCGTTACATACTCGTAGTTACGGCGTTAGTTACATTTCTGCCTTGTTAATTCGAATATTTGAACTACGTATCGCGAATACTAGTGAAGCAAAACTAACTTCAATGCAGGCAGTTCAATCTGTTATTATGTACACATGTTAAATAAATAGCGCATAATCTAGAAGGTTTCTTACCCTTCATGTTGATAGCATTTCCTCATAAAATATCTGCACTTAATACATCAGAATTTTGAACCAATGTGCACTTACGAGTACTTACGATTTATTTTATTCAGTCAATAAATCTTTACTCTTCCGATTTCGCCTCTCTTCACGTCAAGGAAGTTGCTTCACGTATCATCATTCGATATAACAAGAGTTATTTGACAGCTAACTGACAGTCGTCCAACTCGTGCGCCTCTTTGATGTTCTAGTCCCGTTTTCCCTTACCTTAATTCCTGTTGCTGGCCGGACATTTTTTACTTTTTGTAGACAAAAAGCTGCAAATTATAATATTAATTTTGTTGGGAGAACTCGTAGCGCTAATAGCAGGTGGCTTTCTACTGTCGATTGTACTCGTATGTTTGTGCAGGTATAAATAAAACTCTATTACCAGGGCAAGCTACTTATCCACACTTATTTACTTATGGGTTTTGTAGTTTGATGGTGACATTAAAAAAAAAATTGTTGTTTCAGGTCAGGTTCGAAATAAACCTATGTATATGAATTCGAACGCTACAAATACTCTCCAATTAAATAAATTACTGATTTTGAAACTTAATATTATTATATTATGATAGTAATGACTGTAAAATATTTTTTATTCCACAACGGACAATTTTGTTCATTATTTGGTTCAGGTATTGACGTCATTAACGTCATGTTCATGTAGAAACATCCTATTACTGAAAGATTATTTTAATTTATTGAATAACTAAAACAACACTGTGGTGCCACTTACGTTAGTTACAAACAATTTAACACAAATTAAAAAAAAAATGGTTAAGTACCGATTTTAAATTTCTCACGTTAGATAAACCACGCAGACTCAGAAGATATCAGTTTGTTCTCGGCCTTCGAAAAGCTACCGTATTGAATTTGAATTTTTCATGTATTTCACAAACTTGCCATATTTTGGATTTTCCAGGATTTGGATGTTAAAAAATGATATTCTAGCTAATTAACAATTCAAATTTACAAATGGATGTTTTTATTCAAACAAAACTTAATTAAATTTCATAATTAAACCATATACATATAATATTACCACTACTATATTATATTAACAAACCTAAAAAAATAATAAAAAACTTAAATTTAAGACAATTAATGAATATGTATAATAAAAAATACTTCAACTAAAAAATGATAATGTACAGATGACGATAAAAGCCCTAATCTAAAAGCCCACTGCCAGCGGGCACAGTTTCCAAAATTTTCCAGGTACTTACTTATTTGTTATCATTGTCCGCAGAGGAGGAAGGCACAGAGTTGGAGCTCGAGGCGCTGTACAGACGGTACTGCGTGCGGTTAAAACATGCTCTCTTCGTGTCAGCTCTCTGTGTGACGCTCCTCTGCAGCGTGATCCTACTCTGTGCTGTCTGCATCACGCATTCTAATGTAAGTAAATGCTATATTTTGGAACAAAGTGTTTTTTATCGCAAATAAGGCCGCGTTTGACCACTAACGCGTAAGCGACGTTGTAGTCTACAATTCTGACTTTGAAAATCTTCAGATAATATCTGTCCTTAGGCTGTAGGCTCTAGCAAATGGTCCATGGACTACTCGGCGCAGCAGAGGAAAGGCGAAAAGAGGAACTCTCTCGTTATTAAGCCAAAGCTCTATACCAAGTGTCTGGTAGAGGGTCCGACAAACCAAATAGGCGTGTTCGGGGACCCATTTTTAAAAATTAAAGTATGCCAAAAAAATCCCTGACTCCCTATTTTGTCTTTAAAAATGTTATTGTTTTAAATAAATAAATTTATATCAAAGTTGGACATAGATGTAAAATTTGTTTCGTTTTTTCACTCTATGAGTTCCTCATCAGTTAGTTAGCTCTGATTTGTATCGAATTTTACTTTACGTGGCCTAAAATATATCAGAGACCTAACTTAGGTACAAATATCCTGTGTAAAACAGATTTTACAAATGTTATGAAGGTTAATAGGTACAATTTTGGTGAAAGTCGGAAAATTAACAAAACACTTAAAAAACAAAATAGATGGTCAGGTATTTTTTTGGGCCAACGTGTATTCTCCAAATGGGTCCCCGAACACATCCATTTGGTTTGTCAGACCCTCTACAAAACACCCTATATATAGCATAGAGGCATTTTTATTGTACTCGTATGTTATATTCATTTATTATCGTAGCTTTTCGTGCAGTCTGGGTGGCTAGCGCAGGTATCAGAGTTTAGAAGCTGCACGATGTAGCTAAACAGTTACAATAACCAGAGTCTGTTTTAATGTGCCATTCGAGCCATGGTAGCGCTTAGTCGTAAATAGGTTACATCCGCGATCCGAAAATTTTAGTCAGATTTTCGGACCGCAGGTGCCTTGGGACAACTGACATCATTACTCTAACACAGCATGACAGTATACTCCGCGCCACACAAGTTGATGGATTTGAAGTTAGCCACTAGCTGCGCAATAGCCAATGTTCACGTCACGTCTCGTCAGGATTGGCTATTGCGCAGCTAGTGGCTAACTTCACATCCATCAACTTCTGTGGCGCGGAGTATACCAAACGTTACCTTGTTAAGCTATGCTTCTTTGTAAAGATAAATTCAATGTACACTTTCAAAGACATTTTGTAACAGTAGCAATCTAGTTAGTATTTACTCGTACCTACGTACAATACCTACATTCTCTCCTAATGAGACTTCGCCCGCGGGTGGTTTAGTATTGGATTAATTACAGCACCGCGGTAGAGACCTCGCTTCTGTGATGTCGTTACCACTTGTATTGTTCGGGTTAAGCAGATGTGACACTCGTTTGTTATGTCTTAACGTTGTTCCAGTTTTACTTAGGTATCACTTAGATGAAAAGGTCAAGAAAAATTGAACTGCAAGTAGAGTAATGTTGCCAGCCATTGAAAGAGTGCAAATTGATCAAACAGTAATGTTACTGCATCACTTGCATCTTAACGCGTTAATTTGCCCGCTCATTAAGCGTATAACGCTTAAAGTTTGATGTGACAACGTTGTAATGCTGCAATTACTACTCGTACTGGAAAACACACACGTTTGCGATTTCTTACAAATTTCCGAAAAATAATACACCCATATTATACGTGTTTTCAGCAGTTCATGTACTTAAGTACTAAGATATTTGCCACGTCTACGCAACGGCTCAATTACTGCGCTAATTTACGAGGGTAGAGTATATAGTAGCATAATTCTTATACGGAGTACACATGAATTATATGTACCTAATTTAGTGCAACCTAACAAACTCGCTATGCGATATAAAATAATTATATTTTCGGTAAATAACAAGACACTCTCGCTTTGTTCTTAACTCTACCTATCTTATTGGCAGCTACAGAATTAATACGGGCTGTAAGTTGAGTATTTAAGATATTAATTTCGTCACTGTAGCTTTAATCATTGTTCTGATGGCATTTTGTATAATACCTATTATAGAACAAGCAGTGTATATTTTTATACCACAGAATATTATAAATTAATAAATATTATTGCCTTCCGTACAACATAATAATGTTGTTAACTGTCTTTGTTTTTTTTGTCATCGTCATAATTCTCATATTAGACGTACACTGTTGGACTGGGTTCTCGCAAAAACTTTAACGAAAATAAGCAAAAATTGGCGAAAAAATGCGTTAGAAACGTATTTCATAGCAAATATTACCTAATTCGTTTTCCTACTCTGTAAAAGTATAAATATGGTTCCTTGCCGCTTTCGGCTATGGCGACCTTCGATTCTGCTCTAACTACAGTTAGATAGGCTTCGTTCGTGTGCCTTCATATGGCTGTAGTAGCCTATTTTGGCTTTAATAGTACGTGAACACAGGCTACATGTTAAAACACCATTGACAAAATTATAGGACATGTTACTCGGCGGTCGATTTCTAAGCTCGTCTCGCCTGGCGTCAAGTTCGCGCCTTCTACCATCTTCAAACGTATAAACATTTTCCTGCACAAGGTGACGCCACTCAAGACGATTCTGGGCTTGTTGTTTCCAAGAGCAGGGTTCATTCTTACATCTTCGCATGTGCCTTTTCTGAACATCTTTGTATCTTAGAAATTCTGTAAAAGTATATAAATATTAAGCCACTGATTAATGTTTTGGTCTTTAAAATTATTAAAAACCATTGATGACTCGTAAACAGTCAAGAATGAACATATTATTTACAACATAATGTTTAATCCCATTTTGAGCCCCGTCCGTAGATTAAGTTACCCATGCAAGGTACGTGCACTCAAGGGTTAATTAACCCTTGGGCCGTAATCCGGTTTCCTGCGAGAGGTTGTCTAACGCGGTTCTACAACACCCACACATATTAAATAGTCTGGGCTAGTACTAGTACCTACCACCCACACATGCTACGTAGTCTGGGATATTGAAGAGCTTAGTATTTATAAGGTGTTGTTTTGCAAAGTTCAGAGACTTTTAAAGGTGTATAGGTGTATACCTACTAATCATTATGAAAAACTTTTAGACAAGCTAAAGCTTCTACACACGCACGTCATCTTGAAAAAAATGTTTTTGGCCGATGTCTCGGAAATTATGTACTTAAGGGCAAAAAACATTAAGATCATTATTGTATAAAATAAAATTTCGCATCTTTTGTTTCCAGTAAGTAAACTTTTTTGTAAAACTTACCGTTTACGATTTATGGCCCATTTAATGAAATTTCATTAAATGGACCTTAAAAACATTAAATGGTCCATAAATCGTAAACGGTAAGTTTTACAAAAAAAGTTTTATGGAGACAAAAGATGCGAAATTTTTATTTTCTACAATAATGATCTTAATGTTTTTTGCCCTTAAGTACATAGTTTCCGAGATATCGGCCAAAAACATTTTTTCAAGATGACGTGTCTGGAACGCATTCTTTAAACGGCCGAACTATAGTAAAAAGAAACAGGAATATTCTAAATTGCTATTATAATTACAATGGCGCCTTTATAATTAGGTCTAATATAAACTTTGCTGTTGAGATTTGAAAAATGTTTTTTTTTTTTATTAATTGCACACGGAGAAATAACACTAATCAAACTACTATTACAATGAAAGTTTGAAGATAAAAGTTTGATTTGTCGCAAATAAAAATCGCCTCTGCCAATATAAAGAAGATCCAATCAAAATGCCTAAGGTTCACTCATACATCCATGGTTCACCCTGATTGATGAAATGCTAGGTTTGCACTGTAGATGCAGTAGGCAGGTTCTCCACACAGTAAGTTCGTTAAGACGAGCGACTGGCCACCAACCTATCAGGACACTAGACGGAGTGACCGATAGCTAATCTATGTATATGCTGATCCACACAGCTATGACATGCGAGCCACTCAATCTGAGAAAATGTTGTTATGCCTGACCTATGACATCGCATAGGCAGCAATCCTATCTATAACAGTGTATTTCAGAGTAACATGTACTTTCTCGAGGTGAAACGAGCACCGTGGTCAACGTTTTTTAGGGTTTCGTACCCAAAGGGTAAAAACGGGACCTTATTACTAAGACTCCGCTATCCGTCTCTCTGCCTGTCACCAGGCTGTATCTCATGAACCGTTATATCTAGAAAGCTCAAATTTTCACAGATTATGTATTTCTGTTGCCGCTATAACAACAAATACTAAAAACAGACTTAAATTAATAGTTAAGGGGGGGGGGGGGGGGGGGGGGGGGCTCCCATACAACAATCCTGAACTTTTCGTCGTTTTTCGCTTGATATAAATAATGATAACAGGTAGATGCTTGAAATTTTCACAGAATGTTAAGTTGTATATTCACTTCAATAATAAATTTATATAAGTAATTAACAATAAAATTAATATTAAATTTTTACATACAGTATGGAACCCTTTGTGCGCGAATCTGACTCGTACTTGGCCGATTATTATTATTATACCAACTTCTATACGTTTTGTAAACGTGTCCTTTACATTGATAAAAATCGAATTTTATCTGACAAAAATGTAGTTATGCCTGAAGCTGTGACATGAAATAGGCAGCAACTCTTATAACAGAGCATACCTATCTCAAAAATCGATACGGCCATTGTGCAATTTTTACCCGATACCAAACCGAAATTGCGAAAAAATCACCTCTACAAAAACTTCATTGACTCTCGGTAATATGGAAGAAAATATATCAAATAAAAATATCTCGATTCGTTCTTGACTCATTTGGTTCATACTTACGAGTACAAGTTTAGTATTTTGTAGAAAGAGTGCTTAAACAATCTTGCAAAATGTAATGTATCAAAATTCGCCGGCTATTATCTGAAGCAAATCTGAAGATATATAGAAGCTGTGATACCAAGTTTTATCAGGATTCGTTGAAAGTGAAAAGCAACATTCAAATTACATCTGGAGAGATGAAAAATAATGTTGCCGCTTTGCTTGCTCGGTCAATTATGTATATGTAATATAATTATATTTAGATAATCCTATCGAAAGCATGTCATGAAAAAATAGAGAGGCTTAGCAGCCTCTCTATTTTTTTTAATATAATGTAGCCTATGACACCCGGGGATTGTGTAGCTTCCCAACAGTGAAAGAATTTTTCAAATCGGTTCAGTAGTTTCGGAGCCTATTCAATGCAAACAAACAAAAAATCAAATCTTTCGCTATAAGTGCATACTATGCTATTGCTGTGTTGATGAAAACTATGTACATATTTTATATTACTTACTTACTGCGTTGGCGCTGTGACCCCAAAGTGGATCTTGGCTCCGACACTAAAAGGCACCAGTCGTCACGGCGCTGTGCAGCGCTCCGCCAGTCCGGCTGCTGCATATTTTATATTACTTCAGTAAAATAATTTTGTACCTTTAAATGGACAATTCTCGTATATTAGTAGGTACGTAAATAATGAACTGAACTACAGTACATTACTGCAGCGGCCAGCAACAGAGGCCTTGATGAACGAAGCGTGCAGAGGGCCAAGGCGAAGCCGAGGCACGTACTCGTATACTTGAGTTCTAGTGGTGGTGCCTAGTGGTGGCCAAGCGGCTTGTATAGCACTTTTATCAAAAATGCGCGGAAATTACTTACTAAAATAATTTTCAAAATTAATGATTAACAACGAACAAAAAAAAAATTTCACGTGCTAACGTGTTCATTTGTTTTTTTTCTTTAGTAAACAGCGTTCTATTTCCAAGTCAGCTCGAAACATAAATAAAACCTTCGAATCAAATTACCTCCTTGGTTGGCCTGTTTCAGACTAAAATATCATTCCATTTTTAGGGTCCGCTGTCCGTCTGTCTGTCTGTCTCCAAGCTGTATCTCATGAACCGTCATAGCTAGAAAGCTGAAATTTTCACAGATGATGTATTTCTGTTGCCGCTATAAAAAAAAATAGACAACTAACTAAAACAGAATACAATTAATAATTCCCTTAATTATACATTCCCTGCTCCCATACAACAAATCTTTTTTTTAGCCGTTTTTCGCTCAATATATTAATAATGGTAACAGGTAGATGCTTGAAATTTTCACAGAATATTTATGTGTATATTCACTTGAATAATAAATAATAAAATTAAAATAAAATAAGCTTTGCCCGGTGGTTAGCGACTGCTACTCCAGGAGGGTTGGCTTCCACGAGGTTGCTCAGTGTGCAAGTATTTGGGCACTGAGGACAGGACAATAGGTGTTGCATTGTCTGCACAGCTCCACAGTCGCACTCCACTGAGGTTACATCAGAGAAACCCCATTTGGCCATGTTAAACTTGCAGCGGCCAACAACGGTCCGGAGTCGATGGATGATCGTCGATGTGGGTTTCCCATACAGTACCGTACCCTCCGTACGCGAGTCCGATTATTAAATTACAATTTACAGATATTTGTGCACTACAGCAATGGATTTTCATACTTTTATTTCCGGCCGCTGCTCGCATGTATTTGGCCACTACTGATGTTAATTTATCTCGGAGAAGGTTGTCAAATTAATGTTTACATATCCAAGCATTTTTGAGAAAAACACATTTTTCTTCTTAATTTATTATGATAGTATGCCATCAACTGCCAAAAATCTCCTTCAACGACTATAATATTAATATCATCAGTTTTAAAATAGCACCAAAATCAGTCCAATACTTTAAAAGCTATATTTCCATTAACGGACACTGATGTTTGTTTTTAACCCCCGACAAAGAGAGGGGTGTTATAAGTTTAACGTGTCTGTGTATCTGTCTGTAGTATCGACTAGAAAAGAGCTGATGATCTTCAAACGGCTGAACAGATTTTCATGAAACATGGCTAAGAACACTCGGGATAAAATTATCTATGACACCAACAAAATTACCAAGTTCATCCGTTTGGGAGCTCCCAAACGGATGAACTGATTTTCGTTTAGTTTTTATTGTGTCATAGATAATTTTATCCCGAGTGTACTTAGCCATGTTTCATGAAAATCTGTTCAGCCGTTTGAAGATCATCAGCTCTTTTCTAGTTGATGAGGGGATCTGACTACCTTCCATATGTCGCCTATCGATTCGAAATTGGTACTTGGTAATTTGGTACCGTGTTACTTCAATGACATTGAAAGGACATAGGGTTTATTTTGTGTCGGGGAAATTATCCATTTTTTGTTTTTACTATTATTGTATTTGCAAATCAAACATACAACTAGCTTTATTCTGTCTAAAGTCCATAAAAAATGCAAGTAAGATAATTATTCTTATCCCTTAAAATCTCTTACAAAACCAAAGAAGGTTCTTCAAATTACACCACCAAATAAGAAATACACCCCGAAATTAAAACCAAATCTTGCCTTCCACATAAACAGCAGTCTCTGTTGGTAATTTCCCTAATTTCAGTGCCCGCTACAATCAACAACCACTCAGATTAATTGCACACCGGATTGTACCAGATTGTACTGGATTACACCGGCACTAACCGGATCACGGCGGTTATAAGGATTAGAACTGCGATTATGTTTAAAACTGGTTGCAGTACTTGCAGTTGGCGGTTTTACTTGCCCGAATCCTTCGGATTTGGACCAGTCAACGGGTTGGGCATTCTATGAAAAGATGCACTACCAACCCTCAGCATCTCAACCAACTCTCGACTCGGCAATGATGAAGACAAGTGTTAGACTTTCTCGGTAGCTCAGTGGTTAGTGACCATGACTCCTGGATCAAAGAGGCGTGGGTTCGATCCCCACCCAGGGCAAGCATTTATGTGATGAATATAGGTGTTTGCTGTGTCTGAATGTTAAGGTATTATCTAAATATGTATGTAAAAATATGTAAATGTACTATATCAGTCTCTGGCAGCCATATTACAAGCTTTGCTTAGTTTGACGCGAGAGACCGTGAGTAAGTCATGTCCCCTAATATTTATTTCTTATTATTTATCATAGTGAAACTTTATAACGGTCGCTGGTTTGAGATCGTTTGATTTGTTTTGATCTGCACTGTCATTATATTAACATGAGCTGTAGGATGTCCATTGTCCATAACTAGAGATAGGTATAATCTATCTGAAGATTTGCAATAGGAAAGACTGATTAAGATAATAGATCTAACAGTCTATATTTAATATGTTCGACGGCCGTCTAATCGGTGGATTTGTTCAGTCTTCGTTTTGTAAGTTCGTTGAAGACTCAAAACTTAACTAAATATTTTATTAAGACACAAATTAATTACGTTTGTCATGTCACAAAATACAAAGTTTTAATAAAATAACAGGATGAAACCGCTAGATTGAGCTAGCGAGCTAAATTACACGAGTTCGATGTTGTTTCGCCGAAGGCATTGTCATTTACATGATTGTGGAGTTTGCTTATTGAATTGATTTGTTTCTGTGAGTGATTTGATGATGTTCTGAATTGACGGACGAATTCTCGTGAATTTTACTAACTTGAAATATACTTTACCTACGAATAAGCGCAGAATATGCGTTTGCTTTGGAGTAGTTTGGCCGTGTTTTCTGTTTTTTTTTTCTATGACATTTTTAATTCGCTTCTATAAGACAAAAGACGGAATAACTAAGTAACAAAGAAACTCTGCGTTTATTAATGAGACAATGAGAGAAAGTACTGTTTTAATCTTTGAGAGAAAAAAAACGGGGACCCTTGCCTTGTTACATGTTTTGATCAATCGAAACATATAACAAGGCAAGGGCCCCTGTTTTTTTTTTTACTTCAAAGTCAATGCTCTAAAATGCATATTATGCATTTTAGAGAATAAATTTAAAAAAGTCTCGTTGAAATTTATTTTATTCGCAGGATGTTATGTTGTATATTCCTTTCAAAGTCCGCGATATACCTACCCATATTTTTAATACACATTGGAAACTAGTCTATATTTTCTCTGGACTGATAAATTAATAAAACATCTAAATACAAGTCTGTAAAAACGTAGTCAAGATTGGGGATCGCGGGTTTTTGTTTTTAAAAAGACAAAAATGAATTTTCCCTTATTTAATTATGTCCGATTACATTGGGAGTTGAATTATAACTGACTTAAAACTAAACTAAAAGCTAACGGCAGCGGTCTTATCTATCGACTCCCACGGTAATGGATACCGGACCACCGTAGAACCAGACGCGCACTCAGCGGTTTTGCCGTCTTGCTATTCTCGGTAGAGTCGCTAGTAAACAACTGTTATTGTTGCTGACGGTGCTCCAGCATACATGACTACGTAGACGTAACAGAAGAACCTATCTGTTTGTGGGTGGTATCAAAATATAGGCGGGTGACTTGTTAGTTTAAAGTACAGGGTCGAACATTGAATTACCTAGTTTTGGATTTCAGTACTAAATAACCGTTACTTCTAAATGAAAAGGTGTACTAAAGGGCCACCTTAAATAACTGTTGGAATAATTGCTTCGTTAGGGTAATCAAGTAGAGTATAGCGTTGTCCAATATAGTAGAGTTCAGACGTATATTACGATAGAATATATGGTCAACTAGCTGCGCCCTGCGGTGTTACCCACGTTAACCCTGGATAAAAAGTAGCTTATGTGTTAATCCAAGGTCAAAGCTACCTTCATACCGCATTTCATCTAAATCGGTTCAGCCGTTTGTGCGTGAAAGAGTAACAAACATCCATACATACTCACAAACCTTCGCGTTTATAATATTGGTAGGACTAGCGACCCGCCCCGGCTTCG
The DNA here is from genome assembly GCA_964007245.1 of Hypomecis atomaria. Lineage (NCBI taxonomy): Eukaryota > Metazoa > Arthropoda > Insecta > Lepidoptera > Geometridae > Hypomecis > Hypomecis atomaria. Next base: position 2,683,832 of record OZ023295.1, on the reverse strand, counting down.
CACAGGTGTATTATACGTATAAACCTTCCTCTTGAATCACTCTATTTATTAATAAAACCGCATCAAAATCTGTTGCGTAGTTTTAAAGATATAAGCATATTTATAGGGACAGACAGCGGGAAGCGACTTTGTTTTACACTTCGAGTGACTTTGCATGTCTTTAATTTCATTGCCAATATGCAGAAGCAAATACATTTTGTAGATACCGAGTTGCATTTTAAATTAAGCAGATGTTTTTATTTTCTCGAATTCTGGGTTGGTCCCATAGTAAAAGTTGTTCATTATAATGTACCTCACGTATGGTATTACAGTATTACTACACCTTTCGTAAATATCTCTTTGCGTACTGAAACTATTAATTTATTTTTATCTATAAACGGATTCCGTACAATTTGTGAAAAGCCGTAGATTTTGCTATAGCTCTATGTTAATGGCCTTTATTAGGCCGTAGTTTTTGTGATTTTTGATGCGAAAGCCGTAGAGTACGGTTAGGTAACTGTCGTAGCATTGGCAACACTGCTAAGAATTGACTTTTCACCTCAATTAGAACAATAATTGCTATAGCTCGCGGCGTCTACCTCTATAAATGTCCACGTAGGTAGATTTGATTAGTTCGGTGTAATTACGAGTACTAATATCGTTCGCTGACCCAATAAACCTCAAGGCTGGGCTTTAGGGCTCTTCATCACGAATGAAGGGTAAACACCTCCATTTGTTTGGGAAACCCAGATTAGGCATTGACTTAGCTTACATTGAACACTAAACATGTAGTGGACGTTAGTGAGTTTATAAATATATTTTAAATCAAATCCTCTGCAATGTCACGGTAATTATAGATTACCGTGACATACATTATAGATATCATTACCGTGGCAATGTGGTCCAGAGACCCTAACATCAAGAGGGGGTCACTTTCGCGACTTGTTTTACTTAACTTACAGTTCGAAAAATTACGCTCTTTGGGCATGATCTTTAACAGAGTGACTGACTGGTCACTCAAAATACTATCTAGGAAGTAGTCATTATGACTACTGGCCATGTCAGAGGCCTTCAGGCGGCCTAAAAACTCTGACACCAGGGCTAGCCACACAGCCTATACGAACTTACTCACTTTTATTATGACTAACTTTTACTATGGGGCGAAACTTGAAAACACGAAATAAAAATCACCTGTCCCTTAAATTTTGTCGAAATTTGACGAACTTACTCGTACTCTAGGAAGTAGTCATTATGACTAACTTTTACTATGGAGCCAAACCTGAAAATACGAAATAAAAATCATCTGTCCCTTAAATTTTGTCGAAATTTGACAAACTTTTTGTATCGAATAACTGATTTTTTGGCAATTTCAGGGTTAGTCCCATAGCAAATGTTGGCGAGCGAACTTAACGACAATAACTAAATCCTAGAGTATTTTGGGTGACCAACCAGTCACCCTGTTAAAGATCATGACATTACCACGGTAATGATAGATATCATAACCGTGACACTACCAAAGAATTTATAATAATACTACGTATAGAACGGCCACTCGTTACCCCCCACCCGTTTGAGTCTTCCTCACTTCCACCCCGCGTACACGGACAGAACTCGCTATCTGCGCGCGGGCTGCACAAGCCGGTGGATTTTCTAATAAAAACTACCTAGACTGTGACAATAGGGAAGATCTGTACTGGGTATGGTTGGATATCAATGATACGTAACAAAACAAGAAATTTTAATGTTCCCCCAAGGATAAACAATAGGAACTTATTTTACATTATTTGGTAACTTCCTCTTGATATTTTCTTTAAAATGAAGTAGATCGGTTACTTTTCGTTAAAATGCTTCCAAATTAAGTAATTGTTATACTTTTTTAAGCACTAGATTTGTATTCATTTTTGCAAATTGAGTACGCAACTGTCTCACTCACGCGGCATGTCGTCACGTTGTAGTGATCACTGACAGCCATAGACGTGCCGCACACGAATGCACGTGTAGCGACCGTGCGTATGTGTGTTGTCTGTGAGTAAGTAATTGTGTAGTGTGCGTAAGACAGCAGATTTTGTATGAAAAATCGCGGAGTGTCCGGGCTGTGACATTACTAAGGTTCCTACAATTTCGTAGCGGACTACAGTGTCGTCGGGCGACACAACTTGTAGACTAATTACGAGGCGCTAGCTACTGAATTTAATTTAAAGAAATATAATTATTTTTCGCAAAATGGCAAAACTGCCCTCCATCGTGTACAAAATTCGAATATTTCGCTCGAATTGCTTACATTATTGTTGATTTATCAAAAACGGCTCAGCCGATTTTTGTAAAATTTAAATGGGACCACCTTGGGAGTATATATATCCTTTCGAACTAAAAAATAATTAATAATTATCGATTTTCATCGTGTAAAAAATTAGGATATTTCTCTCGAATTGCTTACATTATTGTTAGTTTTTTCAAAAACGGCTCAGCCGATTTCTGTAAAATTTAAATGGAACCACTTCGGAAGTATACTCGTATCCTTTCGAACTAAAAAATAATTTTTCGATTCCGTTCACAATTGGCGAAATTATCGATGAACATACACAAAAAAAAAATTACTTACATACACACGAACATAGAACCTCCTCCTTTTTGGAAGTCGGTTAAAAATAAAACTGATAGTGTCGCGACGATACTTCTACCAGATTGTAATAATTATCACTGCTCAACGCAAAATAGTACATTCAACTATGTTTCTTGTTTCAGGAACTATCAACTCAAGTGAAGTCCATCGCTTCCTTGTCTGTGATCACGTTCGTGCTGTCAATAGTGCTGGCACTGGCTCTGCTGCCTCTCGCGCCGGAATGGGAAATGCTAGCATTGACTGGCAGTCTGCTGGTCACATTCAGCCTGGGGGCTGGTATGCTGCTGGCTGAGAACCATGCGCCGCTTCCACTGTTCGCACTTATATTGGTAAGTTGCAATGCAGATTTGAATTCGAAATGATAGCTTTAATTGGCAATCTAGTGACGCTTAGGATAAGAGTAAGTACATTGCTAGCTGAAAATTATTCGTCTCTTCTTCTGTATGCTACTTACTCATAACATTACTCATTGGTATGTACGCGACCCTGCACAAAAATAAACCTTACTTAAATATGTCCAGGGTTATTTAGAGCGAGCATACTAAGCCGAAGAGGGATGATTCAGATTATCACTATTCTTTTTTTACTAAGGGCCAATGCGAAAGTCGAGAAAAAAGGAGCTATGTCACGCATTTTGCCGATTCTATGTTGCTATCTTGACTCCGTTGTAAATGTTTTTCATGATGATAGTATGAATCAGCCCATTTAGGATAAATTAACATTCTTTCTGAATAAACCTGTACATCGATTGTATCAAATACAGAGAGTCAAAAATTGTCGCTTGTATTTTATCGAAAGTATACTAAAACTTAAATAACATACAGGGTTATTTCTAATCAATTAGCATCCTTCAAGGGGCTTATTCTTTACATCAAAATTAACAACTTTTGTTCTGCGACTTTTGTCAGGTTCTTAATTTTTGACCGACGAACTGAACTGGAGGAGGTACTCAATTCGACGCGTATACAACCACGCATAACATTTTTCATAGTAGTCCGATTTCAATAATTCTTTTTATTGGAAAGAGTATAAGTACTTCGATATTGGTTCCATTTAAATTTAATTGAAATCGGCTGAGCCATTTTTGATAAATCATCAATAATGTGAAAAATGCTACATGGATCCGTGTGAAATATTCGCGAATTCTGTACACGGGTGAAGTCGATCATGCTATTTTTTGCAAAAAATTATTATGTTTATAGTATATTATATTGTTGTAAAAAATCTAGTATGGATGAGAGATGTGATTTTTTTCTGTTTTGTAGTAGCTATGTGTATATGTGTATTCTACCCATCCTAACTTACGGTGCACAAACGTGGTCGCTCACCAATCTTCAGAAGTCTCGCCCTCAGGTTTGCCAAAGAGCAATAGAACGCAGTGTACTTGGTATCAAAAGAGTAGACCGCGTCCGAAACACCACACTGCGTTCCATGACAACGTTAGCGACGTCGGCCTGAAATCTGCAAAGCTCAAATGGGAGTGGGCGGGACACGTGAGTCGTATGCACCCAGACAGATGGGCAAAGGTCTCAACGGAGTGGGTTCCTCTGTCCAGTCGATCCTGAGGCCGTCCTCCAACACGATGGCGCGACGAAATCGAGAGGTTTAAAAAAGGTTGGACGGAGGTAGCACAGAACAGAAAGGAATGGAAGGAATTGGGGGAGACCTTTGCCCAGCAGTGGGACAGTACAGGTTAAATAAAAAATAAAATAAAAAAAGTAGCTACTTGAGAGTTATTAGATCGTCAAAAATATATTTCACTGATGTACTGTCACACCAGTCCAATATAATAATATGTGTAAAGCGAATCAATCGACTTAAAATAGTAAGTAAGTTCGTATAGGCCGGGTGGCTAGCCCTGGTGTCATAGTTTTTAAGCCGCCTCAAGGCCCCTGACATGGCTAAACGGTTAAAACAGCCGCGGCCTACAATTTAACGTGTCATCCGAGCCACGGTAGCGCTCAGTTGTGAATGCCACCCGCGGTCACGCATCCAAAGACTGACCGCACAAAACGTTGCTAACTATCGTGTACCTATAAGCAAATCAATACACAATCGATAAATCTGAGCAGAGGATTACTAATTCAACAAGACAATCTACAGCAAAAAACATTCAGATTTCCCAGTAAGTGCTAGATAAGATATAAGACACTATAAAACACAAACATAAAAAAACAAAAAACACAATTACAGCATTAAATAGGTTCAAAAGTGTTGTGTACGAGCTAAAGACTAAACTGAATGAAATTAATCTTAATTTTACCTATTACTACAAGTATGTGGATGATAAAAAGAACCAGCTAGTGACACCTCCTCATAGGCTCGTGAGGTCCGAGAAGTCAGTGTACATGCCCTGCTTTCTACGAGTATAACAGACTCCCTGAGCAAGTGCGCAATGCACCTTCCGTTATTTCATTTAGAGTAAAATTAAAAACATGGTTATTGACTGAACAGTTTTATGACATAAACGATTTTTTGAAACTCAAAGAAGTGGTACTTTGAATTTACGTTGCAAAATGGTCTGAACTTGAATACCAATTATTATTTTTGTAATAAAAATTATTGATATTATTTATGTTAAGATTGTGATAACAATTTGTTGCTGATTATTATTTTATATAACGTTTTAACAAATGAAATTAACTGTGAATTATTATTATTTTTTATGACATGTAACTGAAGTTATCAATAAATGAATTGTATTGTATTGAAGCACAATTTACTGGTCAAAATGTCTAAATATACATTTTTTTTATTAAATTAAAATCTACATTACAAAATTAGAATACATAGTTGGTATAATAGGTAAATGTTTTGAAACGTAAATTAGTTTTGAAATATGGCTCATACTGAAACAAAAATTGTATGTAGGTTATTTATGTTTCGGTTTATTTAAGGTTAGAAAAATCCTAAACAGGACCGTGGCTGAGATCTAACTCCTAACTAGGTTGCCCTGTATTTAGGAATATCAGTGGTCACTTCTGATGAGTTCAGATCCATGAGCCATAGGACGTCCACTGCTGAACATAGGCCTCCCCTATAGATCTCCAATAAGACCGGTTGGAAGCTGCTTGCATCCAGCGCGATTCTGCGGTCTTAATGAGCTCATCCGTCCACTTGTGGGTGGACGTCCTACGCTGCGCTTGCCGGTTCGTTAGCAATAAATAAATAAAAACAAATGGACAGTGGGAAAATAAATTCCAAAATAAGTGTCCAAAAGAACTTACTCTATTTACAAACATGTAACAATTATTTTTCACAAAAAAATGGCAAAACCGCCTGCCATCGTGTACAAACTTCGAATATTTCGCTCGAATTGTTTACATTATTCTTGATTTATCAAAAACGGCTCAGCCGATTTCTGTAAAATTTAATTAGAATAATCTCGAGAGTATACCCTTTGGAACTAAAAAATATTTTTTCGATTTGGTTCACAATTGGCGAAATTATCGACGAACATACACAAAAAAAAATACATACATACGAACATATAACGGTCGGTTAAAAAGAAACTGCCGCTCGCACCGTAACAGAGTAGAGTACAGTAAAACCCATTTACTCCGACATTTTAATCCTAGTGTAACCTAAATCTCCTCGTGTTTAGATTTCCGAAAACCAAATCCAAACAAACAGATTCTCCAATCCGGTCATGTCTGACGAAACCGAACTTCTAATGAACTTTCCTTCAATGTTTGATTTCTTCGAACCTTCGGCCCAGACTCCACTAAGGCGGAGCTGGACGGGTCGTAGTTGTCCCTAAATTCCTGGTACATAAATGATATCAAATAATATTATATTATATTATAAATCCAAGTGTGTTTGTTGGTTTCCGAGCTAGTTTGTTACTCAAAGAGTTGTCTTTTTGGTAAACATTTCAAAAATTTGTCGCGAACGCAAGACTTGACCAACTAAGCTAGTTCGCCTGTAACGTTTCCGCCAAATTTTGTGAAATGTTCATCATCTTTACCAACTTACAGCGTTGGTGAAACAAAAAGACAACTTTGATTATGGAAACTAGCGTGGTTTTTGCATTCTGACGTTCCGTTGCTGCGTAAAAGAGTAACAAACAGTGAAAACAATTATAATTTTATAGTGCTTTCCACACTAGGTTTATATCAAAGAGTTGTCTTTTTAATTAAACTATAGCACAGGTGTTACTCACGCTTTATTTTAGTAGATAACTGCTACTATAGTTTTTATCGCATTTGGCGATTTTTTTCAAGGTTGGAGTACTAGCACACGGGCTCGTCTCTAATATAAAGCGTGAGTAACACCTGTGCTATACTTTTATTAAAAAGACAACTCTTTGATATTAACCTAGTGTGGAAAGCACTATAAAATTATAATTGTTTTCACTGTTTGTTATCCTTTTACGCAGCAACGGAACGTCAGATCGACTTTATTTTTTGCATAGTCATGGTTCAAAAATCCCAAATTTCAGTTAATATTACGCGGACAAGCGTAAGCGTGGGTGCGGGTAAAAGGAAAAGCTTTATAATTATAATTGACGAGAAACACTATGAAACACACGAGAGTGGGTGTGCGTTTTATTTTTCGCTTAGGAAATATAGTGATGGTGAATTCACCCACAAAGTTTACCGACAATCTGATAAAGACCGCAATAACACGTTGGATGCATAGCGTTTCCAATAATAGATCTTACCGTAAGTCTTTAGAAGTCTTTGCCCCCCAGGGAGCATTCTAATTATTATTCTACTAAGAACTTTTAATTTTGCAACGGTCTTATGGACTACAACATTGCTCTCCATCATCTGCTCCGCTCCATTTCGGTGGAGTGTTATTCGTTTCTATCGGCAAAATTAAATGGAAAAACTTCTGTGTTAGTAATCTTATGTAGCAAGAGATTTGAATACTTTCAGCGCGGCACTAGGATCTCATTGGCCAGTGTATATGTCTAGATTTGTTATGGAGTAGGTACTAAAGTAAGTTGAGAGGTCTTACTAGGTAAATACCTACCTACTCATAAGTACTTAAATGTAAAGTATGAAATTACTGAAACATTTATACTAAAATTTCATCTCAGTATTTAATACAAAATATTAAGTAGAATATTCGGGTCGTTCTCTTCCCTCAAATATGGTCGAGGAGAGCGATGGCTGGCACATGCGTCACACTCGTGATCGGGTGCTGCATGCGGGTCGCCGGTTTGCTCGCGGCATTCACGCAAAGCACTGAAACTACTAACTTAGACTAAGATTTAAACTAACCTCTCTCTATAGTACAGTCGAATTCTTTAAAATGTAACTACTCAACAAAGGGCACAGACCCTGGAGTCTGTGGGTCAATAATTAAAATTATAAAAAAAAAAAAAAGTATAATATTAAAAATTGTTGTGTTTTAGTGAGCAATTAAATCAACCAATTATCAAAAAGTTTTTTATTGACTTCATAAAGTACGTAATAGAAGCTTCTGGTTCTAGAACGAGCCTGAGGATTTGCTACGGCTACCAAACATACTATGTATTAGACATTGTAATTGTACAATACATAATCTTGATTTTATAATTGTTAGTGTGTCTGTCAATGTACACCTATATGTAGGTACTTCTAACGTTTCATTCGTTATTATCATGATTACTTTTAACTATGAATCTTTATTTTTAACCGACTTCCAAAAAGAAGGAGGTTTTATGTTCGTCTGGTTCTCGATATTGTTTTTTTTTGCGTATGTTTATCGATAATTTCGCCAATTATAAACAGAATCAAAGAAAATAGTTCAAAAGGGTATACTCCCGAGGTGGTCCCATTTAAATTTATCGAAATCGGTTCAATCGTTTTTAAAAAACCAACAAATATGTAAAAATTGTATACACGTTGGAAGTCGAAATTGCCATTTTTTTTGTGAAAACTATTTATTAATTTAATCATTGGCCTATGGAAGATAAGCTATTTTGTTATTTTATTTATCCTCACAGATTGAAACGCAACTATTGGAGTACTTTTTCATAATTAATAAATATACATTTTCAAGTCAAGTCAATTCAACAATTTTATTTATCGCAGTTGCCTCCATGTTAGAAAGTTTTTTCTAGATGATTTATTATATTTATTAAACACATATTCATATATTTTCTTAAATTTAAGTTTTTTTACAATATTTGTATAAAAAAAACTAAATACTATAAAAAAACCTAAACCTAGAGTGCCGCCGGCAGCGGGGCAGGGCCCAAGCTACCGGTGGTTGGGGCTACAGTGAGAGGAACCTCCTGACCTCCTCCTCCTTATATTTATTTATTATTAAATTTATTAATTTGTATGTAGTATTTTTATTTATTTTTATTATAGTATTAGTATGTGTATGTATGCATTATTATTGTAGTATTTGAATGTACATGTCTATATTGATAATTATGTATGTATATATTTTGTATATTTATGACTCTTTATTCAAGTATTCTTTATTTTGTTTCAATTAATTTCGTTATAATTGTACACATTGTCCCTTACCTTCCTCTATAATCCTTTCCTCTCTTAATCGGGTTGCCTGGAAGAGATCGCTCTAAGCGAGAAGGCCGCCGATTGTCGCACTATTATAATTATATTGTACTCTCTTATTGTAATATTTTCGATTGTGTGAACAATAAAGCGTTTCTATTCAATTCTATTTTCGCTTCGCTTTTCAATTAACTAAAAGGCTACTGATTTTTCAACGAACAATCTAGATGATAATATCTCGGGACTAAACGAAAAAGGCTCTTCAGAAAGAACAAGCTCCTAATTTTCAATCCTGGAACCCTTACTAATAGGGGCAGAAAATATATTTCGCAAGGACAATCTGTAAAACAACCGGCCTTGATTTTCCCTATTGATATAACGTAACTTGCCAAGCATTCTGATTTTAGCCAATTTCCTTTATAGATTTTTATATCAATTTTGAGGCCAAACCGTAATTCGATGGACAAAAATTAGCTGCTTCACAAAAGTGCAACAGGAAATTGAAAAATTATAATGTACTAGCAACCCGCTCTGGCTTCACACAGGTGTGTTATACACATAAACCTTGCTCTTGAATTACTCTATCTATTTAAGAAAAAAACTGCATTAAAATCCGTTGCGTAGTTTTAAAGATATAAGCATACATGGGGACATGGGGACAGCGGAAGCGACTTTGTTTCATACTATGTAGTGATTTGGTCAATTAGAAGTTGCGATTTTGTATGGAACTGATGATTATTTTTTCTCGATTACCGGGTTAGCCCCATAGTAAAAGTCATTCATAATGATGGTCTTGGCTTAGTACAGACCGTGAAATTCTTGAAAACAACATTTAACATGGGGTTTTCATGGAGAATCGCCGTGCTGGCCAAAAGGGATTCGTTACTTTCCTTGATTGTTTTTGACGGGCTATCCAAGCAGGATGTTTTAGAAGAATTAATATCTACCTCACTATCACTACATAATATAAAACAAAGTCGCTTCCGCTGTCCCCATGTCCCCATGTATGCTTATATCTTTAAAACTACACAACGGATTTTGATGCGTTTTTTTTTAATAGGTAGAGTAATTCAAGAGAATTTTTATATGTATAATAAACCTGTGCGAAGCCGGGGCGGGTCGCTAGTATTATGTAAACTTACACAAGTTGGCTGATTAAATATAAATTAATTATTTGCCTAACTACGAGTATATCATACGAGATGTTTTCAAAATTATAAACAACTTTTAGGACTTAGCTAGTAGACCTGACATACCTAATTACGATACCTAACTTGATTTATTAAAATTAAGTCGCAATATTCCCACCATAATTTGAATGCAGATAAATACGAGCGTTCATCCGTAATTCCGCTTGAAATTTAGCTAAACTGTTTCCTATTCCTATCTACAGTATCACGTGTTTTTAGGCAAAAGCAGAAACATTTAATATAGAGCAAAGCAGTCTACTGTGCGTTATGACTTCTTTAAAATAATCTAACCATCTCAAAGTTCATGTTGAGGCTATAAAAACCTTATTAAAGTGTTTGTCAAAAACGAGCATAAATCATATCTACGCATAATATTTTGGCCAATCACAAGGAGAATCCTATGCAATGGCAATAAAGAAAAGCTGGATTTTAATTAATAAAATCGGCCAAGTGCGAGTCGGACTCGCGCACAAAGGGTTCCGTACCGTATGGGAGCCCCATTCTCCTGTTGCCGTTATTAATAGCGAGCAAAAAAGTCCTAAAAATCATGTTTGTTGTATGGGAGCCCCGCTTAAATATTTATTTTATTCAGTTTTTAGTATTTGTTGTTATAGTGGCAACAGAAATACATCATCTGTGAAAATTTTAGCTGCCTAGCTATCATGGTTAATGAGATACAGCCCGGTGACTGACGGACAGACGGACATCGAAGTCTTAGTAATAGGGTCCCGTTTTTACCCTTTGGGTACGGAACCCTAAAAAATGACTCAGTTTGGAGCCTCACAAGCAAAAAGAGATTTTTCCATTCCCTGGCGGTTACGAATCAGAAACGTTGAGTCAAACCGCTTCGTACGTATCGAAGGGAAATTGACAGTGTAGGGGCGATAGTTTGTCTAAATGAAGCACAGCTTTCTTTAATAATACAGAGTTTAGTGAGAAAAAGTGTACTAAGCTGATAGGAGGCGATTCAGAAAATCAATAGTCTTTAGTGTATTTCTAATCTTTGTTGCTGTATTTCTTGTGTTTTGTTTTCGTCAATAAAATATTGTCTATTGTCAATATGAACAAAGTTAACTACGCCAACTCGGTATTAGAGAAAAAGAAATCAGCTGTCCCATCAAAAAAAAAACAACTCTGACTCGACAAATATTAAGAAACAATAGTTTTTTTTCTCGAATTCCGGGTTGGTCCCAAACATCGACTTTTTCATGGTCTCAAAGCAAAGATTGTGAATATTGATGAGTAGGTATATATTTAAAACCTTGGAATGTATCTGCACTCTACAAAGGAACACTAAACCGACTACCGATCTGCACTGGGCCAGCGTGGTGGATATGGCCCAATCACCCTTCGTGGGTAGCCCTACATCCTGCAGTGGACCATTAAAAAAGGCTGATACTGTACAGTACAAAGGAACAAAGCAACATTTCCAACGTCCATTTAAACATGTGAGCACCTGGATTCTCTTTCCTGTTGGACAAATAAGTTAGACTATCGAGTTAGACCATCAGGAGGAACCCCATTTTACGCACCTCAAAACCTCAGAGGTAAGGTGTAAGTAAATTAGGCGGAAAGGTGCATTCAGCCTCAAAACTTGATTAAGGCAAACGCTCCGGCTGCGCCTGCCGCGGCATAATTATATCAAATTTGCATTTCCAGTCTTGTCCGGTTTTATTAAAGACTAAATTCCACTACCGTTTGATGAAATTAAACGTTTCAAACGTATTTTCTTTGCTAGTTAAATATTTTAAAGGTTCCGTACCCAAAGGGTAAAAATGGGACCCTATTACTAAGACTCCGCTGTCCGTCTATCCGTCTGTCTGTCTCCAGGCTGTATCTCATGAACGGTGATAGCTAGAAAGCTGAAATTTTCACAGATGGTGTATTTCTGTTGCCGCTAAAACAAAAAATAATAAAAACAGAAAAAAAGTATTTAAGGGGGGCTTCCATACAACAAATGTAATTTTTTTGGCGTTTTTGCTCCATATTCATAACGGCAACAGGTAGACGCTTGAAATGTGGCTAAGAGGGTTCCCATAGGGTACGGAACCCTTCATGCTCGAGTTCAACTCGCACTTGGCCAATTATTTCAGTCCCAGGACGGTCACTGTTGTACATAAGCTCAATAGCATTCCAAAATTACCGGTTGGAAACGGCTTTCATTCAGCGCGATTTTGCGACTTTGTGGGTGGGCGTCCTATGCTGCGCTTGCCGGTACTTACGTGGTCTCCATTCGAGAACTTTTCGACCCTAGCGGTAATCAGGCCTCCGTGCTATGTGCCCTGCCTACTGCCATTTCAATTTGACAATCTTCTATGGATCTCCTCATTACTGATTCGATCTCGTTGAAAGAATCAGAGCATAGCCTTCCAGAGCTCATTGGTTTCTTTGGAGCTTATTAATAAGGCTCATAAAAAGGACAACGCTTCAGTGCCCTAAGTCTTCACTGGTAACACATACTGGTCGAACACTTTCAACTTGAAGCACTGAAGTATGTCGAACGAGAAGAAGTTAAGGAATTCTAGTGCGACTTGACTTTTACTTAGGTAGAAGATGTTATAACTGTAAAACTTGGGGAATTTTAATCAAACCGTCTCTTTTTTCTTATAGAAGTTAAGGGATCTAAATATCTCTTTTCTCGTCTCAAATTATAAAGAATAAGCTGTACGCTTACTTATACAGGATTGTAATTAAGGTGTAGATACTAAATTGCGATCCAGATCATCATCAAAAACAACTTTGACTATGGGGCCAACCCGAAATTGGGGAAAAAAGTTACTGTCCCATATTTAACATCCTAGAATCGATATGTGACAGTTAATTTTATCTCCAACAAGCTGACCCGGTGAACTTCATCTCACCATCTGTCAACTGTAAATGACAACTTTTACATGCAAGCACATTTTGTATGGGAAAGTGAAATTAATGTTATTTTATATTATTCTCGCAACTTTTACAAAGTTTGTCACCGTTTGAACCTTCCCTTAACTTCCACAAATATTTCGAGATCAAAATTAGCCAAATCGGTTCAGCCGTTCTCGAGTTTTAGCGAGACTTACAACCACGATTTATTTTTAGGGTTCCGTACCCGAAGGGAAAAACGGGACTCTATTACTAAGACTTCGATGTCCGTCTGTCCGTCTGTCCGTCTGTCTGTCTGTCCGTCTGTCACCGGGCTGTATCTCATGAACCATGATAGCTAGGCAGCTGAAATTTTCACAGATGATGTATTTCTGTTGCCGCTATAACAACAAATACTAAAAACAATATAAAATAAATATTTAAGGGGGCTCCCATACAGTACGGAACCCTCCGCCGATTATTAAATATATTGATTTGTGTGAAACAGCTGATTAGAGTCTCGAAATCCGGGTTGGCTCCATAGTGCAACTTGTGCACAATCATGATGTAAATCACCGTCTTTCGGTCACTTGGACACATACTTTTGAAATTTAAATAAAAAAGTCTGGTTTTATCAAAACTTTTAACATTACATTGTACTTTTATTTCCATCAGGATTTAAGAGCGCGTGTCTTTTCGGTGGAGCAACTTCCACATCTCGTGGTCTTTCGCCAGTATCTTCACCTCCCCGTACGACATGACATCTACCTTTTCTTTGATCTGATCTAAAAATCAACTTAAGGTTCCTTTTGATTTAAATATTTCAAAAATTTGCCACAGTCGCAGGATTTGAACCTGCATCTCTTTGGGATTCCGGCCCAGACGCTTTATTCAATTATTGTATACCGCATAACCATAAGTATTTAACTATTTTATAAAATGTAATGGAAATAAAAGACAAATTAATATTATTTATGAATTGTACTAATGGAATGATGAGAAATAAAAGGCTTTTTATTATATTTATTATTATTTATTATTATACCGCTCAATTGGTAACCCATCAAAGTTGTGAAGTGCTTATATTTTTACCAACTTTTACAGCCAAAAACTTCTAAAAATGCCCTCCGTGGTCTTCCCTTTCCTCTCTTTCCTTCTATTATGATTTGCATTAGATTGTAATGTCGTACAAGGTACAACTTCTTCTTTCTATCTTCTATTTTCTCTTGTTGTCAGAATTTTTCTTTTCTATTTGACCACCTCTTGGTTAGTTTTTTATTTTTATTTTTTTATCGCAAATAAACCACCCAAAAAAAAACGATATGTGTAAAGATTTTAGATACTTGATCTACATAAACAGGCTATCTAATAGTAAAATCTCACTCTGATTTAGCTTTGATTCGTTGAGCTACAAATGAATAGCTTGTTTAATGAAATGATTTTAATTTTATAGTGCATCCCACACTAGGTTTATTTTTGTGATGTTTCCGCGTAGGTGAGTAAATCATACACCGGCACTCGTGAGCAAAGCTTGTTCATTACTGACCACCGTACAGTACTCGATCGCTAGCTGCGACACGTGAAGGCCGCGCAGATATAATTTACATCAGTTATTTTTGTCATAAATAATAGTTCAAAACTTCCACTACCATTACTAATTTCATTACCACACGAGTGTGCGTGTGTTTCGTCAATATTCAGTAGTTCTTATAACTTCAATTGAGTGATAACCTGTCTAATACGGGTATCATAGGTGGCGCCGCCAACGCTATAAGTTAGTTAAAATGACTAACACTTCACAAAATTCGATGCAAAGTCAGGACTGAGAAATAGCTCAGTTGGGAGAGCGTCTGGCTAGTGATCCGAAGACGCAGGTTCGAGTCCTGCATTCGCGACGAATTTTTGAAATGTTTATCACAAAAATAAAGCTTTGAGCTTGTTTAATATTACACAACATTCATCAGTTGGTATTCGGTTCCCAGATTGAATTATATTTGTCTACTAGCCTTCAATACAAATGTCCCAAGAGATTTCGGCTTACGTGGTGAAGATCGATGGAATAATTGATAAAGCCCAGACTATAGCCCAGGTTCCATCAAAACGGATCGAA
This sequence comes from Hypomecis atomaria, assembly GCA_964007245.1. Lineage (NCBI taxonomy): Eukaryota > Metazoa > Arthropoda > Insecta > Lepidoptera > Geometridae > Hypomecis > Hypomecis atomaria. Next base: position 2,668,634 of record OZ023295.1, on the reverse strand, counting down.
GTGGATGTGTAGAGTTAGGCAGAGCATTGTATACAAATACATAATTAAGAGTTAAGCTATTTTTAATACATAATTATGAGTTAAGCTAAGTTGTTGTTTCGTATGGCGCTAAAGAAATGTGCAATAGGCATAAGGCCCCCACTAATCATCGATCCGAATGGATGACATCCAAAGAGATAAATAAATATCAGAGGACATCTTACACACTGACTCTGACCCCAAACTAAGCAAAGCTTGTGATATGGCTGCCAGAGACTGATATACTAAATATACACATTTTATGTAAATACTTGTATAGATAGTACCTAAATAACACCCAGATACAGAGCAAACACCTATATTCATCACACAAATGTTTGCGCTGGGTGGGAGTCGAACCCACTCCTCTTTGATCCTGAAGTCAGGGTCACTCACCACTGATCCACTGAGGCAGAATAAAGGTTGTATCAGCACATGTGGGAAACACTGAGCACTAATAAGATTATCTCTAGGTTTTCGTCGGTCTAGAGATAACCTAATTTCTTCTTACATTGGTAGATTAGGCACTAAAATACCTATTTACTTTGTTCTAGTTTTAGTATATTAGTCTATTCGATATTCAGAGACCTAGATCTTAATTAAGTGTGATGTTATTACTATTACATTCTTCGAGGAACGGTTGGCCAATAAGGCCGTAAAGTTCTCGAATAGAGATTACGTCCCAGCAAGCGTAGCGTAGAAAGGAAGTTCACCAACTAGGTGAAATGTCGATATCATTTAGAGCGCAGGAACGCGCTGGATGCAGGCCGCTTCCAAGCGGCATTGTTGGAAATCTAAAGGGGAGGTCATGCCCAACAGGCTGATGCAACATTTTCACAGATAAATCACATTTATTTTTTAACCGACTTCCAAAAAGGAGGAGGTTCTATGTTCGTGTGTATGTATTATTTTTGTGTATGTTCATCGATAATTTCGCCAATTGTGAACCGAATCGAAACATTTTTTTATTTCGAAAGGGTATACTCCCGAGGTGGTCCCATTTAAATTTTACAGAAACCGGCTGAGCCGTTTTTGAAAAAACCAACAATAATATAAGGAATTCGAGCGAAATATCCAAATTTTGTTCAAGATGAACATCGATAATTTCGCCAATTGTGAACTGAATCGAAAAATTCTTTTTCAGTTCAAAAGGGTATACTCCCAAGGTGGTTCCATTTAAATTTTACATAAATCGGCTGAGCCGTTTTTGAGCAACGATAATGTAAACAATTCGAGCGAAAATATTCGAATTTTGTACACGATGGAAGGCGGTTTTGCCATTTTTTGCGAAAAATAATTCTATCATTTTCGGGAATACATAAGTGTACACAATCTGCTTTTTATGTAGTAGTAGTGTAGGTAGTTTTAGCGTATAAAGTAGAATTGTATTTTGTTGTAGTTAACAAAGGCACTTGCCCGATTGTACAGAGCGTGTCACACGCGATATAGGAACATGACCAAATTGATGATGTAACACATATGATGTGACTACTAGTGAGTAGCAAACTAGTGAGTTTTAATTCTAAATTAAAAGAGACACGGAGTTTTAGCAAGCTGTTAAACCATTTTTGACCGTCAAACCAAACCGGAGGAGGTACCTACTCAATTCGAAACGTATATATTTTTTTATGTATAACCACGCATAACTTTTTTCGTAGTAGTCCGAATTCAATAGTTTTTTTTTTATTGGAAAGAGTATACTTCGAAATTAGTCCCACTTAAATTTTATTGAAATCGGCTGAGCCATTTTTGATAAATCAACAATAATGTAAACAATGTAACATCGATCCTTCGAAATGTGAAAATCGAAATGTTTGCGAATTTTGAACAGGGGTGAAGTCGGTCATGCTATTTTTTGCGAAAAATAATTATAATTCTGAGGTTTGTTTTTTGTGTATTCCACTACAACCCCTATACAAGAAACGTTAATTCTATTTCCATCCATCCATCCATTTATCAGCTGTAACGCATGATGTCAATTGCTGGACATAGGCCTCCCTTATGGACATAATTTTTTTGAATAAGGCCGAAGGAAGAGGCCAGCATCTGGCGTATTCCTGCGATCTTTATTAAATCGTCAGTCCATCTAGTCGGTGGACGTCCTACGCTGCGCTTCCTGGTCCGTGGTCTCCATTCGAGAACTTTACTGCCCCATCGGCCATCCGTTCTCCGAACTATGTGCAGTGCCCACTGCCAGTTTAATTTGCTAAGCCACTGGGCTATGTCAATTACTTTAGCTAATGCTATTTATGTTACCCAAATCAATAGTATAAAATAAAGTCGCTATTTTTGTCTGTTTGTCTGTATGCTTAAATCTTTAAAACTACGCAACGGATTTTGATGCGGTTTTTTTTAATGGATAGAGTGATTCAAGAGGAAGGTTTATATAATACACCTGTGCGAAGCCGGGGCGGGTCGTCTAGTAAGTATTATATGGGTACGGGGTGTAAATGTAAACGTAACAGAAATATTGTTGAATATCATAGTACTTACGAGTATAATAAAAGTAATCAAGTTCGTATAGACCGGCTAGCCCTGGTGACAGAGATTTAAGCCTCCTGAAGGCCTCTGACATGGCAACGGTTAAAACAATACTAGCTCTCATAGTTATGACCAACTATTACTTAGAAACCAGCCTCAAAATCGCGAAAAAACAACTGTGGAATCCAGATGTTCCATAATGTCGAACAATCGGCCAAGTACGAGTAGGACTCGCGCTCGAAGGGTTCCGTACTGTATGGGAGCCCCCCCTTAAATATTTATTAAAATTTAATTTTATTGTATGTTATTGAAGTGAATTTAAAACTAAATATTCTGTGAAAATTTCAAGCATCTACTTATTACCATTATTAATAAAGCTAAAAACGTCTAAAAATTCAGGTTTGTTGTATGGCAGCCCCCCAATATTTATTTTATTTTGTTTTTAGTATTTGTTGTTATAGCGGCAACAGAAATACATCATCTGTGAAAATTTCAGCCACCTAGCTATCATGGTTCATGAGATACAGCCCGGTGACAGACAGACAGACAGACAGACGGACAAGTAGTAGTGACACCCGCTTAACAATCATGAGGTCGTGGGTTCAAATCCCGGGCCCGTACCAATGAGTTCTTTGGAATTTATGTACGGAATTTCATACTACTGGCTTATCGGTGAAGGAAAACAGCGTGAGGAAACCTGCATATGTCCGTAGAAGAAATCCACCAACCCACACTCGACCAGCGTGGTGGATATGGCCCAATAACCCTTCTTGGGTAGGCCGACGTTCTGCAGTGGACTACGGTATAGTAAGTAGGTTAGTAAAAAGAAAAATAAAATATGAAGAAGCCTTGTTATAACTGCAGTTAACTGCATCATCCGCCAGTGACGTCACTAGACAGAGACAAAGGCTTTACAGGAAATGGGATTCTGGCCCCGACTATTCTGTTATTGACATACAGACACTCAAGTTACCCCGTTTTAAAGTACTCAAACTCTTACGTTGTTATTGTAAACCTTGTTTATAAGAGTTTAAGTTTTTGAGAGTTTTGAACGAAATTTTGATAAAAAAAAACAAATTATTGCATCTTGCTTGACAGCATCGTAACAATTAATTTAATTGATAAATAATTTTATTGAATAAAATAAATTTAGCCTAAAACGTGTTAAAAATCTTTCTGAGTGTCTGTTGAACTCGATGCGTGATCAAAAGCTGGCGTTTATTTGCCTCAAGATTGTTTTGACATAATGTATAAAATTGTTACTATAGAGAAGCCATTGGCTCCTGAAACACAGTCTTAGACTAGTTCAGGAGTTTATGGATCATCCTATATTGTACATTAACATAATTTGTGTCAAAAATAAATAAATAAATGATTGAAATGATTGATTGAAATAAATGGCATTGTATCCTCGTCCGACATACTTTAGTGCCTGAATACGAAAGTGTTCGACCTACGTGTTTTAACCACAGAAGAGAGAAGGAAATAGAAAGGCGATGTGGAGGGGGGTTTGTAGCCACGTACATGAGCTATAACTCATGTTACGTGAAATCATGACATTTACCGTCACAGTCGTTCAAGAGATTTCACAGGTAATTTTTGCCCAATAAATGCCGGTTCGCGCTATTGTAACGTGTCGAATACAGAGCAGAGACTTTAGTTTACAAAAAGGAAGAATATCCTTCTAATAGCAAGTCTTAGTTGTGGGCATTTTTAGATTTAAACGTATATCTTTTACTGCCTAGAATTTCGCTGATAGTGGTTGCAAAACTTGCAAACATTTTATCGACATCGATGAATTTTGCTACTAAGTAAAAACATGTCGGAATAAAAAAAATATCGACGTCAATTTAATTATTTTAATTTAAAGCGTTTTGTAATTATAGCATACTACAATAAAAAAAAACAATATCGATAAAGTGTTAGTTAATAATATCGAAATTCGAAATTTATTTATGATTGTGGTGTATTTTTTAATAATAATTATATTTGCATCACATTTTAACTGTTATACTCTTTATAAATAAAAGTTCCTAGCTGGGCTTGGATGCGCACGAAGTAATATTTCTTTCGTGTCAGAACGAGACAGCGTGGTGGCGATGTATCTGTCACTTTTTCACACGTTGCAAAGAGTTCTTTTCGTGGTCGCATACTGGACTAGAAGCTCCAATATAATTATGTATAGATTGAATACGAAGCCGGCTGCCGTTGCATGTTGGCTTTGACAAATTGTTTATTGCATTATTACAATTTGTAGCTACATTGTATTTTCATTGCAGCTTTCGTCATTGAGTGCACGACTCAGACTAGGTCGATTATTCAAATAAAATCGGATTGAATTTTCAAATATCTTAATTTAAATATAGATCAAAGATATCTATTATTAAAATTATACTGACTTATAAGAGACGCTAAAATTGAATCATTCGAGAAATAGGGAGGCGCTAATAAATATCGCCGCCGTAAATGGAGTTTTGGTAGCAACAAATCCTTTACGCCACATTACATTATATTGTCTACACTATTGTACGTCGTTCAGCTCATAATCAACGAAATAGCAATAATTTTCACTTATTACCTCTGATAGAAACATAAGTTTTACAAATTAATGAAATACGGCGCGTTAACATGATTTTTCAGTGTTTATTCCAAAACTCCCTAAATAGTAATAAAACTGCACAATCATATCATCAGTTATACACTATATTATATACAGTTACATTATCCATAAATTAAGCAATACGTATAAAATCTCATTATCGATAAAATTAAACTGCACAATTCACTTCGCCCATCACTAGCTAGATGCCAAAAAAGGAACTGTGATACCATATTCAATTTCGAGATTGGCCCATTGCTTTTTTTTTGGCTTTGTATTTTGGTGCATTTGCCATTGTCATGTAACATTAATAAAATAAAGTGTATTTAATTACTTTAACACGGCATTTAAATTATGACCAAATTAATGTTATGGTCTTAACGTATCTTGGTGATGTGACAGAAAGTATACTACGCTCTATTTTAAAGTAAAAAAATATCTCCGAAGCTAGTGAAAATTGCACAGTTATTGTGCAGATATTTTACAGTGGTAATACATACTTGGCGACAGCGGTTTTCATAGAAAATTTGTATGGATTTCCTTTCTAACCTAGTTCTGCTGTTCTGTGGTTTTAACAGTGATGATTTCTGGCACTGAATGAAACGTACCGTGGTCTCTTACTATGTTAGCATTAGTAAGAAGCTCCAAGCAGTCTTACTAACTATGGAGAGGGCTATGCTCGGAGTCTCTCTGCAATATCGAATCAGGAATGAGCAGATCCGCAAAAACAAAAGCACAGTTACCGAAATCGGATTGACAAGTTGAAATGGCAGTAGCTAGGGCACATGGCATGGACTGATGACCGGATGACCTCATTAAGACCGCAGGATCGCACTGGATGCAAGCCGCTACCAAGCGGTCTTATTGGATATATTTAAGGGGGGCCTATGTCCAGCAGTGGACGTCCTATGGTTGATGAGGCATTCAGCGTGGCAAATGTGGCAATGCTGCCAGCATGCTGGTCATGCTGCATAATAAAACATACATACATTGTAGGTGACTCTCAACATTAGCTAATTGGCGGTTTGACTCAACATTTCTGATTCATACCGCCAGGGAATGGAACAGTCTTCCTGCTTTCCTGTTTCCTAAGAGATATAATCTAAAGCTTTTCAAGATCAGAGTGGATAGGTATCTTCTAGGTCTGCTTGCTTCATCTTCGTCCACAACGTCGCTTACCATCAGGCGAGTTGGTGGTCAAGCGCGAACTTATTTGCGTTCAAAAAAAAGTACCGTCCTTTGCGATTTCAATTCAAGTACCTACCACAAGGTGTTTAAAATTGAAACGAGATAAGCTCTACCTCTGCATTCCACTTCAATCCACAGCTGGTCCGAGAGTGCACCAAGTTTTTTTCTTTCGTAGTTCAATAATTGCATCGGCCGATTGGTGACTCGAGTGGGTCGGTCGGCGGCCTGGGTTTGAAGTCTGGACGTGTGCGCTGGACTTTATTTAAGCACTTGACGGGAACAATGTTGTTTTGTGGTAGTTGTGCTACTTCTTAATTATTAACCGACTTCAAAAAGGAGGAGGTTCTATGTTCGTCTGTATGTATTTTTTATGTTCATCGATAATTTCGCCAATGGTGAACTGAATCAAAAATATTTTTTTTAGTTCGAAAGGGTATACTCCCATTTAAAATTTACAGAAATCGGCTGAGCTGTTTTAAAAATTATCAAAAATATTGTAAACAATTCGACCGAAATATTCAAATTCTGTACACAATTGAAGGCGGTTTTACCATTTTTTGCAAAAAATAATTATTACAGCAATTAATTAAAGGATATGCGTATTTTTTAATAATTTTCATATTTTTGGTGATTAATTTATTTCGCAAAGCTGCAAAACATTTTAAGCCGTTTTTTGTTTCATTGTTAACTATTACACCTTATTGACACCTTTTGATCAAAAATCTTTCCCTTACTTGAACTATTTATGGAAATTTTTCAGGCTTACGAACCGTAGTTTATAAAACTATTCAGGTACGGTAATGGCTTAAAATACGCACACGTTTTAATATTTCATTTAGTAAAATAAACTCCACTAGTTTCACAAACAAACAAAACTGTTGAATGGAATTAGTGCGAATATTTCAAGTATGCTATTTTGATCACTGTCCACATTTCACAAATATTATTCGTCGGGAATATTATTCCCGTGCATTCCGGGAATTCAGTGCTCATTATTGCAGATCGATTTAATATGTGGAACGTGGACGAATACTGGCTTTCATAATTAAATTGTGTAAATTAATTCTACAGAGGAATTAAGAAATTATGTTAAAAATATTTTAGGGTGCTTTTATTCAAATCTAGTTGATTTTGGATCATAATAAGTCCTCATAGACAGACACAGTGGTTCAAATACCTCTAGAATCTACGTCGTACCTTAGATAGATAGATGTAACTCTTTATTGTGTGCACTAATACTATTAACTACAACAGAAAGTACAAAGTAGATATTTGTCTTAAATTAGTGCCACAAATGGCGGCCTTATCGCTTACAGCAATCTCTACCAGGCAACCACTGCAAAAAAGAAAAAAAGATCACAAAAAAGAGTATAAATAGAAGGTAACAAACATAACTGATAAAAATATAATTTACAGGGTTATTTCTAATCAATTCGCATCCTTTTAGGGGCTTATTCTGTACATCTAAAGTAACAATTTTGTTCAGCGACTTTTGTCAAAACTAAAAAAAAAATTAGCTGTTCCATACATTTTGTCTGGGGTGAACGATATTTTTCCATGGAACAATAACTTTAGTTTTGAGAATAATAAAAGTCGTGGAACAAAAGTTGTTAGTTTTGATGTACAGAATAAGCCCCTAAAAAGATGCTCCTTGATTAGAAATAACCCTGTATATAGGCGTAGAGCCTAAGGCCTAGACTCCACCAAAACAAAGAAATGCGAAGTGAAGTTAAGTTACCTGCTTAATTCGTTTAATCCCCTTATATATATGTATTATACTTTATTTGCAAATTGAAAACAATATATCCACTCACTTCTCCGCTACGGTTGCAACTGTGTTTTGTTTTTATGAAGCAAAGGATATTATTTCTGCTTTGAATTTACGTCTACAACGCTTTGTACGTACAGCTTCCTTTCGCTCTATTTTAGTAGAGTTTGGGTCTTCCCCTCGTAGCAGATGCGTAGAAACGTTGTAGCGCGTAGCCGATTTGTTACGTTCGTAGCGGCTGTAGAGTTCGTAGCAAACTTGTGTGGGTCGTAGCAGATTAGAAAAGTTTGAACCGTTGCCATTGAATAAAGTAATAGTTCGACCACTCAAGACCAAATCACTGTTCTCTAACTGTAACTTTATTATGTAATTTGAGTACTGTTTTATTTCATGATTTGATTGTCACTGTACCAAAGACGTGTACTTACTAAACTACAAGGTCTTTGCACTGTACACAAATAGATTTTTTTACAATTAAATTACATACATTAAAATAAGACAAAAACCGGAGCTATTTTTAACCCGCGACGAAAAAGAGGGGTGTTATAAGTTTGACGTGTCTGTTTGTCTGTGTGTCTGTCTGTCTGTGGCATCATAGCGCCCGAACCACTGAACCGATTTCAGTTTAGTTTTTTTTGGATGAAAGGAGACTTAATCAAGAGTGTTCTTAGCTATGTTTTATAAAAATCGATTGAGCCGTTTAAGAGTTATGGTGGGTTAAAGTGGATGGAAGAACCAAAATCTACAAATGTGCCCAAAATGGTTGTCAATTGAAAGTTTGTTGTCAAATATTTTTGTGTCGGGGGTTTTTTAATTAGGTATATTATAACTATAACGGGACATTTGTGAAAAGATATATGAGTTCATTCTATGCCCCTTTTTTGCCTCTACAAAACAAAATAAATAAATATTAGGGGATATCTTACACATGGTCTCTGGCCCCAAACTTGTCATATGGCTGCCAGACAATAATATACCTGACATATTTATCACCCAGACACAGAGCAAACACCTATGTTCATCAGATACTCGTAGGTAAATACTTGCCCTAGGTGGGAATCGAACCCACCCTCTTTGATCCCGTCGTCAGGGTCACTAACCACTGAGCCACTGAGGCAGTCAAAAGCTACCAGTACGCCTATATGATTCAAAGATAACATCCAACGTTGGATAGCAATAGTGACACATTTTCTAATGTCAAATAACTAATTATGTATTGGTCAAGCTTACAGTCAAACAATTTTTAAATCATTGGGTCATCAGAAGAGATAGCACAATCTCTTCTTCTGAAGCCTTTTTTAAAGGCCATCATCAGCATCATCATTATTTTCAGCCTGTAATCGTCCTCAGTAATCATATGCCTCTCTTTTTGTGCGCCATTCATCTCGACCCTGCCTGAATGAATATTATGAATATTGTAATTAGTAAATATTATAGTATATCAACATTAGAAAATTAACTTGTGTTGTATTGTCCACAGATGGTGCATACAATGATGCCAATAGCGCGACCTATAGCGCTGGCCATGTCTGCTGTGCTGACGTTAGCGTATACAGCACTAACTCTAGGACTCCACTCCGGCGGGGGAGAGAGACAGTTCTATCAGCAGGTGAGGTTGCGAGAAAGAGATATAATGTTGTTGGCCCATAGCATTGGCCATGGCTGTTATGATAACGCTGGCTTTTACAAAATTACCTGTAAAACTCCATTTTGGTAAGAGAAAGGCATAGTTCTATAAGCAGATGATGTTGCCAGAAAGAAAACGGAATATTGTTGATCCATAGCACTGGTAATGTCGCTGGCGTAAACAGAATTGCCTGTAAAACTCCGTTCTGGTAAATATAGTAAATATAGTTATATCATCAGGTAAAGTTGCGAGAAGAAACTACCTAGGTGCTATAGCGCTGCTCATATTTTGCGTGCTACGCAAGAATGGTAAGTTTTTTGTCTATTTTTTTCAGCAGTATCTAGCATGGCAACGGGAATCAACCACTCTATCTACATTTTTGAGTTCCGTACCCAAAGGGTATTAACGGGACCCTATTACTAAGACTCCGATGTCCGTCTGTCAGGCTGTATCTCATAAACCGTGATAGCTAGATAGCTGAAATTTTGACAGATGATGTACATTTCTGTTGCCGCTTTAACAACAAAAACTACAAAACTACAACAACTACTAAAAACAACTACAACAACTACTAAAAACAGAATAAAATAAATATTTAAGGGGGGCTTCCATACAACAAACGTGATTTTTAGGAGCTTATAGTGGGGTTAAGAGGGCTCCAACACGGTAAGGAACCCTTTGTACGTGAATCCGACTCGCACTTAACCGATTTATATGTCAGGTCTCAATAAAAATTCATAATTTGTTGTTGTTGTAAAAATTAAAAATTTATAGTTTGTCAGGGGGATAAAAAATTCCATGAGGTCATTCCTCATTAATGAAAAATTTTTTGCAGATACGTTTAAATTAAGTGATAGTAGTTACATAGGGTAAGAGATCACAATTTGAACAAACTTCTCGATTTAACAAGTAAATTCATAACAAACAACATCAAATATTACTCTCCCTTAGAGCAGTTGGTTTTCAAGATAAAGCCCAATAAAACTGAGAAGGGTGTTGTTATCTTCGCTCCTACGGAATAAACATATTTTTGCTTCTTAGAAGAAAATCCGTCAGCTTTCCTCACATTGTGTTATTGAACACAAAGCAATGTGGCTGTAACCCGCGAACAGATTTCTAAGGATAATATCTTAAGTGTTAATACGAGAAAAATGCCCAAATATTTGGTATATAAAAGATACATTAGTAGCAAAGCGTCTGATATTTACTATCTAACATTTTTTCATAAAAACCATTTTTAAAGCCATTTGTTGCAGACATCGAAACGGGATAAGTTTTTAGTTCCTCTTGTAAAATTTGTCTACAAGCAGATAGAAAATCAAAGGTCACTGATTTAAAAAATTAAATAGAAGCAATTTTATTTTCCGAAGTGAACATTTCACTACATAGTATAAAACAAAGTCGCTTCCCGCTGTCTGTCCCCATGTATGCTTATAAATTTATAATTACATAACAAATTTTGATGAGGTTATTTTAATAGATAGAGTGATTCAAGAGGAAGGTTTATATGTAAAATACACCTGTGCGAAGCCGGGGCGGGTCGTTAGTTTGAAAATAAAATAAAATTACAATTGATGCCGGAAACAGAATTATTACACTTGAATCGACAAAATGTAGCAGCAATCAGCAGTGTTTGGACTGAATCTTATTTTGTACTACCTACATTCAAAGTTAGTATTGTCAACTCTACACCAAAAATTTGACACACAATTATACAGCAATTAACCATAAAATACATGCAATCCTTACGTAAAATACATATATTTGAATTGAGAAGGAACCTCATTTTTTGAAGTCGGCTAAAATTCCAAATAAATTACACTACTTCAGAACCTTAAAGCGAGTTTTCCTTAGCACAGCTCTGTGCATTATAGCAGAGCACCTATTATTCCGAGATAGCAATCTAATAGCTGTGAAATCGAGGTAGGTGTAAGAATAGGTACACCAAAATTTAATTTGTTACTTTTCTGGATTGCCAAAATTTGTTACCCAAATATTATAATAATCAGTCCAGTTACTTAGGGTATGTACAAAACGTCTTGACATTCAGTTTTTTAAAATAGGATTTGAAATTGGATATGATATGAATATGTAGTTGAAATAAAGGTACATTTACTTCCTTAGCGTAGCTTTATTTGTTAGTAGTTGCCCGCCACTTCGCCCGCGTTTTGTATTTTGTGCTACCTTTTATTTTTTTCGGGATAATAAGTAGCTTAGCTTAGCATTTTCCGTCTTTTGAACTATGTTCATGACAAAAATCATGTCAATTCGTTGCTCCATTGCTGATAAACCAACAAACACACTTTTGGATTTATAAAATTTGTGAGGAGGATTCTTTGTGATACGAACTACGAACTAATATCTAGATACGAACAAATAACAATATAACTAAAATTCATTTAGTAATTTGTAATTGAAATACTTTAGTAATTTGTAAATGAAATTGGGTATGATATGAATATGTAGTTGAAATAAAGGCACATTTACTTTATACATATTATTTTCCTTACCGCAGCTCTATGTGTTATAGCAAAGCGCCTGTTATTTCGAGATAGCAATGTATTAACTGCGAAATGCTCCGCTCAGAGCTGAATGCAACAAAAGCGACTGAAAATTGCAATTTGTTTGATTGGATCATTGTTTTTGACCAAAACTAAACCGGAGGAGGTACTCAATTCGACGCGTATATTTTTTTTTTTATGTGTAACACTCATAATTTTTTTCATAGTTGTTCGATTTCAATTATTCTTTTTTATTGGAAAGAGTATACTTTGAAATTGGTCCCTTTTAAATTTTATTGAAATCGTCTAAGCCATTTTTCATAAATTAACAGTAATGTGAAAAATGCTATATCGATCCGTGCAAAATATTCGCGAATTCTGTACACGGGTGAAGTCGGTCATGCTATTTTTTGCAAAAAATAATTAAATTTTTCAAAATAATACGTTTTCATTCATAATTGTGGACAGATTGGACATAATTTATTGGACAGTTGAGGTGTTGCATTTTAAGCGGCTTTTATTTAACTTTGCTTCGTTTACTTGATTGTTTCTTGTCTTTGTTTAAAATCTTGTGGCATTTTGAATATCTTTATAAAAATCGGCCAAGTGTGAGTTGGGTTCGTACACGACGGGTTCCGTACCGTATGGGAACCCTATACCCCATTTCAAGCATCTACTTGTTGCCAATATTAATATCCAGTTTGCCTGCAACTGTTGCAGAGATAAGACGTGTCAAGTTATATTGTGTATCGCCTCGTACGGGTAAGGCGGCGCACGCCGTGTTTGCCGGTATGGCGGAAGCCACGGCTTCTGGTTGCGACGGAGGAAATATGATGGAGACTCAACTCGAGCAGTTTCCAGAAGTGAGCATCCCAGGACAACGTAGACACTCAGTGGGGAGTGTTCAGCGAGGCGGCGAAAGGACAGATTTACAAGAGCTAAGAGCGAAAAAACGGGGTCGAGATGAAGGAGAAGAGGACGGATGGCTGGAAATGAAAAAAAATGGTAAAAGAATTTCACGCAGAGGAAGTATGGCGGGAAGTGCCGTAGAAGAGGAAAAAATAGAAGCTTATATTACAGCGGGGACAGAGTTACCGAAACAATTTGCGTTTGCTCTCTTCCTTAAAAACAATATGATCACAGATGTGTTAAGAATAAAATTTATAACACCTTATAAAATTTTGATACAATTGGCGAGCCAAGGAAGCCTTGAAAAATTAATAAACTGTGAAGATGTCGCGAAAAAGGGATGGAGGGTGAGCAGGACGTTAGAAGTACAGTCGTCCTATGGTGTGATTAGAAAAGTCGAGCTGGAGTTGAAAGAAGAAGAGATTTTACAGAGCATTCAATGTGAAGCCGAGTTATTATCAGTGAAACGGTTGACGCGGAGGTCGGATGACGGTACTGGGTGGACAGCTAGTGAATGCGTTAGACTGTGCTTTAGGGGATCTTCTCTCCCAACACATATCTATGTACACGGGATTAGAGTGAGAGTCGAGTCGTATACCTTTCCAGTCACGCAGTGTTCCTTTTGCTGGGCATTTGGTCATTCTAGAAAAATGTGCCCGAGGAAGAGAGTAGTATGTCCGAAATGCAGCAAACATCATGAAAATTGTGAATCGACGGCCTACAAATGTATTAACTGCACTGGCAATCACCTAGCATTAAGCAAGAAGTGCCCAGTTTATATAAAAGAACGCAAGATAAGATCTATTATGTCAGACTTCAATTGTACCTATCGAAAGGCGCTAATTATGTACGTGCCAGAGACGAGCCCTGTTCCACCGGATGTTTCAATTGAGTTTCCAGCGCTACCTCGATCGAAGTCACGAACACCGTCGCGGCTAGGCCCTAGTGTTGAAGACCAACATTACTTACGGGACACACCTATATTTGATTTTACTTCAACGTACGCTTCTGCCGCCAGAAACACGAATCAAACACACAACCTGGAGAAATCACCTAGCGATCCTAATCACAACAAACACGAAAACGCAAGTAACAAAAAAAGTAAGAAGAAACAGACCAAGAAGAACACTCACAACCAGAGCATAAACAACGTATTTACCCACGACTGGGATTGTTATTGCAGCGACTCGGAGTGCGGCGCGGGCCCGGAGAACAAGACTAATCAGACAAATACTCGTGAAAGAAGAGAAAGAAGAAGCTTAGAACAGGAAGAGAGACATTCATTTGAGATTATTTTAGAGAAGTTGAAGAATATTTTTTTTAGGCAAGAAGGTTCATTTGTAGAAAAGTGTAAAGCGGCGGCAAAAGTCGGAGTTAAATGGCTAGTATCTTTTTTGGCAAATCATCTGCGCGACTTGCCTTTCATAAAATTATTACTAGATAATTATGGATAGCAACCTACAAAATAGGTATAGGCTAAACATAATCCAATGGAATTGTCAAAGTTTGCAAGGCAAGCTTTCTGAGTTAGAACAGTTTTTATCACAGGAGAAGATTCATATCGCTTCGCTAAGTGAAACGTGGTACGACGATCGAATGGATTTAAGAGTAAGTGGTTACAATGTTTTTCGTCGAGACAGATCCGATGGCTACGGAGGAGTAGCAACTTTAGTACATACATCCATAAAATCTCAGGTAGTTCAATCACAATTAAGAAACTCGGGTATTGAAATTCTACATATCAAAATATTTAATTGCCCTTTATTAGAAAATATAATATCATTATATTGCCCTTCCCATATCATAAATGCTACATCGCAACAGGATTGGGACGAGCTGTTGTCTCTGTGTCATAAAAAAACGGTGATCTTAGGTGATATTAATGGACATCACGCTAGTTGGTCATATAAAACCGATACTCGTGGGTCACAAATCTACGACGCGTTGCTCAATTTTAATTTTATATGTTTAAATGATGGATCGCCGACGCGAATACAATCGGTAAACGGGCAAATCCGGAAAACGTCACCAGATCTATCTATTATTTCCACAGATATAGCAATTAGATACAGCTGGCACGTTACGAATGAATCGCTAGATAGCGATCATCTGATAATTAAAATATCAACAATGTGTACGGCTAATGTAGGTCCTATTCTGAAGAGGAATTTAAAAAAAGCCGATTGGAATTCGTATAAAAAAACTTTAGAAAACACATTAACAAAATTAGAATTACCAAATGACTCACAGGCGGCGTACGATTTGTTTATAGAAGAAATAAATATAGCAGCAGATAAACATATACCTTTTATAAAATATAATCAAAATCCTAACTCTAATTTCATACCTAAACCTTACTGGAGCTCCGAATTATCAAAAGCGGTAGCGGAGCGCCGTCTAGCACTTTGTAAGTTTAGAAAAAACCCAATCCCAAATAACCATACGATTCTGAAGGAAAAAATTAAGATAGCACAAAGACTAATCCGTCAAGCCAGATGTAAATCTTTTCAAAAATTTTGCACCTCCATTGATTCCGTGACGTCATCCAGCGATATGTGGAAACGAATGAAATGGCTAAAAGGCTATCACAACAAATGTAATAAATATGTTGATAGTGAACGTGTACGCTCATTACTCCATAGCCTCACACCTGATTTTGTTCCACCTGAGAAACCGGTTTTTGTATCCACAAACAGAACTTTAGAAATACCGATTTCCTTACATGAATTAGAAAAAAGCATAAAATCATCAGATACAGCACCGGGTGTAGATAATATATCCTTTTCAATGATAAAACGCCTACCTAAAGTAGGTAAAAACATTCTTTTATCACTTTATAATAGATTCCTTAATGACGGGTTCGTACCAACACAATGGCGCGATATCGAGATTATACCTATACCGAAGGCGGGTTGTGAGCCTACATCTACCTCACCGCTAAGACCCATATCTTTGATATCGTGTTTGTGTAAAGTATTCCATGCTATAATAAACAAACGGTTGGAATGGTTCCTAGAAAACAAAAAGGTATTTTCAAATTACACCGTAGGGTTTAGAAAGTCGAGATCTTCTGTGGATAATTTGAGCTATTTAGTTACTAAGATACAAACCAGTTTTACAAAAAAACAATATTCTCTGGGCTGTTTTATTGACATAAGTAACGCTTATAATAACGTAGATGTTAAAGAGTTACTACTGATTTTAGATGATCTAGATGCAGGTCCAAAAATATGCGACTATCTATGGAATTTTTTGGCATACAGACGATTAAACGTTAAAATAGATAACAATATTATATTTAGGTATACAGGACAAGGCCTGGCCCAAGGTGACCCCGGAAGTCCCTGTCTTTTCAATGTTTCAACTATTAACATCTGTAAAAAAATAGATAATGTATTTATATCGCAATACGCGGATGATTTCGTGTTATTTCATAGTGGAAGTAGATTTAAAAGTATTCATTCAACATTACAAAGAGCACTGAATACTTTCTCACAGCAAGTTAAAAAAATAGGACTAGAGGTTTCGCCAGCTAAAAGCAAAGTCTGTTTGTTTACGAGAAAAAGAAAAGATATGACGCATAAAATTAACTTGAAAATTGATAACACGCGCTTAGACGTTGTAGATTCAGTTAGGTATTTAGGATTACGACTCGACCGCTCATTGAGGTGGGGGAAGCACATCGATGAGTTATGCAAGAAACTGAGCAAACATATTAAACTATTTAAAGTATTGTCAGGGCCGGGGTGGGGGGTGCACCCGAAGCACCTGCGCCGGTTATACATCTCCGTCATCCGGAGCAGACTCGACTATGGGAGTTTCCTATATGGAGATAGCTGCAAGACTCATTTAATTAAAGTGGATAGAATACAAAACCAAGCGATGCGGGTGATAGGCGGCTACATTAAAACTACGCCGATTCACGTAATGGAAGTAGACTTACATCTCCAACCACTAGATATTCGTAGGCGATACTTAGCTGGCAAATTTAAGCTTAAAATTAGTTCTTATACAAATAATTCAGTATACCTATCTATAGAAGAACTGTTCGAATTAAGAAATAAAGCATTCTGGGAGCGAAAGAAATTACCAACGCTTGTTACCTTACACGACTATTTAAAGGATACTCCGGTATATAAAAGTACACAGCTGGAAATGTTTTCTTTAAGCACTTGGGTGAGTAATATCGATCTGGGAAGTATTATTAAGTACATTGATACTATGACTCAATCCAAACGTAGTTATAACAGATCTGAAATTGTCTGGATATGCAACGAAATCTTAGCGAATTATAATGATTTTCATAAAATATTTACGGATGGGTCAAAAGAACTAAATAATAAAATTGGAGCGGCTTTCTTTGATCAAACTAATAATCACTATAAGAAATTTAAAGTAAATTGTAATGTTTCCATTATGTACGCAGAACTTATCGCCATATCAGAAGCTTTATCATATGTAGGATCCATTAATCATAGAAAATTTGTAATTTTGACTGATTCCAAAAGCGCACTCCAACACCTGGCTCGCTGCACTTCGACTTTTCGAGGTACACCGATCGCCTATGCAATAATAAATTCCATTCTGAAGATATGGTCCCAGGACAAGGTCATTTTACTTCAATGGATCCCCTCCCACGTAGGTATTTATGGGAATGATACAGCTGATAGATTAGCCAAAGAAGCATGCAGCGATGGAACCTATTTTACTGTGCTCCCTACTCATAACGACTGTTTATACCTAGTCAAAGATATGTGTCGTAACCTATGGAAGGAGTACTTCGATGAACGATCTTTAGAAAAAGGTATATGGTTTAAAACTATTCAGCCGCAACCGCTAAACGCGCCGTGGATAGATAACTGTCGGCTCTGTAGGCAGGACCTAGTCTTATTATTACGGCTTCGGTCCGGACACATTCCATTGAATATGTTTGCCCACCTCATGCGCAAGACCGATTCGCCGCTCTGTTGCGACTGCTTGAGAATAGAAGATACCTACCATATTTTGATGGAATGCGTCCAGAACGAGGCGCCCAGACGCCTGTTATTCCAGGACAATTCCATTGGTTTGTGTAATTCGTATTTAGCTCAACCTACATCTGATGAGACAAAGAAGATACTAGCCATGGTGAAAGCAGGTCTAGCTAATAGGACTAATTTATTGTAAATATTTAAGATGTAATTGTTTTCCCTACTAGTGCGACATTTTCGCTATGCGAAAAAGCACTTAAATAAAGATTTAAAAAAAAAAAAAAAAAAAATTAATATCGAGCAAAAAACGATAAAAGACAGGTTTGTTGTATGGGAGCCTATTCAATATTTATTTTAATCTGTTTTTAGTATTTGTTGTTATTGCCGCAACAGAAATACATCATCTGTGAAAATTTCAGCTTTCTAGCTATTGCGGTTCATGAGATACATCCCGGTGACAGACAGACGGACGGACAGTGGAGTCTTAGTCATAGGGTCCCGTTTACACCCTTTGGGTACGGAACCCTATAAACGATAGTTATTAAACTTTTCTCACATACCCATTGAGTTGTTCTGAAAATACAGAATTACGATAATGTGAACGTAATCTGATGATGGACTCGTAAAGTTATAAACTCTTTCTGGTTGCTACTGGACTTTACCACTGTTACTGATTTACGAGCACCTAACAAGTTAAGGCTCATTTGACGAGATAACTTAAACAAGTATTTATTATATTAAAAACATTTTTTTTAAAAGACAATCTTTTACTGCATAAGTACTCGCCAAGACGAATCAAACGAGCCGAAACTCGATAGGGTTGCGTCGTTTCATTACAGAGTTTCTATAACCACCTTCCATCTCCATCATAGATCCTGGTTACCATTGAAAGACAAACTACTCACCAAGACCATTCAAATGAACCCAAACTCGATGAAGTTATGTCATTTCATTGCTAAGTTCCTTTGGCCACCTTCCAGCGCCGTCATCAGATCAGCACTATGTAATCATAATATTGCATTGTCACGCGATTTACACATGTATGCAAAATTTCAGCTCAATCGTTAACCGGGAAGTGGATCAAATTTAACTTGCAAGATTTGATTGCAGACGGGACAGGTGAATGTAAATAAAAGCTTGTAAAATGTGATTGTTTTTATATACTTACTTGTCTTATCATCATTATAATCAGCCGTAGTACGTCAATTACTGCCAATTAAATCGGTTAGAGACAGTATTAACTTGTTTAGATTCATATTTGATTATTTTTAGAAAGCAAACCTTCATGTTTTCGTGTATCCTTTATCTTTCATAGCGTGTACCAGCTAAAAGTCTAGATTTGTGATAGTATAAAACTAACGTGTAAGTCTGTTTTAAGCCAACGTCTGTGGTTAGATGTTCTAAAAATATTTAGTTTCGGTTTCTTTGTTTCAGCTAGATAATAACTAACATGTAACATAACGTCAAGGTTACTGTTACCAAAACAAATAAATTCATACTAAGTATGTTACTGACTTTCGTCACGAATCCGACCATGTCTTTCGCCTAATTACGCTATTTCTGTACCCCTAGTACGAGTTTTTACCTACAGGTCAGGTTGCCTGGAAGAGATCGCTCTAAGCGATAAGGCCGCCGATTGTCGCACTATTATAATTATATTGTATTCTTTTATTGTAATATTTTCGATTGTGTGAACAATAAAGCGTTTCTATTCTATTCTACTCAATATAATGAATAATAATAATAAATAAATATTAGGGGACATCTTACACACGGCCTCTGACCCCAAACTAAGCATAGCTTGTGATATGGCTGCCAGAGATTGATATACTACATATACATATTTTAAATACGTATAGATAGTACCTAAATAACACCCAGACACAGAGCAAACACCTATGTTCATCACACAAATGTTTGCCCTGGGTGGGGATCGAACCCAAGCCTCTTTGACCCTATTGAATATAGGTAGAGTTAACGTGAACTATGTTTACCGACTTCCAAAAAGGAGGAGGTTTCTACTTTGTATCTAGTTCGTCGATATTTTCGCCAATTGTGAATCGATTAAATAAAATATTTTAAATTTCCATAGGTCCTCCGAGATCGTCCCATTTAAAAAATATCGAAAGGCGACTGAGCCGTTTTTGATAAATCAAAAATAATGTACAAGGATGTCACGTTAATTCCTGCAAACTATTCGGATTCTGTACACGGTGGAAGTAGGTGGTGTCATATTTGTTGCGAAACATAATTACTTTTTTTATAATTTGCTGCTATTGTTACTAGAGAAAAATGCGCTAATACCGCAAACGCATTTTCAGTGGCACTTTGTATAAACTATTTTTACGATGGAAAATAAAACGTAGTTTTCCGGTAATAGGTAAAATGATATTCTAGAATATCGTTGGACTCCTCATTGTGCCTATTTTTTCCTATGAGGTCATCAATAACCGCGGAGTAAAAATAAACTATCGTTACTGGCATCTACATATTCAGATGAAAAAGTATCAATTCAATAGAAATTACTATTTTCGTTAACTTTATCATGCACTAGCGGCCCGCCCCGGCTACGCACAGGTATGTATTATACACATAAACCTTCCTCTTGAATGACTCTATCTATTAAAAAAACCGCATCAAAATGCGTTGCGTAGTTTTAAACTCGGGTCACACAGAGGCGGGAGCCGCGAGAAAGCGATCCGATAGCGGTCCAGTACAAAGGATCGCGCCCGCTTTTTACGTGTCAGGTTGCATACAAATTCGAATATTACAAAAAAAACCC
Source organism: Hypomecis atomaria (assembly GCA_964007245.1). NCBI lineage: Eukaryota > Metazoa > Arthropoda > Insecta > Lepidoptera > Geometridae > Hypomecis > Hypomecis atomaria. The sequence goes on along the minus strand of OZ023295.1, from coordinate 2,647,791 downwards.
GTCCCGGATCGCGATCGCTCCCGCCTCTGTGTGACGAGAGCTTTAAAGAATATAAGCATACATGGGGACAGACAGACAGCGGAAAGCGACTTTGTTTCAGATTCAGATTCAGATCATTTATTGGCCATTTATAACATGTCAGTCGTCATACAAGGCAAGTCAGTTTACAAAATTATTTGTTTGTTTGTTTTATATTATGTAGTGATAGTGAATTAAAAAACTGGTAGGTACGATACGATATTATATTCCCGTCTGAACGGTAATCAAGAGGTATTTTTTTAGCTTCTCGTTTTGTTAGGACGTTGAAAAGCTTTTGTGAAATAAGAAGGCCTAAATAAACTTTTAAATGGTTGAATGTTAATGGTTTTGATAAAGTGGTTTTTATTTAATTTTGCTTTTGTAGGTAAGTACTTAAGTAAGTGGGTACATATTTTTCTTACTTCTTCATTTGTATATTTGTCATCTGCTTCACTGAGACTTTGAGACTGAAGTAGGTATATATTATTAATGCTTAGGTGATTATTTAAATTAAAGTGCCTACTATGATAGAGTACATAAGCATATGTAGAATCTTGGCTCTATAGCTTATAGCTTAGCTATAATGTATAGGTATATATGACCACGAAAAAGTTTTCTCGTCGTGTAAAAAAGTGACAGAATATAATTAATTATAATACTACAACATAACCCTGTATCGTTCTGAAGCATTGAAAGAATAATTTCGTGGTGCATATACTAGCCCGATCGATTGATGACCCTATTCGAGTTTGAATTTAAATCGAATTTGCTTGTATTTTTGACCGACGAACCAAACCGAAGGAGGTACTCAATTCGACGCGTATAGATTTATATTTTTTTTATGTATAACATCGCATACTTTTTTTCATATTTGTCCGATTTCAAAAAAATATTTTATTGGAAAGAGTATACTTTGAAATTGGTTTATTGAAATCTATTGAGCCATTTTTGATAAATCAACAATAATGTGAAAAATGCTACATTGATTCGTGCGAAATATTCGCGAATTCTGTACACGGGTGAAGTCGGTCATGCAATTTTTTGCAAAAAAATAATTAATGTACGTTTGTTTCATTATAATTTTGATATATTCAATCTCTGCGATATAAGTGAGAATTACTGTAACCATGAACTATGAGTTACACTAATAGGATTTAAGTACACATCATGGTTTAGTTGACCTGTTAAATGCAAGAATATAGGACGGACTAAAAACTCAACTGTGGTTCAAATACTACTAAGTATTGATCGAAGGTTTCATACTTCGGAAACTGCGTTCATAGCGTAGTGTGACTAGGTGTTTGTCAGCGATTATCGAAGTTAAGCAACATTCCGTACCGCCAGTACTTACGCCAGTAGTTCTTTGGATGGTTGACCGCAGATAGAACCTTCGATCTGAGCGTTACCGTGATTTGGACGTTAATTGTAGGTCCCGGTTGTCTTAACCGTTTAGCCATGTTAGAGGCCTTCAAGCGGCTTAAAAACTCTGACGGCAGGGCTGGCCTCTTGCCTTATACGTACTTACTTCGGAACACCCAGAAACGGTTCAATGAAACCCGTTGATAAGTTATTCTTCTTCTTTGTCCCCAGCTGATCTGCGAACTATCTGTGCTCCTCTCTGCCAGTGGCATCGGTCTGTACTATCGAGCGCTGACGGAGCGAGCGCACCGGAACACCTTCGCTGGCACCAGAACCTGTCTGGAGCAACGCGTGAAGCTGGAGTGTGAACGGGAGCAACAGGAGCGGCTGTTGCTGTCAGTCATACCTGCTTATATTGCCGCTGAGGTGAGTGCTTGGCATTGTTTATATGACGTAATAAGCTTGTAACGCTCCCAATACAAAGATTTGTTTGGAACTACGAGTGAAGCTGGAGTGTGAACGGGAGCAACAGGAGCGGCTGTTGCTGTCGGTTATTCTTATTTATATTGCCGCTGAGGTTAGTAGACACGAGATCTTGAAATTATCTGTATAACAGAGTGAGCTTAATGAAACACTGCCAAGACTAGTATTTATCTGCAATAGCGCGTAAAGCTGAAATCCGAATAGAAACCACATTCTTCAATATTTAAGCAGGAGAGACGATTGCTGACGCGTATATTTCCTAATATCGCCTCAATAGTAAATGCAAAGTAAGTTTATTCTACCTGACTGTATTACAATAACATAATGATAGGTAGAAAAATTTGTTTGGAGCAACGCGTGAAACCGGTGTGTAACAGGAAATGTTGTTGCTGTCAGTTACATCTGTTTTTATTATCGCTGGGGTAGTAAATGTTTGGTAGGTATTCAGTATACAACAGAGTCAGCTTATCGGAGTGTCACCAGTGCCAGAATTTGCATAAAAAGCAACGCATTAACCTGCTTCATTAAACTACCAAAACTCAAATCTATTTCAGGAATATAAAAACGTAGGTACAAAAATATCTTATTTTGCAGAAGTGTGTGACTGTGTGTGACAGGAATACGTGGGACAAGACTAAACACGGTAAAGAAAGAATGCCTACAAAATAACTATGTAATTTATTCCGTAAAAGATAAAAAGAACTTAAATCCTTTATTTACCATTCGCAATACAAAGCGTATAAAGAGCTAAAAGATACCCACATCATAACGATAGCCACGGTAGGGCACCCCAGCAAGTCGAGCATAATCGTAGATATATCTTTTTCTCAACTACTAACACTATATTGAAGATACTTCAGCGACCTGTCTACTACTTGTCTAACTTTTAACTGAGCACTTGTCTACAAAGAGTGTTTTAGTACAAGTAACGGCACGTAAGTCTAGCGCTGAGGGTACTGTGGAGGGGATGGCTGCGCATGTTGACCGCCATACTAAAGTCATGCGGAGCGACCCCCTCCACACTTCGCTCAGCGCTAGACTTTTATGCCGTGACCTGTATGAGATGATGTTCGTTCGCTGTCAGGAGTAATTTTTTTTGTTAAATTACTAAGAAGACGTCGTATGAATGGGTACCTATTGTATATTTTGAAATTTACATAAAATAGATTCATTTATTCTGTACTTGTCTGTGATAAGGCATCCATGCAACTTTTGTGTTCTCATAAATACGTACAGAATTTATTGAACGACTTATGTGTTTACATTGAATGTCACATTTTTACGCTATGTACCTAAGTAACAGAACAGCAGAATCGTGTTACGAGTGTTGCTGATTTTTTTACATGTTATATTTTTAATCTCTATTCTTGCCACAAACTCGTAAACTTTTCATGAAACTCTTCGGTTTATACCATCGCACTTTCACAGAGATTTCATGCGGGATTTTATGAGTGTTTATAAAGAATGCTTTCAAGGTGTCGTATAGGTGAAAACTGGCGCAAGTAAGAAACGTGTGGGCAGATATAGATTAAATATTTAATGTGCGCTTTTCTCTTGAAGCACATACTAGGGCGTTGAGAGTGTTTATTTTTTACTATATGCATAAAATGGTTTTGTTAAAGCTGTTGAACGGTTTACATTTGCGGTAAAATAAAGGCAGTTTTTAGTACTGGTTTACTTCTCACCAAGAATCACTGTCATCGGTGCCTTGAAAACAAACTGCCTAACAATAGTAGATTGTATCATAAGGGAGCAAAATAATATTTTTACGGCGAGGGCGCTTTTTTGAATCCAGAGCGAAGTGGATTCTAGAGTATCCCTCGCTACGCTAGGGATTCTTTAGTAGAATCCTGTAGCGCGGATTCAAAGTACGTCGTCCGAGCCAAAAATAATTATATTTTACGCCCGAGTGATACACTCTACTTTTCATCACCCTCTATGAGAAAATAAAAGGTAATACAGAGTAACAACTAAATTGAAATCAAATAGTGTACCTATAATAATAAAACTACTAAAAATATTTGCGTTCGATTTCTTTGGCGCTGAACACTAAAATGTTCCAAATTAAAAAAGTGCGCGGCAAAGATAATTGCGGCGCACTTATAAAGAGGATTAAAAACTCATTACGGCCTGCTAAAAGTTTCTTGTAGAAAACACCACCTTTGGGTACACATACCAAAACCAAAACCAAGCCGTCTTATTCGAATAGATGGGATGAAAAACATTTTGTAAGTTGCGATACTTTTAGGAACATTCAAGGGTTTGGAATTTTGGATTAAGTATGTATATTTCAGTAAGCAGCGCTTCTTAATATGAATGAGAGGAGGAAATAGTAACAAACAAACCAAATGATCTTTCATTTGGGAATCAACAAATTACTGTTTCACTTTTGTAATTGTGGAAAGGCGATCCTCTGTCAAGTCCATACGGTAGGTTTTTGGAAAATGTAATTGAATTTGCCTAAGGATCTATTATTGCTGGATAAAAAAGGTCCATAAATAAAATGTTTAACGAATCATTTTATAAGGAAAATGTAGGTATGTCTTATTTTTAGAAGGCGGTAGTATTCAGCTCTTTTATTTAAATGTGAAGAAACTAAGATTACACTTAAATAAAATAATAGTTTTTAAAATCCAAATGTATTCGTATACCTACTGTTGTAAACACTTTTGAAATAAAAATCAACCGCCGAAAAAACTGAAGAGCATAAAATAATAAACCTTTTTCAATTAAACTAGACAGTTGAGTTCTTGATATAATGTAAGTATACCTCTTAGAAAAATAACAAGTAAGTATACCTAAGTAATTATGATTCGGTGACCAAAATATAAAAAAATACTGAAATTTTTATGCGGTACAAAACAATTAGGTACACAGAAACAAAACACGGAAACAACTAAAAATAGAACAATTCACAAACCAAGCATGATACGCAATGCTTTGCCACGAAACTGATCCCAACTCAGCATATTGCTGAGTTGCAAATACGTTGTGTTTTTCAAAAATACGGCAAGGTTTTACTAATATACGGCGTTTTCGGACTGTCCTAGCACTTACTAGGGGACGGACCCCTGGGATTCGAGGTTTTGGCGCCCGAATACGGCAATTATCCCCAAATTGGCCTAAATACGGCAACTTGAAAGTAATATGGCACCCCAGATTTTTTTTAAATTAACACTGAGGCATTGCACTGCTCTACAAACAACATCAGTACCTAAGTACCAAAGGACACCTCAAGTAGGTTCTCATTTGCGCCACTCCGTTCTGAAATTCACTGAAGATGAGTTCTAATTCATGTTCAACTATGTGGAAACGCAACCTCATCGATTTTCTATGGCGGTGACTTGGAGGCTACCGCCATAATTACTTTCGATGACATGTTTTAGTCGTTGTTGTAGATAGAAGATTATTTTAATGAGTATTGATGCCTTTAAAGTAGTCTGTAGAATGCGTAGTGGTAAAACTTCCTATAATCATTTATTATACAGGAGTTATAAAAAACTTTTCAGAATGGGTGTATTCAGTGGCAGATACACGTTATGATACCTACACGTATTTGCTGCCAGTAAGCTGTTGAACCTGCTGGTGTATGATCTAAAAAGGAATGATTCACATAATTAATTTTATTGTGAACAACAATCGGAATTCACAGTACAAAAATCAGCTGTATCATACATTGTTGTAGGGTATGTGCCTTTATTAAATACCACTAAATACAAGAGTTACACAATCTAAAACTACATGAACTACATAACAAACAATTTGATCATTCACAGGGGACACAGACCCTTGAAGGTCTAAAAATAATCCAAATGCTCAAGCCCACTGCCAGTTGGCAGCATGCCCAGCATGCTGGCAGCATTGCCACGCTGAATGGCAATGCTTATAAACGTTAAGCCAAATTAACACCAGCATTTTGTTAATCATAATTAATTATTTATTTATTTATTTGGGTATACAATTGCCTTATAATATGTCTGGTTACAATTAAATTTATATAATAGCAACACAGTGCACATTATACCCTGTCGTTAGGGTGTCGCAAATAGTATAATTTACTAAGTATAACTTATGTATTAAGATACATTAAAGCGTTGTTTTATAGTATTTTGTGAGCTTGAAACTTTTTCGTTTAGGTAGTCATCAATAGTGTAATAGCATTTTTTTATTAAAGTCGTTTGAATTTATTTTGGAATATTTTGTGATTAGTTTCTTCTTGTAGGTCTTTAGGTAGGTGGTTGTATATTCTTATCATCATATACTCCGGTCCTCGTCTAACTAATTCTAATTTTGGCTCCGGGGCTATGAGTTGGTTTTTTCTACGGGGGTTTGTGTTATATATAAATATTTCTGGATGTTTCTTTACAAATGTCGCCGCTTCTAGTATATATAGGCTTGGGAGTGTTAGTATGTTTTGTTCAATGAAATGAAATGTATTCCGACTTAGCTATTTTTTGGAGGGGTTGATTTAATTATTTTCTTTTTCAACAATTGGTACATCATCCTTCCTTAACTCGTTTTAAGTGTTTCAACTAGTAATTTTACGAACTGAGGTGTCTTTTTACATATTTTATAGAAACATACATTTTTTGTATACTAAAAGATTATCAAAAAGAAAGAATACTTACTAATATTTTTAGGTTTCACTCACTTTACTACTAACAAAAAGCTGCAGTTGAAGTTATCCGAGATATTCCTGATTATTTTGATATTACTCGTAATAATCCTTGAAGGTGCTATTCGAATCTCGGCAGCAGGCTGCAGCTACAAACAGCGCTTACATCAGCTGCACGAAACCGGCTATGACTGCACAACTGAGGGGTTAATCCAGGTTTACACGTAAATTGAAACTACAGCTGTTTCGGTATGGCCCTATACATTTTTGTATAGCGCCCCTAGTAGAAACGAGGAAGAACTAACCAAAATCTATGGAGCCACACGCGAACGCGAAAGTTTGAGTAAACTTCGCAAAGCCTGGACTACTCGTAAGGGCTCTGGTTATCTATGTAGTAGTTTGAATTTCTGCAAAAAAGATTCCGATTGTGGCTGCGGCAGCACGTGCTACCAAGCCTCAGCTGCGAGTGTTGTTCACCTGTTTAGACAAGTCCGACGTGCTGCCTGTCGCAGCACGTACAGCCAGCATCGGAAACACTCCCGACTGCGGATACTGGCAGCGGCTGCGTGTCATGCTTGTGCTACCTGCATTCGCGGAGCTGCAGCCGAGGTTCGATTAGCTGTTTAACTTATATTCCTATCTTATAGTTGCGGTTCTTGTACTATTGCGAATGAAATGGATGAATACCGAAATTGATTATCATTCATGTTTTCGTTTACTTTTTATATCGGTCCTAAGCATTGAGCTTTTTTGACGTGATAACGTCTTATAAATCGATGAACTCCAAAACGTAGTCCGATATTACAGATAACCATTTTTTTTAACAAAATGAGATACACTGATATAAAAATCAATATAAATATCATTGAGGCAAAATTAACTAAAATGATACCTATGACTTCAAGTCTTTAAATATCTAGCACCATTTTAGCACTCTATATATTACAAACCTGGCAATCCTTAATCTTTGATCTATAATTATATACCTAAGTATTCTACATATAGCTTGAAAATTGTTTTCGGTTTTTCTTATTTTAACTTCATTAAAAACGAACTTGTACATATCAGAACAGTTTTAGAAGCGTCAAAAATTACTCTGGTGAACATAACATTTTTAGTAATGCACTTGGAAGAAACTGGGTGTATTCGTATACAACAGGTATTCGTATGTATGAGCTTCCGACATCCTTCTTTCTGCATTTTGTAAAACAACACTCTGTATAATCGCTTTAAATTTTCGAAAGTAACACCACTACGAATTTTGGAATTCCAAAATTATCTTTGTATTCTAATTATTGTTTATACTTTACTAGCTTTTGTTATTTTCATTTGTGTTATTTTCATTTATGTGCTATCCCATGGGAAAATTTGGTTTTTCTTGGATAAAATATAGCCTATGTATCATTTGGTCTTTCAATGTCGAAAATAGTCCCTCCGTGCAGAAGAAGTGAAGCTTCGACGCAACAGTGCTTTCATACCCCCTCCATGGTAGCGTTAAACGTTTAACGCAACCTTGTTGGAAGTCGCATTAGAAGTTTTACTTCAACAAATACACTTACGAATTTTTAATATTTATTAGTAAAGTAAGGATAAGGATATATCCTCTTAAGAGAAATTTTCGGTAATACGAGTATTTCAGCAAATCTGAGTAATTGAGAGTATTCAGTATTGTCTCACAGCGTTTTATCACCTTTATAAGATTTTCAGCACATTTCCAACGTCACCAAACGCCTATTACCAGGCGTGAAATATTAAAGATATCGAAAATCGTCACATCCTTCGTAAAAAGTATTTCCTTCAGCGTTTTCGTAAATTTTTAATATTAAACGTTGAATCCATGGAACGGAAAAATGAGTGGAAATGCGATGTGCATAATTTATGCCAAAACGAATGTCGTTAATAGATAAAGATTACTACACTAGCTAAAGGTAAATCTATTCATTATTATTATCAACCATAGGTCATAGGTATCTTCTATGAACTTTAGATGAGATCAGTTGGAAGCGGCTTTTATTCAGTGCGCTAGTCTTTTTGTAAGGAATAGTTGTTTTTTTTTTTGCAAATTCGGATTTGGTTTCATAGTGAAAGTTGGTCATAATGATATACACAACTTCATACTGCAGTTTTTGATCGTGGCCACGCGGGCCACGCCCACTTCTCACTTCCATGTTTTTTCTGATCCGTGGTCGAATCGGACGAAATTACTTTTTTGCTAAGTCGAGAAGATAATAATTGGCTATGGCTGGCTGTCGGGGGAGTTCTTAAAATCTGAAATGTCGTCAATATTGAGGAGGTTTTACGTTATTACTTCCGAAGATTTTCCAATAAAGTATGATGAACTAACTTGATTCTGTTCAGTTGGGGACATTGTAAGTTGACATACCTTTTCAACCCCCGCTGTGGAAAGAGGGGTTCAATATATTTGTACTCTACATTATTCTTATACTGCAGGACTAATCGCGCACTGAAAATACAAGATAAATAAATACTTTTACCTCACAATTATGATCCAAAATAATTGCTTTTTGTGTAGTACTAGTTCAAGTAATAAGTAATGAATTGATTTAGCGTAGTACGATGTAAACTCAAGTGTACACACAATAATAAGTAGTAAGTAGTTTTGACTTAAGTAAGTAGTACTTAGTAGTATTTTGCTGTAGTTAATGTGGGGCCATTCTTTTTGTAAAATGTGTATATGTCGTCGTTTCAGCCGTTAGACGTCCACTGCTGGACATAGGCCTCCTCTATCTGTTGCCAAAAATACTGGTCAGATGCGGTTTACATCCAGCGCGATCCTACGGTCTTGATGAGGTCATCCGTCGACCTTAGGTATAGGTGGACGTCCTACGCTGCGCTTCATATTATAAGTTTGTTTTTTTTTTTATCGGGCGAAAGTGCCTTGATTAACTACAACAATAGACCTTATATGCTACACTACTACTACATAAAAAGCATTGGAACATCCACAGACCCTTGAAGGTCTAAAGATAATCCAAATGCTGAGTTTGAATTAAATATTTACTGTTCGGGTTATTTGTTAAATACGTATCTAATTATTGTAACATAAACATGTAAAATAGAACCTCTTCCTTTTTGGAAGTCTATTGAACTAAACAATGATATTTTAATATTTAGACCTTAGCAATAATTTTATACATCTAGTAACATCGAAACTTTAATCATTGCGAAAAGACACCGTCCTAAGACCCGTCTCGTCCAATTCTGACATGATGCATCATAAAATCGTCCCGTCGTCAGCCAAAAAGAACAATAAAGACAGGGCAGGGACTAAACTGTAGCAAGACGTGTACGGTTACTGGGACGAACAACAGTACCTACCACGTTTGGTATTCTACACACGGACTACGGAGGTGCCCAAGGTGCGTTCACTCTGTTCGGACGAAACGAAATACCTAATTATTTTTCACAAAAAATGGCAAAACCGCCTTCCATCGTGTACAAAATTCGAATATTTCGCTCGAATTGTTACATTATTGTTGATTTATCAAAAACAGCTCAGCCCATTTGTGTAAAAACCCGTTCGTTGCCACCAACGCATCATTTGCGTTCATCGAGATTACTACATCATGCCACCAACACCATTTGCGTTGAAAGACCCTTTGAAGTTTTTTTGACATGACATAAAAATGGTAGAAATGTATATTAATGCTTGGCAACATTCACAGTTAAAAATAATTTTCAAATGTGGAAACACAGATGGTTTTTGCTTCGTACAGTCAGTTTTGTTTTGACAAATAAAAAACGGTTGCTGCTGAGAAGGTCTGTTTAAATTTACAAATAGGTATCTGGAGTTTTATGGAGTGTTCAATAAGAAATTGTGAATTGGGAGATAAAGGTAAGCCATAAGTTTAATTTTATCATTCATTCCCATTGCTTCATCATGTATTTATACAATAAAAGCACAGGCACGCATACCGTGCGTTCATTGGCATAGCAGTAAAAAATCTTTGTCGGATAGGTTTATGTACATAGGAACTAATAGGGTTTGAAGATTTTTGTATGTAGGGTGGCCCTATGATTTACTCGTAGTTCTGTTGTATAATAGAGCTCATGTTGTATAATACTATCCAAACATCAACGCAAACGGTGCGTTGAATGGCACTTGCGATTAAATTTCTCTTAGCAGTGCCACCAAAGCATGTGGTGCGTTTACTATTTTTAAATAGGTTTTTGTTATTTATGGGGTTTTTTTTCAATAAAAACATATTTAATTACGCCTTTCCTATTGTAATCCATAGAAATATTAAGTGGCAGCTAGGTGAAGTTTTTAAAATTCAAGTGGCAATGAATGGAACCACCTTGGGAGTATACCCTTTCCAAATAAAAAATAATTTTTCGATTCGGTTCACAATTGACGAAATTATCTATGTTCATCGTGTACAAAATTCGGATATTTCGCTCGAATTGCTTACATTATTTATGTTATTTTCAAAAACGGCTCAGCCGATTTCTGTAAAATTTAAATGGGACCACCTCGGGAATATAAAAAATATTTTTTCGATTCGGTTCACAATTGGCGAAATTATCGATGAACATACGCAAAAAAATACATACCTACACACGAATATGGAACCTCCTCCTTTATGAAAGTCGGTTAAAAATTGCCAGACATTTAGCCAAATTTTTAGTAAATATTTTTTACTCAAAAATAAATCAACATCTTACAATCGTTAGGGTTCAAATTCTAGCCCCGTAATGAGTTATTTAGAATAAATTTACGAGTATGTGCAGAATTTCATACCACTGGTTTTTCGGTAAAGGAAAACATCGTGAGGCAACCTGCATACGTCCGTAGAAGAAATTTGATGGCGTTTGTGAATCCACCAACCCATACTAGGCCAGCATGGTGGATATGCCTAATCACACTTAGGGGAGGTCTATGTCCTGAAGTGGAAAATTAAAAAGGCTGTTACAGTACACTAAATTCACATATGTAATATATGTATATCCATATATACATTAAAACTTCGCTTTCCATCAGGCGAGTTGGTGGCCAAATTTAACCCTATCATGCATTAAAAAAAAACATGGCCACCAACTAGTCTGATGGTAAGTGCCGTTGTGATCGAATATGAAGCCCGCAGACTTCGAAGATACCTACTTACTCTTACTTTGCCTTACATGTTACCGGCATAGTCCAAAGGATTAGCAAGCAGAAGTGACAGTACGCAGAATGGATGGCCGATGAGACTAAAGTTTTCGAATGGAAACCAAGTTCAGGATCATGTAGATTCTAGATGTTAGTTGCTTCTGTTAGTCCAGGCAATGTTGGGAGGCCTATGTCCAGGAGTTTACAATCGGTGTAGATAAGATAGACATTAATAATCTAACTAAATTCGTTTTATGCATTGATGCAGTGCCTGCACAAAAACGTCAGATATTATAAAATAGAAATATGGGAAAAAATAATGGAAACGAGCCTAATATTGCTCATTCTGAAAAGAAAACGTTTACCATCATTATTTCTGTTCCATAATTACATTTCGCAGAGCCAGGCGAATTTTCAGCGAATATTTATATCCCAGTACATATACCTATTTTTTCCAAGAAAACTAAATATTGGACAAAAATCAGAGCACGATTTACAAAAGTTATTTTTTAAAGATTTAATACTTATTATATTGTATAAACTTGCTCTTTGGTATCATTGATATAAACAATGGTATTAGTTTCACTTTGAATATATTAACGTAAAATATACTTTAAACTATTGCCCTTAAACCTAAAATTCAAAATCAGTTGATGAAATTGGTTGTCCTGTGTCGGATCTCACTAGTTGACTTCCAAAACAATAGATTCCTTAATGCCCTATATGAATAGTAGGTCAATTAATATACCCACTTAGACCCTCGTTTCGAATGCTTTGTTCATTCACTCACTCATTAAATATGTCCACAGATTCAATACAAGCTATGTTCACTAGGTGGCCTTGAGAGAACTACCTATATTGGTATTTTGCCTTTTGGAATTTACCCAGTAAGGATAAAGTTCACAATTTTAATGTCAATAATCAGGGCATTTTTTTGTATTAACTACTTTGGAAGTATACACTTCCTGTTCTTTATCATGTTCCAAGTGTTATTCATACACTGTTCGTAAATTAATTTTTAGTAAGTTATTGATTTTGAATATTCTTTATTGACAATAGTAAACGATACAATGCGTATTTAGACCCATGGCTTAAATATCATAGGCTAGAGACACCTTTTTAAAATTTTAACCAAATAGAGCTGTCAGAATTTAGACTACTCATTAAATCATAAAATTGCGAGTACTTAGTAAATTTATTAGGCATAAATACTACTGGGCTACTTCGTATGTTTATATCATCATACAACACTTTATTACAAACATAAATAATCGGCTAAGTATGCGTCGGACTCGGGCACTAAGGGAAGTTAGATGAGTAAGTACTTAGGAAGTTATTGAACTTTACCTTGTTGACGTTTACCTATTGTTATAATTTTATTTAAACTATAGGTTATTGAGATAGTATCAATAAAACTGCAGATGCTTTGTGAAATCCTAGCATATATTTTCATAATTATTCTTTTAATTACTTAAATAACTAACTACGCTAAGTTATAGCTACGTCAGTCGCATTTCGGCCAAAACAGCCTTCATTTCCATTACAAATTCAACAAAATCATCAATTCACATTCAAATCATATATCCTAAATGCACAGCTACACGGAATGAGACCTTATTATTATCTTTTTTAGAGCTTATAATACTAGATCATGATTCAGCATAATCTTTTCTTATGAGATCAGAATCTGATTTGCCAATGTTAACGTGGATTGTTATAGCCTCGTCTGCTTCAGATTTCATAATCATATCGTTCCATTGGACTTCAGCTTTCTTCCCGTACGCTTCATTCTCGATGAGAATAGCCGATTTGGTGCATAAAGCCTTGCTTTGGAATTCGACTAAAGCGCAGTATTCGCTTTTTTTCGTTTCAGCTTTGACATCAGCTATGTATCCGAGTTTTCTCCTCATGACTTCAACTCTGACGTGGTAATTGTAGATGCAAACTTTGATGATGAAAGCGCTTTTTTGGTGTAACAAGATGATCTTGTATTTGGTTCTGCAGCAGGCGGTTTTCTTCAGCTTCGTTTGGAAGTTTTCGATGAGGATTTTGATCTTCTGTGAGTAGACGGCGATGATGTTGTGGGTGGAATGGAGATGTGAGGAGAGTTCTTCGAAGGGAACTGAGCAGCAGTTGGCTGTGATGGGACACATCATCGTGTCGAATTTGCACTCTTCTTCGTGCTTGACTCTGGTCACTGCTGTGAGGAGATCTGTGCAGCCACGTCTGGGGACAAAAGAAAAATGATCTTTAGTACAGAGATAATTAAGTTCATTTGGCAGTTGTCGATTCTGATTAATGTTTAAATTTTTTTGATTGCATGGTGTTTTTTAAAGTTTTACCATCAATAGATAGATATAGAATAAATAAAGCCTAGTTACACTATAATAGGCCCAGTTTTAAAGGTGCCATCGTAATTTTAATAGCAATTTAAAATTTACTGTTATTTTTTAACTAATTGCATTTAAAAGAGAAAAGCATACTTATTATAACTTGCTATTAAATTACGTTGGTGCCTTTAAAATTCTCACCGTTAAAGTACCCTATTGTAGCGTTTGCCTTTGCACCATTTGTATTTATAAATGTGCGATTTTTCAATCAATTATCAAATAATTTTATGATACAAATCGCACTTGTATATTGAAAGTACACATTTTTAACTGATAGTATCTAATTAATTTTGTAATGCGTGTTTATGATTATATCAACAGCTTTAATTCGAGGACTTAACAATCAATGCTCATATATTATTATGAATATTATTTCTCGTAAGATCACCGAAATAATCTACATTCTTTCTTTCATTGATGTAAGAAAAAGGTAATATGTATTGAAAATATCTACTGATAAGTGTTCCCATAATAATATAGTAATCTTGTTGAATTATAATAACAAGTTAATCCGAGGATTATGTTATTTTGCGCAGTCATTTAGTTTTAAGTATTTATTAGATGTAATGTGCGTCAATTAATAGGAGATTAGGTGCTTTATTTTTAATATTTATATGCTTTCTGTACTTTTGTACCTATGTAATCTACATAGAGGATATTTATTAATTACTGTTAGTTTAGGATTAGAATTAGTAATAGATTAAAAATCGGCCAGGTGCAAGTCGGACTCGCGCACGAAGGGTTCCGTACCGTATGGGAGCCCCAAACCTCTTGCTGTTTTTAAGAAACAACGAAAAAAAAACATGTTTGTTGTATGGGAACTCCTCTTAAATATTGATATTATTCTATTTTTAGTATTTGTTGTTATAGCGGCAACAAAAATACATCATCTGTGAAATTAAATATCAGCTCTAGCTATCACGGTTCATGAGATACAGACCGGTGACAGACGGACAGAGGGACAGACGGACATCGAAGTCTTAGTAATAGAGTCCCGTTTTTACCCTTTGGGTACGGAACCCTAAAAATGACTGCTTCTTCGAGCAAATATCTATAGAGTCACAATCGTGCAAAAAAGTGTCCGAGCCAAAACCCTACCCAAGCTATGTAGTGGGCAGGCTTTTTAGTTAGTCGTAAGGCGATTGCAAGCCGACTACAACGACGCGCGATGCCAAAGTGCTAATTATGTGACATAACGTCGAGATTCGAGAAAACGGGTCATTGTGAATTATTCAGTGTAAATATTCTAACCCGGATATGTATGACCACGCTCGGATATTTTTTACTACTTTCACATAGGAACTGTGGCTTTGTAGATATTTGCTCGAAGGACAGCTTAGAATTTTTAAAACCTCTAGAACACGACGTCATCTATTTATCGTAAGACGCGGAATAGGGGCCCAATTTTCTCACTATTTATGTAGTGGAAAAAACATCAATTGTATTGAGATAAATTTTAATGATAATTTTATGTACCGGCAAATGCAGCGTAGGACGTCCACCAACGTCGAACCGATGAAGATCTAAGGCCTGGTTCACACAGCATTGTACTGCACGTTTTTTTGCAGTATACGTCTTAACGTATAAATAGTGACCATACAACGTACATAGATCCATTCACACGACGATTGTACTGCGAAAAAACGTGTACCGCTTATTATACGTAACGCATACTCAACGGACTTGTCAAGCAAATCGAATGAACTTTGACATTCGGTTCGCAGTGGCGCATGGTATAGGTTTGTCTCCTTCACACGGCACAACGTCATACGTTTTTTTTATCGAATAGCGACCGAAGAAGCGTTTATTACCCGTAAGCAAGACCGTAGAAACGTGCCGGTTGGAAGGCAATTCCAACGGGTCTTAATAGAAATCCATAGAGGAGGCATATGTCCAGCAGTGGACGTCCTACGGCCGATATTGATGTTGGTGACTATGCATTAACTCCCCAACAAAGGTATTGAGTGTGTTCAAGTAATTCATTTTACGCCATTTTTACGAGTAGTCGTATCTATAAAAAGTCTTGACCAGAGAACAGTACAGAGAAAAGATGGCATATCGATAATTTTAATTTCTTCTCTACGCTGATACAACTTCATAAAAAAAGAGCTCTTTATTAGGCTTTTTGGACCCTTAGTTACTCTTTTAATATATTCAGTCAACTGATAAGGTTTATCTTATTTTTATGGACGTTTGGATTGGACGTGCTCTATCGTAAACAGCAACATTGTTTATCAACGGACAAGTGTAAGAGTAATAATAAAAATACACCAAATAGTCACGTAATATATCATTTTATTTGAATGAAATATGAATCTGTATCGTTCATATATTTCAAAATAATTCTGATTAAGAGCCTGTGGATGATCAAATTGCTTTTTTGTGTAGTTAGCTGAAGTATAAGGCTTATTCGTTGGAGTGCAGTGTTTAACAGAAAAATAAGTACCTAAGGTTATATATTTTCATTTGTTCATAATAATTTGGTTGTACCATATATGCCACCTCTTCTTTATATATGTTCTGTGTTAAAAAGTTCGACACTTCAAGTAATAGGTTTCAGTTTATGGTTCATTGTTGATTTGAAGCTGGCACTTCAGAGGTTATTCTTTCATTTGTTATTTAGATTTTAGTACTCGTTTCAAGCACTTCGCCATGCTCACAGAGATACCAGAGGGATAATGTGGTCGATCGAGAAAAGAAAGAATGTAATGCAAAGATTTAATATGACATGAGTTAGAAAAAGACATGAAAAATATCTCGATTCAGTGGCTAGTTGCCGTGATTTTCTCTCAGTAGTCAAATTCCAATCCATATTTGACAGTTTTGACAGCCACGGGCAAGATTTTCCATACGTTTTTGTGGTTGAGAATTGCCTCAAGCGACAACAGCGCTATCTCTCTAGTTGTAATAGCTTTGTGGCCATGCTACAATTTAGTAGGTATACTGCATTGACCTGAATAAACCATATTATCTAGCAACGCGCATCAAAATAAAATGTTATCTTAAATAGGTAGGTACATGATTTCATATAGGTAATTAATTCTTATTAATCATCGCGTTTTTCTGCTCCAATTACTATAGTCTTTACATAAAATTGTTTGATTTGATTGAAACGTGTACGCCTTTTAGTTATATTAAATAGAATATCAGTTGTGAAATACAGATTGTTTAACGACTAATCACTCTGCCAAGACTTCCAACATAATCATATCACACCTATAGTTTCAACATAGCAGCATCAGGCCAGGCGTAGCAGCGCTAGGCAGGGCGTGGCGAGAGAACTGAGAGTGCCTCTACAGTACGTGCACCACAAGCGTCCGTACCACGGGGATAGTCTTCTAGTATAAGAATAATGGCCGCACGAGTTTGCCCAAGAGTTTAACCAGTAAGAGGTCGTAGATACATACCTATAGTTCCGACAAGGCAGCATCAGATCGTTGACCAGGCGTTGTAGCGCTAGGCAGGGCGCGGCGGGAGACCGCAGGGTGCCTCTACACCAAGCGCACCTCGTCATCCGCCGCGAGCACCGCGCGCACCACACGCCTCCACACCACGGACATACGCAGGGGCCGCAGCACTGGAATAGAACAGAATATCTTGTTAGTTCAACATTTTAGATGGTCTAAAGATAATCCAAATGCTCAAGCCCACTGCCAGCTGTTTTAGACCTTCAAATGTCTGAGGATGATCCAATGCTTTTTATGTAATAGTAGTGTAGTTTTGTTGTAGTTAATAAAGGCACTTTTGCCCGATTAAAAAAAACATTTTAGATTATCTATTTGTAAGAAACATGATAGTGAAAACAACATACAAAATCGTATATACTGCCCTCATAAGTCCAAAAGACGGTATTTAAAAGAAATACATTTTTAATTTCCGCATCTAAATGCTTAGAAATTAGGACAAATTTTCCCTTTTTTTTTTTGATGTTGTTCTTGGGTGTTGATTTGTGACAACAGTATAGTATAGATCTTCATAAAGTATAGAACGTATGCTATTGTTGTCATTCTAGAGTAAGAATAGATTAGGAGCATGAGTGGGCGGTGCCTACCCTAAAAACTTTTTGTATATCCCAGAAAACCTAAAAGTCATTCTATTCTTCTTTCTAGGGTGTTAAAATGTAGGCAGTTGTTCCCTCTAGATGAAATCTCTAGTCAAAACGTCAATGTTCAGCAGTAGCAGTTACGGTGATGTTTTTGCAAAAGTACACGAATGGCGATTGTTATTTGGGATTTTAAATAATGTAATGGAAAGTAGTGAGATCAGAAGCCTGGATAGGTCGATACAATTCAGACTCATTTTACTTAGTCTGATGAATAAGTATAGTCTGAAAGAGCATGTCATATTGGAAATCTATTAAGATAGGTTTTGTCCAATAGTCCTTCGGCTGATAAAGTGATGATAATATATTGTTAACTCATTTATTGTTTTTATCTTTCTGGCCTCGTTATGTTTCTTGGTATACATTACTAAAGGTATGTTCTTGATATGAGTATGTCAAGACAGTTAACAATTTTTAAAATAAAAATACCGAATGCCGTATGGAAACAAAATGAAAATAATGAACTGAATAAATGAAAACAACCTCCCAAGCAAACTGCGTAAAGTCAGCAAAAGAAATAAAGAAACTTTTTGAGTTATTTATAAAATTCGGGAAACGAGTAAATCTGGCCGAATACAGGACCAATTACAGAATTGGTAGCTGTTCGGGAAACAGATTTTTGTTCTATAAATTGTTAACAAGACATTTCCGTGTAACAAGCAGTCTGTTTTTCCCCCACCGTCATGAATTTGGAAAAAAACACGAAAGAAAATTTGTTTCAATTAATATTCATGGTAATTTCATGTGTTATTGATGAAGTCAAATTGGACTGAATTTAGGTGCGTTTAGGCACTCAAAACTCAAATTTAAGTGTGTTTAGATCGTTAGGGGAGGCCTATGTCCAGCAGTCGACGTCCTATGGCTGAAAGGAATAGATGGCATACATTAGATCATATTTATATTTGTTTTTATTCTTTAGTTCTGACATTGTAGGTTGGCCGCAGCCCTATCAAAAAGGGTGCTGAATGCATTAGTGTCTTTTCGTAGTAAAAGCTAAGGCTGATTTACTCGATTACTAACAGACAAAGCAAGAATTTAAAGAGCCTATAAAATTATTAAATACTAGCTCACCATCTCAAACTGTCAATGAAACTCGGAAACCTTCTTTGGCTCATGCACAACAACTTTGCTAAAGATCATCACATGATCAAATGCATAATTTACGATTCTATAATGGACATACAGACATACATTCATTTTTATATGTATAGAGATAATCAGACGTCAATAGTAAGGAATACCTTGAAAAAAATCTGTTACATTGTGTTAGTCCAATCTAAACTATAAAATATTTACGCCGCTAAATTTCTACTAACTCATTTAGTGCGAGAATTAAGCAAGAGTCTTTTCCTCGCCACAATGCTCAGTGCTCACGTAAGCATTGTGCTATTTGTAAGCAATTTCTCAAATGCACAATATTAACCTCGCCTTAGCATTACGGGCACAGTTGCGGTAACTTGAAGGAACTGTTACGGAATGGCTCATTATTAGGCTTAGACTCTACAAAGCAGAAGATAAATGCTCAGCTGTACATTCATAAATGAAATTAAAGATTATTTGTTGTCATAAATTCAAATTATACATATCTAATTCAGACACTAAATCCCAAACTTAGAATAGTAAAGCACCCGTGTCTTAGGAGCCAGGCATTCCCATCATGTGATTACCGTGGAAATCGTTGACCGTAAGCCTATTGTAGAAATGCTGTACATATTTGGTTAGCAAAAAACAAAATACAACCGTTATTGGATTGGCGCTGTGTTTTTTTTTCGAATTTTCACTAAGCATAGCATTTATATGCCAGCGGACTTTGAACTAAAATAGTCTGCCCAGGGGCTTAAATATAGAACCGATCGAAATGATTTTTAGAATCACATGCTATGCTATCTCATTTGTACTGTACTGTATTGTACCAACCTTTTTAATAGTCCACTGCAGGACGTAGGCCTACCCACGAAGGGTGATTGCTATTTCATTTGCACTAGCTTAAATATGCAATGCTCTCTTCGCTCTCATTCTGTCACTAGTCACGAGAACAAGTGAGATAAATCTATTTAATTTTTATTCCACATTGGTTATAAAACTCATTTCTATCGTTTCAAACATTGAACTCCAACTCTACATATTTGCGCTCCGCTCTGCTTCACTTTACTTTAGTGGAGTGTGAGCTTTACAGAATGGCATATGCTCAGTGATGCTCTCGAGTCTATAGTTAGTGGCGCAATAACTGCTCGTTACAATGTTAGCACGTAGTAATTTGCTTTTGGTGGACATTTACTCAGAACTCTGATTAAAACTCGTCGTCGTTTCAGCTTTAGAACATCCACTGCTGGTCATAGGCCTCCCCATAGATCTCTAAGACCGTTTGGAAGTGATCTGCAACCGGCATGATCATACGGTCTAAATGAAGCCATTCTTGTAGTTATATTTGAGATCTATACGGGAGACTTATGTTAGTTATTAATATTAGTGAACAACGTTAGCGCACCTAACGCGTGACAATAAGTTAGCAAGCATACCGTAAATTCAAGTAAGTTATAATATGTTTAAGTGTCAGGACAGCCAAGGATTGGTATAGACAGCCAATTTTCTAATTTCTTGGGAAATACTTATAATATCTGAAGCTTTTTAAAGTCAGAGCGAGTATCTTCTAAGTCTGCGTTTATCATTTTCGATCACAAGGTCGCTTACCATCAGGCAAATCGGTGGTCAAGCGCGGTCTTATTCGCTAAAGTAAAAATGTAAGACAAAACCAAAACTAGATTTTTTCGGATTTCGAAGTGCCACCCCATGTACATTTTTTTGTACACATTAAATAGCTGCTGTCAGGCCCAGGTGATAAAATTGCTTTATATTTTGTACATTAAATTGTACATAGGGCTTAAGCTCTATTGACCAAAGAGCATCTAATCATTTAGTACAAAAATATGCACAGTGGGCGTTTATCACTATGCAATGTTGTCTAATTTATTATTTACATAATTTTGTACTGAGGGTCTTAAGAGGTTAAGAATAATCTCATACTCTCCCTCTTTATCTTGTTGAGTTTTGAAGTTGCTGTTCACTTTAAGCTTGTCACCTGAATGCCTTCCTATTTTATATACTCATAAGTTAAGTCAATTTTAAATAACAATAAATTAGCTTCTAACAGGTAATTAGTAAGCAGACTAATTAAATACAAACTAAACAAAGAAACAATATTATGCAAATGTATAAATTATTCATAGATTAACATTTTGCATCGATGGCCGCCGGGTGTTTGTAATCGTCGATACTTAAATAAGGTTACATACATTATTCAGAACTTCATCACAAATTGAAGGCTAGGATTGTCTTCACAACAATCAATATTAGGACTTAGACCCAAGTTCACCAACGCTTGATTAAGTTAAACGTGTGATTACTGTATTTAAACAACGATTAAACTCGGGTTTTAGACCCTAGTTCACTAACAGATGTTTAATTTATGAACCGTTGGTTAAATCTTAAACAGCTTTTGCTGAAATTTTGCTGTTCAGCAAGCAAAAACCGTTGGTTAAATACAGTAATCGCACGTTTAACTTAAACAAGCGTTGGTGAACTCGAGGCTTAATGTTGATTGACAAATGAAGTATAAGTCACAAGTTAAGTTATAGTCACCATAGAAGCACTTACCTAGTAATAGGTACAGTACAGTAATAGGTTAAGAGTCAAACGCAATGAAATTTAATAATTGGCCAAGTGCTAGTCATACTCGCGCACAAAGGGATCCGCACCTTATGGAAGCCCACCTTAAAAAAAAATATTTTTGAAAGAAAACTAAATATTTCAAGCATCTACCTGTCACCGTTATTAATATCAAGCGAAAAACGTCTAAAAATTCAGGTTTGTTGTGTGGGAGGCTCCCTTAATTTTTTTTTTTTTTTTAGTATTTGTTGTTATAGTGGCAACAGAAAACGTCATCAGTGAAAATTTCAACGTTCTAGCTATTACGGTTCATTAGATACAGCCTAGTGACAGACAGATAGACGGACAGTGGAGTTTTAGTTATAAGGTCCCGTTTTTAACCTTTGGGTAACGAACCCTAAAAATGGATCCGAGTGTAAACACTATAATAGACAAAATGTTTCAAAATTTCAATCAAAATTAGCCAACAAGAAGAAAATAAAAATATGTTGTATATATCACGTAAATTTGACAAAAAATAATTAGCTAAATTGATGTTCATGTTACCAGCGTGTTCGTTTGTTATTCTTTCATCCGAATGATAACAAGAAAAATAATTTTTCATGCGTCATGCTTCATTTTAACTTTTATTAAAAGCAAATAGAATCTCTTATATACATAGCTCAAGTCCAGCAGTACAGTATGATTGCAGAGAGCCAGCGCAAACTGTGAAGCACCTCCTTTCATGCCCTCGGAGTCCGAACTCGTGCACAATGCAAGTTCTTTACGAGGCCACCCACTCCCTATTAAAACTATTTAAAAGAGAGAAGAAGAAGCCGAAGATAACAAAGAGTCTCACCTGTAGTGGTTCCAAGCAAATGCTGCACTCTGAGAACCTGGACAGGAGCTCGTCACAATTTGGACAACTGCACTGCGCCGCGTGGCCCTCGTCGGGAGCCTCCAGCGCTGGGGGCTGCACGAGGGCTAGTGATTTATCTGGAAATCAAGAAAGATAAATATAAATAAAGATACATTTATCAGAATCGAAATAAATAGATTTATCAGAATCGAAATAAATAGATTTATCAGAATCGAAATAAATAGATTTATCAGAATCGAAATAAATAGATTTATCAGAATCGAAAAAAAAAACTTCCTGTAAGTTTAGTAAATATTTTTGCGAAAAATGGCTTGACCGACTTCACAAATTCGCAAATACCTACGGATCGATGTAGCATTTTTCACATTATTGTTGATTTATTTAAAATGGCTCAGCCGATTTCGATAAATTTAAATGGGACCAATTTCGAAGTATTTCCAATAAAAAAAAATTAAAGAAATTGGTTTACTATGTAAAAAGTTATGCGTGGTAATACATGACGGAGCGAGACAGCATAGTTGCATTTAGTTGATAGCAATAGTGATGATTTTAAAGTGGGTATCACCTGAATGGGGTCGCACGTGGTAACACTGCATGCTTGTGTCGGAATGAAATGACAGATGGGTGAGAAACTTCATTCCATTCGGAGCGCAAGGCGGCATTGCACCCGTGCCAACCTATTGACTTTAAAATCCGTTTTCATCTTCGAAAATTCTTGTTAAATTGATTACCAAGTGATACTAGGTCAATAAAACTACCCGTTGAAGTGGTACAGAGTGTTTATTTTGGTGAGATGGACAACTGGAGAGCCGTACTAATGGATGACCCACAAATAACGATTGCGGGTGCTTTACACGATTAGTCTCAGTCCCCGACATACATAAAAAAATGTATACGCGTAGAATTGAGTACCTCCTCCGTTTCGTCGGTCAAAGAGGGGCTGGAGATGTCAAATATTCATCACAAAACAATATATAAAACATCGTCTTTTACATATTTGCTATAAAAATAAAATCTCTATTGGGAACAATGAAGAATTAAACTGTCTTATTTAATAAACAATAAAGCTTCATAGTCATACCCACTCGTATTTAATGAGTCTTTGAGTTCACAAAAAGCGTTGCTTACAAAATAGTTGAATGTGTAAGAAAGTAAAATAAAAACAACTCTAGAGTGATACATTAGTTTAAGAAAACAAATTTCGACCAATGAGCAAGAAATAATAAACAAGTTCTCGCATTGCTTGATCTTTGTTATGACTGCACACATAAAGCCAATTATAAAAACAATTAACGCTACTATAGTATCGATTTCAATTGACCTACTGCTCCACAACAATTTAATGAGTAGAAATCGATTAAATTATACGTAAGTACCTAACTATATCAACAACAATTTATGCTATAAAATATAAACATCTAGGAAAAAGTGACGTCGTATATTTATCAGATATTAGCACCGTTACTTAGTAATCGATCATCATTTTTTTAAAAAGATACGAGTAGGTAATTTATCGATTTTATTTTTGTGTTTGCTATTGCATAATTTACTTAATTAGTTCAACCCCGTTGTATGGATATATTTTCAGTTCTCTGTTTTTTTTTAACATTGATAAAATCAAATGGTTGTCCTTATGTTTTATGTACCTAACAGTTTTATTTATTGTAGGCCGAAATATGGTGCATTTTTCCTTGGTATGGTTCAGGTAGTTAGGTATATTCCATTAGTTAATTTAGGTTATACTACTTAAGATATTTATTATTATTTTATACTATCACGTGATTTATTCTACAACAAATCCAAAATAGGTTAATGTTAAGTTGTTTCTTGAAATATATTTTTGCCCCTTATTTGTGAACATAGTTGCGCATTAACTTTTAGCAACTTTGCACCAAGCAAAGTGAGATATTGTAATATAACTGCATCTATTACCTATTGCGTTATACAAACTATGCCGGCAAAGAGAAAGGCATATCCATAGTAGGAGAACTATAAAAACAACATTTCCAACACGTTATTATGAGGACATCACGATATCATTAAGGTGTACTGTTTGGGTTGTACTGTACTGGGTTTTTAGTAGTCTACTGCTGAACCTAAGATCTACCAACGATGGGAGATTGGGCCATTCCATCACTAGCCGTAATGTATTCTGACGTTCGGCTTCGCCGTTCCTCCCGCTCGCTCTCGTGGCATGAATAACTGGCGCGAGCAGGAGAAAAAGCAAAGCCGAACGTCAAAGCGCTTACACAATAAGACCCCAGGTCCAGTTTGAATTGAAGCCTAGATATTAAATTTAATTTAGTCGTCAAGTTTGTGCGCACATTTTTATTTTAGGTCAGGTTTTGTAAATGTAGGTAATTTAAATATGCATCATTAGATCATCTATTTTATTGTAGGTATCATATAAGCTTTGTTGCGGTTACCCTTAAAAGTATGAAATAATCTGCCAAGTACGAGTCAGACTCGCGCACAAAGGGAATCACCGTATTCCGTACCGTATGGAAGCCCACCTTAATATATTTTATTTTTATGATTTATTTTTGAAGTGAAATCTACAAATAAATATTCTGTGAATATTTCAAGCATTTATCTATTGTCGTTATTAATATCGAGCAAAAAAATCACGTTTCTTGTATTAGCGGCAACAGAAATACATCATTTGTGAAAATTTCAATTTTCTAGCTTGTTTCTAGCTATCACGGTTCATGAGATACAGCCTGGTGACAGACAGACAGACAGACGGGCAGACTGACAGTGGAGTCTTAGTAATAGGGCCCGGTTTTTACCCATTGGCTATGGAACTCTAAAAATGAGACTAAAAAATTGTAAAATTATCTAAAATTGTCTAGACGACTATTGTTTGAGATGTTATAATCAATGCACTCATTAATTCTTGTTAATTTATTATCACATCTACATGCGAATATTTATTGTTTTCGAGTTTTCAAGGATATTAAAATGGGTGCGGAATTAAGTATTTGATAAATTGATATTTGGTTAGGTACCTAGTTAAATTTTCATGAACGTATCATGTAAAAATTGAAATAACAATTATACATTTAAATCATAAAAATCCCTTAACCCACGAGGTGGACACATGACCTCATTGAGACCGCAGGATCGCGCTGGATGCAAGATACTAACAGGTCTTATTCGAGATCCATAGGGAGGCCTATGTCCAGCAGCGGATGTCATATCGCTGATGAAGTACCAAAAATAACTAGTGGCTCTTTCGTGGTCTCGCCCCACAAGCTATTCGGCCCGCGGGGCGAATCAACGAAGCCTCTTTTTGAATGCCCTCTTTCGCCCCGTGGGCCGAAATGCCGAGAACGATAAAAGAAGAGGCCGTTTCGGTCCACGTTGATAAAGATCAATTTCCCGCATCAGTATTACGTATTTCTTATGGTACAGCCAAGCAAAAAATTACATGAGATAAAATAAAAATCCCAAAGTAATCAACAGATATGCAACGCTAT
This sequence comes from Hypomecis atomaria, assembly GCA_964007245.1. NCBI lineage: Eukaryota > Metazoa > Arthropoda > Insecta > Lepidoptera > Geometridae > Hypomecis > Hypomecis atomaria. Next base: position 2,621,710 of record OZ023295.1, on the reverse strand, counting down.
GAAAAAACTAAACAAGAAAAAACAAACTACCAAAAACTTACTATATTGATATAACAGACATTATGAGCTGAGGGCTTAAGTTAAATTGAATATTGTTTGGTAGTAGGCGGGGCCCATTTGCAAACTATAAATTGTAAGAAAATGAACAGGTGTGGGACCTGTTACTCGTACTATGTTACATTTTCGATATTCATTTTATTCATAAAAAAAATATTACACGTCATTACACAATGAATAGATTCAAAATTGCAGCAAAGTAGGTACATTGATAACAAATAAATATTCACATTAACTGCCTACTACATCATTATGTTTACAACCACATATTATAATTAAAATGTCAAAAAAAAAATTAAAATAAATTACACCAATGAATGTCATTGTAATGAATGAAAACATTAATAAAACATGTCTTAAAAAAATACAAAAATAACAAAAACATTACATCATTGTAAATGAATCAAATTGATAGAAATAATTCTTAACCAATACATGTTTCACTAATTGTAAACATTTAAACATATCGAAATCATGAAATGCTTCCTCGATAAGCCAGCGATTCAGGCGGGCTTTGAAAGAACCTATGCTAGAACCGTTCCGTACTGCAGCACTGACTGCACGGTCGCGAAATAGCAACATCGGACCACTTCCGAGATAATATGGTTATTTTCCCAAATCTCTTGTGATTGTATTAGCTAGGACTAAAGGGTAGTTCTAACATTTAAAGCAAATCACATGTTCGAAGAAAAAAAACATGTATCAACAGCTAAATGAAATCCAAATACTTTTTATATGGTGTGTTAAGTATATGGGACTATAGGTATGCTTTGCATCTTTATTTTTTTATATTAATATAGTATTCAATTTATTAAAAAATATTAACTTGCCAAAAATTCATTACCGCCGTCGTTCATAACCTAAACATATAGATTCGTTTATCTGAGAAACTATGGGTTTTACAAAATGTTTACGTTTACAGTTATTGTCTATACCAATATTATAGGTCAGAGGCCGTGTGTAAGATGTTCTCAAATATTTATTTATTTATTTATTTATAAAGAGGAAAGATTTGATTGTTTGTTTGCATTGAATAGGCTCCGAAATTACTGAACCGATTTGAAAAATTATTTCACTGTTGGGAAGCTACACAATCCTGGGTGCCATAGGCTATATTATATTTTATTTTTATATTAGGGAGGCTGCTAGTAAAAAATAAAATTTTAGATTTTACTAAAACTTTTCACTTAAAATTACCAAAGTTGGAGAAAATAAGTAACTTTTAGTCCTAGTACCAAAAAATAACAGTCCGTCTCTGTCTGGCCGTCTTCCCATCTGTCCGTCCTCAAGTCACAAACCCTTATAACTACCACAAAGAACCGAATTGCATGAAATTTGACATTATAATAGTTTTATTATAGAATCTAAACCATCGAATGAAAACAATGTGCCAAAATTGAATTGATTAAGATAGCATAATCTCGGTGAAGAAAACTCCTATTTTTTCTTCACCTTGTACGCGGAAAGGTTTGACATTTCTCATTTTATAAGCTTGATAACGATCATTAACTACTTTTCTACTTAAATGTACAGATAAAAAAGTGAATCGCGGGGCGAATCAACGAAGTCTCTTTTTGAAGGCCCTCTTTCGCCCCGCATTGTTTGGAGCGGGGCGAAAGAGGGCATTCAAAAAGAGGCTTCGTTGATTCGCCCCGCGGACCGAACAGCTTGTGGGGCGAAACCACGAAAGAGCCATATTAGTAACCGATTGTTTATGTTGAACTCAAACAAAGTCTTCGGACGTTGATAGCTAAGCGCGGACTTATTCTGATAAATAAATTATTATAAAAATGTAACTTTTTAAAAATACAAGCTTTTGAGATCCTGGATATCGTGATAGTTTATAGAACTACGTGCATGCTAAATTTCATGGAGATCAGCTGAGCGGTACTAGAAAACAAGCTAACAGCTCTTGATTTTTTAAAATTCCCGCCTTTTTTCTTGGACAGCTTTCGTTGGAAGAGTGCTAGCCAAGACAAGTAAAACGAACCCAAACACGACAGCTCTATCATGTTTAGTACAGGAGTTCCTAAGGCCACCTTCCGACTCCATCATCAGATCAGCTCCATGGTACCTTATTATTGCATTGTCACGCGATATACATATGCGTGCAAAATGTCAGCTCAATCGGAAACCGGGAAATTGGTCAAATTTAACTTACATACATACATAAATACATCCATTGCAAGTTAAATAAAAGCTTGTAAAAAAAAACAATTTCAAAACACAACCTCAATATTTGAACTCAAGATAATTTTAAAACATAACCTTCACAACTTGTACTCGAATATCGTTACTTAAAGTAACTTCCTCATTACTTAAAAAAAGTATTTAAGTGTAGGCCTCCACCGTTACCAAACGTGGAGTGTCAAGGTGAATACAGTAATTATATAACGATCACCGACCACTAGGTCACTGGTTTTTGAACTTTGACATTTTTTTTTAACTCTCACAGTTTTTAGGGTTCCGTTCCCAAAGGGCACAAAACGCGACCCTATTACTAAGACTCCGCTGTCCGTCTGTCTGTCTTTCTGTCTCCAGGCTGTATCTCATGAACCGTTATAGCTACAAAGTTGAAATTTTCACAGATGATGTATTTCTGTTGCCGCTATAACAACAAATACAAAAAACAGAATAAAAATAACATTAAAGGGGGGCTCCCATACAACAAGCCTGAATTTTTGGCCGTTTTTCGCTCGATATTAATAATAGTAACAGGTAGATGCTTGAAATATTCACGGAATACCTATATAGTTGTAACATTCACTTCAATAATACTCGTAGATAATAAAATTAAAATTACATAAATATTTAAGGGGGGCTCCCATACAGTGCGGAACCCTCCGTGTGCGAGTCCGACTCGTACTTGGCCGATTATTATCTATATTTACAATATATCGGGGTGGTTTAAAGTAACTGGTGGCTTTGAGCGAAAGGCCGCTAGTTGTCGCAGTAGTACTGCGCTGTTTGTATTTTGTATTTAATCGAAGTGAACAATAATGAATGTAATTATTTCTCAAATGCTAAAGCCCACTGCCAGTTGGCAGCGTGCCCAGCATGCTGGCAGCATTGCTACGCTGAGTGGAAATGCTTATACGTTGAGCCAAATAAACACCAGCATTTTGGTCACGGGTCGCTGGCAGTGGGCTTGAGCATTTGGATTATCTTTAAGCCTTCACGGGTCTGTGGATGATCCAATCGCTTGTTATGTAGTACGAGTAGTTTATGTTAGTTTTAGATTATGTATAGATTATTTCTTTATTTATTATGTGATTTGGGTGAAATTCAAATATGTTGGTTCAGCAAACTGGTTTTGCATCATTACAATTACAATACTATTTACACACAATAAACATTGAATGAATTTACAGTAAATTTAGATAAACTCTTACGAAATATAAAACACGTACTCGTAATATAATACAAGACTTCTTGTGCAAAAGGCGTGACGTACAACTTATCGTATGTAATTTCATATTACAGAAAAAAAACTCCGACATTGATGTCAAGGTAACGTGGAACGTAATATTAAGTTTAGTCAGACCTTCCCAGTAAGTGTGAATAACATTTCATTGAAAACTAGTTATTCAACCAAAAAACCTCAGTGCATTTGTATAGAGTTGTGGGTAAAGTTGGCGTCGTCCTAGGAATGTAGGAAAAACTCTAATTTACTTGAAGCTAAAGTTTACTTTTCATGCTTCATGTAATCATATATGTATCATTATACATATAATTTATCTTCACACGTCTTAAATAGGTACTTTTACATTTATTGAAATCATCACTATCACGACATAGTATATAATATACCTAATTTAAAAACCCCCGACACAAAAATATTTGACAACAAACTTTCAATTGACAACCATTTTGGGCACATTTGTAGAATTTTGGTTCTTCCATCCCCACTTTAACCCACCTTAAACGGCTCAATCGATTTTTATAAAACATAGCTAAGAACACTCTCGATTAAGTCTCCTTTCATCCAAAAAAAACTAAATTGAAATCGGTTCAGTGGTTCGGGCGCTATGATGCCACAGACAGACAGACACACAAACAGACACGTCAAACTTATAACACCCCTCTTTTGCGTCGGGGGTTAAAAACAAAGTCGCTTCCGCTGTCCCCATGTATGCTTATATCTTTAAAACTACACAACGGATTTTGATGCGGTTTTTTTAGAGAGTGATTCAAGAGGAAGGTTTATTTGTAAAATAAACCTGTGCGAAGCTGGGGCGGGTCGCTGGTACATTATAACATGTTGAACTGCACGATGACAGAAAAAAATCAAATGGGACCAACTGATCAAGATCTTAGTACGAGTATCTACAAAGCGTTATTTTAATATGAAAATGCCCTAGAAATACAATGACTTTCAAAATTATGAAATTAAAAATTCGATGTAGAGCTCTATCGTGATAACAAAATGGTTGATTTTCACCTTTTTTTGTTGTTTTAAACAATGATACCTAGTGCTTTTTTCACAAATGATCTGACTGACCCCTGCACGATAGTAAATAAATTGAACAATAGATTACTTTTTATTGTCAATCGATTGCATCTTAGACTGAAACATGCAATCGTTCTTATTCTAGAAGGTCAATATCACGACAAAAACCTTAATACAAGAAAATAGCACTATCGAAAAATAATGAATTATTTCTATTGAAAACGACGTCATCGATACTAAAAAATTATCATCAAATATGAATCAATTTTGAAATTTATTGTGTTTTTAATTGGCCTGAAATATCAGTAGAAAAAATATAAAAATACATACAGACAAGCACAATGCATTTTCCTCAAGTGTCATAATATGTCATGGCATAACCTATTAAGTGGATTTTACATGAAAAAACGGGTTGCACTCCGGGAGTGCCGGCAGAAGTGAAAACTTGAACATTACTTCACCGGTCTTACGAATTTTAGATCTGACGCGAGTTTAACATTTTTTACCGATCCCAAAAAGTGTACAACGCTGGTAAAGAAGTTTTCACTTGAATAAAACTAGATTAATAAATAATAAATTCCGGTTATGTGTGATTATGTACTAGTAATAAGACTGGTTAATAAATAAAAAAGTTTAATTAAAATAGATGCAAAAACTATACAAATACAAATCTTTATTCGTGCTAAAATACATAAAACACTCACAAGAGTAATAATTAATTTCAGCACGATATCTATCTTCTATATATATAAAAATGAATTGCTGTTCGTTAGTCTCGCTAAAACTCGAGAACGGCTAATTTTGGTCTTGAAATATCCGTGGAAGCTAAGGGTAGGTTTAAACGGTGAGAAAAATTACTAAAGTGGCGAGAAAAATAATAAAAACATGAATTTAATTTTCCCATACAAAATGTTCCTGCATATAAAAGATATCATTGACAGTTGACAGATTGTGAGATGAAGTTCACGGGGTCAGCTAGTATTTAATATACTTAATTAGGCTAAAGAATAGGCTTTCCCATATTTAGGCACGATTGCGTGGAATTTGCACTAAAAACAGCTCACGTACGAGTAATTAGCAATGACGGATTCAAAAATCTACGAAACTGTGAATCAGAGACCCGCCTACGCGATGACACCTTATCAGGTGACGACAGAGATAACGTACATTAAGTAACAGTATCTTAGCATCATCACTTCATACGTATACTAATATGAGCCATTGTACTCAAAAGTGATGTGAAGAATAAAGTAAACAAAATTTTAATAGAATTTTATTCATCTCACGTGATCGTTTGTTTTATTTCTGACTCAGATTTTTACTAAACATTTCCTTTCTTTTCTTCCTTTCCTTGTGTAAAAACAAAGATAATGGATTTTTATAACATAATGCATTTTTGTGACTGTTTTCTGCTCGAGAACATCGGAAGAAAAAAATTACAAATTCAATATGCAAGTTATAAACTACTCATTTGTATGGCCTAAGCTCTCAACAACTTATTTCAACTTACGTAGTTGTAATAAGTTGTTGAGAGCTTTAAAGCCTTTAAAAAGTTATGCGTTAGTCATCAATAGGTCATACAGTAAAAGAGTCGTAGTTTGTCTCCAAAAACGTTAGACAATATCAAACAAAAAGTTACGGTCATTTCGTTCCCCAATACCACGTAATGATAAACAAATTTTCTTACTACTTTGTTCCTGCCTGTAATGACTGTTAGTTTTTAGTTGATTGTTAATTTATCCCGATGTAGCGTAGTACCAGACATTTCCTGCCGGACGTAGGCCTACTCAAAAGCGCTAATTTAGGCCATATCCACAACGCCGCCCTAGTGCGAATTCGTGGATTCACATACGCCATCCCTTCTACGAGCTTATAAAGATATTTTTCTTTACTGAAAAGCCAGTGGTGTGAAACTTCAGTACGTAATTTGCAAAGAAACTCATTGGTTCATGTATTTAGTAATATGTCAATATTTACCTCACTTTCAAGGATAATTGCATAAATGGAAGTTGTGACGCCATTCCAATCTGTGACGTTTAGGTATTATTGACCATGGGCTTTTTGCAATGAGTCAGTAGTAAACTAAGCCCCTTTCTGATTCAATTATTTATTAACAGACTTGTCGCGACCAGTATTTTCAGCTTTCCATTGTGTCCCTGTACTTAATTTAGTTCAGTTTGGCCTTGTACTGTACAATAAAAACATTTCTTTTGATAAAGGATATAGAATATTTATATCCTTTATCAAAAGAATTGTTTTTATTGTCCAAGGCCAAACTGAACTAAATTAAGTTTTACACTCGTTTCACGACATTTATTCAGAAAGAGCCTATTAGGCTTAAAAATGATGATTCACGGTCATTGTCACCATCACTTCAAGCAGTATAAGATCTACTGCTCTAGAAGAATTGTTATTTACAAAATGATGACTTCTAGTGGTCTCAATGAAATCATTTATCCACCTTGTGGGTGAACGTCTTATGCTAAGCTTGCCGGTACAATATGGTCTTCACTCGAAAATTTTGGACCCACCGGGCATCCGTCCTCCGTGCTATGTGCGTGGCCAACTACCATTTCAACTTTCCAATCGCTGAGATATATCGATAACTTTGGTTTTCTATGGAACTTCTCATTTCTGATTCAAATTCTGATTCTTCTTCCTTGTTTTATAATAACTCCAGTCAGTTCAAGTTCATATTACAAAACCTTTTAATTCTATGTCTCCTACTTTATCCATGTTCTTATCAAGACAATGGGCATTGTTTCATAATGAACGATAGCTATTATCGGTGAGAATAAAAGTATTTAGCAAAATAATCTGCCAAGTACGAGTCGGACCCGCGCACGAAGGGTTCCGTACTGTATGAGAGCCCCCCTTAAGTATTAATTTTAATTTAATTTCTTTTTATTAAAGTAAGCATGCAGCTATATATTCAGTGAATATTTCAGCATCTACCTGTTACCATTATTGATATCGAGCGAAAAACGGCAAAAAATATTCATTTGTTGTATGGGAGCCTTTCTTAAGTATTATTTTTATTCTATTTTTAGTATTCGTTGTTATAGCGGCAGCAGAAATACGTCATCTGTGACAATTTCAGCTTTCTAGCTATAGCGGTTCATGAGATACAGCCTGGAGACAGACAGACAGACGGACAACGGAGTCTAAGTAATAGGGTCCCGTTTTTACCCTCTGGGTACGGAACCCAAAAAAGTAGCATTAAGTAGCATTGGAGATATTAAATCATTATCATCCTGACATGTCATGTATTTTATATGCGACAAGTTGATTGTAATGATATGATATTAAATGATTATTTAATTTGGTAATACAGTTGCTACATTTCTTTAGAACATGTTGCTATACAAAGTGCAGGAAATTTCAGATAAATTAATTATTAAGAGCATAGTTAACTACGGAATCTGTTCGCGCAGAAATTGCAAATATGGAATGAAAATAACGTACAAGTAAGTAGGCCTTAAAACGCAGGAAAGAATTCCAAAATTCCAAATACCAACATGTATCATTATTGTAGTGGTTCCAGAAGTTAAGCGATTAAGGACAAATAAAAGGAGTTAGTCTTTCTCTAATCCAAACTATATGCCTGTGGAAGTTTGTATAGATATTAAGATACAAGAATAGATTGAGTGTTATTATTTATAAAATCTGACTAACGTGAATTCTGAGAAAGACAACGCAATCTTATAAGAAGCTGAATCAATGAGGGTTCCCTGGTAAAAATGAATCATCACAAAGAGTACAATTCAAAACATTGCCCGTCCGCAAAAGTTTTACGCACGCTTTAGACAATGTTTAACAGTACAAATTGCACGGTAAAACAATGTTAAAAAGGTGTTTAAATCTTTCACGGTTAAGCGGTGCGTGTTTGCAAGTAATTTGAACCACCTTTGCAATTTAGAATACAAAAACTATAAAATCGCATGTAGGTATGCGTTATTAGGTCGAAAAGTTCTCGCGTGGAGACCACGTACCGGCAAGCGCAGCGTAGGACATCCACCCACAAGGTGGACGGATGATCTCATTGAGACCGCAGGATCGCGCTGGATGCAAGCCGCTTCCAACCGGTCTCATTGGAGATCCATAGGGGAGGCCTATGTCCAGCAGTGGACTTCTTATGGCTGATGGATGATGCGTTATTAAATAGACGGAAAAATGTATTATCTAAATAAGTACTTTACGTTCAATGAGTGTTATTTTACCACAGTTTTCCTGCTATGTAACTTAATATTTAGTAAAGAGGAAAATAATTCATATAGATAATATACCTATGAAATACATTATAATAAATTGTTATTTTATTAGCCGTAGAACTTCTTTTCTATTTCATATGCTTAATTTACCTATTTTTTAAACAACAAATAGAATCTTAATGAGAAATTAGGTAAAAAGTGGACTTTACCTAATTTCTCATTAAAATTCTATCTATTGTTCGAAAAATAAGTAAAGTAAAAAGTCATTAAAATTCTACCTGATTTTTTATTTTTAAAGTCTTCTTAAACGTTCCGACTTGGCTTGAGCCAACCGTCGAACCGGATTGTATGAAACGTGTTCGGTCCCACATCATTATTTGTTAATGCATACTGGTTCGATGTGGTTGGGTCTATGTAGTCAACTGAACATTGTCGTAACGTCTGTAAAGTTTTTGAAGGCGAGACCCCGATATGGTTAGCTTCAATCGGATCGGAGCGTGTGTGAGGGCGTTTAATCTGTGGTGTGAATATTTTACACTGATTAAATGCTACCGAGACATTATCAGTATCTCAAACATGATGACGATAAAGTTAATGCTATTGATATAGGACTACAAAAACAAACAGCATACAATGCAGTGAACCAGATAAAACTAGAAACGCTTGCTACATTATCATGTTATCGTCATGTGAAAATGTCTGGCTTTTATTTTTAAAAGACAATGAAATGTTGCACGGATTATTTTGGAATACCCATGAATGTAGGTATTACTCGTAAGAAATTCTTGGGAATTCCTAATTATAAGTTACGTCAAACAGTATTATTAAACCTAAGTTGAAAAGAGAAAAATAAAAGTTTATGTGAGCTTTTACAAATACAAGATTTCATTTCTGGTTGAAAAAATCCTCATTTCTATTACTTCCAATAAAATAACGATGTATAGCTATCATTTCTTTTATCTATTTCTGATCGAACTCGATTTTTAGAATTACTTTTTGTCTATTTGGTAGGTCTGTAAATACGTCGTAGAGAATAGGTTTTGGGCAATTTTTAATACCGTTAGGCTTGGGTGATAAGAGAAGCCCTCGTTAAATTTTATCAAATGGCTAATAATATTTGCCGGGACAGCTAGTACATTTTTTTCTACAGTATAGTAGTTAGTAAGACCTTACCTTCAATTTCAACATTGTCTCCACTGGAAGAGTCTGAGGAGTCATCTTCGATCTTCTTCTCTGTGACGATTGTGACGCTGTTCTCGCCGCAGTCATTGTTGTGAGACCGCTTCTCCGTCACCGAGTGAAACTGTGGACAAATAGAACAGAACTATAGAATATGAATAAACTAATAATTAAAAGCAAGAGCGTGGCTCAAGAGACGCGTTTTTAAATTCTGAATGAATTTAACTTAATATAAGTAAAGGCTAGGTTGATAGACGCCAACATGGCATAGCTAACATGGCTAAATGATTAAGTAAGTATACGACCGAGGTAAACCTGCCATTTAGGTAGGTAGAGTTGCCATTGCTAAGGAAATGGCTGTGTTATACGGCGATTGGGGATACTTAGCAAAAAAAAATCCCTTTCTCACGGTATACGAAATTGCCTTATCATAAATACGGCAAACAGAGGAATTTATAGAAGCATGAAATACGGTAACTGGTGTAGTAGAGTACTAAAGCCAGAACCTGTGTCCTACTCAATATCTCACTAATATTATAATCGCGAAAGTTTGTTATTATGTATGGATATTTTCTACTCTTTCACGAACAAACGGCTTAACCGATTTAGATGTAATGTGGAATGGAGGTAGCTTAGACTTTGTATTAACACATAGGCAACATCTTATCTCGGGCTAACGCGGGTAACGCCGCGAGGCGCAGCTAGTATTATTTAAATACATATTCTAGAGCGGGAATTAAAAATTAAACAGCTTCTAAATTCTACTTTTGTCCATTTATAATTTGGTTAATTTGTCCTAAAACTACACGCGCTTTTAAATTAACACTATTTGCTATTTATTTTAGTCTGAATTAGTAGAAACTGTGCTGGCTAACGAAGATACATGGTAGAGCCGATAATGAAATTAAAGTAAGGTAAACTTTCCACTGAAACTAAAACTTGGGATATTATAATAGACTAACTTTTACTCACGGGTTTTCTCGCGGTAATAAATAATAACACTGTTCCCCATAAATAACACTGTTTGATCTTTAAACTATATCGATGTAAAGGTTAAGTGAATCCGTCGCTTTGTTGCTACGTCAAAAAACAACAAATAAAATAACAAAAATTCGTTCAGAAAATTTTAATATATAAATTATTAGGTATTAAAGATTTGTAATTTATTAATCAATTAATTCATAGCATTTTGTTTCAAGTCCAAATACATGATTAAAATATGAATTTGATGCTAATTTAGAAGCTTAGCATCTTACGAGTATAACATTTTACTGATCGGTTCAAGTTTTAAAACATGCACCTCTATAAAAACTGATTTATCGATCTTTTAACTAAAAATATCTTTTAAATCATCATTTGACGTAAAACTAACTTCTCTATAATGTGTTTGTACAGTGAGTTTTGGATGTTATAATAAATAAATTACATAATTTTTAGATGAACTCAAACTCGCATAAATATGAATAAGGCAGCTGCGACCAGTTGAAAAGCCGTCAAAGTTTTAATAAGTGCAAAAATTACGCCAAACCCTTTCACACTCCTTGCACTCTATTATTTTATATTTCTTATATTAAGATTCGTCAGCTAGTCAATTGTGTCCGTCAAAATAATGTTAACAAGAATAATCACCAAACTAGTTTGTTGTTTGTGCATTGAGACAGTTTGCAACCAGTTAATAAAGTTTCGTAACCTGATGCAAGTATTTTTAAGTACATTTTTAATTTGACCTTTACGACTGACTTTTTGTACCTATTTTTTTTATGACGTCAATCGAACACGGTGAGCGTGGGTCATTTCCCTTTATATAAATTTAAAACACCTATAGGACACAGCATATCCGCTAAGATATCTTTATCTCATTTTATCTCGATCTTGAATCATTTTACTGACGCAGTTAACGAAAAAATTTCAGAACTTTATTTACAATTGTTACGTCGCATTTTGGATCTTTTCGACAAATTATTCAGCTTATAAATGAGCAGTAATTTATGAAGAAGGAAATTAGTACTTAGTAATTACCAATTCCTTTTATAGTAATAAACGTAAACGTTAATTGCGATTTAGCAAAAAGGTACGTTTAGCAATATTTGTGCTAATTTTAGATATTATGACAATTTGAATCTTCAAATGAAACTGTGATTTTATTTGGTTGAAAGCCAATCTTATAACAGAGTCTATACCCAAGAAAGGTCTAAAAAGGATATTTAAAAAGTAAATTTAACTAGGTTAGTTAATAAAATCATTGGTACTGCCACATGCCCAGGTGAACAACGAACATCCAGACGATAGATGGGGGACAGATGTACCTACTCGAATGTACTCGTAGTACGCATAAACGAAATTACTAATTAATGTACATATACACTATTACTAATATTATAAATATGAAAGTATATTTATTGGTTTACTCTTCATTCACGCAGCAATGGAGTAACGGATTGAATTCAATTTTAGGGTCCGTTCCCTTCAATAAAAAAATTAAAATTACAACATTTAAGGGGGCTCCCATACAGTACGGAACCCTCCGTGCGCGAGTCCGACTCGTACTTTGCCGATTATTGGCATAGGCATAGTTTAAAACACGGAAAGTGACAGGCTACTTTCTATCCCTAATAAATATAAGATTCCTATGGAATAGCACAAAAATTAAAATATCACGCGGTCGAAGCCGCGGAAAAAAGCTTTTTATTTAAAAGCAATATTAAAATTATAAAAACATTTTACCTTCTATTAACTAGGAATCGGTTATCCCAGTTAAAACAAGATACCGTGTGAACAAAATCTCAGGAAACCATTGTCACCCTTCGCTCCGGATACACTCGGTTTCTGTACCGGTTTGATACCGCTTTTTACCGGTTTATGTTACATGCCTCTACCGCTTCTGCTAGTTTTATTACCGGCCAATAATAATATAACAAACTAGCTTTTGCCCGCGGCTTCGCCTGCGTGGTATTATAATTCTCTTGCTATTCCGGACTTTTTACTTTTTCGGGATAAAAAGTAGCCTTATGTCACTTTTCGTCTTTCGAACTATCTACATCCCAAAAATAATGTCAATTCATTGCTCTATTGCCGCACGAAAGAAGAACAAACCAACAAATACACTTTCGGATTTATAATATTATTAAGTAAGGATGAACTTTATTTTAAATAAAAAACTTTAAAAAATGTTAATTTTGTACCTATATCTATGTAAAATATGTAATTGGGCGTTCATGCATCATTAGATAATGTAGCATTGTTCTTTAAAAAGAAACAAAACTGACTGAAATATTTTGTATTTATAACATTGGGAATTCTGAATTATGAAATTTTCTTCTAGACATTCTCTACTACTGTTTCAAAGATAGCTAGCGGCAATTAATAAAATGTAAGTCGCTTCTCGGTCTTATTGGAAATCTATAGAGGGAGGCCTATGTTCAGCAATGGACGACATACTCGTATGGCTGAAACGACGACGATGTATATTGTCTTATGTATAAACTTTTCATAAAATAACAATCAAACAATGTATGTGCTCAAGTGTTATTTTTATACGATACTAGCGCCCCGCCCCTGCTTCGCACAGGTTTATTATACACATAAACCTTCCTCTTGAATCACCTATATCTATTAAAAAAAACGCATCAAAATCCGTTGTGTAGTTTTAAAGATATACACGACATACATGGGGACATGGTGACAGCGGAAGCAACTTTGTTTTATACTATGTAGTGATGATAATTAATACTTGATTTCATAGTAGAATATTGTCGTAAACCCTTTTTTGTAAAAGACCATTAACAAGTTTGTTTTGCATGTAATGTGGAGATAAAACTAGCATTATGGTACGCATAAAATAAGACGCCACTAGTAATAAAATTTATGTGTACTTATACTACATCGAGAGGTGCAAAACTGTTACTGTATAGTTGCAACAGGTCATTGCTCCAAGACAAGTTGTTGCAATGTAGGGATATGCAACATCTGTTCATGGCAAAGCTATTTTAAAAATAGATTGTCGGTACAAAATTGTGATGTTTTCTTAGAGTTTTTAAGAAAATACTGCGTGTAGTATTTTTCTTCGTACAGGAACGAAGATAGGTAGTAACGAAGACGCTACGTATATTATTACACATATACGTAGATATTGTAAGATGCAACTGAATATAAGTAAACTCGTAACAATAATATGCGAACATTTTGTTCAATTGTTATGATTTTGGCTGAAACATACTAGTTTTGTGGTTGTCACCGCAAATTGATTTTGACCAGCATTTAATTGAGCGATAAAACGAAATAACCTTGAATTTGCAAGCAATATAAGTAATAACTTGATAGAAACAGGTTATTATAATTCAAAGAGCGTTATTAAAACTGCAAGGCATATGCCTGTCCTGAAGATTTTCAGCAGGACTGCTTGAATTAAGCGATTTACTCGTACGTAGCCGGTTTGTGAGTGAATTTCTTGCGATTCGTGATCTCCATTAAATAATTTTACGGCTTAGATTAATTATTTATTTTTAACCAATTATTAATCTAAGTTTTACGGTCTCTATATCTATTTTGAATTCATTTGTTTACATTTGTTGTTTACATTTTTTTTTTCGTCGGGCAAAAGTGCCTTTATTAACTACAACAAAACTACACTACTATTACACAAAAAGCATTGGATCATCCTCAGACCTTTGAAGGTCTAAAGATAATCCAAATGCTCAAGCCCACTGCCAGTTGGCAGCGTGCCCAGCATGCTGGCTGCATTGCCACGCTGAATGGCAATGCTTATGCGTTGAGCCAAATAAACACCAGCATTTTGGTCACGCGTCGCGTCCACCAGACGCTTTGGTTGTCACCGCTTGTTGTTTACATTCATACTACTAATATTATAAATCCGAAAAGTTTGTTGGTCTGTTCCTCTTTCACGCAGCAACGGAGCAACGAATTGACTTGATTTTTGGCATGGATATATTATTATAGTTCAAGGGCCGGAAAGTGACATCGATTACTTTTTATCCCGAATAATAAAAGGTTCCTGTGGGATACCACAAAAGTCAAAATACCACGCGGGCGGAGCCGCGGGCAAAAGCAATTCAACCATATACAGGGTCATTTCTATTCAATTAGCATCCTTTTGGGGCTATTCTGTACATCGAAACCAACAACTTATGTTCTGCCTCTTTTGTCAGAACTAAAAAAAATGGCTCTTTCGTGGTTTCGGCCCACAAGCTATTCGGCCCGCGGGGCGAATCAACGAAGCCTCTTTTTGAATGCCCTCTTTCGCCCCGTGGGGCGAAACGCCGAGAACGATAAAAGAAGAGGCCGTTTCGGTCCACGTTGATAAAGATCAATGTCCCGCATCAGTATTACGTATTTCTTATGGTACAGCCACGCATAAAATTACATGAGATAAAATAAAAATCCCACTACAAGTAATCAACAGATATGCAACGCTATAAAAAAACTAAACAAGAAAAAACAAACTACCAAAAACTTACTATATTGATATAACAGACATTATGAGCTGAGGGCTTAAGTTAAATTGAATATTGTTTGGTAGTAGGCGGGGCCCATTTGCAAACTATAAATTGTAAGAAAATTAACAGGTGTGGGACCTGTTACTCGTACTATGTAACATTTTCGATACCTATTCATTTAATTCATAAAATAAATATTACACGTCATTACACAATTAATAGATTCAAAATTGCAGCAAAGTAGGTACATTGATAACAAATAAATATTCGAATTAACTACCTACTACATCATTATGTTAACAACCACATATTATAATTAAAATGTCAAAAAAAATAAAATTAAAAAATAAATTACACCAATGAAGTATGTCATTGTAATGAATGAAAACATTAATAAAATATGTCTTAGAAAAATACAAAAAAACAAAAACATTACATCATTGTAAATTAATCAAATTGATAGAAATAATTCTTTACCAATACATGTTTCACTAATTGTAAACATTTAAACATATCGAAATCATGAAATGCTTCCTCGATAAGCCAGCGTTTCAGGCGGGCTTTGAAAGAGCCTATGGTAGAACCGTTCCGTACTGCAGCACTGACTGCACGGTCGCGAAATAGCAACATCGGACCACTTCCGAGATAATGTGGTTATTTCCCCAAATCTCTTGTGATTGTATTAGATAGGACTAAAGGATAGTTCTAACATTTCGAGCAAATCACATGTTCGAAGAAAAAAAAAACATGTATCAACAGCTAAATGAAATCCAAAAATTTGTTATATGGTGTGTTAAGTATATGGGACTATAGGTATACTTTGCATCTTTATTTAAAACATAAAACCACAAAGAACCGAATTGCATAAATTTGACATTATAATAGTTTTATTATAGAATCTAAACTTCCATCGAATAAAAACAATGTGCCAAAATTGTATTGATTTAGACAGCATATTCAAGGTGAAGAAAACTCCTTTTTTTTCTTCACCTTGTACGCGGAAAGGTTTGACATTTCTCATTTTTTAAGCTTGATAACGATCATCAATCAATCATCAATAAACAATTGCATTTTTGTTCATACACCCCCATAGGACTCATAGAATGATGCTCTTGATATAATGCAATTGTTTTTTTTCCATTAACTACTTTTCTACTTAAATGTACGGATAAAAAAGTGAATCGCGGGGCGAATCAACGAAGCCTGTTTTTGAAGGCCCTCTTTCGCCCCGCATTGTTTGGAGCGGGGCGAAAGAGGGCATTCAAAAAGAGGCTTCGTTGATTCGCCCCGCGGACCGAACAGCTTGTGGGGCGAACCCACGAAAGAGCCAAAAAAATCAGCTGTTCCATACATTTTGGCGCGGGTGAACGATATTTTTCTATGGAACAACAATTTTTTTTTTTAATTTTCACAAAAGTCGCAGAACAAAAGTTTTTAGTTATGATGTACAGAATAAACCCCTAAAAGGATGCTAATTGATTAGGAATAGCCCTGTATATTCTCGGATCATAGTATAAGCATCGATTGCATTCCAGTGGACTCCCTACGGCTGATACGATGGTAAAAATTGCTAACTGCATTTTGTTTAGCAAAAATTGAATACGTTTAGTAATGCAATTTGATATTTAATATTCGGTTCAGTGGGCTAAGTTACCCAACTTATCCGACTGCTTCTCTATCGAGAGTGGTCGACCGTGACTTACTTCCACTTCGGTGTTAAGTTTAAGTTATTGTTGCTTGTGCTTATGTTAAACTTTGATATTTTGAGACTCATTTCGACATTTATCATCTTAAATTATTTTATTATTTTTAGATTCCGCTCTACAATTTGCTATAGGTAGTTAGATTATATTGAAATTATAATTCATTTTACACATCTTCTCATTTTTTCGTGTCGAATAATACAAGTGAGTTATTTATGTACATATTTAAATAAGTTTACAAGGCTTTTTACTGCGTAAGTGCTACATATTCTGTACGCGGACTCCATACTGGTACGTGCTGTTGCACCTCTATGAAAATAAGATATAAGTTCATTATCTTTTAATAACTAGGAGCTCATTATAAACTACAAATAAATTGAATTTATTAAGTAATTTTCTAGCTTTTTCCTTAAACTTCAGCTCAACAGTCTTTATGTCTAAAGCTAACAAAATTACTTCGCCATCGATGATAATTAAAAATACTCATATGTCAAGGATTTAGCGTACAAGTGTTAACTCATATTTCATCCCTATGTTAACGACATCTTATTTAAATGTCTAAATATCCTAATTTGATCCTATATTGTATAGCACGGTAGTTTTACAAAATTTTACTGGATTTTTCCACCTTAGCATGCAGGTAGCACGCTTTTTCTGCGTGATCTGATCTCTCAACTGTTAGCATTTCTATATAACAGAATCGACACGACATTTTATACTGGAAACACGTTCGAGATGCGTGTTTAAATACAGTAATACAATAACTACACAAATGTATGGAAATTAGATGTGTATATAGGTATATCCATAGCTTAAAACTGTAAAAACTGACGAGACGTACGTAATGTACTCTACGTGATTGATATCAAAATCATCAGTGATGGTGTTCTTTTATCTACAACTTTTGAAATATTTTTTGTATTAATTTTATTCTAACCGTAGATCAGTTTTTTATTTGTACTTTTATATTTTTATTTGTTGACGATGTAGTGTCTTGTTTACATGTAAATCCTTAGAATGGAAATAAAACATAATCCAGTGGTTTTGTAACATTAGAAAATAAATGCATAATTAACGAGGATCCATTGACTTAAGACTCATCTATGATATTGTTCATAAAATCAGGTCAGGTGATATCATATAAATTGTTTTATCTAACAAAAAAAACACAACCATATAGCTTATTAGTATGCTAATAAAAACGCTGACGTAACGTCAGTGTATTTTTAATAATATAATCATTGGTAATGTTATGATTATCGATGCATATAATATGCATATAAGTATCCTATTGCTGCGGCTACGCGTAATTAATAAAACTGAAACAACATTGTTAGCTTGCAACTCAACACAAATACACAACAATTTGAATACCTAATGCACGGAGTTGTATAAAAGAACAAGGTATTGTTGAATTTGCGTCACAAGTAATACTGTAGTTAAGTCAACGACAAAGCAAGGTCGTACTAGGATAGACTTGATACTACGTTCACATTTCGATTCGAATGACCCTGAAGGAATGGAATTAAGGTAAATTAACCTTAGGTCAAAATTAGCATTAACATTATCTCCATGCATCAGCTATAGGACGTCCATTGCTCAACATAGACCTCCCCTATTGTTGATAATGTTGTTTATTGTTGATTGATTTACCAACCGGTGTTACCGGTGAAACCGGTTGGCAGCAGCTTACATCCAGCGCGATCCTGCTTCTTCGTCTTGATGAGGTCATCGGTCCACCTTGTGGGAGGATGTTCTACGCTGCGCTTGCCGGTACGTGGTCAACATTATCAAACGCACTCAAATATATTACGAGGAATATCGTAATATGCGTTTCTTTTCATTAAAAAATTGTCGGGAAGAGAATAGATCATTTTATCATTTACTAGCGACCCGCCCCGGCTTCGCAGAGGTGTATTAATACATCACTCTATCTATTAAATAAACCGCATCAAAATCCGTTGCGTAGTTTTAAAGATATGAGCATACATAGGGACAGACAGACGGCGGGAAGCGACTTTGTTTTATACTATGTAGTGATAGTGAAGCCGCCTTTTGTATATTATTTTTATTTATGTCATTGTTTCTTCTCTTAGTTTTGCCCTTTTAGTGGTATAACAATAAAATATTGTTATATTGTAAAGTGATATAAATATCAATTCATGTACAATAAAATTTATTCTTTATAAAAATAAATTAAATGGATCCACAAAAGTCGTGTTTTTTGTCAGTTGATATAATTACTCGTAGAAATAAATATTGCATGATATGCTAATACGAGGTGGATTAGCATATTATGCAATATGTATAAACAAAACACTCATGAAGCGTATTAATTAAATTGCATATAATGTAATGCATTTAGATAATTTCTTATCTCATTTTATCTAATAATTAAAAATAATTACATACATAGTACCGCCAACAAGTGGTCTCGTCATTCAACTAAGAAAATACATAGGTAATTAATGTGTTCAAAATAGAAACGAGTATAAAACATTTAAAACGATTAAAAAGAATACAAAGTTTTGAGAGTTCGTTGACTTTAAAATATCGATCTTGAAATAAAAACGTGTACGAAATCCAAGTAATGTCTGAAAAACGAGAATAAACCAAGCTTTCGACACGTTTTTAATATCATGACAAAATATCTTTCAACATAAACGCAAATAATGTAAAGCAGTTTTCATAAAGGCAAGAGTATTCTCTAAAATATGTGCACAATGCTCATCCTAATGTTGGCATGTACAATACGTGTAAAGGAAAACATTGTGAGCAAACATATTCATAAAATATTATGATTGTCTTCAGAATATTGTTATTATTTGTCTAAAAACAGATTACACACAGAGTGTGAAAATAAAAACTTGATTACATGTCTAAATGCGATATAATTTTAATAATCCTGATATGGGCTCCAGAAATTTACTTACTGAACGTCTTAACACCGCCATTTTTGATTCGCGCCTCACAGTTCTATAATCCCTATAAGTGTGACTATTATCATTATCATCATCATCTTCATCTGAGCACGAGAAATATGCATTATACTTCCACATAATTTAAAAAAAAAACACTTCACTTTTCAAACTCTACTAAGTATTTACTTTTATAGCTCTTCTAATCTCTCTTCACTACAGGTGGGCATTCCGCCATGTTATTGAAATTGAGTTATGATAATCTAATAAAGTATTGTACGAATTTAAATTTACTAAAACTTTATTTGGAACGTTCCTTGCAACACAACTGATTACTAAAACCTTTCTGCTTCAATTAAAGTCCTATTTTAGGAATATCGTTGTCAACGACCGATCAAAGACCTTGGCAAATCACTACTGCCTATCTAATGGCTAAAAAATTTCGTTTCTCAACTTTAGAAGTGGGAAAGTCATTGTGATAGACACAATGGTAGTTTTTTGTCGTTAAATTGTTTATTTTGTCACCGGCGCGCTGTTACTATCGGATGTGTAGGGATAAGCAGTGTGTAGTTTAATTTTAATTTCCGTTTATGGTGGGTAATTTTTAAAGTTTTCAGCTTATTAATCATGCGGAAGATGTTGTCCGGGCCACGGACAACATTTATGTACGGAATTCCACATCACTGGCTTTTCGGTGAAGAAAAACATCGTGAGGCAACCTGCATACGTCCGTAGAAGAAATTCGATGGCGTGTGTGAGTCCACCAACCCGCACTGGGCCAGCGTGGTGGATATGGTCCAATCACCCTTCCTGGGTAGGCCTACGTCCTGCAGTGGACTATTTAAAAAAATACTGGTACAGTACAGTATAGTCTCATCCTCATCAGTTATAGGTATTTGGACGTCTTCCATTGGACATAAACCTCGTTAATACCTCTAGTTTTCCCATATCGTTTTCATTGCTCGATTTTCGTTCGATACGAAGTTGTTTTTAAGTTAAGACTTATATAATTCAATTTGCGCACTTTTGGTCAAAGTTATTCATGTTTCTCATATTTTTCCAGTTTAACAGCTTTGACAAACTAGTTATAAATGTTGATTGTTATTATAATTTGTCTTACTTACCTACTGGATTCGCAAGAAGATATGATTTATGTGAAGGACACCTTGTTCAAGATTTATTTTTGCTATCGGTTATATTTTTACAAAGAATAACCTTAATACATGAATAATAATTACGACATTGGCTACAAAGTAGGAAACGCTTCCGTTCTTACAATTAAAATAATGACACGAAATAGGTAAATGTATTATCTCAATTCATTTAATTATCTCAATTTCAATCTAGTGAGCGCAGGGATTAATTTATTTATAATTCTGCGTCAATGGACAAGATATTTTTTATGCAAATAAATGCCTACTGTCAATAAAAAAATATTATACGCATTTGATAAACGGGATTGTATTAGAAAAAAATCAAAAAAACAATCTATGTTTAGTGATCGTGTAGGCCGAATTATAGTATGCGTAACTATAAAAAACCCATAACCATAACATCAATAACAATTAATATACATAACTGGTTTACAATCGTAACAACGTTACGTAATATACATGATAATAAATGATATACATATTTACAAACAGTAATTGCTATATTTTACTAGCTGTGTCTTGCAGTTTCATCTAAAATGTCAGTACTTTGAAAAATGCTCTAGTTTAAAAAAATGTTTAAGTTTATTGACAGCGAATTGAAAGCAAAACAGGAAATAAAGCGTGAGTCAAACAAAAGACAGACATATGGACAACCGAGTAATACTACAAATAAGCCTATAAGGGTTTCTAAATATAATATTTCATATAATGAGATAAGGGTTTCCTTTTTACATTTTGGGGTACGGTACTCTACTAACTGACGTAGTTGGCAGTACTACATATTATATTAAACATTTAAATGACATGTTAAACGAATCAGGGTTGTAATAAAGTTCAATGACTGTGTTCAATACTGCAATATGTATAATTGGATAAAAGTTGAAGGTAGATACATTAAAAAATGCATTTATTAAAACTTAAGTCACGTTATAGGTACTTACCTTAATTCAATGCTGAATTATATGTATATTTTATACTCGAAAAATGAAAACAATCGGCCAAGTGCGAGTCGGACTCGCGCACGAAGGGTTCCGTACCGTATGGGAGCCCCATACCTATTGCCGTTATTAATAGCGAGCAGAAAAACTCCTAAAACTGACGTTTGTTGTATGGGAGCCACCCTTAAATATTTATTTATTCTATTTTTAGAATTTTTTATAGCGGCAACAGAATACATCATCTGTGAAAATTTCAGCAGCCTAGCTATCACGGTTCATGATATACAGCCCGGTGACAGACATACAGACGAAAATAAGGACATCGAAGTTTTAGTAATGGGTCCCGTTTTTATCCTTTGGGTACGGAACCCTAAAAACGGTTAAGCACTTGACGTACTAAAATTATGTAATCCTTTAGAACATTGTGGAAAAAATGCAGACCCACTGACATCCGCCTAAATTATTGATAAAACAGTTTGTTGTTATATTGATAAAATTCTGGATAATTCTAGAAGTTTGTTAAAGAAAACATAAAATATATACATAAAAGATTATTAAAAATGACTTGCCTGTACAAAGTAGGCATAAATTTAATATTTTTTTAGTTATTGAATGGTGAGTTCTAACTACGATTCAAACTGACGTTACAATAGTTCACAACAGACATATACGAGTACATTGACAAAACAGCACAAACATACCTCATAGACGTCACGGTACCATCAGACTACAACATAGGAGCAAAAGAAACAGAAAAACTCAGCAAATACCACCCACTCAGACAAGAAATAGCCAGGTTATGGAAAACACCCACAGAAGTCATACCCATAGTAATAGGAGCCACCGGAGTAATAGCCAAGTCACTACACAGATATTGCGGAAAACTAGACGCCAATATTAACACAAACATAATTCAAAAACAGGCAGCCATCCACACATCCACAATACTCAGCAAAACACTAGGAGACACAGTTTTTGTACAGAGGGGAACTGAGCCACCCTTTCCCTGAGGGTCTCAGGGCGGGAGCTCAGTAGACCGAGCCAAAAGCTCGAGCAGAGGAAAACATCATTAACGAATTATATAAAATAATAATGTATCGAATTAAACCTTTGAAATCTAAAAGCAGGACAGCTTTTGTGTACTCTAGTTGAAGTATGTACTCTAAATTCTGTAATACGTAGGTAATATACGAGAAAACTAGGTAACAGCATTATTATCTTTTTCATCAGAAAATCTTATCAATAATGTCAACAGCCCGATAAAATCTTTAATTTTGTTTATTTATTGGACTTATCCATGTCAACGATGTATGTATAGTATATAACATGCATGATAACATTTTCTAGGTTATCAAAGTATATGAAGTTATTGATAATGTTAGATTTAACACAAATGATAATATAGATGCACTCAATACACACGTGAATATCAAAATAAATACCTAAACACGTGAGACTTGTTACGGTATCAAAACATAAAAAACAAGCTAACCTATGTTATAACTAACATATTTGTAAGCTAGACTAATAAAAAACACTAATGTTTAGAGGTTGGTTGGTTGTCAAACAAGTCTGTATTTGAGATAAATAAGAAACTGTGTGTAAAAAATATATTTTACTAAGAAAAAATATTTCAAACATATCGCTAAAAAATTGCACAATATTTTGTATTTAGGACGAGCTGCTTCAGAAATATTTGAAGTTTTCGCTCTTTCTCTCCTGTTATACTCGTAACACATATAGGTGTTCTTGAAATATTCTATTAATGAAAATCGCATTTTAATATTGCGTGCGTGCATACGTACTGACGCAACTTTGTTTTATTCAATGTAGAAAAAACATTCTAAATGTTTCAATATCTTCTTTGACGCGTCAATAACAAACCTACTGGGTTATATATTAAGATCAAGTTTAACTATTTCTATAACCTCTGTGAACTCTATTGCCCTTATTAATAAACATTTTGTAAGCCCGTACTGTCGGAATTTGCTGTTCTACAATTTTAAAGGTTTTAGGATATATAATGACTACTTAAAATTTACTTATGTAAGTTAATTCACGTCATAAAGTATTATTTTTTTGGAGAATGTGTTTTATGTCTCAGAAAGCATTGCTTGCGGTATACTTCATGGGTAGACCGTAAGTTTTTTGGCTGAAACTTCGTCGATATCTTTTACGAATGCGAAATTTGATTACCACGCTTGCATCGTGCTTTAATGATTAAACTTTACGTATCTTTCAAATCAAATTTTACGTCCATATTATCAACCTGACACGCTAATTTCCCAAATGTTGGGTTTTGGGCAAAAATTGCATATTTTAAATAATGTGCGGTTTTTGAACGGACACGATAGTTCGAGGGTAGTAGTCAACCACAGACTTTTAAAAAGTAAATGCAACAGGAAACGAGCTGTGGTTGGCTATTACTGAGGAAGTCGTAAGAAATAATTAATAAATTTAAAAAGAATTCATGGTCAGGGACTGGCAGGGGTTTTGAAGACCATTCTGGTCGAGCCGTCGGAGCGAAGAACAAGTCTAGATTAATTATTTGTAAAGCTTAAGGAAGACTGTGATGGAAGAAATAAATCTACAAAGTATTATTGTAATAATGGTGTTTCTACTGCATCGAATCCTCGGTTCTCTTAACAAGTCAGCAGTGGAACGGAACCAACTTCAAAATGCAAGTATACGCCCAATATTAGAGTTGTTAGCATTTGATGTGATTACTTTTATTGAGCATAGCTCGAATTAAGAATTTCGCAAAACAAAAGTAATTCGCGATAGAAAATAACATAATTATCATCTAATAGTGTAAAATCGAAAGTATCGGAACAGATTTGTTTGATAATACAGTCGATTACCGAATTAATTTACCGATTTAAATCATGTGGCTTACCCCGATATTATTCAATTGTGCAAAGCCACATCATAACTTCGATTGATATCAATAGCAGATATATGATGCAGTTTTTTTGTTGACATGTCATGAACAATGAGCACGTGTTCAACGGGGCGCAGAGCAGCAGCCCGACCAGCCCCGAGATCAGAGAGCAGAGCTGCCAGAAGCTACATCGAGCCACGTGACGGCAACCAGAATCTAAAACCCCGAGCTGTCTAACCAGCCCACCGAGATCCGAGAGCTGAGCTGCCAGAAGCTACATCGAGCCACGTGACTGCAACCACAGTCTGAAAGGTCATGTACTTCTTCCATTTTGTTGGTTTAGTACTTATTTTTCGAGTCGACGAGTTACAAATCACGCAACTTCTAGTCCTAGCTTGTGTAGAACAAAGATTTTTACAGTCCAAATTCGGTCGGTACAAGAAGACAAAAAAAATGCATAGTAAAAAACATTACAATTTGATCATAACACGTGTAGCAGATTTTTTGTGAAGGTTAACCTGAAAGTTGATGTAAAATTAGCGCTATGAGTCACAGATTAGACAATAGTTACTGGCGCAGTTGATTTGCAGCGCAACGTACAGAGATACCAGAGGGATAATGTGGTCGATCGAGAATTATTGCTACATTTCGTTATTTGTGCCGGACTAGTGTTAGTGCAGCTCAAACTACCCTCGCCTCGTTTCGAATCAAAAATATATTGAGCATGAGTACCTATAATTTCGTTGCCATACATTACGTGAACTGAGCTGAATGTGAATCAGCTTCGTGTTGGTTTAGTCAAACTAACCCTGGAATCATAAATATATCTAGGTTCGAACCGTAAGCTGATTATATACCTACTTACGTAGTTAAAGCTGGGCATCACGAGTATTTAATATGGCTCATCTTCGGACTTGATGCGGAATATTCACGGGAACTGTAATATCACTTTTGATCAGGTCATGGATTTCGATTTGACTCGATGATATAACGCATTAAGCAAACTTGTGGTTCAATGGACCACATACGCCGCAAAACCCTATTTATGCGAAAGGCGGGTTTCCTTTGTTTTTCTTTCTCGAAGTAAATCTATTGAAATTATAGTAGTTGATCATTCTTAAGATAGCTTATTTCGAACCAGGTACCTAATTGTGGATAGCCGAACTCAATTGAATCTTGAAGTTCTCACGTCGATTTAATGTTTGGTGAGCTACCCACCTGTGCTGATTTATTATGAATCTAGTTGAGTAACCTTACTTGTGCGATTTTTCAAACATAAACTGATGAAGTAAGTTCGCATGATTACAGCAAATTAAACATCTGGTCAAATCGATTCAATTTTCGTGTTCGGATTGTAGATAGTTAATAGTACGATTCGAACAAGCTACCCACATAAGAATCGTATGTAAATATTCTACACCTAATAATTATGCTGCTAGAAATAATAAGTTTTGAATTAATTCGTTGCTTCGAAGCACGACTAGTGATGTTACACGAAGGTTTTGATGATTGTTAATGCGACAGTAGACATTGGATTATTTTAAAAAAAAAAACTTTGAAACTTCATAATTCGTTATTTTGAAAGCCATATTGTTATGAATAATCAAAGTAAGATAAAGGCACAGCAATAAGAATTACGCAGTTTTTGATATTCTAACTTTTAAATAATTTGAATTTTGATTGAACTGAATAAAGGTGGAATTAAACTGGTGCTTTGACAAATAATTGTAAGGTTTAAAGCTAGACATATTTAATTCGATTTTTGACTGTATGGATACTTTCAATTGGCGATAATCAATTCGATTGATCAATAAAACGGTGCGATTTTCAATCGATCGGATGAGTTTTGATTTTCTGCAACTCTAAAAGAGTAACAGTACCATTTTCAATGGTTACAATAAATATAGGCTAACTTAAATGAGATGTCCAAAATTTCGAATTAAAGTTTGTTCGAGTAGTTCATTAGATCCCAAGTCATCGTCGCAAAGATTTTCTTATATTACACCTACTTGTGTTACAATCGAGTGACATTTGAAATTGCTGACTCAGCTGTTCGATTCGATTCGATGTTGACAAATAGGTATGTTTTGCCTACCTACTTTGAACTCGTTTTACAGTCGAGTACAAACGTACTTCGTTCTAGCAGTAAGTATTCGTGCTGAGAAGTATGTTTAGTATTATTTCGTCGAAAGTACCCTTTACTTTTGTTAAGATTTGACAGCCAGTGCCTTGAAAGAATACCGTTTTGATGTCTCGATTTTGATATTTCGATAACAAGAAAAAGAGAAACAGTTTAATTAATTCTAAAGATTCCATTCAATATTTGTCGATAAGATTGGATCATTTTATCCGAGATAAATATATTTGAATTTACACAAGAAGAATGGTTAGCTATTTCGATAGTAAGCAGCTGGACGGAAATAAAGATCCATCTCCAAATTACGTAAATCGAAACTATTGCGTTTAATTTTATTTGGTAAAAAAAAAAAAATTAGTCGGAACTAAATAAAGTATTCGAACCATTGATATGATTTACTAGTCTAGTCGAGTTTTTATCAATAGCGCTTAAGAATTACTTTCTGATATCGCATAGCACCTACCTAGCTATGTCACGTCTCGATACTGCCTGCAGCCTACGAGCTAATACCATACAACAAGATTCCACGGAGCCGCTGCTACATGCATTTAACGTTGTCGCTGTTAAATAGCCACCGCTTGAAGAAGCTCAGCAAATATTTCGCTACAATGAGGTCAAACAATCCTTGATGCATGCACAAATTCTCCCAAGGTTGACGTCACCTGCAGCGTCTCGTGGTTCCTGAAACAACTGTAGACCGGAAGACTTCGATCGCCTAATTACTACAACTCCGCTGGATTACACTACGCAGACATTGTGATACACACTCCGAGTTCGTCGTTCTTGTCCACGATCTAACAATGCGCATAGCCACAACATTGAATTTTATCGAATCAACACCTGCTCACTTTCAAAAAGCAAGTTAGTGAGCTTCGGAAACTCTCCTTGCCTCTTTAGTCTTAGTTTGATTAAGATTACTCGCAATTACCTAATTAACGCACTTTATTAATAGTGATACGACGTACCCAACTTACAACATACTTACTTGAGTTAGCCCCATACACAGCGCAAGATTACTAAACATATGAGAAGCTACCCGCTAGAATGTATTTTTTTATAATGTAGGTGTTTATGAATTGATTTCACTCGTATTGAACAAACAGTAGCAGAAATATTATGTATTCTCGTATTCTGTTGAATGTAAGCAACATGTTTAGGAAGCTGTGGGTAATTGAAAGGAGATCTCAGATAGCTAGACACAAATCCATGTCAATCAATCTACCCTCATCTCTTCACTCAGTTTTGTTGCAATTACCTCTATTACTTGAACTCGATCGCAGAGATAGGGATTTACTCGAAGTACATAATAAGTAATAGATACTCGAAGTATTAGTGGGTGTAACGATTTGAATATTATATTATTCATGTAAGTTTTTCAGGCATTTATCGCTATAGTCGACATACTCGTGCTTGGGAACAATCACTTCAATTGATATTGTGATTGATTAATACGATTGTAGACTAAATAAGAGTAGTTTTTAAGAGTACTAATTTTGATAAAATAAGGTTTAAGATATTCTCGAGATTAATAATATCTAAGATAACTAAGATTTCATCATCTGATCATAACCTGATGGCTATGGGCTCATTTGGAATGTATTCTCTCAAAAGAGGCTTTCAAATGATTGTACCAGACATTTGAAGTAGTCGGAAAACGATTCAGATGCTTTTTGTAGAGTCGATTAATAATACCAGTTTATTGTGCACCAACTACCGATTGGTTTTTTTTTTGTTCAGGGGTCAATGTTGAATATTGTTGCCAAAAAGATCGCTAACTAACTTACTATTTTATGAAATTCTGTTGCTTAAGGCATTTGATGTAATATTTATATGAAATTCCGATGTAAGGCATCTGATGTAAGATATTTATACCGGCGATCTAATAATGAAAAAAATGAAAAAGGCAGCGACATTTGACTAGACTTCGGCATCATTGATGTCGAGATTGGTCGAGTAATATGCAGTTAGATATAACTACGATAGGAAACAGGTTAGCCGACTGCACCAAATTTAGTGGCAGTATTTGATAGATGATCGATCGATTGATGGACACTTAAAACAGAATTGTTTGGTTGTCATTCCAGATCAGCAACGCGATTCGATCCCTTTGCGCAACTGTCGTGGGCCGTTGATCGAAGTGAAGAGTCGAGCTCCATAGCGGATTGAGGCAATCCTGTGAGCATGAACAACGTGATTCGATCTCGTGACGCAGACGTCACGGGCCGTTGATCGAAGTGAAGAGCCGAGCACCATGACGCGATCGAAGCGATCCTGGAAGTAAACGCTGCGTTTTTCGAAGTGATAAGTAGATATCTAACGTCTGATTTGAGTTAAGTACCTAGATGTCTAAACGCAAACGTATTACTCAGGCCGTCTTGGATGCAACCCATCGAAATAAATCGATCGATGAAGTCGATGAAGTTATATTTATCGAGAACTTTAGTGACATGGGTAATGTAGTAGAGGCAATGTTTTTCTGTGATCTCGTAGTTTTTTTCCGTAGTTTCCTTTCAGTATCTAAACATTTAATTTGGTTTGTAAAATCATTTTACCATCGATCTTTATTAATTTGCCTACTATTTAAGAGTAGATATTGAAAATCCGAGTATTTACATCCTTATCGTATTAAAACGACATTATTAAAAAAAAATATATTTCTACCAGGTAAACAAAAAAAAAAATCGATTTAAAGAATATTTTTCTACAAAGGAAACAAGCATAGAGTTTCGACATCGTTTTTGTTTGAAAGCATAATACGAAGTCTGAGTACTTTGTCAGAATATTGCTATAGATATTCCTGAACGACGCCCCAACGTTACCCATATGGTCGTATATGATTCGACCACCCGGCACAGGCCGTATTCAAACCGTGCTATTCAAAACGGTTCGATTCCGTCCAAGACAGCAGAATTATTCAGTATTGTATATCGACATAAGATTGATACGATGACCGAAGACGACGACAACGACATCATCAGTATTTTGTCATAGTTATGATAGTGTAGAAAATTATTTAGTGTTGTAAAATGGTAAAAAAAGAGATCCAGCTCTTATTATATGGCTCACCCCATAATATAAGGTAAAACGATTGCATAATATATGTTTCGACTCTGCGTGATATAGAAACAGTTATAATCCATGATTGCATGTCAATGTAATAGGTTTGTTTCTGCCATTAATGCAACGTTTTGAATAAATACTACAAATAACGTATTTTTGTATCGAAAATTAAATAACAGGCGTTTATTATATCGAACATAGTAGTCGAGTTGACATTTTATCCTTTTAAGTACATCACTGATTGATAAACTTGAGAGTAAGCAGATTATTGTTTAATAGATTCTTCGATAAAGTATAGTTTATTATCATACTCTCAATTACTTTGATTTAATTATTTTTATAAATATAATGAAATCGAGAAAGTCGAAAGTAATCGTTTAATAAGTGCTCCGATATAGTATGGTGTATCTCGATGTTATCATACCCTCAATTGCTTTGTATAATTCATTTTATGAATCATGAAATCGAGTAAATCGAAAGAAATTGTTTAAAAAGTGCTTTGATGAAGTAAAGTTTAATATTATAGTACTCTTAATTTATTTGTATAATTTAATTCATTTTATGAATAATGAAATCGAGTAAGTCGAAAGGAATTGCTTAGGAGTGCTTCGATGTAATATAGTTAAATATTATCGTACTCTCAATTGATTTGTATAATGTTATTCATTTTTAAATAATGAAATCGAGCTAATGTTACTAACTGTTCGAAGCCAATGCTTAACATGCCGAAAATGTATTGTGAACTAGTAAACTCTTTTACTAAATTACTCCTTTTCGAGTTCGATGTAATTTTTATTGATAAAATTAAATAAGATTTGTAATCTTACGTAATCTAGTGACTGTCGATGTATGTTCAATGTGTTTAGTGGTATTAGTAAATTAATTTACTAAATAATTCATTATCGAGTTTAAAGTGATTTTGTTATTAAGATAAAATTTGTAATCTAGTAACTGTCGAGTAACTGACCATGATGCCTAATGTTGGGTTCCCACTGGGGCCGTGTGTGAGGACACACACATTGTCAAGATGGACGAATGTTGGGTTTTGGGCAAAAATTGCATATTTTAAATAATGTGCGGTTTTTGAACGGACACGATAGTTCGAGGGTAGTAGTCAACCACAGACTTTTAAAAAGTAAATGCAACAGGAAACGAGCTGTGGTTGGCTATTACTGAGGAAGTCGTAAGAAATAATTAATAAATTTAAAAAGAATTCATGGTCAGGGACTGGCAGGGGTTTTGAAGACCATTCTGGTCGAGCCGTCGGAGCGAAGAACAAGTCTAGATTAATTATTTGTAAAGCTTAAGGAAGACTGTGATGGAAGAAATAAATCTACAAAGTATTATTGTAATAATGGTGTTTCTACTGCATCGAATCCTCGGTTCTCTTAACACAAATGTTAATCATTCTTCCACATTTCTCAATATTGCAAATTTTTGTCAAATAACCTGATAGTCTGTCCCAAGTATCAAAAATCATCTATCTAGTTTAGTAAGTGTTTGTGTCGTCTCGTTAATTATATAACCTCTTAGCCTAATCACTAGCAATTAGTTTATCTATCTAATCTTTGTAATTAGGTTAGCAGTTTAGAATGTAATTCATCATGAGGGGATCTGGGACATGACACTTTGTGATAGCGGGCAAATATCGACGGCATTGATAAGCGTTCCTTATCGTGGGAAAGAGATGCGTAGTACCAGTTCCATACTTGAAATAATTATAGTGAATGGGTTATTTAGTTAGTCGAAATCGTAGTGGGCAGGGCACATAGCACGGAAAGCTGATGAGCGGTGGGGTCATAACGTCCTCGAGTGGATACCGGAAAGCGCAACGTTGGACCCACAAAGTGGACAGATAACCTCATCAAGACTGCAAGATGCCCTGGATGCCAGCAACCGGTCTTTTGGTTTTTTTGGAAATCTGTAAAAGAAGACTGTGTCCAGCAGTGAATTGTCTATGGCTAAAACGAAGACAATGACGGACGATGAATTATGTTATTGGAAGTATAAAGTATTCTGTCTTTGCGTTTTCAATGTTATGCGTTTTGATTGGTTATATTTTTTGTATAAAAAGTAAGATTTTCATGTGTTATAACTAGATTTCATGCCTGATATTTGCCGTCGTGATGATTTTGTGCTCTTCCATAGTTTTTATTTATTTATCATACTTTTCAAAAATAACATTATGCTTAGCGATGTAAAACTGCCTTAACCAATTACATAAGTAGCAATAACAACTGAACTGTATGTCGGTCAAACTTGGTTATTTTATTTTATTTCAGTTCACCAACATTGTGTACATCAATACATTGTAAAAAGATTATACATAAAAAATAAGAGCTAATTGTCACAATAATTATAGGTGAAGACAACATGCATTAATATCGAGAAAAAAATTGTTAAAAAATTAAATAGGTAGTACTGAAAAAAAATACAGTCAAAAATAAAAATAAAATAATACTCTAACTAGTTTGCTCTAATCAGGTTTTTTGTTTGCAAATGAGATTATTATGATAGAGGTGCTAGAAAATCCAGTAAACGAAGGCAACTGACCAGAATCTGCGTCATTTCGTGCGATCTGACTATTATCTAGACACGCGGCAGCGTGTCCAGCCAAAGTGTTCTACAGAAAACTGGCGACGCAGCGGCCGTGTGTAATATTACACGAACCATTTGGAGCTACTTTTGACCCCCTCACAACTCAAAAACTATTTAGCCTACATACATGAAATTTGGCACATTTCCGTACAGACAAGTGCTTATTTGCACTGTACTTATTCTTAAACTAGCCAAGTCAAATCACGAGCTTGAATTACATAAGTAAATCCCTTTAGAATGTTGTAGGTATATTCTTGTAGTTTAAACTTTAGAATTTTCTACAGAACACTTGGCCCCCGTGTTAGATCTCAATTCTTTTGGTGGCGACACTTTGGCTCCCATTTAACATTTATGTTTCTGATGAGATACAACTGACCCAGGTTAGAAGTTAAATACAATTATTGTTTGTTGTGTTTACGTAATCTCTGTACAAGGAGTTTATCAGATATTGACGTAGGATTTGCGTCAATATTGAACTGGTAACGTATGCTATACTACCACCCTTGTATCAGTTCAACATAATTTTATTTTGTCGGTTTATTTGAAGATTATACACTGAAACTAGATTAATATTAATTGAAAGACCTTATTAATATTTAGGTGTATTGTTTATTTGTTGAGGCATCTCTTCGTCTTTTAATTTTAGTTTTGTTTTGATATTTTCGACCACCACCGCAAGCATCTTATGGGACATCGCTAAACGTTTATTACGTTTGTCGTAAAATTTAGGTGTATTGTTTTCTTTGTTGAGGCATCTAATACAGTCTTTTAATTTTGATTTTGGTTTTGATATTTTTGACCACCACCGCAATCATCTTATGGGAAATCGCTAAACATTTATTATGTTTGTCGTATATATTTTAGAACCTGTCAAAAACTTATTTATATTCAGCGTGATCAAGCCGTATCAGGTCAGTCCACCTTGTAGTTGTAATTGTATCTTATCGAGTGCCTTTTGCAAAATGCTAACAGTTTTCTGAGTAATTAACCATGATTAGACTGGGCATACCATTCGATGACACAGCCATCCTGTGAGTCAAGCTCCCAAAATATCTGTCTGTCTGTGCGTCTGGCGGACTCTGGCGCTATGCAGTCCCGGATGGGATATTTGTGTTTTTATTACAATCTGTACATACTCATTTCGCTTTAAAAGGGATTGTGAATGTGACGTAAATTTACGTATTTATAGGACAAAAGTTGTTTGTGTGACCGGAGTAGTTTTTCAAAGGTTTTTGTGGAATCTGAAAATTTTAACTCTTCTTTGGTTTGAATTTTTTTTACTGGTATTGTGGCCAATTTTGAAGGCGCCATCGTAAATTTTACAGCAACTTTAAATATTGTTATCTCTTTCAAATGCACATTTAGTAAAAAAGAAACAGAAATTTTCAAATTTGCTATTAAATTTACGATAGCGTCTTCTAAATTGGCTACATTGTTACCTACCCTACATTTGGCGTATTCAATCGTACAAATAATATAATAAATTATGGTGT
Source organism: Hypomecis atomaria (assembly GCA_964007245.1). Taxonomy (NCBI): domain Eukaryota; kingdom Metazoa; phylum Arthropoda; class Insecta; order Lepidoptera; family Geometridae; genus Hypomecis; species Hypomecis atomaria. The sequence goes on along the minus strand of OZ023295.1, from coordinate 2,587,478 downwards.
TCTTTTGATTATTTTTTTGAGTTAAATGCCTTTTCGTTGACTGTTCAAATCATCTTTTCTTGACAAAGACATACACATATGAAACTTTGGTTCTATATACTTGTATTTGTGATTTTAAAATATAAATAAATATAAATATTTTGGGGACATCTTACACACGGCCTCTGACCCCAAACTAAGCATAGCTTGTGATATGGCTGCCAGAGACTGATGTACTACATATAATTATTTTTAAATACATACTTATATAAATAGTAACTAAATAACACCCAGACACAGAGCAAACACTTATGTTCATCACATAAATATTTGCCCTGGGTGGGGATCGAACCCACGCCTCTCTGACCCAGAAGCTAGGATCACTAACCACTGAGCCACCGAGGCAGTCAATGTCTGTTTCAATTTTATCTGAATCTTTAAGACTACTACGTAGTACGTAGTACCTAATGGGCTTGAGCATTTGGATTATCTTTAGACCAAGATCAAGGTTCTGTGGATGATCCAATTGCTTTGATTTTTATGTGGTAGTAGTTTATGTAGTTTTAAATTATATTAGTCTTGTATTTAGTGGTAGTTAAAAAGGGGCATGCCCTTAAAAAGAAGTACCCAATTATACTTAATCTTAATTTATATTGAAGTTTATTATTAAGATTTTAGCAACAAATATGATGTTCCTATACAACTTGGAAAATATATACGTAGCAATATACACATACCCATGTTTGTAGAAGTTAAACAGTTGTCAAGATTACTTTATCGAGATTTGCACGATAAACAGACAGAATCTGCAGTCACGAGGACTACTAACCTACTCGTACGCCTTTCATTTTGTTTACAAGATAATGCATTAGTCACTGGTTAGAGTGAAACTTAAAATAGAAGTGCATTTGGTGATGCACCGATAGCTCTGTCAATTTTATCAGGTTTCTGATCACATCACTAATATTCAATTTTATTGTAAACTAGCTGACCCTGTGAACTTGATGTCACCTTCATCTGATTAATTCGATCGATTCTAATTTCGATGGTATTTAGCGCCAACAAGGTAGGAACATTTTGGGGAAAATTTAATTGAAGTTTTTATAATATTCCACGCAATTTTTTTTTTTTTTTGAGAACCTTCTAACAGTAACAAACGCTACATAAAGAACTAGCGAAATCGGTTCAGCAGTTCATGCGTGATGCCGTGAACAAGGAAATAGCGATTCATTTTTGACCGACGAACCAAACCTGAGGAGGTACTCAATTCGACGCGTATTTTTTTTTTGTATAACCACGCATAACTTTTTTCGTAGTAGTCCGATTTCAATAATTATTTTTTTATTGGAAAGAATATAATTTGGAATTGGTCCCATTAAATTTTTATTGAAATCGGCTGAGCCATTTTTGATAAATCAACAATAATGTGAAAATATGACATCGATCCGTGCGAAATATTCGCGAATTCTGTACACGGGTGAAGTCGGTCATGCTATTTTTTGCGAAAAATAATTATTATATAGCTATACTACCTACATATATTTAACAATTATATTACTTTATTTCTCTACTTATCTCAAACATATAATGTAGATTATACAGCACAATTTTATTTTATTTAGCGGAAATTCATTGTAATGGTTATAGTCATTTATTGATAACACCACTGTTACATGACAAGTAAAATTTGCGATAACAATAAAATAAATTAATACATCTCATGATATTATGACAAAGGTCCAGTAACTTTAACTAATATGTAATTTGTTTATGAATTTTATATTTGTTTTCAAAGCAAATGCTAATTCACAAGTTTGTGATGACAGTTCATATATCACGAGCAAGCGATCTTAATTTGCTACAATATTGTAAAGAATACCAAAATGAATCAATTTGAGATACTTATATAAATCCTTTATTAACACGGAACTCAACTCATAATTAAAATATAATTATTAATTAAATGTTACAGTTTATTTTATCTCGGTACAAATTTATTTCCTAAGAAAGATACAAGGTGACCGCTTTCCCCTATCACTTTGAACGCTGAAGGTTACAAACTTGTTTGTACTTCCTTATTTTTCTACAACTTACTTGATAAAATCACAAGTGGCGAACAAATATTATGAAGGTTCACACTTGTGTATGATTTTACTGAAGATTTAACTGACGACGGAATGTCATTGACAATGAAGTAATTTTTGCGGAAGTTGCCTAAAGTATTATACAAAAGATTATGATACATAACTATGTGTATTCTTTTGTTTATTTTTGAAAAAGGTTGAGTGTGGTAAAATTACTGAAGAGATTAGAAAAATAAAGTGCTGTAAATATGTACAAAGATCCTGTTACTTAAATATCCCTCCTTCCTTCTTTTCAGCCATAGGACGTCCACTGCTGGACATAGGCCTCCCCTAAAGATCTCCAACTTACTTAGATATGTTTGTTTTTTGATAATATAAGCAGTAAATAGCCGCAACACAAGCTTCATCAAAATTCTGTGCAGTACCTTCACAATGTATATTTTGGATTCGCGCGGGCTGGGCTTACCTCTGATGAATGCAAGCAGGATATTCATAAAAAAACGAATTGAAATAATATAAACAATAAACATGGAAGAAGAACCAAAAATAATCGTAAATGAAATAAAAATATCTACCATAATAATACTACAAATCTTTATGAATGTCTTCCAAGATGCTGCCATGCCAATGATGATAAAGATGTATAAATAATAAAAAAAATGTATTTAGACATTTATAAAAACATACAAAACGATAGTGATCACCAATGACGCTTGTTTTGTGGGTGAATAAACGTTTTAATGAACACAAACGTAATTGGATTCGTTAATAAAATTGTACGTGAATTTAGAACTTTCGATAATTCAAAAAGTTTTTACTACTGGCAGTGTTTTGTCTTCTTACTCTATTATATTCCTAAGTCCAACAAAAGTCGAGCTATTAACTCATTTCAAGATGAATATTAACGATACTACACCTGTATTCTATTCAATACCACCTGTTCGAGACAAAGCCTTATAAGTTCAATTTAAACACACTTGGTTTCACATTCAAGCTATAATATACCCTACTACGGTTACTTAAGGACTATAGTCTGATAAGTCAACATGTTCGGTTGCATTCCAATATTGTCAACTCTACAATTGAAAAATAAATCCAATGTCGATATAAGGTTTCATTTTAAGATCTTCAATAAAATCATTGAATCGAGTAAGTTATGGAAACCTTTCCATCTGCTATTTTATATCAAAAAACGCAGATAAAGATAAAAGATAAAAGATAAAATACGTTTATTGCTTCGAACTGTGTACATAGAGGTGGTACAATAAAATTTTAGACACAACAGTTTGTCCTAACAGACATGCAATTTGTTAATTAGAGACTTGACTAATCTCAAACATTTTGAAAAGCTATAACATTTTAGGAGACACTAATTAGGCTAACATTTATACATATACATAGTGATAGTTTCGACACAATTCACTACACTAATAACATGAATGTACATATAGAACCACTAGACATATTTTTACCCAAGTTTAGACACACTTATATTTTAAAAATAAAGTTTTTTTTTTTTTTACATTCAGTCACTATGCAGGTACTTTAGTAAAATAAACATCTTCAACTCGACCTTAACATATCTTTTATATAATCATAACTAAATATGACACAAAGATTATATACATGAGATCATAATTTTCAGTCTATTTCCTATAAGAATTTGTACATTCATAAAATTCTTTCATGCTATAAAAGGTATTTTCAGCCAGCCAGCAGAGTTAAAGTAGAAAATGGAATAACAATGTGGTTATAAGAATAAGTCGTAAGTGTCCATATGAGAAACGGACGTGATGATGTGGGCTTAATTAGGTGCATCCTGTAGGAGGCTGCAGGTGGGGTAATTTCAAGACAAGTTATGAACAAAACCTGTATGCACTGCATGCAAGAAAGGTTCAAACCTTTTTTCATATATCTTCACGTATTTAGTATAGAGGTTGAATAGGGATAATTGTATTCAGTCTTTTCCAGGGAAGATGTAATTTGATCTCGCAATTCAGATCATCTGAAGCAATCGCAATAATTTGCTGTCTTTTCGAATTTTTGTACATAAAATGGTTTTTCGTCTACATTTTTTGTTTGCGTCCTTTACAATAATGGTTATTTAGGAATTAGTTTTTCCAAAAAAATATTCTGTGAAATAAAACCTTACATGGACTTATTCAAGCATTTTGTCTTTGAACATTATAGTGGGGCTTCTAGGTCAATTTATCTTTTAGCCAGGTTGGATTTGAATGCCTAGTTTAGACATTTCAAGGTTATAGCTAATACATTTCTTAACTAGCATAGCTAAGGACTTCATTGTTAGGCTCTAGCTCTACATTGTAGTTCCTTTTCATATTTAACATTTTGTAAGACAAAACACATAATTCAGCGCCTACTTTAAATTCTATCCACGATTTGAAGTTTGAAACGGCTTTTAAAATAACATAATTTATGTCTGTAACTTTGAGCAGGTATTAGGTACCTACGTTTTTGATTCAGATGGAACCATCAGGATTTATTATTATGATTCAGGAAATACTTCGTAGGAATACAAAGTGTAGGTTTTATTAGGTAGTTAGATATATATATATAGTTGTTATATAATGTTGTAAATTGTAATGGTTCCTTTAGATAATTTTGTGTGTATGCTCAATTTGTAGCTTTAAGAATTTTAGATGGATATATGTATCTTGGATTATAATAAATTTACTCGTTGTATAAATATTTTTATTTTTATAAGAAACTAGACAAATAGCATTTAGCCTTAGGTACAGTGAGGCAGGTATTTTACATTTTTTTTGGGTATTGTAAATAAATATCAAGGAGCATGATAACCATATAAATATCCTTGTAATTTGGGATTTTCGGCAAGAGTCTGACGTAATTTTCCATCTTATTTTATGAGTATTTATCTACGTTTGATTTACAGGTTTATGACTATACTTAATTACCTATTCATAAAAAGTTTCTTTTATGACTTACCGCCTTATTATAGAGGTATATTTATTATAAGCACAGGGTTACTTAGGAATAGTTAATCCTTGTTTTGTCTTTTTTTTTACAAATTTAATTCATTTGTGTTTTAACACAAAAGACGGAACTAAACACTCCGAGATAACGCTGGGTTTATTAATAAATCGGTTTAAGTTTGTTTCATTTTATTGATAGTAACAGTAAAAATAAAAAAAAATACAATAGCGTTTATTAAAACGATAAAATTCTTAAATGCGGACTAAAGATGCACCATAAAAGAGGAGTTGTTAAATATTAGGTCCAGTTGTAAACCTTAAAAGTTTTTTTTTGTGATTTTTGGAGACTTTATCATAAATTAAATTTAGATAAATAAGTTTTTCAAATCACAAAAGTTTAAGGCTATAAGCTAGACTAGGAGTTGGCCTTGAAGCGGCTAGAACTAGAAATCGTTTCAAAAGGAAGTCATTGATTTTTTTAAAGTTATTAGCAAATGTTTGGTTGGTTTTTGCGCCTCTACGATTAGGTACTTATGAGATCAAAGTCACGTGGCACAATTTATACCTATCTATTAAAAGTAGTGAATACATAGGTGTGTTATGTTTTCGTAAATATTCTGAAGTCACGATAAATATGCAACAAAACCCAATTTAGGAATTATATTTCTACAAAGTAGGTAATTAATAAATGTAACCCAATAAATGCCGGTTTTGAAGCAGATCATTTGTCAAATTTAAAGCTTATAAAAATGAGCACAAGCTTAAAATAAGCTTCAAAATATGACAAAACAAATGCAAAACCACGATACTAAGTCTGGGTTCACGGTGAAATATTTTCTTTATGATTGATCTTATAAAAACAAAGACTCGATCAACACGATAGATAAACAGTTTAACTACTATGATCTTGAACACGAGGTGCTAAAGCAAAACAAATCATCGAGCCGGTTTACGAACAAAGGGTTTAGACAATTAAAAATAATTAATTCACTTAATCACGCTAGATTTCCTGCTAGCATAAAAACAGTACAATAATAAACCTTAATTTCATTATTTATAAGGTTTAATATAGTAACATGACAATACCAAAAGGCGTAGAATAGCATTAAGCCTAAAATATTACTAATATAAGTATAATAACGTATATAAATATTGGAGCCCCATTGTGTTTATAGTTTCAAATTCAAACTAAGCCGATTTACGTGAAAAAATATCACTGAACTGATTGTCTCATTGTTCGGTTATTTTTATGACGGTATTATCCCAACTAAAGTACTTAGGAAATTATTCTGCTCTACATTTATACATTTCCTTTTATTGCTATCTTTCTGTTTAACCTACCTTTTATTTTGCGATTTCAAGGTCTTATCTCATACCGACTTTTATGACGACATAAAAAGTATGAGGTACCTGGCCTTAGTTTGAAAGGATTTTACTAATGGCTACTGATTTGCACCCCTATTGATTCATTTTTAGTAAAAGCTTTAAAGCTTAATATCTATAGGTACCTTCTCTATTAACTCTTTCAAATGGTAAAAGATTGAAATTATTCTTTAAAATGTAGATATGTACATAGTTTCCTGGTGTTGTTGTAGGTATGCTTTTTAAAGCATTTAGCCTTAAAAACCAAAATCTCAACCTCACAGGAAATGTTAATGACAGCTAAATTCCGCTCAAGGTGTTCAAGGATCATAAAGTAAGCCTTTGCGATAAAGCTGAATATTTTATGGGAAATATTTAAATAAATCTGTAATAATGGCTCTAATTGTCTGTTTAAATCTCAGGTAATCGGTGTTGTTGACTGATTTATTGATCAGTGAAGATAAAAAAGCGTTGAGTTGACCTCCAGATCTAGGTTCTGAACGGGGTTTATAAATAAATAAATCGTTTATTTTCCAAGATAGATTTACAAAACAACAATAAATTTATCTTATGTGTATTGCATGCATTAGGAACATAATATTTGTTACGTATTAATTACTATAGGTAGGTATGCATGCATGCTCTATTATTCTTATATTGAAATAGTTATCAGTGGGCCCCAAACTAGGCTAAGCCTGTATTTTGGGCACCCGAAAGAATTATCCCGTAGTTTTGTTTTAACCTATGGACGCCGAAGTGTAGGTATCAATCAAAAGTTTTTGTACTTTACCAAATAGTTAGCTAATAAAATGCCAATAGTTAAAAAAGTATACATAAATTAATAAAATTATGTTAGATAAAATTGAATATAAGGTTAAATTATTCTACACCGCGATGGCCTGCCCAATGCCAAACTTGATAATTAAGCCCAGAGCTTGTCAGTGACTTTTTAAATGTCAAAATCAACTGTTGACCCCTGTAGTTGACCCGACCTTATACATAATTATATGATTTTACTCTACTGTACAGATATCCATATATACATAACAGATTGATTATACTGTTGTCACTTGTGGCAAATCTCAACCCCAAAAATTCATGGCTAATCCAAGGTGCTGTCAAAATAATACTTATGTGTTGGAATTTGACTTACTCTGTCTAAAAATCCGAGATAATCCACCGAAAATTTTATGTCTCTTTTTAGGTCGTGTTTTCCCGATCGTTCACATTACCCTGACACCCTGTGTTCGTTACCCTGACAAATAAATATTGTAAAAATATGCAACTCTATCAGTTCGCTGTGAACATTCCTATTCAATCTGGAATGCAGCAACATTTGTGCTCTACAGTTGTCAGTTAAATACCTAGCTAAAGTACTTCCCCATGAGGGCTTTTCAAGAACTAGTAAAAATATTGCGAAGGATTCTAAGAAATTAATAACAATGCGAAGTATTTCAAACAAGCATGGCATTTTCTTTGTCTCACCCCGTTTTCTATAAACACACGCTGTGTTATTTTCTTTTGTTCTTTCACAAGTTGTCCATAGTCACAGTTCAGACGAGACAGGCGTAAAAATTATTGACATGAGTATTCAGTTTTGTAGCGAATAAAATTAATGCAAATGATGTATTCTTATCGATATATGAATTATAAATTTACCATTTTGTTACTAAAGTTCCGAAAAAATATTTGTTCATCGAGTACCATGATTTTTTTAATGCCATATTATTGTTAGAGCCTTTTTTACTTTACTTAATCCTTTAAGTACCTATCTTTTTGTAGATTCTTCGAAACGTATGAATGCTAATTCCTGGTAGTAAAATACTTTCTCAGTTAAGACCTTTTGACTCATTGTCCTAAATGAGTCAAAAGCCTGACTAAACCATAAAATTCCTAGCACTCTGTGGACTTTGCGGCGCATTACGCTAAATATTAAGTATGCCTATGCAGTAGAAAGCCACTTCCAAACTTTTGTCTAAGTGCAATTATATAAGTAGATAAGATCATAGAGTAAATGAATAATAAATATATTTGTTTGCAAGAATAGCTGCATTAATGCGAAACGATTATCTATTTACCGAATATCAATATTGATCTTCCTTAATGAAGTTTGTCGTCCGAAAAACAACACGTGCCAAATAAATATGTGCTTTGGTATTATTGATTTGTACTCACGCGTTTCCTCAATTACACGTTTCATCGCCATTGTTTCATCTATTTTCTCAATTACTTTCATAAAAAAATAGTACAAGAATGTTTAATAACGTGTGGTAAATTCGCATCTGTGATTCCAATGACGTGATTACAATTTGCATTCAATTACAATGGGTCTCAAATGATTCCTTGTAATCCAGAGGGATCATAGATACGTGAATGAAATGTAATTTCGATCACGGACCTAGATCGAGGTGAAATCGAGAACAAATAGCTTAAGTACGTGACTCTACTACTAAGACAATGATTACAAAATTAGGTCAAATTATTTATAAATACTGTTATTGTTTCGAACGTTAAGTTTCTTTTGACATTAGTGATGTCAGTGTATGCTAATTATTATCAATATTGAATTAATAAGTGTCTGCATTTTTGGATTACACTTGAAGATAATACATAATTACGATTACATTAACTTTACTATCAAACATTCCAGATTTCACAAGAATGTTATTGATTGTTTTATGTTATTATGATTTCAAAGCTGTTATCTTAAAACAAATTTTGTTAGCAATGAATTTTATAATATTATTTATATTTTCATAGAAATCGACCCTAGCATATTAGGAGCAAGAAATAAAAATTACAAACCAGTCCTTGAATCCTTGGAAACATCTTGATTACTTTCAACTCTATGAACACCAAAACACAACACTTCAAATTCAAAACAATGTAGAATGTTTTATTTTTGATAAACAGTATGTGGCACAGTGAACTTTTATCTTAAAATCACCCACTCGAGTCGCGAACTAGTTACATACAGTCATTACGAGGTTATAATATTACGGAGTTCCGCAAGGCGCGAGTTGGGAAAGACTTAGTACGTGCGCGAGAGTCGACGCGTCGGACGCTTCTGATAATTTATGTCGCTGCGACGCGCTTGCTTCGTCTGGTTCAGTCCTCGGTTCGATTCCGCTATGAGTCACAATCACAATATGTTGTAGAGGGGTACGGTTTAATAGATACAAACATATCTACTCGTAATTACTATCTTTATTGATCTAAGGTATCACGATTTCCCTATCTCTTTTTATGCAGTGTTTAAAAAAAATATTATTACCAATTTACCACCTGATGCGTGCCATCCGATGAATTGATTGTATATCGGTTATTAATATAAATGCTTGTTTTATTTTCGGTATAAGTTATCTTTCGATTGTAACATATTTTTGCAGTTTTCAAGTTTCATTCGTTTAACAGTTTTTATGATAACGAGGCAAATGAGTTCCCAGATTTTTCTATGCTAAAAATCACTATGGACATTATTGTAGCTTTAGATTTTATAGGTTTGTAAATGCTTTTACTACTTTTCATAGATAAGACATTCTCTTTTATTTATTTTTGCAGAATTCAAGTTTCATTTGTCTATTTTTTTAAGGTAACGAGAAAGATACATTCCCAGATTTTTCAATGCTAAAAACACTATGAACATTATTGTAGCTTTAGATTTTAGAGCTGTGTAAATGCTTTAATTTTGTGGAAAACCTTTGAAAATTCGGCAAATCATAGATTTAAGCAACGAACAATAACTTATACAAAACACAAGTAAATTTGTAAGAAAAGTCCTAAAAATTGAGCAAAATATACCAAAAGATTAAACTTAGTATATATTTTTTTAAAGTACTGTACTGTACCAGCCTTTTTAATACATAGTCCACTGCAGGACGTTGACCTACCCACGAATGGTGATTCAGCCATAATATCCATCACGCTGGCCCAGTGCGGGTTGGCGGATTCACATCCGCCATCCATTTTTTTCTACGGACTTATGCATCTTTTTCAAAGTGCATGTAAAATATATTCCATATGCTTATAGATGATTTTATATATTATTCATAGTTTGCAGAATAGCTACTCTATTACTCACAAGACAATTATTTTTCATAAGAACGCGGTCAGGTAAACATTTACGCTTTTATATTATCATTCGCGATTGTTTTCTTGTTTATTTTGTTTGAAATTCTTGACATATCTGCGGTTGCTATAATTTCTTAGCTATATCGTCAGCTAAGTGTTACGATGAACTTGAGTGTAGTGAGTGTTAACTGTTTTAGTACTTTAACTAAAAGTAATTTACTAGGAAAATAAACAGCTGATCTACTCGTTTTTATCTAGATGCTAGAAATGTTGATACTTTTTTTCGAGCTGAAGGCCTAAGTATATTTATAATTTTATTTTTTTCCCTACTTTTCTGTACATAATTTTATTTGCTCACATATTTTATTCTACATTCAAAACTAAATCTAAATTTAGATGACTAACCTGGTTATTGCTATTATTATCTTAATCTACGTAATCTCTATATCTGATATGTAATCAGTTATCACTTCATGTGCTAAATTCCCGATCTAAGCCTGTTAACATCTGTTCCAGTTTGTTTTAAATGAGATAGTTCAATAGATATTTATGCAAAAAATAATATACAAAATAATAATTCTAATTTAAATCTAAATTTTGTTATTAACATGGTCAAGATAATGACGTTATTTTTTGCAAAAAATAGCATGACCGACTTCACCCGTGTACAGAATTCGCGAATATTTCGCACGGAACGATGTAGCATTTTCCTCATTAATGTTGATTTATGAAAAATGGCACAGCCGATTTAAATAAAATAATACATTTTAGAAGTATACTCTTTCCAATAAAAAAAATATTGAAATCGGACTACTATGAAAAAAGTTATGCGTTATACATATATACAGGGTTATTTCTAATCAATTAGCATCCTCTTAGTGGCTTATTCTGTACATCAAAAATAACAACTTTTGTTCTACGACTGTTGTTAAAACTAAAAAAAAACAGCTATTCCATACATTTTGTCGCGGGTGAACGATATTTTTCTACGAAAAAACAAAAAAATTGTCTGAGTTTTGACAAAAGTTGCAAATTAAAAGTTGTTAGTTTTGACGTACAGAATAAGCCCCTAAAAGGATGCTGATTGTTTAGAAATAACCCTGTATACGCGTCGAATTGAGTACCTCCTCCGGATCGGTTCGTCGTTCAAAAATATCAAAAAATACGGCATCACGAGACAAAAATATTAATTATGTACATACCTACATACTGTAACTCATAAAAAATTAAAAAACCCTTTGCGTCAATGCATGAAAATAACCGATAAAATGTACAGGAAATTTTATTGTGTAACAAAAACTTCCATTGCATGTCCATTACTTTTGCAAAACACTGGTAATTATCTATCTATCAGCCGTAGGACGTCCACTGCTGGACATACTCTTACTCATACATACTCATACTCTTTATTGATAACAACTAGTTACACTTCATTGCACATACTAACATATTTCAGCTAACACTATCCAATAAAAACAAAATCCAAAAAAAAATTCGTTAAAAAAATAAATTCAAACAAAAAATAAATCAATGAAATGTCAATAGTAAAAGTTAAATATTCTGCATTTCGTTATACCATAAATGGTGGAAGAATGTCAAACAATATAATAGGTGAGTCCGTACTTTTCGTCCGTCCGTCGTACGTCCGACATGCCCCCCCCCCCCCCATGGATTTCCAATAAGGCTGGTTGGAAGCGGCCTGCATACAGCGCGTTCCTGCGATTTTTATTATGTCGTCAGTCCACCTAGTCGGTGGACGTCCTACGCTGCACTTGCTGGTCCGTGGTCTCCATTCGAGAACTTTACGGTCCCATCGGCCATCCGTTCTTCGAACTATGTGTCCTGCCCATTGCCACTTTAATTTGCTAATCCGCTGGGCTATGTCGGTAACTTTGGTTCGTCTGCGGATCTCCTCATTTCGGATTCGATCCCGCAAAGAGACGCCGAGCATAGCCCTCTCTATAGCACGTTGGGCTATCTTGAGCTTATTCATTAGGCCCACATTAAAAGACCACGTTTCAGTTCCATATGTCATCACTGGCAACACACAACTATCGAAAACTTTCGTCTTGAGGCACTGAGGTATTTCGGATGAAAAGACGTCACGCAACTGGTAATTGATTTTATTTAATCCAATAATGGCAGGCTCTAAAGAGTTACTAAGTGCACTTTGTAATGGCGTGGCATCAAAAGGGGTATAAAATATCCAACGTGTCTCTGGAATGTGAGTGATACTCTGACTACTGTTACAACGGAATCTACCCGGAATTCGACGAAAAAAAACACCTGTTCCATACAAAATTGCAACTCGGAATCGACAAAATATATGAAAATATCGGCCAAGTATGAGTCGGACTCGCGCACGGAGGGTTCCGTACTGTATGGGAGCCCCCCTCAAATATTTATTTTAGTTATTTTTTTATTTATTATTGAAGTTAATGCAAATCTAAATATTCTGTGAAAATTTCAAGCATCTACCTGTTACCATTATTAATATGGAGCGAAAAACGGCTAAAATTTCAGGTTTGTTGTATGGGAGCCCCCCTTAAATATTTATTTTATTTTCTTTTTAGTATTTGTTGTTATAGCGGCAACAGACATACATCATCTGTGAAAATTTCAGCTGCCTAGCTAACATGGTTCATGAGATACTGCCCGGGGACAGACAGACAGACAGACGGACATCGATGTCTGAGTAATAGGGTTCCGTTTTTCCCTTTGGGTACGGAACCCTAAAAAGCAGATTTATTTTCTCTATTTCCTGTTTGGTCCCACCCATAGTAAATGTTGTTTATTATGATTTATCTGTTGTGTGGTTACAGTATTCGTACACCTTTCATATATATGTACGTTAAATATTCCGATAGTCACAATAATCGTCATTATTTTATTCGCACTACAGAGAACGTCCATTGGTGGACACAGGTTTACCCTGGGCTGTCGATTTTAGAACTTATTGTTTGGATTGATTTGTATCCATCCAGCGCGTAGCAAATTAGCAATTTCTTTAAGGTTTTAGGTAGTACAGGCTACGGTTTCCGGTTCATGGTTTACATTAAATTCAAAATCGATCTTGCGATTGCGATCTTATCAAACGTTTAGAACTATGTAATAAGTAACTTTAAGCCCGTCTTGACAGGGGTACTACCGTGTTCCCAGATTCGTCTTTGAATCTTTACATTTTGACAAATGTATTATAATTTCAGCATAGGTATTTAATATTTACGCAAGATTTACCATCGTATGCTATAACGAAAATATTACTAAGTAAAGAGCTCTCGGTGAAAATTGAATTAGAAAAGTGTTGTATAAAATTGTCTCGTGAATTTTCTTTTACAAAGATACTCTGTGTACTTAGAAATATATTTTTTACTGACGTCAACTTAACACTAAGCTGAATGTTACAACAAATTTTCCCAATTCGTCACAACCAAGAAACTGTCTCACCTTGCGCTATTCAGTACTAAGTAAATCCTAGCGCGACCTCAATATCTAGTATAATTCCGTTAATTTTGCCGTTTCTGTGACTAAATATTTCTTTGGAAAACTAGTTTTTAATATATTTTCAAAAGACAATATCAGCCTCTAGAGTATATTATATTTATCATTATTTTTAACGAACTTCCACAAAAGAGGAGGTTCAATGTTCGTCTCTGTTTTTTTTAAATTAATTTTTTGTGCTTGTTCATCGATAATTCTACCAATTGTAAACTGAATCGAAAATAGTACATTGTTCACCGAGAGGAGAAAACACCCGAGATCGGGAATCGCACTTTCTCTCCAGTGATACATAGTGCTTTATACTACACCTACGAGGAAAATAAAAAAATAAATCTTTACTAATTGAAATTTATATTGAAATTGTTGCAGTTAGTGAAGCTTAATGTAACACTTTAAAATGGCGCCAATGGCGTCTGCAATTTTCACATGTTCTTTTTTCAAATTGTTTGACACCATCCAACAACACACAGCTAGTGGCCAGTGTCATTTTGCGAACTTGGAGATAAAAACTCACTGTAAAAACTTTTTGGCTTTTGATATTTAGGTTACCAGCGCATAGTCTTACCCAAAAATAAAAAAGAAAAACCACTTAAGAAATGGATTTTCATACACTTTTCTCTCCCGCTCAGATGCGTTTTCTCCCCGCATATTTGTTTGATATGGAATGACGTACTTTCTACCGTGAATTTGATAAAGTATCAAGGTACTTTCCGAGCGGGTGTAGTATTCAATATTTTTTAGTTCGAAAAGGTATACTCCCGAGGTAGCCCCATTTAAATTTTACAGAAATCGGCTGAGCTGTTTTTGAAAAATGAACAATAATGTAAACAATTCGACCGAAATATTCGAATTTTGTACACGATGGAAGGCGGTTATGCCATTTTTTGCGAAGAATAATTGTTAACAAAGACGACGTTTATTATACTACATGGAAAAAAGGAACGATAAAAAATGACGATGACGATCCAAGGACGATGACATTAAAAAATAACTCGCATTCTAGATATTTTTTAAATTCGCAAGTGAAAATTAAAAATCCCTAATAAAGACAAAAAAAGTTAGGAATAATTTAAAGTTTTCTGGGAATAATATTTTGTTCAAATTATTCTGTGAATGTACTAGGTAAGTACTACACTTTTAAGTAGTAAAAATTACTTAATTAATTTGACTATCAAATAATTTCTTCTTTATTTTGCCATCTATCTATCTCAATCATAAAATTCAGTAATAAATTATTCTACAAGAAAGTTCCACCGTCTGGTTTTTTATTGCATTTTCATTAGTCTCGGTTGGGCAGGTAATGGTCAAACTTTTTACTACTACCATCCAGAACAAGACTCATTATATTGAACCTGTTAAAAGTCTTTTATAATTTACACAATTTCGTTGATCGTTTCAGCAGTTAAAAACATGACCCTATTACTAAGACACCAATGTCCTTCCGCCTGTCTGTCTGTCTGTCTGTCACCAGGCTGTACCTCATAAACGGTAATAGCTAGGCAGCTGAAATTTTCACAGATGATGTATTACTGTTGCCGCTACAACAACAAATACTAAAAACAGAATAAATAAATGGGGGCTCCCATACAACAAACGTATTTTTTTGCCGTATATTGCTCCATATTAATAACGGCCATAGGTAGACGCTTGAAATGAGGCTAAGGGGGTTCCCATAGCGTAGGGAAACCTTCGTGCGCGAGTCAAATTCGCACTTGGTCAATTATTTATTTTGGAGTTATAGCCATGATATGTACATATTTCTAACACAAAGTTAAGTAGTAGTTCTAAAATGAGTAAAGCTGAAATCAGGCTCGTCTTCTTTTTAATCGACTTCAAAAAAGGAGGTACTCAATTTGTCTGTAGGTATGTTTTTAGGGTTCCGTAGTAAAACGAGGAACCCTTATAAATTAACTTTGTTTACATCCGTCCGTCTGTCCGTCAGTCCGTCAGTCCTAATGATACAAACGCTTACCACCTCATGTGGGGTATCGTTGAATGGGGTTTTTAAAATGAATATGAGATTGATTAAACCATTTTTTGTCACATGTTCCGTTTGTGCGATATAGGCCGCCAAGTTTTAGAAGTTCAAAAAATTGTGTCACTCCCCCAACCTTAATTTCTAAAGTATTCAAGATGGAATCCTCAAACTTTCTGGGTTTATATATCATATTAAAAACTTATCTCAAAATTGTTTTGAGCAATGTGGCTTATAACTTGTTGATTTATATAAAATAATATTGAATTGTTTAAGCAACACAGTTAATTAATGTGTTTAATACAGCGCAAGGTCATTGACCTCAATTCAACTCAATTTCATAGAATATTTAGTTCACACTAGACGACCCGCCCCGGCTTCGCACAGGTGTATTATACATATAAACCTTCCTCTTGACTCACTCTATCCATTAAAAAAACCGCATCAAAATCCGTTGCGTAGTTTTAAAGATTTAAGCATACAGACAAACAAACAGACAAAAATAGCGACTTTATTGTATACTATGTAAGGAAACGTGATTTCAAAGGGGTTCTTCCATACGGTACGGAACCCTTCGTGCGCGAGTCCGACTCGCTCTTGGCCGATTATTGTTTATTTGTGATGCGTTGAGAGTTTCTGCGTCATTAGTAATTCTATCCATATTTGGTCACTTGCATTGACGTTGTAATTACAGCAGGTACCTAACTATATTATGTAAGTAGTTAGAACTTTTCCGCGAAACGTTTATACATCAAGGAAAATTACTATATTAAATAAACATTCATATTTTATTTAGTAAAAATGTAAAAATTTACGTAAGTAACAAAATTTTATTTATGCTTTGTACCTAATTAACAATTTGCTTTGAAACTCAAATTTAATTTTGAAATGTTTTCTTAGGTTTGTTCCGTTTTGTTAATTGGACCCATATCACGGAGAGTCATAAATCATATAAGTATGTCAAAAACAAAGATAATAACTAATAAAAATAGGAACTTTATTGAGCTATCGGCATAGATAATAAACGTGGAGTTACTCCGGACATAGACTAACCTTCTCCTTGGAGGAGATCAATAGTCAATCGTTTATTGCAAAATTAATATTATAATTTATATCACAATTATGTAAAATCATATGCAAATAATATATAGGTTAAACAAATTTATCTTTTAAAATAAACATAACCTCAGATTAAGTCCGAGGAAACTACTTAAGAAAAAAAAAAGTTTGTTGCAACATAATATGTTATGTTTACATGCAGATCTTAAATAACATGTTAAGTCTAACTTACACATATGACCCTATTATAGCAAAGGAAGGGTTAGTCTATGCTCCGGAGTACTTTGTCCGTGTTTTGTTTTTTTCTTTCTTCGACAATTTTAATTCACTTTCTAACCGACTTCCAAAAAGGAGGAGGTTCTATGTTCGTGTGTATGTTTTTTTTTGTGTATGTTCGTCGATAATTTCGCCAATTGTGAACCGAATCGAAAAATTATTTTTTAGTTTGAAAGGTTATACTCCCAAGGTAGTCCCATTTAGATTTTACAGAAATCGGTGGAGCCGTTTTTTATAAATCAACAATAATGTAAACAATTCGAACGAAATATTTGAATTTTGTAAACGATGGAAGGCGGTTTTACCATTTTTTGCGAAAAATAATTATTAATATTAATAAATTATTATTATATCATTAATAATTATTTTTCGTATTTTAGAAAATATTTATTTTTCGCAAATAGAGGTAAAAGACAAAACGCTGATTAACTACTACAAAGTAACTATGCTCTATATATGTGTAGGTACTGTTGTATTTTATACTATTGGAAATACCTTTTTACCAATTTTTTAGGGTTCCGAAGTGAAACGAGAAACTTTTATAGTTGTGCCCGTGCGTTTGTTCTTTCGTCCTCAGGTCACAAAGTCCTGGTATGATAATGATAACCTCCAGGTATGATAGTTTTACAACAAATCTCAACTTTAAATATTTAATACTTTCAAAACGGTTTATTTAAGGGGTATAAGTCCCATGAATGTAATTTGGGGATTAGTATTTGTTGTTATAGCAGCAACATAAATACATCATCTGTGAAAGTTTCAGCTTTCTAGCTATAATGGTTCATGAGATACAGCTTGGTGACAGACAGACACAGACGGACAATGGAGGCTTAATAATAGGGTCCCGTTTTCACCCTTTGGGTACGGAACCCTAAAATTGAAGCTTGCGCTGAGTGTCGTACCAAGAGCTAAGCTTGGTTGGTCTGCAACTCGTAAAGGTGTTTGGTATAGTCTCAGGGCTGTTAGTATGGCCAAGTGCCTTAAACAGGTACTTGTGATGTTGTAATGAGTACTGGTACTTGTACAACCGTTAAGTGAACCACATCGAACTGTTACAAAACTGTACTTAACGCAGGATAATCGTTTACAAGAATAAAACGCTACAGTAATCCAGTAAAATTAGCGTTTTTATAATATCACTATCATCATAACACCTACAAGACTTTCACGTATGCGGGTTGCTTTACGATATTTTCCTTAAGCGAAAAGTCAGTGGAGTGAAAGTACGTACATAAGTCTTACCAAAACTCACTGATACGAGTCCGGGAATTGAACCCATGACCTTGCGAATGATATATAACACCGATAGACCACCACGGCTTGTGTGTTGGATTAGGTGAACAAGTTTTCTTGAAGATTTTCTGAACAAGATTAACTTAAACATGTAAAAAAACTCCAACGGTAAAGATTCCTACCGCAGCTGACAAAAGAGCTGTTAACTTTTAAACAGCTAAACCGATTTTGATGAAACAGATATTTTCACTTTCGGCTGATTCGCTTTTTAAACAATAGTGAATAATAAAACAAAGTGTAGATCGGTTCATCCGTTCAGGAACTATGATGCTACAGACACACACACACACACACAAATATGACACCTAGACATTTTTGCATTGGGGGTTAATAAATTGAGCATGAATATGTAGTGGTCACTGTCTGCAACGCTCCGTGTAGCTCCGTTTTGCTATCTAAACCTCACCTTTTAAACAAAAATGAAAAAAAGAAAAGCGGAAATACACTAAATATTTATTCAAAACAAGAATTTGAAGATGAAGTTCCGCAAAGTAACGCCTGATTCAATAAACTAAAAATGAAAAAAAAAGCGAAAGTGTAGATCGGTTTATCCATTCAGGAGCTATGTTACCACAGACAGTCACACACACACGTCAAATTTATGACACCTCGTAATTTTTGCTTCGGGGGTTAATAAATTGAGCATGAATTTGTAGTGGTCACTGTCTGCAACGCTCGGTACTGCTCCGTTTTGCTATCGAAACCTCGGATTTGCGCAACAATATGTGCACATGTGAATGACCCGCTTAGCGCCCAAGTCTGCCTCGCCCATACTACCAATACGTCGTAGTGACGTTGCCAAATCGCGTGACCGGTGTCTGGCAGAATACTGGTTTGAATGTTGTTCTGGTAAGACGACAACAAGGTGACTCAACCGGACTCGTAAGTGACAGTTCAGACCGGGCGGCCGTATTGTGTACGCGTACTGACGTTCGGCTTTGCTTTTTCTCCTGCTCGTGTCAGTTACTTGCGCCATGATACCGAGCGGGAGGAAAAGCGAAGTCGAACGCCAGAACGCATAGACAAACCGCAACACGTCAGGATGCGCTTCATTTGAGGTCAAACGTTCTTGCGTTTTTTGCCAACATAAAAATATAATTTGCTTTTAAATATTTGTATGTCAAATATGTATTAATTGTGAATTCTGACTTAATCTAGTATGCGTAATGCGGTTGGAAGCGGTTTGCCTCCAGCGCAATTCTGCGGTCTTTGTATGCTGCGCTTGCTTTTACGTGGTCTTCACTCACAAAGTTCGCAAGAACTTTTCCACCCCAGCCGTCATCAGACCTCTGTGCGCTATTTGCCCTGCTCTTTGCTATTTCAAATCTGTTGGGCTATGTCGGAGAACTTTGGCTATTTTACTTCAAATATAACCATTTTTAGGTTTACCATATTAGGCCCTTAGCAAGTAAATCAAAGGCAAACATCATAAAAATAGGCAATTTGTATTGTTTCATTATTATTAATCAATAATACTTATGGTTAACGCTGCGCCTCGTAAAATTTATCAAAAATCGGCCAAGTGCGAGTCGGACTTGCGCACGAAGGGTTCCGTACCGTATGGGAGTCCCATTCCTCATGTCGTTATTAATAACGAGCAAAAAACTCCTAAACATCAAGTTTGTTGTATGGGAGCCCCCTTGAATATTTATTTTATTCTGTTTTTAGTATTTGTTGTTATAGCGGCAACAGAAATACATCATCTGTGAATATTTCAGCTGCCTAGCTATCATGGTTCATGAGATACAGCCCGGTGACAGACAGACGGACAGTCATCGAAGTCTTAGTAATAGGGTCCCGTTTTTACCCTTTGGGTACGGACCCTAAAAACGCACTTTACCTTTGGAAGTCGCACCGCACTGCGTTTTACTTTGAACTGACTTTTTATGTCTCAGTTTGATTGACAGCGACACTTGTTGAGCTCCTCTTAACATGTTTAAATCAGATGTAAGAATCTAAAGAAGTATACCTAAATGTCTATATAAGTATCGATGTTTTATGGTCTTGGAGTTATATAACATTTGCATTAGGCTCTTGAACTAGTTTGTGATGAGTACAAATTATTACGTCTAAATTACGACATAGTCTTGTAGATTAGCAAGTCAAAGTGGTAAATAGGTAGGTAACATATGAATGGTTGATTAATAATTATAAAGGGTGACGTTGTGGTTCTTGAATGAGGAATATCGAGCAATAAATAAAAATAGCGCAAAAATTTTCAACCTCCAATGACCTAATCAAAATTCTTTGTAAAAGTTGAATGCAAGTCGAGTCATTTGGAAATACTATACGAAAATAGTATTAACATGACTAGCGAAGAAAAATGTATAATTACTGATAAGATTTGATGAAACTTAATCAAATAAACTCACTTTATTACATTAATATTTGATTAAAGACTCTACCCCTAGTACTTTTTGTAAAGCTTATTATGTTCTAGATAGAGTTAACGAAAACTGTAATGTTGTAGAGAGATAAAACCACAGATCAGGGAACAACAACAATCCTTGTTCCCTGATCTGTGGATAAAACTGTGCCAATTTGATCGCAACAGATGGCGTTGTATAAATTCCATAAAAACAATTATCTACGGTACGCTATGTCTAATTAAGCGTGTAAAAACCATAACAAGAGTACTCGTAGGTACAACTTTTTATTGAATAAGATTGACCTACACACTTCTATAAAACCCACAAAAATTTGTGACGTCTTCAAATGCCACTAGTTGCCTAAACCACAAAAGGAAATCCCGAAGTGAACTCGAAAACATTTAGGTTTAAAATTTTGTAAGGAAATTAGGCCAAATATTAAGTTTAAAGCAAGTGATACCTCAAATTCAAACCATTAAAAATCTAGGTAACATCTTATATACGTCAGATGTTTTTTGAGATTAATGCCCATTCATCACAGAATAGGTATTATTAAGTTAAATACTTTTAATCAAAGGGATTATTAATGAGACTAGGAATGTACTTAATAGTTTGCAAACAGTTGGTAAACCCGTTATTCTATAGATCTTTGGCATATGCGGTGTGATGAAACGGTACATTTCCTAGAGTATCTAACCTCACCTCAGAAAAAGGACTAAAGGAATAGAAACCGTACTAAAATAGCAAGAGATATACATCGCGTTGTCTCATATTAAATATGAAACTTAAAAGGTGTTAGAAAATGATGCACATACACCCGAACTTACGTAATTTCGAAGGGTTTCATAAACGAGCATTGAGCTATCTTGGCTGTTTAAATTCAAAAAGGTAGAGAAAGTAGAACGGTAAAATGATCAGAGATTTGAATCTTCTGAAGGAACTAGAAAGTTCATATTTCCGATCATATCGCAAAAGACAAAGTACACCAAATTTCAATCATTCTGACATTGCAACTTGTGATTTCGATGTTTGACTACAGACAATGCCTTTTTTTGTTCCACTCACTCTCGCGTATGCTTTAAACAGATATGAGTAACGTAGTTTTTATTTGAGTATAATTTAGCAAGGTTTCTATTACTTGTCATTATTCTGAAGTCGTCTCTGTACTAATTGGAAATATGATAACCAAACTGTACATCGCAGTGACGAAACAGTGGGAAAATGTGCCAAGATGTAGTCATTATATACTTGAAAGTTTCCTTAGCAATTTTCCTGCAACGTGACAATAACGTCACAGAGTTATGACACACCTCCTATATTTTCCTCAAGCAAGGTCGCATTAATTATCACCGTCATCAGCTGTAGGACGTCCACTGCAGAACATAAGCCTCCCCTATGATTTCAAATAAGCTGTTTCCAGCAAGGTGTTTCGTTGCAAAATGCAGAGATTAAAGAAAGTTTATTTCAGGGTTTTGTTCCATAGTAAATCGTTGTTTATAGTCATCTAGTATTTAAAAAGCCGTGGTGATCTAGTGGTAATGACACTGACCTTACAATCGTAGGTATTGGGTTCGAATCCCGGTCCCGTACCAATGAGTTTTTCGGAATTTACGTACGAAATTTTACACCACTGGCTTTTCGGTGAAGGAAAACATCGTGAGGCAACCTGTTTATGTTCTTAGAAGAAATTCGATGGCGTATGTGAATCCACCAATCCGCACTGGGCCAGTGTGCTGGATATAGCCCAATCACTATTCGTGGGTAGGCCTACGTCCAGCAGTGGACTATAAAAAAGGGTAGTACAGTACAGTCATCTAGATTCTAGAGTATCATTATAGCTAATGGTGTCCCTACGTAAAACACACAGACCGTTATAATATAAAATGTATGTGTTTAAAAGGTAATTACTCTTTGTTGTATTGTACGAGCTGTTTACATATATTCATACAAGACGACCCACGAAGGGTGATATGGCCATATGCACCACGCTGGTCCAGTGCGGGTTTGTAGATTCACGTATGCCATCGAATTTCTTATGTAGGTATGCAGGTCGCCTCATGATATTTTCCTACACTGAAAATGGTAGTGTAATTTCGTACATAAATTCTAAGGAATTCATTGTTTGGGGAATGCATGACCTCATGATTGTAAGGCAGGTGTCACTACCACTATACCACCACGGCTTATATCCTACTAGTTTTTGCCCACGGCTACGCCCGCATGATATTTTGAGGCCCTACCTTACCACCCTTAATAAAGGAGGTGGAATGTAAAAAAATCGATTTGACATTTGTTCGATTCGACAGTTCTTTTTTGACAATTCTTGGAGCGCACGCTATAATAGATGGCAGAATTTTTCCTACTTACTTAACACTTATTGTTATAATATGGAAAATTTACACAATATCATTATAATTTATAGCCTATGTGTTATTCTGATAAATTAGCTATATAATTGTAAAGTTTCATCTCAATCCGTTCAGTAGTTTTTGCGTGAAAGAGTAACAAACATCCTTACATCCATCCATCCTTACAAACTTTCACGTTTATAATATTAGTAGGATAGTACTTATTCTAATGTTACATAATCCAGGGTATCCCCAACACAAGGAAAATGTAGTGAGTACCTACACTGCCAATCAAGTATTGATATTACAATCAATTCATAGAAAAATGCTACGTACCCAACGCTTTACGAGCTTATCTCGTATCTGTGTTTATAACGTAGATGATGCAATTTGGAAATCTAGACGTCGAGACCTGTGCCAGCCTTTTAGTCCACTGCAGGACGTAGGCCTACCCACGACGGGTGATTAGGCCATATCCACTACGCTGGCCCAGTGCGGGTTGGTGGATTCACATACGCCATGGAATTTCTTCCTTGGACATATGCAGGTTGCCTCACGATGTTTTCCTTCACCGAAAAGCGAGTGGTGTGAAATTCCGTACAAAAATTCCAAGGAATTAACATTGGTACGGGACCTGGTTTGAACCCACGACCTCACGATTGTAAGGCGGGTGTCATTACCACTAGACCACCACGGCTTACTTCGAGCGGACTTCGAGACCTGTTTTGTCTAAATAATCGTTTTTCCTAAACAATTACTTTTTATGCATCATGTGTTTCTATGACATGGCCTCATTTTTGGCAGTTTGAGAATAGTCATGTATATACACCGGTTGTGCCCACCTTAGTATTATTTTGGCATCTTTGAATTTTAATGATTGTGTACTAATTTTAATTTAAAAATAACTATTTTAAAAACAATTTCAAACATTGACATTTATAGAAACGATATTAATGGTGTGACATTGTTTTAATTCTATTTATGCAATAATTTAGACATCAAATGACCTAAAATGGGTACAACCGAGCATCTACCCTATTAGCATCGTACCTTCTTTACGTTTGTTACTAGTGATGACTTACGGCACATAGCCTTTAGTCCAGATTTTCCGTAGTTTACTCAAACTTTCAGGTTCGCGTTTGGCTCCATACATTTTGGTTAGTTCTTCGCCAGGGGCGCTGTTCAAAAATGTTTAGAGCCATACGGAAACTACTGTAGTTTCAATTTACGTGTAAACCTGTACAAACGCCTCAGAACATAGTCTATAATCATGGGCCTTATGAGTAAGCTCTAAATAGCCCAATATAAGCTATGGAGAGCGCTATGCTCAGAGTTTCTCTACGCGGTCTAATCAGAATTGAAGAGATCCGTAGAAGAACCAAAGTTACCGAGATACTTAACCCAACGTATTTGCAAGTTAAAATGGTAGTGGCCAAAGCCTATAACATGGAGAAATCATGACCATTAGAGTTAAAAAGTTTTCGAGTGGAGACCACGTACCAGCAAATGCATCGTAGGATGGCCACAGACAAAGAAAACCAATGGCGTAATGAAAAACGCAGGAACACCTTGTATACTGGCCTATGTCCACCAGTAAACGTCCTACAGCTGATATGATCATATCTTTTTTTAGGGTTCCGTACCCAAAGGGTAAAAACGGGACACAATTACTAAGACCCCGCTGGCCGTCCGTCTGTCTGTCTGTATCCAGGCTATATCTCATGAACCGTTATAGCAAGAATGTTGAAATTTTCACAGATGACGTATTTTAATTGCCGCTTTAACAACATATACTAAAACAGAAAAATTAAATATCTAAGAGAAATATCCTTATAACAAATCTGAATTTTTAGCCGTTTTTCGCTCGATAAAAATGAATAAAATATAAATGGGGGGCTTCTATACGGTACGGAACCCTTCGTGCGCGAGTCCGACTCGTACTTGGCCAATAATTACTCTATCATCACTATGGCCTCATTTTCGGCAATTGTGGCATCAACATATTATCCTCATACTTTTTATCACGCGTACGTGACAGTTAGCTGGTCGTGTCATGGCAAAGCGCCATGGCCGTCCGCACGTATGGCAAACCTGATTTGCCACTTGCCTTAACGATTGTTAACAAAAAGTAAGGCGCAACTTTGTGATTTGTGTTTACGCCTTTAGTCTTGGGTCTGATGTAATTCTCAAATGTTAAGGCATTGTTAGGCTAAAGGCTTTGCGATAGATACAATATTTGACATTTTCTCTGCAAGAATCTTTGAATTTTTTTATTAGGCTATACTCGATTACCGAATCACCTGATTCAATATACTTGGGATATAAATACCTGTTCTTATGTACAACTTTGGTAAGATACCGATGCTGAAATAACTAAAAAAAAGGAAAATAGTGATTCCAAGTAATAATTTCTTTACGGATGTTTTCTTTTTATTATTTTTGCAGTACACATATATCATACAATATAAAAGTATATGTATATAAGGATATTATACTAGGAAATATTTCTAAGAACACCTAGGTAATTTCAAATTTTGAGTTTCAAAATTCAATGTTTGTACATCCAAATTCTTTACGGTTAAACATTCCTGAAGTGTATTTGCTCCCAAAAGCAGGTGATACTGGCCAGTGAAATGCAATGCTGTGTCAATTATCTTCGTTACGACATGTTGAAAGTTCATGCCTTGCATGACGCTATAAGGGCCAGTGACTGAAACCCAAGGTCCTTCTCTCGTGGTGTTGTTCACGAAAGATAGCGGACATGTTGACTTACTTTATGTCCTACTCTCCATTGAATTTTTGGTTCATTCTTTCTTTCATCTTCTTGATTCTTTCTTTTTTGTATTCCTTTTCGTTCCATTTTTTATCCATATTCCATATTAGGGGGTTCGCACTAAAGATAACTCCGAATGGCTTGCGTTCATTGTAATACTATGTTGACAATTTTACTAAAGCCGAGTTTTGGCTACACATTTTACACAATCATTGTTTGAAGATTTAGGAAACCAATAATTATTTTTGCTAAAAATGGCATAACTGACTTCCACCGTATACAAAATTCGAATAGTTCGCATGAATCGATGTATTATCTTCATAGTAGTTTTTAAATTATTACCGATTTTTCAAAAATGTCTCATTCGATTTCGATAAAATTTAAATGGGGCTATCTTGAGAGAATGTTCTTTCGACATAAAAATAATTTATGAAATCAGTTCACAATTGGTAAAAATATCGATGAACAAACACAAAAAAAAATATATTCCGACTAAAATAGTTCCTCCTCCTTTTTGGAATTCGGTAAAAATTGAGTACTTAAACATTACGGATTTGTCTATGTAAGAGAGAGTAATTAAGATGTGTATAATATGAACTATTTTTGTCGCCAAATTTAAATAATTTATTTAATAATACTAATTAACAAAATAAGTCATAAGTTATTTATTGATAAAATGGCAATTTACACGTCAAATTATATACTTATGTATACATAAACATTGAATACAATGATGTAATGAATTTGGAATTACAATAATCATTAGTTATAACTTCAATAATAATGGAAAATTTAACAATAAAAATGCACACAATGTCATAAAAATTTAATTAAATAAAATTAATAATCAAAATACGAATGTCAATGTGAATAAATGCGAATAACAATTCAATTAATAATCATGTCAAACACTTATAAAATTCATCGTACCTTTTAATTAAGTAAAACACAGGTGTTACTCACGTTTGATTTTTAGTAGGATACTACTATAGTTTCGATCGCATTTGGCGATCTTTCTCAAGGTCGGAGTACTAGCATCCTACCTGTAAAAAGATTGCTCGACAAGCCAGCAGAATAGCAGTAGGTAAACTAACAGTACTAAAGTACAGTTATGGCTCTGGCTGTAGTCGCTAGTATCTTGTAAATAGCACCTTGCAGGTATGGACCAACATTTTAAAGGAGGTTGATTACCTTTACCTCCTTATCACTTATACTGTTTGTCTTTCGTTGCGTTTTCTCAGTATTGCAACAAAAAAGGGCTTTAACTTCAACAGTTCTTTCACCTGATCATATTTCAGGGCTTGCATGATTAATTTACAATCTGTTATTTTTTTGTGATTTATTTGCTGATATAGTTTACGGTTTCACTGATAATATCAATTGTTATTTTGATTTTGTTATCCATAAAAAAAAAATATTTGTTTTATTTTCTTCATTGTTTACCATCTAACAATAGTAAAGTTATTTTCCATATTCAAACGAATCGTTTTAAAAGTCAGTCGGCCTTAAAAATTCAGAAACACAATGTTTTAAAATATTGGATGACAATTATTTTCTGAGCTCTATACTTAAGATTTAGTTAATCTGTTATGATTATTAATTATCTAATCTTAAGACTTGAAACGGGCAATTCTTATAAATT
This sequence comes from Hypomecis atomaria, assembly GCA_964007245.1. Taxonomy (NCBI): domain Eukaryota; kingdom Metazoa; phylum Arthropoda; class Insecta; order Lepidoptera; family Geometridae; genus Hypomecis; species Hypomecis atomaria. The sequence goes on along the minus strand of OZ023295.1, from coordinate 2,559,792 downwards.
AACATTGTTTTTTTATCTCGGAAATGGTTTTAATGGATTAGTATTTAGATAAGGTTTTTCTTTTTAATTGTATCACCTATAAAGATTAATTAGAAAAACCAAAGTCATTGTCGTCCAGGAAAATCATTTCGTAAAAAGAAAAAAAGAAATTTTTGATCCATGCCAAGCGAAGCGCATATAAAAAATATTATCCCTTGCTTTATAGTCTACTTGATATTAATTAACTTTTTTTTAAAACATTATAAATAAATACAACCAAATACAACACTTCTTATATAGGCTAAAACTACATAAACTACTGCTACATAAAAAGCAATTGGATCTTCCACAGTCCCTTGAAGGTCTAAAGATAATCCAAATGCTCAAGCCCACTGCCAGTTGGCAGCGTGCTCAGCATGCTGGCTGCATTCCCACGCTGAATGGTAATGCTTTAGTATTTTTTTACATGGGATAGTTTTGCATTTAACTACATCCTGCCAGATAGCAAGCTGATATCCAGTTTACAAATGATATCCGACATAGCCCAGCGGATTAGCAAATCAAAGTGGCAATGGGCAGGGCACATAGTTCGGAGAACGGATGGCCGATGGGGCAGTAAAGTTCTCGAATGGAGACCACGGACCAGCAAGCGAAGCGTAGGACGTCCACCGACTAGGTGGACTGACGATATAATAAAGATCACAGTAACGCGCTGGATGCAGGCCGCTTCCAACCGGCTTTATTGGAAATCCATTGGGGAGCCCTATGTCCAGCAGTGGATGTCTTACGGCTGATGGATGGATGATCCAGTTTAGGGTGTAGCATGCGTACCTAAAGATAACTATTTACTCGGGATTTGAAGACATAAGTTGAACCTTAGTGGGAAGACAGACTCAGGCAAGTGTTTCACATATATTCTGTTTGTATAAAAAATGTGAACTAAAAACGATTAATTCATACTTACAGTTCAATTAAGTTTTAAAGTATTACGTTCGAAGGGCTCTTTATACTTTACTCTTTTAGCATATGTGAGTAATAATTACTATAAATTAAAAATTTAAAAAACCCCCGACACATTGACAACCATTTTGGGCACATTTGTAGAATTTTGGTTCTTCCATCCCCACTTTAACCCAACATAACTCTTAAACGGCTCAATCGATTTTTATAAAACATAGCTAAGAACACTCTCGATTAAGTCTCCTTTTGTCAAAAAAAACTAAACCGAAATCGGTTCAGTGGTTCGGGCGCCATGATGCCACAGACAGACAGACAGACAGACAGACACACAGACAGACAAACAGACACGTCAAACTTATAACACCCCTCTTTTGCGTCGGGGGTTAAAAATAAGTGTAAAATGACTCAAATGTGGAAAAGTGGTAATTATGTAACGGTACAATTAACAGTTAGTTTCTCCTTGACGCCATTGCTGTGAAATTCGTCCTAGAAAAGGTAACGGGGTCAAAAAAGTGAAATTATAAACTTCCGGTCAATAATGTGTAATAGTAGAGCTATCAAAAGTTTATTAGTTATGAATTTATGATGTATTGGTACCTAATTAAAGTCACTAACCATCATAATTATACTCGTATCAGACGAGAGACGTTAACTGCTAGACATAAGCCGACCCTTTAGATAAGAATATGATTGATCGTTTATTACAGTTCGTATCAAGTGCGGTCTTACAGAAAACAATATCTTACTAAACGGCAAGCCGCTGCAGGAAATTGCGTAGCGTAGGACCTCGCTCAGTGTATAGCTAAATTTTTTTTTTAACTAGATAGGTATATGACCTGATTTAAATAATACCTTGATTGTCCACCTGCGCTTGCTTATCATGGTTACCACTTAAGAACCTTGCGACCCAGTTAGCCATGAGTCCTGCGCACTATGAAAAGATACCTTATGCCTATATTTATCAACTTTTATTTGGTATTTTTGTGATAAACTTTTAAAAAATTCGTCGCGAAGCAGGACTCGAACCTGCGTCTTTGGATCACTAGCCCGACGCTCTCCCAACTGAGCTAATTCGCTGTACTGAAGCGAAGTCGTCAAAAATAACTCTTTGAGATAAACCTATTGTGCGATGCGTTATAAATTTAAAGTCATTTCATTCTTTAATTTGGTATTTTAATAAGCCAATACTTAGATTTCGTATCAGATTTTAGACAGTCAGTTCTCTAACAACAAAGAATCATATTATTCACGTCCATCTGATAGGTAAAGCAAATAAAAATAGAAAAGTGTTCCCTTTTAAGGCGATCTCAAATTCCAAATTCACGAAAATAAAACAATTATCGTCTCACGTGTGGTCTCTACTTGCACTTTCTATGTAAACGATTCAGATTTCTCAGAAAATGTGCTAATTAGTGATACAGTTATGAAAACTGGGACGTCTGGTTGTGAAGATAATGGAAATGATGTACTGAGCTCAGACCAAATAAAAAAAATCAAGACAGAATGTTGTGAACAAAACAAGTGAGGCCGGCAAAACTACGCCTCGCCGTGTACAGACACAATTACACACACAAACCCGTACAAGGAAACTACGCCTTGGATTTTCAGATGAAGTATGGCAGAGCAACACCGAAGCACTCACCACTTGTTTAAAAAACTGGCCTAATTCGACTGTTCATGTCATACTGTCTTTATTTTTTAATTTGGTCTGAGGTACTGAGGGCCAGTTTAACTAAGATTAGATGAACCTGAACGGAAACATATCCGATTTACCGCGTCAAATGTCGAAATGTGCCATATTTATGCGTAATCTACCGTAACTAAGGGTTTATTTTTAAATCGATAGCCTGATAGGACGTATGTACAAATGGTGACCACACCAAGTGAAAGCAGAACCGAGCACTTAAAATATGATAAAACAAACAAAATCAGTAAAACTTCTTAAACTATTTCCTTTCTTTAGGAAAATTACAACGTTAAATGATAAAATTCTCAGTAGCCTAATTACTCATGATACACACCGAATTTCAGAATGATTCAGGCAATGATCTAATACTTATTTAGTTGTATACATTACAAACAATAAACTTTTGCCTAAATGTTTACCTGTCAAACGTAGCTGAAATATTTTGCTAAAATGACAAGCTTGCGCAATTATTACACAAAGTATGATGATATGACACATTATAAATATTATAAATCTTAAGAACCTAGATGACAGAGATTTTATAATTGAAGTCAACAATGAGTCATCGTATGATTTATTACGTAACAACCGTTTGTTTAAGTACTATATAGCGGCTTCCCACATCCTTATCCGGATCCTTATTTTTTTTCCTCAATAAAAGGTAACTGACACTCTCCGCCTATAATATCTATGCCAATAAATTAATAGTTTAAAAACACTAGAAAAACACTCTTAGTCCATTACCTGGCCTTTCTCACATGTGCAAACACGACTATGAAACGATATTCCTTCATGGAATACCAGTGCATATCTTCCGGCTTCATCATCAGACCTTGAAACCTAATCGTGGTCAAAGTTTATTACAAGACTTTTCTAAGAAATCCAAAACAGCTATAATACGATTTTCCATCATGAAGTTCCAGCTCATACCTTCCGGCTCCATCATCAGATCAGTTCGACAGTACCATATTATTGTATTGTCATCAGAACTACATACAGCTGCCAATTTTTATTACGCTACGACCCTTGGAAGATGGTTAAATTAGTTACCTTAGATTCCATTACATGTTAGTTACATACACGTTGACCTAATATAAGCGTGTTAAAAATCAATCCGTTGCTCTATCGCTGTGTGAAGGAGATAAACCAATAAACACACTTTCTGATTTATTTGATCGAGGTGAAGTGAGAGAGGTCTTCGATTTTACACGATGATTTTGCTTTTGTTTGTCTAGATGTTGGATTTCGTCTACAGGTAGCTTTTTTGAAAGAAAACAAACTTGGTACACAAGCTGAATCCATTAATGGATTTTTTTTATGTACTTTCGATGGGGTTTTTTTCCTCAAAAGGGAGGGTAAATTGCAGTAGAGCTCGTGCACATCTCGTGAATTAAAAAATATCAAAGAGATAAAACAAAACAAAACGCCGCTTGACGACTACTCCAAAATACTCGGCGATTACTTTGAGAAAATAGCGGCGATTATTAATAAGTCTGATAGAGAGTTTAAATTAAACGAAATATTATATTACCGGTACTGGTGACCGCTGCACGTTATATTCGTTTTGCGAGAGGTTTAGAACTAATAACATCAAAAAACACCAAACTATGTAAGTTTACATAGAGGAAATTGGTTAGCTCTACATTTTTACGTTACCCTTGATATTACATTATCAAACTACATTGTATTACTTCAAAACTTGTGACTCAACAATTTTGCTGGAATATTCCACTAAAAATGATTTTCTAATCGTCAGAACTGACTCTAAACATCTAGTCTATATACAAATTACAAATATCATATTTATTTTTTTCGTCATCATGCTAAAATAAATTACAGACTTACGAGTATTTTTTTTGTAAGTTCGTGAGTTCTCGGGTGCATGGGCAACGCTGCATAGGTTAGGTGCATAGGTATTGAAGGTGGACAAAACCAGAATTACACTAAATGCTACTTACGTACAACCAATCCTATGGATGATTTTTATTGGATCGGGCCGTGCCCGAAACGGGGCACGAACGAGACCCGGACGGGATTTTACACAAAATATATGGAACGTGCCCCGTCCGGCCCCGTTCCGGGCACAGCTTCATTGGTGATCTACAGTTAAGGCCCATGTTCATCAGTGGATGTCTCGTATTTAAAATAATGAGATGATGATCTATGGCGAATTTTTTATCATTAATCACACAATATTAACTTCCTCATTGACAAAGATGAACCAACCTTCTCTCGTAAGTTCCGGTGAATCACTTCTGACTCAACTTTTTAATCAGGTGACGTATTCAATGTACCAGTTTTGGATACTGTCTAGTTCTTTATTCATATGATTGTGTAGTGCCTTACAAAAAGACAATAGACTACGTCTGGGTTTATATTTTTGATTTTGTATTCGCAAAAGGCACTGTGCTGTCCTGTTCTGAGCACGTGCTAGACTGCACGTAAGCACTTTCTAGATTGGTCTTTAGATCTTTACAAAAATAACCTGTCATAGTAATCTATGACAGGTTATTTTGTAAAGATCTCGTTTTTGTGAAGGCCTTGAAATAAAAATTAAATACTTATTAAATGTTACGTTATTTAAATGTATTGATCCTTAGTTCTTTTTATAAATTTTATAATTTAATCTGCTTACTTTAGATTACTTAGCTCTAATCCAGATTATGGTAGGCAAGGCAATAATATGACATTTTTAGTACAGGACTGTACTGTACCAGCATTTTTAATAGTTCACTGTAGGACGTTGGCCTACCCACGAAGGATAATTGGGTCATATCCACCACGCTGAGCTAGTGCCGGTTGGTGAATTCACATATGCCATTGAATTTCTTCTAAGGACGTTTGCAGGTTGCTTCACGATGTTTTCCTTCGCCAAAAAGCCAGTGGACTGAAATTCCATAGAGTTCATTCGTACGGGACCGGGATTTGAACCCACGAACTCACGATTGATTTCTCACCTTCGGTAGAAGGGCTTTAGTGATTTTTCTTTGAGTGTAATTTTAATTTTTAAAGAGAAAAAGGAACGCTATTCGATCATTTATACCATTGACATAAAGGCTATATAGGTATTTACATTGTAGGATATTTCTGTATAAACGTACGTGACAAAGATTAAATATCAAAATTAAATACCTGTTCTGCTCTACAAGGCAAATATTATAAGCGGGTTTGAATAAACCGCTTAGAGTAAATTGTTTCACCAAAATAATGTTTTGAACACCTGTGAGGTAACAGCAACAAAGCAATATGAATAATCCTTTGTATGTACAAGTTTTACTAAACATTAATGTAAATATGGAACTAAAATACGGAATGTAAGTAACGTGCAATAAGAAGTAGGCATATTCGAAGAACTGGTGGCGGAGCCCAATATTAGTTGGTGAAATTAAATCCCACAGATTCCGCTGGCACGGACACCTGGAACGGATGGAGAGGATCGAACCCACAGATCAGATCAAACCGTAAAGAAGGCTTATTTGGGCATGCCGGAGGGGTGAAACCTGTTGGACGTCCCAAGTATAGATGGTGGCCGAAGACCTGCTGGAGATTGGGGTGCAAGACTGGCACCTACTCACGCAGAATAGGGACAGATGGCGGACCTTGGTATTGGAGGCCAAGACCCACTTTGGGTCGCTGTTCCAACATAGATAGATAAATATTCGAATATACATAAAAAGTCATACATTATTTCGTCATAAACGCCTGTAATTTTTTTTACGTTTTTTAGGGTTCCGTACCCAAAGGGAAAAACGGGACCCTATTACTAAGACTTCGATGTCCGTCTGTCCGTCTGTCCGTCTGTCTGTCTGTCTGTCACCGGGCTGTATCTCATGAACCGTGATAGCTAGGCAGCTGAAATTTTCACAGATGGTGTATTTCTGTTGCCGCTATAACAACAAATACTAAAACTTGATTAAAATAAATATTCAAGGGGGGCTCCCATACAACAAACGTGATTTTTAGGAGTTTTTTGCTCACTATTAACAACGGCAAGAGGAATGGGGCTCCCATACGGTACGGAACCCTTCGTGCGTGAGTCTGACTCGCACTTGGCCTATTATTTTTTATTCTCATACTACGGGCCTAATCACGCACAGAAAATACGAGATAAATATGTAAATACCTAATTAACCCGATGCGCCACGTTTTACGAGTTGCACCAGTCATGGTTACGCGGACGTCGTTGGGCCCTTTGTATCTTAATAATCGGCCAAGTACGAGTCGGACTCGCACACGGAGGGTTCCGTACTGTGTGGGAGCCCCCCCTTAAATATTTATTTTATTTTAATTTTATTATTCAATATTGAAGGGAATATAAAACTAAATATTCTGTGAAAATTTCAAGCATTTACCTGGTACCGTTATTATTATAGAGCGAAAAACGTCTAAAAAATCAGGATTGTTGTATGGGAGCCCCCCTTAAATATCTATTTTATTTTATTTTTAGTATTTGTTGTTATAGCGGCAACAGAAATACATCATCTGTGAAAATTTGAGCTGCCTAGCTATCATGGTTCATGAGATACAGCTCGGTGACAGACAGACGGACAGACGCACAGACGGACATCGAAGTCTTAGTAATAGGGTCCCGTTTTTCCCTTTTGGGTACGGAGCCCTAAAAATGTTACCTTTATAATAATAGTAGCTGCCCGTCCCGGTTTCGTCCAGGTACGATTGTTACAGCTGAATACTTTTTCGTTGAATCGCTTAAATGGATAGTGAAAACCGCATTCGAATTTGTTGAGTAGTTTGGGAGAAATAAGCGGATTTTAATACAGTCGTGCAGAAACATAAATAGCGACTTTGCTTTATAATTATGTGTAGATAAAGCCCGATTACAGAGGCGCCGCCAGCGTAATTATATTAGCTAAATAGCATAGTTCTGTTTCCTTTTTACTTTAGGCATTCGATAGAGAGAACGCTTTTTACGTTGCTATTTAATTTATGCTGGCGCCTCTGTAATCGGGCTTATATTGATACTTGCAAATATGCGATTAAGACAGCTGTAATGAACTGCGGTTGAAAAGCCGTTAAGTAAAATAATTAAGTCTGACTGCAGAGCAACTAGCAATTAAATTAAGTGTTCCATTGAAGTGTTCAATCTTTTAATCTTAATCCTAGGGATCAAAACTTAGCATTGGAAACTCATAATTGGATTTCAAAATTCTTAGTACCTACTATTGTTTTGAAACTTTTGTAACTGTGAAGCCGTTGTGAATAAATCGTTTTGATTTGTTTGTCAATTGCTTTCGGTAAATAATTCTTCAAGTTTGCTTGTTTTGACGAAATTAAACGTGTTTTCAAAGACTGCTTTAGGATTGATTAAAACTCCATCAAATAATTAAGTGCCTGAGTATTTTGGCGACTTGTTGGTAACATTAAAACCGCCTTACCACAAAAGACTTAAACACGCTTTAAACACTGTTTAATCGTGCAATTTGTACTGCTAAACACTTTTTAAAGCGTGCGTAAAACTTTAGTGGTAAGACGGAAAACTGTTTAATTTTGGCCTACTGACTTTAAGAGGTGATTTCCATCTCGCTCGCGTAATCTCACGTTAATAAAGATAAAAAAATACTACATTCCTAGTAAGTAAGTTTGTATAGGTCGTACAGTTAGCCCTGATGTTAGAGTTTTTAGGCGCCTGAAGTCCTCTGAACTGTTGAAACTACATGAACCTACAATTCAACGTGCCATCCGGGCCACGGTAACATTTAGTTGGATATACCACCCGCGATCACCCATCCAAAAACTGACCGTGCCAATCGTTGCTTAACTTCAGTGATCTTTGAAAAACACTTAGTCAGACTACTATGCGCGCTACAATCCCACAACCTAGTGACTAAAATACAATACTACTACTACCTATGCTAAAACTACTACTACATACAAAGCAATTGGATCAACCAAAGACCCTTGACACACTAGCTAATCATGCTAAGTTAGTTAGTTTCCATATTTTAAATGTAGCATTGTGTGAGTATGTATTACCTTCCCCGTCTGGGAAAGAGCCTGGATCCAACGACACAAGTCATTTTAGTGTGGGATCCAGTGCACTATGAATATTAAATTAAGTTTGTATATTAGTTACCTATAATGGTGAATCTGTTTTGATACTATAAGGAAGAGCCTAGATCCCACGACACAGGTCACCCTAGTGTGGGATCTAGTGTACAACTTGTTTTGTGTTAACTTTGATGAACAATAAACGTTTTATTTATTTATTATTATTACTAGTGACCACGAGGTTTAATTATAATCTTCGTTTCAGGTGAAACGCTCCATTATGCTGAAGATGGCAGACGCGTGCGCTGACAGCTCGAAGCAGACCCGTTTCCACGAGATGCACGTCCAGCGTCATAACAACGTCAGCATACTGTACGCTGACATCGTCAACTTCACTCCGCTGTCAGAGAGATTGAGTGCATCCGACTTGGTGAAGACTTTAAACGAACTGTTTGGGAGATTCGATCAGATAGCTCAAGTAAGTAGATAGAATCCTAAGTCATTCTATTTTATGTTAAATCTATGTAGTTTATTGAATCAGGCGTTACTTTGCGGAAGTTCATCTTCAAATTCTTGTTTTGAATAAATATTTAGTGTATTTCCGCTCTGTCGTAGTCATATAAGTTAAGGGTACTATTCAAAATCCAAATTAAATCACAAACAAAATTAGTAATTAATCATCAAACTGTATCATGGTTCGACTATGGTTAGGTCAGGTTAGAAAAGTTAGGCTGAGGTATGTTTACAAAATATGAATGAACCTGAAACAAAATTTTTAATTAATCCGTTTAAAATAATAAAAAATAATTAAACCTGTAACAAAAATAGTGATTAGTAATCTATTTAAAAAATGTAGTAAACCTGAAAATAATGTTTAATTAATATGTTAAAATTACAAATATAATTTATTTATAAAAAATGGTATAAAATAATTGAAAAAATACTTAGTCAATAAATAGCACCCCTATTCTTACTGTACTCTATTCGACACGTGTTTCGCCTCTAAACGAGGCATCTTCAGGACGTGTTGACTCTTCGAGCTCACTCGCAAGAATGACGGCTCGCCGCGCCGGCGCTTCTTATATAATCGTCGTGACGCACCGAAGTAAAGGCGATGTGACGGTAGTTTGATCGTTCAGCAACTCGTGTGTGTTTTGATGTTTCATTATTTCTAAATGCTCCAAAACATTTAAGCGAAAACCTTTTTCACATACATGTAGAATTTCAAAAGTGTTGTTGTTATCTAAATCGTGTCCAGTTTCTAATAAATGTTTCGCAAAATTCGACTTCTCTGGGTGATTGTTTCTAGACTGATGCAGCTAAGTGTTCTTTGTAGCGGGTTTGAAAACTTGTGATTTAATTTGGATTTTGAATATTACCCTTAACTTATATGACTACGACAGAGCGGAAATACACTAAATATTTATTCAAAACAAGAATTTAAATCTATGTATTAGGCTGAAAAGTTCGACAGTTAAAAGTGAGTAGATGTGAGTGTTTTTCCTGTTTCACCAAGACAACGCGCCATCTCACACCTCAGCGGTTGGTTTTTTATGGAACAACAATATTTTTTTTGAGTTTTGACAAAAGTCGCAGAACAAAAGTTGTTAGTTTTGATGTACTTACAGAATAAGCCCCTAAAAGGATTCTAATTGATTAGGAATAACCCTGTAGGCATAGAGGGAAAACAATAACTTTTAGTTTCCTTTCAAACTTCCACTGAAAAGAAAATTTAATTTTCAAAACTGGTCAACCGAAATTATTAATTTAAAACCGTTTGTAAACAAGCTGAACAACTTTTTTTACAATGGTGGCCGAACTATGGAACTAATTTAATTCTATCAATAGCTGACTGTTTCGTTTAGCAACTGCGATGCTGGCTCCACCACGTTTTTCAGATAGGTTAATTATCCTGTTAATTATCCTAAGTTAGTTATCCTGTGTACCTATTGAAGCATTAGAGTGTGAATGATTTGTGATATCCTCTGTGGGGAACGAACCCTTTCAATCACTTGTAAACTCTATAATAAGCAGCTGGTTTTTAATTTTTCTTGCAAGTGAGAATCTAAAAAAATAATTGGCTAAGGCCTGATTTTACCTTACCATGTTTGTTAGCTCATAATGAGGCATTAGCTAATGGGTCTTTAAAAATAACAGGACTGTTAGATCATTACAAATGTCCTATGAAGAAAATATAACAGACCATTAGTTAATCGGTTTACTCCATAAAATTAGAACTAAAGTAATATAAACCTTACGAAAATAGCAAGAGGTACGTATACATAACTTCGTCCCACTTTAAAAATGAAATTTAAAAGGTGTTAGAAAAAGATGCACATACCTACACCCGAATTCACGTAATTTCGAAGAGTTTCACAAAATAGCATTGTATTAAGCTATCTCGGGGGTCAAATTCAAAAAGGTAAAAAGTAGGAAGATAAAATGATCAGAGATTTGAACCATCTTACTGGAACTAGAGGGTTAAATATTTAATTTATTTTAATTGTTGATTATTGAAGTGAATATAATATTAAATAATTATTCTTTGAATATTTCAAGCGTCTACCTGTTACCGTTAATAATATCGAACGAAAAAAAGGTATAAAATCATGTTTGTTGTATGAGAGCCCCCCATAGATATTTATTTTAATATGTTTCAAGAAACAATGTCAGGAGAGAGGTGATCAGAGATTTGAACCATCCTACTGGAACTAGAGCGTTAAATATTTAACGCAAAATGCGGTTTTATCTCTAAAAGCTATTCTTGTTCTGTTATGTTGTTTGTATTTTCAAGCTATCGCATGGGTAGGTCCAATCCCAGTTCTTTCAAAAATACTAAATACATTTCGACCAGGTTAAAGTTTCCTACAAAAATACAGTCAAGTTGAGGACCTCCATGTCTTGTAGCATTACTTTACCATCAAATTGAATCCTATATTATATCCAACTAGCTTTTGCCCGCGACTTTGCCCGCGTGAATTTGGACTTTTGTGCTATCCATGAATCTTTTATTTTTCGGGGTAAAAAGTAGCCGATGTCACTTTCCATCTTTTAATCTATGTTTATGCCAAAATTCAAGTCAATCCGTTGCTTCGTTGCTGAGTGAAAGAGGAAGAAGCCAACAAACACACTTTTCGATTTATAATATTAAGAACGTTACGTCATTTTTGTTGAACATAAAAAAATTGGATATTGGTGAAGTTGTTGTTTGGTCCCAGCGTGGATGCATTGTTTAACTGTCAAAGTTAGGATGAAAAATTTGGTACAACATAATGGGAAAAGTTAGTAAATTAAACAATTTCAAGTATAACATGCTGCAGTAACAATTTAAAATATAAATTGGCATGTAGCCTTTACACAAAACTTTGATTGGCAAGTGAAAGAACAAATAAGAAAAGAAAGGACAAAGAGAAATGGCTGTGGGCAGGGCACATATCTCAGAGGATTGATGACTCCTCGATCGGGGCGATAACTCCCCGAGTGGAGACCATGTGTCGGCAAGCGCAGCGTAGGTCGTCCACCTACAAGGTAGACAGATGATCTGATTGCGCTGGATGTAAGCTGCTTCCAACCGGTCTTATTGTTGATCCACAGCCAATAGTCAATCTAAGGACACTTATTAAAGAGATAAATCAGTTCGTAGGACCACTTTTAGGTAGGTACCGTAGTTTATTTAAAATTCTATTACTAAAATGACTATGATGATCATCTATCCTTCCATCAGCAGTAGGACGTCCACTGCTGAACATAGGCCTCCCCCATGGATTTCCAATAAGGCCAGTTGGAAGTGGCCTGCATCCAGCGCGTTCCTGCGATCGTTCTTATATCGTCAGTCCGCCTGGTCGGTGGAAGTCCTACGCTGCGCTTGCTGATCCGTGGTCTCCATTCGAGAACTTTACGGCACCATCGACCATCTGTTCTTAGAACTATGTGCCCTACTACTGTACATGAAAGTGACAAAAAAACACGAGAATAACTTGTCAACTTATCGTATTTGCGCGACTAACGCCTGCTAATTTTGCAATAGCAAAATGTGTGTTGTGCATTGCTATGTTAAAAGTTTAAACTTTTCCCACGTTGTAACTCGATCTTCGTCATGGCGTTTTCTGCATTGAAAGCAAAGATTGATGAACGATAACCGATTAGTTTTAAACTTGACTTAGCAGTCACTTCACTTGCATCCAGCCGCTTGAGCTAATAACACTAAAGAACTAAACTAAAGCAAAATATTTTTTCTCGTGTACTATTCACTAAAATAAAATCTGTTCACTGTTTGTTATAATCAGAAACTAAGAAATAAAGGCAAAGAAATTATTTAATTCTTTCGATCGATAGCGCCCTTGGTCACTAAACTAAGCATTATTATAACTATCTAGTAGACTATATAAAGCCTACTTTTATTAATATTTCTGTAGGCGTAAGGACATCAGAGAATATAATTTGTTCATCCAAAGTTACACATAGAATAATAATATTAATGGAGTTAAATCAGTGGACATTAAATATTGTATTCAAATAGATATTTAGAAAATAAAAACGTTAAGTAGAAAATAAGCCTACTTATTACAGTTAATACTCTTCTGCTGGTCTCTTACGCTGCTGGTTCACAGATTTGCACCTTTAATGTCTGACAACAATTTTGTTTTCGTTCCGGTGTTCTCCCAACTGTATTTCATTAAGTACTGTCCAGTCCATCTAAGATTATTACTCCTATATCGATATAGTAGTGACAATGTTACGTAGACCATTACAATAAAGTCAAGCCCTGTCCAGCTAAAAAAGTCTAAATTATCTCAAAGTCCAGTTCAATATACGTTCATTAGAGTACTGCTCTTGCGTGTATTAGTTCAATGGCTCCCGCAGTTTTAACTGAAAACAAAAGAGAATAGATTTTTTATCGCATCGTAATACAATACTGTAAATATCATTGCATTCAATGGATATACTGAATGGTGTGGAGTTATTAATTGCAAAAAGCGTGAAACCCTAATGCCCAGTGCTCCACCAAGCGAACTGGAACAATCCGAAGCAACAATGTACTCAACTGTCCATTGAATGATATATAGCTATTTACCACCAAGTTGAGGTCCTACCCTTTTGAAAATGTAGCACGGCTGTTCGCAAACGGGATTGTCGTTACATCACAGTCATAATAAAGTCAGGCTTTAAAGTGGTGCAACTTCGACGGACAAGCCCTCTTACATTTTTTAGGTAATTTTCTGTCCTCAATTTTTTATAAATTACTTTTTTTTAATTGAATGGGTATCCCCATCAAACGCTGAGAAACCCAGCTGAATAACTGAGGGGTATTTTTCTTTGTTGTACACCAACATGTTAACGTGATACCAAAAAAACAGATTTTAAAAAGTACTTGTACGACTTGCGCTTACCTCCTTGGCAACAAGGGATGATTTAACGTGTAAACGTGTACTAACACCTCTGAAGGGCTAGACAACGCGACACTCGGTTCTAACGATTCGAATAGAATCGCAATGTCGATTCGTCAACAAACGTCGACGTCGAAAGGAACTGTCACGTAGAGTAAGCGAGACCAATGCATATATCAGCGCCCACGCAAAAAAGAGATAGAAATTCTTTCCATTCCATCTAATGGAATCGTCGTCGAATTTTCGCTAAACCGTAGCCAAGTTGCACTTTTGACAGTTGTTTTCGTTCGCTTAAGTTCGCTAATTTATTCGTTTGAACGAAAATCTAGCGAAGACAAAAATGCTGTAGAAAGCTGAGCAAGGCTTAAAAATATCGTAATAAACAGAATATTTCTCGATTTTTGATGTGTACAAATATTTGTAAGATGTAAAAATGGACGGCGAGAACACTTTATAACTAAATAGTAAACATTTTACAACAAAATAAGCATTCAGCAATTTATATATCATTCGATTAACTTCGACTTTAAAGTGGTAAGTGGTAGGTAGCACTAAAATTCACGACACGAAACTTGAAGAGCTATTTATAATTCAATCAAATGTACTAATGAATTTGGTAAGTTTTTTTCAAAATTGAAGAGTTCATGTAAATAGTGTTATTTAATATAAGCCGTAAAGTGTTATTACTTACTTATAAAACATGAAATTCATGGTGCGTTTTGCACATAGACATCAGTCATGAATTTTAAAATGTTTGCTTTAATAATTGGCCAAGTGCGAATTGGACTCGCGTACGAAGAGTTCCGTACCCTATGGGAACCCCCTTAGCCCCATTTCAAGCGTCTACCTGTTGCCGTTATTAATATGAAGCAAAAAACGGCAAAGAAATACGTTTGAGGTATGGAGCCCCCCTTAAATATTTATTTTATTCTGTTTTTAGTTGTTGTTGTTATAGCGGCAACAGAAATACATCAATTGTGAAAATTTCAGCTTCCTAGCTATCACAGTTCATGAGATACAGCCTGGTAACAGACAGACGGACGGACAGCGAAAGTCTTAGTAGGTAATAGCAAAGAATATATAATAATGTAATAGGGTCCCGTTTTAACCCTTTGGGTACGGAACCCTAAAAATGGATTTGAGACCACAAGGCAGTGCGGAACAGCTTTCAACCCTGTGGGGATTTAAGGAAAGATGCTGCTGATCTTCTGTCTGGTATTCCGTGGGCGCATTGAGGTTAATTGCTTGTGGCAGGTGTTGACCCATACTTTAAACTCAATCGGTGGTGGTGAAAACAAAACTGCGGACAGGTGGAAGAAGGTATACACCTATATAATATCTTGTTTGCACTAATGAATATAAGATAATGATATTAACAATTTTCCTGCTCTGCTTCACTTATAAGGTATATATTATTATGTGTATAGATAGGAATTTGCTTCAGCAGAACATTTAGAAGTCTGTACCTACCCGGCTTAACTAAGTTATGGTTCATTGGCATAGTTTGTTTAGCTGCACTCTGTAGTTTCAGACCATACCAATATTTTTAATAGTCCACTGCTGAACACAGACCTAAACTTGAAGGACGATAGGAAAAAATCAACCACACTGGTCCACTGCAGGTTGGTGGATTTACATAAATGCCATTGAATATTTTATATGGTATACAGTTGTCTCACAATAATGTTCTTCTGCACATCGAGAAATGCCCAATTCTCATAGTGCTCATGTAGTCCAGGAATGCAAAATTCTGACTTATTTGATTAGCTAAATCTAGGAATGCCTATTTCTTAAAATGGCAAAATAAGTTCAGAAAAAATAACATAAAAATAAGTTTACTAAACTTTCTATACATAGGGTGACCGGTACCTAACGGTAACAACCTCTTAAGGGCGAGTTTAGTAGATTCAGAAGAATGAATTTAACCATGGGATCAACCAAAACCAAATTCGTGATTATCAACTAAATGACAGTACATTTTTTTGCAGAATTTGGGTTGGTTGGCCCCATGGTAAAAGTAGATGGACCTTGTATATAAAATGTATGATATTTTTAATAATATTCTCAATTTAAGTTATTTTGCCAATTTGAGAATTGGACATTCTTAGAATTAGCCATTGTTACAATTGGGCATTCCTCGCCTAAACCATAATTAATACCTACATTTTTTATGTTTTTCCTAGGCTCAACAGCTTGGGCAGAGGTTTCTTCTAGAAGAAAGCAATAAAACAGGTTGAAGTACAAAACTGTCAAATGTCGAGATTTATTCAATCCAGCAGAATAATAATTATTAAATATTCATGTCAGAATTACACAGGAAGACATTTACTTAGTAAATAGCGTTTTGTAGTGAAAAAATCTTAATAGTAATGTCAGAGTTATTTATCACATAGGAAGTCATTTATCCTATTATACCATTTAGCAGTAAATAAATCTTACAGTATTTTTTGTCTTGATTTGTATTTAATTCCCTTATACTCCGTGGTATCTTGTTGTAAGTGATAAAGCGAAAGATTTCGAGGGGAATGCAAATTCTGTGTTGCCACCTTAGTTTTAGTAATTGGGGCTGTTGAAGAAGCTCTAAAAAAGGCTAGATGGAGCAAAAACTATCAAGAAAAGACTTGCAGTAAAAAAAGAATAAAAAACACCTTTCCTATTGTCATTTCATACCCTCATCACTTTTTATAATTGAAATTCCTAATTTCAATTATGTATTTTTTTATTTGAATTATAACAACATTTTTGCTAGATCTAGCTCCAAACGGGCTAAGGCGGCAACACTGTTTATTTAACACAGAATTTTATTATACGAAATATGTCACTGTCAATCATTTGTCAATGTAAAAACGTCAAACTTTTTTTTTATTATCAGAATCATACCTGCCTTTAGTCGGAGTCATGCAAAGATTTTCACTTGACTTGACCACTCACACTTTACACATCCTTACTCCCCGCGCAACTGACATAACGAATTCGCAACTGCGCAATGACTGGCGTCGGTGACGCCAAAAAGTTTGATTCGGCCATAAATAGACACAATGTAAATTAGGATAAAATGGAGACTCTGACTAAAAGACTTAGTTTCCATGATCATTCAAAAAATAAAATCGATTTGACACATAATTTGACACGAAGATCCCAGAGGGATATTTTATTCGGTCGAGATTATCCGAAAGAGATGCATTGATATTATAAGGCACGAGTTAGCAAGAGATATTAAAAAGATCTCGATTCGGTGAGCAATGCCCACTGAATTCGTCACGACTGTCGATATGTTTTGATGGAATCGACTAGTCGAATGTTACATCGGCTACCATTTCTGATGGAATCGCTTTGCTCACGTGACTTATGTCAGTCCCATACATTTTTAACGATTCGAACCTTCGCTTCGCTAATGCTTTCGATTCCATTTGTTACATTGTCTAAGGCCTCTGCTCTGTAGCCGCTTCCAGCTTTAATTGACTGCGTTTGTAACTGTAGCGAAACGTTCGTCTGCGGTAGCACTTAGAGGCGCTGAAAGATAAACCTGAAACTTGACGGCTTGGAAAGATTATACGGTAAAAGTTTCATGAATTGTAAAGCCTTTGTGTTCCCTTCTTCGTATATTTATTCAAAATACAAGAGATATCGTTAATCTAACATGTTTGGTTGCTTTGTTTAGATGTTTTCCGTTTTTACGTCTGATTTTTAGGGTTCCGTACCTCAAGAGGAAAAAAACGGAACCCTTACTTTAGGTACAGGTACCAAGAAGTTTACTGTACTGTATCAGCCTTTTAGTAGTCCACTGAAGGACGTAGTCCACCCAATACCCATGAAGGGTGATTAGGCCATATCCACCACGCTGGCCCAGTGCGGGTTGGTGGATTCACATACGCCATCGAATTTCTTCTACAGACATAGTCAGATTGCCTCACGATGTTTTCCTTCACCGAAAATCCAGTGGTGTTAAATTTCGTACATAAATTCTAAAGAACTCATTGGTACGGGACCGAGATTTGAACCAACGACCTCACGATTGTAAGGCGGGTATCACTACCACTAGACCACCACGGCTATCATCATTATTAATACCAATGTAATGCTCGTAGCGTAATTTGATTATGTGTTTGTCAGCGATCTCCGAAATTATGCAACGTTCCGTACGGTCAGTATTTGGATGGGTGACGGTGGGTGGCTTTTCCCAATTGAGCGCTACCGTGGCTCGTACGACACGTTAAAGGCGGGCATCACTACCACTAGAACGCTACGGCCACCAAGAACCAAGAAGTTTTATATCTTCTAGAAAACCATACAAGTTCCCTTAAAATCAAATTTATTTTTCATCCATGCTTTAAAAATCTTTTCATCGTCTGTCTAAGCCACACATTAGAACAAAGAGAGTCCACTAGATGACTTGATTGAAGTGAATACAACAATGAGCCATTGTGTGCGCCGGACCGATCGACTTCGACGAGAATGGATTCTGATTGGGCTTTTAAGTGTGTGCTCTGATGGAAGTGTAAGGGTGCTCCCTCATCGAGTGCATGTTGATAGTGGAATTGAATAGATCAAATTGACCTACAGTTACTACTGAGAGTTACTGTGGCTCGGAAGAGGTCCCGGTTGTTTTAATAATTAAAAATTTTTGGAATCGGTTCACAATCTGCGAAAAATGAACATTCACAAAAAAATTCAAACGAACATAGGTAGTAGGTGTCTCCTCTTTTTTGAAAGTCGGTAAAAGTAATTTTCTACTACTTAAAACGTTTTCTTTACTATTATAAATTTGCTTTTGACTACACACTACCTGATGTTAAGCAGATATGCGGTCTAGGGTGTAACACGCTTATCTAAAAGATACTTTTTTTACTCGGGATTTAAAGACGTAGTTCTTTAAATTTACTTAAATCGACATTTTTGCTTCAGGAGAACCAGTGCATGAGGATCAAGATCCTGGGCGACTGCTACTACTGCGTGTCTGGTCTCCCGATCTCCCGGCCCAACCACGCATATAACTGCGTCAATATGGGCTTGCAGATGATTGATGCCATCAGGTGAGATTGCTTCAAATCATCATCCATCATCCACAGCCTTCTTTGTCCCACTGCTGGGTATTGGTCTCTCTCTTATAGCGCCATCTGCCTCGGTCCTTTGCCAATCGTGTCCAGCGGGCTTAGCATAAGGACCATAAAATTATACTATCGACGTGTCAGAGCGTGACAGAGTTATGATGAAGTATATATCTGTCACCCTTGCACACAACGATAAACTCTTGTCGTGGTATTGTATGCTAAGCACACAGGTTCGATCCGCGATATTGACGATATCGTCGACCCACCTTGCTGCCGGACGACCCACGCTCTGCTTACCGTGTCTAGGC
Source organism: Hypomecis atomaria (assembly GCA_964007245.1). Lineage (NCBI taxonomy): Eukaryota > Metazoa > Arthropoda > Insecta > Lepidoptera > Geometridae > Hypomecis > Hypomecis atomaria. Next base: position 2,540,414 of record OZ023295.1, on the reverse strand, counting down.
CACCACTCTGTTATCGCCCTGCTCCACCTGTCGTCACTTCATCTTGCCACGTGTCCTGCCTGCTTCAAATATTTCATCATTATTACTGTACTGTACTGTATCAGCCTTTTGATAGTCTACTGCAGGACGTACGCCTACCCACGAAGGGTGATTGGGTCATATCCAAAACGCTGGCCCAGTGCGCGTTGGTGGATTCACATACGCCATCGAATTTCTTCTACGGACGTATGCAGGTTGCCTCACGATGTTTTCCTTCACCAAAAAGCCAATGGTGTTAAATTCCGTACATAAATTCCGAAGAACTCATTGGTACGGGACAGGAATTTGAAACCACGACCTCACGATTGTAAGGCGGGTGTCACTGCCACCACGGCTATCATCATTATTAATACAAATGTAACGCTCGTAGCGTAGTTTGACTAGGTGTTTGTCAGCGATCTCTGAAATTATGCAACGTTCCGCACGGTCAGTATTTGGATGGGTGACGGCGGGTGGCGTTTTTCAACTGAGCGCTACTGTGGCTCGTATGACACGTTAAATTGTAGACCCCGGCTGTTTTAACCGTTTAGGCATATCAGAAGCCTTCAGGCGGCTTAAATACTGTGACACCAGGGCTAGCCACTCGGATTAAAAGAACGGCCGAAACGAACGAACTTACTTGATGCGAATTTAGCTACAAACTGCGCAATAGCCAATCAATCTTTAATAGGCTTTATGTGAGCTTCAGTCAAAATTAGATTTTGCGCAGCTTGTAGCTAACTTCACATCCGCCAAATTGTGTGGCGCGGCCTCTACCAATCGGTTTGTTAGAAAATGCCGTGGAGCTCTATCACCTACTTTATTGACCGAGCGTTAGCGAGGTCTCTGAGTCTAATGGGACGAGCCGGCACTTGAGCTGTCAGATGTATGTTTGTATGTTTCTTTGTTCGACGATAACTCAAGTACCGCTCAGCTGATCTCCATGAAATTTAGCATGCACGTAGTTTATATATATAGAATTTTTAAGTTCGAATATGAGCATCTTCTGTTCAGTGGTGTTGAAGATACCAGGACCAGTGGTAAAAAGAGGCAAAACAGCGCCACTTTCTGCGGGAGTTGCGGAGTAAAATTACTGCACGCTCGAGTATTTTATTTAAAATTGTAAGAATAACCGCTCATGTTCACGCAAAATTTAGAGTAATATTTTGTTTGTAATTGTTCAGGCAAATTTCATGATAATATTTAATTTGTAATGATATTTATGTAATATCAAGCTAATTTTAGACGCCTAGCGCCACCTAGTGCTATCAAAGTGTAAACTTCACTTAGCGGTTGTTAGGGTTCCGTACCCAAAGGGAAAAACAGGACCCTATTACTAAGACTTCGATGTCCGTCTGTCCGTCTGTCTGTCTGTCACTGGGCTGTATCTCATGAACCATGATAGCTAGGCAGCTGAAATTTTCACAGATGATGTATTTCTATTGCCGCTATAACTGTAATAAATACATAATAAATACTAAAAAGAGAATTAAATAAATATTTGGGGGGCTTCCATACAACAAACCTGAATTTTTAGACGTTGTTCGCTCTATATTAATAATAGTAACAGGTAGATGCTTGAAATTTTCACAGAATACTTAGTTTTATATTCACTTCAATAATAAATAATAAAATTAAAATAAAATAAATATTTAAGGGGGGCTCCCATACAGTACGGAACCCTCCGTGCGCGAGTCCGACTCGTACTTGGCCGATTATTTTTGTAACTCTTTTCTCAGGTCAGGTGTCGCCACTTTCCATCCATCCATCAGCCATAAGAAGTCCACTGCTGGACATAGGCCTCCCCTATGGATCTCCAATAAGACCGGTTGGAAGCGGCTTGCATCCAGCGTGATCCTGCGGTCTTAATGAGGTCATCCGTCCACCTTGTGGGTGGACGTCCTACGCTGCGCTTGCCGATACGTGGTCTCCACTCGAGAACTTTCCGACCCCATCGGTCATCAGTCCTCCGCGCTATGTGCCCTGCCCATTGCCATTTTAACTTGCCAATCCGTTGGGCTATGTCGGTAACTTTGGTTCTTCTACGGATCTCCTCATTTCTGATTCGATCTCGCAGAGAGACTCCGAGCATAGCCCTCTCCATAGCTCGTTGGGCTACTTGGAGCTTACTAATAAGGCCCATAGTGAGAGACCACGTTTCTGTGCCATAAGTCATCACTGGCAACACACACTGGTCGAAAACTTTCGACTTGAGGCACTGAGGTATGTCGGACGAGAAGACGCTACGCAATTTTCCGAACGCTGCCCAGCCGAGTTGGATTCGGCGATTGGCCTCTTTCTTGAAGTCGGACCTACCCAACTGTACTACTTGTCCTAGGTAGACGTACGAGTCAACGACTTCAAGAACCGAGCTCCCAACAGAGATCGGGGTGGGTACAACATGGGAATTACACATGACTTTCGTCTTGTCCATGTTCATCTTAAGACCCACCTGTTGGGAAACCCGATTGAGGCCTTCGAGCATCGTGCTGAGCTCTTCCATCGATTTTGCCATGACTACTATATCGTCGGCAAACCGAAGGTGAGTGAGGTATTCGCCATTGACATTGATGCCGAATCCTTTCCATTCCAGGAGCTTGAAGCCTTGCCGCCACTTTGTATGAAATAAACTCATAGGTTGCTTTAGACCGATTCCGCGACTGTTCGGAATTAATTCATTCTCATCTCACGTCAGCACGGTAGCATGGCAAAGGGAACAAACAATTTTTCCACTTTTAATGTCAGTTGTCATTGTCAATCCATACTTTACTTCCGCTTCGAGGGGATATAATGGCGGAAAGACAATTTGTCCCTTTGCCATGCTACCCGTGCAGGAGCGTTCAGATAGAGTAGGAGTTGTCGCAAACGATATTGTTCTATGAAGCCCGATATGCTATATTATGCGACTTCTGCGAGTGTTAGATTCCATTCAGTATGACCAGTGTAGCATAATTCAAACATTGTAGCAGAACAATAGCAAATTTAGGCAGAAACTTATATTTTAAATATTTCACCTAATGTAATCTATTTCATTCAAAATTGTTTAAATAATCGACCAAGTACGAGTACGACTCGCGCGCGAACGGTTCCGTACTGTACGAAACCCCCTCAATATTTACTTTATTTTAATTTAATTATTTATTGTTAAATTGAATTTACAACTAAATATGCTGTGAACATTTCAAGCATTTACCATTTACCATTATTAATATCGAGCGAGAAACGGCTAAAAATTCAGGTTTGTTGTATGGGAGCCCCCCTTAAATAAAAATTTTCAGCTTTCTAGCTATAACGGTTCATGAGATACAGCTTGGTGACAGACAGACGGCGAAGTTGTGGATATGTGGTGGTGCGTAGGCGGTAGTTTGCGTCGTCGAATAACAACTCACTATACGAATATTACGTATTTATTGTTTCCGCATAGGCTTAACACACCATACAAATAATTGTAAATTACGTAAATTAATATATAAAAGGAATTTGGAATGTTTTAGTATGTCTGTCTGTATGTGTAAATAATATATAATATAAATAAATATCTTGTGTTATGTATATAACATTTAATGTTTATATTAATGTATTTAAATATTATATTTTATAAATGGATTATAAATATATGTAAAATATATATTATGTAGGTGAGTAAGTGTGTAACGATTACGAGTAGCTAACAGAGTCTTAGTAATAGGGCTTCGTTTTTACCCTTTGGGTACGGAACCCTAAAAAGAATTCGCCTAACTTTCATACCAATATTATTTTTATTTTTTGAAATCACAGTATTTATGATATAAAATAGGAATAGCGCGAGGTCTAAGTCCGGGGCGGACTACTAGTAATAGTGAGGTCGTGAGTTCCCATGCTAAACCCATACATACCAATGAGTTCTTAGGAACTCGCGTGGAACTTTCTCACCACTGGCTTTTTGGTGAAGGAAAACATTGTGACGCCACTTGCATACGTCTGCGGAAAAAAATCGATGGCGTATGTGAATCCACCAACCAACTCTCACTGGGCCAGCGTGGAGGAAACGGCCCAATCACCCTTCATGGGTAGCCTAGGTTCTGCAGCGGAGTATTACAAAGGCTGGTACACTACAGTACATAATTATGGAACTTTACACCACTGGCTTTTCAGCGAAGGTAAACATCGTGAGGCAGCCTGAACCTGAAGATCTTATAAGAAATCCGTAGAAAAAAATCGATGGCGCATCTGTGAATCTAATAACCATTTTTTGGTAATAAAGCTCATTGATAAAAATAAATAAGAAAAAATAATTATTTATTATTATTAAACGGACTTTATTACGTAACTTTTTTTTGTTTTCTGTGGACAAAAACTTGAACAATATTTAAGTATTCGTATATCTGTGATTAAGTTTACTGTTATCTAAACATAAAACTTAGTTTGATTCAAAATTCATGTGATATTTCATGTCCTAATTCTGTGCTTTTTTTTTTTTAATATTGCATGAACCAATTAAATTTTTAAAACATAATGTGGTTATCTTGAAAGTTTATCACAACACGAACTGACAAGCAATTGCGAGCATCACTTAAATTCTTTCCGTTATTTTTTCGTATTGGCTTCTGCGCAGTTCCGTCATTTATATATTTTTTCTTTTTTATTTTTAAAGCTCGTTTAATAAGAATAAATAATCGCTGTGTAACGTAAATACTATCTAGAAAGTTTATCACAACACGAACTGACAAGCAAAAATGAATTCTTGAGCATCACTTGAATGAATTCTTTCCATTCTTTTTTCGTATTGGCTTCTGCGCAGTTTTTTCATTTATATATTTTTTCCTGTTAGCAATTTGCCTGCTTGAATTTTAACTTTGTTGCGTTCTTAGCACTTCTTCGCTTTCCGAAAAAGTTAAATTAAATATTATGAGCACGTTCCATTTCAAAATTAATACGGTTTATTCAATGTACTGAAATCACTCGTTTGTAAAGTTTTCTTGTACGATTCACGAACGGAATGCATTATAATATTTAATTTACGTTTCTTTGAAAAATATTACGATTGTATTTAATTCTCATAATATGCTAGTTCTCCGTGCAAAGTAGATGTTTCCTACAGGCAATGGGTTAGGTAGACTAATACTTTTCATTATAACTACACTATGTAGATATAATTTTTTTTTATTCTATTTTATATAGGTTTGCGTTTGATTACTCACTACCTGATGTTAAGCAGATATCCCTTTACAACCGGCTCAATATAGGCATAAAATCATCAAAAAAAAATTGACGGGAAAACCATGGTGATTTTGTGAACGCAACCGGTTTCATACGATCGTGCGGTTATCTGCTCATCCCGCATGAACGTATGAGACCGGTTGTGTTTACAAAATCAATATGGTTTTTGCGCCAATTTTTTTATCAATCCTCACGATTGTATTGAGCCGGTTGTAAAGGGATATGCGGTCTAGGATGTAAGACGCTTACCTAGAAGATACCTATTTACTCGGGATTTGAAGACGCCCACGTTGTACTTTAGCGGGAAGACAGACTCAGGCAAAGCGTTCCACATTCTGGCAGTTCGTATGAGGAATGTGGTCTCGAAACGCTTTATTTTTCTAAATGTATAAATATATTTTCTTTTGCTATTTAAATCTATTTAGTAAGTAGTCTTAGTTAGTAAGTCCAGTTAACAATAAAAAATAGCTCAAATATGCCAATAGGAAACATACTATGGCTTGTCTGTTTGTACAAAATTCGGGTGTTATAATATTTTCAAGATATCTAAATTGCCATTAATAGAGCTTTTCTTTTATAATATTAACTACTTTTTTGCCTTGGGAAATTATGCAAGTACCTGCATAAAATATCATAGAACATTTTAATACTGCGCTCGTCGCTGTAACGCTCACAGTCACAGTGTAGTTTGACTAGGTGTTTGTCAGCGAACATTGAAGTTAAGCAACGTTTGATGGGTTACTGACAGACCGAGGGTGGCATGCATTTCCTACTGAGCGCTACTGTGGCTCGGATGACGCATTCAATTATATGTAGTTCCCGGCTTTTTGGGGTTTCGTACCCAAAGGGTAAAAACGGGACCCTATTACTAAGACTTCGATGTTCGTCTGTCCGTCTGTCTGTCCTGTACTGTATCTCATGGAGCATGATAGCTAGGTAGCTGAAATTTTCACAGATGATGTATTTCTGTTGCCGCTATAACAACAAATACTGAAAACAGAATAAAATAATTATTTAAATACAACAAACCTGAATTTTTAGACGTTTTTCGCTCTATATTAATAATTTTAACAGGTAGATGCTTTAAATTTTCACAGAATATTTAGTTGTATTTTGACTTCAGCAATAAATAATAAAATTAAAATAAATATTTAAGGAGGCCTCCCATACAGTACGGAACCCTCCGTGTGCGAGTCCGACTCGCACTTGGCCGATTTTTATTTAATTTTTTAACTATGTCAGAGGCCTTCGGGCGGCTTAAAGACTCAGACACCAGGGCTAGCCACTCCCACTCGGTCTATAGTAACTTATTACTATTTTTTTGTTAGCAATGCTTACAATTTCGAATTTAGAAAAATTTCTAAATTTTTCAAAAAAGTTTTTTCTAAATTTTTCTAAATTCGAAATTGTAAGCATTGCTAACATTTTTTCTTGTCACAGGTTTGTCCGTGAAGCAACTGGGTTCAACGTGGACATGCGTATTGGCATCCACACTGGTAATGTCTTGTGTGGTGTGCTGGGCCTACGCAAGTGGCAGTTCGACGTGTGGTCCGATGACGTCACGTTAGCAAACCATATGGAGTCTGGAGGAATTGCTGGGTAAGTACATTTTTTTTACGAGGGCGAAATCTTCGAATGATCGACTGCTTTGGGGTGCAGTCGGGTAGGATTGTACCCACTAAACCCCCTCGGTAGCCAGCCTTTATGCCTTGGGAGCTCCGGGTTCTCCAAAAGGAACGCACCGGTGCTCCCACCACTTTTTATGACTACTCGTCTAGTACTAGAACCTTAGTAGACTCTTACTAAAGGCAGGGGATACCGATGCCGTATTCTAGTGCCCCGGCCAGCATCAGGCCGACAATGCTGGGTACTTAAGAGAAAAGCTGAGCGCCAAGGAATTTAAGAAGTAGGTATTTGGCTAAACTATTGCTGTCGCGATGCGCCCAAGCCAGGGAGCTTCTATGTGTGGTGTGATGCAATTGTATTTGTGTGTGTGCTGCTTACCAACTCCGCCCGCGCCCTTCCCGCGCCCGCCCGCGCTCCTAGCTCAGGCGGACGGCTGGTGTATTCTTTTGAATTGTAGCAAAATATGGTAGGTACATAAGCTCCGGTTTTTTGGGATAGCGCATAGCAAACGAAAACCTTTATACTGAATATTTTTTATCGAATTAGAAAGCTACATTATTTTTTTACACATATAGGCGAAGTAGGTATATTGATTTTAATTTTCTTTCGAATAATATTTTTTGAAAAAACCTTATAAATAGCCAACTTTACACAATTGACCTCAATCCTAAAGCTGCGAACAAAAATAGCTATTTAACTAATTGATTTCTGTAGGCGCTGCATAATACATACTGAAAATTCTACCAAATACCTAACTTAAGATATACCAAATAACTTTTTTTAAGGAAAACACGCACATAACTCTTCAACAGACAATAAACAAAGTGTAAAATCTTATTAAAAACAAGCTTTTATTTAAATTAAATAGTCCAAAAAGAAGAATCTAAACTTTAAAATTAATTCAACCTATAAATTTTCGAATATTACACAATTTTAGGGGTATAAAATCTTTCAAGTGATTTAGGTACGTAAAAAATAACAGATAGCTTCAATATCTGCTTCAAAATTGCGTTGCATGGTTTGACCCAAAATAATATATTATTTACATACATACATTGCAAGTTAAACATAAACTTGTAAAAACAAACTTGAGAATCGGCTCGGAAAAATCGAATATGTGAAGTAATTAGTACCTATTTTTAAGCCCTTGAATTACCTAACAGTTTTAAATTTTTCTAATTTTATAATAGTTGTTTCTACCTAATTGATGTTGAATTACTTAAGTTTTGTTTTATTTTTATTATTATTTTTTGAATTTCATGCATTGTGATTATTTGTGATACAATTGTAAATTTGACTTGCCTAGTGTAACGTTTGTAGTTATAAGGCCAATAAATATATCTTATCTTATCTTATCATACACGAATTGCAAATCCCCTTCTTTTTGTAGGTCAGTCAAAATGAAAGGTTTCTCAATTCATCATCATCATTTCTGTCACGTGACGTCTACTGGTGGATACACGATACCTCTTTACAAGGTCGTGTTTTACAAAGTGAAGGAGGTTTCAGAGGTGTACCTACCTATGACCTACACGTTCGTTATTATGAACAAAGTTTACTATGTTTACTATATTTTGTTACAAATTCATATTTGTTAATTTATTAACTATGCAATTTTTGTCATTTTAAGTTTTGATATTGTAGCATTGTTCAGATTTATATTGAATGATTATCGTTTTGTTTTTACAATTTAATATTAATTAATCATTTTTTATTTAAATATATAATTTAATTAATTTAACTACAGCGATTTTAAGTTATTGTAATTTTAAGATAATTATGCTTTGCTTTAGCTAAGCTGAAATTTTTAGGATATTATAATTATAACTAGAATTGTAATTGATTTGGATTGACTTGTATCTTGTATTTTGATACCAATAAAATTATATGAATATATGAATATGGGTCTAGCTGCGGATTTCGTGAACTAAAAATCAGCTGTTCCATACAAAACTGCAACTTGGACTCGAAAAAATGTATGACACGATTGGTTTTTTTCTCGAATTTCGGTTTGGCCACATATATTAAAAGTTGTTCATAATAATAGTCCGAATCACCTCCTTTCGGCTTAGTACACCAGTTCTGGATAACCCTGTATATCTGGACATATAAAACTTCTTGCCTTTTATATTGTAACTATTCCCGTATATTCATTGCGCGAGTAGTCCAGTAGTATAAAAAATAATTAAGAATTCAATCAAACAGATGCAATGCTTACTGTTTGGAGAACTGCTTGTCATACTTAGGTTCTACTTTGTATAAGTTTAAAAAAGTTGAAACTATTAGCAAATTAAAGCAGCAGTGGTTAGCACACACCATATAAATACAGGATAGAACATCCACAAATTACTACACACTTTTCAGCAAAACTCAGCGGATAGCCAAGTTAAAATGACAAAGGGCAAGGCACATAGTTCAATGAACGGATAGCCAATGGGGCTGTTTTCTCGAATGAATCTCACGTATAATTCGCGCCACACAAGTCAGCGGATGGAAAGTTAGGCGCAGAACGCTGCGCAATAGGCAAAATATAGGTATGTGCAGGAGCCAGAGAGACAAGACGCCGCACGGACACAACCGCCCGCCAACCTCATGTCTCCCGCGCGCACGCCCGTGCTTACGAGTACCACTACGCCACGCGGCGTCGGCATTGTGCGCACATGTGCAATAATTAGCGAATTACGGCAAAGTGTCATCTGCGTCTTACATCTCATCCGCCGACTTGTGTGGCGCTACCTATACTGGCAAGCACAGCATAGAACTTATTTATTTTATTAGATATAGATTTATTTATTTTGTTGTATTTGTAATGTGACTTATTATGTGTTTTTTAATTATTTAATGTTGTGTCTTTGATAATTTAATAATTTAATAGAACGTTTTTCGCTTAGGTAAGTGGACTAAGGATAATTATATTTATACGTTACAGTTATTACACGATCATTTTGAGAATTGGGCATTCATAGAATTATGCTTTCGTAGAATTGAGCATTCCCAGATTAGTTGGGCATTAAGAGAATTGGTTATTCTGCGCCTAACTCATTTACTCGTAGATGTCTGCGGATACAGCACGATATTCTGTATAATCGCTGCAACATAGCAACTAAACGCCTATATTCCATACATAAAATCTTTTCTTCAAAAGTAACAAACATACAACGGTCAAATCACAGGATTTGAAAAATAACTAATCTTTTTAATAAACATCGATATCGATGGACATCACTAGAGCATCGACAAAAATATCGACTATTACTATATCCCTAGTGCTTGTGTACGTATAGGTTTGAACCTCCCTCACCTCGACCCTACCCCCGCATCGTGCGATAGGGACAATTGCAGCTCAGAGCGATTTATACCTACAAAAAACATGGCGAGACAACGTTTCGTATTACGCTGTTTTCTTCTTCAAAAACAAGATCAATCAAGTGTTTTTTATGTCAAAATTTAAAAAAAACATGTGTTCATGATTCTGTCATTTTATATTTCGTTAGATATTATTTAGTCTCTTCTGGTAGGTCTCTAAAGACGTCAGTAATAATGGTGAATTTTTTTGTGATTTTGAAGGGTCATATTTTGCCTGATAATTAATTTATCAAGAAAAAAAAAAGACAGGGTAGTCTAAACAGCTAAATTTAATTTTATGACAAAAAATTGAGGCTCTAAAAGTATTTTCCAGGAAGAAAACAGCGTAATACGTTTGTATGGAAAATTACAGACCATCCTTCCTCTTAACCAGCATTGCCCTGATGCCGGGGTTGTTCTATTTTATACTAGGTACTTACCTAGTATAAAATAGAACACCTTCTGTGATAAAAACCATGTCTATTGATACAATTTTAGAGGCGCCATCGTAATTATAATAGCTATTTAGAGTAGCCCTGTTTCTTTTTCACTATATGCATTTGATAGAGAGAACACTATTTTACTTTGCTATTAAACTTTCGATGGCGCCTTTAAAATTGGGCCTGTTATTGTGATGAAACTTATAAATAAGTGATAGTTTGACGTATGGTCAATCAAAACATTCATGATTAGTTCGCCGAACTGTAGACCTTGCGGCACATCTCCTTAAAAGAAGTTTTTATTCTTTTTTTAACGCAAACAAGTCCGCGTTTGACCACCAACTCGCCTGATGGTAAGCGACGTTGTGGTTGAAGATGAAGCACGCAGACCTAGAAGACGTTTCCTCTACGTTTGACTAAATTTTCCTAAAACAAGAGAAACTTTGAAAAGTTGGTTAAGGGAAAACATGCCAGCAAAATACAGTCAAGAGCAGTTATTTTTTTTTTTCATTTTCTCATATTTGCAAGTCATTAAAACATCGCTTATCTATAATCCAAGCAAATTTTTCTAAATTGAGAAAATTTACTTATCCATCATTATCTTTTGAAATGATAATGCGTTTTTCAAAAGCATTATATTAACTTAAAAGACATCAAAGAATCAGGGCTCAATTTATTATAATTTAGCTAAGCTGGTTTAGGTAGAGCTTGTGCTGAAATTGTTGAAAGTTTTATAATAGCAATATTATGCTGAAAGTAGTGACCTATTCAGAAGTTTGTAGATTATCCCGGGGGCTTCAATGCTTTTACGTTATTGATTCGATTTTGATTGAAGGCGCCTTCTTAAGCGACAGGCACACTGTTCAACAACGCTTTTGTAAGTTAAACTTGTAAGTAATTGCTGTTTAATTAAACAACGGTTTTTGCTTGGTGAACAGTCAAAAGATTTAACCGTTAATATCTGTTTAAACAGCATTTAAACATCTGTTGGTGACCTTGGATCTCAGACCTGAGTAATAAATTGGTTTAATACATGAGTTAGATGGTTAGGGTAATACATCCATGATCTAGGTACATAGTAATACATTTCTGGTAGGTACATATATAACATGCAAATTGGTAAAGTTTTATACGATCTCAATAATTTATCAAAAACGGCTCAATTATCAAAACGGCTCAGCCAATTTTGATAAAATTCAAATGGAAGAACCACCTCAGGAGAGTCGTTTAAAAAATGTTTTTTTTAGATCGGTTCATAAAAAATTGGCGAAAATAACGATAAACATACACAAAAATATATAAAGAACACTTGTAACTCGACCTTTTATGAAGTCAGTAAAGATGGGTTGCTACGCGATCTCGTAGAAACACAGATACAATTTAGTGTAAACGAGGCTTTACCGTAGGATTCAAACTGAAGCCTCATCAGATGTTAACTTCGATTCGGGCTCAAGGCGTCGCTTTAGGCTAAGTTTGGTTACGAGACTCTATACAGGGTAACTTTGCTCTTAGCAGCTCTATGTGTGAAGGCGATGGAAATGTAGGCGTCTTTCACAATAACTTACATAAAAACTACCAGAGGACAATTGTCGTCGGTAGTCGTCGTTTCAACCATAGAAGGTCCACTGCTGGACAAAGGCCTCCCCTAAAGACTTCCAATAAGATCGGTTGGTAGCTTGCATCTAGCGCGAATCTGCGATCTTAATGAGGTCATTCTGTCACCTTGTGGGTGGACGTCCCACGCTGCGCTTTCCGGTAGATCACAGTAGTAGGTACCTACTTATTAGATTTTATCTCTATAAACCACTTAAGTGCCTATTTGTGGTTATTATGTATTTGCGATATCTAATCATAAGTGAGAAAAAACTAAAGAAACCGACATAACCCAGCGGATTGCCAAGTTCAAATGGCAGTGGGCAGGAATAGAATGGAGGACCGCACGTACTGAAAAAAACGCAGCGTAGGACGTCCACCAACAAGGTGTTCATTAGTACCGCTCTTACTAAGACCGCGGGATTACGCCGGATGCAATCCGCTTCCATCCGGTCTTATTGAAAATCTATACGGGAGGGCTATGTCCAGCAGTGGACGTCCTATAGCTGAAACACACGAAAAGTTATGTATAGTGTTTTTTTTTGTATAATAATCACTAAAACACATCAAACCCTAAATATTCTTTTAATTTTATAGGTACATAATCAGTGACAACTACCTACTTTAATTCTCAGGCCTACTACTACCTAAACCTAATATTAAACCTATAATTCAGTAACAATATCGCTATTTCAATATTTATTTAGAAACAATATTAATTCAGAGATATCGCAATAAAGCCTTCAAAAGTTGGTAATATAATACTGATGTATGTACTTACGAGTAATGTTTTTGTTCGTAATTTCTTTTCTAACCGTACTTCTTGTTTCTCATGAGAAAACTGTACGTAATATTAGAAAAATGTTCTTATAAACTCATGTTTTTAGGGTTCCGTACTCAAAGGGTAAAAACGGGACCCTATTACTAAGACTCCGCTGTCCGTCCGTCTGTCCGTCTGTCTGTTACCAGGGTGTATCTCATGAACTGTGATAACTAGGCAGCTGAAATTTTCACAGATGATGTATTTCTGTTGTCGCTATAAAAAAAATACTAAAAAACGAATAAAATAAATATTTAAGGGGGGCTCCTATACAACGAACGTAATTTTTTGCCGTGTAGCAACATGTAGACGCTTGAAATGGGGCTAAAGGCCCATAGATTGTGCGAGTTCGACTCGTACTTGGCCAATTATTTTTACAGCTTTCACAGCGATATAGGTATATTTTCAATTTAATTTTGTCATCAAACTACCTATGTGAAAATAAAACCTTGGAATGCGCTCTTATAGGAATATTAAATGTGAAGACTAAAAGTGATTCGGTTCACAATTGGCGAAATTATCGATTTTTTGTGTATATTCAATACACAAAAAAAAATAAACACACGAACATAGTACCTCCTCCTTTTTGGAAGTCGGTAAAAAATACGATTATAAACAAATAAATCCCAAGACTGTACGTCACATCGTTCTTCTATACCAATATTACAAAGAGGAAAGATTTGATTGTTTGTTTGCATTGAATAGGCTCCGAAACTACTGAACCGATTTGAAAAATTCTTTCACTGTTGGGAAGCTACACAATCCCCGGGTGTCATAGGCTATATTATATTTTCAAAAAAATTAGGGAGGCTGCTAGTAAATAATGTTTGTTTATATTACGTACGAGTATAATAATGTGTAATTTTCAGGAGGGTCCACATCACGAAAGCGACGCTCCTCCAGCTCGGAGGCAGGTTCGAGGTGGAGCCAGGAGATGGCGCTTCGAGGGAGGGCTACTTGGCGGACCACAAGGTCGAGACCTACCTCATAGTCCCTCCCAAGGTAACTGTTTTATCTTATAAAACTATTTATTTTATTCTGTTTTTAGTACCTAACTGATTTTTAATTTGCGCAAAAGTGCCTTTATTAACTAGAACAAAACTACACTACTATTACATTAAAAGCATTGGATCATCCTTAGACCTTCGAAGGTCTAAAGATAATCCAAATGCTCAAGCCCACTGCCAGTTGGCAGCGTGCCCAGCATGCTGGCTGCATTGTCACGCTGAATGGCATTGCTTATGTGTTGAGCCAAATAAACACCAGCATTTTGGTCACACGTCGCGTCCACCAGACGCTCAGAAATACTACCCCTACCTGATTGTTGTTATAGAGGCAACAGAAATACATCATCTGAGAAAATTTCAATTTTCTAGCTATCACGGTTCATCAGATTCAGCCTGGTGGCAGACAGACAGACGGACGGACTGCAGTCTTAGTAATAGGGCCGGTTTGTACCCTTTGGGTTCGGTACTCAAGGGAACAGCTTTATCTTATACCAGCTGTTTCCCGCGGCATAGCCCGCGTTTTTTTATTTTTATACTATCCTATAGGGAGCAATAATTTTCCGGGATAAAAAGTAACCCATGTTATTTTCCAAACTTTTAACTATATTCTTGGCCATAATAATGTTTCTTTGTTACTGCATGAAAGAATAATAAATCAACACACTTAATTTCGGATTTACAATATTACTAGGTAGCTTTTGCCAGCCACATTGTCAGCATTTTTATGCTGTACTATAAAAATCTGTTTTTTCCGGATAATAATTATTTTTCGCAAAAAATGGCATAACCGCCTTCCATCGAGTACAAAATTCAAATATTTCGCTCGATTTGTTTACATTATTGTTGATTTATCAAAAACGGCTCAGCTGATTTCTGTTAAATTTAAATGGGACCACCTCAGGAGTATACCCTTTCGAACTTAAAAAAAAAAATCGATTCGGTTCACACTTGGCGAAATTATCGATGTTAATCGTGTACAAAATTCGAATACGTATTTCGCTCGAATTGCTCCCATTATTGTTGTTTTTTTCAAAAACGACATAGACGATTTCTGTAAAATTTAAATGGGACCACCTCAGGAGGATACCCTTTCGAACTTAAAAAAAAATCGATTCGGTTCACAATTGGCGAAATTATCGATGATATGTTCATCACGAAAAATACATACATATGAACCTCCTCCATTTTGGGAGTCGGTTAAAAAGTAGCTTGAGTTACTTTTCAGTTTTAAACTGTCCATGCCAAAAATCGATTCTATTCTGTGAGTCTATTCCTCGATTGCGAAAGAGTAAAAATGTTTTATTAATATTTCAAAGTTTGTACCATAGTAAAAATTGACACAATGATGAGTATTTAATACAGCTCTATAAGTTTGTACACTTGTCAAGCAACATCTTGTATTTATGATAGAGCTTTCTGCAAGTGTACACAGCTAAACCCAGGTGCAGACAGATGTCGCGGGCGTAAACTCCCTCATTATTGCCATGATAGATGTCTTCTCTTACAAACAACAATGCTTGCTTTCAACCCCCGAGAGTGGGTGTATCCTCGGTGATTTATAGTGCACGGAATATTACTGTACGCTTTTAGTGTTTTATTTTTAACAGCTATGTTGTACTTAAACATACAGGGTTATTCCTAATCAATTAGCATTCTTTTAGGGCTTATTCTGTACATCAAAACTAACAGCTTTTGTTCTGCGACTTATGTCAAAACTTAAAAAAATAAATAAAGCTCTTCCATACATTTTGTCGCGGGTGAACGATATTTTTCTATGGAACAAACAACATTTTTATTTTTGAGTTTTGACAAAAGTCGCAAAACAAAAGTTGTTAGTTTTGATATACAGAATAAGCCCCTAAAAGGATGCTAATTGAATATGAATAACCCTGTATACAAACATGTTGTGTATTTTCTATGGAAGATTCAAAATAGCACAATGAAAATCAGTTACTTGCATTTGTATCCAATAAAATTATTTTTCGCAAAAAATAGCATGACCGACTTCACCCGTGTACAGAATTCGCGAATATTTCGCACGGATCGATGTTACATTTTTCACTTTATTGTTGATTTATCAAAAATGGGTCAGCAGATTTCAATAAAATTTTAATGGGATTAATTTCAAAGTATATTCTTTCTAATGTAAAAAGAATTATTGAAATCAGACTACTACGAAAAAAGTTTTGCATGGTTAAACATAAAAAAAATATATACGCGTCGAATTGAGTACCTCCTCCGGTTTGGTTCGTTGGTCAAAAATGAGATAATAGGTATTACGCCTGTACAGGTCAAATCAAACTTTTTAGCGGAGTGAAGTTAGCTACAAGCTGCACAAAACCCAATCTGCTGCTGTTATGTGAGCTTCTGTCAGCATTGGGTGTTGCGCAGCTTGTAGTTAACTTCACTGCCGCTAAGAACTTACTAACTTAGAAGAAAGACTACTGCCTAACGGTAGTCTTCACAACATCAGTGTTAATTAAAATGAATCACTATATAGTATAAAAAAGTCGTTTTCCGCTGTCTGTCTGTCCCTATACCTCTATATGCTTACTGCTTAGGTCTTTAAAACTATGCAACGGATTTTGATGTTCTTTTTTAGGGTTCCGTACCCAAGGGGAAAAACGGAACCCTATTACTAAGACTTCGATGTCCGTTTGTCCGTCTGTCCGTCTGTCCGTCTGTCTGTCACCGGGCTGTATCTCATGAACCATGATAGCTAGGCAGCTGAAATTTTCACAGATGATGTATTTCGGTTGCCGCCATAACAACAAATACTAAAAACAAAATAAATAAATATTTAAGGGGGCTCCCATACAACAAACCTGAATTTTTAGACGTTTTTCGCTCTATATTAATAATGTACCAGGTAGGTAATGCTTGAAATTTTCACAGAATATTTAGTTTTATATTTCCTTTAATAATACCTAATAAAATTAAAATATAATAAATATTTAAGGGGGCTCCCATACAATACGGAACCCTCCGTGCGCGAGTCCGATTCGTACTTGGCCGATTTTTCAATACATCAAGTGATTCAAGAGGAAAGTTTATATGTATAATACATGCATAATGTAGTAGAAGAACTCTGATAATTGTAGAGGTTTATAATGTTGTGCAATAAATAATTAAATTGTTTTGGGCTTACATTGCAAACGCTGGCTGAATCATACGAGATAGCTCAAAATAATTTATTACAGTATTGTAGTTAAAAAGGTCTACAAAAAAGTCTTCGATGGTATATGGATATATGGTAGTGTCTATCTCTTAGAGATAACCAAAACAAAAACCATTTTTAATCCTTTTCTATTTACGAAAAAAACGTAATCCATATTTATAAGTGTATTACGAGTACTTATAAATACGGATTACGTTTTTTTCGTGTTACGATAAATTAAAAAAAAAAAAAATCGAAATTGCATGATGGTATTTAATTACTAAAGTGAAAGCTGTAAGTGTTGTATATAAAGACATTCTGTAGTATATTTAGTATCAGCATTCCACCCGTGCGAAGTCGGGGCGGGTCGCTAGTAATAATATACATTATTCAAGGTTTCTCTAAACGTATAAGGAAAAGAAACACTGATTAAAAATTAATGAAGAACGAATCTAAAAATCACGCCGTATTTTTAAGACTTTTCTTTCCAAGGAGGAATCAAATTCACTTAATCCAAATAAATCAAATAAAATCTACTCAAAGGCTGTTTTAGTACGCGAATAAACCGAATTTGCATCACAAAATTTGCCCAGATATCAGAACGAAAAATTTAAAACATATTATTCGAGTCGAGGTGAAATTTGTACGGTATTCATCGGAATTATTCGATTATATTATAGACTTTTGATGAGAGAAAGGTGTGAACGTTTATGGTTTCATGAAAATTATTGAACTATTTGACAAGTAGAGTAACAGTAAATTACACTAATTTGATCTTGATTTCGAAGGAATACCTACTACTGTACCAGCCTTTTTAATAGTCCACTGCAGGACGTAGGCCTACCCAAGAAGGGTGTTTGGGCCATATACAATACGCTGGCTCAGTGCTCACGATGTTATCCTTCACCGAAAAGCCAGTGATGTGAAATTCTGTACATAAATTCCAAGGAATTAATTGGTCCGGGACCGAGATTTGAACCCACGACCTCACGATTGTAAGGCGGTTGTCATTACCACTAGACCACCACGGCGTTTTAGACCATTACGAAATACCTAATTACCTATTTAATGATTATACATATCAGCCATAGGATGTACAATGCTGGACCCTCCCTTCTCTTTCTATACCTAATTAGAATTTTACTAACACTGGTTAGAAGCGGCTTCAATTATGTTCAAATCTTTCTTGTGGTTTAAGTCGAATTGCGTTCTACTAAAAAATTAATGTACCTAATAATTGCAACTAATCATTCTAGTTATTTTTCTACGTAAGTCTTACTAGAATCAACTTTTCTTCTGAATTATTACATTCATATTTCATCACAAATTTTCTGAAAATATGATCGTACAGCAGGTCAGCAATAATACAAAATAAATTATAATATTATTGCATTATTGACGACAAATAGCAGTATCCTTTCTTAAATATTTTTCAACACAAAAGAGTCAGAGGCCTTCAGGAAAACTCTGACACTAGGGCTAGCACAAAATCTCAAAACAGTCCTTTGAATATACCGAAATTACCGAGATGGCGAGATGGCAAACTTAAAAGTTAAAACACGGATTGGTTAAACAACTACCTATAGATATCATATTCCCAAGCTACTTGCTCTAGATTGGCAATATGCGAAATTTCGTTTTGAATCGAGTCGCAAATCGAGTGTCTATTCGATTCCTATTCGTCTATTCGATTACTATTTGTCATTCGATTGACCGCGCGCCGTGGAAAGAGTAAATTGGGTTTTTGCGCCAATGAATGATAGGATTAGCTATTTTTTGTGGTTACAAAGTATAAAAGTCCAATTTTCAGTTTATTTGGATGAATTATCGCGAATTGAATTGTCAATTTATCTTGTGAAAACTGAGTGACAATGAAACCTTACAAATTGGGAAAAATTGTATTGCAATGACATGATAATAAAATAAGTAAATTCGTATAGGCCCGGTTGCTAGCCCTGATGTCAGAGTTTTTAAGCCGCCTGAAGGCCTCTGACTTGGCTAAACGGTTAAAACAACCGGGGTTTACAATTTAACGTGTCATCCGAGCCACGGTAGCGCTCAGTTGTAAATGCCACCCGCGGTCACCCATCCGAAAACTGGCCGTGCTGAACGTTGCTTAACTTCGATGATCGCTAACGAACATCTATAATTATAGTCAAACTACGCTATTAGCGCTACAGTATTACTTATTTTTAATATCTTTTCTTAGCGCCAGTGAATCAATATTATACATGAAACATAGGTAATAAATGTTAAATATAGAGAGATATATAGATGACCACAGATCTAAATGACGGTGATCATGGCACGGTAATGAAAACTACAGTAGAGTGACTCCATACAAACGGTCGGAACGCGAATCATAGCTACGCGCCTCGAGCGTAGTATGTTCAGAAGCATACCAGTCAGTCGCGGCGCGGCCGTAGCATAGCGTAGTGACGAACGAAAGTGTGGGTTTGCAACTAGTAAGCGTGCGATTTACGTACCTACTTCTTTTAAATATGAGAAAATATAGATCATATTGTGCTGTTTATGGTTGTGTATACCTATGTATTTTTATTGAATGCTTCCTTTTTCATTCAAAACGAGTTTCTTTTCTGTAATAAGTACTTAAATATAAAAAATTTGCATCATTATATGTCGGTACCATAGGATAGTGTAATAAGTTTAATACACAAAACTAGAAAGAAACTCTAGTGGGTACCTAATGAGTAAGTAGTATGAAATTAAAATACTGAAGGCGGGCCAGCCCTACGGCGTGGTTCGCTCTTTGAGGCCACGTGACGTCGTAGGTATATATCTCAAGGACAGCGCCGAGTCACTCTACTGTAGTTTTCATTACCGTGACCATGACGCGGCGGCGCCGCAACGTCAAATGTGTTGAGTTTGCTCATTGAACTAAGAGTAATAGGTTTACTCTACCAGCAGTGCATAACGCAGCGCATAACAAACAAAATAATATCAATTAAATAAATGTATTTTCCAGCAAACTATTACCAAAATTAAACATAAGGACTTACCAAAATATTGCATTTATACCTAATTAAACTACTATAGTAATATTTTGCTTATCAGTGTTTTTTTTGCATCAATCTTTTTAACAGTACAATAAGTTCCAAATTGTTCGTAGGGTTAATTTTAATTGCATTTAGGTATTTTTAATTGATGCGGTTAAGACTAGTGTCTATGACTTCTCTCGAAAATGTCCTGGAAACGCTTCTTTTTCTATAACTTGTGAACTACAAAAAAAAACACATTCTAATAACTTAACGTACAAAACCCTTTTTACCCGCTTATCTGGGCAAGCTCTTGACAATTTTAAACTATTGTCCATTTCTATTGTCTATAATATTATAGACACATTACCACCCCTACACTGTCGATTTACCTTCGATACAGAGCAGTTTGACTCAACATTTCTGATTCGTACCGCCAGGGAATGAAACAGTCTTCCTGCTTTCATGTTTCCTAAAAGATAAAATCTAAAGCTTTTCAAGGTCAGAGTGAATAGATACTCGTATCTTCTAGGTCTGCGTGCTTCATCTTCGACAACAAAGTCGCTTACCATCAGGCGAGTTGGTGGTCAAGCGCGGACTTATTTGCGTTATAAAAAAATATATCTAAATTTAATTATTATGTATACCAACTTTATTTATATCACCGATAGTACTGATTACCAATAAAATTGACCATGTCATTCAGCCAGATACGGCAGAACCAGCCTAGTCAAACTTCCCAAGTCTCAAACTAGACAGGATCTCAGTTTGATAACCAACTAACTTAGATACTCGTAGTCAATAGATAGACAACATCCTCACCTAACTTTGACCCGAAACTTGTAGATCATGGAGATGCGAGGCGGACATAAATTCAAGTTATCACTTCGTACAAGTCAATTAATTTAAGAACTTTACTATCCAACCTTTTCGCATATTTTGTCTCTATCATTCATGTAGTTTTATAAACTAGAGTGAAAGAGATGGAGATAATGAAAACCTGAAGATAGATCTGACTCAAGACTAGTACCAATTCAATTTGGGAGTTGACATCTGTTTTATTGGTTTGGGGTAAGATGGATTTATGGCTTTGGTTTGGTATTAAGTTAGTAGTACGGTCTTAAACATTTGATGTTGTGTAATTCGTACATGAAATGTATCTACTTCTGCTTTTCTATTGCGTTTCTTAGATAAAAGCAAAGCGAAATAGGAATATGTACTTACTAAATAATAGTATATCTGTATTGAAAGACGATGGTACGAGTATTGTCACAATTTGTCATAACAATTTTCTTACTAATTTTAAAAAGAATAGTCCTAATAAGTTCTTTTATCTTTTGATGATTGATTCGCTCTACAGACACCAACACACTCACCTAGAGCTTATTCACGTGAAGTTTTGAAGTCACTATCGAGGGTTGACTATATATAGTTTTAAACGCTCACTTTTTTTCTCAATTTTTCAAAATAGAATGTAAGCAAAAACATAACACTTCTTCTTCTTTTTTTATGTTTTGGCGTCGCATTATTGTGCATTTGCCAGTGTCAAGTATTTAGTTTTAATATTTTATCAAAATAGTCACTGTCATAGTCACGTCATGGTCCAATACAGTCGCGGTCAAGTCCAAACATAGTCCAAATCATACCTCAGTAAAGCAGTGGAGACTTTACTAGAGGCGTCTGTGGAGATTGGTAACAACACGGAACAACATGATACGTCACGTTATATCACTTGCCTACACTCATGCACGTAAATCAGCTCATAATCAACGAAACACCACAATTTTTCACTGATTATCACTGATAAAACACAAGTTTAACCAAATAATATTATGAGGCGACATGATTTTTCCGCGTTCCCGCTAAAACTGAACAACACTACAGATATATTTGCAAAAACGAGTACCTACATACTTAAATTCTGCTTACTTGCGTTGCGTGTTAGGTAAAACATATAGGTAGTATCAATCCTTACAAATTTTATAAATCTGAAGGTGTCTTTGTTGGATTCAGGCTAGATCTAGCCTGATAAGAATTTGTGGTTCTTACTCTTAAAAGTCATATTAAAAAGACTAGCTTTTGCGACTTCGACAGCGTAATTTATTTTTAAATATTATCCATTGGAACCTTACATTTTGAGGGATGAAAGTACGAGTAGTGTATGACCTTTAAATGATATCCATACAAAACTCAAGTTGTTTTCCTCGCTCAAACACACTTTCAGATTTATAATATTAGTAAGGATAACTTTGTAAAGAATGATAATAAAATGTTATATCGACTCCGTAGAACAAAGTCCGATCTGCAGAATTAATAGTTATCAGTAGAGGCCAGAGAAGTTGCTGACTCGTGTAACTTTTATAGGGTGAGACTTGGCGTTTTGGTTTTTGGGTATGTTATTAAAATGCCTCAACCTAGTCACATGCTTACTAGTGTATATTTCTTAGATAGCGAGTATACGAGGGTCTATAGTGAACATTGAACGTTTTTTTACGGAGAAGTCGGAATTAAGTGACGTTTTATATTAACATGAGTCGTTTTTGGTTATAATTACCTTTATATATTGTTATCATTATTTACATCATAATCAGTATTGATTTATTTTACATTATGTAATGCATGCAATTAAATTATAAATAATGAATATTTGAGGTATGAAAATATATGTCATAATTAATTATCAGAAATAAAGGCTTTTATCTACACTAATGTTGTAACATTCTACTTATGTTTCCAATACTTGACTTATAATGACTACTGTTACAGCGCAGACAGCAAAACACTCAATTTAAGCAATTTCACATGATGTTATAATATCCACATCGATATCGTAAAATCTCATTATAACATCGCGCGCTCGCTCCTGATTGGCCCTGCGCGAGATTTTAGAATGGCCTTAGATTTTTTTTTATTGTATTAGTGAAGATAAAGTAGTGTATGCAACTGCATACAACACGGGTATTAAAACACGAGTGTGAGTTTATGAAACGAGCGCAGCGAGTTTCATAATAGTAACGAGTGTAGTAACGATACTTCATTATATGACAGTTGCATAAACTACTATTGTTTTTGTATTTGTAAGGATTGCTATCAAGTTTAAACACTGTTAAGCCGTTGAAAACTGCCCATAACCCTCACATTTGCAAGTTATGGCCGATGCTCGACTGCTCGTACATTTAACACGAGACCGAGCAGGGCATTTGCATAATTGTGAGCGCACTAACTTTTCATTTCGCATAAACTGGAGATATTGGAGAATTATGCCGTTATGCTGTTGCAAATGCTCGGAGCTTTATGTCGTGAAAAACTCGTACCTATTGGTCCACTAAATTTATTCAGTGGGTTCATCGAGCAAGTATCTACAGAGTCACAATCGTGCAAAAAAAGTGTCCGTGCCAAAACCTTGCCCAAGCTACGTAGTTTTAGGCAGGCTTTTCAGTTAGTCGTAAAGTGATTGCAAGCGGACTAGAACGCCGCGCGATGCCAAAGTGCTCGGATACAAACACTAATTAGTGACATAACGTCGACATTCGAGAAAATGGGTCATTGTAAATTATTAATTCAATTTATATATTTAAGTAGATATTAGATATGTATGACGGTGCTCTGACATTTTTTAGGACTGTGGCTCTGTAATAATTTGCTCGAAGAGTGGGTTGAATTAAATTTAGAGCCGTGAATAGAGGGTGGTTAACGCGTTGTTTCACACGTTTTTATGTGTTTTTTATAAAATTTGGTTAAATAAGATAAAATTATCTCGGAATTTATAAAATTCGTACTATTTTTGAACTTGAGCATTTGGATTATCTTTAGACCTTCAAGGGTCTGTGGATGATCTAATTGCTTGTTATGTAGTAGTAGATTATGTAAGTCTTAGTGGTAGCCAATAAAGGCACTTACCTTATTAAAAAAAAAACAGTATCATATTTATACGTACGTTTTTATACGTATGTTATACCTAAATTAGTGACATATCACGAAACAGCCCAACGTATCATAATAGCAATCTTCCTCATCAACAACAATTGAAAAAAAAATAAGCAAAGCGTATAGCAAGCAGGATTGCCGATCAACGAGGTATCTAACAAAAAAATCTTGAAACTTGTATCGGAAAGCGCAGCGTAGGATGACCGTCCGAAAAATTAGCAAGGTCAATAAAATAGAACCGGAGATCGTGCTAGAGCGCTAGATGCAAAAAAGTAACAACAGGCCTCATCTATATATTAATTTATCCGTGGCAGTTCTATAGCAGAGGGTAATAGTTATGACGATAAAACTCATTAGCAAAGCACTCTCGATATTAGCTTTACCTTACTTTACAAATCCATTGTTTATTTTAAACATTTCATCACAACTTCGAGTAAAACTCGTACTCGTACTTTTAGAGCTCCTTCATTAAACCTGACCTGGATCAACGGTTCATTTAAACTACGGTTTCAACCCTGCATTACAAGTCAAGGGTTAAAATGCAACATTATAGTGAGGTAAATGGCAGAACCCTTTCAGGGTAAAACGTAATCTTGCATTTCGAGTGAAGTACGTTTTGAACCTTCAATTTATAGGTTATCTCTTTAAGGTGTGCGAGTTAAACCTGGATTATGCGTAAAACTTTTAAGTTTATGCATGTACCTAGGTACGTCAATGCTTCATAAAATTGTGTTTATATTGTGTTTATGTTTGTTCACTGTAAGCCTACCTGCACTTCATGCATTCATTTATTTTTGACTGATCGTTTTTAGGGTTCCGTACCCAAAGGGAAAAACGGGACTCTATTACTAAGACTTCGATGTCCGTCTGTCCGTTTGTCTGTCTGTCACCGGGCTGTATCTCATGAACCATGATAGGTAGGCAGCTGAAATTTTCACGGATGATGTATTTCTGTTGTCGCTATAACAACGAATACTAAAAAGAAAATAAAATAAATATTTAAGGGGGCTCCCATACAACAAACCTGATTTTTCAGACGTTTTTCGCTCTATATTAATAATGGTAACAGTTAGATGCTTGAAATTTTCACAGACTACTTAGTTTTATATTCACTTCAATAATAAATAATAAAATTTAAATAAAATAAATATTTAAGGGGGGCTCCCATACAGTACGGAGGGTTCCGTACTGTATGGGAGCCCCCCGTGCGCGAGTCCGACTCGTACTTGGCCGATTGTTATTATTAATTGACATTGACATTTTTTTTCTTGTCATAAGTAAAACTTTTACTTTTTTTTAGTTAATTTTATATTTTTTAATATAAATTAAGATAATAATTTTAAGATAATATAAACCAATAATAAAGTCAATGTTAAAAAATATAAAATTAACTAAAAAAAAATAAAAGTTTTACCTATGACAAGAAAAAAAATGTCAATGTCCGTATCCGCATAAAACGATTAGATTGTTTTTAACATGCTGACCCAGTGCTGGTTGGTGGTTTCACAAACAAATTTCATTGAAACTGTTCTACGGACATACCTTAGGTACGGTAGGTTAGGTAATTAGGATCACCCAATTCAGCTTTCCTTACGATGTTTTCCTTTACCGAATAATTAGTGATCTAAAAATCTGTACATAAATTCCAAAGAACTCATTGTTACAGGATCTAATGTATGAATTCGTATAGTAAAAAGTTATTATAGTTTTCATACAGCTCCAAACACTTGTTAGTTATTCCTTGTTTCAACCAGATGCGTTTTATACAAATGATAGAGCAGGACGACCAATATTGTAGTCTTAGTCTACCAATGTGTAGTTTTATACCATAACAACAAATATACCAATAATTATACATCTCACACTAAAGTAAGTTCCTATAGACCGGGTGGCTAGTCCTCGTGTCAGAGTTTTAAAGCCGCATGAAGACCTCTGACATCTCACACTAAAAAATTAGAGAGTGATAAAAAACCATATATTACTTAATACGTACCCAATTTTTCTGGGTCAAAGAGGCGTGGGTTCGATCCCCACCCAGGGCAAATATTTTTGTAATGAACAACATAAGTGTTTGCTCTGTGTCTGGGTGTTATTTAGTTACTATCTATAAAAGTATGTATTTAAAAATAAGTATATGTAGTATATCAGTCTCTGGCAGCCATACCACAAGATTTGCTTAGTTTGGGGTCAGAGACCGTGTGTAAGATGTCCCCTAATATTTATTTAAAGATCTGGCCAGGCGTTTGGTAGAGGTGACACGTGACCAGAGTGCTGGCATCTATTTCGCCCAAAAGCTGAGTATTGCTATTCAGCGAGGCAATGCTGCCAGCATTCTGGCCACGTTACCCTCTGCCGAGGGGCTTTTAGACTAGGTTTTATTTTGTTTTGTGCTTTTTTTTTAAGTTTAAGTTTTAGTATTAGTTTAGTCAATATTTTAGTAAAAGTTAGAATAAATTATTTAGTTTTGTATATATATACCTGATAAATTTTATTAATTATATATTTATTTATTTAATTTATAGATGACTGCATTGTTAGGTTGTTTTTAGCCGTTTAGCCATGTAAGAGGCCTTCAGGCGGCCTATACGAACTTATTTACCAATTAATTAGGCTTACTAAAATAGACGAGATACTTAGAACTACTCTAAAGTCTTTACAAGAAGTTTTATTTTATTTTATAAATTTTTTCATCAAAATATTTCCTATTTCCAGCGGCTGGGTGCAGAAAATGGCCGCCTTTCTGTGTCAACGACGGTAGACCGGAAGGCAAGCATCGTTTCGTCACTGTACCAAGACGTCTCTCCTACGAAGTTCAAAGACCACAACATCAGCCCGGCGCCGTCTCAACATAGCTTCGTGGATGAAGGGTTTATGGGACCGAAGGTACGCGTTAATGCTACTAAAAACTATCAGATGCGGCTGACGGTCGCGACTTAGCAGTGTGGACAGTCTTAAAACATCCGGCGTGCCAGATCTCTCTCGGACGTCCGAACACTCAAGGTCAGCCCAAGGTGACGTCCGCGACTGATGTCCGATAGTTTGCACTTCTCTGTGGACTTTCATTATCTAGATACCTATAAGTCACAACCGTCAGCCGCGTCCATCAGCCGCATCCGATAGTTTGCTTCCTGCTTTACGTTTTATTTAGTTTCACCTATCCCCTTGTCTGTCGTTCTGTAATTAATTCTTGTTAGTTTTTGACCCACTTTTCGGTTTCCGATTGAGCAAAAATGTTGCATGCTTAAGTAAATCGCGTGGCGATGAAATATTATGATGCCATGGAGCTGATTTGATGATGGAGCGGGACGGTGGCCATAGGCACGTTGTAATGTACCGACGAAACTCAGAGTTTTGTCTTTAGATATTTAAGTGTTCAAGTTTAAGTGTTTCAAGTGTTTAAGTGTTTATTTAGGGGTCTGGTGATGGATTTGGAAGGTGGCTATAAGAATTCTGTTATAAAGTTCATATCATCATATTTTATTTTATCATCATATCAAAATATTTAAAGATTTCACCATAATATTTTACAAGATGGATTTGGAAGGTAGCTATAAGAACTCCGTGATGAAGATCATAATTTTAAGTCATAAGTCATTTATTGGTAAAATGACAATTTACACGTCAAATAATATATGTACATTCATTACAATGATGTAATAGATTAACAATTGCAAAAAAAAAGAAGTACATATAATTGAATTTTAATAATAATTGCTAAATAAAATAATACAATGTCAGTCGAACCAAAAACCAATTAATAAAAGATTACAAATGTCATAAATAACAAGCTGCGAATTAAAACAAATTAGTTATGTCAAGCGTTTATAAAATTCATAGTACCTATAGAAAGATTGCTCGACACAAGCCAATTTTTAAATTTATTTTTAAAAGACAGTAGGCTTATCGCGGACCTTATTTCCAGCGGTAAGTTATTGTACACGGTCGGAGCCATGACATGAGTTAACTTAGATGACTTCTCGAGGGAGTGGGGGACGGCCTGCAGCTTGTGCTTGTCCCTTGTGGGGTATCTGTACGCGGAGCCCCGCAAAATCTTATCAAAATAACTAAAGATTTCACCATAATATTTTCCAGGTATTTAGATCTGAGTCAATGAGGACGCATGAGGTGAACAGGTCCGAGTCGATGAGGACTGACGTCCTCAGATCAGACTCGATCCGGACCAATGAGGTGCTACGGTCCGAGTCGGTCAGGACTGCTCCTCCAGGAGGTTAGTACCAGAAAGCTCATTATTTCTCCATAGGAATTAAGTTAGTAGTTTAGTTATATTTTAAATATAATATGCCTGATATAATAAGTCGTGGTGGTCTAGTGATAACGACACCCGCCTTACAATCGTGAGGTTGTGGGTTTAAATCCCGGTCCCGTACCACTGAGTTCTTCGGAATTTATGTACGGAATTTCACACTACTGGCTTTTCGGTGAAGAAAACATCATGAGGCAACCTGCATACGTCCGTAGAAGAAATTCGATGGCGTAGGTGAATCCACCAACCCGCACTGGGCCAGCGTGGTGGATATGGCCCAATCACCCTTCGTGGGTAGGCCTACGTTAAAAAGCGTGCAACAGAGTAAGCCACAATTGGCAACTTTAATGGAACCGCGCTTAAAGCGATAGTTTGAAAAAGTTTATCGTCGCGGCTTTAATTGCCGTGATGATGATACACAGGAGATAAGTATTCGTGAAAAAGTAATTAAAGCAGTTTTATACCTTTACAGCCTTTTTACTAGTCCACTGCAGGACGTAGGCCTAGTGCGGGTTGATGGCTTCATATACGCTTTTGCCTTTGCCGGTTGCCTCACGATGTTTTTCTTCACCGAAAAGCCAATGGCTTACCTATGACTTATTATTTCTCTATTGTACTTTTTAGGGTTCAATTTGCAATTTAATACGACTGATGTAAAGGCGTGGTTTCACTTAAAACAGAAACATGTTTGACACATTTCACATAAGAAGAAATTCCAACTGTGGACGAGAGTTAAATATTTTCTGTCCGTCTCTTCTGCGAGAAATATTTGTGCTAAAAAGTGTGTAACAAACTGAATCACAATTGGCAATTGTGGTGTGGCCTCACAACTTTTTAAGCGTCTTCATGATAGTCTCTGTTTCTGCTTATAAAGGAGATGAAAAGGCAATCAAAGTAGTTTTATAAAATGTATATGAACATCTACAGTATTTTTTTCTGTACTCGTATTGCAGCACTATTAAAATAGGGATTTATGATTTAATTATGTAATTGAAATGATCATTTAATGATCACTGTAGCCGTGGAATCGGCCTGAAATATTATTCCATTTATGTATTACTCAACCAATCATTTAAAAGCAATGATATTTCATATAGTGGGATCAATTGGACAAAAAAGTTCCATTCGTGGTCTCCCATCATTTTAGACCCCTTTCCTTCTTAGACCCTATAGACCTTAGCTGCATCAGACCCATCATTATTCCAGACCTAAGTCGTCGAGCGTCAGTCAAGGTGGTAGCGTTCGAAGGTAACCACCCCACGAGTCCTGGAGAAGGCCTCACTAATGGATCAGCTATCCACGTGAAGCCGAAGAGTCGCAGTGGATCTATAATTGGCGCTATTAGTCCTATCATGGGGACGGGTGAGTATGATAAGGTTAAATGAACAGTTTATAACAGGAAGTGCCATTGCATATTTACCATCTAAAATCTAATGAGTCAAAGTAAAGACAATGTAAAAACTTGAAGGTAACATTTTAAACGAAAAGTTAGAAATGGTGCCATCTTGAGCAGTCTAAACAGGAATAGAAATAATAATAATAATATTTATTGTATGACACAATAGCAACTTAATAATATATCTACTTATAAATATACGTTGTTATGAGTTATATTATCGGCAAGCGATTTCAATCGAGTTAGTACACAAAACCTACACTAATAAAAAGCTTGTACTGTTGATTGTGTTACCTTCAAAGAACTACCTACACCGTGGATCGAAGCGGTAACATTAGGTTCTAATGTTTACAGTAGCAATATTGTTCAAATCATTTAAAAAAAAAATGTTAATCTTAAAAAGCACAGACCCTGGAGTCTGTGGAGTGTAACATTCAAATAAAAAAAAAAAAAAAAATAATGTTTACAGTAAAACAACCAAAAGATTCTAATAAAAAACCTTCTGTGCGAGTCAATTTACCGACTACTATTGTGGTAACTTGGAAACTCTTGCTTAGAAAAGATTCTACAATTTTATTCCAAGATCACACTAAAATACACTTCCCAATCTTGAATTTTTAGTTTAAATCCTAAACTGATTTCCACTTTATTGTTGTCTGCAGAAGAATGTTCAGATATATCTGAAATATCTGACACCGTCCCCCCGACACCACAGTCTGAAACCCAGACTCTGTTCTTTAGGATGCTAAGTACTATATCCATGGAGTCGTTAAGTTAGTACTTTGTTGACTTGTGTTTGATCCCTTGCGAGATAATTATCTTCCTTGTCACTAATTTCTTTGCCCATTTGGTTACCAATGTTTGGATAATGTTCTCATTTTTAGCTATGTGATAGATTGTCATGAAATAGATCAGTTTTAGACTTTGTAGATCGTATATGACTGTGTCATGTTTTCATCTTCCAATCAAATACTTGACATAATTTGTGTCCAACTATACCTATATCTAACAATATCTTTATTGCAATTCTCGAACATATTTCTACACGTTTTTACTCCTTATCCCATTGTTTTTTTCACGCAATGATCGTCTCTTTTTCATAATTCATTTTGTGTTATTTTTTCAGCTACTCCAGGTGTGCCGTCTAGATCTCGGCCGTCCAGCAAGATGACAAAATACGTCGAATGCTGGGGAGCCGACAAGCCATTTGCGAATATCACCGACTCAACTCTTGCCAAAAATATTGGAATCTCTGTAAGTATGAAAATAATTTGAGATTGTTTCTTCGTGATAAAGTCATGAAGGGTTATTTTTTGTGCAAAGGTGTATTCTTGCAAACCCTTGTTCTACCAAATATTATGGGTTGCAAAAAGTATATGACAATACCAAGCCAAGTACACTTAATGTATCACGATCTGTTTTGAATTAACAGATTTTTATTTTGGTAACATTTCAGAGTTTAGCAATGATAGAACAGAATCTTCTCCCACAACGGACTACTTGCTGCGATTGCAGGTTAGTAAATGTTTTCTCTCTTCGTTTTTACTTTACATTCTTACTGTTTTAAAATTTTATACTAAAAATATTGGTGTTGAAAAACAGAGTGCTTTGTATTTAACGTCTAGCTTTTATTATATCATCTGCTTATTCATATATTGTCTTTTTTGACAGTTTCCTGATTGTTGTTTATTTGCATTTGACTCTAAATTGATTTCTTATCTTCGTAATCTTCTAATACGTCTTTTACATTAACAAATTCCAGTAACAACACAGAAGGCATGAACCGCCTGACCTTGTGGTTCAAAAGCAGCGTACAAGAGCGACAGTACCGAAACCAGCCAGATAAACAGTTCAAGTACAACGTTGCGTGCGCCGCTCTGCTGTTTCTGCTCCTCGTGTTCATACAGCTGCTTACTGTTCCTACGTAAGTTTCTTATATGAATTATGAACTACTAATGCAAAAAAAAGTCCAGAAAAGGAAGTACCGCAACGGGCTAGACAAGAAGTTCAAATATAATGTTGCACACCCCGAACTGCTGCTTCTACTCCTCGTGTTCTTACAGTTCCTTACTGTTCCCACGTGAGTTATTTATGAACTGCTTGGTCTCGAGTGGAGCCCAAGAACAATAGTACCGAAACCAGTGAGACAAGCAATTTACACACGTTACGTGTCCCGCGTAGCCGTTTCTTCATTCCTTCCTTTCTTCCATTTCTATTTGTACAGCTACTTAATGTTCCTGTGCAAGTCGTTTTGACATTAACTGCCTGACCCTCTTATCCAATAGTAGTTTCTAAAAGCGGCAGTACCTAAGATAGCTAACAATAAAATGTCAAGTGCGTGTCGAGACACGCATAATATGATAAGCTTCCGTAGATGGTGACGATGATTGTAATGATGATAAAAACTAATTTTTACGATGTCATTAGATGGTTGACTACTAGAAAAACGTAATTGAGTATAAAATATGTTTCTGAGGTCAATGACCTCTGAGCTATGTGTATGTTTAAAATTTCAATTTTCCTCTATAACTCAAAAAGTTATGACTGCACAGTGCTCAAAATAATTTTCAAGGAAAGTTGATGTGGTCTGAAATTTCATGCAATTTGGTTCATAAATGTGGAAGTTATAAGGTTTCGTATTAATAGGACGGACGGACGGACGGATGGACACAACGAAGTTACACCTACGGAACCCCTTAAAATTTTAAGCATAGCATTGCGCTGCTGTTATAATTTTTTTTTATATTTGTTGGCGCAGTGATCTGAAACCTATTTTAGCCTGAAAATAGGACTCACCTCACTTCTCTATCCCGAGTAAGTTTGTCCCAGTCTTCCACCTCAATTTCGAACTAGTCTTCAGCCTGTAGGTAGTAGATATTTACTGGTCTGTATTTATATATTTTTTGTATTTGCAGTTTAATTGCCAACATACACACTAATCAGTTCTATGTCTTCTGAAATTCCAGCGGAGTTGTCCTGTACGCATCGTTCGGACCAACTCTCATCACCCTGTTAGTGTTCGTGTACCTGTCGTGGTACGACGGCTCGCTGCTGGCCGGCGGGCTGCATCCTCTCTCAGACACGCCCGACATATACGCTGATAACTGCACCAAGCCGGGACAGGTACAACACAACACTTTAAGATTATCATTATCATGGTAGCTTTAGATCTTCGAGCAAATATCTACAGAGCCACAGTCACTAAGTGAAAGTAGAAAAGAAATGTCCAAGCGCCGTCATACATACCGACTTAGATATTTACATAAAATAATTCACAATGACCCGTTTTCTCGAATCTCGACGTAATGTTAGGTACCTAATTATAGTGCTTGTAACCGAGCACTTTGGCATCGCACAGCGTTGTAGTCGGCTTGCAATCACCTTATGACTAACTAAAAGCCTTCCCACTACATAGCTTGGGCAGAGTTTTGCTTCGGACACTTTTTTGTACGATTGTGACTATAATAGATATTTGCTCGAAGCTTTAGAACTACTATGTACTCGTACATAAGCATACCTACCGTTTTCTAGAAGAATCGTTAGGAAACCTTGGGAACGGCTTACATTAAGTAAGTATCAGCGGCTTGCCATGTACGCTGACGTTTTTAACATTATAGGCTATATAACCTCTACTGCAAGACCCATTCTTAAAGCCAAGAAATTAGGTAAGGGCTGGCTAAAATTTCGTTCGGTCATGAATCAACTTACTGGGAAGGCATCTTCCACAGTCTCTACTGGTACGTGGTCTCCACAGCTACGAACTTTTTTTTCTTGCTTTATGCGTGCTTGTCATGTCTTCACTTCGTAAGAAATAATGTTATCCTTTTATTTTACTTTAAATTTTCTCAGAGAGCGATGATACTTTGAGACTGTATTTAGCATCACAATACAATATTTTTTTATTATATATTGAGACTTTGGGTTCTTGGGGGACTGAGGACAAGAAGCTGATTCGTGAGATTGGGCAACGGATCAGATAAAGGAATGGTGACCCCCGCTCCGGTTGTTTTTTGGTGCAGAGGTTGGCCATTGCCATTCAGTGCAGTAATGCGGCTAGTGTGATGGGGACCTTTGCGCCGGGGACAATCAGGGGCGGGCTTTTCGACTTATTGATTTATAAGCTAGCTTTAAGTTGACATTTATGATATGAATTTGTGACATGACTGAATAAATTAATTTAATTATCTTATGTTACAAATTTGAGCCATTTGGAGTTGAGACATTGGGTCCGTGGGGGCCGGGAGCTCATATCATTTTCAAAAGTCTTTCTGGGCGTCTGGTGGACGCGACGCGTGACCAAAATGCTGGTGTTTATTTGGCTCAACGCATAAGCATTGCTATTCAGCGTGGCAATGCAGCCAGCATGCTAGGCACGCTGCCAACTGGCAGTGGGCTTGAGCATTTGGATTATTTATCTTTAGACCTTCAAAGGTCTGAGGATGATCCAATGTTTTTTGTGTATAGTAGTGTAGTTTTGTTGTAGTTAATAAAGGCACTTTTGCCCGTAAAAAATATATATATATATATATATCTTATGTATTTTATATTACAGGTGGTGGCCAACAATCGTTTCATAAGACTGACAATATTTCTCGTTTCGGTGCTACTCATTGGTGCTTGTGCAGTTATTAATTTGGTAAGAATTTTATGTACCTTTATTAAAATGTATTCACAAAATATTAAAAAATAGCTTCTAAAACTTCTACAATCATGAACAAGAAACATGAAATGTAATACCTATAAGTTAAGCTGTCATACACCATTGTCTATATTCCCTCATTTAAAAAAAAAAACATTTTAAATATTTTTTACAAGCTTTTATTTAGTTTCACCTGTCCCGTTGTCGGTCTGTCGGTCTGTAATTAAATCTTGCAAGTTAAATTTGATCCGTTTCCCGGTTACCGATTGAGCTGATATTTTGCATACATGTGTAAATTGCGTGACAATGCAATATTATGATGACATGGTGCTGATCTGATGATGGAGCTAGGAGGTAGCCAAAGGAACTTAGCAATGAAACGACACGACCTCATCGCGTTTGGGTTCATTTGAATGGTCTTGGCGAGTAGTTTGTCTTTCAATGGCAACTAGGGTCTGATGATGGAGCTGGAAGGTGGTCATAGGAACTCTGTAATGAAACGACGCAACCCTATCGAGTTTCTGCTCATTTGATTCGTCATGGCGAGTACTTGTTCAGTAAAATCTTGTTTAAAAATAAAGTTTTTTTAATGTAATACTTGTGTTAACAGTTTCTTCTGGAAGATTTAAGTGGTATCATTGTTACAGTTCCAAAGTCAAGTTGTTGAAGACTTTCCAGTGGAAAGAATGAACATAACACAGTTCAACTCGAGCGTCTTGAATGATTCAAGGCCGCTTATGGTGGAGCCCATGGATCAGTTCCGATATAATGAAGTGGATTCAGTTAATGTAAGTTATATTCGTTATTGTCATCATTTCAACCATAAGACCTCCACTGCTGGGCATAGGTCTCCTTGCTAGGTTTCCATTAGAACCAATCTTAACCTGCTTGCATCTGGTGCAGTCTTGCAGTGTTATAAAACCCATGTGTCCATCTTCAATATAGACTGTCGCCCGACACTGTGCTTGCCAAAACGTGGTCTCCATTGCAGAATATTGCCACCCCATATCATCAAAAGAATAATTCTGGTCATTCTGAATGCTATGGTGTATCGTTCCTGCCGCTATTTTTTGCCTATTTTAATCTCAGACGAAATAAAAAAATCAAGACAGAATGTTGTGAACAAACAAATGAAGCCGGCAAAACTACGCCTCGCCGTGTACAGATACAATTACACACACAAACACGTACAACGAAACTACGCCGATACACGATGTTATCCATGGCCAAAATGAAATGAGATCTCATCAAATCAGTAGAAGAATGTGTAGGTACTCAAAATCTTTCCATCCTTATTTGAGGTCCTCCGGTGGCTTACAGTTACAAACTCTGACACCAGCGGGGCAATTCTGTCAACCGATCTCGTTACTAAGGCGACACGTTTTTGAACCTGTCTCGTTTTTCTGACAGTTCTGAGCTGTCGGAACTGTCAGAAAAACGAGAGAGGTTCAAGAACGTACTCGTATCACTTCCGTAGAGAGATCGCTAACAGAATTGCCCCGCTGGGCTACGCACTCGGGCTATACGAACTTTTTTTTGATATTTTCAGAGTTATCTCTACAGCACAGTCCTGACGTTAGCGTCGATATCGGTGTTCCTGCGAGTGGGGTTCGTGTTGAAGTTGGTGCTGATGGTCGTGACGCTCGTGCTGCACATCTCTCTCTACGCGTCTTGCCAACTCTTCGCGCTCTATGACAACAGAGATTTAGATGAGGAGTAAGGACTTTATAATAACATTTTCAACACACTTGCTCATAAAGTGGCTCTAATTTCACCCCAATTAGGCACATAACAACCTGTAACCTGCACCTGTAATCAAACTGTGACTTTTTCATAACTATTATTATATTCACAAGTGAGTTATGGAGTGTTTATTTTATTTTATTGGTCGAGTTGCTTTGTTCTTAAAAAAAGTTTCGATACAAAAAAGATCGTGTTCAATATTAAGTACAAATCACAGAGATACCATAATGTGGTCTAATGTGGTCGATCGAGAACAGAAAGAAAGAGATGCAATGATTTAAGATGGCATGAGTTAGAAAGAGATGAAAAATATCTCGATTGAGTGGCTAGTTGCCGTGTTTTTCTCTCAGTAGTGTCAATTTCCAGTACTTGTTGATTTGACAGTTTTGACACCTGAGCCAGATTTTTCATACATTTTTGTGGATGAGAACAGCTTCATGCGACAACAGCGCTATCTCTCTAGTTGTAATAGCTCAGTGGTACCAATAAAATAAGGTTGCCTGGAAGAAATCACTTTCAGTGATAAGGCCGTCGGTTGCTTCACATATTGTAGCATCTAATTTTCTCTGTTTTATGTGTGTGTGAATCAATAAAGAGTTTATCTTTCTATCTATCTACAAATTAATGTAACTATAAAATCTTATTCTTTTAGTCTATGGCCGATTGATTTTATTTCCGCCATGTCGAAACGTTTTCACTATTGAAAATATTTTTTTAGTGTTATTTTATTCACAAGTGTGTTGAAAAACGTCGTATCACGTGTGTATTGATGATAACCGTCCTCGGCTCTCTTAAGACGCCTCAGCGTAAATCACCATCATTACACACTTGTACCATAATGTACTATTTTCAATCGTTATCGTTATTGCCGTGGACTCTTTAGATATTAGGGGACAACTAACACACAGTCTCTGGCCCTGAACTAAGCAAATCTTGTGCTATGGCTGCCAAAGACTGATATAGGTACCTATTGCATGTAAATAATTTTAAATACAATACCATTTTGAATTCAATAATCGTAATATTAAAATCAAAGAAAAGGTAGATGTACTAGATGTAATGTCGTACAGGGAGTTGAAGACACTGGCGGAAGACCGCGAGACGTGGAAGTTGCTCCACCGACAAGAGACGCGCTCTTAAATCCTGAATGAATGAATCGTAATATTAGGTATAGCTACATTGAAGTAGGCTGTCTCATTCTATCTCGTATACTTGCATTCTTTGGACACGTTTCGAGACGAGGTAGCCAATATAGTCTAGGCAAAGCTTCTAGTTGTCCAGGGCAAAGTGGAGGGCACAAAACCGCGCGGAGGGTCGCCCATGCCACGGACCGACCAAAACAAATCTGCTGTGGGCGGGCCGGTGCATGAGTGTACCAGATTGGCTTCTAATAGAGAGAGATGACGAGACATCTTACATCGCGTATTACATCTACCTCTACCACCACAAATACTACATAATTATGGATGAATGGATGAACATAAAAATGTACTGTATCAACTTTCTTCTGCAATTCGCCTCACGTCGAAATGACACTGCCTTCTATGACAGCACAGGGCTATGCTGAGCTTGAGCTCTTAAATGGTCTCTAAGTCCCATAAGTCTTCCGTGGTAGGTCTTTCCTGCCCACTGCCTTTTCATCTTGCCAATCTCATGCTATGTTAGTTACCTTCTACGGATTTCGCCATCAACTTATTTAAACTTACTAACATAACTCTTTTTCCTTTCCAGCTTCACATCGATCCCCCACGCAGCCAAAGCCGGTCTGATCATCGTGTTCCTGGCCGCGCTACTCCACATCCTCGACCGGCAGATAGAGTTCACCTCGAGGACTGACTTCCTTTGGAAGGACAAGTTGAAGTTCGAGCAGGAGGAGGTGGAGACCATGAGGGGGATTAATAAAGTACGTGTTGGAAGTTTTTGACTACTATAGTCCGTCCCATAACCGCTGAGAACTAGGCTCGCGACGATCTTTGACGAATATAATTAACTAATAGGTGTGCTTTAAATATATCACTATACTAGCGACCCGCTCCGGCTTCGCACAGGTGTATTATACATATAAACCTTCCTCTTGAATCACTCTATCCATTAAAAAAAACCGCATCAAAATCCGTTGCGTAGTTTTAAAGATTTAAGCATACAGACAAAATAGCGACTTTATTTTATACTATGTATTGATTCTGGTAGTTTTAAAAGATAATGAATGCGTGCTGAATACAGGTAATAATTATGTATTATTTTTACGACTTGTGCCAAATATTTCAATAGTTTTTCAACTGGTCCAATCTCAGCGGACTATAGCACGGGCATTCTGAATGGAGTCGTAGAGTCATAAAAATCTAAATTAGATATTACAATTGCGCTTCGTAAGCTTATCAGGTGTAGTGAGGTACAAATATGAGGTTATTGAAAACCTAACAATTAAATTCATACAATCAACCACAAGCTTTATTAGGTTTTGCTACTCAATTTCTGTAAGTGTTATGATTTCCACCATTTTTCTGGAATTGCTTTGGAACCATTTTACCAAAAAAAAAAAATTTTCCTCATAAAATGGTAAAACCGCCTTCCATCATGTACAAAACTCGAATATTTCGCTCGAATTGTTTACATTATTGTTGATTTTTCAGCAAAATTTAAATGGGACCATCTCAGGAGTGACCTTCCGAACTGAAAAATATTTTTTCAATTCGGTTCACAATTGGCGAAATTATCGATGAACATACACAAAAAAATACATACAGACGAACATAGGAACCTCCTTCTTTTTGGAAGTCGGTTAACAAAGATGAACTTAGGCCCTCCACTTTTTTTAAACTCGTTTGTAAAGGTTTATAGCCGAAAAAAGATTATCAACCAATTTTAAGTAATCCACAGAACTCTAGAGAGTTTATGGAAAATTTTATAATTTCAGATTTTACTGGAAAATATTTTGCCGGCTCACGTGGCAGAACATTTTCTTACTTCGGTGGCATCAGAGGTAAAATTTCATAAAACTCACTATTATATTTTACTAGCGACCCGCCGCGGCTTCGCACAGGTGTATTATACTTATAAACCTTCCCCTTCAATCAGCCTACCTATTAAAAAAAACCGCATCAAAATCCGTTGCGTAGTTTTATAGATATAAGCATACATAGGGACAGACAGCGGGAAGAGACTTTGTTTTATACTATGTAGTGATAGTGATACATATCTCAAACACTAAGAAATCCAAGCGTAAACTTAAATTAAACTAGCTTTTGTCCGCGGTTTCGCCCGCGCGGTTTTTCATTTTTTTGCTATCCCTATAGGAACATTTTATTTTTCTGGGATAAAAAGTAGCCTATATGTCATTTTTCGTCTTTCAAACTATGTCCATACCAAAAATCAAGTCAATCTCTTGCTCCATTGCTGCGTCAAAGAGGAACAAAACCAACAAACGCAATTTCGGATTTTTAATATTAGTAAGGGTAAGGATAATAGAAGAAGATATTATTTTATATTAGGCGAGTTAGTCAGCAAATAAAGTATGTACAGTAAAGAGGTTTGCCTTCTTTCTTATTATAACTATACTTAATTTTTTATGCATTTGGTTAATAATTTTTTTTCGCAAAAAATAGCAAAACCACCTTCCATCGTGTACAAAATTCGAAAATTTCAATCGAATTGCTTACGTTACTGTTGATTTTTTTCAAAAACGGCTCAGCCGATTTCTTTAAAATTTAAATGGAACCACTTCGGGGTATACGCTATCGAACTAAAAAGTATTTTTTTGATTCGGTTCACAATTGGCAATATTATCGACTAGACGACCCGCCCCGGCTTCGCACAGGTGTATTATACATATAAACCTTCCTGTTGAATCACTCTATCCATTAAAAAAAACCGCATCAAAATCCGTTGCGTAGTTTTAAAGATTTAAGCATACAGACAAACAAACAAACAAACGAAAATAGCGACTTTATTTTATACTATGTAAGGATGAACATGCACATAAAAAATACATACAGATGAACATGGAACCTCTTCCTTTTTGGAAGTCGGTTAAAAAGTAGCTAACTGTGAATTGTTAAATGTCCCAGGAAGACCTGTACCACGAGCGGTATTCGAGCATCGCCGTGATGTTCGCGTCTATACCCAACTATAAGGAGTTCTACGACGAGACCGACGTCAACAAGCAGGGGCTCGAGTGTCTCCGGCTGCTCAACGAGATTATATGCGACTTCGATAAGGTACTTCATTTCTTTAAGTACAATAAAATTATATTCAATAGGTACGTTCATTGTACACATTCGCATCGAAGATTCGTAACGAATCAGTTTACCCAAAACAAATATTAAATGCTGTTTTGATGTGGTACTGCGGGACGGCAAGTCTGTGTTAATTATAATTTCGAGTGATAGCAAACATGCTGTATTTTTCTTGTATGACTGAGAGACAAGAAAAATTGACGTTTTTTGGTCAACTTTGCGATAAATTTCCAATCCAATTTTTTTTCATAAGGTTTAAGACAAGGAGCATAATGGTTATCATGCTGCTTGGTTTAAGATCACTTACTGAACATTAAATCACAAAATGCTGACAGATCCAGTTGGAGCTTCAAGCGCCATCTTGAAAAAACGTTTTTGGCCGATTAATCGGAAACTGTGCACTTTAGGGTAGTATTATTATATATTCTTTGCTTTAGGGCAAAAGTTATGGAGACTATTAGTATAAAGAATAAAATTTTGCATCTTTTGTTTTCAGTAAACTTTTTTTGTAAAACTTACCATTTACTAAATGGACACTTATGGCCTATTTAATGAACCGGTATTACAGATTAATCTAATTTTTAAAGAGTTATCGACCGCGATAGAAACAAATTTACAGACAAATAAATCATTCAATCATTCATTCATTCATTCATTCAATCATTCATTCATTCAAACTACTGCTTGGCGATTGAATAACTGGCAAAGGTGCTTCCACAGGCAGGCTCTGCCTAAGAACTATACCACTATAAAACGTATATACCTGTAGCGGTAGTTTTAGGATTTTTTTTGGCTAATGTCATTCTTTAACCATTTTATATCATCGTCAACTATTTTCAGCTACTTCTCAAGCCGAAGTTCAGTTGCATAGAGAAGATCAAAACTATTGGCAGCACCTACATGATAGCGTCCGGCTTGCGGCCGGGGAAAGAAGAAGAAAAGAAAATCGTGAGTTTTATTTATTTTTCCTAATAATGCTATAGCTTAATCAAATCTTCAAATCCTTGAACAAATGTTCGAATTATTTTAATTATCATTAGGGCAAAATGTGCGGAAACAACAAATATGTTTATACCTGTATCGTATTCTCTGACACATTATTTACTTATAAATAGCTGCGCCTCGCGGTGTTACCCGCGTTAGCCCGAGAAATTTTTTTTTCTAAAATAAATGTAACCTTATTACATCAGCTACCTGCCAATAAAAGTCCCGTAAAAATTGGTCAAGCCATTTCAGAGATTAGCCGGAACAAACAGACAGACAGATAGACAACAATTGTAAAAAATGTTATTTTGTTCTATGTACCGTATATATTATATTCACATACATGTAGTAAAAAAACGGTTATATCAAACAGACTCTCCAATTTTATTTATATGTATGTATAGAGTATAGATATACAAAGATATACCTATATAGATGTAACGTGAAATGACATCGTAGTTAAACAAATAAACACGGGTTAATGTATAGACCAGTTTATGTGGTAATGTGATGTGTTTCGTTTATTTCAGGATGCGTCGAGTAAAGAAGAGCATACGGTTGCCATTTTGGTGGAGTTCGCGATAGCTCTAATGACGATACTCGACCAAATAAACAGGGAATCATTCCAGAGATTCAAATTAAGGATAGGTATGTTGTACTTTCAATAAGGTAACTTGTCATTTGTGTTTGTGGAAATAAATGATTATCTTATCTTATCTAGGTAACATGCATTTCATAAGGTTTACAACTCATGCTGTCATAGTCAAATTCAAAACTGATGACCAATGGGTTCGATAGCTTTTGATCGGCGACCACGTGTCGGCAAGCATAAGTATCCACTAATATTCTAAAGTTTGTAAGGATGGATGGATGGATGGATGTTTGTTTCTCTTTCACGCAAAAACTACTGAACGGATTGAGATGACACTTTTCAATTGTATAGCTTATATATCAGAATAACACATATACATATAAGCTATAATGATATTGTGTAAATTTTCCATATTATAACAATAAGTGTTAAGTAAGTAGGAAAAATTCTGCCATCTGCGAGCTATTCTAGCGTGCGCTCCAAGAAATGTCAAAAAAGAACTGTCGAGTCGAATCGGGTCAAATCGTTTTTTTTTAAGTTTTTTTTTTGTTTTTATTTCCTATCTCCTTTATTAAGGGTGGTAAGGTAGCTTGAAATATCATGCGAGCGAAGCCGCGGGCAAAAGCTAGTACAAAATAAATGATCTCAAGCCGCTTCCAACTGGTCTTATTGATAATCTACATAGGAGGTTTATATCTAGAGGTGGACGTTCTATGACTAAATTGATGATGATGATGCCTATTAAGAAAACTTATATAAGTAAATAAAACGAGGTGGTCGCCCATATTATGAAGGATGAGGGGGACGTAGAGAGTGATGTTCAGTTGTTCACAGTATCTAAGGATCCTCCAATTGCAAAGTACTCTTTCCAGGGAAAACTGGCACAAGGGAGAGGAGGCCTATACCCAGCAGTGGGTCGATACAAGCTGATGACGATGATGACTTGACTAGGTGCTATGTCCAGGGAAAATCGACTTGGGTATTTTTTTTTCATACTGGGGACAAATATCCGACAGTGTAGTACAATTTGATTGTATTGGTTCATCCGTTGCTATAAAATAAATATCGTTTGCGCGATGAATATTTCAGCTTGTGATTGAGGGTAGGCGTTGGTTTCGCAAACGGCCGCGTGTTACAAAGTTAGTAGATAAACACGCACAACATGATCAAAAAATTATGATACATATTTCTCCGCAGGTCTAAGCCACGGGCCAGTGATAGCGGGTGTGGTGGGCGCGCAGAAGCCGCAGTACGACATCTGGGGCAACACCGTCAACGTCGCGTCTCGTATGGACTCCACGGGCGTCATGGGCCGGATACAGGTCACTGAAGACACGGCCAAGTCAGTATCTATCGAGTATTACTGTCAGGTCTCAGCCACGGGCCAGTGATCCTCAACGTCGCGCCTTGCATGGACTCCACACGTGTCATGGGCCGCATACAGGTCACTGAAGACACTGCCAAGTCAGTATCTTTCATGTATGACTGTCAGGTCTCAGCCACGGCCAGTAATCGTCTCGCATGGACTCTACGAGCATCACGGGCCGCGTTCAAGTCACCGAGGATACAGCCATGTCAGTATCTATTATATATTACT
Source organism: Hypomecis atomaria (assembly GCA_964007245.1). Classification (NCBI taxonomy): domain Eukaryota; kingdom Metazoa; phylum Arthropoda; class Insecta; order Lepidoptera; family Geometridae; genus Hypomecis; species Hypomecis atomaria. The sequence continues at coordinate 2,496,836 of OZ023295.1, read as the reverse complement.
GTTAGGTGTCAGCCATGGGTCAGTGATCGCGCAGAAGCAGAAGAAGCAGTACGACATCTGGGGGAACATTGTCAACGTCTCGAATTAACTCCACGGGAGCTATGGGCCGCATACAAGTTACCGAGGATAGAAGTAAGTATCACATTGTTAGTTATTGAAACTTAGTAACTTGGCACACGCATCGCCAGGCTAAATTAGAGATGGGCAGGACAGCCTAGTTGGCTAGAAGGGATGCCAACAAGTGGATCGAGGCAGTAACCGAGTGCTGCCCGATAGACGAAGACATAGCAGACCGCCAGCTCCCTTCAACTTTTTTATATAATTTTTTCTCTGTGAGAACGTGGGCAATACGAGTATTACATATTTTTTGTAATCGAAAGAAATACAAAGATTACATTGTTTACATTTATGTATTTATTTACTCAATAGGTATCGGTGTAAAATACCAATGTTTTTAAATTAATTAAGAATTATTACCTTCATGTTAACCCTTCGTGGGTAGGCCTACGTCCTGCAGTGGACTAGGTATTAAAAGGCTGATACAGTACAGTACCTACCTACAAATTTTGAAAATTGTATTTTTTATCAACGATTAAAAAGTGAGGAGTTTATAAGTTTAACATGTATACTATTTATGTCTATAATATCACTTTGCTGTTGTGAATTTACAAATTCTCCTATTGAAACTTCCCAGAAGCTAATATCACGTTGGAACAGCAAAAAGCTTGTGGTGTGTTGCTACTGCTATTCCGTATTGAAAAATATTATTGATATGCGTTTTTCATCAGGCGTTATTTTTGGCTCACTACCCAAGAAAGAAAATTTAGCTTTAAGGGTGGTATATGATTATTTAGACATACATATAAGTAATTGTTAGTATTACATCATCATCATTATCATAATATTTGATACCTTTAGAAACGGTCACTGCTGAAAATAGGCTTCAAGACATTTCCAATATGACCGACTGGTAATTTTCGATAAATGTTAGTGGTTCTTTTGTTACATGAAACTGATTTTTGACCGACGAACCAAATCGGAGGAGGTACTCAATTCGACGCGTATTTATAATAATTTTTTTTAATGTATAACCACGCATAACTTTTTTTCTAGTAGTCCGATTTCAATAACTATTTTTATTGGAAAGATATATGTACTTCAAAATTTATTAAAATTAGCTGAGCCATTTTTGATAAACCCACATTAATGTGAAAAATGTAACATCGATCCGTGCGAAATATTCGAGAATTCTGTACACGGGTGAAGTCGGTCATGCTATTTTTTGCGAAAAATAATTATTATGTGTTATGATGAATTTAGGTTTTTATGTATGTCTTGTAGTTACTTACCTGAACCTAAAATATGGCATGCTTACCCAAAAACTACTCATGCTACTATCCGCACGCTGCATTGCATATTAATTGCATTGTTTTCCTTTTCAGGGTTCTTATGAGCGCAGGCTACACGTGCGAATGCCGGGGTCCTACCTACGTGAAAGGAAAAGGTACCCTTGTCACATACTATGTGAAAACACCTAACATAGGTGGTGGACTATAGATCAATGGCATATTTACTGATTTAGCCCCGAGTTCTTGTTTAAGTTAAACGTGTGATTACTGTACTTTATCAACGGTTTTTGCTTGCTGAACAACAAAATTTCGTTAAAAAGCTGTTTAAGATTTAACCAACGGTTGATAAATTAAACATCTGTTGGTGAACTAGGGTCTATAACCCGAGTTTAAACGTTGTTTAAATACAGTAAACACACGTTTAACTTAATCAGGCGTTGGTGAACTTGAGTCTTAAACTATCATAGGTATATTTTGAGATTGACATTTACTATGTGTTTACAAATATCAATGTATTTTACTTTATAAGTAAAACGTATGTTTAGCTAGCCCCGTGAGATAGCCTGTAGAAATATATTTAAAAAAGTTATTTCTGCCTCATTATTTATTTTCCATTGTGTATAAAAATGAATGAATGAATTTTTTAACCAGTTCCAAATGTTGAGGTTGAAAATAAATGTTTTTTTTTGCGAATAAATTAAAGTAGTTAAGCATGTAGTCCTAATAATATTGTACATAAATAAGTTAAAATGCAAAGCATTGATAATATGGCAATTTGTTATAGAAAAAATATTGTAAATAGTTCTCAAATAGTTTTTAAACATTTTTAATATGAGTGTAGGTTACGAGTACATAACAGGAATAATATTCCAGGATATGATTTCTAGCTTCTTATGAGTTTAGGTAGTAGGTACATATTTCCTAAAAAAATTGCTCTTAAGTTGCGTAAGTAAAAATGATAAAAATGGCTGTAATTTTACTCACAGAAAAAAGTCATTAAAGTCGCCAAAACGTGTAAAAATCTATTATTTTTGTTACCTTAGTTTTGTTAGTAAACAATTATTAATAGTTTTAGTCTTCGTAATCTACTTAGCATTGTACCTAATACCCGATTGTATAGTAATAATATCGGTAACTATAGTTCGGCCGTTCAGAGAATGCGTTCCTGACACGTCATCTTGAAAAAATGTTTTTGGCCGATATCTCGGAAACTATGTACTTAAGGGCAAAAAACATTAAGATCATTATTGTAGAAAATAAAATTTCGCATCTTTTGTTTCCCATAAACTTTTTTTGTAAAACTAACCGTTTACGATTTATGGACCATTTAATGTTTTAAGGTCCATTTAATGAAATTTCATTAAGTGGGCTATAAATCGTAAACGGTAAGTTTTACAAAAAAGTTTACTGGAAACAAAAGATGCGTAATTTTATTTTCTACAATAGTGATCTTAATGTTTGTTGCCCTTAAATACATAAAATAATTTTGTAAATAATTTTGAAGTGTGGTTAATAAGTTGAATAAAATTAATATACAAAATAGCATGACAAAAATAATAAAATATCGAAAAATAGTTTAAAGTATTTTGCATTTACTTAATGTAATATTATTTTGTACGCAAATCTCTGTTCAATCGATGTTACAAATCCCTTTTTCATCCCCCCATCTCGGAAAGAGTATTTTCGCTCTTCGAAATCTGAGTGCAAAAGCCGTATTTATCCGCTAGAGGATAGAGTAAAATTGAATTTAGAACATCGTGTGCAGTACAGCTTGTGAATTCAAAACTTCATTAAACCTATTTACTTCTACCTCCATGGTGCCGAATTTATCATACAACCTTTTTTAATTTGTTAAAATCTCAGACTCCGAACCTTCTTGGGGTACTTTTTTTTATTTGCTTTGCGCGTGCTATTTTCTTTTCACGTTATTGTAAAAACCTGTTAAAAACCAGAAACTTAAAAACAAGGGATAAACCTAAAATAAGTGATGCTGTTAACAAGGAAGTTTTTTTGACGTTAACAGAATTTACTGAAACTGTTAATAATGCGCAAATGAGCTTTCTCCCTGAACAATCACGCGAAAAGTATTTGAAACAGTACGATATGTAGACGACTTTAGTCATTTCCTCGCTGAGGTGGGATGAAAAGTTACGTGTTGCACTCGATTGCAAAGATTTTTCACCTTGTGCTCTTTTGATTACCTACCTCACTAACGCTCAGGATTCTAATTTTTGCATTAGTTATTTGCAGTATTTTTTTAGATTCCTTCATTTGCTCGGTCACCAAAATTGAGCACGTGGTTAAAAATCAACTTTGCACTCTTGTGTAACAAATAAATATTATTTTTTGATGCTTTTGGTGCTATATTGAAAACTGTGCTAAATATAGTTTAAACTAAATATGTATTCCTATTTTTGGAACCATATAGATACATAATATGTAAATCCTGATTTATTTATCTAAGATAAATTCTTCCATCTATTCATTCGTCAGCCATAAGACGTCCATTGATGGACATAGGCGTCCCCTATGGACTCCGATAAGTCCAGTTGGAAGCGACTATTGTATCCAGCACGATACTGTAAAAATCTTTTTGGCGTTGTATATAGGTCGTTGAAATAGTTTACTGTTATTCCTGTTAATTAATTATACCTACTGTAACTTGTTGTTTAATTTTTAGGGTTCCGAAAAACGGGACCCTATTACTAAGACTTCGATGTCCGTCTGTCTGTCTGTCCGTCTGTCACCGGGCTGTATCTCATGAACCATGATAGCTAGGCAGCTGAAATTTTCACAGATGATGTATTTCTGTTGCCGCTATAACAACAAATACTAAAAACAAAATAAAATAAACATTTAAGGGGGGCTCCAACACAACAAACCTGAATTTTTAGACGTTTTTCGCTCTATATTAATAATGGTAATAGGTAGATGCTTGAAATTTTCACAAAATATTTAGTTTTTTATACACTTCAATAGTAAATAATAAAATTAAAATTAAATAAATAATTAAGGGGGGCTCCCATACAGTACGGAACCCTTCGTGCTTGAGTTCTACTCGTACTTGGCCGATTTTTTATTTTTAATAGTCCACTGCAGGACGTATGCCTACCCAATAAGTGTGTGTCAGTAATACGAGTAAACGCTACCTAATGTTTGGTAGTTATTTATTTAGAGTGATTTAGATATAATAAATACTCATACTAGAATAATTTAAAATAATATAAGAAGTACAATAATGACAAATGTTTTCATATCCCATTTAGTCTTCAAAACATGTAAAAGTAGACCAGACTATAAAGCATGCGACCACGAAAAGCGACGAAAAGAACTCATTTCGACGTGTGAAAAAGTGACAGTTATATACTTTGCCATAACGCTGTCTCGTTCTGACACTACGAACGAAATAATTCGTGGCGCGCATACTAGCTCGGCTGGCCTAAGGATTTTCCAAAATAATTCGTATAATATATTTTTCTGGAAGAATATTGTAATTGTCTATATACCTACAACTTAAACTTAATAAAGTACAATTTGAAGACAAACACTTTTTTATTTATCCATTAACCTGAATATTAGTAACCTGTTGTCAGCGATCGCCGAAATTAAGCAACGTTCCGCACGGTCAGTACTTGGATGGGTGACCGCGGGTGGCATTTTCCAAAAGAGCGCTACCGTGGCTCGGATGACACGTTAAATTGTTGGCCCCGGTTGTTTCAACCGTTTAGCTATGTCAGAGGCCTTCAGGCGGCCTAAAAACTCTGACACCAGGGCTAGCCACCCGGCCTATTCGAACTTACTTACTTAGTTACCTATTAACACTAAGAATAGTCTAAAGGCACTTTAAAATCTGCAAAGCAAAATATAGCATTTGTATGTGAAGTTTACGGATATTTAGATGCCTAGTAAAAAAATAAAGTTTGTAGTTTCTATCCTATACCTATCCCTACCCTATATCTACCTATGGATATGTGGATATAGGGTTTATGTACTTGTAAAAAAAATATTCTAGTTTAACATATTTTTTTCGTTTATCCTCCGTGGCTCTATTGCTTGGCTTAACTAGTAGTGCTAAAGTAAATTTCTCTCTCCCGTGGCACGACCAATTTTCTATAGCTGCTTGGTCTACACAATCTAATTACCCGTGACCTTGGTCATTTACCCGTGGCTTTTTAAACGTTTTTTTTTGTACCAAAAACAGTACCTAAGTTGGTATCTTTACGTGATATGCTTTTGGCTGGCACGCATACTACATTAGATTATACTACGTTGTACTGATTTGAAGTGTAAATTAACAATGACGATATAATGGATTTTTCAGATAAATACCATTTTTTTGAAATTTTTTGCAGATTATTTAGGAACCAAATAAGATAATAAAGGCAGCATTTTAAACATATTCCAGGATCGGGAACAGCTTATCAATTTCACGTGGCCATTTTAGGTGCTCTCCTCACTCTGTCGGCAATAATTGGTAATCACAGGCCGGGCCACCTACGCGCTTTGATTTATTTAGCTGGCAACACCCCTTCCATGTAGAGTAGGTACGTGTTCGTACAATATTGGGTGTGTATTGTTTTGTGGCGTATACAGTTTGTTGACTAGAATTGGGTGCAACTTTTATAAAATTGGGTAAAGACTTTATAATACGAGCAATTATTATAATTATTATTAAGTTCGTATAGTCATTTTTTTTAAAATCACGAATAAGTTCGTGCTTGACCTCCAACTCGCCTGATGGTAAGCGACGCTGTGGTCGAAGATAAAGCACACAAACCTAGAAGATACCTGTTCACTAATATATATCTCTTAGGAAACAGGAAAGCAGGAAGACTGCTCTTTTCCCTGGCGGTACGAATCAGAACTGTTGAGTCAAACCGCTTCATACGTATCGAAGGAAGATCGACTTTGTAGGGGTGGTAATGTGGCGTTTTCTACTTGTCTTAAAGTAAAAAGGGGATGGTAGGATAATATCCTAGTACAGTTAGCAAACGCTCCACTGCATAATTTTACTATCGCATCAAAACGCGATAAAGCCATAACTTTGTCTACCTATAACTGTCACATTTCCTCACGTTGATAAAATTATGTTGTATTACGTATGCTAGCCGTACTGGTCATAGAGTCTTAAGCTTAGCATGGCTAAATGGTTAAAACAGGCAGAGTCTAGACGAACGGCTAGACTGACGCGACCAAAGCGCCACCCTTTTATGGTGGACATTCGGCGCGTTAGAACCAAGCGTTTCGAGTCCTCATTCCTCATACGAACAGCCAGAATGTGGAACGCTTTGCCTGGGTCTGTCTTCCCGCTAAAGTACGACGTGGGTGTCTTCAAATCCCGAGTAAATAGGTATCTTCTAGGTAAGCGTGCTACATCCTAGACCGCATATCTGCTCAACATCAGGCAGTATGTAGTCAAACGCAAACCTATATAGAATAAAAAAAAAAAAAGTCTACCACTACATGCCAGCTAAATAAATCAAAGCTGCTCTCGGTTTAAATGCAGTTCCTGGTTACTCATACAAAAACTGACCATCCCGAAAGTAAATAGGTCACTCTAGGATTATACGATAAAAAAAAGTCAAAAAATTGTCCTAAACGTGTGTTGAAAGATTCATGTTCTAATACTGTAATTATCGACTACATTATCGAATATATTATCGTCTGTTAAATCATTTTATAATTATCAAAATCTAATTTGATTTCACATTGTCGTACACCCACAAGGTGGACGGATGACCTCATTAAGACCGCAGGATCGCGCTGGATGCAAGCCTCTACCAACCGGTATTATTGGAGATCTATAGGGGAGGCCTATGTCCAGCAGTGGACGACGTATGGCTGATGGATGGATGGAATTTGATTTTAGCTTTGTAATTTCAGTGTTTCAATAATTTAAGTAGGTAGGTAGGCTTAAATTAGTGGTAAATTGACGACGCACATAATGCAGTCGAACAAACCGCAACAGAAATAGTTCACGATATTTCACCTGTCAGAATGTAGATTAATTATAACAATTACAGCACGACTGTTTAGCGCGGAAACATTCGTATTGATTGTAATCATAGATCTGTGGTTACTAATTCAAATTGTAATTATCGGGTTCGTGGTTTATGGCGCAGATGGATTCAATTTTCGGATGCACGATTTGGTTGGAGGTTGGATTTCTTCAACGTCTAGATATCTTTTAAATCTGTGTACTTACTTTAATAGTTTAGTTTAATAGTTTGCTTATCTGATTATCTTGAAACTAGACCTGTGGATTTATCTATAAATTTACCTACTCTATTTCTGGTTACCTAAGTCTTCATACAATAAAGAAATCACGTTGGAGATAGTTCAATTGAATTGTGCGTATAACTTTTTACTATCTAAACGTCCACTGCTAAACATAGAATTTTTTAAAGTATTGTTTAACAGAAATAGAACAAACGAAAAAGTTGGGTTAAAGCCATTTTAAACCGCTTTTGTTGCAGGAACGCCTATAACGCTGGACGCAAGGCGCTTCCAACCGGTCTTATTGGAAATCCACAGGAAAGGTCTACGTACTGAATAATCGAAGACCCTGCAGTCCCAACAATCCAATGCCAATTATTATCATTGTCAGTCTGTATCGACCCATTGCTGGATGTAGGCCTCCTTTCCCATGTGCCTTTTTCCCTATCTCGGTCCGCGATGGGTCTGATGAATAATAATCCAAAGACAAAAAACCTTACTGTACATGAACCAGTCTTTTTCAATAGTCCACCGCAAGACGTAGCCCTACCCACGTAGAGTGATTGGCCATATTCACCACGTCAGCTAAGTGTAGGTCAGTGGATTCACATACGCCATCGAATTCCCTCTACGAACGTATGCAGGTTGCCTCTCGATAGTATTTTATTGTGGAAAAGCCAGTGGTGTGACTGAAATTCCGTTCATAAGTTCGTAAGAAACTCATTGGTACGGGATCGTGATTTGAACCCATGACCTCACGATTGTAGGGCGGGTGTTACGATCACTAGACTACCACGGCTACCCAATAAAGCGACAATTATTCGCACGCCCATTCCCACGCCAAATCCAAGATCACAAACGATTACAACCACCATATCTCATCTCCCACAGATAATACAACCAGAGAATGCCTGTTGGTCTCGCAGACCATTACAGACGGTCTCACAGACCGTACCGGAAGTCACGTGGTCACAGCACAATGCCAGGATAAAATATTACGCGCCACTTATTCGGTTAAGATGAATCGTCTCATATATTATTTAGCGTAATAATAGGCATAGAGTGTGGTATTTTAAGTGCAATTGTAGATGGGACAGATGTTTGGAAAGTTCGTATGAAAATTGGAAAAATTAATCGGAATCGGTATAAATTATTAGAAAAATATCCATCCATCCATCCATCAGCCATAAGAAGTCCACTGCTGGACATAGGCCTCCCCTATGGATCTCCAATAAGACCGGTTGGAAGCGGCTTGCATCCAGCGCGATCCTGCGGTCTTAATGAGGTCATCCGTCCACCTTGTGGGTGGACGTCCTACGCTGCGCTTGCCGGTACGTGGTCTCCACTCGAGAACTTTCCGACCCCATCGGTCATCAGTCCTCCGCGCTATGTGCCCTGCCCATTGCCATTTCAACTTGCCAATCCGTTGGGCTATGTCGGTAACTTTGGTTCTTCTACGGATCTCCTCATTTCTGATTCGATCTCGCAGAGAGACTCCGAGCATAGCCCTCTCCATAGCTCGTTGGGCTACTTGGAGCTTGCTAATAAGGCCCATAGTGAGAGACCACGTTTCTGTGCCATAAGTCATCACTGGCAACACACACTGGTCGAAAACTTTCGACTTGAGGCACTGAGGTATGTCGGACGAGAAGACGCTACGCAATTTTCCGAACGCTGCCCAGCCGAGTTGGATTCGGCGATTGGCCTCTTTCTTGAAGTCGGACCTACCTAACTGTACTACTTGTCCTAGGAAGACGTACGAGTCAACGACTTCAAGAACCGAGTTCCCAACAGAGATCGGGGTGGGTACAACATGGGAATTACACATGACTTTCGTCTTGTCCATGTTCATCTTAAGACCCACCTGTTGGGAAACCCGATTTAGGCCTTCGAGCATCGTGCTGAGCTCTTCCATCGATTTTGCCATGACTACTATATCGTCGGCAAACCGAAGGTGAGTGAGGTATTCGCCATTGACATTGATGCCGAATCCTTTCCATTCCAGGAGCTTGAAGGCGTTCTCCAAAGTAGCCGTAAACAGTTTCGGAGAAATGACGTCTCCCTGTCTTACGCCTCTTTTTAAAGGGATCGCCTTGGAGCTCTCTTCCTGTACTCGGACCGACATAGTGGCGTTATTATACAAGCACTTCAACACTTCGATGTACCGATAGTCAATACGGCATCGTTGGAGAGACTCGAGCACAGCCCAAGTCTCGACCGAATCAAATGCTTTCTCATAGTCCACAAACGCTAAGCAAAGTGGCAAGTTATACTCTTCGGTCTTCTGTATAACCTGCCGCAGCGTATGAATATGGTCCATGGTGCTAAAGCCCTTTCGGAAACCGGCTTGTTCGGAAGGCTGGAAGTCATCAAGCCTGCGCTCGAGACGGTTCGTAATGACCCTTGAAAACAGCTTATAAACATGGCTCAGAAGCGAGATGGGTCTGTAGTTCTTCAATAAGGTGTTGTCACCTTTCTTGAAAAACAACACCACCACGCTTCTGTTCCATGCTTCTGGCGTGATGCCCTCGAGGACGACGGTGTTGAAAAGCTTCTGGAGGACTTTTAGTACCGGTGTTCCACCCGCTCTCAGAAGCTCTGATGTGATACCGTCATCACCCGGCGCCTTGTTGTTCTTAAGCTGATTCAGGGCCATTCTAATCTCGTACAGGCTGATGTCCGGGATATCTTCGGTGAAGTGTCGGGTCAGCTTGGCTCTTGGATCTTTGGCCGCGCTGCTAACAGGCTTAGCGACCGAAGCGTATAGCTGTCCATAGAACCTTTCAATCTCCTCTAACACCTCTGCCTTGGTCGACGCTATACTTCCATCTTCTCTCTTCAGCTTTGTCAATTGGCTTTGCCCAATAGACAAATCTCTTGCGAACACTTTGGAGCCTTTGTTTCGCTCTATTGTCTTTTTAATGTGTTCAGTATTAAAAAGACGGATGTCGTGCCGCAAGGATTTCGAAATTTGTCTATTGAGACGCCTATAAGACTTTGCATCATCGGAAGACTGCAATCTTAGAGAGCGTCGTTCGGCCATGAGATTTACAGTGTGATCGGAGAATTTCTGCGGTTTATTTGAACGGCGGGGTCTAAAGAACTTAGCACCCACCGTTTGGACAGTTTCTACGAGCCCGTTGTTAAACTCGTCCACCGACGCAAGGTTCTCTAGGCAAGCAAAACGATTCGAGAGCTCGAGCTGAAAGTCCTCGGGGTTTTGGATATGTTCACGAGTAGGTCGGAGCGTGGACTTCATCAGACGGGACCTTTCGAGCTTAACATTAGTATCTAATGTGCCTCGTACAATTCTGTGATCGCTGCCGGTTTTCACCCTGTGGATCACGGAGACATCATTAAATATTCGTCTCTTGGTCGTCATGATGAAGTCTATCTCGTTTCTCGTGGAACCATCAGGGCTCATCCAGGTCCATTTCCTGTGAGGCGGCTTCTGGAAGAAAGAGTTCATCATAAAGAGTTCCTCTCTCTCCAGAAAGTCAGCCAGCCTCTGGCCCCTAGGGTTCCGTTGCCCATATCCAAATTTCCCCACCCTCAGCTCATCATCGTTTTTTCTGCCCAACTTTGCGTTGAAGTCCCCCATAACAACAGTGAAGTGGGTCTTAGACATATGAATGGCCCGACTTACGTCCTCATACATAGTCTCCACTTCATCATCTGGGTGTGACGATGTTTGTGCGTATACCTTAATGACCTTCAGCGAATACCTCTTGGATATTCTGAGTATTAGGTATACCACCCTGCTTGACACACTTTCGATGGTAATAATGTTGTTGGTGAGGGACTTGTGAACGAGAAAACCCACACCACCTTGGGACCGTTGGTCACCTTCCCGGTAGTAAAGCAGGTTGCCGGAGTTTAAGGTTATCGTGTCCTCCCCCTCTCTACGGACTTCAGACAACCCCACAATATCCCAACGCAACCTACTCAACTCTTCTTCCAACTCAGCAATCTTCTCGTCAGTCCTCAACGTGCGCACGTTGCATTAGAAAAATATAACTTTTTAAAAATACAAGCTTTTGAGATCCTGGATATCAATTCAATTCAATCGTTTTTATTGCACCATAAATACATATTCTCTTAGTCTAATTTATAAATGTATCACGTAGAAGCAGAGTGCTAGTCAAGACAACGAGCTCAAACACGACGGGTATATCTTGAATAGTACAGGATTTGCTATGGCCTTGACCTTCTGACTCTATCATGGTTATGCATTTAATTGCAATCTCAAAAAAAAGGTTTCATAATAATGGTAAAAGAGACCTCCTTTTTATACCTATATATGTCAGAATATTTGTGGTTCTTGTTTTTGAGTGCGTTCCTACAACCTAATATAAGATAAATTAGGTATTGTGTAAAACTATAAGGGTGAAATTAAAAAGTTACAACATACTTACAAATACCTAAAATTTGTTCAAGCAGTGTTAAGAGTAAAACTCTTATTAGAAATAAATAACATTTTATTTCGTTACTTTATTGACGTGACAACGTCTTATAAATTGGTTTGCCGGGTGACACTTCAAGAAACTGCGTTACGCTCCCCGCTCACACTTCATGCGCTCTCATTCGTCTCAAAGTCGTTGTCACGTAAAACTTTCGCCCGTATACCGACTTTACAGGCAACCAATTTTTAAGAAAGAAAGTTTCATTATAAATTTGTACTCGGTAATATTGAAAGCTTAAGTACTTAATTCATCATAATCTATCAAATAAACTAATGCACATAAATTGATGGCATTGGTATAGGTACTATCAATTTTACTCTCTTTCTCCGAAGCGCCCAACTTGTAGGCACTTTGATAAACTCAGTGCAGACCCATCTATCTACAACATCTAGCAATGTCCACTTGTGAGTCCAAGAGGCAAGATCGCATCTCGCGCGCGCTAGTAATCCATGATTAATGCTAGCCACAGTAGCTAGCGAACACCGGTAGTTGCGGCAGCAGTGTGACCAGATTCAGTTTTTTTTTGTATTTTTTTCAGTATTTTTTTTCAACGTATAAGCATTGCCATTCAGCGTGGCAATGCTGCCAGCATGCTGGGCACGCTGCCAACTGGCAGTGGGCTTGAGCATTTGGATTATCTTTAGACCTTCAAGGGTCTATGGATGATCCAATTGCTTGTTATGTAGTAGTAGTTAATGTAGTTTTAGATAATGTATATCTTGTATTTAGTAGTATTTTACAAGCTTTTATTTAGTTTCACCTGTAGCGATGTCTGTCATCAAATCTTGCAAATTAAATTTGATCCAAATTCCGGTTACAATTGAGCTGAAATTTTGCATACATGTGTAAATCGCGTGACAATGCAGCTGGATCTGGAAGGTGGACAAAGGAACTTTACAATAAAACTACACAACCTCATCGAGTTTGGGCTCATTTTAATTTTTTTGGCAATTAGTCTTTCAATGGTAACCAGAGTCTGATGATGGAGCTGAAAGGTGGTCGTAAGAACTCTGTAATGTAACGACGCAACCCCATAGAGTTTGGCTCGTTTGATTCGTCTTGGCGAGCACTTTTTCAGTTCAAAAGCTTCTTTTTTTTAAAGAAAAAGGTTTAATAACCTAGGTAGGTAATACTTGGCAATACTTTTTGCACTACGTTTTGCACAGAGGATCAGTATTGCTATCCAACAAGGCAACAGAGACAGTATTTTGAGAACTGTGTCCGCTGGCAGGGGGATTTTAAATTATGGTTTTCATCGCTTTGGTTTAGTTCAAGTTTATTATTACTTTGTTTTAGTTTGTGAATATAGTATAATAGTTGGTATATGGTTTAATCTATGAAATGTTTTGGAAAATATGAATTCTTTTTCAGTATATTTGTAGGTATTTTGAAGGACTTATCAGTATATTTGCGGAGGTCAGCAGTTCTGAGTATATTCTGGATAAAATTCCCGTAAATAGGTATTTTTGAATATAATTGGATACATTTTTAGAGTAGGTAATTTGGCTAAACCTGGCTCCGCGCTGGCGAGTGATTTGCGATTTTAGCGAGGAACTTTTGGTGTTAAATAGTGAAATACCTACACAGTATTTTTTCGTATCGGTATTTTTGTGAAATTTAATCTGGTCACACTGCAGCAAACACCGGTAGCTTCGGTAGCCAGCTAGCTTTACAGCTAGTGCTAGTACGAGCGTCAGCTAATTGGCTTGTAAAGTGAGAAATTATGGACTTATAACGTGAACAAAGAGGCTTTAAAGTGCTTCGTGTTCGGTTCAGGATGTAGATTACAGAATTACGATCGTGTTGGAGGTAAATTTTGTAAGCAATTAACCTTTGAATGACGATAATGGTTATATTTAATATTTTAGTTTTTTTTTCATCATAACTATCAGTAGTTGTTCACAGCTAGATACGTACTTGTATATCAGGTCTCGCTATAGCTACAAGGTTCATAAAAATAGGCCAAGTACGAGTTGGACACGCGCATGAAGGGTTCCGTACCGTATGGGAGCCCCTCGGCAAAAAAAAATCCCGGTTGTTGTATGGGAGCCTCCCTTAAATATTTATATTATTCTGTTTTTATTTTGTATTTGTTGTTATAGCGGCAATCAAAATACATCATCTATGAAAATTTCAACTCTCTAGCTATTATGGTTCATGAGATACAGCCTGGTGACAGACAGCCGAACAGCGGGGTCTTAGTAATAGGGTCCCGTTTTTACCCTTTGGGTACGGAACCCTAAAACTAACACACTTTTAATTTTTCTAAAAATATAACACTATTTCAACAGGTACATTGTTCGAAATGACCATAGGTAAATATAGTATTAAATATCTCTTTGAGATAATAAAATAGTCAAGACGACGTAAAGCTGTGATTTCTGTAGTATATACAATTATACATACCTACTTCTACTAAAAAAAGGCATCGCATGTTTGAGGAATATTCAATGAAGCAAAATAAAAAATACACGAATTGTAACTTCAGCGTCTCAACTAAAATTGCTAGTTAAACGCTTCAACACTTACTCAGACTACCCATTTAATTTAAGCTAAGTACCCATCACTGATCGAATCTTCTGACGTCGCGAAATTACAACAATTATTTACAGACGAGTAGACACAGATCCGGAAAAAAACAATTACCATGTGAAAGCAGACAAGTGCGATCTCCGCCCAAAAAAGGTATTCCCAGAAAGTACCAAATTGAATTTATGATCGGACCAAAAGTTTGTAATTGGTTTTTCGGAAATCAGTAACAAAATTACACGTCGCGTCCGTAATTTGACATTATCGGCCCGCGAATAATGCGGAGTTTAAGGCCCGCCAAACATAGGTTAATTGTGAGCAGTTAGGTCGGGGATACATGGATGGTGAGTAAATTAGCAAATTATTTAATCAAAGCTTTGACATCACATTTCAAGTCTACACTACTACATCACACTAATTTTTTGTCGATACACGATTGAGGTTATGGTTAAAAAAACAGTAATGTTTAATTGTACCTTTAATATTATCCAAAGATACGATTATTTTAACGCTCCTTGCATCGGTTCACAGTGCACATACCTACCTGCACTCGCATTGATTTCTAATATAATAAAAATATTATGAACCCCAAAACTTATAGTTTAAATACAAGTTTTTGATAATCTATCTGGCAGACTAATTAAATTTTTTCATGATACACATTGTAAGCAGTTGGGCAGGAGATACTCGTATATAGAGATACTTTTCGATGTCAAATTTATAAAAAAAGGATGAAATTATCCAAGGTTGTAATCAGGTAAGTACCTAATGTCAACAAAAATACTTAAAACAAAAACAATATCTAGATACGCGTATTCTACGACGCGTATGTATGTATATTACTTAATAAAATGCCATGCATGACGAATGAATGACTCTTCTCCATTGTTTTGTTTTTTTTTTTTCATTCACATTTTAGTTTTTCTAAAAGTCACATTTCAAATAACTACACATTAGAGACACCTGGGGGGCGATTCTGTTAACCGATCTCGTTGCTGAGGTGATACGTTCTAGAACCTCTCTCGTTCAAAAAAACGATAGAGCTTCGATTGATGACGTAAAAACGTGTGACATAAGTGTGACGTTACTGAATCGAAACTTTCGTGAACTAATCCGTTGCTCCGACGTTTGAAAGCTGACACGAAACGTCGAAGATAAAATTGATGACGTCAAAATCGTGTGACGTAATACATAACGATCGATGTCAAAATGAAATGACGTAACTTAAGTGTACGTATTCAGGCAGGGCATTGATGTTGGGGCGTCGTCTAATTAGAGTTATCTCAAATAAATCATAATATTTATCAGTATCGTCTAGACAGAAAAACCTTCCAAATTACGCAAGTCCAAACGTAAATCACGAAATCCAATCCGTCCCGCCTCGCTAAATTCCATTCGGCACGATCGGTATTTGCCGAACCGAATGATTCATCAACACAGATTCGATTTTACTACAGTGGCAATTGTGCTGAACCAATATGTGTGTAGCAACCCATAGGTTGGACTTGGGTTTCGTTACCTGCTTCGAGGATAAATGATTTAAACCAACAAAATTAGGCAGTACATTATTATTTTATTTCAAAAAATACGTAATCGTAATATTGATCGTGTGTAAGATGTCCCCTATTATTTATTTATTTCTGTAGTGTACCTAAATATCTCCAAACTTTAACGTACGCACTCCGCGAGCTACCCTAACAAAAAAGTCAACGACCATTGCAATAGATCTCGTAGCAGGTGGTACAGGTAACTGGCTCGTCGATCACTGGAGAGCCGCCGAAGAATGCCCCGTGGTAGTTGATACCACAAGGAGCTAGGATGGACATTGCAGAAGAATCCAAGTGATAGTAGATGTCACGTAGAGCTGGCCCGTCCATCACAGGAGAGCCGCCGGATTCTGCTCCGTAGAAGTAGATACCATGGGGAACTGGAAAGATCACTGCAGAGGCCCCAGTAGTTGTTTGAGAGTTGGCCCGTGGACAAGAGGACATCCGTTGATGGTCGCGAAGCTGATTGCACGCAATGCTCAGTTAAAGTGGCCGATATTCAAGCGCAAGCTAGCTAATGACCATCATTTTTAATAACCTGATGAAATTCGGCTGAAATTGGAGAAAATTTTGATTTTCTGTGAATAACAAAGTACCTGCTCTGTGATTTTGATCTTTTGACAAGCTAACAGAATTTTAAATAAGGGTTTTGAATAAGGAGGTACTATTTATTGCCAGTCAGTTAAGAATGAGTAGGTATTTGATATAGGAAATAATCGGCCAAGAACGAGTCGGACTCGCGCACGGAGGGTTCCGTACTGTATGGGATCCCTCCTTAAATATTTATTTTATTTTAATTTTATTATTTATTATTGAAGTGAAAATAAAACTAAATATCCTGTGAAAATTTCAAGCATCTACCTGTTACCATTATTAATATAGAGCGAAAAACATCTAAAAAATCAGGTTTGTTGTATGGGAGCCCCCCTTAAATATTTATTTAATTCTCTTTTTAGTATTTGTTGTTATAGCGGCAACAGAAATACATCATCTGTGAAAATTTCAGCTGCCTAGCTATCATGGTTCATGAGATACAGCCCTGTGACAGGCAGACAGACAGGCAGACTGATGGACAGACGGACAGACGGACATCGAAGTCCTAGTAATAGGGTCCCGTTTTTCCCTTTGGGTACGGAACCCTAAAAAGTATAAAATTGTATTGTAATGAATTAGATGAAATTGTATTATTATCGGAATTAAAGGTGTCTCAACCAAATATCTGTGCAACCCAATCATCAGATTAATCTATCCACAGAAAGCGAATCAAATATCAATTACTAGATTTAGCCAAAAAACAAGCAGGCATCTTCCTGCTTTCCTATTTCCTAAGAGATATAATGTATGGCTTTTCAAGGTCAGAGTGAATAGGTATCTTCTAGGTCTGCGTGCTTCATCTTCGACAACAACGTCGCTTACCATCAGGCGAGATGGAGGTCAAACGCGGACTTATTTGGGTTAAAGAAAAAGCAGGTGAGGATAAAAAATACAGTTTAATAATAATTAATAAACTCTTTTTGTGAGCAAAACCTTATTTGTTGCAATCAAACATCAGAAAAAAAAGTAATAACGCACACATTGAATAAATATTGGTTTTGACTTAAGTCTGATATGTCAGATTTTTTCTTGCTTTATTATTTTAATCTTATTATTTCATATTTTTACAGATTTGCGACGAAATTATTCAATTCAAAAAAGAAGTCAGATCAAATTATAGTTGGATAGATGGTTGGAGTTTAAGAAAACAAAATTGAAAGGCGAGAAAATAGAGATAGTCTTCGTTTCCATTTGTTATTCAAAATTGTCAATGACGTAAGCGACATAAGTGTGTATACAATATGTTTGTTTGTGTAGGTGACGTGATACTGTTTCGTTTCTGAAACGTTTCTGCATCGTTGCTGACTCGTTTTGTACAACAGATCATTCAGACTATGCTACAATATTAGACCGTATCCGATAAACGTACTCTACTGGATTTTTTTTTGCTTGTGTAAGAGAATATTTGATACATTTGACTGTGGATTTAGATATTTTATTGTAAACAAAATTGCTCTAGTATAAATAAATTACTTGAAAATGGTTTGGTTGTTTCTATTTCAATGTTATACTCGTACCTAATTCACAGGCGTAGATCAGTAGATATTGGAGGGAGTTTCAAGCCTTAATGAGCCTACCCTATCAAAGGTAATCCTATAACATTACCTAGAGAAAAAATTGGTTGCCTGTAAAGTCGGTATACGGGCGAAAGTTTTACGTGACAACTACTTTATGTCGGTCTCTCTCGCTCTTAGGCGGGCTAACCATGCCCGAGTGGAAGGGACGCGTGCCTCTCACTCGCTCTCATTGTGAGCGCATAACGTGAGCGGAGCGTAACGCAGTTTCTTGAGAATAAGACGTTGTCACGTCAAAATGCCTTGAATTCAAATTGAGTAGCCACGAGATTTCTCCAAAGCGACCGATGCGTTTTTGAGAAAAAAATCGGAAGTAACTTCATCCTCGCGTGTCGTTTTTGAAAACGCAGCCTTAGTGTGATTAAGAATAAGTGTACCCTTTGCCCTATTCATAGCAGCTGACTGCCTGGTTGCTGATTGTTTTTAATATTTAATTATGAAAACTATATGTGATATACGGAATACAAGAAATAGAGTTAATAACATCCTCTTTTTTCTAAAATAGGTTAAGAAAGAATGTAGCGTAGTCTGAACGCACCGGACCAACCTTCAAATACTCCAAACATTTAATATGTCATAAAAACACATAAAAATGAATACGAACATTGACATTGACGTTTAAACGATTGACGACCTAAAATAAGCTGAAAATAGAGAAAATTAGTAAGGAGTCTTATTGTGATTGTAGGTCTAATTATGATTTAGACGTCGTTGTATGTTTTCCCTAGTTAGGACTTATGATGAAAATTACGATACTACGAGTATGTATTACGAGCTCAAGCGGGCCCGAGGAGGACAACAGCGTATCTGGCAACGCTGTCATAAAGGACCGCACAAGCCTGGCCCTACTGCCAGGCGAGTAGGCACACAAAGTGCTGGGAGCACCGGTGCGTTTCTGGCTCCCGCCAGAAACTCTGCAGACGGTCCTGGGTGTTTCTAGCTTCCACTTAAAAACACTCTTGGGTCGTAGCCACAAGATATCCACAAGACCACGTGGGGTCATTTGTGTAGCATGTCATTCACATGGAGAATTATAATAATGTAGCTGAGCCGAGTTGCGATCGTTATTGCACCGGTTTCTATTTCGGTGTTCTTCGACTATACTTCGGTTATACTTCGGCTACTTTTAGTAGTTAGGAGATTGTCATATGATTGTCATTCATTACAATTGATTGTCACTTGACAATTCTGCCATTTTAAAATCAAGCGTATTAGCTTTTACTATGGGGAGAATTGGATAGTATTGGCACTTGATCATTTTGATGAATTTTCGAAAAAACTATTTTAGTTAGTGGTTTAATAAAATTAACTAAATTTTAAAATATTTGTTATTTTACATAAATATATTAATAGTACAATTATAGTACTACTAAAACCTTTTTAAAATGAAAAATGTGTCAGAAAAACATGTTTCTTGTTAGATTTTCTCCAAAATCGTCCATATTATTAGGTAAACCTACGGTTAATGCTTTTGATTTAGCTGATATGAATAAAATGCGAAGATCACATTACACTAAGTATCTAAACTAGATAAGCAGTATTAGAGTGATTTAAAAACAACTGGAAACCAATTTTGGTTTATACCATGCCCGAATCAATGTTGCTGATAAATTGTAATCAAACTAACAAAAATATAACAGGCATCACATTTTATTGCATGCTAAAGTAAAAAAACATAGATTTCGGCATTTTAAAAGTTGCAATTTAATAAAAAGGATGAGACGATAAGTCTGTGATCAAATTTTATATTTCAGAACTACGTTTCTTTCAGTGGTTTTTTTTATACAGTATAGGTTTGCATTTGACAACATTAAATGTGGTGGTATTGACTTATTTCACTTTCCCCGCTTGTTTACATACATCATTTGTTTGTCAAATGAATCAGAGGTGTAGTGAGGAAGAACTGCAAACGGGCTTTTTGCTCCGTTAGAGGCCACCTCTAGAAGTAGTCCATTGTTGAACATAGCCTATCCATGAAGGTCAATTAGGCCCTTAAAAAAATGAAGAAGCAAAGATCGAGGCTGAGGGGGAATAGGAATAGATTAAGACTATAAAATGTGCGATTAGGCCATCACGACTTCACAATACACATCTCCTACCTACTGTTAAACACGGATCGCCTCTGTTGTATGTTTTTCTTCACTGAAAAGCCAGTGGTGTATGGGCAATAAGTAGGCACATTTTAACTCTCTTCAGTCCCCACACGTGTTTGTGTAATATCTGTGCCATGTGGGCCCTGCGCAGTCCCCAAAGGAATAAATAAATGATACGAATATTTTTTGTATAAAAGCTTTTAATAGGGTTTAATTAGCTTTATCAAAATTGAAACAAAAATCCATCACATTTTTCTTAAGTTAAGTTTTTCTAAATGTTAGTAGGTACTTTAATTTTCTTGCGATGTGATTATTACATAATGACATGTAGATTTGATATCGCAAGATAAAAATGTCTAGAGTACCTACCATTAGTATTTTGATTCTTTGAGCTAACTCTAATTTGACGATGAACCTTCCCCCCCTATCAATGCCCTAAGTACCTACAAAATGTATCACTTAGTGACGTCATTTGCTTTTGACATCTAGGTTCAACATCGCACGCTTTTCACGTCATCAATTGTATCTTTGACGTTTCGCGGCGGCTTTCGAACGGCAGAGCAACGGATGAGTATCACGTTAGTTTTAACTCAGTAAAGTCACACGTTATTACGTCATAGATCGAAGCTCTACCGTTTTTTTGACAATTCCGACTGTCATAAAAACGAGAGAGGTTCAGGAACGTATCACCTCAGCAACGAGATCGGTTAACAGAATCGCCCCCCTGTACGTAGTATAATCACTACTATTAGTATTATTATAATTTATAAGTATTACAGACTTTGAGCAAATATCTACAGACAGAGCCACAGTCCTTAAGTGAAAGTAGTAATAAAATGTCCGAGCGCCATCAAACATACCGACTTAGATATTTACACAATGACCCGTTTTCTCGAATCTCGACGTTATGTCACCTAATTAGTGCTTGTAACAGAGCACTTTGGCATGCAGCGGCTTTGTAGTCGGCTTGCGATTGCCTAAAAAGCCTGCCCACTACGTAGTTTGGGCAGAGTATTGGCTCGGATACTTTTTTTACACGATTGTGACTCTACAGAAATTTGCTCGAAGATAACAGATTTAAATAACAGAATAAAATTTTGGACATGTTTTGATCACGATTCAGCATTTACACTGTAGCCTCCTCTCTACCGATCGAACTTAGGTTAAGTGTTGAATTAAATTTAAAATAGGCGTAAAAAGGGAGTTGTCAACGTAAATAAGCCACCAAAAACTCGCTGTGTGGCGCGAGCATGGCTTATCGCGATGTTTATTCGCGTCCATAAAGCATTATGTCATGGTATTGCGATTTTGTCTTGGAGGCCAATTCCACTAAGATCAGAAGAATTTCAACAAAAGTTTGTCCGTTTTTCCGTCTTGGAAAATGTTAAAGGTCATAATTATTATGCTTTTTGACCGACGAAACAGAGGAGGTACTCAATTCAACGCGTATATATATTTTTATATATATCCACGCATAACTTTTTTCGTAGTAATCCGACTTCAATATTTCTTTTTTTTTGGAAATAATATAGTTCGATTTTTTCCCATTTAAATTTTATTGAAATCGGCTGAGCCATTTTCGATAAATCAACAATACTGTGACAAATGCTACATCGAACCGTGCGAAATATTCGCGAATTCTGTACACGGTTAAAGTCAGTTATGCTATTTTTTACAAAAAATAATTATATGTCATTAACCGTAACTGGAACGTTTATAGATAGTTTTTGTCCTACGCTAGTGTATAAAGTATAATAGTATAAGTTTCACAACTATTCTAGCTAACCGATTTCACCAAGTTCACTATTTTTGTCATGAAAAATGTAAAATATTCTATGATTGTCTCTGTCTAGGTACCGAATTGGCTGAGCAAAACGGCCTAAAAATATTGCCATACATGGTGTTTAAACATATAAATTTTGACAATTTAGGCATAAAATATACGCGCACAATGTCAAAGATCTGGGCCGTTTTCATTGTATTCGATGTTTATATATGTCCATGTAGATTATCAAGGAAAATATTATACGCTTTTACTTCAGAAGCAACTGCAAAGGTTTTTGATATCTTGGAAAATAAAAAAAGGTACTTATAAATTTCACGTACGTTCCAGCTCCCTTTTATCTCTGGTAGCAGAATTAGAATTCTGAACTTATCCCATTTTCTACCTTGGAAAATATCAGATACCAAACCCTTTCACCTACATTAACTGAAACTTTTCCATATATCTTATGCGAAGCAAAAATACGTATGTATAAGGTTCACAGCCAGTTTAGTTCCAGTTCAGTTCCGTCCCTGGCAGATGAATTAGGGCCTCAAACGAGGAAAAAAGTAGATTTGTTACCATTGAGGTATTGATTTGTTGCCAGTTACATTGTAAGGATTGGGAGAAGGTGGAATTAAAATTAAACGGACTGTTTGCGAAGGTTTGTATTGCAAAGTGTTGTGAGCCCAATCGTGGTTTAATCATTGTAATAAAGTACAAGTTAGTGTAAGTTATTATATCCTTTTTTTGCAAAGTGTTTATTTTCAGAGTTCGATTTTAAGTCACAAAATACACTGATAAGGTAAATGGTATCACAATATCTTAAAATTGCTTGAGCAAGAAGGGTTAGCTTATTATGTAGAAGTTGTCAATCACAACACAAACAACAAAGGACATCATGGCAAGCTAACTGTATTGTATGAGTTTTTCCTGACCAACGTCTGCCAAATCTGATTTTTAGCCACCACGGTAGGCCATGGCAAAGCCTTCCCATACTAAGAAAAGTCCATGCTCAGCAGCGGGACGCAATTTAATACAAGCCCGATAACGATTTATAGCTTCCTGCTCTACAATCATTACGTAACCCCACAATTTCCCAAAAACCCCACCCTCTGTTGACCACACCAAATTGATTCCAATGGATAATTATTCAAAACATTAACTGCACTTAATGTTGGTCGCATTGGTCCCAATCGTTTCATGGAAGTGTTTAAACGAGATCAGTCTCTTAAATTTTATTGCTTGGTCCAATTTTTTACCTCTTACATGGTCTTCGGGATGATTGGTAGCCGACAGAGGCCAATTTCGGCTCCTTAACGGGAGTAAGTACGATTAATGATTGTGAGTATATTATTAATAAAGCATTTTTATTACCTTTTTTAGAGATGAGAGAAGTGAGGTCTTTTTTTCCGGCTGAATTCTGGAAAATTTAAACGCTGTATTACTTTGGCGTCGTGGTTTTGTTTTTATCAAATGAATTAAAATTTTCAAAGAAAGAAATAAACACAAATCAGTTCATAACTACGTTTCTGTAAAATTTGCCAGGTTATTACTATCCGGTATGAACAGACTGCCTCATCTCTACCCATACGCCCTCACTAGAAATGCTCGAAGCGTTTAGAGTCTTCTTCATCTTTGTTATTTTCTTTATTAACTTCCAACAATTTCAAACTAAACTTATAGACCTTTCTGTAAAAAAGCTGGTTTTTACCATCCGGCATAAAAAAATCGCATCTTTATTCGTTTCTTTATTAACCTACAACAATTTCAATCTAAAATTCTAAACCTTTCTGTAAAACTAGCCGGAAATACCATCCATTACATGAATATACCATCCGGCATAAAACGACTACCTCATCTCTACGAACACGCTCTCACTAGAAATGCTCGGAGCGTTTCGAGTCGCATCTTTATTCGATCACTATTGAATTTCAGTTTCGTAGAATGTAACTTTCGGGTGCTGATATTTAAACATCGATAATGTTTGAACTTTAACGTCCCATAATTTAAAGTCAAGCAGACCGAGATTCCGTTTCTTTTCAATTTTCAGCACATTTTTAAGAATAAAACTTTAGTGAACGTTAGTAGATGCTAACAGAAAAGAAATCAAACCAAAGAGTGCTAAAATTGTCAAGGAAAAATGAAGCTTTTATCAGTAATCGAGAAGAGAAAAGATTTTTGGCCACCTTGTATGACATGACAATGACATGACCCGCCCGGCTTCGCACAGGTGTATTATACATATTATAAACCTTTCCCTTGAATCACTCTATCTATTTAAAATAAAAACCGGCCAAGTGCGAGTCGGACTCGCGCACCGAGGGTTCCGTACAAACCTGCAAGGTTTACAAAGTTCGTTCATTACGACAAAAAAAGTAATAAGTTTATATTTATTAAAAAATATATATTTTGTAATGTAACTAAAAATTTAAGGTTTTCGGAATTTTTCCTTTATGTGTGCTATAAAACGTTGCTTCATGCCAAATTTCAAGATTCTAGGTCGACTGGAAGTACCCTTTAGGTTTTGATTCCCTTGCGAGTACTTGCAAGTGTCGAAAATTTGCGGCATAAACGGCTGTATCTTTTGATTGCGTTGGCTTAGAAGTTTGATTTTTTCACAGCTTCAAGGGACAGTAGACCTGAGTAATTGATATAAATTTCAGCTTCATACCTCCACGCGTTCCTGAGAAAAAGGGTCTTGACAGACGGACGGACGGACAGACGGACAACAAAGTGATCCTATAAGGGTTCCGTTTTTTCCTTTTGAGGTACGGAACCCTAAAAACCATGTCAAATCCGTTGCGTAGTTTTAAAGATATAAGCATACATGGGGACAGACAGCGGGAAACGACTTTGTTTTATACTATCTAGTGATGAATAAAAAGTATATGAAGGAAGATTAGAAAGAAAGAGAAGAAAGGAAGGGAAGGGCAGACCACGGAGAGCATTTTTAGACCAAATCAAAGAAGAAGTAGATGTCATGTCGTACAGGGAGGCAAAACACGAACAATAGATCGCTAGACGTGGAAGTAGCTCCATGGACAAGAGCCTTAAGTAATGTTGATGATGATGAGTTGATGCTAGTATAGTTAGGAATGGGTGCGATTTGCAGCAGATTGGAAATAATTGTCATAAACAATGAAGCAAAAATTGGCAAAACCTACCAGGTGGACGGATGACTTCATAAAGACCGCATGATCGCGCTGGACCCAAGCCGCTTCCAATTTAAGGGTAAGGGAAGCCTAAATCCTGCAGTGGAAATCTTATAGCTGCAACGACACAAGATGATAAACAAAGAGAGGCCTATGATTAGCTGTGGGTTCTCAAATGCTACTATAATTAAAAAAATGGCGCTTGCGTAGGAGGCGTGCTAGTGATCCGAAGGGGCAGGTTCAAATCCTACGTTCGCTTCAGATTTTTGAAATGCTTATCAAAAAGATAACTCTTTGATAAAATAAAACAATACCCTTCTTTGGCAGTTGGGTATTAATATTTAATTAATGACGAATATTGTGTATTCTCCTTACTGTTTTATCTAAACGTGAGGATCTATAATTAGCGCTCTGTATTTGTTACGATTATGTTTATGTTCTTGATGCTGTTGACCCTCCTATTAGTTAAGTATTTAAATTACTGTGCCGTGTACTGCCGAGGGTTAAATACCAATGAAGAAAGCTATAACTTCCATAGTAATAAAATATAGCAATTTTAAGCTCCAAATTTTAAGAGTAAAGCTTTCACGTTTCATAATAAATGCAGTCTGCAGAATGAAATGTTATGGGAGCCATTCATCAGCCTATCTCGAGATTTTAAGTACTTTTTCCTAGTAATCGTGCGATTTAAAGGTAATCGGTTGATTTAAAGGTCCTTTCCAATGGGTACGATGAAGATATAAAATTTGTATGTGAATTGAGACGAATGGTTAAATCGAGAATGCGTGGACTTGGCTTTAAATCAGAGATTAATAAATGCAGTGGTGACCTAGTGGCAGTAATGCTTATCTCACAATACTGAGATTGTGAGTTCAAATCTTGCTCTTGCAGCAATGAGTTTTTCTACAGACTTCAAAAAATGAGTTGCGCAATGCGACTGTATGTGTTTTTTTTTGTAAATATGTTATATATGTTGTGGCCACAGTCCCGGTTTTGGCAATTTAACGTCAAAATGATAAATTGCTTAAAAACAATGTTACACCATAAACATTTTTTAATTAGGTAAAACACAGGTGTTCTTCACGTTTGATTTTAGTAGGAAACTGCTACTACTATAGTTTCGATCGCATTTGGCGATCTTTCTCAAGATTGGAGTACTAGCAAGCGGGCTCGTCTCGCATAGCACAGGAAACTATAGTAGTAGTTTCCTACTAAAATCAAACGTGAGTAACACCTGTGTTTTACTTAATTAAAATATGCGAAAACCACGTGAGTTTCCATATTGAAACCATAAACATTGTTTACTTATGTGAATGTCAAAGTTTTATACACCCTTTAAAAATATTATAATTGAATATTAAAAATGTTAAATCATGAAAATTCCAAGTGGCCAAAATAACACTGGCTACACAACCGGTGCATTTACCTTTTTTTTTAATTTCCATGTCTAATTTAAAGGTTTTTAATCTTAACTCCAAAGTGTTGGTAAGGTCTGTTAGCTACTACCGTGCAATTATGACAAATTAACACAGCGATATGTTATTTCAAGTCGTAAATAAATGAAATAACAAGATAACGCCGCGGATTTATGTCTCTACAGTGAGATGGTTTAAATCGATTCTCGTGAAATACTCGCGGTTCAGATGAGTAGGGTAGTGACTCTGTAACCATTGCATAATTTGTATCCTATGACAATAAATAATAAATAAAAGGGTAAAAACGAAACCCTATTACTAAGACTCCGCTGTCCGTCTGTCTGTCTATCACCAGGCTGTATCACATGAACGATGATAGCTAGAACGTTGAAATTTTCACAGATGATGTATTTCTGTTGCCGCTATAACAACAAATACTAAAAACAGAAAAAGATAAATATTTAAGGGGGGCTCCCATACTACAAACCTGATTTAGTAGCCGTTTTTTGATCGATATCAATTATGGTAACAGGTGGATGCTTGATATATTCACAGTATATTAAACTGTATATTTACTTCAATAATTAATAATTTAAATAAACAAATATGTATTTAATGGTGGCTCCCATACAGTACGGAACCCTTCGTGCGCGAGTTCGACTCTTACTTGGCCGATTATTTTGCTTGGTAGATTGATACTTCAGAAGTGTTCCAATTTCAATTGTACTAATGAAATCGGCTGAGCAAACTTTTTTAAAAATCATCGATAACGAAAAAAGGCACCTAGATGGAACTATTCCAATTTAGTACTCGACTGAAGTAGGCTGTGCCATTTTTGGCAAAACATAAATATTGCATTATAATGTAAGTTCGTATAGTCAGAGTCCTTGGGGTCAGAGTTAACAAGTCTCAGACAAATGTCTAAACGTTTAAAAACCGTTTTCGGCACAAGTTCTTAGTCTAAGCTGACTGCCTCGGTGGCTCAGTGGTTAGTGGCCCTGACTTCTGGGTCACAGAGGCGTGGGTTCGAACCCAGGGCAAACATTTATGTGGTAAACATAGTTGTTTGCTCTGTGTCTGTGTGTTATTTAGGTACTATCTATATAAGTATGTAGGGGAAGGTGGGGGGACACCGGATAGTTAAGAAAAAGACACAATAAACAAATCACTATGTTATTTATTGAGGTAATCAATGTCATAAATGTTTAAGTATACCTTAGGCATAACTTGACAAAAAAGATGTTTGAGATCAATCTTAGTAACTACAAAATATAATATTTTTTTACTAAAAATTATAAATCCGAATTCACCCCATACCTATGGGCCAAACCGGATAGGCGTTTTTTATTCAAGGGGTGAATACAGACACTAACAATAAAACAAAATAATCAAATTATTCAAAGTTTTTGCATACAAAAAATAATAATTCTTGTTCAGAACAACTGATACAACTTTCGTGAGCCCATTTAAGACAAGCAGTGCATCGGTACCATTCATCTGTGGACTTAGTTTCACTGTACTTTTCGCCACAAACCAAACACTCTGAATCCTCGTGATAGTTTTCTTTAAGCGTCTTTTTACCGATACCTTTACCTTTGCCTTTTTTTGTTTTAAGTACAGATGACATAGCCTTATCTGCCAGTTCATTTTTATACGGAGATTCAGTCAAAATTGCGGTTTTTCCTCGACGAGCTGACGGCCGCATGCTCTTTTTAAAATGAGGCATCGGCATGATATCTTTTGGTGAAACCAGACTTATAGAATCTGAAAACGTTTGTCCTTCTGTGGATGTTCCTGCTTGCGGGGACGGAGTTCTTTCACGAGACAACGATTCAGAGGGCAAATTCCGGTTTTGGTAAAAGCAGACACTGCATTTTGCATAGTAGCGGCACGATTATAAGCAGTTCCAAACAAAGATGCCATTTGAAATTGGGTGACAACACGCCCTGGATGATTACGAAGCCATAATTGGACTTCTTGTGAGTAAAACTTACTCAAAGGCCCCATAAAACCAACATCGAGTGGCTGTAAACGATGCGTGCAGTGAGGTGGCAAGCAGAGCATTATGACACCATGAGGACGAGCTAACTCAATAGCTTCTAGGTTCTTAGTATGAGTGGCAAGACCATTTAAGACGAGGAGCACAGCATCTTCATTGCTTGGTTTGACATGGCCGATAAAGTGACGCATCCATTCAGTGAAAATATGTTGTTGCATACAAGAATGTCGTTTTAGAAATCCACTAACCCAATCTAAGCCAGCGAGTCCAGTTTCCTTATTAAAAGGATGGTTCAAATTATTTCTTTCAGCCAATTGAAATGCTAAGAGTCTAAGATCTGTTTTAGTCAATCCAAATAGTCGAGATTCCATAGTTTTGATATGTTCAACTAGCATACCTTCCAGCTCATCAGTGAAGATGCATTTTGCAGTACTAGGGCACTTTCGAAACACTTCCTCTTTGGATTTTCCAGCTTTGATCTTCTTTACACGATCTTCTAAGGAACTTTTGGGTACACTATATGTGTGTGACGCTAAAAGATATCCCATTCTGCCCTCCAGCACTGAATTTATGGCTAAAAGCATGTCTGACTCCAACCACTGCAGCCTATTTGACTTTCTCACATATGTTCGTGGCATGTTGACCCTCACACTCTGTAAAAAGTAAAAAACATTACCTAATTAAACAGAGGAATATAACAAACGCCCGCAATACCTACATATAAAATCACACATATAAAGTCGAAATCACCCCGTCCGCTTGTACCCCACAGGTGCCATGTTTGAAATTGAAATACTAACAGAGATTGTTTGCACTCATAGCAACAAAAAATACCGTTTTAAAGGATTAAATATGTATTACTTCATAAAAAAATACAACTGCATAGCATAGCACATAGCTAAACTTAATGATAAACGCTTTGAAAAAGTCAAAATATTAGATAACTTACCTTTCTTTACAATTTTCGTCTATGGACGCACGCGCTGAGATGTTACCGTCGCCGCCTTTTGCAATTGCACTGAGTAAGCGTTCGCGCGTATTTCACCGCTAGCGAGAGCGAGACAGCTGTACGCGGAGTAATGAAATAGCAACTATCTGGTTTCACCCCCTGTCCGGTTTCCCCCCTCATTCCCCTATTTAAAAATATGTATATGTAGTATATCAGTATCTGGCAGCCATATCACAAGCTTTGCTTAGTTTGGGGTCAGAGACCGTGTGTATGGTGTCCCTTAATATTTATTTATTTATTTAAGCTTTAAGTATAGAGCTTCATACAATTTTGTAATTTCCCTTGTATAATATTCGAGTACTAAAAAATCTCATAAGTAGGTAGTAAAGATAAACGAAAAAGTCCAAATCTCATATTTCAAGAAACTTCCAATAAAGCGTATTAACTCCATGATCCTCTCTTCATTCGAGCTTTTTTAACTAAATTTATTCTTTCATTCAGTAATAAACAAAGATTTTTTGTTCCCGTTCACTAAAATATTGGTCCAAGTTTGGCAAGTGTATCGTCATGGATTCAACTACAAAATGGATAGTAAATATAAATGAAAGAAATGAAAAGCGTCAAAAAAATACTGAACACAAAAATTGTATCAACATATTGCGAGGATTTAAATATGGCGTAAGAAAACATCTTGGCTATGCCCACATTTTGTCCGTAGAATAAAGATGACGTGTGTGGATCCACCAACCCGCACTGAAGCAGCGTGGTGAATATGACCCGATTGCCATTTACAGGTCAGACTATTCAGCAGTGGACTATTAGAAGGGCAATACAGTATAGATATTAATACAAAAAAAAGTGCAAGTGGAGTCCCTTCGCGCGGAAGAAGTGAAGCATCGACGCAACAGTGTTTTCATACCCACTCCATAGTAGCGTTAAACGTTTAACGCAACCTTGTTGGAAGTCGCATTAGAAGTTTTACTTCAAAATAGAAGCTATTATAAGAAATATCTCGATAAAATCAATTTTTATCTAAAAAATGCATCAGTGTTGATCCATTCGTTTGGTAGATATGAGACCATAGACACACATACAGGCAGACGGATACAAATATAAAATACGAACATTTTGTTCTTATAAAATAAAACGCTAGAAATTCATTAATTAAACTGCTAAAGCAAATGCTATTTGTATTCGTAAGATGTAAAAAAAGACAAAAAAGTTACTTAATTAACATTACTGAACACTGAACTGATCATCTGCTATTTATTTTTGTTCTTAAAATAGATCCAGGTGTATTAGAATTAGCCATTTTAAATCTATTTGCAAACGTTCTTGGCAGATGCTATAATACTAACCCTTATTAATGGTTACCGCTTAATAGTAATTTATGCAACTGTCATATAATGAAGGGTATTAAAACACGAGTGTGAGTTTATGAAACAAGCGCAGCGAGTTTCATAATAGTAACGAGTGTTTTAATACCCGTGTTATATGCAGTTGCATACACTACTTTATCTTCACTAATAAAAATAAAAAAAACATATTCCGAAACATTAAATTCACGCGTACGTGTATTGTCACAGTGAACTTGGCGCCATTAAAATCTAACCAATGAGAGCGCAGCTGCGCGCGCAGGGCCAATCAGGAGCGAGCGCGCGATGTTATAATGAGATTTTACGATATCGATGTGGATATTATAAAATCATGTGAAATTGCTTAAATTGAGTGTTTTGTTGTCTGCGCCATAACAGTAGTCATTATAAGTCAAGTATTGGAAACATAAGTAGAATGTTACAACATTAGTGTAGATAAAAATAATTTCATCATTATTTCTTTTGAAAGTCGAAGTGTAAAATTGAACAGTGATATTATTCAAGGATTAACTGGTTTAGATATGTGTCTTTACGACCAATGCATTGCGTAAATGCAATTTATGCTTGCCTTAGTCATATGTTTAAAACAAATTAAAAAAAATTAAAGATAATACTGCTATGATGATTAAAATAATTATAATTATGACTATTTTATAGAATATCATTAGTTCTAGCACTAGTGATGCTAATAATGAATTTCATAATAATTCAAAACCGTTAATATTATATTCAAAGGTTGAGCGCAAATACTGAAACAGTGCCAAATAGTAAAAAAAAAATACTAGACAGGTATAATTTATTATTTTAAAAATATCTAGATAACGTAAAGGCTAAAATTTTAGACAAAAATATAAACAGTTTTAGTATTGAACATAGATAATAATAAAATTGTTTACACACACTAAATTTTAGTTTATTCGGAAAAGAGTAAATTATACGTTTCACAAAATCCATAATTAATAGTCTGAATACTTATAATATACAGACTTATCCAAAAGTAGTGGTTCTACGTTTTGTAAGCATCCCAAAAATACGCAGGCACGTAGCTCAACCAGGGCATAATGCTACAAAATACGGAGAAAACAGTAGCCAAGTTTCATATACCTGTAGAGTCTAATTGTTTATTGCGATACAAACGAATAACACCATTTACATATATCTTACAAAATACAATGTATGTTCTAGATACAATGTATGTTTGAGGAACGCACACATAATTATGAGTAGAAAAATATTGATCACTTACTATGGGAAACAGCTGACCGTGAGTATTTATATTATTTAATGTTTTATAATATTTCGTATTTGTGATTCATGGGCGAGATACGGGTAGGTATAACGGGTATTAGATACACAATACCAGAACCACCACCAGGCCCCATTCCCTGATATACGGCAGTGTATACATAGGGAGTATAAACATAAAAAAAAACACTGACACATTTCTAAAGATTTAAAATTTTGGGTAGTTTAATACTCCTCATTTTACATCTGATAGCAGATAGGTCGCTGATTAATTTTATTCTGTTTTGTTATAGCGGCAACAGAAATACATCATCTGTGAAAATTTCAGCTTTTTAGCTACAGCGGTTCATGAGATACAGCTTGGTGACAGACAGACAGACGGACAGGCGGACAGATGGACAGACGGACAGCGGAATCTCAGTAATAAGGCCCCGTTTCTACCCTTTGGGTACGGAACCCTAAAAAATGACGTGATGAAGTCTGCAGCATTGCACTGGGAACAAGTGCGATAGATCCCATTGAAAATTTGCCACCGAGGAAATGCCCAGCAGTGAAATTTCCAGAGCTAAATTGAAAGTTATGTATACCCGCTTTATTCAAGTGCTTATAATATAAAGCTTGACTTCGGTTACTGTCGTTGTTTTCTGTTTTCGTCGGAGCATAATGCTACAGATCGAGATCATGTTTACGAGGCTTGCGATGCGCGTACGCAGCTGACTTATCGCCGAAGCCGCCGCCAATAATTGGAGCAGTTTTGCTTTACTTGTAAAAGGCAAAAGGCATTGACATTTAGAGCATAAAAGAGTGAAAATTTTGCAAGCATTTGAGCTTACTCAGTTTCTTTGGAAATAAATATTTGTCCGTCTTCAGGTTACGGATGTTTTTAGGTAGAGAAAAATAGCCTCATGATTTTATTAACACTGTTGCAAAAACGCATGCGACGCAACCACCTAAAAATCTAAAAATTAAAAGATTGATATCAAAACTTCAACTAACACTCACTACCACTAAATACAAGACTTATAAAATCTAAAAATACATAAGTTATTACTACGTAACAAGCAATTGGATCATCCAGAGACCCTTGAAGGTCTAAAGATAATCCAAATGCTCAAGCCCACTGCTTGTTGGCAGCGTGCCCAGCATGCTGGCAGCATTGCCACGCTGAATGGCAATACTTATAGTTAATAAAGGCACTTGCCCTGTTTTAAAAAACTAACACTCACTTACTAAGTGTTATATTTTCCACAGACTTCCACCAACGACCTGTTCTACGAAATATAGGTATGCCCAGTGCCACTTCAATTTACACATCCGCTAGGCTATTAATTATTGGTTCCTTTGGGATATCTATAAAATACTGTGGATCTCTCCATTGTTGACTCGAAACACATATAGGTAAATATTACGCACCCAAAATGTTAAATTATCCGATCTCCAAAGTAGAGTAAATACGCCCACATTAACAAAGTCATAAATACATAAAAATATCTAAATCTCCTCTAATTAGGCACTAAATTCTAATCAAGCTTGTAAATTCTATTATTTCCTACCAAATATACCAAATATTTATAATAATCAACATTTGAATGGCGCTAGTTTCCTTTTAAGGAGGGATTTAGAAAATTTTAAATTACTTGGGCATGTCAAATGTTACAAATGAATGTTAATATTTTGTAATAAATCATCCTTAACTAGGTTTCTTAACCGATTCGTTGCTAATGGCACGACAGGCGTGTCATCAATGTTTTTAACTTGTGGCTTATGACACTAGAGGCGTGTCATTTTTTAATCAATTGTAACTCCCTCAAACAAAGTTTTAGAAGTGTCTGCCTAAAACTAAACTATCATGATTTTCTACGTAGATCTAGCATGTTGTGTTAGTTTCTGGATATTGTGTGAATTCAATAATTGCAGGGGTTGACAACCTTTATAAGTTGCATTAATATTTTTTTTCACCTGTGGCGCATGACCCGATAGGCTTGTAATTTTTTAATGCCAAGCATCCATTAGCGACGGAGCAGGCGGGTCGGGCCAACAACGCTAAAATACGCCTGCCTATCGCCTACATACATTTTGTATGGAAATCCGTCGCTAGTGAACGCACTAGCGACGGATTTCCATACAAAATGTATGCAGGCGTATTTTCGCGTTGCGATGCGACCACAGAACACTTTTGCTCTGACGACCCGGCCCGACCCGCCTGCTCCGTCGCTAATGGACGCAGGCCTTAATAGATTGTAACACCCTCAAATAAAGTTATAAAACTTTTAAAGGATCTACCTACTAATAGTGCATCCGTACCGCAGTTACTTTTTGTGGAGCAACGTACTATTTGGTACTTTATGTCATTGGCGGTATGGGTGAGATGAGTGTAACAAGCATTAGAAGTTAAAGGATATTACCTAATGTTATCGTGTTGCATTCTGTTGCTCCACAAAAAGTAACTGCGGTGTGGATGCACCATAATACAAAATCATCACGATCTCGAAATAAGTAGTTTCGATTTTTAGATAACTAATACCTACAATGTAGGTGACGATAATTAAGTAAGTTACTATAGGAATGCTGTTTTCTTTATTTCATCGATGCATTGTTAACGTTACTTTTCAGGAACCATACATATTTTGTTACCTACATAAAATTGTGAAAAATAGGTACTTATCTCGCCATCCGTGATCGACCAAAAATACACATGTTGTTTTTAAACTTTCGCGATTTGAACACATTATTATTATACTACGGGACTAATCGCGCACTAAAATTACGAGATAAATAAATACCTCCTCATCCCGACGGGTAGAGTCTACCCGTGACCACGGTCGATGCAACTCGGCCGAAACGTCGAGATGAGGAGGTATTTATTTATCTCGTAATTTTAGTGCGCGATTAGTCCCGTAGTATACCTATAACAAAAATACACAATTTGTAAATAACTTTCTGGAACGTCTAGCTAGACCCATACGCTTTCACAATAGGTCTTCCCTAACTCTTTTATGTTTGGCAAAAATTGATAAACTAACTTCTTATAATTATTTAAGCTAATTTGCTGAGAAGGTACCCTAATAATTGTAGATACGGTTTATTTTTGCACGGTTAACACGGTGTGTTTACAAGCACATAAAAGAGATTATAGTAAGTGCCGGCCGGGGTAGGCCGGCTGACAAACAATAGCCGCCCTTTTTATGAGTACATGCCGTTCCTAAGCAAGTATGAACCTTATGCTAAAGCATATACGGACGAATGACGATACTTCGTAGTCAAAAATGTGCGCCGGCGCATTTTGTTATTATTTTTCAAAACACTTCTGCTTTACCATTCTTAGTAATCGGAAGTGCCTACTGACTGTTTGCTCCCTCGACAATATTGGCTAGTGTACCTGGACTCCGATATTTTCATTTTTGATACCTAACTGTTGTTCTGTAAACCTGGATTAAGTGATTGTTGGATGATAAGTGGATTATTTTGACAACTGTGGCTAAGTTGTGATGACTGTGGCTTCAGACTGAACAATAAGTGTGATCTCTCTACTTGCTGTGGATTATGGGTATGTAAGTTTTTGATAATTAATCATAGAAAAGTATTTGCACAACTGAACAACAGAGCTATGACGTATATTATTTGACAACATTTTACAACCAAATTGTGATAGGTAGGTATCCACCGACCTCTAAATTATTTAGGATACCAATTGGTAATAATCTAAATTCTGTACTCATAGCCTCATAGTAATGATGCATCAACACTGCAGTTACTTTTGTGAAGCAACACTTTGTAACATGATGATAACATTATATTGTAACATTTACATACAATCAGTATTTTTTTTCTATAGGATGTAACTCAAAAACACTCGAAAACATTGCTCCACTTTATTCAACTGCCGTGTACAGTGCGACGTAAAAGACTTGAAAATAAATGAGGTCGCCACCATCGCTTTGTTAGCATATTTTGCATTATTTTTTGCATAATTATACTGTGTCCCTGTTCAAAATCCACAAAATAACGTAAAACAAGAAAAATGCTAGGATGTTAACAATAATTGACAGCTCAAATTGTGGTTTTAGCAAAAGTGATAATTTAGTTCCCGTATAATTAATTTCATTTCTTTTGTGTCGCACTGTAGATGCACTTTAACATTAATTAAATGAATACATAGTTATAGGTATTTGTGGTATTACTTATTTGTTAAAATACTTGACTACCTACTATTTATATTATTATTTCTACTTTTGAGAAGTGGCTAACTGTTTAATTCAGGAGCAAACAAAAGCTATAAAATAGAAGGCGGTTTAATTACGAACTCATAAAAAATACAGGGATCATTGTTTGTAATTATTAAGATTTTTTTATCTTCCCTCCATGTAACGTAAACTATCTTTACTTATATACAAAAAAGCTCGATCCTTATATCCTTATTTTATATATAATATTCGATACTTTAGGATTAGTTACACATAAAGAGTTTGTTTACTTTCAACTACTTTACTGTTCTCGAAGTTATAAATTAAAAATGTTCTGTGGATATAGTTTATTTTCTCGAAGTTGTAAGTGTTTTCGTAAACCAAAACACTAAATTCCTCTCTCAATTATAGCGTACAAATGTACGTTATAATTCAATTTTTCGTGAAATCGCTCGTTTTTTCATGTAAAACTTGGTGTCAATCACGAAAAAACTTATGATAAATTTTTTATCATAAACATGAAGTTTTTGCATATGGCATTGTTGGTATTAGGTTTTAACGTCTACTAAAAAATATTAATACGTAGGTACCTATTTGAGTTATTTATTTATTTGAGTTATTTATTTATTTGAGTTTTATTCACAACACCATTCACTAGGCCGGCTTTTTTAAATATAAGATAACAAAATTGTTATTGTATTACGCCATAAAATGAAATTATTTACCAGTCTCGAATGTTTATTTTTTCAGAATCTACAATGGAACATAATCCTCCCAGTTCACCTGAACCTGGACCATCATCCGCCATGGATCCATTATACGTGGAATTATCGTCTATGATGTCTCCACATATCACAATCGAGACCTTTGATATTCCAGACTTAAATTTTGAAATAGGCGACGATGAGCTTTATGGGATTTTAAATGAAAGCAATGATCGCATTCTCGACGAATGGACAAATGAAAACCCTGATGACCCAATAAATATTGATGCTACTTTGCAAAACTCGGAGGCCCGGATGGAAGAAGAAAACTCAGAAGAAAATAGGTCACCAGACATACAAAATGGTTGGTGTCCAGGAAATCCTAGCACTATGGTGGAGCTACCCTTTACGGAAACAAGCGGAATACTGCCGCCACATCAAATGACAGAAAAAAATCCATTGGACTATTTATTTTTATTTCTCAATGGTCAGATTATAGATTTAATTAAGGTAAAACCCCTAATGCTAGACACATTAAGGACAACACAACTTTCAGTATTCAATATTAATATATTTTGTTACCACATTGCAGTTAAAACTTTTTTAATCTACTAAAGCAATACTTAGATCTGTTATTTCACATAAAACATTGTAATTATTAACATATTTCAATTACAAATTTGTATTTTTTTAAACTTTGTCATATTAACCAATAGATGACATCTCAAAAAATCGTTACCACTATTATTAGACAGCACTTAGCACCAATACTAGACATGGCTTTATATCACATTTAAAGTAGGTTTTCAAATCAAAATACTAAAGAAATACTCTGTCGTTAAACAGAGAATCTATCTTTGGGCCATCTATCTATATTTACTTATCACCTATTGTAATACAATCGTCATTTATATAATTATGTCGAAGTTATTAATCAGTACTTCTGCTTATCCATCAACTTGCAGCACAAAATCAAATTTATACTTAATTATGTCCACCAGCAATTATCTATTTTGGAGCGTCGACGATTTCAGCGATTTGACATTCTCTTATAATACTAATATCTTTATCGTTTTCCTTGACAGTAGTCTTGGTTTGATCACAGCTTATCGTACCATTGCCATAACTTCGATTTCACCATCTTGGCTAATATTTTGAACAATACAGAGATACCTGTGATATTTCTTTATACCAGGAAAATTGACAATCACATAGTCACCCTACTTGATCTTGCTTTTCTCAAAGTCATTTTCTTCTGCATTTCCCATTTCTAATACATCGTTTTCAATTTCGTCGGATATATCATCTAAACTATCTCCAGAATCTTGCCACCCTTCTTCAGAACTTGAGTCGCTACTATAATCATCAGTCTTAACAGTTTTTTTTTTACAGTCTTAATGGTATTCTTAGCCAATTACTTAGCAGTCTTTACGTTAGTTTAGTTTACGTTCCTCTTCAATTTGTTCTTTCTTTTTCTTTTATTTCCTCTATTCTTCTTTTCTTTTTCTAATTCATATTTTTTCTCGGCTCTATTTATTTTCTTGCTACAGTAGCTGTTGCGACACCTCTACATTCTGCTATGGCAGCTTCCATATTATATTATCAGCTTCACTGTATCTAAACATCTGACTTTTTATGGGCTGCATCACGCTCGACCAAATCTGAAATCGATGAAACCAATAGTTGACACATACCTTACCCAATAATTGACATCCTGTCTACTATTGGGCAGAGTAAAGTAAAAGTAACAAAATTGATACAGCATTTTACACACTTGGAATAGAAGCTATTTTTGTACAAATTTTGAACATTTTGATGCAACCTACTAGATGACACTTGTGTCATCTTTTAGGTTTTCACATATTTTGGTACCTAATAGTAGACACAGCAACAATTGTTATAAAAACTAAACTAAACATGAAAACAATAGCCCTTGTTTACTAATGAATCTTTCATATTTCTAAAATCAACACTAAATCCACAAAAATCGTTAATATGTATAACAAAATCTTACCTGCCCAATGTCAACCTCCTTACGAAAATGTTCAAGAATCACAGAGCATGTGTCTACTTTTCCGCGTTGTTAGCTGGCAACTGACGCCATTTTAAAATTTCGCTAGGAAAGGTGTTATAAGTTTTTAACCATGTGTCATAGATGATGCTAGGCGTCTATAAGATCAGTAGTCAAATAGATTTAAGGTTTATTATTCTTAGGAGGAAGGATTTTTTTCGAAGGTGTCATCCTTTAGTTCAGTGTCTGGCATTAGGTGTTTTACCTTATTAGCTGTACTAATAACTGCGGTAATAAACTCAAAGCAGCAGCGACCGCTACACACTCTCGATTTACAAAATGGACCGACATAACTATAATTGAATTTCGAATTTTTCTAGGTATTTTGCTATTGATGGGAACTATTAAACTAAATAGAATGGTCGACTATTGGTCCAACCATTATTTATTCCGATTAAGTCCACGACAATTTATGTCCAGAGACAAGTTTTACCTAATTTTAAGGGCTTTGAGTGTGCAGCGAAATGAAAGAACCGAAAGTCTATTTAAAATAAAAGATTTAATTGACCTTTTTAATACTACTGTTAATTCTGTATATTATCCGGTGAAAGAACTAACAATAGACGAATCATTGATCTTGTGGAAAGGGCGACTTTCTTTTCGCCAATATCTAAAGGGAAAAGTACATAAATACGGCGTAAAATTATATATTTTAGCCGACGCCAATGGTATTATATTAAAAATACATGTTTATGCCGGTTCGCAAGATCAACTGGTAGGTGGTAAAAATCACGTAAAGAAAGTAATTATGTTGCTTATGCAAAATTATTTCGATAAAGGACATTCCCTATACTTAGACAATTTTTATACTAGTGTAGGAATAGCTGACGAATTATTAGATAAAA
This sequence comes from Hypomecis atomaria, assembly GCA_964007245.1. Taxonomy (NCBI): domain Eukaryota; kingdom Metazoa; phylum Arthropoda; class Insecta; order Lepidoptera; family Geometridae; genus Hypomecis; species Hypomecis atomaria. Next base: position 2,456,766 of record OZ023295.1, on the reverse strand, counting down.
ATACGTACGTGACTGGTACCCTACGACCAAACCGGGTGGGAAATCCTTCGTTAGTGAAAAATACACAATTATTATCCGGAGAATCATGCATAGCACATAACAACAAAAAAATTGTTGTTACAAAATGGAAAGACAAAAGAGAAATTTTGTTTATAAGCACGGAACATAATAGTAACTATATAAGAACTACAAGTCGCCGCATTCGTACTGTTAAATTCAAACCTGCCGTGCAGGTACGATATAATAAATACATGCGGGCAATAGACAAACATGACCAGCTACTTAGTTACTATTGTTGTGAACACAAGACCCTGCGCTGGTATAAAAAAGTAATAATACACATCATTCAAATATGTCTCGTGAATGGGTTTTTACTATACAATCAAAATAATACAAAATTAACACTATATAATTTTAGAAAAAGTGTTATCGAATCTTTACTGCCCATTCCGAATATTACTGAGCTTGCTCGCCCACTGTCAGAGGGAAAAATTCATCTTCCGGCGCACTTGCCCAAAAAAGAAGGGAAGACAATAAGAAAAAGATGTCGAGTTTGTTATATCAAAATCAAAAAACGAGTTGCCGTATTATTTGGATGCCCTGATTGTCCAGGATTCCCAGGACTATGTCTTGAATGTTTTAGGGAATTTCACAAATATTAAAATTATTGTATTGTTGATGATTATTGTAAGTGTTGGGTAATTTATAAAAATTATAATAGTAATTAAGACCATTATTTTAAGGGTAATTTATAGAAATCATAAAAGTAATTATGACCATTCCCAGTTGAGTAAAAACGATTTTTTAAAATAAAAGAGTAAAAATTATCATTATTTAATCATACTTGCTCACTACAAATTATAAAAAATATTTTAAAAAGTACACTAGGCTATTCGTAATAGTCTTACATAGACCAAAGTAAGTTTTAATTAGAATCGTCTTATTATAATAACCTTCAATAATCCAACATAAGATACATTATATAATATGTGTAGGTACATTAGCAACAAATGATTTTAAATTATTATTTTAATAATCATAAAAATTATAATAAGTAGTAATTAAGACCATTATTGTAAGGGTAATTTATAAAAATCATAAAAGTAATTATGACCATTGCCAGTTGAGTGTAAACGATTTTTTGACATAAAAGAGTAAAAAAATATAATTTTTTAATCATACTTGCTCACTACAAATTTTAAAAAATATTTTAAAAAGTTTACTTGGCTATTCGTAATAGTCTTACATAGACCTAAGTCAGTTTTAATTAGAATAGTCTTCTTATTATAATAACCTTCAATTATCCAACATAAGATACATTATATATGTGTAGGTTAGGTACCTACACACATATAATGTATAGCAACAAATGATTTTAAATTATTATTTGAATAATCAGTCTTAATAAAAATTTTTTTTTGGTAAACTTAGTATTATTTACCCTTTCAGTATGTTTAACCTTTTTATCACCTAACCGTTTTTCAGCACCTCAAGAATTTTTTGCATTATTATATATCTTTGATCAACATCAAATCTTAACAGCTCATTAGATACAAACTGGCCGAAATGTTTGCATCCATGCAAATCTACTGTAGAGGGTACTGGATCAATTTCTTTTTTGATTATTTCTGTGCATGTAGTACTGTCCTTAAATTTCTTTTGAGGCTTGATTTCATCGTCTGAGTACGATTGTGAATGTTTTTCAAAAATATATTTCGAATTTTCTTCGTCGTCTTCACATTGAGTTTCAATATCATCATAGGTTTCTGTTTCAGGAATGTACTTGCGTTTTCGATTTAATTCTGAAAAAAATGTGGGTCAAATATAAGTATACTTACCTATATTTTTCCTTACTATAAAATTTAATTTGTTGAAGTCGCACCGGTTAAAGGTGACAAACCGACTGACGGTTTTTTATCATTGACTAGTAGCCTCCCTAATTAAAAAAAAATATTGCCTATTACACCCGGGGATTGTGTAGCTTCCCAACAGTGAAAGAATTTTTCAAATCGGTTCAGTAGTTTCGGAGCCTATTCAATGCAAACAAACAATCAAATCTTTCCTCTTTATAATATTGGTATAGATTTGTCTATGGGCGATAACACACTGACGAATTGCGAACGTTTAAAAACGTTCGCAACGCAGGAACGTCCGCACAACGAACACGCTGACGTTGGTTGCGCGACGCAACGTCACACAACGCGCCTATTGCAGTTATAGAGGTATTAAATATACATCCCCATCCTAAGCAAGATACTTCACTCATTATGTGATTTCCCTTACCCCACAAAATCTAATTTCGTAATAAATGAATAGCTCCAAGACGAATAAAATATTTCTGGAAACTATTTTCTTTACCTATAATTCATTGAATTGACACCACCAAAAAATAACAACATCACAAAAAGTTTGTAACATCTGAAAATGTAAAGTCACTTACCTTCCATTTCAGGAAAAACACGCAGTTTAACTCTTAAAAACCAATTCAAATAAAGAATCGTGCCGTACACTACCTTAGTTTGATGTCAACTGAACGTGAATCAAGTCTAAACCAGTGAAAAAGCAAATTAAGCGTGTGTTTTTGTATGCATGGCTGATGGCACGACAGGCGTGCCATCAACTTCTATGGCGCTTGACACGCCTGTCGTGTCTTAAAAAAATTGTTCATAGCCATAGTGAAAAGTTTTCGAAAATAGGCGCCGCAACGAATCGGATAAATAAGGATATTATTTGTATTATTGGTTTTGAGAGTGTTGAAATTTAATCACGAACATTTTTTGAATCTCTCATTGGAGCTTGTGCTCTTTGTGCTCGCTTGTACTGTACTGTATCAGCCTTTTTAATAGTCTACTGCAGGACGTAGGCATACCCACGAAGGGTGATTGGGCCATATCCACCGCGCTGGCCCAGATTCACATACGCCATCGAATTTCTTCTGTGGACATGTATAGGTTGCCTCACGATGTTTTTCTTCACCAAAAGCCAGTGGTGTGATATTCCGTACATAAATTCCAAAGAACTCATTTGTACGGGACCGGGTTTGAACCCACGACCTCACGATTATAAGGCGGGTGTCACTACCTCTAGCTAGACCACTACGGCTTCTTGTGCTCACAGTAGACTTGTGCTTTACTAAAACCGAACTTGCACGTAAGACAGGGAAATGAAGTAAGCGGAGAAAAAACTTAAGACTTGGAGGTCTAAACTGAAAACTGTGAAGATATCGAAAAAAATGCAGACTTAGACTGCTGCGTATAAAGTCAATAGTGAGAGATGTCACACAATCAGTTGAGAGCAAGGATTTTGTAATTCATCCATGGTGGAGTTTCGTCGTATGGTAAGTCATCATAGGGGTGGTTTTTGAAATGACATGTCATTATTGCTATGTCGAAAAAGTTCAAAATAAAAGCACTACCTAGAAGACGTTTGAAGTTTGTCCACCATCTTAGTGAAATCAAATTTGACATTTGATCAACAGTTCAAGTGTCATTTGTGTCTAGATTACATAGCAGTTTCTATGGATGTTCGATGCCATGTTCGTGGAATCATGCATCACAACTTTTTAGGGTTCCGTATCCAAAGGAAAAAACGGGACCCTATTACTAAGACTTCGATGTCCGTCTGTCCGTCTGTCTGTCTGTCTGTCTGTCTGTCACCGGGCTGTATCTCATGAACAATGATAACTAGGCAGCTGAAATTTTTACAGATGATGTATATCTGTTGCCGCTTTAACAACAAATACTAAAAATAAATAATTTAATATTTAAGGGGGGCTCCCATACAACAAAACTGAATATTTAGTTTTATATTCACCTCAATAATAAATAATAAAATTAAAATAAAATAACTATTTGAGGGGGGCTCACATACAGTACGGAGCCCTCCGTGCGCGATTCCGACTCGTACTTGGCCACTTCTACCACGGTAATGATTTACCGTGCTTCTACTGTTTTTCCTTATTCTGAGTAAGTCATGCAGTCATACGACACTGATCAGTCAGTGTCAACCAGTGTCAGAGTCAGTGTGTGTTACCAGTGTAACACAAACTGGTAGAATACTTTCGACTTCTCTTGATACAAATCTTAGAAACCTGCATTACATTAGTTTCATGGCCTTCGCTGACAAATGGCTGCATTTCAAGTAAAGACCAGTAGCCACCAACGCTCTATTTACGACACAAGCTATTATAAATCAAACCTTAATCCGTATCATATTTTGCCGCGATTATTTTTATACCCCGGCCATAGTGCGGCATATTTTAATATTAAAATTGTATCAAAACATCGTTATATTTGATCGGATCTTATAAATCAAGAGCTTGTAAGTCGGATTTGTGGCTTGATACGAAATATGAGTCGTTTGGGTACAGGCGGCGGCAAAAGCTTTTCATATACATATTTGATTTAAAAACTTTTTCATTTTAATAATGTTGATAAGTGCATTTATTAGGTTGGTGCATAAAATACAATACCTAAGAAACCTACATAATTAAAACACGTAGGTTTAACGTAAAAAGCAGTTGGATTATCATAAGGCCCTTGAAGGTTTAAAGATTATTGAAATGCTCAAGCCCTCTGCCCGTTGGTAGCATCAATATTTTGGGCACACATCGCAACCAAAATTAACCATTCAATTTTGACGTATTGTTCTTAGTTCAAATTATAATTGGTGGCGTCGTAGTGCCTAAAAAGTGGATCGATTTTAATCAATTAATTTCTGTTGAAAGCGGAATAGAATCCAGATGGTTCTTAAATATAGTAGGTACCTAGTGATAAGCGACTGTTTAAACTTGTGCTGCCTTACCACATAAGATTTAAACACTCTTTAAACACTTTTTAACCGTTCAATGTGTACTGTTAAACATTGTCTAAAGCGTGCTTAAAACTTATGTAGTAAGTTTTTTTAGATCAATCCAAAAAGTTGGCAAATGTCATGCTGTCCAAAAAAAAAAAAAAAGTACTGGCAAAAATATGTGAAACCTAAAGCTAAATTATATATCTTCAACTTAGAATAACAATCAACATAAAGAGTGTCAGAATAGTTATTTTATCTGTTACAAGCTGCGCCCCGCGGTGTTACCCGCGTTAGCCCGAGTGTTAATCCAAGGTCCAAGCTACCTTCATACCGCATTTCATCCAAATTGGTTCAGCCGTTTGCGCGTGAAAGAGTAACTAACATCCAACCATCCATCCATCCATTCATCCATCCTTACAAACTTTCGCGTTTATAATATTATAGTTCGGCCGTTCAGAGAATGCGTTCCTGACACGTCATCTTGAAAAAATGTTTTTGGCCGATATCTCGGAAACTATGTAGTTAAGGCCAAAAAACATTACGATAATTATTGTAGAAAATAAAATTTCGCATCTTTTGTTACCAGTAAACTTTTTTGTAGAACTTTCCGTTTACGATTTATGGCCCATTTAATGAAATTTCATTAAATGGACCTTAAAACATTAAATGGTCCATAAATCGTAAACGGTAAGTTTCTCAGTAACGCATTAAGTAACGCATTCTCTGAACGGCCGAACTATAGTAGGATGTACCGATACTAGCAAAATTTTTCAGTAATACAAACACCAAGACTTTTGTCGTCAACTGTATTCGAGGTGGGTCACTTTTCATGGTATGAAAGTAAATTGTGGGCACAGAAGCGTAATAATTTAGTTACAGTCGAGCACTTGGCGGCTTTCAAGGTTCGCGGATTATGGGACGAGTATTATCTGAGCTTATCGTAACATTTCAATGCGGAATAATACAAGGCCACATTTAAGAAATAGGAAAGGTTTTATACTACCTGTTAAAGATTTTTTTAGAACCTATCTGTAAAAGAAAACACATGTTTAAAATATTAAATCACATCTGTCGAATGTATAAAACAGCATATTTTTTCGCAATTTTTGGTTTCGGTCACATAGTAAAAGTCAATTAAAAAATAAGTTTAATGATAGGTATGTCAATTATTTAGAGATATACTTGTATCTACATCCTTTTTTTACGTAGTGTTAAGATAGAAGAAAAGTCTAGGCTTTCCCGTAAAGTTTTCATATCAGATGTTTCAAGAAAAATATGAACAAAAAACTATAGTTAAAACCTTATATGACCCTGCATTTCTTTCAGTCTCCGAGGTAAAATTACTTTGCGTTCAATAAAAATAAGACCTTTTTATAAACCTCTTAATAGGTTTAAATTAAAATTCACTTAAAATGTATACCAATTTAAGCCAACATAAAGTCAACCCTCTCCATGTGGTCTTAATTTATTAATTGTAAAATTCTAATTCAACATGCACAAATTTAACTAAAACAAAAAAAAAACTGACTATTAACCCGTTAGCTTTAACATTGTGAAGTGAAAATGTAAATCCGAGAGATACCTAAATAAAATTGCTCAGGTAACACAAACATGACTGTGCTAACATTACGATCTACTTTTAAAATCGCAAAAAGGTTGATCTTAACTTAACAACCGATTTACAGAATCGATGGACTTGAATCGATCGAGTTTACGATCGACCGGCAATTAGCGATCATAACATAAACTTCGGTGGGCTAATTTTACGAGTACACAGATACACCTGTAGTGCTCTGTTCGCTGTCTCACCGATTTATAGAACAAGCCCAAGCTATGCTGAGATAACTTAAGAAATTGAACCAATAGTTTTTGTAAAACTAATTATTAACTGCGCTAGTCAGGGGCGCTAGTAGGATATTTCGAGTAGCAAAAATATCAATTTATGCCACATTTGAAGACGTATTATATTTGATCGAAAATATATAGATTCACAAACTAAGTTTTGAATATAAATTATAACGACATGGTTCAAAACAAGTACATAATATGAGTGTTTTATTATAAACAGGAAAGACGTGCGTTTGCGTAGGCCCAACTAATGAGCCATTGAAGTAACTATAAGTTTTATCTAATAACTTTGAGTTGATCTGGGGCAATTTATCGATTGACTAGCGTGTTTCTCACGGGTTTGCTTTAAAGTATAACGTTGGATTGAATTACACCGGACAATAATTTTCATGAGAAAATGTACTTTTAAACGTGTAATTTTTGCTCAACGCACAAAGAGGAAATGGTTCTCAACTCTTGCTTTTTGTTTTAGCCTATATCTCGATAGATGGCAAAAACCGATATTTTTAATGACTTGACTCTTAACATTACTTACATGGCATATAGCTAAGGCAATTAGGTGTTTAAACACCAAGATCATGAATATAGTAATTTTATTACTCTACTTTCCGGTAGACTATAATGTAGGTATGCTTAGTTATATTGTCGTAGCTATATGTCATGTAAAGCTGAAAAAGTTTCAAATAGAGACCACGTCCAGATGGGTTAGTCCAGAGGGGTTAGTTCAGGTTTACACGTAAATTAAAACTACAGCTGTTTCCGTATGGCTCCATACATTTCTGTACAGCGCCCCTGGCGGAAACGAGGAAGAACTAACCAAAATGTATAGAGCCACACGCGAACGCGAAAGTTTAAGTAAACCACGCAAAACTTGGACTAAGGGCTCAGATTTACACGTAAATTTAAACTACAGCTGTTTCCGTATAGCTACATTTTTTTACAGCAGCGCCCTTGGCGGAAACGAGGAAGAACTAACTAAAATGTATGGAGCCACATGCGAACGCGAAAGTTTAAGTAAAATAAGCAAAACCTGGACTAAAGGCTCAGGCAAGAGCGCAGCGTAAGTTTTTAACCTGGGGCTCTATTTTTCAACGTGTTACTGTTCTTTTCTGTAAGGGACATTTACATCCAGCAGTGAACTCATGTAGACAGTTTTATAATGATAATTGTCATTTATACAGACCAACAAACAGTTTATTCAATATGTACAGACAGACGTAGATTTATATTCAACTCATGTAGGGAGAAACTCTCTTTTAACAAAGATAATTGGGCTTGCAATGTTTGAGATTGGCGGCCATTCGCTTCGTTAGAGGGACAATTTTCTAACTAACAGGAACTATGTAAAGATTGGTTACCATTATTGTAAAAACAATTACACATTTAGAAGATAAATTCTCATATAAATGTGTGTCTGCTCTGTTCAATAAAATATTAAATATTATACTGAATGTCAAATCTGTACTACATATTTCTTATTCAATTTCTTCTTATTTTCTAATTCTAATGTTCAAAATAAAAGCAAAAACCTAAATAAATATGTACACAACAAAATATTGTTCCTTGAGTAGGAACTAGTTTCCAAGCCACGGGTTCCCTACACCCAGTTTGGCAGCTACAGCCTCCGAAAACTTGATGTGCTTTCGTAAATAAATACTTTCTTTCTTTCTGTTCAAAGTGTTGGATCTAATCACATATCCACTGCATGGCAGCCTGTTGATCCACTATTTCTTTGGCGCCACCATCAATAATTTTCTGCTTACCTCGTCTTGATGTCTGTAGGCAACTTTTTTAATAAAAACTAGACATAAAAATCAATTTGATAATTCACATAACGCTTAAAGACATAATCCAAATACTGAAGCTACCAATCGCGCAGTTAGTACCTATTTTGAAAGGAAAATGAGTTCCTGGCTTCCAAGAATCCCATAGTTAAACAGTATTGGCTTATATATTAGTGTAATTCTGAGCCGCTTTTCATTGGTTTTAGCTACGTAGATTGAGTATTGACAGATTTTGATTCAGGATTCATCAAATTGATGGACAATTGAAAGGGTCAAACAGTTCTCAAAACGAGACCTACAGTACTAGTATCACCACAGGATTGCACGAGGAGTTTCTCGTAGACCAACTGCTTTCGCATAACTAGTTGTGATATCAGGAATATTATTTTAAGACCTTTCTCGAAGGCACAACTAAATAAAATGACTGTAAGCCGCTTTCAATAAGGGAGGCCTAAAAATGGCAGGCAGATGAAATTCGCTGAAATGATGATGATCATTATGCATGATTTACTATTTTTACCTACTCTATGTAGCTATTTAACGATACATAAATAAATATTATGAAACTGAATGATGAATACCTTCATAGTCATTTATAGATACACCACCAACCCGCATTGGTGGACATAGCCCAATCACCCTTCGTGGGCCTACTACTAAAAAAAGCTGATACCGTACAGTATCACTGTTACAAGTGAAATATAACTTCAAAAAAAATAATATTTCGGTACATTTCAATGGATAAGTGGTTTATAAAAACTCCCGGCAATATATTATTTATTCACATCACGTCACTTTTACCTCAAAGCACGGATAAACAAATAAACACATACGTGATATTGCATTACAAGGATTCGGCGAATAATAAAGTAAACTTGAACTAGTCTGCATCCGACATGATTCATATTTCGTAAGTATGAGGAAAACGGAAATATGAGTAGGAATTCTGCATGTAAGTTGAGAAAGAGCTTTCTACGGAATGCTCACAGAACTGGGTTAGTAATGTGCCACAGAGTTATATTTATTAAGTGCCTTAGGATAATATTTAAGGCAACACTATACACACATCTTTATAAATAACCAGCTTTCGCTGACGGTCTTATTTCTCTATTGCTGCGTGACAGAGTAACAAATTAACACATATACGGATTTCAATATTAGTAAGAATGTTCACTGATGAGATTTATCCAAATAGTACCCAAAGAAGTTTAAGCTTACTTAACTATAACTAATGATTTGTTTTAACCTATAATATACTAGCTGCCCGCCCCGGCTTCCCCCGGGTGCGATTGGCTAAAGAAGACAGATTTTATTGTGACTATCACGTATGTGTTTTCGAGTTAATTTATAGCCCATGACACTCGCAAAGAATGCGGCTTGCTATTGGTGAAAGAATTTTCAAAATCGGTTCAGTAGATCAAGACATTACCCCCTACAACCTCACAAACTCACAAACTTTACCTCTTTATAATATTAGTATAGAAGTATAGACTAGAGTTTTATAGCCCTGAAAATTTAACTTTTTTATTTAAAAGTTATACATAATTATATAACTTAATGCCGTTTGAGACTTTTTAGACGAGATCGCTATCGTAATAAATAAAGTAAAAAAGAATTAAAATGGGTAAAATTGCGTTACAACTATTATAATGAAACTTACCTTAATTTAACCTTAACTTTAATTTTTCAAAACATGAAGAAAAGTGAAAAAAAGTTTACATACCTGGTTCACATTTGGTATTATCATTTTAGCAAATTGCATTTGTAAATAAGATAATATGCTTTATATACTAAGTCATCGATGTAAAAAGATATCGAAGACCACGGATTTCAGCATAAAAAATACAATAAAAACATTTCAGAAACAATAACTCACCTAGAAACTGGTCACACTTTATCATTCGGAGTCAATCGATTCATTTTTGGCATCGATTCGTTCTGACTCGATTTACGATCCGAATTCGAATAATAAATAAATCGATGCGTAGCACAATTTTTGATTTAAATTCATAAGTAAAATGTATTGCTTTTAATTTCAATTTAATTGCTTATGTTAAACATATTTTTCGTAAATATTTATGACATGCATGATTTTTTTATTGTGACAAGCTTAAGGTTATCAGGGATAATAATGTCATGAATTAATAAAAATAAATTAATTTATGAGGACATCTTCATAATTGTAGACTATTTAATACAAAAAGTAATTACAAGTAGCTTATTTTCATAAAATGCAGAGCCTGTTACTCGGTACGGTTTGTTCCGAAGGAAAAGTTTATCATAATGACATTGAAGAGATAAAAAAGTCGCGGTAGCGGCGGTGGTCGTTACCAAAAAAATAAAGCATATTTTATACAACTTGAAATTATGTGCCTGGTGTCTATCTACATATTCGAAATATGTAAATTTGTCAAAAAGCACCCTGACTACTTTAACAAAGCGTCTGATAATTCGCTCAAAATTAGATCACAATACAGACATAAACACGTGGGATCAAAGTCCAACTTAGCAATGCATAGTTCCAGCTCACTTCCAGCCCACAATGTATGGCTATAAAAAAATTAATGAAATGCTAAACAATCTAAAAGATATCGAACAGGAATAGTACATTGTTCACCGAGAGGAGAAAGTGACCGATTACCGTCGAGGGTGTCGTTTTAAACACCCGAGATCGGGAATCGCACTTTCTCTCGAGTTATACATAGTGTTTTATACTACACCTACGAGGAAAATAAAAAACTAAATCTTTACTAATTGAAATTTATATTGAAATTGTTGCAGTTAGTGAAGCTTAATGTAACACTTGAAAATGGCGCCAATGGCGTCTGCAATTTTCACATGTTCTTTTTTCAAATTGTTTGACACCATCCAACACACAGCTAGTGGTCAGTGTCATTTTGCGAACTTGGAGATAAAAACTCACTGTAAAAACTTTTTGGCTTTTGATATTTAGGTTACCAGCGCATAGTCTTACCCAAAATTAAAAAAGAAAAACCACATAAGAAATGGATTTTCATACACTTTTCTCTCCCGCTCTGATGCGTTTTCTCCCCGCATATTTGTTCGATATGCAATGACGTACTTTCTACCGTAAATTTGATAAAGTATCAAGGTACTTTCCGAGCAGGTGTAGTATAAAACTGTTTTATAAAACAACTAAAAATATTCTATTTTCCAAATGCTATAACACATGTGTATAAGACGATTTTTTAACGATAATCTAAAAAACATAATGATTAATCGTTCCAATACAAATAATAAAATTGCCATACCCTTATAGGATCATATATACGATACAAAACATGTTAATTAAAAACCGTATGTTTTCATATCACGTTGCAATAAATGATTTGAGTTTGAGTAGTAACAACCGCCTTACGAGGTCGTGGGTTTATTTTTTTGAAATTTATGTACGAACTCTCACACCACTGGCTTTTTGGTGAAAGAAAACATCGTGAAACAACCTTTAAACGCCTGTAGAAGTAATTATATAGGGTATGTGACTCCACCAACGCACTATGGGCCAGCGTGGTGGAAATTACCCAATTAGTCTTCATGGGTCAGCCTATGTTCAGCAGTGGATTAAAAAAGGCCAGTACAATACAGTGCTTTGATACCCTTGTATATGCCCGTTTGTTTGTGCCCATAGAAATCAGCGTCCCGTATGAATTATTTCCCATCAGGGATCAAATACGAACGAGTTTCTAGCTTTCAATAATTCTATTGAAATGAAACTATTTTGGATTCAATACCCGACTTAAAGCAAGTTCATTCAGTTTTTATGAGTTCTAACTCATAGCCGACGTGCATGGGACATTTACTCAGAATCCGTATGTAGATCTGGATATTTAATTTACTGCAAAAAGCTGGGCGACTTCAATATAATATATCTTAAGAATATCATGTTTGTTGTGTTAAAGTCGTAAACTTTCTGTATTGTGCAAAGTAAAGGTACCTATTTCTGAATAAGAGTATCAATGTAGGTACCTACTTAAAAAATCTCATGTAAATAGATTTTTGTTTACGAGCTTATTGGCACAGTTGGTATATAGTTTATTGAATCAGGCGTTACTTTGCGGAAGTTCATCTTCATATTCTTGTTTTGAATAAATATTTAGTGTATTTCCGCTCTGTCGTAGTCATATAAGTTAAGGGTACCATTCAAAATCCAAATTAAATCACAAACAAAATTAGTTATTAATCATCAACCTGTATTATGGTTCGACTATGGTTAGGTTAAGGTTAGGTTAGGTTAGGTTACCAGAAAAAAAAATGTTAGGTTAGGCTTAGGTATGTTTACAAAATATTAATGAACCTGAAACAAAATTATAATTAATCCGTTAAAAATTATAAAAAATAATTAAACCTGTAACAAAAATAGTGATTAGTGATCTCTTTAAAAAATGTTGTAAACCTGAAAATATTATTTAATTAATATTTTAAAAATTACAAACATAATTTATTTTTACAAAAAATGGTATAAAATAGTTGAAAAAATACTTCCTTACATAGTCCTTACATACATAGTATAAAATAAAGTCGCTATTTTTGTCTGTTTGTTTGTCTGTATGCTTAAATCTTTAAAACTACGCAACGGATTTTGATGCGTTTTTTTTTAATGGATAGAGTGATTCAAGAGGAAGGTTTATATGTATAATACTCCTGTGCGAAGCCGGGGCGGGTCGTCTAGTAGTCAATAAATAGCACCCCTATTCTTACTGTACTCTATTCGACACGTGTTTCGCCTCTACAGTTGGTATAGATCGAATCAATTTTCTTGTTGGTTGTGATGTTACCTACAAGCTGCCCAAAGCCCAATCTAAAGATTGGGTTTCACGTACTTTGTACGTAACTTCACATCCGCCAAAAAGTTTGATTCGTTCTATACCAGTTCCTACCTTTGGACCCGAGGTGCCGGGATGTTTTTTCTGGATCTGGCGTAGTCTTTGTTGATGTGTGTGTGTGTTCCGTGTCATATCCAACAGAAGGAATCCAAAAGGAGGGCTGTTTTATTTTCTATGAAATAATATAATAAATATAGGTTTAGGTTTTGTTTGGTTTAGGTTTTTTTATAGTATTTTGTTCTTTTCTATAAATATTGTAAAAAAACTTAAATTTAAGAAAATAAATGAATATGTGTTAATAAATAATATAATTTAATATAAATAATATAATAATATAATTTCCCTCAATTTATATTACGTCCATATTTAAATTGAAGCCAATTCATTTTAATATTTAAAAAAAAAATTGAATTACAAATATGATGGCTATGGTATTAAAATAAGGCAAATGAAATAATTCTCCATTTGGATTCTTTTCACAATAAATTTCCGATAAAATAGGTTACAAGCGTAGATAGATAAGGTTGCAAGTGAATGTTTATGATTTTGTGTTATGATGTAAGCATAACTTTTCTTTTTTCGGAAATCAGTGGCAGATGTCTGTTCAGCAGTGGACCTCCTACAGTTTTAATGATAATGATGATAAATTTCGAAGCAAATATAAGTGATCACGACCAACGTTATACCGCCAAAGCTAAATTGATGAGCGCTACAATCCCTACAAGAGTATGAGAGTTGTATGAAAAGTGTCATTTTCTCCCGAAAGTTAATGTGGTTCATACATCAAGCAGTAGGTACACGATATTTAACAAGCTCGTTACCATTTTGAATGCAAAAGGATTACCTTGTTCAACGTTAAAGCGATGCGTGAGACGTGATTTAAATTTGAGGGTTCAGTATATTCGTGTCATCTTCATCCGTATTAAAGAAAATAACATGATCTTTACACGTTTTTTACTTTATATAACGGAAATCACTCAAGCGTTGTACTAGTCATAGCAACTGCATGCTGCATGTAGATTGAATGCCCCTCCAGTGCCAGTTTGAGAAGGAAAACTTATATATGTCGGAGAGCAGCCCCTTGAGCTGATTTGCTTTAATTAATTACTGTCAATACACAGACAGATAATATTTCGAGGTGCATTTGACAGATGACTTTTCTGTCAACTTCATTGTCGCACGTCACACTAACGTACACATTGGCGGGAAAAGGCGAGGCTTGAGTCACTTTAAGTTTTGACGAAAATACAAGATGATGTTGGAAAATCATCGGAGTGTTCAATTGTTTGATTCGAAGACAATTATGTACTGTAATTTTTGAAGAATTACTCTGTAAGCAGAATAAAGTTGATATCGGAAATTCGCTGGTGTTCATATTTCAATAACTATGATCAAGGAGGTTATCGAGACAATAATACTTAAACGTACGTTTGTTGATCTCCCCGTTATATATCAAAAAAAAAATTGACGTGATAACATCTTATAAATCGTTGACAGGCTATTATAGACATTAAAAATGTCTAGGCAAACCTCTGTCACTTTGATATTTTTTTTTGTAAAACCAATTACGCGGTACCCTAATCTGGCGATATTAAGTGAAGCATGATGAAAGAAACAATTGAGGGTAATATCTACCCTTCACAGTTTGTCTTTTTAACGCTTTTCTGAAGAAATTTCTCTTTTGACCGAAATATGTTCCATGGTTTCCATAAGTAATAATTCCAGGAGGTTTAGGAATTCAAGAGAAGAGGACACCCAGGAGTGGGTGGATACAGGCTGTATAAATATATAGAGATAGTCGACGATCCAAAGGTTGACCTTGCGAACCGTTGCTTCATATTGATCTATAAGAAACATTGTCAAGATACGCAAAAGTCACATAGAAACTTCGAGCAAATATCTATAAAGTCACAATCGTGCAAGAAATGTGTCCGAGGCCAAACTCTGCCCAAGATAGTAGGCAGGCTTTTTAGTTGGTTGTAAGACGATTGCAAGTCCACTGGCGTTGTAGTGGACTTGCAACGCGATGTCAAAGTGCTCGGTTACAAGCACTAATTAGGTGACATAACGTCGAGATTCGAAAAAACGGGTCTTTATGTATTATTTAATGTAAATATCGAAGCCGAAATGTATGACGGCGCTCGGACATTTTTTTACTACTTACACTTAGGGACTGTGGCTCTGTAGATATTTGCTCCAAGCATATAAACGACTAAATACTTACTTACCTACTTACCTACTTACTTATTTTATATTTTTATTTCACATTTGTAACCTTATTGTATTGTATTTTTTTTTTTTGACATTCACAAGTATACATAATTGTATCTATGTTGAGAAATAAATGAAATGAAATGAAATAGATTCAAATTAAAGTCAGCTTTCGCCGGAGTGACCACTAACTGTAAGTGTTAGCTTGAACGAGTCTGCAAGGCATCTGTTGGATGCATCCACTGCACCGTACCCGTATGTGCAAGTCGGAGGTCAGATGCATAACTCTTGGCACCTTCTCGCTTGCATGTAAATAAGGGCATATTTCAAATACGCCTGGTGTTCGGTTGCATCTTCAAGGCTTAAGGTGAGGTTTGTTGGAGCGAGCGCGCTACTGAATCATAAGTCGAGTGTTATTGTAAACCATCATAGTGATCCTTGCTGTAAGGTTAAGGTAAAATTGGTTCTGTGTATTACTGTTAGTATTACCATATTTCTGTACTTTAAATTATATGTTAAAGTTATCGACAAAGCCCAACAGATTATCAAATTGAAATTGTGATACATAAGTACACAGAACCGTCGATAAATTAAATTTTTGTATCATTTTTCTGACCCTAATTATCTTTGGACAAATTAATTTATTTTTTAAAGAAAAAAACGGTTATTTGGTTTTAAAAAACGTTTATACATGAACACTTACAGCTGATAACAAAAACCGTTCCCAACTCAGCGTGAATTGTTGATTGTGGACAATCAGCGCTGGTATTCTGCTGAGACCGGTAGGTAACGTCAAGTGCAACATTATTTCTTGAAACCATAAACCAGTAACACATAATATGATGTCCGCATATGCATAAATTGTTTTGACGGAAGATAATAAATAAATAAATAAATAAATATCAAGGGACATCTCACACACGGTCTCTGACCCCAAACTAAGCAAAGCTTGTGATATGGCTGCCAGAGACTGATATACTACATATACATATTTTAAATACATAATTATAGATGGCATTAAGACTGTAAAAGGCGATAGATGCATAACGTTTTTCATAAATTTCTCTTCAAAAATGCAGAGGTTTTTTCCCTTTGGTACCTGGTGGTGGTTAGATTAACACCGGAAATTAAAACAATTTATAAATAGGTAGTCTGAATCATACAACTCTGCGGCTGCTATGTTAGCTACAAGCTCCAGACAGCCCAACCCTGACTAAAACTCACTTAACAGCTGCGCAAAGATTCGGTTATTCGGAGCTTGTAGCTAACATCATAGCCGCTAAGTTGTATGATTCCACCAATATCAAGCTGAGCATGTTTCCCATAATTATGATTTCGCCGATCTTATCAATGAAAGCGTACCTTAACCGTCTCATGCTCACCCGACGAGCCGAGAGCCTGTGAACGCTGTTCGTATATAAATCCTCGCGTCAATGCTTCCGTGCATTTATTGATATGCTAAATCGCTGTTAATGCTCGATATAATATTATAACGCGCTTGTTATGCTCCTGCAACAGCGCGGATAGACGAGAAGCCTGTTTTATTTATATTTTCATATTTCCTTACTGTATGTACTTATATAAGTGTAGTTTGTGAGGTAGCAAGCTAGGCCGGATAAGCTTCTTTCGCGCATAAGTTTTTTATAGAATAATATTCTGATACTCTACTATTTTTGCAGTACCTACTTACCAGTTTTATAGTCTCACAGTAACATTTTCACGATTCAATTCAATTCATTTATTTGTCATACACAATGTGAGCAATTAACAATGTCAAACAATAAATATACAACAATGTTTTTCTTTACTGAAAACCTAGTGTGTATGGCACATAATTCCTGAATTAAATAGGTACTTACATTTTGTTATAGAGTGAGAGATGAATCGAGTATGACGATTACCAGATGTTACGCGTCACGCAAGATTATGACGGGTCAGTGTTCTCTAATACCAGTTTAAATCCCAGCGCAACTCAGTAATGTAATGTACTCGTAAATTCGAAATATTTAAATAAAATATCCGTCAACCTAAAGCACAGTTATGCTTTCACACTATCTACTTCCATACGATTAAATAGATTAATCTACTTCAGCGAGTAATCTACATGCTTCAAAATGATTAATTTTCTTTAGCGGGCTCTGCGAAAAATTTCTGAGCCATACCTAAGTACAGCTATAAAACGTTGACCCCATAAAATGATAACTACAAAGTATAAACACTCATAAACTTAGATTACTTCGCAAATCGGTAATATTCATAGAGATCTGGAAAGATGACACTTTTATAATTCCCTTAGTTTCAGTCTTTTTGAGACACAAAACGCATGCTTACAAAACACAGGTATATTGCAGAATGCAGTGTTGAGTGAGTGTAACTTTGAGTTCTTTGAGTTATAGTTGTGTATTTTTAGTTGTAATTTCGAGCACAGAAATTTATGTGCAATTAGACCTTTTTAGGGTTCCGTACCCAAAGGGTAAAAACGGGACCTTATTACTAAGACTTCGATATCCGTCTGTCCGTCTGTCTGTCTGTCACCGGGCTGTATCTCATGAACCATGATAGCCAGGCAGCTGAAATTTTCCCATATGATGTATTTCTGATGCCGATATAACAACAAATACTAAAAACACAAAAAAATTAATATTTAAGGGGGACTCTCATACAACAAATGTGATTTTTAGGCGTTTTTTTTCTCGCTATTAATAACGGCAAGAGGAATGGGGCTCCCATACGGTACGAAACCCTTTGTGCGCGAGTCCGACTCGCACTTGGCTGATTTTATTTAGGTTGAGACGACAAATCCCATTTGGCGAGATCTGTGGTAATAACGCACTTACTGGCAACCTCGAACTATTTACCCGATACAAAGACATCTCAAATAGCGACCACAGTCGTTTACTCGGCATAAACAACATTATGTATGACAGGTTACGATGAGAATTCTTGGGCCAAAATCGTACTTAAATTGCTGTGGGTTTTGCTGTATTAAGACTTTGGGTGCATAATATGCTTAGACCTTGAACTTTGACGCGCGGGCTTTTCCCACATTTACAAGTGAAATCCTTGTTATGAATAAATGAGAAGAATAATAATTCTTGTTATAATATAATATGCTGAGTTGGGATCAGTTTCGTGGTAAGGCATTGGGTAACATACTTGGTTTGTGTATTATTCTATTTTTAGTTGTTTCCGTATTTGTTTGTGTGTAGGTACCTAACTGTTTTGTCCCGAAAAAATTTTTCTGTATTTCTGTATTTTCTGTATTTAAATATTTAGTGTATTTCCGCTCTGTCGTAAGCATATAAGTTAAGGGTACCATTCAAAAAACCAAATTAAATCACAAACAAAATTAGTAATTAATCATCAAACTGTATCATGGTTCGACTATGGTTAGAGTAAGGATAGGTAAGGTCAAGAAAAAAAGAATAGTTAGGTTAGGTTAGGCTTAGGAATACTTACATAATAATAATGAAGCTGAAACAAAATTCGAATTAATCCGTTAAAAGTAACGAAAAATAATTAAACCTGTAACAAAAATGATGCTCCTCAACACGTCCTGAAGATTTCTCGCCTCTAAGGCGAAACACGTGTCGAATAAAGATTTGAAGATGAACTTCCGCAAAGTAACGCCTGATTCAATGAACTACATTCACAATTGTTTAGCACTGCTGCCGAAGCGAATCCGAGCAGAATTTCATCCGTATCCGTTACTAAAATTCTTGCCTAAAATCGGAGGACAGAAATCTTGCGTGTACTACGCAAGTTAACTACTACACAAATAGTTCTATAAGTACTCTGGACCAAACTTTTACGGATTTCAGGAGTTGCACAATCTAGTCCCACCTGCCCCTTTCTTCTATAGTACGCACGGCTACACAGACGCGACCAAAACGTGGACATTCTGAACGTTAGAACTATGCGTTTTGAATCCACATTTCTCATACAAACAGCTAGAACGTGGATCACTTTGCCAGAGTCTGTCTTTCCGCTAAAATACAACGTGGGTTTCTTCAAATCCCGAGTAAATAGATATCTTCTAGGTAAGCGAGTTACACCCTGGACCGCATAATAATATCTGCCATCAAGCAGTGTGTAGTCAAACGCAAACCTATATGAAATAAATAAATAAGATTCGTTTCGGACGCAGTGCAAACTACAAATGTTAGGCTGCAGAGATGGGAAGCCCGTTGTCTGTGAATAGGGCACCTAGTTGAGCCACCTGATGTTCCTGAAGAAGGCCAGCAGCTCACAGACATTGAAGCCCAATTTTGAAATGTTTGAAATTCTAACTTTCTCAGACGATCGCATTCTATACTCTCCCGCTTGCAAAAGCACATATTTTCAATGCTTGCTCATACCCTCTTTTACGACCATCTACGCATACGTTCAGCCGTTCTAATGTTTCAATTACAGAGCCCTAGGCCTCCCAGAGCATCCTTGATGATACAAGGAGACTCCAAGCATTTGGAGCTTATTAATAAGGCCCATAGTAAGAGACCACGTTTCAGTGCCATAAGTCAATAAGTCATCACTGGTAACACACACTGGTCGAACGCTTTCGACTTGAGGCACTGTATCCAGCGCGATCCTGTTGTTTTACCAAAGTTCATCTGCCCACCTCATGGGTGGGAAGAACCAAAGAGTACTGTATATACGGAGAGTAAGAACAGGACTGAAAACTAGTACATTCACACCATTTTTCCTTGACAAGTAAATGGAGCAGTCGATATCGTGCGCTGCTGGCACGAGTGCCGTCATCTAGTGGAATAAATCAGGCGAGTCGAAGCGATCCGCTTGTTGCCTAAACTGGACAATCTCAACATGTCAATTCACGACCGGGGAGTTTCCCACGACTGGCTGGCTGGATGAAAAATTGTAAATACTCTGCCAAGTTCCTGGACTCCTGGTACCAGTGCATCGCTCACTAAGACTAGATAAATAGATATCAGAACGTATAACAGTAAACAAAGATGCAAAACTGACTGCCTCGGTGGCTCAGTGTTTAGTGACCCTGACTCCTGGGTTAAAGAGGCGTGGGTTCGATTCCCACCCATGGCCAATATTTAGGTTATCAGTCTCTGGCAGCCATATCACAAGCTATGATCAGTCTGGGGTCAGAGACCGTGTGTAGGATGTCTCCTTATTTAAAAAAAAAAAAAAAACAAGTGTAACAACGAGTGGCTTCTATTGCTAACATGTTAACAATAAATACGAGTATGATTAACTAAAATAATAAGACTTAAATCATTAATATACTGCAGATATTATTTTATTCAATTCATATTTTTGTACCAATACTTTTTTAAAATGTGTTATTTGATGTGTAAAGATTTTTTTTTGACTATAACACTAATTAATTATTAGATTATTTTGTTGTATCTATTACTTAAAAAGCCTCTAGGTATAGGTGTTAAAAGATTTAGGCTAGTGTAGAAGTAAAGATATAAGTATATTTCTGGATGCCTGGCGGGGTGGGCCTGGTAGTGAAGTAGTAGTTTAATCGAATAAAACGGAACTATGTAGGTACTCCTAATGTTTTCACGTTCGTTTTTCTTACTAGCGATCCCATAATATTTTTCCATGGATTTGGTAGTTATCGCTGTGACAGAAAAAAAAAACCGTTTCAAGATTCTCTACTTGTAGTTGTTTGTGTTTGCCCACTTTTAACTTACGAGTAACTTAATTGTCACCTCCTACAGTGGGCCTACACGCCTACAGTTATAATTTTATTTCACGAAATTTCTACGAAGACATTCCGAATAAGTGGAGAAATCAAGTCAACAGAATAAAGAGCCCCCGACAGCCTATTACTCCAATTTGTAAGTACTAACACTTCAGTACTCACGTGTCTGTCGTAGGATGAATCGATAAAACGTATTTTCACAAACATTCTAGAAATTTCGCGATTTCAAGGTTAACAAAATTAGCGGCTATAATATATTGGTAAGTACGTGGGTATCTTCAAATCCCGAGTAAATAGGTATCTTCTAGCTAAGCGCGCCACACTCTAGACCGCATAACTGTTTGACATCAGGCAGTATGTAGTCCAATTAGTTTCCTACTTCATTGATGTAGTCAAAAAATCCTTGGCTTTTATGACGTAAGCACATTGATGGGTCGATCAAATCGCCTAGAAAAGACATATTTTTTAATTGGTCGATAACTTGACAATATGCCTCAAAATAATATTATTAGAGCATTGGGATCAATCATAATAAAAGTTGCTCTGTAAATCAAAACCAAGCCAACCAAAGTATAATTATGCAAAAATCCTAACTTTTTTCATTATGATTTTGAAATACCAGCCAGTGACTTATTATATCCAAGGTTTCGCGAAATTTCCAGAATTTTTGCAAAAGTACGGTTTATAAAATCATCCTACCACATATTGATTGCAAAATGATGCTTTCTGCAGTTCCCAAGATTCATAATGATATGATAATGCCAAAATTAAGCTATAACACTTACTTTAACTGAAACGATCGATTCGATCTCGATGCCACACATAAAATTTTATATTTTGGATGGTGCCGGTGCAAGGGTTAAGAGAAAGCGAACTATCAGGCACATAACTACCTACCTAATATATTGTTTGGTCAAGCGCGATTCTTTTAGAGTAGTGTAACCACGAGTAAAAAAGTTTACTCGTAGTCACACTGGTGTAACAAAGCGGTGTAACCACGAGTCTGGACCCGAATAATTCAAAGTCTTACGTACACAAACACAATGCTATATTTTTCTTACAATTTTATTTAAAAATACTATTTACGTAAACACGTTCTCTTTTAAAATTTTGCAGTCTAGGCAAAAATTATTAAATGTTTGGTTATTTATACTTTTCATTTACTGTAAGTGCACGTTTACTTATGCATGTTATCTCTGTGTGGTGTGACATTCAGACCCATACCATAACATGAGATTTGTTGTGTGGAATCAAACGTAATTGTTTATTAATTTTTGTTGCTAGTTTGTAACTACACCTATATCTCAGATACTGGCTATAAGGAAGCTCCTAAACTTTTCAATTCATGAGGGAAAAATAAATAATTTGCTTTAAATTATTGTATCTACTTATCTATTCTAAACCTAAAGCTAACCCTAAAGGAGTATATTATAGTTAAAGATATGTTTATAGCAAACAAACCTAGTTGAATACTTGAATTCTGATTTTCTGTTTGAAAAATAATGTGACATGCTGTACCTATTCGAAAATAACCGTCTTACCACAAAAGTTTTACACACGCTGTAGACAACGTTTAACAGCACACATTGCACGGCTATACAGTGTTTAAAGCGTGTTTAAATCTTTTGTGGTAAGGCGGTAAATGTCTATTTAAGAGTTTTTAATTTTAATCTTAAAACCGCTGACACTCATACTTTTACACCACGCGTAAGCACCCCAAAGCGCATCGTTACACGGTATATTAAGACTACCGAAGTCTCAAGCATTATCTGACCAAATTAACTGTCATAAACGTTAACACAACTCGTAACGTTTAACGGGGACATTAAGGCTTGGTCAAATAACCACGAGGTTGGTACCTAAATAATGTCTTGCTTTGTTGTGCACTTCAAAATCGATTTATCAGATCAAACAATTGATGCACGTGTTTACTGTATCATTATCATCACTCAGGTAAGCAAGCTTGTCTATCTCACTATTCACACAACAGAACTAGATTCACACTGCTGGGTATAGGCCTCTCTCTTACGGTGCGATATTTTGTTTCGGTCCTATGATATTTAACTTTTATAATTCTCAAAAAAAAAAATGCTGTTCCGTAGAAAAATATCGTTCACCCTCGACAAAATGTATGGAACAGCTGTTTTTTTTTAGTTTTGACAAAAGTCTTAGAACAAAAGTTGTTAGTTTTGATGTACAGAATAAGCCCCCAAAGGATGCTGATTGATTAGAAATAACCCTGTATAGCACTCATTAAATCATGATAGTCTCGTAGAAGAAAGCTGACATTAAAGTCGTGTGTTTAAATTCCGTACCTGTTCCAAAGACTTATTAAAAATTTGTATACGGGTTTTTGCAACGAGTTCTTTCAGGAAAACGTCGTTAGGCAACTTGCACACGTTCATAGAAGAATTTTTATGGCGTATGTGGATCCATCAATTTACAGCTGAGCCAATGATTGATGGGGCCCATTCAATCTTCAGCGCTAGGCCTTTTAAATAGTAGATTAGTATTTTATGATTTTCCTGTACTATACCAGTCTTTTTAATAGTCCACTGCAGGACATAGAACTACCTACGAAGGGTGATTGGGCCATATCCACCACGCTGGCTTAGTGTGGGTTAGTGGATTCACATATGCCATCAAACTTCTTCTACGGACGTTGGCAGGATGTGTCACGATGTTTTCTTTCACCGAAAAGCAAATAATGTAAAATCCCGTACATAAATTGCAAGGAATTCATTGGTACTGGATCGGAATTTGAACCTACGATCTCACGATTGTAAGGCGGATGTCATCACATACCACTATCTATACCACCACGGCTTTTATACATTTATGATTAACTATAACTATATTATATTTTAATAGACTGGGTAAAAAAAAACATTATTATAATTAGTCCGTGAGTTAGATTATAAAAATATTGGACACGTATTTTTTCTTTTGTCAATCAAACAACAAATGACAAAGATAAACTTTGTCAAAGTTTGGGAGTGGGGTCGTGACGTCATCTCTCTTTCAGAAGTCTATACATTTGTATGGCACTTGTAACGTGACGGAACTTTAACAGGCTATATCTTCAGAAATTTTTGTTTAATTGACAAAGAAAAAATACGTTTCTAATATTTTTTGTTATCTATCTGGTGACGGACTAATTATATTATTTTAGTGATCTTACCTATTATAAACTTACTGGCACAATTGCTCGAGGCTACATTGTTGATGTTTTTGTAAAATTATTAAGTATGTAACTGCTGGCCTTGAATTGTCTGGATAGGTCGCGTTGTGGTTGAGGAAAGTTCAGTTGATTTAATTTAAAATGCATAGTTTAATATTTTTCCTGTACTTTTTTGGGTATTAAAA
This sequence comes from Hypomecis atomaria, assembly GCA_964007245.1. NCBI lineage: Eukaryota > Metazoa > Arthropoda > Insecta > Lepidoptera > Geometridae > Hypomecis > Hypomecis atomaria. The sequence goes on along the minus strand of OZ023295.1, from coordinate 2,432,236 downwards.
ATGTTAAGTTTATCTTGTAAGTGTATACTATGTCTGGAAGATACATTTGCAATGTTTTTTTTTTGTAAAAACTAGACTAGCATGATAATTTGTGTCAACAATATAAATATAAAAATATGATTGATAAAAATAATCTTTAAACATCATCATGAATAGCTACACGCAAAATGAAATTTTTACCGACTTCCAAATGGAGGAGGTGTGTACTATGTTCGTCTGTATGTTTTTTTGTGTGTAATGTTCATCGATATTATAGTTTTCAATTTAATAAAATAAAACTTTTTTCACACGCTAGAATAACTCACGTACTGCAGTATTTTTCATTTTAATCTTCTTATTCGTGTTCAGTTTGTAAATAACAGTTTTTCTCGAATTATTCAGTTATAAGATAAGATTTTAAGATTAATAACATTTCCTAATGCATGTTATCATTGATAATGATGCAAAGGTACTTACATTTTAAAAGTTAATTGGCGTACTCGTAAGTACTCAAATTTATGAATATGAAAGTAATGTACCAGTACCAGAACGACATAGTATGTACTTACCTACCAGTACTAGAACGACATAGTAACGACAGTGGGAAAAAACTGAATCAAAATAGGGAAAATTGAAAGAAATTGGAGGAGGCCTATAATCAGCAAGGGATTACTATAAATATATCAATCACTGTAGATCCTAACACTAGCTTTAATTTAAATTTACAAACATTAGGTTATTCTTTGTTTAAAATTGTGAAAATATTTAGGTCTAATAGGAAATAAAAAGGCTTATTTTTTTATATCATACCTGCCTACCTATGACCGGTTTAAACGCTTTCAAAATATTTTATTAATTATAAACTTCTGATGGAATACTCAATTATTATGAATTTTCGATAAAATGCTGTATACAGGATGTTTTTATACCGATCTAAAGTATAAGCAAGTTTTTGGTCACAACAGAAATCAGATAGCTCAGAGAGACGTGCCTATATTTCTATTCTCCTAGTGAGAATGAAAAAACTTTATTGCCATAATGATAACTAAGATGATTAAGTTAAGTAATAAAATAATTGATAACTAATTTTAGCAAAAACTACCAATTTTGCCGATGAAATAAAAATCTATATTTGAACGCCGGTAAAAACGCTCATGTTCTTTTTTATGCGGAAAAATAACGAATCATGATTAAGTTTGATCTATTTTTTTTATTATTCTCAAGGCCATTACGCCTATTTTTAATTAATCTCATTTTGTTACGCAATTTTTCACTCATCGTGATCTCCGGCACAATCATCCATCATCATTACTTTACTATGAATAGTTTTATTGCTAAATCTTTATGTTTGTACATAAAACGAAACCTACAGTACACGTTTTTCTACTAAACTGATTTTCAAATAGTCCACTGCTGAACATAAGCTTACCCACATATTTTCCTTTTTCGCAAAAAATAAATAAAAATAGTTAAAGTTTTGTGAAAAACACATGTACGGTATCCATTATTATTTTATACTACGGGACTAATCGCGCACTGAAATTATGAGATAAATAAATAAATACCTCAGAATCCCGACGTTACGTTACGTTCTCGTAATTTTAGTGCGTGATTATTCCCGTAATTCATAAAAATACATACTATAATGTCTTTAAATCGCGAAAGTTTATAACACAATACTGTGTTCTTCAATGAGTACTTACTAGTTTAAATGTTAATAGATATTTTATCCAAATTTTGGATACATACAAATACAGTTTACATTCATGTACATACATGTACAGGCTTGAGCATTTTGATTACCTTCAGACCTAAAAGATGATCTAATTACTTTTCAAGTAGTAATAGTTTAAAAAATATGTTGTAGGTATTGTATTTAGTTGTAGTTCATAAAGGCACTTGCCATTTATAAAACATATTGCCATTTATATAACATAGTATTAATAAAAACGCAAGCATAGCTTGGTCGCATGACTAGTAAATAATAATTCGTGCATAAACCATCATTAATCATTAAATAGAGCATTACGGAAGCTAACGCGCCTCGTGTGTAATCTATCACGAGCACACATAGTAACAGTAAGAGTCGTTAAAACTTCATAATAACTTATAAGGGTTTTGAACTAGTATAGTTTGAGATTTTGGTTCGGGCTGGCCTTTCATAGCATAATGAGACGAGCATACCCACAGGACAGCAAAACTAGATCTCTTCTGTGATCGTACCTATCTATTTTATTTGTTTTTCTCTTCAGCCATAATACGTATGTATTTTTTAGGGTTCCGTACCCAAATTGTAAAAACGGCACCCCGTAACTAAGATTCCGATGTCCGTCTGTCTCTCTGTCACCAGGCTGTATCTTATGAACCGTGATAGCTAGACAGCTGACATAATCACAGATGATGTATATATGTTGCCGCTATAACAACAAATACAAAAAAACACAATAAAATAAATATTTAAGGGGGGCTAACAAACCTACTTTTTTTAGGAGTTTTTTGCTCGCTGTTAATAACGGCAAGAGGAATGAGGCTAAGGGGCTCCAACACGGTACGGAACCCTTCGTGCGTGAGTCCGACTCGCACTTGGCCAATTTTGTATTCATCTGTCTGTAAAACTAGGTCAAATAATACAAAAATGTTAAAGGATTGGTAAAATTTAGTTTTTACTTAAAATAGGTGTACAGGAATTGATATGAAATCTGGCTTCAATTTCGTAGGTATCCACCGCACTGTGTTATTTTGAATGTGTAAGTATTATCAGAAGTCTATTGATACGTGCTTACCATAATAATGAACAACTCTTATTACAAGACACTGAATCTAGGAAGCTAGATCTTGAATAATTGAATGAAATTTAAGGTAAAAGGCTAAGGTTAAAGGCTTTTTCAGGCTTGTAAATCGTCCTTACTGTTTATCAGAATAACTCATGAGCTTAATAAAACTTTAATTGAATATAAAACCTCTGCTTTGATACGGTTCGTTGCGTAACATTCGGCTGACTAGAGATGCTTCAATGCCAGTTCCTGATTGATTTACTGATGATCGTGGGTAATTTTTGATTTAAATGACGATACTAAATGAAAATGTAACTCAAGTACTTTATTTTTTATTTATTTGTGAAATTATGCTTGTACAGAGCTTTTGGTAATAATTTATATAACGCACTGCCGCTGAAATGTTTTTAGTACCTATCTCAAGGGTTTTTATTTTGTTGACTTTTATAAATTGTTGCTGAACGTATGTCTTTCTGTGCAAATACGTTTTGCATTTCGAAAGGCGACATTGCCGAAATGACGAACTTCTTTATTGTACACCACTTATGTAACCTATAAACGCAGGTACTTATATAAAATGTTAGAAATATGAATTACTAAATTTACTAAAAATAAATAAATATTTACAAAAAAAACACTACAGATTGAAAAAATAATAATGATAATTATAATTCGCAAAAAATGGCAAAACCGCCTTCCATTGTGTACAAAATTCGAATATTTCGCTCGAATTGTTTACATTATTGTTGATTCATTAAAAACTGCTCAGCCGATTTCTGAAAAATTTAAATCGAACCACTTTGGGAGTACACCCTTTCGAACTAAAAAATAATTTTTCGATTTGGTTCACAATTGGTGAAATTATCGATGTTCATCGTGTACAAAATTCGGATATATCGCTCGAATTGCTTAAATTATAGTTGGTTTTTCAAAAATGGCTGAGCCGATTTCTGTAAAATTTAAATGTGACCATTTCAGGAGTATATCATTTCGAACTAAAAAAATAACTTTTCGATTCGGTTCACAATTGGCGAAATTATCGATGAATATACACAAAAAAAAACATACACACAAACACAGAACCTCCTCCTTTTTGGAAGTCGGTTAAAAACACAAATTATTCCTCTGAAAGGCAAAGTTATCGCGTACTAACACAAACATTCACTGAACTTACGAATTAAGTGAATTTCACTGTGAATTAAGGATAACCATTTATAAGTCCGTTAATAAGAGATCAATTCCGTTGCATCACGCTGAAACGATTCAAACGATTCAAATCGCTCTTGTAATTGCATAATTGCAATCACTACTGCAATAAAGATTAGCGTCGAGAAGTCAGAAATGCAATTACAATTACACGGTTAGTCATAATTAGATATAAACGCTTTATTAAACTAAATGCCTAGCTGTGAACGCCATCATTAAGAAAAAAAAGTCGCGTGCGAGAAAGTTACTTGAAGCTACTTATAAATAAGACTAATTACCTTATGCTTTGGCAATTACACCCATCCATCCGTCAGGCATATGACGTCCACTGCTGGACATAGGTCTCCCCTCCGATAAGACCAGTTGGAAGCAGCTTGCATCCAGCGTGATCCTGAGGTCTTGATGAGATCTTCTGTCCGCCACGTGGGTGGAAGTTATACGCTGGATTTGCCGGTACGTGGTCTCCACTCGAGAACTTTTCGACTCTATTGTTACTGAGGATTTATTACCTCCTTTGTATTTTACATAGAGCGTTTTTCCAGCAACGACGTGTTTGTTGATGTTTTCGGCTTTAAAGACTGTTGGACCTGTTTTAGGATTTCATTGCAATAATCATTAATGAAACGGTTACTATTTAACTGAATAGGTAACTAACACTGAAATTCTATATAAATAATAGGTCAAGTGCGAGTGGGATTCACGCACGAAAGGTTCCGTATCGTTTGGAAGATCCCCTTAATATATTTTATTTTAATTTTTTATTTTGAAAGGAATAAATAAAACTTAACATTCTGTGAATATGTTAAGCATCTTTCTGTTGCCGTTATTAATATCGAGTAAAAAATCAAGTTTCTTGTATGGGAGACAGTGGAGCCGTCCTTAAATATTTATTTTATTTTAATTCAAAGATTGTGTGAATATTTCAAACATGTACCTGTCACCGTTATTAAAACGACTAAAAATTCAGGTTTGTCGTATGGGAGCCCCACTTCAATAATAAAAAAAAAGTCAAACCTATGTTTGACGTCATACTACTTCCGATTCCCGCTCTGGTGGACAGAGATCCAATGTCGAAATATTAGACAACACAAATTTTCAGACAGGCACTGTAGTGTACTGTTATTCGATCCTCGTATCCTATCCCAAAAGGACGCGATACGAGATCGAACAACCGCAAAGAAATCAGGAACCCGCGCATCAGAGAACATACCCGACGCGCTGCAGAATCTGGGCTTCTTCATAAGGATGCGAAATGCGTCATTATATTGCACCCTTATGGTACTGTAGGCCGCTCAAGTATACCTTATCCATAGCTGGCACGTGTACAGACACATGCAATACGCCTTGAATAAGGTAATCCTGACCTCATCCGAGCATTTAGCAAATCTGCGCGCGAGCATGTTGCATCTGATGGACAGGTTTCTCCTTTCTCTCTCCATGTCCAAGTTGTCCGTCATGGTTTCAGTTAAAATGTGCCCCAAATACCTGAACGATTTTACAATCCTTACCGGTGAGTTCCTTAAAAATACATCCGGTACAGTTTCCGGACCCTTTCCAGCACAAAATACGAGCATTTCGGTTTTGGAAACGTTGTACTTTAATCCATGCTTAAGTGCTTACCTCTCGCATATCTTTTGTTATCTGTGAATTTCAACGTTCTAGCTATCACGGTTCCTGAGATACAGCCTGGTGACAGACAGACGGAAAACGGAGTCTTAGTAATAGGGTCCCTTTTTTACCCTTTGGGTACGGATCCCTATAAAGCAGTTGTTCCCTACAAACGTTTCGACTTTTAATAAAATGTAGGTAGGTAATTACTGTATGAGAAAAACTTACTTTTTATTTGCAACCAAACTACTTTCCAAAAGGATCAATATGATTAACTCCGAAGAACTTAATTCGTCACCTAATCCACAATTTTATAAGCCCACTTTATATCACCTTAAAATCTCATTAATCACAGATTTACCTAATTAAAAAGGTCACAATAAATTTAATATCACATAAAATACACTTTTAATTGCATTAAAACACGAAATGTTACATTATTAAAATCTTAATCGGTGAAAATCGTGTCCGATTTGTAAGATTATGCTAATCGGGTCGTAAAAATATTTTAGTCGATGAAAATATTGGGCTAAAATGCAGACTAATTAATGGAAGCTGTGATAACATGCTGTTTGGGTTTTAATATGGATAAAACAGGCGAAATTTGTTGTAAGTTGAAAAAATTAAAGTACTTTATTACTACAGCAACATTATATATCTGTTTACTCTCTGATTAAAAACCTTAACGTATATTATTATGTTCGTACGAGTTGATGGTCACGAGATCGAATATTTTATTAAACTATGAATTGAAGCAATGAGATTTGCAAAGATTTAGCTCCAGGGTGCATATTTTTAACCCCCGACGCAAAAGAGGGGTGTTATAAGTTTGACGTGACTGTCTGTCTGTCTGTCTGTGGCATCATAGCGCCCGAACCACTGAACCGATTTAAGTTTAGTTTTTTTTGGATGAAAGGAGACTTAATCGAGAGTGTTCGTAGCTATGTTTTATAAAAATCAATTGAGCCGTTTAAGAGTTATGGTGGGTTAAAGTGGGAATGGAAGAACCAAAATTCTACAAATGTGCCCAAAATGGTTGTCGGGGGTTTTTTAAATTTTTAATTTATACTTGTTTGTGTACACGATGTAAACAGTGAATTGTTCGTGTCTTGAATTTTTCTATCTGATTAATTATTCAATCAACAAAATGTAAAAAAATGATTGGGGTGATGATTTCATATGAATATGCAGTGAATTCATTACGTGATTTCGGATATCGGTTTTGTTTAAAGAAAGTTTTCCACTCAGGATCAGTTAACAAGCTTGGAAGGTCTAGAACCGAGCATGGTCGCTTATTTTCTATTGTGATTGGTAGATATCATATACATTTTTGACCATACATTACAGCTAAGCAAGTGGAAATAAAAAATTGGCCAAGTACGAGAGGGACTCGCGCACGAAGGGCTCCGTACTGTATGGGAGCCCCCTTCAAATATTTATTTTAAATTAATTTAATTATTTATTATTGAAGTAAACATTTAAAGCTAAATATTCTGTCAATATTTCAAGCATCTACCTGTTACCATTATTACTATCCAGCGAAAAACGGCTAAACATTCAGGTTGGTTGTATGGGAGCCCCCCTTAAATATTTATTTAATTCTGTTTTTATATTGTATTTGTTGTTATGGCGGCAACAAAATACACCTTCTGTGAAAATTTCAAACTCTCTAGCTATCACGGTTCATGAGATACAGCCTGGTGACAGACAGACAGACGGACAGCATAGTCTTAGTAATAGGGTCCCGATTTTACCCTTTGGGTACGGAACCCTAAGAACACCCTTAGCCTATAAAAAACTATTTTGTCAAAGTAACCGTCTAAAATTCTCTTACCATTCGTAATTACGAATTCACTGTTACTCGTATAGGGATTTTGATTGCGATGTGGAATTAAAAAAAAAGTGCTTTATAAAGTCTAATTTTATATCACGCTGATCGACGAAAAAAAAGTTCTCAAATTGTGCGAACATTTTTTCTTTCCCATATTTCACCAGTTCGACTTGCAAGTCACGATTACAATATAAATCATTCACGACCCTTCAGCACATTTTAGTACACGTACAGGATACGATTAATCAAGTAACTCCGAATCGATACTTTCATCGATACATTTAAATCGATTTTCGGTCGGGGTTTGATATTAACCTTAATGAGCCTTGATGACCGTCCTACGGTTCAGTGGTCATTGTGGTGGGTTGCACGTAGTCCTTTTGGTATAATGGTAGATACTCGTAGGTACTATTCAGCTGTTGTAAAATTATTTGTAATTGTTTAGAAATTTGATTATTGAAAAATGCTATTGTTTTTAATGTAAACTTGTTTTTTTTTTTCATTACATTCATCTAAAAATGAAATAACACTAAAAGCTGGTAGAAATATTATCCATATTCCCAACAATATTTCCATTACATTTTTAAAAGACAATCAATGTTTTTTATGACATTTATGTGATTGTCTTTTAAAGTAAATTAAACAGAGATTATTTATTGGAACGCTTGTCAAATTTTTATTATATTAAAATTATTGAGCTACCGTATTCAACAGTATAATTTATTAGAAAACGAACGCCGTGTTTTATTTATTGCGTTATTTTATGCCTTATTAAATTAAGTAATATTTTTTATTTCATAATAATATCACATTTTGATTTTAATAATTGCAATAAGCGAATACAATTTTTGAAAAGCGTTTAATCTTTTTTTTTAGTTTTATAAAATAAGTCTGTAAAAAACATACCTAAAGGTTATTTTAATCCTACTAACTAATATTATAAACGGAAAAGTTTATATGTATGGATGTTTGTTACTCTGTCACGCAAAAACTACAGAACGGCTTGATATGAATCTTTGCAATGGTAATGCTTGTACACCAAAATAACACATAGGCTATATATAATATATAATTTATAAAGACATTAGTCAGCTAGTATTTTTATATATATTTCATTCTAAAATGCATAAACTGTATTGTACTCGTACCTACTTACTACACTTCAAAACCAATTTATTTAGAGAAAAAAAAAATTGTAACTTTATTTGTTTCTTCGTTGCTTATAATTGAGCCTCAAGTGAAACACGCCGAAATATTCTTATTTGACATTCGACACAGTAGAAAATCTGTATCGATCGTATAATTCGGACGAATTATCAAGTGTTATTTTATCGATTTCGGATCGAGTTGGGCCTCATTACATTATTGCGGGGTACGACAGCTCTTTAGTTTCAATTAGGTACCGCCTGTCGGCAGGTTTCAATACCTATAGGTAGGAATTTTTATATTTAATTTATTTATTATAATATACTGCTTATTTTTACTTAAATTTACGTTCTTCCTATAAGTGACGTAATGTTTTTTTAAGCTGTTTTTTAAATATAAAAGTATTTAGTCATTCTTCAAAATATTTGGTAAGTACACAGATTTATAATATTGTAGTTGTTAATACTACGTTCTATTTCATGGATATTGTAATGAGATGAGGGTAAAGCAAACATAAATTCTAGTAGGTACGTAAAGTAGTTGTTAAGCATAAAACATACCATAGTATTTATGCATATGCATAGTTGCACAAGGTACTAGAAAGTAGAGTATAGTATGATGACCGCCTGTGTCTTGAATGTGTCAACAGGATAAAGATTAATAAATGTGTTCGTATCTGTATTTCACGTAAAATAAAATTGTATATTGTCGAAAAAAAACACAATAACTAGGGTGTTTCAACTCAATGATTTTTACCAAGACAAAACCTTCTTTAAGAAAATATTCAAATGTACCCATTCATGCCAATTCTATAGGCATTTTACTAGTGTTCTTATTAGTGTATTACGTATACTTATATATCTGGATCTTTGTTCACTTGTTTTCAAACCAGTTTTGCGAAAATTACCACACGATCCCGTGTAATAAAATTTCCAAAACAACTTACCTATAGGTGTCGGAGTCACGTACAGAAATCGCATCAAAATTATAAAGAAGTTAAGTGAAATCTCTCGCCCCATCGGACGCACGTAATGGCGGCCTGTCATAATGACAGCTGTCAAAAACTACCGCGGAATTTACGAGCGTTCGGAATTCAAAAATTGGCGCCTAATAATGATCGTTATGTAATCATTTTCTGGGTGAAATGAAACTGGAGTGTAGTACAGTTAAGCATTTTGATTCGATTATAAATTATTATTCTGCCTCTTGAGTGTCTTGAGGTGAGAAGCAGATTAAAATTTTAGTAAAAAAACTCAGAATATCCTTATACCGAGTACTTGACTTACTAGCAAAAAAACGAATACATGATTCTGGTATCAAAATGTGATGAAAATATGGTGACCTAAAGCAGAGGTTTTCAAACTTGATTCTCTCATAGACCACATACAACATTTTGCTAAGTTACGTACTGGATTCACATACGCCATCGAATTTATTTTACTGACGTATGCAGGTTGCCTCACGATGTTTTCCTTCACCGAAAAGCCAGTGGTGTTAAATTCCGTACATAAATTCCGAAGAACTCATTGGTACGGGACCGGGTTTGAACCCACGACCTCACGATTGTAAGGCGGGTGTCACTACCACTAGACTACCACGGCTCTCCATAGTGCGCATAGTAAAACAACAGTATTAAATGCTTGATTTGAATGGAATTACATATTTTCTAATTGGATGATTTTGTTCAAGGCCACCATCACGCCGCTATATTTTACAAGTAATGTCAAAAGATTATAAGATCCAAAAATATTAAATTCCTATAAATAAAGATTTTTATCTACACTAATGTTGTAACATTCTACTTATGTTTCCAATACTCGACTTATTATGACTACTGTTATAGCGCAGACAACAAAATACTCAATTTAAGCAATTTCACATGATGTTATTATATCCACATCGATATCGTAAAATCTCATTATAACATCGCGCGCTCGCTCCTGATTGGCCCTGCGCGCGCAGCTGCGCTCTCATTGGTTAGATTTTAATGGCGCCAAGTTTACTGTGACAATACACGTACGCGTGAATTTAATGTTTCGCAATATGTTTTTTTTTTAATTTTTTTTTTATTAGTGAAGATAAAGTAGTGTATGCAACTGCATATAACACGGGTATTAAAACACTTGTTACTATTATGAAACTCGCTGCGCTCGTTTAAACTCACACTCGTGTTTTAATACCCTTCATTATAATTATGACAGTTGCATAAACTACTATTATGAAACAAAATAACAGAAAAATAATTTTCCAAACCAATAATTCAGTAATTGAATACTGTACAAGGTAATGGCATAAGCTTGAAATATTTACGCATTACCTATTTTAGGAGAACACTGCATATAATTATTTTTGGCAAAAAATGGCAAAACCGCCTTCCATCGTGCACAAAATTCGATTATTTCGCTCGAATTGTTTACATTATTCTTGATTTATCAAAAACGGATTAGCCGATTTCTGTAAAATTTAAATAGAACCATCTCGGGAGTATACCCATACGAACTAAAGAAGAATTTTTTGATTCGGTTCACAATTGGCGAAATTATCGAAGTTCATCGTGTATAAAAATTCGAATATTTTGCTGGAATTGCTTACATTATTGTTGGTTTTTTCAAAAACGGCTTAGCCGATTTCTACAAAATTTAAATGAGACCACTTCGGGAGTGTCTTTCAAATTAAAAAATAATTTTTCGATTCGGTTCACAATTGTGCGAAATAATCGATGAACATACACACGAACATAGAACCTCCTCCTTTTTGGAAGTCGGTTAAAAAGCACTGCTGGCTTAATGGTCCTTTGTGGCTACAAGACATTCCTTTTGACTGTACCACTGGTTCCGCACTATTTCTCCTAGTAAAAACGCTAGCCACTAGTTCAAGTAACGCTCTGTTAGTAAGCATGTAGGAACATAGTTTAGCACTTATGTTGGTGATTTAGGACAGGAGTGTGTTGATGATCTTTGCTGTCAGGTAAATGAGGGGTGACGATAGAAAATATTTCCTTCTTGCGGCGGCATCATGTGTCGGGTCGTTCTCCTCCCTCAAATATGGTCGAGGAGAGCGATGGCTGGCACATGCGTCACACTCGTGATCGGGTGCTGCATGCGGGTCGCCGGTCTGCTCGTGGCATTCACGCAGTGCATTGACTAACTTACGCTAAGATTTCAACTACCTACTAACTCTCTTTATACAGCATAATCAAATAATTGTAAATTATAGTTATCAAAGGGCACAGACCCTGGAATCTGTGGTTTTTATATTTTAATTTAAAAAAAAAATCTGTCTCAGACAGGGGGGATAACTAACGCCGACGTTAATTTGACCCACCAGTAGAACTAGTAACCACAACTAGTAAGCAAAAAGAAAAAAATATCTCAAATTAAAAAAATAAATATTCAAACAAACTAAGTAATAAATATAGGAAATAATTTAGCATCATACTTTAAATAAAACTCATTGATATTATTTTGACATTAGACTAATACAAGCTAATTCGACATTAAATTTAGTCAAAACTCGAATCGTTGTTTAGATACAGGGCTCTAAAATGATATTTTAGAAAATAGTACATAACTTAGTAAGAAAATAGCTTGATAAACCGGTCTTTTAATAATCCAAATCTGAATGTAATAGGTATTTATGTATGTGTGCTTCATCTTCGACTACAATGTCGTTTCTATACAAGCGCTGACTTCCATGTCTTCTAAAAAAGTATACATCCCTACCTATATTTTTTACTCAAGTATAATTTCAATTATATGTATATGTATCCTTCATTTCAATACTACAGCCGTGGTGGTCTAGTGGTAATGACACCTGCCTTACAATTGTGAGTTCGCGGGTTCAAATCCCGGTCCCGTACCAATGAGTTCTTTGAAATTTATGTATGGAATTTCACACCATTGCAATTGGCTTTTCGTTGAAGGAAAACATCGTAAGGCACCTGCATATGACCGTAGAAGAAATTCGATGGCGTATGTGAATCCACCAACCCGCACTGGGTCAGCGTGGTGGATATGGCCCAATCACCCTTCGTGGGTAGGCCTACGTCCTGCAGCGGACTATAAAATTGGCTGTGTACCAGCTTTTTAACAGTCTTTTTAATAGTCCGCTGCAGGACGTAGGCCTGTACACAGTCAGTATATAGTTCAGTACCTAAATGTCAATGCAAAAGTATCTATAGCAAATTTTACGTGAGTAACACCTTGAGTTTGGTTTTAGTAATGTGATGAATGAAACAAAAACATTTTCATATTCGATATGTTTCAACTAAGTATTAGTTCTCATTAGTTATCATTTTGTAAAATTATTTACTTCTAAGTCGTAAATTACTTCCTGTTTCTATTTCACATCACACTGTTGACTGAATTCGCATATTAATTTATCTGTAGTCCTTGTATCGGACACCCATAACAGATTCGATCAATTAATTTACCAATTTCATTAATATCAGTCATAATGCAACGGATATTACTGCATTAATTCAATTAAAAATCTAGATAGTATCGACTCTCATACCTCATATCTAATTTACGATTATTCGTGAAATGGCGATGACGGGAAATTAAAAGTTTATTGAAAATCGCCAAAGTTCAGTATGTCAGACACTTTATGGAAAACATCAATTAAGATTTTGACATTCGATATAAATTGGATCGTAATCGATTATTAAAGAGTCGATTTTGGTATTTAGACAAAAAATGTCGATACTCTTGAATAAGGTTACATCGTTAATTAACTGCGAAAATGTTCTTTATGATGTTCGTTTTTATTTCAACAATGCCCAAGGTTTTAACTGAATTAGCTACGGATCATTCGCGCTATAACCCATACAGGGATGCGCGGGCGCATCCTGATGGCATATTAAATCAACCAATCACCTTTTAGGCTTAATGAGACAAAAGCATTATTCATACTCAACTTTTTCTGTCTTAAACAAAATAACTTACACTCCAATGAGCATTATCGAGCACTCTATACGGTCACAAAAGACTATAAATATCGATTAACGCAAACCGAGTGGTTGATTAATCGATACATTTTCGACTTTATTCGAATCGAATTAAGCTGGGTTCGAGTTTTGACTTTTATAAGGTGGTTTGGCCAAAAAAGTGGTCGACATCGTTCCTTTGTTACCGTCTCAGACAATATGAAAATGGACTTATCATACCTTCATACGTTTTCCGCTCTGCAAAAGTACTAACAAGCAGTAACCAGAGTACTAATCGTTTTTAACCGACTTCCAAAAAAGAAGACGTTCTATGTTCGTGTGTGTGTATTTTTTAATTTTTTTTTTGTTATTTTCATCGTTAATTTCGCCATTGTGAATGTTCATCGATAATTTCGCCAATTGTGAACAGACGCGAAATTTTTTTTATTGGATCGAAAGGGTATACTCCCGAAGTAGTTTCATTTAAATTTTACAAAAATCGCCCGAGCCGTTTTTGAAAAAACCAACAATAATATAAGCAATTCGAGTGAAATATCCGAATTTTGTACACGATGAACATCGATAATTTCGCCAATTGTGAAGAGAATCAAAAAATTATTCTTTAGTTCGAAATAGTATACTCTCGAAATGGTCCCATTTAAATTTTACAGAATTCGGCGGAGCCGTTTTTGGTTATTCAAGAATAATGTAAAAAATTCGAGCGAAACATTCGAATTTTATACACGATGGAAGGCGGTTTTGCCATTTTTTTGTGAAAAATAATTATTGTAGTTCTGTATTAGTGACTCTAACTTGTTTCGTGCTCAGCTGCCTCGAACATTTTAAACTAACCAATGATGATCTACATTTTGCCTTCGTCTCCCATAAAAAAATTGAACACACATTTTTGGACCATAATAAGCGTTAGGCTTTGTCTCCTTATTGTAAGTCAAAGGTAAACTCACTAAAATATGGTTTGTAAGTACTGATCCGTTATGATTTCGGATTTATTTTGCCTCGATTGTAAGGACGCATACGATTGTTCGATTTTGAAGGCAACTTAAGGTAGTGTGATAATATTTTTGGTACTTTGTCGTCTGTGCGCGCCTCTGAGAAATTACCTTTTATGTTGAGATTAACAATCAAGTCAAATAAATAAAGTTCTCAGGGCTTACGTTGCTAAGTAGGAGGTATTTAATACGTTTACTTGTCTTGATTACAATTCAACAAGATATTAACATGACGGGTCTTTTTTACTCCAGAAGTTGTTCAGAAAGAAAACTTTTTCGATTGTAGAGTTAAGTAGATTTATGTGTTTGTTTCTTGAAAAGTTCTTGGAAGTTTTTGATATCCTTGTCCTAATTATCCTTAATAGTATAAATCAAAAAGTGTGTTTGTTTGTTGGTTTGTTCCTCTTTCACGCAAAAACGAAGATGGATTGACTTGATGGAGCGTGGTGGATATGGCCCAATTACCAATCGGAGGCCTACGTCCTGCAATGGACTATGAAAAAAAATACAAGTGGATTCCCTCCGCGCGGAAGAAGTGAAACTTCGACGCAGCAGTGCTTTCATACAATTTTCTATCCATGGTAGCGTTAAACGTTTAAAGTAACCTTGTTGGGAGTCGCATTAGAATTTTCACTACAAAAAAGGCTGGTACCTAGGTACAACAATGTGACTGCTCAACTTTGTCACACTGTACTCTGTTCCGGAAACCCCCACTTGGCTAGGTTTATCTTGTAGCGTCCCACTTGGGTCCACAGTCGATTTATTGACTTCCACGTGGGTCGCGGGAGGTCGCTGCCTGCTGGGAGCTTTTTTGCTGGCTTTGGGAAGTCAGGAAGTGGGGTTAGCGTGGATTCCCACAACTTTAAACGAGCTTCAATCTGGCTAACGGTTAATGTGGCAGTTTTATTAACGGAGCTGTACGGCTCTTGAGTCGACTGTTTGGAGGTGCAACGTCAAACAGTAGGTGTCTAGGTTCCGATTCCTGCTTTCTTTTTTCTATCAATAACATAATAATATGTTGTAAAATGATTATAATTTCGAACCTGAAACATTTATATTTATAAGGAAACAAACCTTATTTTGATGTCAAAAACATTGTAGTACAACGTTAAACAGGTTTCAATCGGGCTAACGGTTAATGCGGCAGTTTTATTAAGGGAACTGTTACGGCTCTTGAGTCGACTGTTTGGAGTAGCAGCGTCAAACAGTGGGTGTCTAGGTTCCGGTTCCTGTTTCTTTTTTTTTATATAAATAACATTTATTGTAAAATTATCATAATTTCGAACCAGAGACATTTATAATTATAAGGAAACAAAACTTATCTTGATGTCAAAATACATAATATATACAGTGTTATTCCTAATCAATTAGCATCCATTTAGGGGCTTATTCTGTACATCAAAACTAACAACTTTTGTTCTTCGACTTTTATCAAAACTAAAAAAAAAAAAAAAATTGCTGTTCCATACATTTTGTCGCGGGTGAACGATATTTTTCTTTTGTAACGGGTTACAAACGCGGCCGAAAAGATTTTCTTATGAATCAACAACTTTTTTTTTTACTTATAAGACAAAAGTTGCACAAGAAAAGTTGTTAGTTTTGATGTACAGAATAATCTTCTAAAAGGATGCTAATTGATTAGGAATAGCCCTGTATATTATAATATTACTTTTTATAGACTAAATAAATAGCTTTTGCTCACGGCTTTGCCTGCGTGGTATTCCAACTTTTCTACTATCTCACAGGAGTCATGGGAACATTTTATTTTTCTGGGATAAAAAGTAGTCTATGTCACGCTTGTCCATGCCAAAGATTAAGTCAAACAGTTCCGATACAGGAATATTACATATTGCCGATACAGGAAATCCTACTAGGGGGCTCTAAGTCTAAAGCGTTATTAAAAAAAAAAACAGTTAAAGAGTTCACCAAACTCAACCTGTAGTACTGTAACTGCTCGATCGTATTTTTATTTTTTACTACCAATCACGAATACCTCTAGGTGCCAAAGCAACGAGTTTAAATACCTGTCGCCATCTAGGGGAGGACGGAGACTTTATTGCCAACATTAACACTGGATAAGGGAATTATGGCGATAGGAACAATTAGTCTAAGACGGTAGACTAAGTCGGTAGCCAGTCGCTTGTAGGTCTTAAGGTGACTGCATATTGTACGGATATTTAGAATCACTAGGAATCACGAACTTGATTGCGAATGTTTGTATGCTTTTACCTCTGACTTAGAGCGTTTGTTCACGGAGGTTTTTTTTTTTACCGGAGAACGGACAGTCAATAAACAAATGCCTACATTTTCCGCCGTATGGATGTCCGGTGCGTCAACACTCGTTCATAAACCATACACCACCGCTCCAATCCGGTGAAAAAAAAAAACTAAAAAAACAATTTATTGCCCGGTGAAACAAATTGCCGTAAACAAGCGCTCTTACTCTAGACTTAAGTGAATTAATAATTAATCTACACTAGCGTTTCTTAACCTTTTTCTATCCGCAGACCCCTAGAAAATAAGCACAATTTCAAGAGCCCTTTAAGAAGAAATTTTTATAATACTAGTTGGTAGTCCTCCGGACGGTAGATCTTGCATCTGTTTAATTTAATTTTCATAAGCCAATATTTCGTCTGGTTCTTGACCGATTACGTTCATACTCACAAATCTTGTGTGGATTACAGGCAGTATAATGGAGCAAGGGATTACTTGCGAGATTTATTGACATTTATATATCTACTAATTCAAATGTTCATAGACAAACGGCGGACCAGCATACACTATAGAGAAACTAACCTCTTTTTTAGCTTCTCTATATTCAAACTCTTTTTTACTTGACGATAACACTGTGCATCAATCCTTCTAAATATAAAAAATCAAAATTATTCGTTGACAAGATTAGCGATCTTTGTTTGACAATCTTTTTTGGTCATCTTTAAGATAGCAGACGAGGCACAGAGAAGCTAACAATGAGGTTAGTTTCTCTACATTACATACTTGCGGATCCCTGGGGAATGGGTAAAATAATACTGAGAAATATTAAAAAATACATCACTAGCTCCTTAGAAAAGTGCAACTCAAAATCGACATAATGTTTTATCGATTGTATTGTATGTCGATTTTGAGTTGTAATACTGAAATATCTGATCTTTTATCTCGAATTATGAGTTGGTCTTATTGTAAAATTAATAATCATCTGAATGACCCCTCAGTACAAACTCTTTCTGAATAATTCTGAACAATTCTGAATTTGTAATTTGTGGTCTTATAATTTAAGTTTCTTCTTTTTCGTATGTTGACAAGTTTTTTTTTAGTTTCAGCCTTTTTACTATAAGTATTTAATCCTAATCAACATTCAATGATAATACATCTAGTGAGCATTCACCTTAAAAATTAATCTAAAACCGTTAGCAGCGAAAATGTTTTTTCTTTAGATCTTTAACGGATTTATAATAAATCAAATCAAGAATTTCTTGCTAAATAGTTTAACCAAATCACTATTTAAATTAGCACTCTTTTTGCTAAAGAAATCTAAATGCTTGCGCTCTAATTTTTTTTATTAGAAATACGTTTAGTAACTTATATTCAAACTAGCTTTAGTCCGCGGCTTCGTCTATATGATTCTTTGATTTTTGTATTTTTGGGATAGCTTGATAGATTCCATTTTTAGGATAGCAATCCTATAGGAACTTTTTATTTTTCCGGTCAAAGTCAAAATCAAAGTTCTTTTATTCCGTAGACGTTACAGTTGCACTTGGAATCGTCAGATAACAATGTTTAAAATACAGTTTAATTAATTTAAATCTAATCTCAAATAGGTACTTACATACGTTTCAAGATTTCACAAAATATATTTAATATTAGAAATAACATAGCTAGATACAACTTAAAGGAAAAATAAATACGAGTATATTTCAGTCTAATAAAGTAATGTCAACGAAAACAACCATCAAAGCAAGAACAAAAAATAAATGATCATCACAGATAAAAAAGTAGCATAATACGTTATTCAGCAATAGCATCGTCAATGAATAGGGTAAGTGTACACAAAGTCGACAATGTCCCAATGCCCGTTAAAATTAAATAAAAAGACTTTTACTAAATTATACCTAAACTTACATCAAAACTTTTTATGGCAACAAATTCTCGGTAATATTAGCTTCAATTTCAATGGAAACTCTTAGTCATATCTGTTATGGCCTAGGCGCAGTGTTTATCTAAAGTGCAGCACTCCGAAATTTTGTGTTTTTTGCAAAGTTTAGCTCCTGAACCTGACGACTGACTTGCCGTGTTCGATTCAATGTTTACTGGATCAGTTGTTCGTTTTTGTAAGCGAAATTATAATGAGATTAAAGCTTGATTAATATTCTAACATTATAACCTATAAAATTGTGCTTTCTTTAATCATAGATTTTTTAATTACGTGTGTCAGGTAATGGTGCGCCGTAACTCCGATTTGTCCCAATGCTCGTCATAATAATTAATAAATTAACGACTATCGGGACACACTTGATACTCACTTTGTAAGGTGCACCTTATGTCGTTATTTTTTTAAAATTAAACTTTAATAGAGACGACATAAGGTACATTTTTTATGGCTCTGTGTCAAAAATATGCACAAGATAATTTATAATTTAATAAGCTATTTTTGATCTAGATATGAATAATTATACTGACGTTTACAAAATGCGCGCGCCTATTGTGTTTTAATGCATTTTGTCGGAATATTTTTGTCCTATCATCTATCAAGCTTTTCGTTTGTATTTTGGTACTTGGCGGTTACGTATAAAGCAAGTTTTGTGTTAAAATAGGACGCGCAAATCTTTTCTAAGTCTTAGGATTTAGGCCGTAGGTCCGAATGTTTGCTGCTGGATACAGATTTCCAATACCAAAACCAGTCGGAAGTAGATTTCATCTAGTGTATTCCTGCGGAAGCAGCTTGAATCTGGTCTGTTCTTACAGTTATAATCAGAGCAACGTACCTACTCGTAGGTACATTCGTCAGAGCCACCTTGTGATCAACGTTTGACGTAATAAGATTTTTAGTTTTCTAGTTTAACCCAGAAAAAAGGATGCCCGTAGCTCATACATATCATGATCTGACGCTAGGGATGCCAACTCTAAAATTCGGCAACCAGGACAAGTCGCGTGAAAATCCCGGATTTTAGAGTCCAGAACCCGGACAAATCAACCCTACCTGACACACGTGTTTTCTCTAAAAGTTTCTCATGACAGTTTTATGTGCATCAGACTAATTTATGATGTTTCTTAATTTATGTGCAATTTATACCTAAGCATTGATTGACAACATTTAATTACATCAGTTTGCTTGAATGAAAATTTACAGATCATCATGGCCGAGAGAAAATACACAACAGAGGCTATGATAAAGGCTATGGAAGCTGTTGCAAAAGGCATAGATAGATAAACTCTTGATTGCACACCAAGAAATAAACAAAAAAAAGAAACAAAGATACATAATCGGCCAAGTACGAGTCGGACTTGCACACGGAGGTTTCCATACTGTATGGGAGCCCCCCTTTAATATTTATTTTATTTTTATTATTTATTATTGATGGGAATATAAAACTAAATATTCTGTGAAAATTTCAAGCATCTACCTGGTATCATTATTAATATAGAGCGAAAAATGTCTAAAAATTCAGGTTTGTTGTATGGGAGCCCCCTTAAATATTTATTTTATTTTGTTTTTAGTATTTGTTGTTATAGCGGCAACCGAAATACATCATCTGTGAAAATTTCAGCTGCCTAGCTATCATGGTACATGAGATACAGCCCGGTGACAGACAGACAGACAGACAGACGGACAGAACACATCGAAGTCTTAGTAATAGGGTCCCGTTTTTCCCTTTGGGTACGGAACCCTAATAAACAGTGTAACAATGGGCGGCCTTATTGCTGATAGCGATCTCTGCCAGACAACCTTAGGATGGAGAAGACAGAAAGCGTATAAAAATGGACAGGGTGCGCATTAGTTAAAAATATAAGTTTGATTATACATCATAAACATACATACTAATAAAATTGATATAAATACTTAAAATACCTAAAATTAAAGAAAACAATACATATAAAAAATTATAAAAGAAACCTATGACTAAATAATAAACTAATACATTACAATATACTAATTACATAAAACAACATAAATAACAACAACAACAGTTAAATAGTTAAAGAATTGACAATTTCAGCAGGTTTTTAACCTGATCTTTAAATACGTTGAGTGATTAAGCTTTTCTGACAGTAACGGGCAAGGCATTCCATAACTGGACTGCCTGAAAGGCAAAAGACCGTCCGTAAAAAGTTTCACACCGTGCGGTAGGGGTCTTATGGGAAAGGTTATCCTTGGATCGGATGGGAAGGGAATATGCATCTTGCCAGAAGGAAAAAGAGTCTTTAAGATAGCATGAAGTAGAAGGATTGAAGAGGATATTATCAAGGAGATTAAATATATGAGCATTCCGACGAAGACGAATTGGAAGCCACTTGAGCTTAGTACGAAAATGAGAGACGCGGTCATATTTGCGTAACCCAAATATAAACCTAATGCAATAATTTTGGAGACGCTCAAGCTTATCAAGTTGGACTTCAGTGAGATCTAAAAAGCTGGCGTCATCGTAATCTAAAATAGGAAGAAGAAGAGACTGTACGAGCGCAACTTTAGTAGCAGTAGGTAGGAAGTTTTGGAGCCGTCTAAGAGAGCTACCAGCAGCAAACAACTTGCAGCTGATTGTTTTAATATGAATATCCCAGCATAGCGTACGATCAAACATGACACCGAGGTTTTTCACAGATTTATTATATGGCAAAGTGACTCCATCGAACTCTACGCAAGGAATTTCGGACCAGTCGATTCTTGTAATATTATCTTGTATTTATTTTGTAATATTATAAGAGCTGCCAATTATGATGACTTGTGACTTTGCGGGGTTGATCTTCAAGCCAAATGATCTGCTCCGCTCTGTTACTTGGTAGAGATCAGAATTTATAGTAGCTATCGCTGAATCTAGATCATCTAGCCGAGCTTGCGAATAAATTTGGAGATCGTCTGCATAAAGATGAGGGGAAGAAGTAAGCCGTTGCGATATAGAATTAATGAAAAAAGCAAAAAGAAGAGGAGATAGCACGCCGCCTTGTGGCACACCAGCAGTAGTGTCACACCAGGAAGAAAAAGTATTTCCAAGGCGAACCCGCTGCCGGCGTCCGTACAGATAACTGTGAAGTCAGTCGATTGCTGATGGAGACATGTTAGAAGAGCGCAATAATACTAATAAAATGTCGTAGTCAACGGTGTTGAAAGCATCACTGAAGTCTAACAGGGTTAGAACAGTAAGCTTACCGTCATCCATACCCAAGCGTATGTCGTCGGTGATCTTAATGAGCGCAGACACAGTGCTATGCCCAGGACGGAAACCAGATTGGAAAGGATTGTGGAGATCATGTCTATTAAGGTAATCGTTCATCTGTCTGTGGACAAGACGCTCCAGAACTTTGGATAAGAATGGAAGGATAGAGATAGGTCGGTATTTGGAAAAGGATTTGGGATTGGATTGTTTTGGTAGTGGTATAATCTGTGCATCTTTCCAGGCTGTAGGAAATATTCCACAAGAGATGGAATTATTAAAAATGGTACACAGGATAGGAAGGATGATGTCTAAAATAGGCAAAAGGATGTTCCGGCTCACATTGTCACCGCCAAACGCGTTGGAGGATATCGACATTAGAATCCTCCTAACATCACATTCAGTGAAACGATTGAACTCAAAAGGAGGAAAGTCGGGAGGAGTAATGGCAGCAAGATAACGTAGAGTATAGCTTTTATTAACATCCGACATAATGGGAGCTGATGAGAAATATAAATTTAGGGCATTAAGGTCAATATTGTTAGCAGAAGTGTCTGATTGAGAGATTTGCCAATTCCCACAGACTTGAAAAATTTCCAGATTTTAGCTGGATTCCCATCATCATCTGATGCATGAACATAGCGACGCATTGCATCCCTACACACCTTATTGCAGCGATTTCGGGCCTGAACATATTTATCATGGTTGACCTCAGTAGGGCGCGACTTCAGCATACCTCCTTCTTCTGCTGCAAAAGAATTTGACGTACCAAGATTGACTTTAATTGATAAAATTAATGGCAGGTTCGGTCGACTGCTCAATAGGACCGCCTACTGTGTTGACAAAAGAAGAAGAAGAGCATTTGAAAAAAAGAAATCCACATTTTTTAATATGATAAAAGTGAAACTGAAACCTAAATTTTGTAAAACAAAAGTCATAGGCCATAGTAGCAAAAGACTGTTGAATTATATATTTAATTTATTATGTTTAAGATTATAAAGATTTAGGTACATTTATGAGTTTTATAAACTGATTTTCGCGGGCACTTAGAGAAGCATTGCAATAAAGAATAGACTATCCGCGTAGAATCAAGACTATGTATTCTAAGAACTTATAAATAATTTATGTGCAATAAAAACAATATTACCCCTCTCACAATGAGCTTACTCATTGGGTGATAACGTTTCATATTATTGATCACCAGATCTCAGATTTTTTTTGAGTGTCGCTACCATACAGTTTTTTTAGCTGTTTTTAATATAAATAATTATGACAATGTTGTTTAGTTTATTGAATCAGGCGTTACTTTGCGGAAGTTCATCTTCAAATTCTTGTTTTGAATAAATATCCAGTGTATCTCCGCTCCGTCGCAGTCACACAAGTTAAGGGTACTATTCAAAATTCAAATTAAATCACAAACAAAATTAGTAATCAATCATCAAACTGTAGCATGGTTCGACCATGGTTAGGTCAGGTTAGAAAAGTTAGGCTTAGGTATGTTTACAAAATATGAATGAACCCGAAACAAAATTTTTAATCAATCCGTTTAAAATAATAAAAAATAATTAAACCTATAACAAAAATAGTAATTAGTAATCTATTTAAAAAATGTAGTAAACCTGAAAAAAATATTTAATTAATATGTTAAAATTACAAATATAATTTATTTATTAAAAATGGTATAAAATAATTGAAAAAATACTTAGTCAATAAATAGCACCCTTATTCTTACTGTACTCTATTCGACACGTGTTTCGCCTCTAAACGAGGCATCTTCAGGACGTGTTGACTCTTCGAGCTCACTCGCAAGAATGACGGCTCGCCGCGCCGGCGCTTCTTATATACTCGTCGTGACGCACCGAAGTAAAGGCGATGTGACGGTAGTTTGATCGTTCAGCAACTCGTTGTGTGTGTTTTGATCAAAACACACACAACGAGTTGCGAGCCGTCATTCTTGCGAGTGAGCTCGAAGAGTCAACACGTCCTGAAGATGCCTCGTTTAGAGGCGAAACACGTGTCGAATAGAGTACAGTAAGAATAAGGGTGCTATTTATTGACTAAGTATTTTTTCAATTATTTTATACCATTTTTAATAAATAAATTATATTTGTAATTTTAACATATTAATTAAATATTTTTTTCAGGTTTACTACATTTTTTAAATAGATTACTAATTACTATTTTTGTTATAGGTTTAATTATTTTTTATTATTTTAAACGGATTGATTAAAAATTTTGTTTCGGGTTCATTCATATTTTGTAAACATACCTAAGCCTAACTTTTCTAACCTGACCTAACCATGGTCGAACCATGCTACAGTTTGATGATTGATTACTAATTTTGTTTGTGATTTAATTTGAATTTTGAATAGTACCCTTAACTTGTGTGACTGCGACGGAGCGGAGATACACTGGATATTTATTCAAAACAAGAATGTTGTTTAGTAAAAATGTTTATTTATTGTATCACATGTGCCTAACAACCGGATAATTGTTGGATATAAGACAAGGGACTGATCTAAAGTATTCCTTAAGTATTTTACTCAAAGTAAATTTTGAAATAATTATTTTTTTGTTGATTCAAGATACCTGATTAAATAATAAAACAATACATTGCGTTTTATTATTTTACAAATTACATTTAGAGGACAAAATAATTAGACTCTATTTAGTAGCGAATAAGGTTCAAATTCAGTAAAAAAAAACACGACTTTTGGGTCACTTTGACGATAATTACCTCAAACGTGACGGGCATTGGGACATATGGGTCTTTTTTACTATTTTAATATTTATATCGATCTTATTGTTATTATATTATAATAATAATATATTCCACGTACAGAATGATAAGTGTATGACCTCTCCAAAAATTTTCAGACCTCAAAGTTAATTACCTTCAGCATGACAGAGCTGCAAAGTCACCGAAGTTCAGAAATTCACGAGTATTGGGCCGTTTACCCTAAGTAGTAGTTTATGCAACTGTTATATAATGAAGGGTATTAAAACACGAGTGTGAGTTTATGTAACGAGCGCAGCGAGTTTCATAATAGTAACGAGTGTTTTAATACCCGTGTTATATGCAGTTGCATACACTACTTTATCTTCACTAATAAAAATAAAAAATAAACATATTGCGAAACATTAAATTCACGCGTACGTGTATTGTCACAGTGAACTTGGCGCCATTAAAATCTAACCAATGAGAGCGCAGCTGCGCGCGCAGGGCCAATCAGGAGCGAGCGCGCGATGTTATAATGAGATTTTACGATATCGATGTGGATATTATAACATCATGTGAAATTGCTTAAATTGAGTGTTTTGTTGTCTGCGCTATAACAGTAGTCATTATAAGTCAAGTATTGGAAACATAAGTAGAACGTTACAACATTAGTGTAGATAAAAATAATAGTAACATTAATCACAGACTACATAATGTAAATATCATATTTATTATTATTATTCCGGGATAAAAAGTAGCCTATGACACTCTTCAGTCTTAGATCTATAGCCATGTATATCCATGTTAAAAATTAAGTCTGTTTGTCGTTCTGTTGCTAGATAAAACCGTATTAACCAACAAACAAACACATTCTTGGATATATTAATAAGGAATGCGTAAGTGTTTTTAAACGACTTCCAAAGAATCGGACAAATGCGAGTCGTATATTTTGTTATTCGTGTTCAAAAGGATTATACTTTCGAAATGATCTTGTTTAAATTTTATCTAAATCGGCTGAGCCGTTTTCGAAATATAAACAATAATGTAAAATTTGTATACATTAATTTCAGCGAACTATTAGAATTTTGTACGCGATGGAAGTCGGTTTTGCCATTTTTTGCCGAAAATAATTATTATCGCAAGCTAAGTAGGTAAGAATCTCACTTTAGTCTACTATTATTATTTTCATAGCTAGCTTAATTTGTTAACCAAAACCTTTTAATACCTATGGAACTTTCTTATGGATGGTAAATAAAAATGAAAAGAGAAAAAGTTACCTTGGACATTTTTAAGAATATAAACTGACTTTCAAATTAAATTAACAATCTTTCTTTTGCAATTTTCAAAATTTGCATTTTAAAATCTGATAGAATTTAATAACTTACTCGATGATAAAATTAAATGTATAGAATACGAAACACAAAGAACAAAACGCCTTGATAAAATTGTACTAGATACAATATTTGGGCGCAGTTACATACACCATGATAACCATGGTCAGCTATAATATAAACGATTCACCGAAAAAGCTTGGAATTTAATATCATTATACTAGCTGACCCGGTGAACTTAATATAACCTACATAGCGTTTAGTGCCACCAACGATCAAATACGGCAACTTTGACAGGTAGGGCATTTTGTATGGGAAAATCAAAGTGATGTTTTATTATTTTTCTCGTAACTCTCACCGTTCAAATCTTACCTTAACTTACACAGATATTTCAAGATTTAAATTAGCAAATTCAGTCCAGCTGTTTTCGAATTTTAGCCAAACTAATAACCACGATTATTTTTAAATAAGACTAGCTGATCCGGTGAACTTCGTCTCACCATCTATCAACTTTACTGTCAATGACAACTTTTACAAGCAGGAACATTTTGTATGGGAAAATGAAAATAAAATGTTTTTATTATTCTCGCATTTTTATCAATTTTCTCACCGTTTAAATTTTACCTTAACTTCCGTTCTCGAGTTTTAGCGAGACCAACAACCACGATTCATTTTTAACCGACTTCCAAAAAAGAGGAGGTTCTATGTTCGTGTCTATGTATTTTTTTGTGTATGTTCATCGATAATTTCGCCAATTGTGAACTGAATTGAAAAATTCTTTTTTAGTTCAAAAGGGTATACTCCCGAAGTGGTCTCATTTAAATTTTACAGAAATCCAATGAGCCGTTTTTGATAAATCGATAATAATGGAAACTCATATGTAAACTAAAATAATGTAAATTCCAGCGAAACATTCTAATTTTGTACACGATGGAAGGCAGTTTTGCCATTTTTTGCGAAAAATAATTATTAAATTATAGATTACAATAATGTAAATAAAAGCCGTGAACCATTTGAAATAAGATAAATACTAGTGCCTATTTAAATAAATGACAACGCAAAAAACGAGTTATCCACTTCACAGCCGCCGCCAGTGTTACCTCCTTCTTTGTCCAAATTCCGCACAGAAATCTATTGACCACGGCTTGTGATACCATCTTAGATCAGCACCTAACCCCCGATACCAAAGCTTAGAGATTGACATAAAATGGGGCGAAGCCAGGCACATGGCAACACTTGATTGACACACAAGGTGTTAATGATGTTAGGATTGTTCCAAAAGGTCTCTACCCTTATAGATGTAGATACGGATGGTACGGTCATTCGGTGGGGATATTTTATAATAGTCGTCTGTTTAGTGGTGTGGTGGAAAGATTGGCTTAGAATTGAGAGGTAGTTGATTCAAATCCCGGTTTTTAGAGTGGGTATTCGTTATCATAAAAAAATTAAGGTCGTCCACTGGATATAATCTCCATCTAAATCCTTTATAAATCTCCAATAACACTGGTTGGGAGCTACTACTAGCTACTAGCACTATCTTGCGGTTTTATTGATGATTTTTAGGGTTCCGTACCCAAAGGGAAAAACGGGACCCTATTACTAAGACTTCGATGTCCGTCTGTCTGTCTGTCATCGGGCTGTATCTCATGAACTATAATAGCTAGGCAAATGATGTATTTCTGTTGTCGCTATAACAACAAATACTAAAAATAGAATAAAATAATTTTTTAAGGGGGGCTCCCATACAACAAACCTGATTTTTTAGACGTTTTTCAATCTATGTTAGTAATTGTAACAAGTACATGCTTGAAATTTTCACAGAATATTTAGTTTTATATTCACTTCAATAATAAATAATAAAATTGAAATAAAATAAATATTTAAGGGGGGCTCCCATACAGTACGGAACCCTCCGTGCGCGAGTCCGACTCGTACTTGGCCGATTATTTTTGTTATTTTGTCTGAGGACCTCTAACGTAACGTAGTGGTAAAAAGGCTGGGTTGGAATCTATAGTTGGTGGGTTCAAGTTCTGGTCCGTAACTATAGTATATTTATTTGCATATTTAGTTCAATGATGAATAATTAAATTAAAATAAAATAAATATTTAAGGGGGGCTCCCATACAGTACGGAACCTTTCGTGTGCAAGTCCTACTCGTACTTGGCCGATTTTTATTGTGTACTGTATTGGTTTTTCCCATAAATAAATATTCTGTATTTCTGTACTTTAGAATAAATTAATTATATAGTTAAATATTTTACCCACATACTTCGAATTGTGTTCTATTTTCTTTGATTAAAATCTGAGTCTTTTCACAAAGTTTTGGTGGTCGTACTTCGTGAAAAATTCAATCTTTCACGGTAAATGCGTGGTAGCTTAAATATATTTAAGCTCAATAGCAAGCCCACTGTTTATATAGCATCCGTATGCTCTAAGAAATCGTTCAAAAGCCCTACAAGTAAAAATGCCATGATAGTTGAAACCGCCACTTAGCGCTATGGGGTCGACCTTCGGCCTCGTAAACTTAAGGGATCCCTTAAAGCTTTAGGTGTCCCTTAACCGTTGGTGAAAACGAATTTACTGTTAGGTGTCCCTTAAATATTTTTAAGGGTCCCTTAAAATTTAGGGATCGTTGGTGAAAATGGGCATTAGTCCTTTGAGGCTTATGTACAGTTTTCCACATATCACTGAAATTAAACATGTTAAAAATCCGAACGCAGCTTGAGAAGAAATTCAATGGTATCCCAACTGCTTTGCAATTAAGTCTACTTCATCGTAACCAACTGACTTGCAATTGAATTAACTTAGTGGGTTTATTCTGTAAAAAATTAAAACATCGTAATCGCAAGTATCTCATTAAGTATTATTATACAGGCGTGGTAGCTTGAAGTACTACGAGCCATGCTCATCCTACAACATTCCATAAATCTGATCTCCCAAAAACACGACAATGGTTTTGGACATCATCAGACATAAATAAGAGTTCATAAAGCATGTAAACAATACTTCGTATTTCACCATTTATAAGGATTGATGTGTCACCTACACCGGTGTAATGTGTGCATAGTTTTCAAGTAAGGACGTGGTATAATTCTGTAGTAAAAGTCAGAAGTTACCAGTGTTTTTTGGCTGATGTATATTATTTTGATTCGTCTTTTGGAAAAAAGAAAGATTGATTTTTTACTTGTTTGAGTTATATGAAAGTACTGGATAGTTTAAATAAATAAATAACTTTTAAAGTGTTTGCTTTCTATAACGTACCATAAACATCCTGGCTAGGATGCGCACCACGAAATATTTCGTTCGACGAATCAGAAGGAGACAGAGTCATGGCGAAGTATATTTCTGTCACTTTTTCACAAGTTGAAAAAAGTTCTTTTTGTAGCGTTTCGATGTCATATGCTAAGCGATAACAACATATACCTACGTAATATGATACGACATGCTATGATATGACTTTGGTTAGCTTTCGCCTCAAGATAACGGTAGCCTGGAAGAAATTGCTTTTTAGCGATAAGGCCAACAGTTGTAAAACTAGCTATAAGTTCCACTAAACTTGTTTACCTAGTTTATTTAAGTTTTGGTGTGACAATAAAGAATTGATTTATCTATCAAGATAACAATTTAAAGAAAAGCTAAGCGCGGCCCCTTGGTGTACATATTTATTTATACTATTGTTTATTAACAATTTTGATTGGAAAATGCGTGATTTTTTCTTACATATTCATATATTTTTATGCTCATATGCTTAATATAATACGTAGGTATAAATCAATTATTCTACGCTGCCAACATGCAGTAGGCTTGAGCATTTGAATTATCTTTTACTAGCGACCCGCCCCGGCTTCGCACAGGTTTATTGTACATATAAACCTTTCTCTTGAATCACTCTATCTTTTTAAAAAAACCGCATCAAAATCCGTTGTGTAGTTTTAAAGATATTATAAGCATACATGGGGACATAGGGACATAGGGACAGCGGGAGCGACTTTGTTTTATACTATGTAGTGATAGTGATTGGATGATCCAATTGCTTTTTATGATTTAGTAGTTTAAGTTTGTAGTTATTAACGTATTTGGTAGCCTTGTATTTCTTTAAAGAAATAGTACGTAGTTATTGCACAAACGCACACACTATTTTCAAGGACCTATTAACACGTATTCTACTACAATGTCATAATACCAGTACCAGTAACATTTCAATATCAGATAATATAATATTACTGCACGTCAACGTAACAACAGTTTAGATCAAAGCCATCGTGCCAAACATCTCATTTCAGAATACCATTATTCTATTTCCAATTTAGAGATGGCTCTAACAATCGTTCGTGACCAATTGAGAACTCGAATAATCTCGATTTCTCGCGCTGGTTATAAACAAAGCTCCTATAACATCGGTATAACAACACTATGCAATATGCAAGACCCTTAAGCGAAAAATTTTTCATTAAAATAGGAAAACAACACTAAGAAAAATAATATATTTCAGTTATATTTTTTCTTAGTGTTCAAGCTCCCTACACTGCATATTTAGTGTAGGCTAGATTTTGAACACTAAGAAAAACAATGCTCACCTTTCCTGTATTTTTCACTACTCTTAAAGGTTTTTTATATTTTCATAGTAGAGTTTTAGGCAGAGTTAAAGTTTAATATTCATTACTCAGTGACTTATTGCAATTTAAGTAATACTAGCAACCCAGCACAGGTTTAGCACAGGTGTTGTATACATATAAACCTTCCCAAGAGGAAGATTATGTATAATCAAGAAAAATTCAAGAATTCACCCTCAAACCGCATCAAAATCCGTTGCGTAGTTTTAAAGATATAAGCACACATAGGGACAGGCAGACAGCGGGAAGCGACTTTGTTTTATACTACATATGTAGTGAGAAGTGAGAGAGGGGATTAGTTAGTTTTTTTTCTTACGATGGAAATTTTTTCCAATATTATCCAGTTCCCAGTTGCTTAGTTTGCAGCCAAATTAAGTGGTATTCTACTCACCGAAACCCTCTCACAGACCTGCTGTTGGGCGCTTTTGGAAAATATTAGAAGACTTTAAGGGGAACACATTGGAGCTCCCAACACTTTGTTCGGGGACTTCGGGCAAGACATTGGCTTATCCGCTTTTTGCTACAACGTGGCCACACGCAGTTGACGTTTATTCCTGACCTATTTGATGGCAAGAGCCCTATCCATAACCTTCCACTAGCCCAGAGATCCCCTTATAGTAGGGCTTTACTACAGTCAGGGAATACCGATCCCGTGTTTTGTGGTCTTGCCATGGGATTTCATACGTATGCCATTTTTTTTTTCAGTTCTCCACAAAGTCTTCGTATCATACGGGAGCTCTCGTAAGTGAATTTGATTTACTCTTTCAGTTCATAACTGAGTCGCCTGAGCAGTGATATCATCAGAATTCTAAGTTTCACGTTATACTACCAATGTCAACGTCGTTTTCCAAATTGATATTTAAAGTATTTTCTTCGAAAGTTTTTCTTCACCCAAGAGTTGATGATGAGATGACGTATGATAGAGTGAAGTGGCGAAAAGAAACGTGCTGTGTCAACTCCACGTAGTGGGATAAGGGCAATATGATAATGATGAAATTTACCTTACTATCATCATCTCACTCACAAGACGTTTACTGGTTTCTAATGCAGATATTTTATTACAGTATATCTGACATCTTATTTTTTTTAATATTGTATTTTTAATGTAATGTACCGAATTTTTAACTAATTTATTGCAATTTTTTTTTTAAATATTGTATTTTTAATGTTATGTGCCGAATTTTTAACTAATTTATTGTAAAATTGTCCTTAATAATTTTGAAAGTCAATACTTAATGATTGTTATTTCTGACGATTCGTTGGACGTTGCTTGTAGTATATTATATTGTATACTAATGAATGTAATGTTCCTTACTGAAAATAAATGGTATCTACTCGTATCTATCTATCTATCTGACGGATATAGGCCTTCTCGACAGAATCTCGGGAAGATCAGTTGGAAGCAGATTGCACCCAGCGTCTTCCTGAGGTCTTAACTGTCTACCTTGTTTTCTCTCAATCAGATAGGTCCATTTTTTCAGTGTATTATTCGCTATTCTTGCAGGTTCGTGGTCTCCATTCGAGAACTTTATCTATTTGTTTATTACCAATTTTACAGTCGGGTCGGCTTTTGTCATTTTACGGACTATGTGCCCTAGCTACTGCTACTTCAACTTCCCAACCCATTTGTCAGCTACTTTGGACCATCTACGGATGTTTGTATAAACATCAATAACTCAGAATCGTAACGAGGAGCCATCAGCTATCAGTCTGGTCTGGATCGCCTCGCGTCTAAACACAATGCAAAATTGTCCATTAGGTTTCACACGGAGCTGGGAATATGTTGAGCACAGTTTATTTCGGCAGATGTGGCATGTCTTGAGATTCGAACACAGGATCTATTCTCCAGGGTAAATTTTATTCATAATTCAATTAAATTAAATTGCATTTATTAAGCTTTTAAAACAGACATGCCTATTTCATTAAAATTCACATATTATAAAATTTATTTCTTTGTTTATAGGCGAGCAGTGTATACTGATGTGCCTATATCAAGCAGAGTCGAATAATATTAGTACCTATATAACTGTCAAGGAATTTTTTTCCTTCTTTATCCAAAGAACTATAAACACATTTAAGAATAGACTGGACAGTCAGTTTTCATTCTTAAATGTGTTTATAGTTCTTGCTGAGATTCCATCCTCAAAATTATTAGAAATATAATAGAGCTACCATTTGGCTACCAACTCGCCTGATGCAAAACACTGTTGTAGCAGAGTATGTAGAATGCAAAACCTAGGCCTAGGCTCTAGATGGGCTTTGGTCTAGTGGTCCTGTAAGCTCTATGGCGTTGATTGTTGCGTACTGTTCTGCTCACTTTTGTGAAGCTAGTGATTGACGCGAGCTGGATAAAATATGACTTGAAAACCTACGTGTTACCGATGAGAGAAAACAGCCAGGATATTTCATTGTTGTGCAAAACACATATTTATAGTGCACTAGCAGCCTCCCTTTTTTTTAAATGTAATATAGCCTATGACACCCGGGAATTGTGTAGCTTCCCAACAGTGAAAGAATTTTTCAAATCGGTTCAGTAGTTTCGGAGCCTATTCAACGCAAACAAACAATCAAATCTTTCCTCTTCATAATATTGGTATAGATACCTATTACTGAACTGAAATATTTAGTATTCTATCATCATTCAGTCATAGGATGTCTAATGCTGGACATACGTATGTATCAATTGTCAGCTGCATTTTTAGCGTGTTCCTGTAGTCTTAATGGGTTTGTTCATCCACCTTGTAGAAGAACGTTCTGTGCTGAACTTGCCGGTATGTGGTGTTGATTTAAAAATATTCACAATATAATACATATTTTTAAACATAAAATAAATAGTACCTGATAAATAGTAAAGGAACATTTTACTTTTACTCTGAATTCCGTTATAACTTGGCTAAAACACAATGATTTACTAAAACACAATGATTTATGTGTCAATATTGCTAAAACAAAGATAATAAATTTTCAAACTTATAATAGTATTCCTTTGCAACTAAACATCCTTACATAGTATAAAATAAAGTCGCTATTTTCGTTTGTTAAATCTTTAACTTTATCTTAAATCTTTAAAAAACTACGCAACGGATTTTGATGCGGTTTTTTTTAATAGATAGAGTGATTTAAGAGGAAAGTTTATATGTATAAAAATTTCCGAAATTCTCACGGGAACGGGCACAACGCGGGTAAAACCGCGGGGTGCTGCTAGTTACTTATAAAGATAATTCTGTGGAGCAGGTGCAATCAACAGCATTCTTAGGTTTGACAATAGATAGAAACTGCAGCTCGAGATTGGATCGATATGTATATGTCCTGAATCGAATGCATCGTGTAGCCACGACTCAGGCCGCTCTTAGTGCATATCATGGATATGTGTCATCTTTGTTGCGTTATGGTTTGATAATATGGAGTAATTCTGTGGATTGAGAGGAAGCTTTTAAAGTCCAAAAAAAATGTATCAGAGCATTATCTGGAGCATATTTTCTTGCACCATGTAGGCCATTATTTAAAAATATAAAATTTTACCATTGCCTTCACTATATATATTTGAAATGTGCTTATTTGTTCGACGACACCAATCCGAGTTTCCGTTAAATAGTAGCGCTGATGGAAGAGACAGACAGCAACGACGAAAATTATAAGTTGGATGTACCGCAACAGAGGGTGTGTGTATATAGTAATAATGTTTATTGTATGGCCATTAATGTACACAACAAATTGCTAAATTGTTTTAAGGAACTGAATTATAATTCTTTAAGACACAAATTACACAAGTATTCGTGTGTACTATTTTTTGTATGTATGTTTATTTGCCTATTATAACTTCGTCATTATCCTTTCATTCTTTTTAAAGCACACCCCGTCGTTTTTCAATCTTCAAATACGTTTCTCCATCCTAAGGTTGCCTGGAAGAAATCAGTTTTAGTGATAAGGCTACCTGTTGTAGCGACTAGATTTTTTTTTAGTTCTTTCTTTGTTTATATTATCTGGTGTGAACAATAAAGAATTTATCTATGTATCTATCTACCAAGCAGAGGTTTTTTTTTTTTAATTTTACCAAAATAATTGTACGTTCAATAACAGAACATTCCAAAAGTACCACATCCACATCAACAATATAAGGTCCCGTCTACACTTAACGATATGATTGTCTCCATTATAATTGGTCGGTCCAACTCATAACTCTGCTTGAGCAATGGCGGCCACGGGCTGATTTGCGAGGGAATTTTTTAATGAGTGCCACAACAGTAATCAATTGACAAGTTCGCCCGATTGTTCCTTGATTGATGGAAGATTGGTCAAGTTTATTGTGAAGAAAGGTTATTAAGCTTTAATGAGACGTAAATTAAGGGAGAGCGCTTGAAAATTGATTGCCGGTTGTTTTGAATTGGGAATAAAATTGTTTTTTTTTGGTTTACTGACAGTTTGGGGTTCGATTTAATTTTGACTGTATCTGGATGGGTGACCATAGGTCATTCACAGTTAAGAGTTGTCGTAAGTCATGTTTTGTATTAAGAGTGACATAATATTGGACCCTAAGCGTAGCGAGGGATTCTAGAATGAACAGTTTAAACATAAATTAATAAATAGTTCTGGGTGTGGCGAGTGGTTCAAACCGCCCAAAAAAAAGACAAACTTTGTCCTACTCTACTTTTCATACCTCTTACGAGACAATTACTTTTGAGATTTAGTTTGAGATGAATTAGCGATTGCGTTCGTCCCTCACTGTGCAAATTGTACCACAGATGCAGAGAACACGCCATGTTTCTATAAGTAAGTTGGCAACCTGTAACTACTTTGTAAATCATTCAAAAATTCCCTACTCTTCTTCTGGGTAGGTACTTCAATAAATAATCGTAATTTTAACATTGCAGCAACCTAACTAAGGTAAAATAGTTATTATTTTAAGATAATCAACATTATCTGCATTTACATCGCCTATTATACGTTGCAATAGCTTAATTTACCATTTTCATCGAATAACATCAAAGATCTGTCCGAATGGAGAAAAAATCGGTTAATCGTGACTAAGATCGCGCCATTTTGACCCCGACCATCAAGATCGAGTGTAGCCACGCCTTAAATTCGCGCCAAGACCACCTTCGAGGTAATAAAGCAGAATTTTTCAAATTTCGAATGAATAATCTGCCAGTAATTATTAGCAGAGTATGAATTACGAACCAGTGATATTTTGTTTTGTTCAACCTTGATTTTTTAAATTGGAATGTGACTTTTCTTCTTATATTGGCAAGATATGAGTAGCGTGAAATAAACTTTTTATGTTGTTTATTAAACAAACTATGTGACTGTCAAGATTTTAGTGATTTAGAGACATTAATTTCTGCCAACCTAACAATTTTTTGAAAATTTTTGGTATAATTTTATCTTTATGTAAAAAAAATACCTAAGTACTAAGTTATTCATAAAAAATAGAAATATGTATCGATAACAAGGATATAAGCTAGCAAATATTTTAAAAATAATTTACTCAATATCTGATAAAACAAAACATTAACATTGTCGGAAAATTAATTAAAAAAATGAAAGCGATTGAGATAACCCAGCCGATATCTTTATTAAATCAACCGCAACGAAATAATCGCAGTAAATTGAAATGAATGTTTCCGTGAAGTGGGAACTGGCATTTTAAATCGAGAGTTCCTTTTTCAAAATCAATTTTGTGTTTGCATTGACCACGGGGTGTGGGGTAGCCATTATGCCATTATTTAGGCGACTTTCTTTCAGGGCTGTCTAGTTCATTTTCAATTATTTTGTGACAATTGAGAACTCTGCGGCCTGACCGACCATCAGTTTGCGCGCTGTGTACCCTGCCCACTACCAACTGCTAACTTGTTGGGCTACGTCGGTAACTTTAGTTTACCTTAAGCTTTTCATTTCAGCCTTCTATCGGATACACTTCGGTGAGTGCACCCAGGAGTTGCCAAATCTAGTCCCACCTGCCTTTTCTATAATCGTACGGTTAGACAGACGCGACCAAAGCGCCGCCCTTTTATGGTGGACATCTCGCGCTTTAAAACCAAGCGTTTAGAGTCCACATTCCTCATACGAACTG
The DNA here is from genome assembly GCA_964007245.1 of Hypomecis atomaria. Classification (NCBI taxonomy): domain Eukaryota; kingdom Metazoa; phylum Arthropoda; class Insecta; order Lepidoptera; family Geometridae; genus Hypomecis; species Hypomecis atomaria. The sequence continues at coordinate 2,395,654 of OZ023295.1, read as the reverse complement.
CCAGAATGTGGAACGCTTTGCCTGAGTCTGTCTTCCCGCTAAAGTACAAAGTAGGTGTCTTCAAACCCCGAGTAAATAAGTATCTTCTAGGTAAGCATGTTACAACCTAGACCGCATGTTAAACGCAAACCTATATATAAAAAAAAGATTGATTAATTAACTTTTATTGATTCACAAAGTAAATCAGAAAAAAACAGATGCTAGTTATAAAAAAGTGAAAATATAAAAAAGTTATAGACATACGGTAATATTTTGTTTTACAATTCTGTTGTCACCAAGCGTATTAGCAAGTTGAAATGGCAGTGGGCAGGTTAGCACTCAATGACCCATGGAGTCGAAACTTTATTGAGTGGAGATCACATTAGGACCATACGATTGCCTCTTCCAGCTAGTTTTAAGGAAAGTGTCCTACAGGGTAAATTCTATGGTGCAAATGATGATGATGTCGATTTTGGTTTGGTTATATTATTAATAATGAGAGTTCAAAAAGGTAGAGGATGAAAGAAACTCGGAAACTGTAACAGCCCTGCGCTGGCGCAGTTCTTCTACGAACGCACTTAAAAAGATCTCGATAACCGAATTTTTCAATTAAGTGTCATAATCGTACCGCGGTACGGTTTTTCGAGAAATTTATTATTTCGTCTCAAAGTATCGATGTACGTACTTTATTACATACATTATCCAGTTTTATGGGCTCAAATTGAGGGGCCTGAGATATTTACATGGTTAAAAGTAGAGTAAGGAACCCTAAAGCTAAGCTGGTTTTAGGTCTTAAGAACAGGCTTCGGTGTTACTTGAAATGATCTTGCAATAATGATGAAATGTAATGGTTAGCAAAAATATTTGACCAGGGGCTTAAAGATGTATAATATAGAATAGAACTGCTAAAAGAATTTAAGAAAATGTATACAATGAACAACTCTAACCCATAAAACGCAAGATGCTCTTTTGCATATTGCATTGAAATAAAGGAAAACATTACTTAAATTTTTTAGTTAGCATTTTTGACCAAGTAAGGTTATAGAAGTAGAATATTTTCTTGCCCATTACTAAAAATTATTGAGTAAACTCTCACTGGTTTCTCATCCGTACTGACACTAAATAAGTATTTAAAATGAACCCAAAGCACTTAATAACTAGCAACACTAATGAAGCAATTCGAAAGCATGTTTATTTTCGAGAAAGCTCATATTTGTGTACGAGTAAACAAACCGTTGCATTTCCCATATAAATAATTATTTTTAAATAAGATAATAAGCACATTTTATGATACAATAATGAGAATCGGCATATTTTGCGTATTTTAACACCTATAACCATGCGAAGGTTAGATTACAAGTGAATTAAAATTTAAAAATTATCACACCGTAAAGAACATTTTCGTGATAAAATTATTACTTTACATTGAATATGCACAATTATGTTTAGTATATGAGAAAATTAAATACGATTTTGAATATTAATGTTTGAGCAATTAATTCAATTTGGACGCGACGGGACTTGTGTGATAAAATTTAATTACTTCGAATATTTTTTGATAATAATGCCCTATATATTTCCTTATGGCTTTATTATAATAATGATGTTATTTTCTTCGTTGTTAATATTTATTCCTTGTACTTATTGTTATTATTTGAGAATTGTGACTTCCTACCGCCCCTTTAGTATATTTTTTTTTATTAGTAGCGAATCAGAAATTGTTCATAGAAGGCGTAATCTTGTGATTGGTGCGTTCGATTCCTTTGCCTTACAGGGTGTGAATCTGATTTATACGTAGGTATTAGTCAGAAAGCATATTACTGAGACAAAATTATGGAAAAAATAAATAATGTATGTATTTATTAAATGACGAGATTTTGAAATTTAGCTAATCCCCACCTCTTTGTTAAATTGTGTTATAGAAAGAAAACAACCTAGGAACTATTTCAGATATCTAATTAAGTAGTACAGTAATTGTAGTTGACGGAATTTTCTGGATTGTTTATGAAACATACTCGTACCTATTGTACCTACTGAGCTGAGCATTTAAAGCATACAAATTAACTTCATTGCGAAGATGGCATTTGATGATAAGTAATGTGTGACTGTGATGTACGTATTACCTACCGGCATTGCAATGGTCGACTGCTGAACAAATGCCTACCCATGACTGGCTTCTTTAAGGCATCTATCATGATTTTAAGTTTAGATAAGTTTGGATTGTCTTCTACGGAAGTATGCAGGTTATATCATTATGATTTCCGTTTCCCAAAATACAGTAGTGCAGAAATCCGTACACAAATTCCAAAGAAAAGTTGGTTTGGAAAATAAACATTATCATTTTCACTCATTGATACGGGATTCGGCCTTACGACAAAGACTGGAAGGGCATTTTAAATCCACTAGAATATTTAAATATAAATAACTTTATCTTCTTCAAATAATACAGAATATTTTCAATAGTACTCGTAGCTTTATTTAGGTATTCATAGTAAAATTTACTGGCCAAATCATATAATATGTCAAATAGAGGTGTGCAATAATTTTATACATTACACTAGGTATTTGTAAATAATAATTCGATTCTTGATGAAAATTCTGATCAAATTGCTTTATCATTTATAAAATAGTGAACCGTACTAACCGAATAGCGTATATCGTTGTTTTTCTTAACTTGCGTATACTTACGCAGTATAAAACTTCCAAGGCTTTCTTGTGAGGTATACAAACTTGATCAAAATTGTATTAAAATGCTGAATACAGGTCGCACTGAAGTAGCTATAAAAAGCTCACGTCCAGTAGTATAGGCCCTAATACTCTAACGGTGCCTTATATAACTCAAGTACCTTGTTATATAAAATGCATCAGAACGTTTTAGTAGAACCTTAACTTACCCAATCGTAAAACTGACTACACCCATATTCTAACCGACAAAGTAAGAGCTAATCGCAGACTTAGCAAGATGGGACATGTCTTAATCTAGCAGAGAAATAAACTTTGCACGAAAACATCTGCTTAAAATCGCAACTATTTGTAACGCCAGAAAATAATTAAAACAATGCCTAGATTACCTAGCAAACGTTGCTTTGTCATATAAAATATCTAGAAAGGGCCACTTTTATTCACAAAAACATACATAAAAGGTGAATAAAAATAATTTACGACCTAAATATTCTCAGACCAACGAAATGTACACAAAAAATATTTTGAAAATAGATCAAGCTGTTTTAAAGATCGCGCACATTATGTCGGGCCGCATCGCAGCGCAAAAATCCGCTCAAGTCGCTTCTCTGTATTTTATATGAACTAAAGTACACTATGCCGGGACGCAGCTGGCCGCATTTTCATACAAATATTGCGCTGCGGCCCGTTCCGCCCCGCTGCGGCCCGACATAATGTGCGCGAACCATTAACCTAAAAAACAAATTTAACCTTCAATGACAAATACTGACATGCGAGATTTTTTATATAAGAAGAATAAGATTAATCACAAAGCTCAATAAACTACTTAATCATATGCGCTCATACAATCCATTATGAAATGTATGTTTCGTAACGAATGCTTTTTGCAGAGTACGATATTTTGCTTCATTTAAGTAGCCCGTGCGCAAAGTAAGGAGTTGACTTCTCTCTAGATCTCTGTGTAGTTAATGGTAATGGTCATTCAGCAGAGCCTACTATGTAATGTTTTATAATACCGGAATTGGACTGCGATTAGCTCTGTGACCTTTCACAGAACATGTAACTGTAACCAGAGGCTCCCTTGTATGGGACCATCCCTGTCCTATTACGCGACGGTGTCATAGGCGGCTCTTAAGGAACACATAATAAAAAACGTCTTCGCAGTGCTGAAATATGAATACAGAGAAGGATAACTTTAGAAATCGCTGTAGTGTGACTCTCATCTTTGAGTCAGTAGGTAGTAGTAGTCATGAAACTAGGCAATCAAATTACGGGTCGGCTATGATAATGTAGCAGAGTCTTCTATTGCAGCGTTTTTTAACCTTTTCTAGTTCACGGACCCTAAAAAAATAAGTACTATTTCAAGGACCCCCTTAATACTATTAGTTTTCTGAACAGTAGACCTCGCATCTGATTAACTGAATCTTCATAATTCTAAATTATAAGCCTATACCTCGCTCTTGACCGATTTCGTTCATACTCACAAATATTGTGTAGATCGCGAACGATACAGGGGCGCAGGGGATTGATTGCAAAACTTGCTTGCATTTATTTACTAATTTAAATGTTCACCGATAAGTCGGCGGACCCCCATAAATATACTCGCGGACCCCCAGGGGTCCACGGACCAAAGGTTAGGAAACGCTGTTCTATTGTATCATCAAAATGGTCAGTGGTTGGGCTAAAATCTCACATTGATTTATTTAATGTATTTAAAATAATTTTACTTACTGTGATAAGATCTGTCAACTTTCACTGAATATGTAACTGCAACCAGATACCGCTATGTACTCGTACCTCTATAAGGGCATTTACATCCAATTTCGTGATAATGTCATAAACAACGGTTAAGGAACATACAATAAAAAAAAAAAAAGCTACAGAAAAACTCAAAGTAAGTAAATAAAGTTACTGAAACGCTAGTTTACCATCTGACCCTAAATAATCTGTGTCGTGCCTTGTTATCTTGCCATTGGTGGCAATTTGCCTACAATTATCCAGATATGGCACCGCGGGAGAAGTATTTTGATTAAAACACTAAATTGGGGATTTTAAAAATTGGGTGGCAATTTTTAATTCATTTTTTGCCTTTTTGACGAGGTCGTATTTTGTCGCAGACATTCCTTCCTTAAAATGTTATTTTTCTTTGATTTATTACATTGTATTCGAAAGCGATGTTGTTGCTTGTAACATATACAGGGTCCTAGATATTAAACGCAAAACCTTTTAAGGGCGGGTCTAGTACATCTAGACAAACTACGACAGCCTCGGTGGCTCAGTGGTTAGTGACCCTAACTTCTGGGTCAAAGAGGCGTGGGTTCGATCCCCACCCAGGGCAAGTATTTATGTGATGAACATAGGTGTTTGCTCTGTGTCTGGGTGTTATTTAATTACTATCTATATAAGTATGTATTTAAAAATATGTATAAGTAGTATATCAGTTTCTGGCAGCCATATCACAAGCTTTGCTTAGTTTGGGGTCAGAGGCCGTGTGTAAGATGTCCCCTAATATTTATTTATTTATTTAAACAATTTTTGTTCCAGGACTTTTGGAAAATCACGAAGAAAAAATCAGCTTTTTATCCAAAAAGTTCGTCAACGCGCGGCAAAATGTATGGAGAAGCGATTTTTTTTTGCGTATTTTCAAAAGTCGTAGTACAAAAGTTGTTTGTCTAGATGTACTAGACCTGCCCTTATAGGTTACCTATGACCGTGTATAAAATATTTCTAACTAAATTTTTACTAATAGGCTAACGGGGTTTGAAATATGACTATATGGTTTAAATTGAAAATTGATATAGGTACGTACGTTTATTCAAAATTTACGGGAAGCCTATGTTCAGATAAGTGACATGACGAAAACGATACTGATGACTCGTATCCAAATTTTCCTACCCTAAAAAATCATGTCGTAACGTTCTTGTATTGAAAAAAATAAATTTGTATACTGTAAAAACAAAAACAAGAAGCTCATGCACTAACACCAGTACTTGTATGCATAAGTATCTAAGTCTGCTTGTTTGATTTTCGACCCAATAGCCGTTTAGCATTAGCCGATATGATGGTTAAACGTGGAATTATACCTCTAATATACCGTACACCATAAAAAATGACAACATCACCATTTACAATCGTTATGAACCTTTACACTCACTATCGCTGTATTACAATAGTAGTTTATGCAACTGTCATATAATGAAGTCATTACTATTATGAAACTCGCTGCGCTCGTTTCATAAACTCACACTCGTGTTTTAATACCCGTGTTATATGCAGTTGCATACACTACTTTATCTTCACTAATAAAAATAAAAAATTTAAAAAAACATACTGCGAAACATTAAATTCACGCGTACGTGTATTGTCACAGTGAACTTGGCGCCATAAAAATCTAACCAATGAGAGCGCAGCTGCGCGCGCAGGGCCAATCAGGAGCGAGCACGCGATGTTATAATGAGATTTTACGATATCGATGTGGATATTATAACATCATGTGAAATTGCTTAAATTGAGTGTTTTGTTGTCTGCGCTATAACAGTAGTCATTATAAGTCAAGTATTGGAAACATAAGTAGAATGTTACAACATTAGTGTAGACAAATACATTTTATGTTGCGTACTATTTACTGGGACTTAAACTATTGTGTGTGAAAACACCTTAACGACATTTGTATGGTCTCGTTTAACTATATTTGATATAGAAATAAAACACATTCAAAACTAGCATGTTTCCAAATACTTGCCATCATTTTAAAATTTTATAGCCTTGCGTTGATGTCTTTAATTTGCTTACAACTTTTTGCTTCTGTAAAAGACCTCAACGCGAGCTTACAAAAAATTTTTCGTATTTGTTGCGACCTCGGATTCGAAAACTAATCGGCCCAGTACGAGTCCGACTCGCGCACGGAGGGTTCCGTACTGTATGGGAGACTCCCTAAATATTTATTTTCTATTCATTTTTATTATTTATTATTAAAGTGAAAATACAACTTGATTTTCTGTGAATATTTCAAGCAACTACCTGTTACCATTACTTATATAGAGCGAAAAACAGGTTTGGTGCATGGGAGCCTCCCTTAATTATTAATTTTATACTGTTTTTAGTATTTGCTGTTATAGCGGCAATAGAAATACATCATCTGTGAAAATTTTAGCCTTCTAGCTTAAACGGTTTATGAGATACAGCCTGGAGACAGACGGACAGCGGAGTCTTAGTAATAGGGTCCCGTTTTTACCTTTTGAATTTGTCGAATTAGGTTTTTGTTCTGCTGTATTTTTTTTCTAAACGCAGATAGAAGATATCAGGTCACGGAAAATTTAGGAAGGTAGAATTCAAGAAAGATAAACTACCCTTACAATATTTTGATTATTTTACAAACCGCAGCCTCAAATGAATAATTATTTTTCGCATAAAATGGCATGATCAACTTTAACCGTGTACAGAATTCGCGAATATTTCGAACAGATCGATTAATTATTGTTAATTTATCAAAAATGGCTCGGCCGATTTCGATAAAATTTAAATGGGACCAATTTCGAAGAACATTCTTTCCAATAAAAAAAAATCGAAATCGGACCACAACGTAAAAAGTGATGCGTGGTTATACATAAAAAAAAAACAAAAAAAAATGCGTCGAATTGAGTAAGGTCAAGCGGGGCTATTCCGTCAGAAAAAAATACGCCAAAATTTCACAAACCCATAAAATTGTCCGTTGCAAAGTTACAGTAAAATAAAATTATCCTTATAATAAAGTCATTATCCCTCTTTCTGTTCATCATACATTTGTAGCGAAAAACTCGTTTCTTAACTCTCAAAAAGGAAAAGATCTTATGAAGATACCATATTGACTTAATAGCCCCGCTGCGGGGCTATTACATCAGTTTGCAATATATCCGCCATCTATGAAGTTACGACGTTAAAATTCAAAGCTAGAAAATCTTTACGTTGCGTTGTTTATGCGAAATTGAGCTTTATGACCAGGTAGGAAGTACCAATTTGTAGAAAACATGCTTTAATTTTTTTGTGGGGTAATTCCGTCTAAATCCTGTCAAACTAGGGTTGGGATGCATGAAAGTCGATAAACGGTACCTAGCTATAATTCATCGAAAATAAGGCAACTACGTTATTGGTGATTTTATAGTTGGGATTAAACTCTATAACAAGTATAAATAAATGAAACCATACATTTTCATAGTATTTTATTTTGCTAAAATTATCAGTAAAAAAAACAATTAAGAACTTAAGTACCTACACAAAACAAACAAGTTAAGTAACAGTTGTTAAGTAACATAAATTTACATGAATTATAGTAGGTAACATTTGAATTTAAGAGTAATAATAAAGTCTTTTAGTGGTTTTTCTTGGGCTGTGCTCGATGCGATCTCGAGAAAGTGTTACTTCTTCAGGGCATTTTTTTTGCGTGGCGGACGCTATGGCCGCTATCCACGAATGTCCATTTTTATTCATTTTTACAAAAAAATAATGTTTAAGTATGACTAACAACACTGTATGACTTAACAGCTGCATCATGAGGCAAAATCAGTCTCAAAAAAATATTTAAGTCTTATTTTTTTTTAAACCTGTAGAAATAACTTAGGCGTTAAAATTCAGTCCAATGATCGCATAGCATAGAAAGGACGTGAAATTATTATTAAGAACTGTAATAAAAGAAGTAAGTTTAAACATGACTAATCAACAGTGCATCATGACGCAATAAATCAGTCTAAAACAAATATTTAACTTAACAGTCATCGTTTTTTATAAAAACAATGACTGTTTGTGATATGAACATATAATAAGATTGTAAAAAGCTGTTTCATACGGGGCTTGAATAATAAATAAAATGTTTATTTGGAAGTTTGTAATTATTCGGATACAACACAAGGCTAGTCTATATTTAGTTTAGTAACAAAAATTGCGCTTATACTAGCGAGCGACAGTCGACTTCTATGCCAAATTTTAAGCGAATGGCTTCAGTAGTTTACACGTGACTCGCGTCACTACTCACAAAAAATTAACATGGTCATCGACAATAATGTCGACACTATGGACATCACTAGCATTTTGCTCATTCATACAAAAACGGTGGGGCAATTCCGTCAGTGTTTTTCGACTTAATTGCCCCCCGTTAAAATTTTGGCGGGTTATAACGTCAAGTTCAATAGTGGAATAATAACCAAGTATAGGATCAAACGAATTAGCAGAAAAGAATCTACAGTTTTTAATTTCACTACTTACCTTGATTAAAACACCAAAAACTCACAACAATCACTTGAAAATTTATTATTTTTGCGGAGCGTCTGTATTCATGTCCTTCAAGAAAATGGCGACTTGTCAAAATTGGCTGTCAGTCAAACAGTTTACGTGCGACTGGCGCCATCTATATTTTATGGAACACATCTGCTCTTCCTTTATCGGCAAAAGATGCCACTATAGACCAAAAGCTTAAAGTTCGGGAGTTATTGCCATTTGATTTAATTACCCCGCCGACGTAATAGCCCCGCTCGACCTTACCTCCTCAGTTTCGTCGGTCAAAAAATAACATCTATAGCAACATTAATTTTGATAGGGAGTTAGATTATCTGTATCATGAATATGTGAGTATTTCTATTGACTTAGTTATTTTCGTGTAGGCGTCAAACACATTGTATTATGGCTTTTTATTTATGAAAATTACCCTCATTAATACGCGCTACCAACATTAAAAAGATAGTGGGTTCTATAAAATGTATTTCATAGAACATTTTTCGACGCTACGCCGTGTCCAATAAACTTCTGCATAAGAACATAACTTGTTACACTTACGCTGGGGACGTAATCCAGGTGGAACGTAGAGGGGGTGGTACGAAAAAGTGTGTAACAGTTTGTTACGATTAAATTACGGCTGTTGTTTCTGAAATTCAATTTATTTATTCAATGAAAAGATACATACTTAATCAGTATTTTTATGGCTCTTAATAATTAAGCATATCCATTACGCTGGCTTAGTTTGGTTTAGGGGATTCACACATGTGAATTTGAAAGTAAAAATAAATAAAACTTCCTACAGCTAACATATTTACATATTGTATCATCTAATTTTTTCTATTTTTCTGTTTTATGTGTGTGTGAATCAATAAAGAGTTTATCTCTCTAACTTTAGATCTATCTATCTAACTTTAGATTAATGTGCTCATACTTGAAGACTAAAATTATAAACATAAAAGCTTTTAAAAATGGCCTGATAGATATTGTCGCGAAAATTATTTGCTTTTACTTTGGCCCTGGAACCTTCCTTGGTCCGTCCAAGTATAGCTCAGCATTTACATCCGAACGAATTAGCAATTAATATCAGACCGATAAATAAGGCCTCGTCCACACTGTGCGACTGTGCGATAACATCATACGACATCGCATGTCGTCACGTATGGACCAGCACTTATTTATGTCACTATCGCATTTCAATTTATGTTCGAGCATGTTATGTTCTATCAAGTTATGTTCAAGTTATGTTGGAGGGATGCGCTAAATGATTTCTGTCATTAGTGAAGTTTTATGTTATGTTGAGTTCTTGAGTTAGTGGGATGTTGACTTTGACTTGTTGAGTTGAGGCTGCTGCGTTCAGGTGATTTTATCAGGATTTGTATCAGGTTGGAGCCATTTGCATAGTGTTCTGAATGGTGATGTTTGTTTATCTTTACTCGTAGTTCAAGGTTGTAACTTGTAAACGATGCATTTAATGCCCAGTTACATAAAATTGATGATTTTTATAGATAGTTATATTTGAGAATTAACTTTTAATAGATTTAAATCCAAATTATTTAAATTTCTTATTGGCAAGTGCTATTATGACATTGATGAATTTTTAAAAGAACGACTTAAAACACAGTCACCCGCACGCCGCGGTCAAGGTCGGCTGTTTTTGTTGTTGCGTCCGCGCCCCGGTAGTCGGGGTGCGTTGACGAATTAAGTTGAACAAAATGTCGAATAAATTAAAATGTAACATATGTAATATCATCATTGATGAGTTACTGTCCTACGTGCAAAATAAAATATCGGTAATTGACGAGACGACATTAAAAAGAATTTGTGTGTCGGCGTTTACCAGTGACGAAATCAGTAATTCTAAGTCCTTATTATTTGAATCTCTGCCTGTGGATCAGCGGAAAATCCACAGAAAACGGAAGGGAAAGGAAGAAAGAGACTTAGACGACATCGTGAGTGTTTTTAAAAGCACAGATCCTGACGTGATTCCTGTGTTCGTAGCGAGAGCTCTTGAGAAACTACCTCCTATTTTATTTGATCACTTGGACTGCACGAAACTTTTAAAAGATATCACAAAATTAAATGCGGAGTTAGAAGAAGTTAAGAACAATTATGTCACGACTAAACAATTTGAAGAACTACGAGCTGATATCCATAACTTGAAACACGCATCACTGCCTCCATCGTTGAATCCGATCGGCTACGTAAACATGAGAAGGGGCGCCTGGAACGCGGACAGCGGCCCTGTCGGGATGACCCTGAGCCATAACTATACCTCGGACGAGCCTGACTTGCAACAAACTCAACTAAACAATCAACTTCATTACGGCGCACTCTCTAATTGCGATATGTCAAAATTACTTACTGAGAAACGAGATGACTCACATGGTGCTAAAAGTAAAATTGATGTCATGGTCTGCACTCCTTTAGCTCAACATAGGGATATTTTACCGTGTGTGCCGGATAACAGGCCTGCGGAATCCGCATCGGTAGCAGAGTTGGCGGAGACAGCTTGCGAGCGTAGCGCGGAGGGACGGTCTACATCGTTGTCTCCGGTCAGAAACTCAAGTAATATGACGGAACAACGGCTACATGATGAGCATAAGCAACCTGAGCAACATTCGGTTTTGACCAACGAAAACGAAAATGTAAATGATTGGCAGCAGGTACAAAAACGGAAACGAAGGCCTAAGTATAGGTATTTGGGTGAGCGTGGAAAAGCAGCTGTGCCATTAACATCTTTTAAAGCTGCTGAGATAAAGGTACCGATATTTATTACAAACGTACATAATGAAACAAAGGAGGTCGACATTGTTGATTATATTAAAATAAAAACTGAAGAGAGGGTATTTTTGGAAAGAATAAATACGAAAAAAGCGCTAAATCACAAAGCTTTTAAATTTTACGTATCTGAATCTAAATTATCCCTTTTTCTAGACGAGAAAATATGGCCTAATGGAATAATTTTTAGACGCTTCGCGCATTATAAATATCGACGACCCGACAGAGTGTTGGAGACAAACGGCCCATTCCCTTCAAACAATGGATAGTACGACCTATAGTTTTGCTAGCTACAACTGTAAAAACGTAAAAAGTGCCGTTAGTGACATTCGGCAATTATGTAACGAGTGTGTTTTGATAGCACTACAGGAAACCTGGTTACTTCCGGAAGAGTTGGCATTTCTCAACGAAATTGATAGTCGGTTTGCGTGCAACGGGACTTCAGCTATAGACTCGGGGGCTGGGCTACTTCGCGGGAGAAAATACGGAGGTACGGCATTGTTGTGGAATACACGGGTGTTTCCTGACGTCACCGCGATAGCTTGCGATAACCCGCGCGTGTGTGCTATTCGCATTGTTACAGCCGCGACTCCAGTTATAGTAGCGTGTGTATATATGCCGACAAATAAACTGGATAATTTGACGATTTTTACTGACTGCATGGGAACCCTAAATGCTATTAGTAACGAGTATGTTAATGAACCGATTATTTGTCTAGGAGACTATAATTCACATCCTGGTGAATTATTTTTTAAAGAATTAAATATATTGTGTGAACAGTTTGAATGGGTTCCTATTGATGTAATTAAGATGGGGTTAACATCTAATACATTTACATATATTGATCAAGCGTGTGGCTCAAAGCGGTGGCTAGATCATTGTGTTGTGTCGCAATCGGCTGTTGTCTCTGTGTGCAATGTGTATGTTAAGTATGATGTAGTGTGGTCGGATCATTTACCGCTTATTTGCGAATTCGATTTGGAATGTCTGACTCCAGTTAGAATTGACCACAGTATAACTACTAATAAAATAGGATGGGGCGTTAGGTCCGCCGAACAAATTACACAATATCAAGTTGAATGTCATAAAAGACTTAGGATAATTGATTTTCCATCTGATTGTGAGAACTGTGCCGATCGATACTGTCATAATTCTACTCATAAGTTAGTGATTGATAAGTTGTATTCCGACATCGTAACTGCGTTATCACAAGCGTCTTTGGAGGGGAGAGTAAGTGAGCGTAAACAGTCAAAAAAAATCGTAGGATGGAATAAACACGTTAGTGAAAGCCACAGGGCGGCCAGAGCGAGTTTTCAGGAATGGTTACTGTATGGAAGCCCTAAAACTGGGGATTTTTACAGAAAAATGTGCGAAACTAGGAAAATATTTAAGTCACGACTAAAGTGGTGCCAGAAGCACCAAGAACAGCTAAAAATGGACATGCTTGCTGCTAAGCACTGCGCTAAGGATTTTAGTGGTTTCTGGAAAAATACAAATAATCTGAAAACTCGGCCTGGTCTTCCTGTTAGTGTAGATGGTACGAGTGACTGCAAGTTAATTGCAGATAAGTTCAAAAACAAGTTTTTTGTCAAGTCGCCGTTAGGTCCTTCAGTGGCTCATTTGTCGGGCGGAGCGCCTGGGGAATGCGTAAATACTAGAATAAAGGCTAAAGATGTGTCTAGGGCTGTGGCGTCTATTTCTAAGGGAAAATCTCCCGGGCACGACGGCTTGAGCGTGGAGCATGTTCAGCACGCTGGACCTCACATGTCTAGAGTGCTGGCCTTGCTGTACAATCTGTGTATATCTCACTCATACCTTCCTGACGACATGATGAGAACTGTTGTTGTACCGGTGGTAAAAAACAAAAATGGTGACTTGTCTGACATATCTAACTATAGGCCTATATCTCTAGCCACGATCGTTGCGAAATTATTTGATAGCATTCTTAATTCACAATTAGATAAATACCTAAAGTTACACAACAATCAGTTTGGTTTTCGACCGGGACTGTCTACAGAAACTGCAATATTGTGTTTAAAGAGTGCTGTCAAATACTATACTGAAAGAAATACGTCTGTTTACGCGTGCTTCCTCGACTTATCCCGCGCATTTGACCTCGTCTCTTACGACATTCTGTGGAAGAAGATGAGCGAATCCCTAGTACCGGATGAACTTATAAAGATCTTTAAGTATTGGTATGGGAACCAGTCGAACAGGGTGAAGTGGTCGGGCACGATGTCGGAAGCGTATAGGTTGGAGTGCGGGGTGAGGCAGGGGGGTTTGACCTCACCCTCTATTTTCAATCTGTACATTAATGGACTGATTGAGGCGCTCAGCGCACAACATATCGGTTGTCATATAGACGGCGTTTGTTTCAACAATATTAGCTACGCGGACGATATGGTGTTGCTGAGCGCTTCAGTCTGTGGAATCAGGAGGCTTGTGAATACTTGTGAGAGTTATGCTGCAGCTCACGGGCTAATATATAATGTCAAAAAGAGCCAGTGTATGGTTTTTCAGGGCGGGCCGAGGAAAGTAACCGATATGCCATCTATAAAACTGAATGGCTCACCTCTCGAGAAGGTAGATGCTTTTAAATATTTAGGCCATATGGTTACATCTGCCCTGAAGGACGATGCGGACGTAGAGCGGGAGCGGAGGGCGATGGCGATCAGAGCGAATATGTTGGTCCGCAGGTTTGCTCGGTGCTCCGCCGAAGTTAAAATAACTCTTTTTAGAGCATACTGCACCTCATTTTACACCTGCAGCCTGTGGTCTTGTTTCACGCAGAAATCATACAACGCCCTTCGCGTCCAATTCAATAACGCGTTCAGGATGTTGTTGGGGCTCCCTCGCTATTGCAGTGCATCGGGGATGTTTGCCGAAGCTCGTGTAGATTGTTTCTATACAATCATGCGAAAGAGAGGCGCGTCCCTGGTGCGGCGAGTGCGAGGGAGCACCAATGGCTTGCTGGCCGCGCTCGCCGAGAGGCTCGACTGCCCGTATATACAACACGCGTGTGGGTTGCACCTTGCACACAGAGATGAAGTCGTAGCCAGAATTTATTGAATGTTAATGTTGTAAATTATGAAATTAATGTTGTATAATTATGTTAGTAATTTTTAATGATTTTTAAATGTGTTTCCAAATCATTTTTATTGTATTTGTAATGTGACTGATAATGTATTTTTTTTTTAATTCTTTAATGTTGAGTCTCTGATACTTGAATAAATGAATATTTAATTTAATTTAATTTAATTTAAAAAAATTGATACTATCCATGTAATTAGACCTATGTTAGACAATATCCTCGCAAATAAACTGATTTTATTTATTTATTTATTTAATATAAAAATTACAAGCTTGTCAAAATGCCCGTGGTTTATGTTTGCGCATTATTTAATAATTTAATTTCAGGTTTTTTAATTTATATTTTGACTTTTCTGATTTTCCTTCCTATTATCGGGCCTATTTTTGTGTATGTGATCACTACATACTAGAAAGTAAAGTAGCCTTTTTGTGTGTTTGTCTGTGTGTTCCTTTAGACCCTATAAATTTTGCAACAAATTGCAGCGCAGTTTTCAATATCTTTTAGAATATTTACATAAAGCAAACATTACTTCAATATTAATTTGCTTTTATTTTTGTGGCTACATTACTTTATTTTTATTTTACATATTCCATTTGAAACTACATACCATTTCCATACTACCTGGTGCTTAGCAAATATGCGGTCTAGGGTGTAGTACGCTTACTTAAAAGATATCTAGGTAGAGATATCAAGATTATACTCAAGATTTGAAGACACCTATGTTGTACTTTAGCGGAAAGACAGACTCCGGCAAAGTGTTCCACATCATAGTTACTTATTCAGTGTAGAATAACTTTAAGTAGTTTAAATACTTCCTGGGTACGTTTATTTAAAATTTGAAGCTGCAAAAAATTGAATCCAAGTCAGATTCTTGCTTTGGATGCCGACAAAGCTTCCTCATTATACCAGCGAGGGAATCACGACCAACTAATCATTGTCCCTGAATAATCTCCTCCATTCAGCCGCTTCCAGAACTAGAAAACAATGTTCATTAAACGAATACCAAACGAAGCCAGCAATTAGAGATGCAGGAAAAAGTTGCTGCGAGCTGCGGCGTTTCCGGCTTGTCCGGCAAATTTTTATTCACATCACATGATTCCATAATCCTAATACAAAAGATCTCAGTGGAAACGTTTTTTGCAACTTGTAGCGTTTCCGACTTGTCCGGCTGTTTTTGTTTGTTTCATATATTACGATTCCATCATGTCAACACAAAGAGTATTAGTAGAAACCTTTACTGTGATTGCAGAGTTTCTGGCTTGTCCGACAAATTTTTGTTTGGTTCATATGATTTCATCATGTTAACACAAAAAAATCTTAGTGAAAACGTTTACTGTGTTTGCAGCGTTTTCTGTTTCGCCGCGAAATTTTTGTTGTTTTGTTTTTCAATTGCATTATTTTGAAACAAAAATGTTAAGTAGGAAACGTTCGGTAAATAAGAATTTTATTTTATTTTTACTCTGCGATATCACAAAGTTTAGAAATTTGAAAATCACTCAAGGCAATTATTTAAATTATTTCTAAATATATTAATATTTTTTCAAATATTTTATGGTAAATGTATATATTTGGTTTCCCAAATTCAATAACAGTGTGCAGAAAAAAAGGACTACCCCTTCTTAAAACCGGCATAAATTTTTTTAAAATATTTGGAATTGGTTGAAGTAAATTGGAGTTGAATTGGACCAATGTTAATTGAAGATGTCTCGACAATATGCCGATGTACGGTTGAATGGTTGGGCACGACCGGCTCCAACCAGTATTTATAATAATAATGTTGCACCAAATGATAGACACATGATGCGACTGACAGTTGGTTTTAAAAATTGGAACCTACCTAAATAAGGGCAAATACAACATGAAATGCAGAATCTGCTTAAGATTTGATGAAGCCAATTTTAAACTAGCTAAATACCTGGCAAATCGCATCTCAGAGACATTCCTATGCAGACAAAACGTCCGGCCAAAAATCCGGCCATATCATCACTCCCTCATCTCTACATTCAATAATTGCGGGCTCCATATACACGTTGAATGGGAACAATTTGTCCGTGGAACCTTAAAAAGCAATAGAATGGACACTTCCAAGGATCCGAGTGGAGTGTTCTGATACCTCGTTAGTTATCTCAGTGAGCTTCTAAATAATTGTAGCAGAATATTTTATGGCCACACGTGACATGCTAAAGACGCCCTTGGTCTGCTGAAAATAGAGATTAGAATAGCAGTGATGATTACTGATGAGAAGAATTTATTACATGTAACTCATAGAAGCCTCGGCTTTTTATTTAATCCAAGTATTTTTTCAATGCATGTGCTAAGTGCGGGGGATCTATAGTTTCTTGTGCGTGGCTGTATTAAATGAAAATGATGTGGTGTTGGTTCAAATTCCTGTTCTGTACCAATAAGTTCTTTGGGATAAAAGTGCAACTTACTACCCGCGATCAATTGGTGGTCACTATTCAACGTGTGGAATATATTTCAATTGTTTTTAAAGGTAGCCATTACATAAAAAAGCATGCATTTTTATATAAAAATAATCATAAAAACCATTTCTGTACTTCTGTACTGTACGAGCCTTTTTAATAGTCCACTGCAGGATAGGCCTACCCACAAAAGGTGATTGGGCCATATCCTCTACGCTGGTCCAGTGCGGGTTGGTGGATTCACATACGCCATCAAATTTCTTCTATGAACTTGCAGGTTGCCTCACGATGTTTTCCTTCACCGAAAAGCCAGTGGTGTGAAATTCCGTACATAAATGCCATGGAATTCATTGGTACGGGACCGGGATTTGAACCCACGACCTCACGATTGTAAGGCGGGTGTCATTGACACTAGACCACCACGGCAATAAACCATTTCACCAAGGAATAGTTCCGAGGTACACAAGGCACAAAACAACCACAGTCAATTCCCTGACTTTTATTCAATGTCGGTTAGAGCTTAAAATTCTTCAAGGCTAGATTTGGCTACCAGACTTGAAAATTTTAAATGAATTATCGTATTTTTGCTTTATCAAGAAACGTTCCAGTTACGGTTGATAACAATAGTTGATAATAATAATTTTAAGTATTTAGTAGGATAGAAAAAGAGTGAAACTCTTTATTGTTTAAATAATACCAGGTAACTTTAAGATGGACAGGACATTGTCCGAGGCGTTAAAAACGGGTAAGTTTCAGTTCAATTTCATCTGAAGCTAAACTAAGTGGAATAAGCCAACAGTACGGAAGTTCACATAATTTAACTGCCTCCATCTTTGAAATCCAGCTGTTGAATGATATATTTACCGACAAATACGAAGTCTCAAAGGTACTAAGCTATTTCCCGGTGATTTTCGCGTTAACTCGCTGACAGGACACTGAAAAGAATTACTTTGGACGACATTTGATGAAGATATAAAGCCTTTTGCCGACTACACGGCTTCTCGCGTGAAAAGTTTCATCGTGCGTGTTTGAAGTGCTCATTTTTAGGGTTCCGTACCCAAAGGGTTAAATCGGGACCCTATTACTAAGACTCCGATGTCCGTCTGTCTGTCACAAGACGACGTATTGCTGTTGCCGCTATAACAACAAAAACTAAAATCAGTAAAAATACTTAAGGGGGCTTCCATACAACAAACCTGAAGCCGTTAGCCGTTTTTTGCTCGATAATAACAACGGCGGCAGATAGGCGCTTGAAATATTCACAGAATATTAAGTTAAATATTCACTTCAAAACTATAAATTAAATCAATATAAAATAAATATTTAAGGGAATTACAAGGCACTTGATTTTTTTTTTCTGGATTTTAATAACGGCAACAGGAATATGCTTGGAATATTCACAGAATAGTAAGTTATATAATCCCTTCAAAAATATAAATAATTAAATTAAAACAGAACATCCTGCGCGACTCGCACTTGGCTGATCATTATTTTTCTCCTCCTGTACGAGTTCGACAAGTTTTTTTAAGTACTCAATAGTTAACGAAAACTACGATTTTCCATAAAACTTTAAGATTTTGCATAGCGTTTTTAGATAGCATCGCGTTGATGTCTAAATTGATAAATAAATAAAGCATTTATTTTCATCTGCCATACTCCATATGCTTGTTCATGGTCTTCATTAAAAAACTTTACACGCTACTTTAAAGAGTAATTAAATCACTATATAGTTATCTAGGTACCTCCTCTTTAAAAAAATTTACACGAATTCAATTAGACATACCAAGTAGATCAAAGAGCACTCATAGCGTAGTTTGACTAGGTGTTCTTTAGCGATCATCGAAGTTAAGCAACTTTCAGCACGGTCAGTCTTCGGATACCTATCCGAAGACTGACCGCGGGTGGCATTTACAACTGAGCACTACCGTAGCTCAGATGGCACGTTAAATTGCAGGTCCCGGTTGTTTTAACTGTTTAGCCATGTCAGAGGCCATCAGGCGGCCTAAAACTCTAACACACTAGGGCTAGTTGCTGGTCTATACGAATGTTATTAAGTTTAAAGTCATCTTACGTATCAATTTATGGCGGTATCAAGTAAAAGTTTGTGTCAATTATGGTCCAAATTTCGACTCGGCAATAAAAATTAAACTGCGCTATCTCAAAATTATCTTCAAAAGCCGCTGGATTTCTCACATTGAGGATTTTATCTTAATCTTTGCCGCTATAAAGATTCGCGAAAGCTTCTAGTATCCGCAGACGCCTGAGGCATTTTTGCACCAATAGCCTTTTATTCTAAGGTTGCCAATGAGCAAGTGGCCTTAGAAAAAGCCTTAGTATTTCCTCACCTCATCCTCAAAATTATCGAGTCTTAGTGTCATCTATTCATCAGCTATAGGATGTCCGCTGCTGGACATAGGCCTCCCCTATAGATCTCCAATAAGACAAGTTGGAAGCGTCTTGAATCCAGCGCGATTCTGCGGACTCAATGAGGTCATCCGTCCACCATGTAGGTGGACGTCTTACGCTGCGCTTGCCGGTACGTGGTCTCCACTTGAGAACTTTTGGACCCCATCATCCCATCATCATTTAGGTCATCAGTCTTTCACGCTATGTGCCTTGCCCACTGCCATTTCCACTAGCCAATTGGGCCATCTCGCTAATTTTGGTTCGTCTATGGAAAGACGCACAGAGTCATAAGTGTGTTCTATGTAAATTTATCTTGTTTAAAGTTATTGGTTATATTTAAACGTATAAAATATAAATAAAAGTCTTAATACTACGTAATTATTTTACCATGATACGTGATAAATTCAGCAGCTTTTAAGAATTTAGTCATATATTTTCCCATGAGTCTGAACTTAGTGTGTTTATTGGGATCTAAAAAAATGTTATAAATGCAAATATTAATAAGTAAATTAAGATGTATTGTGCATTTATTAACGCTACAAAGTCATTACGATATAGTTTTAATAATGTATTTACTTATTTCAAATTAATATAATGAATCAAGCCCTTTTCTTAACCCGTCTGGTGCCCCCCGCTCGACTTGAAGGTCGCTGGTAATGTCAAGGTTATTTTCGAAAAATCAAAATTTGACAAGGCGCTTGACAAAATTGCTTATTTCGATATTGTAACTAGTTTTATTTAGAAAGAGTTATATACTACTAGAAAGCTACTGAAACGCAGAATGTTTTAATGTAATCTTAGTATTTATTAGACTTACTTGATAATAAAAAATATGATGATGAAAATCTTGTTTTGATTTTTTTCGCCGGCTCCCCACAAACATTTTGTTCTCACACTGTTATAACTAATTTTTACACAATTCACTCACTCAGGATATATACCTGCACCTTTTTACTACACAATTCACGCTTTTGTTTACTCGGAAACACGATATAATCACTAAAAAACACAATAACACTACGACGCAAAAAAATGGTGCGGCCATGTTTTTTCGCCGCGGAAACAAGACTGAACGAAGTACCGTTCGCAACGCAATTGCTCAACAACAATTTTTATACATTTATTTCTCAGACAAAAATCAAAGATTTTTTATATACACATAAAATGAACTATACAGATAATTATCATGAATTTTGGCGTTTATGAGGTAATCTTTGATTTTCGGTTATATGATTTTCGATGAAAAATCTTATTACGGCGATTACGGCCCAGCCGTTTTGCCGTAGCCAAATATGCCGTATGCCGTATCTCCGTCATTTATGAAACGATTTGAAAAATTCTTTCACTGTTGGGAATCTACACTGTCCCCGGTGAACATAGGCTATATTATAGTTATATATATATTATATAATACTATATATACATATTATAGGTGTAAAAAATACCTTGAAATATTCATTACTAGCTACGCCCTTGCGGTGTTACACGCGTTTACCCGGTATAAAAAGTAGCCTATGTATTGATCCAGGGTCTAAGCTATCTCCATACCAAATTTCATCAAAGTCCGTCTAGCCGTTTGAGCGTAAAAGAGTAACAAACATTTATACATCCAAACGTTCTTACAAACTTTAGCATTTATAATACATATTAGTAGGAAGTAGAGAAACTGTGATAATTTTGAATTTTGTGTGATATTTACGAGTACTTAGTTACTCCTAGATTAGTTACTTAGTTACTCCTAGATTAGTTACTTAGTTACCCCTAGATTCTTTCATACTTACCAACTTCGGCCAATATCGATCACCCGATTAGGAACTTTTGTTAGGAACACCTACCTACCTAGGGTACCTACTATGAGGGTACAAAATAAAATAAACATATTTTTTATATATTTTTTGTATATTTTTTATGTAAAACAGTGGTGGGCACAGGAAAAAAACTTAAGACTAGTACACAAATAAATTCAACTGCCTAAACAGTAAATGATATAAATAAAAACGTACATCGTCAATGTTATTATTACTAATTATGTATCGGCTAGTACACAAATAAATTCAACTGTCTGCAAAGTAAATGATATAAACAAAAACGTACATCGTCAATGTTATTCCTACTTATTATTACTAATTATATATCGGCTAGTACACAAATAAATTCAACTGTCTAAACAGTAAATGATATAAACAAAAACGTACAAAAACAAAAATGTTATTCCTACTTATTATTACTAATTATATATCGGCTAGTACACAAATAAATTCAACTGTCTGCAAAGTAAATGATATAAACAAAAACGTACAAAAACAAAAATGTTATTCCTACTTATTATTACTAATTATATATCGGCTAGTACACAAAAAAATTCAACTGTCTAAACAGTAAATGATATAAACAAAAACGTACATCGTCAATGTTATTATTACTAATTATATATCGGCTGGTCGGCTAGTACACAAATAAATTCAACTGTCTGCAAAGTAAATGATATAAACAAAAACGTACATCGTCAATGTTATTATTACTAATTATATATCGGCTAGTACACAAATAAATTCAACTGTCTGCACAGTAAAAATGTACATAGTCAACGTTATTCCGTCAGCCGACCACCGACAAACTAACCTAACCTAACCTACTTATCTAGATGAACTAGCCACACCTGGGCGAAAAATTATAACTTCTATTTTGCCCGGGACACAGAGTGCAGATGGAAAAGAAACGAAAAGAAAAAGGCATATATATAATGTTCATGGATTTGAAGGTTCATATCAAGATGAATATTCACGTGATACTTACAAACTTACTTGCAACCTCCCTAACCCTCCGCCTAGATGAAAAATGCCTGCTACTGACTACTAATCCAAAAGTAAAATCCGGTATTTACAATTGAATAAAGGATAGCAATTGTCCTGGCTATTGAAAGAAATTACTTGAGAAATATGCATCACAGATCATAAGGCATTCAAATCTCGCAATCACACACATCGTTCTCTCACAAATTGGTAAATACCTAGTCACGTTTCCTTTTCCGCCCACGAACTTCGTGTCCTTTGAGTTCAACCAAAGAATGCCATTGCGCCCAACAGCTGTCGGACGGAATGGCGTCTCCGGCACCAAAGCACAGAAATACGCCACAGGTCATGCACTTGGTATGAACCAATTTGGTTTCTGACAGCCGTTGGTGAACAACACAACGTTTTCGGTTACCTTGTTTCGTCAGAACCTGTGGCACGTGCGCGACATCCCGCCTCAACCTCATGATTTTCCCATCAGGCTCGCAAATCTCCACAGGAGCGGAGCGGTGTCGCTCCCACAAAGTGTTTGCTAGCTTTTTGCGAAAATCACGATGCGTCACAGCTGGCATGTCACGTCGTTTCAAAGAAGCGACGTACATAACGAAAGCATTGTGTATGCTCACGTTCAGCAACCTCTTGAACATCTTGACATACCATTTCACACATCTCTTGCGCTCCAACAAATACATTGACAGTTTTTGATCTTTCAGATCAACCCCTCCCATAGTATTGTTGTAGTCCCTCACGCTAATAGGCTTCACTAACGTTTTACCTGCCTTCGATCCGACGTAGGTATCGGCATTGTGGTAGGTGGAGATCATCGTGACCAGTTTGGAATCTTTCCATGTTACGATGGAAACATCACCAGAATGGCGCGCGATGATGGACCCCTTCGGCACATTTTTCGGTACCTTCGCGATTTCACTAGGCACGTTCCTACGATTCGTGCGCAAAGTTCCCAAGCAATCGTAACCCAAACTCTTGAGGTACCGCGCCAACGCTGGACAATTGTAAAAATTATCCATCGTAACGGAGTGCCCCCGATTTTCGAGTCCTCTCAATAACTCGAGTACAACCTGTGTACTCTTGCCAGCCAAGTCAATAGCAGGTGGGACGTCAACACCGTCCGAAGAAGAACCTTTTCCAGCGTAAATTTGAAACTTGTATAGGTACCCCGTATGTGATTCACAGAGCTCGTACGATTTAATTCCAAACCGCGCAGCCTTTGACCTTATTGCCTGAACCCAGGACAAGCGGCCTTTGAATAAGGTCAAGGACTCATCAATCGAAATTTCTCTATGCAAATTGTAAAGGGAGGCAAATTTTTTGTTGAGATGTGAAATCACGGGTGCCAATTTTGCTAATTTCGGTGATAGCTCAATCCCTTCACATTGTAGATAATCCCGACTCGCATCAGAATTGTCCACAAAGTGCAGAAACTTGCTAAGCAAAACATAGCGATTGAACGTCATAATGTTCTTGAATCTAGGCATTTCAAGAACATTTTCCGATTCCCAATATTCATTTTGTGATGTACGCTGATCGATACCCATGAACATATATATCGCGAAAAGAACCATCAGCTCGTCGGCATCAGTGTCAGTCCACCGATGAAGACGAGAGGATGGCTTCAATCCCTCTTCGAGTCTCAGACCACTGATTGTTTGCTGAGCGTACCTGTTAGTTTCCTGGGCAATTCGCTCCATGATGTCTCTATCCCAGATATCAATAAAGGCATCATAGGGCGAATCGTAATCTTTGAGTGGTCCTGCAGTAGGACCCGAAAAAACTTCGGGAACACCGCGGAACGACTCAAAGTTTTCTTCCCACGTGTAACTATCGGATACACCCGGCAAGCGACCAGCTTCTTCATCCATCGCACTCTCTACAGAAGCTACAATATTTTGCACACGTTCGTCTAACTCATCGTTATCTGGAATCTCTTTTCCCATTCCAGCGACAGCGTTTGAGATAATGTCTACGTCGAACTCGTCGTCGAAGTCACTATCAAAATCGCTGCCCTCGTGAGTCTTCCTTATAACTCGGGACCTTGGTGTTTTTCCTACTCCCGAGGTCGAAGGGAAAACACCGGCATCTGCTACAGAAACATCTGCAACGCTCCCTGGCTGAATAACAGTTCCCTGAGATAGGGAACTGTTATTGCCCGAAGCATCGCCTACGTTTCCGGTAGCAGTCGAGCTACAAGAAAGCGGCTTGGGTGTCAAGAATACCGGACCCTGCTGCACCCACCGCAATATCTGCCGCGCCTCCGCGTCGTCCACCTCGTCGTCGTCGTCGTCACTCACATCGAGCGCCTCTACGCGCTCTTCGACGCTGGTTCTGTAAGAGAGCAAATGTAACATTATTATTTTTATCCGAGGTACGAGTAAAAAAAGATGGAAAAATAAATTGCAAAAAAACTTACGCAAGTGACGACAACGGCCCGGTATCAACGGCTCTCCTTATGTGGCCGCCTGGGGTACTCTGCAGCGTCACAGTCTCGCCGGTAACGCCCAGAGTACCACCAGGCGTGTTATCTACGACCATGGCGCGTATTCTAAACAAACAAAAAAATAATGTGTAAAAATGTCCCGTAAACTCATGTACTTTAGTTTGTAATGACTTGTAATATTCAAAATGTAATAAAATATACAAAATGCTCACTGCTTGGGGGTGCGGTGCTGCACTTCCGGCGGCATTTCGATGTCCCGTTCCTCGGCGGCATTGATCAACTGCGTGATCAAAGCACGCCGAGATGATGAGGGCTGCGGAGTGCTTGAGCGGGAGCCGGTCGGCGTCACCGACTGCGACCTTATGTCCGCGCTCGAAGCGCGCAGTCTTGCGAGTCTAAAATAAAAAAGGAAAATTAGAACACAAATGCTTATCTTAGTGTATCGTATTCTACTTATCAAGCCCTTTCATTTGATACCCATATTGATGAATTAAAAAAAAATTAAAAAAAAATTAAATTATAAATTTAAAATTTCATTTAAAATTTTTCATCAAACATAGCTAACAACACTCCCGAATAATTCACCTTTCAAACTAATAACAAAAACATTGATGAATTAAAAAAAATTTTTAAAAAAAAATTAATTATAAATTTAAAATTTCATTTAAAATTTTTCATCAAACATAGCTAACAACACTCCCGAATAATTCACCTTTCAAACAAAAACAAAATCGTAATCACGTAATCTATTACGGCAATGAATTTTGATGCTATCGGTACTTCTGCAATGAAAACAATGGCGAGTCACTTGTTTTTGGAAAAAAATGATTTCTATCCAATATTTTCACACTAAAATGAAAATATATTTAGCAGTACATATTCACAGATATATTATTTACAAACTTACATGCAGTAATCAACCAATTTACAACAAAAATATACAAAATCATAACCAAACATGCATGACGCATAGAAACGAAAACGGCTCCACGAAAGTTGAAATGGTTTTTTGCATATAAACTTGCAATTAATCAAAAAACTATTATCATAAATAGATTCCTTACACATTATTTAGTAATTTGATAGCTTTTTTACTTACCTACGCTTGTTTTGGTTCATTTTTCTTGATTTTCTTTGAACTTACAACTACACTTCACCGTGTCAAAATGGCGGAATAAAAGGGCGTCAGCGAAAAATCTTGGTTTATTATTTTTTTTAAATTATTGTCTCTGGACAGATGCTAAAGTTGCGTTCATTCGAATTGTAATGCATGAATATAGCCACGAGTGAAGAGAATTAGTCTGTGGATAGATGCATAGACGAAAAATAAAATGGAGAAATCTTACGTACATAGCTGTGTACGTAAGGCACGTCGTGCCATTTTTCCTTACGTACATAGCTGTGTACGTATTTTGGTTCATTTTTCTTGATTTTCTTTGAACTTACAACTACACTTCACCGTGTCAAAATGGCGGAATAAAAGGGCGTCAGCGAAAAATCTTGGTTTATTATTTTTTTTAAATTATTGTCTCTGGACAGATGCTAAAGTTGCGTTCATTCGAATTGTAATGCATGAATATAGCCACGAGTGAAGAGAATTAGTCTGTGGATAGATGCATAGACGAAAAATAAAATGGAGAAATCTTACGTACATAGCTGTGTACGTAAGGCACGTCGTGCCATTTTTCCTTACGTACATAGCTGTGTACGTAAGACATTAGACTCACTACTTAATGGTTTTTTTAGTTCAATAAAACTACTTGTAAAATTACATAAAAATGGTCTTTTTTCCGCTCTCTGTCTTCTTTTAGGAATCTAACTGGAAAGTAGTGTATTTATAAGAATCAAATTTCTTAACACTTGTAGAGTTCAGGTAAAAACTTAGTATTGAGATAACACCTAAAGAATACTGAAGTCTCGCAGCAAAAAAATTCAAACCATAAATCGTAATCAATACCATAGACATTAATGATATCAATTAAATAATCGTAAAAATAGATGCTTATCGGTGTATTTTCGTCGTGTTATTTATTACTATGTTGCGTGCTACGGAACTGTGTATCGGATCATAGAGAATTGTAGAGATGACTTGGTTAATTCACAGCCGTAAAGTCTCGAGCATCGTCGTATGCGTCAGTTTCGTACCAGATACAATATTTCGGAGAGCGCGCCCTATATAACACAACCTGATACTTATCTCTAGTGGACAGCAAGACAGCAAGATGCGAGCCACTTCCAACCGGTTTTATTAGATAATTATCAATAGGGGATGCCTATGTGCCTGTGGATCTCCTATGGCTGAAACGACGACGAACGACGACTCATATAAAGAAGATCTTACTAAGTCGGCTCAGACTTTGTATAGTAGCCCAAAAATCATTAAAATATTATTATGGTAAACGAATGACTATAATTAAATCAATGGTTTTTAATGTTATTTTTTTAATTACTATAAGTTTCATAGACTTTGTACAGTAGCCCAAAAATCATTAAAATAAAAAAAAAATACGAATGACCAAAATTAAAACAATGGTTTTTAATGTTAAATTACTAGAAGTTTCATATTTTCTAATTTGATTTTTGTTCAAGGCTGCCATCACGCTGCCGTATTTTACAAGTACTTAATGTCAAAAGATCATAAGATCCAAAAATATGTAAATACTTAAAATGATGGAGATTAAATTTTATATGAAAACCGGATACACCCACGATTATATTATTGAAACCGGTCACCGAAACCGGTCGGGCGTATAGCGGCTCGGCCGTTCAAATGTAATCGTGAGTGTATCCGGTTTTCATATAAAATTTAATCATGAATCCTCACGCTAGTTTCAATGAAATGATGGAGATTGTTATAAAAGAAAAGAATAGGAAATTATTGTTTTGACACAAATAAAGCAAAGAATTAAATAATGTACAAGGTAATAGCGTAAGCTCGATATATTTTTGCATTATCTCTTTTGAAGTACCTAGAGAGTTTCCTTGAAAATTCTGACTTAACCAGATTGAGACGACATGTCTCATCTTAGGAGATCTGTGTATCGAACCGATATTAGACTATCAATAGAGTTCAATAGACAAATATACGACCAGTCGGAAAAATGTAAAGGTTTTAATGATATTTTGAAGTGGACGTCGGATTATGAGAATATATCGATCTTGTTGCTTAATCTCGTTTGATGTTATAAATGGTTTTATGATAACTCTCTTCTGACTCATGAGCGGGTCAAAAATGTAAAATATTTAGGTTTGAATATTTTTGTTTATTTAAAATAAATTTTCTCCGGTAATTGATTCGTTAGATTTTAGGTGTCACACATTATATCATCATTACCTTCATTGTTTTACTTCAAATACGTGGTATTTGGAAGCATTATAATATATCATAGATGAAGTTCTCGAGTGGAGACCACGCACCGGTAAAAGCAGCGCAGGACGTCCACTCACAAGGTGGACGGATGACCTCATTAAGACCGCAGGATCGCGCTGGATGCAAGCCGCTACCAACCGGTCTTATTGGAGATCTATAGGGGAGGCCTATGTCCAGCAGTGGCCTTCCTAAGGCTGATGGATGGATGATGGATGAATATCATAAATCTGATCTTAGTGTAGGTTTTTATTATTACTACCTAGTTACTACCTAGATAGGAACATCCAAGATGTTCCCATCTAGGTAGTTTCAATAATAAGTAAGTGATACGTATAGGCAGGGTGGCTAGGCCAGCCTTGGTGAAAGAAGTTTTTAAGCCGCCTGAAGGCCTCTGACATGGCTAAAAGGTGAAAATGGTCGGGACCCACATTTTACGGTGGCACTCAGTTGTAAGTGCTACCGGACCCGCGGTCACCCATCCGAAGACTGACCGTGCTGAACTCTGCTTTAACATCGCTAATCGCTGACCAACACCTATTCAAACTAAGCTGTGAGCACTAAAATAATACGAGTATATGTACATACTCAAATAAAACTGATAACCTCTTTTTTCAAGGACTTCAACTTACAGAAAAACGTCTAAATACAAACAAAACATTTTTCATCTCACTTCACACCTAACAAATTTTATAATAAAATAATTAAAACAAACATAACATTTTTCACCCGACTTTATAGTTAACACAGTCATTTCAAAATAAAATCCCCACATAAATAAACGACAAAGTAGAAAACTATCGCAAAACCAACTCAACACTTCTAACATGCCAAAGAAACTAACTCAAAAACTGAGAAAGGAAACGACGTAGAATCCACGGACCTCCATCTTCATTAATGTTAATACCGCCACAAAGGTACTAATTAAAGACACCAAACAATGCGTCTAGGACCACAAAGAATTAGCAGCTAACAAATCTCTTTCACCATCTCTTTTCTACAAGCTTGAAAGAAGAAGATGGGCAGAGAGAAGCAATGCTAACCCATAATAAAGTATGCGGTTAAAACTACGTGAGATATGAATTAAACGATCGGAGATAGGACCCCGATCGAGTAATGGGACAGTATATCTTGTTAATTGGAAGGTCTTTTTGCTTGGACACATAACTCTGGGACGGGTATGTGAGAAAAACGCATTCTCAAATGTATGCCATTCATCTTTCCGAGATAGTGCGCGGTGTAAGAAGCGAGCTTTGCGAGGAATGACGCAGCTTTAAATTATAGGTGATATAATTATTCCAATTGGGTTGTAAATGGTTAAAAGAATTAATTAAGAAACGAGATCCTCATTCCTCATACGAACAGCCATAATTTGAATCGCTTTCTGAAAGACAGACACGAAATACAGACCCAGGTCTGTCTTCTCGCTAAAGTACTTCTAGGTAAGCATGCTACACCTTATACCGCACACCAGTATGCTGAGTGTGAGTTTTGTCGTAAACATGACGCGCTCTACGGCGAGCGCGTAAGCATGTAATTTGTATGAAGAAATGTACAGCGCCACTAGCGGCGCGTTTTTGAACTGTACTGTCTTCATACAAATTACATGCTTACGCGCTCGCCGTAGAGCGCGTCATGTTTACGACAAAACTCGCACTCAGCATACTGCTTAACATCAAGCCGTATGTAGTCAAACGAAAACCTATATGAAAGAAAAAAAACGAGATAAAAAGATTTTAAAATTTTATTTCAATTTTATAATTGATCTTGAATAATGTCACACAGAGATATCTAGTTTGTAGTTTAAACAATTTTCTCTGCCAACCATCGACTTAGCATTCCATATAGTAATGTAGATGCTGCCAACAGTACAAAGCTACCTACCATAGTGCAAAGACCTTGTACGTATAAGTACAAGGTCTTTGCCACAGTGTGTCTACCGTAGGACTCTCTTACCCTTGGAGCCAAGCTTGGAGCATTTACGATTTTGACAGCTCACGCACATGAAGTTTCGTATTATTTATGGCAAAATGTCATCTAAATAGTACTGTCATACTGTCTGTTCATGGACGTGTGATTACATGTGTTTCATTGATGTGCTACACCGATTACTACCATTGTGCCACAGATTTCAAATAGTCGTTAAAAATAAAATGATAATATTATGTTACTTATATAGAAATACATCAAATTAAAAGTTCATCATCATCATTCACAGCCTTCTTTAAACCACTGCATAAATGGGTAGAAAAAAATAAGCGAATTTTAAATCAAAATGTGGGTACATTTTGTCAATATCGATTATTGCGTTCTGAGATCACTAAATTTGTCAGTCGTCGAACTGTCAAAAAACCCTTCTAAAAATGGAAATAGTATTTGTCCCACTACACAGATCACCGTGGGATCTAGTGTATAACTTTTTGCAACAATAAATGTTTTATTTCGTTTAACGTCACGGGCTAGGTCCGGTGTTTTGGTGGGCATCAACGGTGCCAATAATCGTTTTGTTTATTACTTATCTTTTTCTTATAACTTGGACCAATCTAAACCAAGGCAATATTACAGATTTGTACCACCAAGTGTCGATAACACCACTTCCTCGGAACTAAGTGACGTCACATGCCACACGGGGCATAAATACGACCACTCATATCTATTTGTTATAAATAAGGTGCGGATATATAGAGAAAAAATGTACGGGATCGGAATATATTATTTATTGTAGATTTATTTATTACCTTGTCCAGGAAAGAGGCATTTTTTGTGTTTGTGAAAAAAATTTACTATTGTTAGCATTACTATACATTGTATAATTTTATTTATTGTTATACATTCTATATTCATAAAATTGTGCTTATATGTCATATTTTTTGAATTTGTGAGTTCAAAATTGGCGATACAAAGAGTTTTCTTATATTGATTTATTTTTAACGGTCTGTTAAAAGCGGAGACAACCGTTTGTCACCCAAAAGTCAGAAACGTGTATCTTGAGCAATACCTATGTATTTATACTATGGCAACTTAAAAACAATGGTTACTTGAAAGTGACGATCGCTTTCAGCTGTAATGCCACCCACTTATGGCACTAATTTATGATGTTATAATTTTCACTGTAATTTTCTGTTAAGCTTTCATTTTATGTTCACATACGCCATCGAATTTCTTCTACTGACGTACGCAGAATACGCAGTTGGCCTCACGACGTTTTTCTTCACCAAAAAGCCAGTGTGCAGTGATGTGGTATTTCGTACATACATTCTAAAGAACTCATTGGTACGGGTCCAAGATTTGAACCCACCACCTCTCGATTGTAAGTCGGGTGTTACTACCACGCTACCACGTATTCTGTAGACCACTACGGCATTAATACTAAAAACACTACCTAAGTAATAATTATTTTTCACTTAAAATGGCATAACCGACTTCAATCGTCTACAAAATTCGAATAGTTCGATCGAACATGTTTACGTCTATACATTTTTACATTATTGTTGATTTATCAAAAACCAGTCAGCCGATTTCTATAGAATTTAAATGGGTCCACCTGGAAAGTACATACGCCTTTGGACTAAAAAAGATGTTTATTAATTGGTTTACAATTAGGCAAAAATATCGATGAACATACTCAAGAAAAATACATACCTATAGACGAACCTTGAACCTTGTCTTTTGTGAACGTGAGTTAAAAAGAAAATTACTTTATTTCCAGTTCATAAGTATATTAGAAGCGCTAACATAACCCACAACAGGCCCAAACCGTTCACTATTTAATATCTGCGTACGCGCATGGGAACTGAATAGCATGCGATGATTTATAGAGGAAGCAATTGCTTCTGCTATTGCTGTTATAGAATGCAGAATGACTGCGGTGCGACCTCCATACTTGCTATTGTGGGATTCGTGAGTAAGTTGTGTGAGGAATTTAGATTTAGTTTCGCGATCTTCTGCAGCGTTGTGACAAAAACGCATTACAATATTAAGGCCGCTGCATACGTGACGAGTTCTTTTACGGACGGGACGGAACGGGAAATTTTAGAAATATCGTTTCATACAAAATGTATATGGAAGCGCGTATGTCACGGAGACACGGACGGGACGGGAACGTGACACAGACGGGGCGGGAAAAATATCGTCGCCAACGATGTTTAGCACGTCCCGTTCCGCGCGTGCCCCGTCCCGTCCGTGTTTCCGCTACGTATGCACAATCACTTCGTTCGTTACGGAGAGAAAATTAGTGTTGGACGTTTGTAACTACTTCGTCATCTAGAGCAATAGCAATTATGGCGCAGGTCCCCCACAAACATTCTTGACGATTTTGGCACAGAATAAATAATAGTTACTATAGTTACTTTACCATGCACGCCATCTGTTCGATTCGTCTTGAATCAAGTAGGCAGCGCTCTGACTACGTTGACATGACGTCACAGACAGATTGTCTTAGCTTCTAAAGAAGTATTGCTAAATTTTACTCAAATAAAAACTACGTTACAGCTGTCTTATTCATATCTGGTTATACAACATACGCGAGAGTGAGTGGAACAAAAAAAACCGCAATGTCTGTCACATACGACAAAATTGGTATGCAGTCATTTAACAAACTTTTTTTTATAAACTGGCATGTGATAACCAACGTTTGACAAACCCATGAGTAGTTAAATGATAATAAAAAAAAAATTAAAAACTTTGTTATATCTCAAAATAATTACTTGAAAAAGTTACATTCTATAACGTATCATTTTACAAACAATTCTTTTGTTTTTTTTGCTAACTAATAAATGTTTGATAATAAACCAACACTTGACACATTTTATTTTATAAAGTGTCGTTTGACAGACAATTCCATTTAGATTTAAAATACTTACCTAACATATAATATGTTTAAAAATATGTCGCTGCTGTGGCTTTTTTCGAAAAAAATAAACC
The DNA here is from genome assembly GCA_964007245.1 of Hypomecis atomaria. NCBI lineage: Eukaryota > Metazoa > Arthropoda > Insecta > Lepidoptera > Geometridae > Hypomecis > Hypomecis atomaria. Next base: position 2,362,512 of record OZ023295.1, on the reverse strand, counting down.
AAAATATTCTCGTGGTAAGCAAATTTTTGTAAGACATGGTTTTATTTGGTAGAACAATTAACGTGCCACGGCAGCGACCGGCGAGTGCCAGAACCAAATCGGCCCATATTCGGTAGTCTATATTTACTATTAGTTCATTTTTTAAACGAAACCATGCAAAAATATGGTTTTCGTATGTTTAACATCTGATGTTCTGACATGAAAAATATACAAATAAAAAACAAAATATCATTCGAGATATTGTCTAAGTGAAATGTTTGATTTATAATTGGTTATAAAATAATGGTTTGTAAAATAAAACATTTGTGGATATAAGATATTTTTTTAAATAAATAACATCCGAGATTTTGTTTGTAAAGTGAAACACTTAAAATGTAAAGGTTTTGGACTGAACATTTCATTACTATAGAACATTCTGGTGATACCTTGCAAAAAAAACTGCTTTTTTAAAAGATTGAAGTCTTGAACTAAGGGTCGAATCAGATACTTATTGATATTTTGTTATATTAAAATAAGGCTAACTACCAGTTTGTAGCTTTTTTTGAAAACAATGACTTACCCGTAGACATTAGGAAATATTTTTTATTTTAGCTGGTTATTGGTAAGTACATAATAATAATACCTGTAGGTACTATAAATACTAGTAACCCACAATCATAACTTTGTTAAAGTCTCGATTCGCTGAAAACTTGGAATATGGTAGAAAATCGGGAAAATTTGTCCCAAAATACAACTTTTCTTTGTTGAAACCTAGAAATTTGGTGGAAAAGTTAGAAAAATTAGCATGCTCAGAAATCTTAAAAAAAATTGATTCATTTCAGTAGGACTGTAGGACAGATGCCAAATCGGTAAAACTACCGAAATATCGGTAGGTCCAAGACTACTGCCTCGAGCGAGCGGCAAGCTACAAGAATCATGTCGAGATAGAAATTGTGCGGTGTCAAGGAGACGTTGCCACTTCGCCACGGATGGCCGCCGTGGCGAAGTGGCAACGTCTCATTGACAACGCTGTCTATCTGCTAACGCCTTATTATAATATGCGAGCAACGGTATTTCTGAATGAATAGTTTTCAGCAGGCGTTATCAGTATTTATCTATAAACTTTATTAAACTATAACATTTAGAAACAAATGTATCCACCAGGAAAAAGGTTCTAATATCTCAAACCACTTATTTCAAGTTTCATTCAAAATGAACCTCTCCGATCCATGAAAATAAGGATAAAAAATAATTACAAAAATGCTGTAGTGATACTTTTCAATAATATTTTAAAGTAGTTCCAAATATTAATAATAAGTATTTTGGATTTTATCCGCTTACTGAAGATATGATTAACCAAGATTTACTCATTTTAAACCTCCCTGATCTTGAAGAACGATCAAAAAATGTCGTTTGCCCATCTCGTCCCCTTAAAGCCAATTTTTGAAATGAAAAATACATCTTTCCTTTTTCACAACAGTTAGATCCGAATCACTGTTACGGTACGTACTCGTATGCATTAAAAACACGTTCCCGTCTCGAACGAGGCAGTCACGTCCCGTTCTGTTCACGCCCCATCCGAGGTATTATCTCGTTACGTATACAGCGGCCTTTACTCCATTATATTATTTCAAAACAATAGTAGCGTAATACAGAATAATCCATTTCTGTGGTAGGGAAAAGTTTGATCCTAAAAATTAGGCAACGGTAAAGAAAAGAAGTGGTGACCCCCAATCTGGCCATTCTGTGGTTTTTCATGCTTTGTAGAATGTCCGTAAAATGATTTAATTTATAGAGGAAGCAAATGCTTCTGCTGTTGCTGTTATAGAGTGCAGAATGACTGCAGTGTGTACTCCATACTTGCTTTTGTGGGATCCATGAGTTAGTTGTTGAGTGAGGAATTTATATTTAGTTTCACGATCTTCTGCAGCATTGGGCCAAAAACGCATGAAAATATGTCTCCATAAAATCAATCTTTCTAGATAATAGTTGCGTAATAAAAAAGGTTCATCGCCACTAGTACCATTAACAGTTCAATGATGGAACTACATAGTCCTTACTCTGGTAGAGAAAAGTATGATCCGAAAAATCAAGCAATGTATAAAGGAATGAAGTGGTGACGGAGTCCAGTAATAATGATGTACAAACGAGAAACACTCCGTATTACGCCTACAGACCAAAGCTTTAGTTTGACTAAAGTGAAAAAATAACGTCACCAAAATGCTGCTGTTTATTTGGCTCAACGCATAAGCATTGCCATTCAGCGTGGCAATGCAGCCAGCATGCTGGGCACGCTGCCAACTGGCAGTGGCTTGAGCATTTGGATTATCTTTAGACCTTCAACGGTCTGAGGATGATCCAACGCTTTTTATGTAATAGTAGTATAGTTTTGTTGTAGTTCATAAAGGCACTTTTGCCCGATAAAAAAAGTTTGACTAAAATAGATATGAGATATTTGTATTAGTCTTCAAAACATCAGAACAAAATTTTGTTCACGACTGTATATGCAATGACACACTCGGTTTGATACCATTTTTCCATAATATAACTCACTAAGAATTTCTTATTCAAATACTGTTTTTTTATTGAAGACCGCAAAATCAACATCAAACACAAAACGACTGTGGTACGTTTGATGTCAATTTCCTTTAAAGTAATTCTAAAAGTCTTTCCTTAGTCGTTCATCCGTACTTAAATGTTTACAACCAGCTTTAGTACTGATTTTTATCGAAATTGCACAATCATCGTTTTGTTTATAGTTATTGTTTGTTTAAAGTGTAATTTTCGTGTAAACACAGGGGTCCATTTATTGTTATGGCGACTGTAAATATTGAAAAGTGTTTATTGAAAAATTTAAATTGAATCGCTGCTGTTAAGATGTTTTTTGAGGTATTGTGATTGAATTTGGGATGTTAAAGCAGAAAGTTCCAGCTTTGTCTGGTTCAAGGATTTTTTAATTTAATGCTGTTCCAAACTTATATGAAGGCTTACAAAATTATCGCCACTATAATAAGTACAGGAAGTTTCTCTAGATTATGGACATATTAGCAGATAAATGAATAAATCAGCTGTTCCATACAATTCTGTAGATTTGTTGGAAATTCTACCTTCATCGGGGATCGGTGTGGGGGAAATAGGATTGACCGGGTATTGAAGAAGAAAATTGGCGAGGTAATTATGGTGACCGCCCTGGGAATCCCCTTCTGTACCTCTCATTCTTTCTCCATAACATGGGAAATTTAACTTTGGTATTTGGGCTTTGTTCATAGGCAGCGTTGCCGATGCCCATCACCTTAATTCCTCAAAAAATCAAAGTTAAATTTTCTATGTTGTGGGTCACTAACCACTAGTCTATACAGGGTCATAGGTATTAAACGCAAAACCTTTTAATGGCGGTTCTAGTACATCTAGATAAACAACGTTTTTTCTAGGATTTTTAGAAAATCACGAAGATAAAATCAGCTTTTCATACAAAAAGTGGCAAAATGTACCTACGGAGAACCGAATTGTTTTTTTTTTTTGCGAATTCAAAACTCGGAGTACAAAAGTAGTTTGTCTAGATGTACTAGACCCACCCTTTAAAGGTTTTGCGTTTAATACCTATGACTGAATATCAAGGCAGTCGAGGTTCAGAAACCTGTACGGGAGGCTTAAGCTATATCTAACAGTAACCAGCTGCTGATAATATTGATGACATTATGAAGGTTCAATGGCAAGCCTTAATAAATAGAAAGCCTAGTCAAAAGCCATCCAAAAGCTCTCCATCGCGATAGTGGTGAAACAAGGCCTTAATACAGCACGGGCGGGCATAAATATGTCGCTCGTCGCGACTCCACTGCCCGTGAGTGGGACACATGGGGGGCTACTACCGGTCAGTTTCACTACATATTATAAAACAAAGTAGCTTCCCGAGGTCTGTCTGTCCCTTTACAGGGTTATTTCTAATCAATTAGCTTCCTTTTAGGGGCTTATTCTGTACATCAAAACTAACAACATTAGTTCTGCGAGTTTTGTTAAAACTAAAAAAAAAAAAAAAAAGCTATTCCATACATATTGTCGAGGGTAAACGATTTTTTTCTATGGAACAATAACTTTTTTTTGAGAATCAACTAAAGTCGTAGAACAAAAGTTGTTAGTTTTCATGTGCAGAATAAGCCCCTAAAAGGATGCTAATTGATTAGAAATAACCCTGTATATGCGTAGGTCAACTACGCAACGGATTTTGATATTCTTTTTTTTAATACATAAAGTGATTCAAGAAGACGGTTTATATGTTTAATACATGGATAATATAGTAGAGGAACTCTGATAATTTTAGAGGTTTCTAATGTAATGTAAAACATAAGTACTTTTTTGGGCTTACATTGTAAACGCACTTTGCACCCGTGCGAAGCCGGGGCGGGTCGCTAGTATTTACTATAACGTAGCACTCATGGCGTAGTTTGACTAGGGTTTTGTTAGCGAATATTTCGATATTCGCTAACGAAACCCTAGTTAAGCAACGGGTAGCATTTAAAACTGAGCGCCACCGTAGCTAGGATGACACGTTAAATTTTAGGCCCCGGTTGTTTTAACCGTTTGGTCATGTCAGAGGCCCTCAGGCGGCTTGAAAACTTTGACACCAGGGCTAGGCACCTGGCTTATATGAACTTACTTATTAGCTTTATTAATAGTAGCTCATTTAGTACTAGGGCATCAAACACAAGACAGGTAGACCGCACCAAAGATGGCATGACAACATTATCTCAGACTCGACTCAGTGCGGGTTGGTGGGCGAAATTGCAAAAAAAACTGTTACCACTCTTGAAAAAAATTAGACAGCACTGCAATGGTCATCTTCAATTCTATTTGAAATAAAATTAGGTACAAGTTGCATTATAAACAAGCTAAGCTGTACAATCCAAAATTAAAACAAAAGGCCGCACCAAGCTGGACAAAACATACCGGCATTCTACTTTATAAGAAATGAGATAATTATTTTTCGCAAAAAATGGCGAAACCGCCTTCCATCGAGTACGAAATTCGAATATTTCGATCGAATTGTTTACATTTTTGTTGGTTTTTCAAAAATGGCTCAGTTGAATTCTGTAAATTTTTATATGGGACCACCTCGGAAGTATATAGATATACCCTTTTTGATATTGAACAAAAAATATTTTTTTGATTTGGTTCACAATTGGCGAAATTATCGATAATCATACACAAAAAATAACATGCAGACGAACATAGAATCTCCTCCTTTTTGGAAGTCGGTTAAAAATTGGAAAAACATGATCAGATGCAGTTCTGTCTCGAGTTCACGATAAACTGCAATGGAAAATTTTTGTGGCCGCTTTCTGCTTTGCATAAAGGTATGGTTCCGAACTCCGCTACAGACAGCAGCAGCAGCGACAATGCTGCTTAGCTCGGAATGTAATCTCATATAAACTCATAAAGATAATATGGGGACCAGTAGTGCTTCAGCAGCACTGCTGCGGTGTTGCTGCTGCCTGCAGCGGAGTTCGGAATCATACCTTAAGTCATGAAATCTATTCTAATTTCAATAGTAGCCCTTCCAAAGCATTCTTAATCCTACGTCCGCCAATAGGACGGAGCGCTAGCGCGCGACATCGTCCATTGAAGATTGCCATCTGCCGACCACTATTCAAAGGTTAGCTTTAATACTTCTGTCTAGGGGATATGCCAGGTATTTGTACTGAAAAACTAAGTTATTCTCGGCGAATAGATTTTGTTACTGTCACCTTAGTAGGTTTGTGTAGTATGCCTTCGAAAGCAGCTTAAAAACTCTGTCACTATCCTATCTTTCGATACGGCTGAATAAGTATTAGGTATTGTCACTCTAATCGCTCAGTAAATAAATTGAAATAAGGGTTCTTACTTGACTTTGATTATTATATCTAGGCAATGTATTAGACAACTGAAAGTCAAAATATTTTCCTATTAATCCAGCTTGGTAACTGTCATTGTACTTACCTACAGCGTGGTCAGGAAAGTTACTTGTAGATTTATTTCATAATTATTTTTCGCAAAAAATGGCAAACCGCCTTCAAAATTTGAATATTTCGCTCAAATTTTTTATATTATTATTGATTTTTCTAACCAGCTCAGACAATTTAGTTCATAATTTTATTGGCGAAATAATCGATGAACATCCACAAAAAAAGTTAATGAAATGAAAATGAAATACCTTTATTCAAAACACATACAGACGAACATAGAACCTCCTCCTTTTTGGAAGTCGGTTAAAACTTAGAAAGCTCCGTTATGTTTTTTAATTACTTATAATATGGCGCTTACAAACCGCTATTTACTTTTTTGTTTCTAGTCATAATTAGGTAATTATGATTAGAAACAAAAAAGTAGATCTGGGGACAGTTTTTGAGACCAATATAACGATATTTTTGATTGTTGAAATTCATCCAGCCTTTTGGAAGATACGTGGGAAATAAAGAAATTTACAAACAAACATACAAGATACGCGCGAAAAATAATACCACTCCTTGGAAGTAGTGTAAAAATCGATTAACAATAATTAATGGAACTATTGCACATACAAAACTTACAAATGTTATTGAGGATCATCTTTTTGAAAATCTTACAATTATTATGCACCGCACGTAAATAATAAGCATAACCGATTCGTACACGCCCCGCCTATACTTGGCTAATGTTACGTTAAGGGGGATTTACACGGGTCGATTTTTGCCGTGCGGCTAGTTGCTTCATAAATTGCCTCACAAAGCCGCGTCGCTAGCTCATTTACACAGGTGACTAAAATCGCATGCGGCTCAGTTATCTTGTTCTTCTGTATTCGCGCGAAATACTCCTTCATGCGGCGGGCGATCCCCTGCAACTGATCGTTGATGTTTACACGGTTGATTTTATTTTATTTATTCATTTTCATTTTATTTTATTTGTTTTTTGTTCACCAACCGCTTGCGGCTGGTCTCCGCGCGTCCAAAATAGGGTATTACCGTCATTTTTGAAACGTATCTCAGTTAGATTCTGTTGATCTTATAAATCACTAAAAATTACAAAAAAATATTATCCCATCGTTATGTGCTTTAAAAATGCATTTTAATTTTGTAGTTTCAAAATTTCGCGCGCAGATTTCGTAAACGATGGATGTCATTATTTTACTCTGTGTTCACGGATGACGTCACTAGGCTATGTAAACAATGCGCGTAAGTATTTTTCACGATAGTGTTTTTGTTTGTAAGTTTGAGATTTAAGTTGAAAGTACTCGTAAGTTATTATAAATGGTTAATTATGAGTTATCGTTGGTGTGGTGTTCCTGGAATACTAGTTTACAAACACTGGACAGTTTACATAGCCGTATGACGTCATAACATAGCGGCGCCTATTTTATGTACAGATTAAAAATACGGAATATTTTGTAATGATTTTAAAAACTTATTTTGTTATTTTACGATCTAGAACGAACATTTTCCGATTGCTTTTTGCCTAAGCTATCTCAAAAATACATTTACAGATTTTTTCTCGTTCATAGTAAAATACCCAATTGGATGCTACCCAACTTTTTGTCACTTGTGGTCTAGTCAAATTGCCATGAAGACGGTGGTCGATTCTTGCTGTGCGGCAAAAATCGTGCGGATTAAGTCACCCGTGTAAATTTCCCTTTATAGGGATAATAAGATAAGATAATATCCTAATTGACGACTGAATGGGAGCTATGAACATGATTATGAAAACCAATAGACTATTAAATAGGCAACGGGAAAATCTATTCAATTCCATAAGTTAACAATATTTCTTATACAGGGTCATAGGTATTAAACGCAAAACCTTATAAGAGCTGGTCTAGTACATCTAAACAAATAACTATTGTACAACGACTTTTGAAAATTTGCAAAAAAAATTTGCTTCTCCAAACATTTTGCCGCGCGTTGACGAACTTTTTGTACGAAAAAGCTGATTCTTTCTTCGTGATTTTCCAAAAGTCCTAGAACAAAAGTTGTTTGCCTAGATGTTCTAGAACCACCTTTAAAAGGTTTTGCGTTTGATACCTATGACCCTCTATAATGAAGACTATACTCTATGTTCAACTATTTAAGCTCTGTTGTGTTTTATTTTCATTTTATACATCACTAGCGATCCGCCCCGGCTTCGCACAGATGTATTTTACTTATAAACCTTCTTCTTAAATTACTCTATCTATTAAAAAAAACGTATCAAAATCCTTTGCGTTGTTTCAAAGATACCATCCATCCATCAGCCATAAGAAGTCCACTGCTGGACATAGGCCTCCCCTATGGATCTCCAATAAGACCGGTTGGAAGCGGCTTGCATTCAGCGCGATCCTGCGGTCTTAGTGAGGTCATCCGTCCACCTTGTGGGTGGACGTCCTACGCTGCGCTTGCCGGTACGTGGCCTCCACTCGAGAACTTTCCGACTCCATCGGTCATCAGTCCTCCGCGCTATGTGCCCTGCCCATTGCCATTTCAACTTGCCAATCCGTTGGGCTATGTCGGTAACTTTGGTTCGTCTACGGATCTCCTCATTTCTGATTCGATCTCGCAGAGAGACTCCGAGCATAGCCCTCTCCATAGCTCGTTGGCCTACTTGGAGCTTACTAATAAGGCCCACAGTGAGAGACCAAAGTTGTTTCAAAGATACGAGTATAAGCATACATGGGGACAGACAGCGGGAAGCGACTTTGTTTTATACTACGTAGTGATTTTGAGAGTTTTTTGTGTGCATTATACGACACAATATATGAGACAGTTAACATACAATGATAAAGTTTATGTATTCTGAAAACGCTGAATCAAATTGAGTTACAAAAAACCTTTTCTCTCGATAGTTAGTCGAATCAGGCGTTACCTGTTACTTCAAATTTTTGATTTGAGTGAATCTTTTTAGTGTGTCTATTATCATGACGATAGCATGTCGGTCAATATTAAGTGCTGGAGTTTTTTTGGCCCGATTCTATTGCCAAAGAGTACTCGTAAATAAAAACAGATATATGACAACAATTTCCAAGTCATACTTTATTGAAAACTTTGATAAGCACAAATTTTACGACTCGCGCTGACACAAAAACTGGATCAAATTTCATATTTTAACACCTCAGAGAAAAGTCGAAAGATAAACATTATATACAGCCATGGCTGTAAACTCTTTATTACTATTCATACAAACATTTTAGCACTCATAAATCGAGTAATTCAATATAACAACAGCTTATCTGAAGTTTTATTTGGATTTACGATCTTTTACCGGGTGCTCCCGATTTGAATGGTCATTGGTCAACGGAATTAAAACAGTTTAGTTGAGTAAATAGGAATAATAAAGCTTAGGTTCCGTATTAAACAAGTTTTTAATGTGATTTGAACTAATGTCTTGTAGTGATAGCTAAGGATGTGGTATTCCAAAACTATCAATTGGTACGGTTATGCGTAAGTGTTAAAAAATTATTCATATTTCAGATGAACTTTTTTTTCGTATTATTTACTGTAAATGGTATTATCTCAATATTTCATAACTATCAGGCTAAACTTCAAACAGCTTAATTGTTTTATTATCTAAGTGAACTACATTTTTTAATTACGAAACCATTTGTTTTCCATAAATAAATAAATAAGTATAAATTAGTAAATTCACTCTTCTCTTGTTCTTTACAATGATGTGTATGATTTAAAGGGGTTAAAAACTGAACTGAACAATGACTCTAATCATTGTCGAAAGACTAACAACAAAACTTAAAAAAAAAAACACTCATGCTACATTAAACGAATATTCGTTTAATGTAGCATGAGTGTTTTAACAATTTATATTTTAATTGATAAACATAATGAGTACACCCTTTCTCACATAAAGTTTTCATTCACAACCATTCAATTTCCGTTCTATCTTTCTGTAATTTCTTTATAACTTAAAAAAACATTAGGGTTGCAATTTTCAGATTAGTGTAAAAGTCCCTGCACTTCGCAAAACAAAACCTTGTTTAAGTATTTGATTTAATAACACAAGTCAGTAACTTAACTCCAATTTAACGGTAAATTATGAATACCAACAGTCTAATTTGTATTCGGTCTAATCCCTGATACCCATAAAATAATTGATAACGTGCTAATCCGTAACGGAATTCCAAATATCAATTTACAAGAGCCGTATATCTGAAACCATATTAGATCTATTTCTTCTCGTGGGCGGAACTAAAACTTATGTTTCTTGGTTTATAGTGTATAAAAAATTTAGCGATTAATACAAAATGTTTATAGACCTAGTGGATCTGCAGATTGAAACGGTATTGGGCAGCACAAATGTCTGGTTATCCGGGGTTTCAAAAGTTGTTGAGTGGATAGCACGTACCAGGTCGTTTTTAGGGTTCCGTACCGAATGAGTAAAAACGGGACCCTATTACTAAGACTTCGATGTCCGTCTGTCCGTCTGTCTGTCTGTCTGTCTGTCACCGGGCTGTATCTCATGAACCATGATAGCTAGGCAGCTGAAATTTTCACAGATGATGTATTTCTGTTGCCGCTGTAACAACAAATACTAAAAACAGAATAAAATAAATAATAAAGGGGGGGCTCCTATTCAACAAACGTGATTTGAGTTTTTTTGCTCGGTATTAATAACGGCAAGAAGAATGAGGCTCCCATACGGTACGGAACCTTTCGTGCGCGAGTCCGACTCGCACTTGGCCAATTTTTTTTTTCTTTATTTTCAAATGCAAGTATTACTCCGTTATCTTTGTCTTGATGTTTACTTTTCCATAACCAAAAACGCCCGTAAATCAATGTAAATTATAGTCGCGTGTCCAAAATATCAATTTGAAAAAAAAAACAATATTCAAATCAAAGGAATGATTCGCAGCTCAGTGGATAATTTAAATGCTAAATCTTAGACAAAATAACTATATTTGGTAATGACAAGCTTTTTTTTTATCCGGCAAAAGTGCCTTTATTAACTACAACAAAACTACACTACTATTACACAAAAAGCATTGGATCATCCTCAGACCTTTGAAGGTCTAAAGATAATCCAAATGCTCAAGCCCACTGCCAGTTGGCAGCGTGACCAGCATGCTGGCTGCATTGCCACGCTGAATAATAATAAGCTTGATTTTTGAGAAAATTTTTCAAAAACAGAAAGCTCATACAGGGTTATTTCTATTCAATTAGTATACTCTTAAGGGGTTATTCTGTACCTACATCAAAACTAACAACTTTTTTTTTACGACCTATGTTAAAACTAAAAAAAAAACAGCTGTCCATACATTTTGTCGAGGGTGAACGACATTTTTCTATGGAACAACCACTTTTTTTGAGAATTAATAAAAGTCGTAGAACAAAAGTTGTTAGTTTTGATGTACAGAATAAGCCCCTGAAAGGAAGCTAATTGATTAGAAATGACCCTGTATTTTAAAGAATACTAGAAAATCAAGAAATGGCAAATAGCTATCAATGTTTTTTATTTTTCAAATTTTTGATATATTACAAAACATTTGAAAAACGCCCACTACAAACGATACGTAAACGCAAGACTCAATCAGTGGACAGACGACCCTCAATCTACAAGACTAGAGATTATTACAATCATTCTGGATGCAAATCAGACTGATCTTATTAAATGTTTACAGAGGAAGCTTAAAAATGATGACGACGACAAATTCTTATCTTAACTAATATTATAAATCTGAAACTGTGTTTGTTGGTTTATTGGTTCATCCCTCTTTCAAGTAACAACGGAACAACGAAATGACTTTTTAGCATGGACTTCGTTTAAAAGACGGAAAGTAACATAGGCTACTCCCAGAAAGGTTCCTTTGGGATAGCATAAAAATCAAAATTAAACGCGGGCGAAGCCTTGGGCAAAAGCTAATATTATCTATGGTTGAAGTTGGTTAAAGTATGTAGTTGTGGTTGTGGTTGTAGGTTTTGGATGTTTTAACTCCTTTACATTGTCAAAGGCCTTCAGGTGGTTAAAAGCCCTATCTCTTGTGCTAGCATATATCTACTCACTTAGTACTTAGTGGCATTTAGTGAAATGATATAATCATTTAAAAATTTAAAAAACCCCCGACAGACTAGACAGAGTCCTACCACAGATGAAATATCTTTCATTTGACAACCATTTTGGGCACATTTGTAGAATTTTGGTTCTTCCATCCCCACTTTAACCCACCATAACTCTTAAACGGCTCAATCGATTTTTATAAAACATAGCTAAGAACACTCTCGATTAAGTCTCCTTTGATCCAAAAAAAACTAAACTGAAATCGGTTTAGTGGTTCGGGCGCTATGATGCCACAGACAGACAGACAGACAGACACACAGACAAACAGACACGTCAAACTTATAACACCCCTCTTTTGCGTGGGGGGTTAAAAAATTATTTCATAGTTTGTATTTTATAATTTTTGTTTCAAAACCCTTATACAAGCAATAGCTTCTACAGTACTAATTATTTGAATTAAAAACACTTACAGTTGACTTATTAAGGACCTCACTAAGCCATTAGCTCTACATTCTTCAAATTTCTCGCATCTCCAACTTATTTATCACCTTCAATGCTACAGTTTCCTATAAAATTACCCTAAGAAAAAGCAACCTTGATATAGAAAAATACACCTAAATTGTTCTACTATATAGAGTCTAATTTAGAGGAGTAATAAGACTTGATATAAATCAGCTTAAGTATGCTGACAGTGACAATTTGCAATTTAAGTGTCACTGTGTGATCTAGTATCATTATAGAAGGTGCAAAAACCTTTAGAACAGTGACTCTGAATGAGAAGGACCATTATAGGAAAATCTTGACGCAAATGAGGGGAAAGATATAATTAACGCTGGGAAGGAATCTTTTTACAAAGGGGACTTTGTGCACCTTTTGTGGCTAGGCCTACGTCCTGCAGTGGACTATTAAAAAGGCTGATACAGAACAGTACTTTGATGTCCATTGTTTGACTTTTCTTATAGTTACGAAAACAGAAAACAAATTTTATATCACGGGAATTGCGAGACGGCTCCGCGTGCTAGCACTCGACTTGAGAAAGATCGCCGAATGCGATCGAAACTATAGTCGCACTATATTACGAGTATGACTATGAAAAATTAACGTGAGTACATTCCCGTGATATATAATATTACAATGTGTAAAAACCACGTTAGTTTCCATAATTAAATAGAAAATATAATAATATCACATAACACACAAACCAAAAGAAACATAAATGTACCTACAGTTAAATTGATAATCTATTTTTTTTTCTAGTTTTAAAAAAAAAACACAAAAAAATATCTAAGTGTTTTTATTTTACACAAAAAAAAATCGCTAATCTTTCACATTTACTAGTTTTGTAAACAGCTGAAAACTACACACATTTTCTAAGTACTGTAAACATCAGGTTATAAAATATTAATAATAGAGCTCTTAATTAAAAAAAAATCATTGATAATAATTGAAAAAATATAGTACGTTTTAATTATTAATCTTTTGAAAATTTCTCAATCGCGTAAAATTTAGAGTCCTGCAAATTACATGTAAAACTTGACTGCCTCGATGGCTCAGTGGTTAGTGACCCTGACAACTGGGTAAAAGAGGCGTGGGTTCGATCCCCACCCAGGGCAAATATTTATGTGACGAACATAGGTGTTTGTTCTGTGTCTGGGTGTTATTTAGGGATTATCTATATTATGTAGTATATGTATATCAGTCTCTGGCGGCCATATCACAAGCTTTGCTTAGTTTGGGGTCAGAGACCGTGTGTAAGAAGACCCCCTAATATAAAATCCCAATTGAATTCTGCTAAGCTATCAAATAATACACACCACGTTTTATCTTGTACTTAAATCCAACTTAATAATGCTCCGCAGGAATAAGTAATTAAATTTAATTGTCGCATTCGTTTACAAGACACAAGTTTGTTCACATTAATTGTACGATGAGATTATAAGTTAGTAGGAGTGAATTGAGTTAACGACGTGTTTAACAACTTTACAAGGTAAGTTGTGCTTTGAATTGTGTTTGTTTTGATTGTTATTTTTGTCGGCTATTTGAGGAATTTTCATGACTTTACCAGCTTGAAAAAACGGTAAATAATTGAATGCAAGGTCATTTGGCTTTTGTTTTTTTTATATAGGGCAAGTGCCTTTATTAACTACCACTCAAACAAGACTTATCTTTGGACATTCAAGGGTCTGTAGGTAATCAAATTGCTTGTTACGTAGCTAGTAGTAGTTTATGTATTTTTAGATTATGTAAGTTTTGTGTTTAGTGGAATTTTGTTAAGTTCTCTTATAATGAACACGTACCAGCAAACGCAGCGTAAGATATGAATTGACAATAAGATGGACCGATTTTATAAAAGCGGCAGAAAAAAAGCCGCTACCAACAAATCTAATTGGATACCTATAGGTAAAGATTTTATTTAATAGTGTATGTCCTACGGATATTAATGATGTTGCGATTAAACGTAAGTAGTACCACCAATTTGTACCATACTGTTAGAAGATTTAGAATACTTACGTTGGTCTAAGTTGGAGACCAATTGAATTTTAATGCATTGAATCTTTGGTATTCCTGAGGTTTCAAAACCAAGAAAGCAAATCAACACCGTAATTTTTAGGGTTCCGTACCCAAAGAGTAAAAACGGGACCCTATTAGTCTGCTGTCCATCCGTCTGTCACCAGGCTGAACCTCATGAACCGTAATAGCATGAGAGTTGAAATTTTCACAGTTCATGTATTTCGGTTGCCGCTATAACAAAAAATACTAAGAACAAAATAAAATGAATATTTAAGGGGGGCTTCCATACAAATAACGTGATTTTTTGTCGTGGTGCTTCCATACGGCACGGAATCCTTCATGCTCGAGTCCTACTCGTACTTGGCCGATTTTTAAAATACGTACGTATTGTTTTAATTTGCATTAGCTTCAAACGCTCGCGCTGTATTAAAGTACCCTTTCAGAGTTTTTTATATTTTTAAAAATATTTTTCAATATAAAATTTAAAGTGTGTTAAAGAATAATATACTATATTATTTTCCGTAATGAAAATTGTAAAAATTAGCCTTGCCGTAAAAAAGTTCTAGAGATAAAATGTATAAAGCAACTGTTTTTTTGCGATTTTGGATTTGGTCTAATTGTAAAAATTGTTCATCTCGATGCACAAAGCCGCTTGGCTGATTGCTGGTCATGTCAATGTTGTTTAATTTTTTTGTACTAAAGTTGCCTATTAGAGGTTGTGCGTAAATTAGGTGCCTACATATCTTCGAGCAAATATCTACAGAGCCACAGTCCCTAAGTGAAAGTAGTATAAAAATGCCCCAGTGCCGTCATACATACCGACTTAGACATTCACATTAAATAATTCACAATGATCCGTTTTCTCGAATCTCATCGTTATGTCACCTAATTAGTGCTTGTAACCGAGCTCTTTGGCATGGCGCGGCGTTGTAGTCGACTTGGGATCGCCTTACGACTAACTGATGACTGCTTCGGTGGCTCAGTGGTTAGTGACCCTGACTTTTGGATCAAAAGAGGCGTGGGTTCGACTCCCACCCAGGGCAAACATTTATGTGATGAACATAGGTGTTTGCTCTGTGTCTGGGTGTTATTTAGTTACTATCTATATAAGTATGTATTTAAAAAATAAGTATATGTAGTATATCAGTTTCTGGCAGCCATATCACAAGCTTTGCTTAGTTTGGGGTCAGCGTCCGTGTGTAAAATGTCCCCTAAAATAAAATAAAAATATTTAAAAAAAACTAAAAAGCCTGCGCACTACGAAACTTGGGCAGGGTTTTGGCTCGGACACTTTTTTTGTACGATTGTGGCTATAGATATTTGCTCGAAGCTAAGTAATAAAGTTGCGTTACTGCGCTCGCTGCGCACACGTTCACAAACACACAGCTTTTTGCTCGTGAGTCCGAGTGCGAAATAGTCAATTCAATTCCAATGTTCAGCAATAAGTATTAATCTAAGGTTCCTCGCCGTCTGTGTGGCCGCTGCCATTAATTGCTTGGCACCATAGAGATCGATGTAGAGGTTTCTACAAACGGACAACGCGCGATGCCGATGTAAAAAATATTCAAATAAAAATAAGAGTTGCACCGAATCAACTTAAAGATAAAAGTTAATGCGCTTCGAAGCGAAAAGAACATTAACGGGCTATAATTCGTAATTTTTATGTAATAAAATCGACAAAAAAATACGTGTTTGATATTTCAAATTATCCAATGGGCATGCAAATTATAGTTATTAAACAATTCGCTTATTAAATGCACTGGAGAGCGCATATGTCTCACACTGTGTTAACGATCCACACGTTGCAGAACGCACTGTTGGTTGAGTGAGTAGGTTATACACACGTGTTTGGTTGTGCTGATTGAGTAATAAATGAGTATTTTAGTATTTAAGTTTTGGCATTGTTGCTTAAATGGTACGGGTACAGACCAGCGTGATGAATATTACTCTTCGAGCAAATATCTAGATATTTTCTCGAAGATATGACCAAATTGTTCTTTGAAAATTGACTTCTATATTCAGCATTTTTTTGGGCAAAAGTGCTTTTATTAACTACAACAAAACTACTCTACTATTACATAAAAAGCATTGGATCATCCTCAGACCTTTGAAGGTCTAAAGATAATCTAAATGCTCAAGCCCACTGCCAGTTGGCAGCGTGCCCAGCATGCTGGCTGCATTGCCACGCTGGGCTGGCAATGCAGCCAGCAAATGGCAATGCTTATGCGTTGAGCCAAATAAACACCAGCATTTTGGTCACGCGTCGCGTCCACCACACGCTCAGAAAGACTTTTCAGCATTTTGATTATTTCTATTGAAAGTCTGACTTCGCTTGCCTTGGCGCTTACTACCTTGCCAGATTCAATACAATTGTAGTACGCGTACTTTTGATTTTTAGCAGTTTTGTAGCATAAGTCTCTGATAGAGCAAGGCTCATCATGCGAGATCTATGTTTGACTCCATTATGTATGGATTGATTAGGTTGGGTTCAGACGAGTTTGGCGTGACGGCCCTCTGCTGGAAGTTTTTGTTTCCACGACTTCGTGTGAATACTGATGTAAGGAAGCATCATTAGATTGGACCTTTGTTTATTTGAACGGTAAAGTCTCGAAATAGATATTGAATATAAATAGAATCCTTTCCTAAGGGTGAGCTGGCAATGCAGTGTTCGGTTCGATATAGAGAGTAGTGACATGTTTATATTAGTAATGAAATTTAAGTTAATTTTAAGATTAATCTTTTTAAATTTAAAATAAGTTTTCAAATTCTTTGATTTAAGAAACTTTTGTTAAGAGACCAATCCTAAAATTCATTGATTTACTAGTTTTTATGGAGTTTTTTTTGATAGTTATGCTAGCTGGGTCTGCGTAATTACTCAAATCTTGACAAAGGTTATCACTTGACTAAGGTATTGGGCGCAATACGATCATAACTATATATTCGAACATAGAGAACATAGATAAAAACATAAATAGTTATACCTACTACGTGAGAGATTTGACATTTATAACAATGGTCAATTATATTATTAATTTAGGTAGAGTAACATTTTACGGATTCAAAAATAACTGTAAGTAAAATAATGCCTTAATTTACCATTAATACAAAATAAAATATCTAAGTTAAACCAAGGATTCATTAACCAATAGACAAACGTTACACATCGTTTGAAATTTAAGCAATTTCAATATTACACTCGATTTAAATGCCAATACTCATATCCAAACGAAACTTCTCATCATCAAAACAATCAAAAAACTCACAAACGCCAAAATAAATCTAATAAAATATCCGATATCGTTTAAAAAGGTCAAACTCCATTAGAAGGTATCAAGATGCAACAAGGCCGTGATAATTAAAATTTTTAAAGGTTTTAATAGATGCAAAAAAACCGATTACAGAGGCGCCATCGTAATTCTATTAGCTAAATAACATAGATCTGTTTCTTTTTCACTTTAGGCATTTACGCTTTAGAACGCTTTTTACGTTGCTATTAAATTAACGCTGGCGCGTCTGTAATCGGGCTTTAAGTACCTACTGTATTTCACATTTTTTTAGTAAATTAAATAATATACACTAGAATCAACAGCAAACATTGTAAATATGTACCGAACTCTTTTTTGGTCGATAATTTTTGACAATGTTGTAATGCAGCCATATCATCGATTCTCATCGCGAGGAATCGATCTTATCTACCGCTATCCAGCACTATCGTATACAATCTCGCAGCCATCACTAATAAACTAGAAAAGTCATTTTAAAATTGTATTATCAGGGTAAAATGTTCCTTATTAAATTTTGCACTCAATTCGTTGAAACTCAATAAAATTACAGCTAAATCTTCTGTCATTTTTTTCAATTTGAAAAAAATAAAACAAGAACATTTTTTGGTCGATAATTTTTGACAGTATCGTAATGCAGTCATACCCCAAAACATCGATTCCCATCGCGAGAAATCGATCTTATCTACCGCTATCCAGCACTATCGTATACAATCTCGCAGCCATCACTAATAGGTGTATCTCTTACAATAACATCGCAACGACAGGTTATGGGCAAAGGTTATCCGCGGTCAGAAGATGAGCCTACTTTCACTGGGACTGGACACTAGGATACAGTAGTTAAGATTTAACATATTGCTCGGAGTTTGCACAAATATTTATGATTATTATACATATAAAACTCAAATTCATACTCATTTATTAATAACAATACAGTAACATGTCAAAAAAGCAACTGGTTGCACTGCGGGAGTGCCGGCAGAAGTGAAAACTTGAACATATTATAAAGTACCAGATATCAATTGTGTGGTAAAATACATTATCACACACGCACATCAGCGCAAGCCGCGCGACTGAAAAAGAAAAAGGGGATATTACTTCCTCTCTACACCGCGCCAAGCGCGGCGGTCCACTGTCGCTCCGTCCTACGAATTTTCGATCACTTATGCGTCGGTCCTTACGACGTGAGTTTAACATTTTTTACTCAAACAAAAAGTGCACAACGCTACTAAAGAAGTTTCCACTGAAAGTATAATTGCACCAAACTATACACTCACACAAGGTACGTGGCTAGGCATGGTGACGGCTGGTGGACGTAAGCCGATAGATTATGTTCTATAGGCAATCTACTAGTTCAAATGAACGATGAAACTCCACGAGACTTCCTCGCTGGCTTATTATATCTTAGTGTGTATGTATTAATATGTGTGTGTTTATAATATGTAATAAGCTTGTAATTATAAGGGTACGATGGGGCTGGCATGGACTTTCTGTCCAAAAGCTCCCAAAAAAATAGAATTAAAAAAAAAGGATCGATGACATCAAACCCATCGCAGGTCTTGCGTGGATGAGTTTAGTCCAAAACAGGGGACAATGACACAAGAGAGAGGAGACCTATTCCCAGCAGTGGGTCGACAAAGGCTGATGATGATGAGGTAAAATACACTAAAACGTATACGGCAGAAACGAGTAATTACATTTTGATTTGTCAATTGCAAGTGTTTTATTTTCCGAAAATTCTTCTCGGAAAAAAAATGTTTAAGTCTAGCTTTAGCTTCGTAAGACACAATATAAGTGTGAGTGTACTGACCCATCCATTTAATATTAACTAATGTACTGTTTTACTCTGTATTGTAGAACTTTAAGGTTACCATCTTTATTATTCTGCTTATTCATGCAATTTCATACTTTAACGCCTTGAAATAAAGAAATAGTAACGGCAAATAGAATTGTAATTAAATATCTCGATGTGCAATATACGTTTACGATAGTGAGCTTTATTGCATTATACTAAAAAGGTGGTGTCGAATAGAATGTTTGAATTATTGTCTTGTAAATGTGTGATTTCAATAATCTGATCTTTATTGTTATTGAATGGAATATAGAAATTCCTGGACAGATATTTATGGTTGGATCGGTCTGATTCTGTTACTGAAACCGAACCTTTTCTTATTTGAATAGCTGTATCAAAAAAGTAAGTAAGTTCGTATGGGCCGGGTACTAGTCCTGGTGTCAGAGTTTTTTAGGCCGCCTGAAAGCAACTGACGTGGCTAAACGGTTAAAACAACCGGGACCTACAATTCAACGTGTCATCCGAGCCACGATAGCGCTCAGTTGGAAAATGCCACATGCGGTCCCATCCAAATACTGAACGTAGCAATCGTATTTTGACTAGGTGTTTGTCAGCGATCACCGAAATTATGCAACGTTCCGCACGGTCAGTATTTGGATAGCTGTGTCTATCAAAGCTCTTAGATTTGTTCAATACCTATGTTAATTATAACTAGCTTTTGCCCACAGCTTTGAGCATGTGATATTGTGATTTTTGTCGACATAGTAACTTTTTATTAATTGGGATGAAAAAAAACTTATTACAGTAACTTGACTTTTGAGCTATTGTCTCATACTTGATATAAGCCATGTCTTATATCAAGTATGTCCGTTACTCTGTTGCTGCGTGAAAAAATAACAAACAAACCAACAAATATACTTCAGATTTATAATTGGTACATATTAGTAAGCATAAGCACTAATAGTGTCGATTGTTAACCCAAATTTAACCGTGTCCAGAGAGTACCATGAAGTTATTTTGCGCGATCTTGTTTTGGATCACTCCCACTTGTTTTTTCTCTCGCTCTTTCAACAGAATAAAAAGGCTAGTAATCTATAAAGTGTATACCGTGATATAATAAGAACATGTTATTATAT
The DNA here is from genome assembly GCA_964007245.1 of Hypomecis atomaria. Classification (NCBI taxonomy): domain Eukaryota; kingdom Metazoa; phylum Arthropoda; class Insecta; order Lepidoptera; family Geometridae; genus Hypomecis; species Hypomecis atomaria. The sequence goes on along the minus strand of OZ023295.1, from coordinate 2,341,828 downwards.
ATCACTATGGGAAGTAAAAGTGAATTTAAAGATTTTTTTATGTAACACCTATTTTTTGTTTAAATTCATTTATTTATCACTACGAACTTAAACAAAAAATTATATAACAAACCCCACAAAAAATATCTTCTAAAGTGTGCGATAATAATACGTGTCTGCACAGAGGTTCCGTGATACAAAAAAAGTACGTCAAGTATCTATAATGAGTGCAATTATTTATCACCGTGTAAAAATAAATTGACAACATTTTATAAATTTCCAGATCTTACAAAAAAAAAACAAAAAGATCACACGAAAAAAATGTACTTCCCAAAATGTCCACCATCTGAGGCATGTGCACAGAGGTCGTTAAGATTGCACCGTGATACAAAAAGAGCACATTATCTATCACTACGTAAGAGTGCAGGTCCGCACTGCGGTTAATTAACAAAATTCTCTTTGTCTGAGGGACATAAAATTTTACGAGGATCAAGATCGGTGCAGTGGTCTGAACTGGCAGTGGGAGCGAAGATGTACAGAGGTTTGAAGTGGCACGTGATACAATGTAATGCCTGGAGTTATTTATTCAGTTTGATTATATTTTAAATTAAGGCGAGTTATCCAGTGACGATTGATAGCGTATTAATTTAAATAAAAATTAGTCATGATTTTAATGGTTTTGTCTCAAAAATGTAAAATATAATATACGACGAAAAGAAGCAGTTAGAATTTGTATGTATGTATTGCAAATTATGTTTGCAGAACGATGCTGTTAATTGAATTGTCACTATTAAAAGTCTACAAAATTATAGTTTATTAGTAGATATACAATAGGTATGCAAACTTTAGTTTCATCAATTACTATATAATTATATTACTTTGAAAACTTTATATGTAGCCTTACCTACTGTATGTGTGTGGGCTTGTCACCATGATGAAGTTTAAAGAAAAATAAGAGCCTACTCTACATGCTAAGGAATCGCTTACAAGTATTTTGTATTAACAAAATCATCGGTTTATTCGCATTCACAGAATCTCTCATTCCATAAAATTTTAACAAAACTTTTTTCCATCACCGTTATATTTTAATTTTAATTAGTTACCAAAGCCACTTCTGAAATGTTTATATCGGTGTCCATTTTGGCACAAAAAAATTGGAGCAGAGCAAATATGGAAAAGAATCATAAAATTTAATAGGTTTTCCTTCAAAAAGAACATACTTACGTGAGTGGCTTTTATACGGGCCCATCATACTTTTTAGGAGTCCTTATGAGTTCAGCGAAATACCAATTGATGCTCAGATTAAAGTCCAAAATGATGCTATTGGTGACTCTGTAAAGCGTTCTCCTTAATTGGGTGATTTTTTGTAAGACCTTTAAATATATGGTTCACCTTAACATGGTGATGAATTGACACGACTGCGAGCATGAGAAGCAGAAAAAAAGTAGTATGTAGCCATTTTAAAATTTTAACCCGAATACTCAATCAAATACTCCATTATACAATTTTCTGCTCTAGTGTTGCTAATTAAATTAATTACTAATACTAATTAAATTACAATATCTTATTAATTAATTAAATACATCGACTAGAAATTTAAGTATTCAAACTGCTTTTCAGTATAAAACGTGAGTAATCATAACATACTTATTAAGTTTTTGAAACTAGCTAATCTATTAATTTAATAAACATAATTTTTAACTTATGCCAAAACACTGCTCGATTTAGCATTTTTTTCTCTGATACAAGAAAAAGGATTTTACATTTTTTTTTGGATTTTTGTGCGTTTGTCTATTTTCATCGATAGCTAAAATATGAAAGTTTTTTTTCCTCTACTCTGTTTTCTGCACATTTTTTGTCCATAAATGAGGATTAATGACCCACAGTGCAAATGGGTGATTGTTTCGTAGATTGCGATTGCATACAATTGCACAGAATGTAAACTTCAAATAAACATAAAATGCATATGGATTAATTTCATTGTATTAATGTTATCAGTCGTATCAGTGCTCATAAAATAACCGTATTATATCATTATATATTTTAAACACTATTAGTTTGTCTCTTATACCTAAAATTTGTATGACCTCTTTTTTCGGTACTTACCTTTCTGCACACTTTTTGTCCATAAACGAGTCATAATAATCCACGGTGCAAATGGCTGATTGTTTCGGGGACTGCGCTTGCGCATCATAAGTCATCGGGTACTGTTATTACAGAATGTGAACTTTATTAATGGGAAATGATTTTAAACACTCACACACTAGCATTTGTTTACGTGTTATTGGCTAATAGCGCTTAGCAGACTTACTCGTAAATTAAGTTTTATGGTGTAATTTTAACAATGTCAGTGCTCACGTTACAGTTCTGTACTCGTAGTGGCATTGTAGTGGTGGCAAGTCTTTTATGTAGTTGCTGTGTATAAACCCTACTTCTCGACCACATCTAAATTGTACGGAGCAGTGTTCATTTTTTATCGATCCATCTTTAGTGTCTGTCTACGTCTTTTACTTATATTACAACTCTTTGTGTTTTTGTCTTTGTGTTAAATAAATATAGGTAGACTTGAATTGCCAACGCTTAGCATTATTTACGACGTTACGAGTATTAAAACAGATTATGTTCAAATGTGATTTCATCTCATAAAATAAGAAAATTTTACAGATTAATGATAAGTGATTCCTTACTTTTCGAACAAAAATTTTCGATGAAGGTAGAGTACCTACTGTTCAGTTTTTTTTTATTTAAAACGTTTACAGTTTTTGATGTCACATGTGACTTGAACCGAATTTCAGGCGCAATCTATTTTATTCAATTTTTATCTTCGTTTGTGATTAATTTTACTTATCAAAAAATTGTGATTAATTTCAAGATTGTGTTAACTAACACAATTTAACTCAACTAAAAAAAATATTAGACTTGTATACCAAGTTTTGTTGAACAATGCGACCTATAGAGCAAAACTGACATCCGGACAGACGAAAGCAAAATCATCGAGTTAAAGCGAAGACCTCTTTCACTTCGTTCACTCAATCAACTTTGTTTTAAAGAAGAACCCTTGTTTTATAATTTAGTCTGTAAAATATTATAATCGAAAAAAAAAATGTATCACAATCGTTAAACTATCTACAAGTTTCCTACAAGACGAAGAAATACAAGTAAGTAAATCGATTTGATTTGGCTGCTTGGTTTTAAAAGAATTCCCAAAATGACGATTAAAATGGCGGAAACAAACGCATAACATAAAGCAGCCTAAAGCCACAAAAAGGCAAAAATATGTGCCAAGTACGAGTAGGACTCGCGCACGAAGGGTTCCATACCTACTCTATGGGAACCCCCCTTAAATATTTATTTTATTTTAATTTGAATATTTGTTATTATTTAGTTGTATATTGATACAACTAAATATTCTGTGAATATTTCAAGCGTCTACTTGTTACCATTATTAATACCAAGCGAAAAACAGTTAAAATACAGGTTTGTTGTATGGGAGCCCCTTGTAAATATAAATTTCATTCTATTTTTAGTATTTGTTGTTATAGCGGCAACAGAAATACATCATCTGTGAAAATTTCAGCTTTCTAGCTATAGCGGTTCATGAGATACAGCTTGGAGACAGACAGACGGACAGCGAAGTCTTAGTAATAGGGTCCCGTTTTTACCCTTTGGGTACGGAACCCTAAAAAGCACCGGTTTGCGGATCAATTAGTACTTTCCAGTGCGTGCCGATAGCTGCGCGGTTGCATCTTCACCTTATTTGGAGCTGGGTACACACGAGATTGATCATTTCAGTTCCTTTAGTTGTAGAGTTAGGTTAGTATTTTGTAATATGGTTGAAACGGTCAGATGTATTTATTAACCGACTTCCAAAAAGGAAAAGGTTCTATGTTCGTCTGTACCTATGTATTATTTTTGTGTATGTTCATCGATAATTTCACCAATAGTAAACCAAATTGATTTTTTTAGGTCAAAAGGTTATACTCCCGAGGTGGTCCCATTTAAATTTACAGAAAACGGCTGAGCCGTTTTTGATAAATCAACAATAGTGTAAACAATTCGAGCGAAATATTCGAATTTTGTAGCTACACGATGGAAGGCATTTTTTGCGAAAAGTAATTATTCGTAAAACGATTGACACTTAATTTTATATAATTAATCGAATTCGACGTGACAAAATAAACAGTATTTTTTTTTAATTGTTTTCATTTTTGTGGCTGTTTGTAGGGTTGTTCTATCAGTAATGATTCCCAAAAGAAGTTGAAAAATCTCTTACGCTAGATATTAAAAAAAAACATTTTTGCCTTGCTAGAGAAGAATCAAGAACACTTTGTCTTGATTGTCACTAAGATGAAATTTATGTATTGTTCTTCTACTTGTAGCTCTGTTTTCATTTCGTCATTTTAGCGCTTTAATCTTCTCCAATCATATTGTTTATCGTATCTTTCACGCGACGCCCGTACAGAGTTCAATTCAATATGTAAGCAAAATATTATTACTTCATTTAAAGGCAAGGATTATAAAAGGAATTGAAAATACTGAGCCTAGTTTGTTATCCTCCAGCCTATTTGAACTTATTAAGTACCTATTATAAAACTTTTTAAAGGACGTAATTTTATGTACTTGTTTGTCTTAAGAAATATCTGTCGTTGCATCTTCAGAACATTACCGCTTGTGCATTTGCAGTGAAACGCTTATAAATCAATTTTGGGTGCGGTCTCTTTGGCCCAATGATGGCGCAACATCGAAGAAAGTGGCCCCACCGTGCACCGGACTCGGGCATGGCAAGTGAGACATTTTTTAAACCAGGTTATATGATGCGCAAAATACGCACATACGAGTATACAGTGTTATTTCTAATCAATTAGCATCCTTTTAGGGGCTTATTCTGTACATCAAAACTAAAGACTATTGTTCTTAGACTTGTGTCTAAACTCAAAAAAAAAAAAATGGTTCCATAGAAATAAATCATTAACCCGCGACAAAATGCATGGAACAGCTGTTTTTTTTTTGAGTTTTGACAAAAATCACAGTACAAAAGTTGTTAGTTTTGATGTATAGAATAAGCCCCTAAAAGGATGCCAATTGATTAGAAATAATCCTGTATATTATTCACATTTTTAATGGCACGAATAAAGTGGCTACCAGGGCTCGGATGACACGTTAAATTGTAGGTCCTGGTTGTTTTAACCGTTTAGCCATGTCAGAGGATAGACCTATATGAACTTACTTACTTATTGCAAGAATGTAGGGTAAGTACATGATAGGTACTGCGGGGCAATTCTGTCAACTGATCTCGTTACTAAGGTGACACGTTCTTGAACTTGTCTCGTTTTTCTGACAGATTTTAGCTATCAGAACTGTCAGAGAAACGAGAGAGGTTCAAGAACGTATTACTTTAGTAAAGAGATCGGCTAACAGAATTGCCCCGCTGGTCTCTGGTCAAACTACTTATACATATCTTGTATTACTACATCTGTGTCTAGCAAAATACAAAATTATACTTACATTGATATTTCATTCTTATAATTATTACAGAAAATGTAAAGGTTTGTTACTTTTTCACGCAGTTTAAAGCTAGATTTTTGGTATAGATATATTATAAAGGTCGAAGAGAGACTTAAGCTGCTTTTTATACCGGAAAAATAAATAATAAACCTGGATCTGTGATGGATTTTTTTTTTGTAAAACCTAGAGTGATAATTTACTTTTACTAATGTACCTTAAACTCTTTTGATGATGAAGCCCAAAGGAAGCCTTCACAAACTTTAAAGAAAACAATAAGCCCGATTACAGAAGCGCCATCATAATTTTATTAGCTACTTATATATTATAGCATTGTTCTGTTTCTTTTCCACTTTGCATTCGATAGAGAGAACGCTTTTACGTTGCTAATGAATTTACGCTGGTGCCTCTGTAATCGGGCTTAGTATATCTCTTAAACATTAATAAATAAAAAATTGTATACATAGTGAAATTTTATGTTTCCTTACATAGTATAAAATAAAGTCGCTATTTTTGTCTGTTTGTCTGTATGCTTAAATCTTTAAAACTACGCAACGGATTTTGATGCGGTTTTTTTTTATGGATAAAGTGATTCAAGAGAAAGGTTTATATGTATAATACACCTGTGCAAAGCCGGGGCGGGTCGTCTAGTTTACTTATAACTTTGATTTTAATACTTTATTGGGAAAAAAGCTCCAGTAGATTATATATTATGTATTAGTTTTATTATAAAAAAATATTTTGTTCAATTACTCAGGTATTGTGTACGTCTTTGTTTTCCACCTTGCATTTCCAATACAACATGTTTACGAGTAGACGGACAAAAGTCATTACTTTAAAATTTGAATTAACTTTACTTAGTAGGTATTACTTCTGTGTTTGTGACTGCAAAGTCTACAATTGATTGATTAACGTGTAGTTGAATAATTAAGCGAGAATTTACTACAAACTTCTTTATACTTTAACCTTTCGTTTAAATGCTCATTGTAGAGCTTAAACATTTGACTTTTACTGCAAATGCGTATTTAATTAATAATTTTACATCTAAGCTACTGTAATCACTGAGATCAGAGCTGAAATAACGAACAATAATGACCTCTTCTTCTTCTTCTTTAGTCTTTTGCTATCCAATTGTATTTTGTTATAATTAATATAATTGTTTGTTACACTGCTTTAAGGAGTTAAAGTTGAGTGTATTGTATTGTAATCTATATCACTGAATTCCATAACTAAATTCTAAATTATATATTTCTTATAATAATGTATGTAATCTGTTAATATAAGTAGGTATATGCTCCTATTGTTTAAGTAATGCTGCATTATGACTGAGTGCCTCTCACGGAAGGCGCTGGATCCCGTAGCACAGTATTTTTATACTAGTTCGGGAACCAGCCAGTTACCAATAAAGTAACTAATAGAATGTGCATTATATTAATAGTTGAAGTGTAAAATTTATTTATTCCTCTAAATGTGTAAAATATATAAACTGTATATTTACCATTTAAAACTTTTTTTAAGAAAGTTGTATGTATGTCATTAAGTTGAAATGTTGTTTTGGTCAATGAGTATTTTCAATTTAATTTAATTTAGTTTTGGACATAGGCCTCTCCCAATTTACGCCAGTTCTGTCCTGCATGTTTTCGCACGTCATCCACCCATCGTTGTGGCGGCCGGCCTATTGGTCTGGTATTCGCCCACGGTCTCCACTCAATCAAGCGTTTAGTCCAACGATAGCTATCCATCCTAGCTATATGCCCTGGCCAACTCCATTTCTTCCCAGCAATTACTTCGACCACATCTCTCAGTCAGTTTTCCGTCTAATCCATTCATTTATTTTACGGTCGCGCAAGGTGATTCCGAGCATAGCTCTCTCCATTGCTCTTTGCGCCACTCTGAATTTTTCAGCTGATCTCTTGAGGGAGTGACATGGTTTCCGCACCGTATGGGAACACCGGCTCAATGTTCTCCCGAAATACCTTTGCTTTCAGTTTCATGGATAGCCTGCCGCGCAATATTTGCTTATTAGCCCCAAACGCCTATTAGTAATGACCCATGAGGTCGAACGTCGTCGAGACGTCGAAATTTCTCAACTAGACACCACGTTCTGACAAGCGCAGCGTATTTCCAACGTGGAATGAAAACCTTATTAAAATTGACCGTGCTGGATACAAGCCACTACCAATTTATTGAAAATCTTTAGTTTACAACTATGTCTTGTAGTTACATCCTGTGACTGATATCATGGATGATGGATTGTATCAAAAATACGTGCGTTGAAGTCTTTTGTACATGAATATTAAGTGAATTGCTACTGAACGACTTATCAAAAGTCAACAATAGTCTTCTTACATCTTACTTATGGAATGATGATAAGGATGATGAAAAATTATAATTCTTGAACATTTGACTCTCACCATCGTCATCATGTCAGCTGTTTTCTACCAATTACCAGGCTTTGTCGGTACTGTATCAGTCTTTTTAATAGTCCACTGCAAGACGTATGCCCACCCACGAAGGGTGATTGTGCCATATCCACCACCCTAGCCCAGTGCGGGTAGGTGGATTTGGCTTAGTTGGTAAATTTGGTGTTTCACCAACTTTTCTTTTATTAAATTTTCATTGCTGATTCAATCTCGCAAAAAGACTCGAAGCATATCCCTCCACATACAATCCCACAGCTCTAGCTTTGTCTTATCCGCTGTTAACTTAGAAATAATTTCACAAAAGCGCCTTACGCTTTACATATTAAATGCACTGCAACCTTGAAATAAAAGCAACAAAAAGCTTCACACGTACGCGTATCTGCATAAATTTTATCTCCGTGTCACCTGTAGTTAATTAGTACTACACATTTCGGCAAAGAGGTACTAAATCCGGCCCTGTCTCCGTTAGCGTTTAACGGCCGTTATCTTAATGTTAACACTTTGTTTGAGAACTCGTAAACTTTAGCCCATAAAGTGCAGTCAAGATATAATTTGCATCGGCTTAAGTGGGGACTTGGTGGTCTTTTTTTTGGCATTTTTATGAAGATCTTTGTGAAAAATGATATTTGTTACATTTTTATTTTGTGTAACATTTATAAAGTAGTTTTTTTTTTATTATTTCGAATAGGTAATAATAATATGACACATTCCTACCTAAAAATATAGTGCCATGCATAAGCTTTATACTACGGGACTTATCGCGCAATAAAATATCAGATATGTACATTTTTAAATATCTCTATTGTAAAATTAGTAGGATATTTTCTTTTTCGTCTGTCCGTGACCGGGTGGTATGCTAGTATGCGCGCCACGAATTATTTCGTTCGTAGTGTCAGAACGAGACAGCGTTATGGCAAAGTATATAACTGTCACTTTTTCACACTTCGAAATGAGATCTCACGACCGATGCAACTTAGTCGAAACGTCGAGAATAAGTAATTAAATTATCGATATAATTTTGCCAATTGTGAACCGAATCGAAAAATTCTTTATTAGTCCGAAAGAGTATACTCCCGAGGTGGTTCCATTTAAATTATACAGAAATTGGCTGAGCAGTTTATGAAAAATCAACAATAATGTAAACAATTCGAGCGAAATATTCAAATTTTGTACACGATGGTATTCGGTTTTACCATTTTATGCGAAAAATAATTATTATAATTTTAGGGTTCCGTACCCAAAGGGTAAATACAACCTTTTACTAAGACTTCGATGTCCGTCTGTCCGTCTGTCTGTCTGTCCGTCACCGGGCTGTATCTCATGAACCATGATAGCTAGGCAGCTAAAACTTTCACAGATGATGTATTTCTAATGCCGCTCTATCAACAAATACTAAAAACAGAATAAAATAAATATTTAAGGGGGGCTCCCATAAAACAAACGTGATTTTTAGGAGTTTTTTGCTCGCTAATAATAACGGCAAGGGAATGGGGCTCCCATACGGTACGGAACCCTTCGTGCGCGAGTCCTACTCGCACTTGGCCGATTTTATTCAGTAATCACATCAAAACTTTAAAATACTTTTTTTTATTTGTTTAAGAAACGCCGACGAGCATTTTGTAAACAAATGTTGTTCATATTAACATTATTACGAGTTTAACACTTAAATAAACTCAAACTCAAATCATTTATTGCAACATACGAAATTTACCTAAATGCGTTTCTTAATTAACATGTTTTAAATAGTTATACATATGACCCTGATAAGGGTATGGCAATTTAATTATTCGTATTGGAACGATTTATTATTATGTTCTAACTTTTACACCAATTCGAACGGTTTCGTTCTTTTACTCGTAAGTTTTCTCACTGTCTTCGTTTTTACAATAGATAAAATTTACTCTTATTGTTATTTTAATAAGGCCTACTTTCCTGAAAATATCTTTTCCAGATTTTTATGAAACTTTGTTACAGAAACATACATCTTTAATTTGAACAAGAAATTTTAAAACGTCTCATAACGATGTGAAAATGATACGGAAACCTCCGAGGTGCCATAAAATCCACCTTTGTCGCTCTGAAGTTATCACGTGTAAAATTACGAGTAATGTTATAAACCGCATCATAAACATCACAGCACTCCTTTTGAAAGAAAGACATTTAAGGACCAAACACGAAGGCTTTATTAGTCTTTATTTCATTTGAGCAGCGTATAAAGACTGTTATATCTGTTATAATTTTATAAGGCGTGAATAATGTTGTTAAAATTTCAAATTTACTTTTATTACGGTTAGCATGTAGTTATAAACATTTCAGCACAGGTATGTTAAATGGCATTATAGTTCATAATAATTATAGAGTGCACGATTACTTATATTTTCAAAATAAAATTTGTAAATAAAAGAAGTAAAATCGGACACAGATTATCAAATAAAAAGAAGATTTGGGATTCAACTAAATTTAATAACCTTGCACCACGGAGGCTTATATGAATAATGTAACAATTAGTTTAAAACAGTAATGATAAAATTGTGCAATAAAGTTTTTGTGTCAAATGACTGCATCGGTGGTTCAGTGGTTAGTGACCCTAACTTCTGGGTCAAAGAGGCGTGAGTTCGATCCCCACCCAGGGCAAGTATTTGTGTTTGCTCTGTGTCTGGGTGATATTTAGTTACTATCTATATACGTATGTATTTAAAAATATGTATATTATTATGTAGTATATCAATCTCTGGCAGCCATATCAGCCATATCATATCTCTGACCCCAAACTAAGCAAACTTAGTTTGGGGTCAGAGATCGTGTGTAAGATGTCCTTATTTATTTTATTTAAATCAGAATAAGTAAGAAAATTATTAGAGGCCGGATGGCATGCTTTGGTGTAAGAGTTCTAAAGCCGCCTGAAGGCCTCTGACATCGCTAAATAGCCACGGTAGCGTTCAGCTGTAAATGCCACCCACGTTCACCCATCTAAAGAACGACGGCTATGAACGTTGTTTAACTTCAATGATCGCTAACAAACACCTAGTCAAACTACGCTGTGAGTGCTACTTGCTTACAAATTAGAATGAAAATAATCCTATTATCTCAAAAAATAAAAAGTCGCATATAAAGTTTAAAAAATCAAATCCAGTAGCATTATCTAAACTAAACGAACAATCACTACGAAACCAAATTAATTTGTTGAACAGATGTTATCAACAATAGGCTATGCGGCTCTATCCAGAGCGACTCTACCGTATTCTGTGCCGGACCATATAGAGCATCCAATTTAAATAGTAGCCGCCGGTAGTTGGTAGAGCACGCGATCGGAGGGGAGAGTTCACAGTAGAGTACAATGGATAAACATTTATTTATTCCGTTATAAAAAAACTTACTTAGTTTTTAAACATTTTATTTTATTAACAACATCTGAACAATTACGAACATAGTACTTTAGTAATTATATTTTGCAAAAAGTTGAAAACACAAGCGAAAGACAGTGAATTGTGTAACATGTTCTACGGACATGAACGGTGCTTTTTAGTTTCAAATGAAAGAGTAAATGTTGCCGTGGTGGTCTAGTGGTAGTGAAACCCGCCTTGCAATCGTGATGTTGCGGGCTCAAATCCCAGTCCCGTACCAATGAGTTTTTTGGAATTTATATATTATACGGAATTTAACACCACTGGCTTTTTCGTGAGGGAAATCAACGTGAGGCAACCTGCATACGTCCGTAGAAGAAATTCGATGGTGTATGTGCACCAACCCGCACTTAGCCAGCGTGGTGGATATGGCCCAATCACTCTTCGTGAGTTGGCCTACAGTAGGCTGTTAAAAGGCTGACACAGTATATTACCGAGTGAAGTTGCCAGTATATATCACAGAACTTTTCTGAATGCAAGTCACTTCTATTCTGTGTTATGGGAATTTTTGAGGAAACTCTGTGTCCTCTTACAGACATTTTATAGTTCATATTATAGTACTTTTTACTTTGGGCTTTGCATTTCAAATCTGTCACAAAAAATGGCGATAAGGCCGCCCTTGTACAACATGTATGTATTATGTATTCTTTAATGTATTTATGTCAATTTGGTGTACAAAAAAGGTATATTTATTTATTTAAAATGTTACAAAACTAATTTTGATAGAAAACGCCGTTCGTAAGCTTTAGGTGTTGGACATGCTTAAGGATATGTACGCATCATTGTAGCCAAATTTAGTCGTAATCAACGCCAAAGTCGCGGGAAAATTCAGCTGTTTCATGCAATAATTATTTTTCGCAATAAATTGCAAAACCGCCTTCCATCTTGTACAAAATTCGAATATTTAGCTCGAATTGTTTATATTATTGTTGATTTATCAAAAACGGCTCAGCCGATTTCTGTGAAATTTAAAAAGAACCATTGTGGGAGTATACCCTTTTGAACAAAAAAATATTTTTTCTATTCGGTTTACAATTGGCGAAATTATCGATGTTCATCGTGTACAAAATTCGGATATTTCGCTGGAATTGCTTACATTATTGTTGGTCTTTTCAAAAACGGCTCAGCCGATTTCTGTAAAATTTTAAAAGGGCCACCTCCTCGAGAGTAAACCCTTTCGTACTAAAAATAATTTTCAGATTCGGTTCAAAATTGGCGAAATTTTCGATGAACATACACAAAAAAATACAAACACACGAACATAGAACCTCCTCCTTTTTGGAAGTCGGTTAAAAAAGAAATTGCCTATTCTTGTGTTGGTAAAATTTATATTATGTTTAAGACATTATTAGCTTAACAAAATTGCATAAGTTTTGCAATAAGCCGTGCCCTAAGTAAAGCGCAGGAGCCAAACTAGGCTATCGGAGAATCTGCGCCGCACCCCATTAATTACAGCTTTAGCGCACAATAAATTAGTTTGCTCCTAACGAGCTTCTGTAACACCCTTTGCACTTAATTAATAATATAGTACATTAGTGGTAACATAATTTTATGTTTTATTATCATGTTATTTTTTTATAAGAGTCATCTGTTAAAAGGTCAAAAGTGTTTTTATTTAGTACCTTTTTAGGGTACCCAAAGGGTAAAAACTGGACCCTATTACTAAGACTCTGCTGTCGGTCTGTCCGTCTATCCGTCTGTCTGTCTGTCTCCAGGCTGTATCTCATGAACCGTAATAGCTAGAACGTTGAAATTTTCACAGATTACGTATTTCTTGTGCCGCTATAACAACAAATACTAAAAACAGGAAAAAAAATTTGTCGTTTTTGCTCCATATTAATAACAGGTAGACGCTTGGAATGGGGCTAGGAGGGTTCCCATAGGGTACGGAACCCTTCGTGCTCAAGTCCAACTCGCACTTGGCCATTTTTTTGTATTTTTTAACTTACATAGAATGAGACAATCTAAACATTACGTGTATTCACGAGCAAACGAAGTGATAGCTAGTCCCAATTTTATCTCGACAATTTTGCTTTATTTTGACGAGATGTTTGGTCCTATACATTTTTGGATTTTTCGTGGTTGGCTATTTTTGATTTCCCTCAAATATAGAGAAATATTGGATTTTTAATCAATAATTGGCGACGACCTGTGTGCCAAATTTGGTCAAAATCTTGACCAAATTAAGGTTACTTTTACACAATAAGTGCAAATAAAGGTTCGTAAACCTTCGATACAGATTACCCTAAACACATTATTTATGGAAATAATAATTTCTTAAAAAATACAATTTAAAGCAAAATTTGCCCAAATCCTTCTCTGAAATGTTCAATAAAAATCACTTAATACCAAATTATTAACACATTATACGAAAGGATGATACAATAATCTGCATTATTTAAGATGCGTTTGCCGTGCACGGCCTTGATTTGAGAATTTTGCAACTCCATTGGGCAATGTTTCTGCTTGCTATAAGTCCTGCCCACTGCTATTTTAACTTGTTAATAATACGTTTAGATTTATATACACAAAAAGATAATTCCATTCAGTAAAATTATCAGTTCTTAGTCTTTTGACAGAGTAGAGAACATTTTTTTTTTGGGATAATAGATGAAAATAAAATAAACTACATCAGATCAGTAAATACTTAAAGCTTACTTAAATAGGTACTTGTATACTTACAACCAGCGCTAACATAATTATTAGTAATTTTATTGCTAAATTAAAATTTGTACGATGTACGTGCCCACGTATAACTCCGAATTCTTTTTGTCAAACCAATATTTATTTTGAAAGTGAGAGAGCCATTTTTGGTGTATTTGTTGAGCAAATATGTGCATTGTGGAGGCATGTTTAAATTTTATATGCAAGGGCAGTGATCTTTGGTCTACTTCTTGTTCTTGTTAGTTTATATTCGTGCATGGTTGCCTGGAAGAAATCGCCATGGGTGATTAGGCCGCCAGTCTATGCTCATATTTAGTCTTAAGTGTGTACATAGTGTTTAATTATTGTTAAAGTTTGTGGTTATAAATAAAGAGTTTTGTCGGTCTGTCTTTTTTGGCAAATATACGCTAAGTGTGGTACGTTGTTTTTGTTACTTATAGTTTTTTTTAGAAAGATAAATCACTACATAGTAAAAAACAAAGTCGCTTCCGCTGTCCCCATTGTCCCTATGTATGCTTATATCTTTAAAACTACACAACGGATTTTGATGCGGTTATTTTAATAGATAGAGTGATTCAAGAGGAAGGTTTATTTAATAAACCTGTGCGAAGCCGGGGCGGGTCACTAGTTATGTACTAAATGAAATTTTTGGACTTCTAATAGATGGAGATTTTCATTTTGAGTAACATTCAAAATTGTGAAAAAAGAATATTTCTTTATTAATATAATTATTCGCACAACTTAGCATTTATACACAGTTAGATATAGTTTGACCAGTTAGAGTACAAACAGACCAATTTAAAGACCAACAATAATTTTAAAAAAAAGTCTGTTTCATATACCTAGTTTTTTATATTTCTTTCTTTTTGAGAGAAAGGGAGGGGTCCCTTTCTCTGATTAGGCCATATCCACCACGCTGGCCCAGTGCGGGTTGGTGGATTCACATACGCCATCGGATTTCTTCTACGCACGTCTGCAGGTTGCCTCACGATGTTTTCCTTCACCGAAAAGCCCGTGGTGTGAAATTCCGTACATAAATTCCAAGGAATTCATTAGTACGAGACCGGTATTGAACCCACGACTTCACGATTGTAAGGCGGGTGTCATTACCACTAGACTATCAAAGCAAAATGGATGGAGTTGATTGTCTAGCTCTAGATGTACTAGACCTACCCTTAAAAAGTTTTGCGCTTAATACCTATGACCCTGTTTAAACAAAATTGCTTAGAACAAAATCGTTTTTAGTAATTATTTTTCGCAAAAAAATGGCAAAACCGCCTTCCATCGTGTACAAAATTCGAATATTTCGCTCGAATTGTCTACATTATTGTTGATTTATCAAAAACGGCTCAGCCGATTTCTGTAAAATTTAAATAATAATAATAATAAAAAAATATTATGGGACATCTTACACACGGTCTCTGACCCCCAACTAAGCATAGCTTGTGATATGGCTGCCAGAGACTGATATACTACATATACATATTTTAAATACATACTTATATAGATAGTACTAAATAACACCCAGACACAGAACAAACACCTATGTTCATCACACAAATGTTTGCCCTGGGTGGGGATCGAACCCACGCCTCTTTGACACAGAAGTCAGGGTCACTAACCACTGAGCCACCGAGGCAGTCAAAATGGAACAGCCTTGGGAGTATACCCTTTTGAACTAAAAAAATATTTTTCGATTCGGTTCACAAGTGACGAAATTATCGAACAACATACACAAAAAAAAATACATACTCACGAACATAGAACCTCCTCCTTTTTGGAAGTCGGTTAAAAAGTAAATTTATTTTAAAGTACAAGTAAAGCAGATCGTCGCACGCCGCTCTTCCGATATTTCAGCCCCATTTAACTGTAACCTTTTTAAACATGTTAATATCTCATCCTGCACGTAAAATGCAATACAAACTTACAAACACAATGAAACCTTTAAGAAAACTCCGATACATCCGACCTTTTAAATCTCGAGAGAAAGTCCTGTTGAATAAATACGTTCGCAATCCGTACCGAAGCGAAAAGCACAGATTAAATAAAGCACAGATTAATAACTAAGACTTTGTAGCAATAAATCCTAATTTGCAAGACTGCCTCGATTGCCCAATTGTTAGGATCCCAACTCCTGGCCAAAGAGGCATAGGTTTGATTCCCACCCAAGGCAAGCATTTTTGTGATAAACGTAGGTGTCTGGATGTTATTTTTTATACCTATAAGTATCTATTTAAAAAAACAACAAAGCTTTGGTAAGCGACGTTGTGGTCAAAGATGAAGCACGCAGACCTAGAAGATACCTATTCACTCTGACCTTGAATGGCTTTAGATTGTAAAACTCATTGGAAACAGGAAGACTGTTCCATTACCTGGCGGTGCGAATAAGCAATGTTGTTTAATTTAGATAATATAAAATATTTTACTGTGGTTTTCAAGAATATTGCAGAGCTTTTTTTAGATGTAACTCAATATACGTGTAGAAACTGTCAGCCAGCCAGATAATATTATAATACAAAAATCTTCGTCTGTGGCTTGGTCACGAAGAACATTTTGTATACATTTACTAATTCCCGCAACATTGTTTCTATCCTTGGTAGAGTTTTATGCAAGATGCTTATGCTAGGTCTTGTTAATGACAATAAAAGTGACCTATGTCCGCTAGTGTACATCCCATGGCTAAGCTGAGGATTACAAAGAATTTTAAATAAAGTTTGAGTTAGTGGCATTTTAAATTTCACTCTTCAGTTATGCTTCTGTACAATCTTCGTCGAAACCGAAAGATATGACCAAGAACTTGTCATTCCTCAGCACACAATGTGACCAAATACAAAAATAAATTGGACCATATATTTTGTGAACTGGGTTATGTATACAGTTTTTCGTATGGATAAATTTATACTGTGACAGCTCATAGGGGTCAGAATCGTGGTCGCCTTTGCCGATTCCGTGAGCCGATATTTTTGCTGAATTTAAATTTGAATTTTATGTTTTTAGATTCTGCTTTTTGTATTTTGGAGATAAAAATCTTTATTTAGCAGTTCGTTTCTCGGAGAGTAACACGACAGTCGAAGTGCTTTTATTTCTGCTTTTAGGTGCAAATTGCATGTCGATATGTGGAGTATGAATGGATTTTATCTCGCAGTTTATTACACTACAAAAATTCTCTGATATGTCAGAGCATTCTGCAACGATACATTGTAGCAAAAATTAGTAAGAGCTTGACTCTTACTAATTGATTGTAATTTTTACTGACTTCCAACAAGGAGGAGGTACTATGTTCGTCTGTATGTTTTTTTGACTTTTTTGTGTATGTTCATCGACTTAGTATTTAAGTTAATTGCAATACCCTAATACAGGGTACATGATTATGTAACTCTAGGTTTAAATAAATGACACATTTACGAGTATAAATTAGACTAAGAGAAACTTTGGCAGAGACGCAAACTCACCGAGGCCAATTATAGTAAAATTAACCCTAGAAGCCCAATCATATTTTTATACCCATAAAGCCCAATCATACGTCAATTTGACGTGTACTATTAAAAGTCGTTATATTTGTTTGTTTTATATTGTATATACCAAATTTCTACATTATAGGGCTTCAGTATAGTTCAATAAAATATAAAAACGTAAATTTAAATCAAATAGTTATTTATTGATACTTTTATAATCATTTATTGGGAACTATAATAAAATTACACAAAAATTGTGATATTCTTAGTTATTTTTTGATACAAATAAAATTAATACAAAAAACAACCTTATTTAAACAGATTTTAGAAAACAAATTAACTTTCTTCAATTTGAAAATGATTAAAAATAATTATTTAGTAATTATATACAGTTTTGACATGTGTCAATATAGTGTTCTCCGCACATTGTTTTTTTACATTTGAAGCACAGTGCTGTTGTCATCCACCTTTTTTACAGATACAACACCCACAGTAGCGTCGTTTTTTTTGCTCTGGATTATCACGTATAACTGCTGCTGATATTTTTGGCACGGTTTTCAACACATATGCTATGTTTTCACGTAAAGTCTTGTCAAAGTTGGTGTTTCCAGACGTTTTTTGCATACACGGTGGTCAATTCTGTGCTCAATTTTTCCATTAACTCCCTCTCTCAATGTTTTTGTTTATTTGTCAGTTTGTTGTGGCAGTGACTTATGAAGTCACAAAAGCCATGTTTAACATCCCATAAAAAAACTGCAGAAGCCAGATTCAACGTGATGATTCTGTGAAGTGAAGTCCAAAGTGTTTCTTCAAGATTTGCTGACTCTGGAGACGGGACAGGGCTTTTAAGTTCCTCGTTTCCGAACTGGCATTTCCAATAAAGTCCACCATCTCTTCTTCAATATCACTCCTGATATCATCTTGAACAAAATCTTGACAGTCACTATCAGCGGGAGAAAAATCATGTTCATGTTCCAAGTGACGCAATATCGTCTGGATTTAGGTATTTAGAGGACGCCATTGTATTTTATTTCCTAAAAATAAAATATTTAGTAATAATATCAAAAAAAAAACAAAACGACAAGCAAAAAAAATCATCAATACCGCAAACTTATAATAGTTGCAAAACTTACACAAAGCCCAATCATACGTCAGATTGACGTGCATCATTGTGATTACAATTAAATGGAGGCACTTACCGAAGCGATACAGCCTTCTCCTGTTAGGTCTCGACGGGCACTAGGTTGGTTTGGAAGGTCGTGACGATTCAACAATGTGTGCCAATGATATAGCGGTTTTTTTTCGTAGTGTACGTCAAAACGACGTACATTGGGCTTCTAGGGTTAACGAGGAAAGCAAAAAGAGATGAAATATTGAAGGCAATAAAATCACGGCGCCACGCTTTTACTTCAGCAGATTTGAGCGTCGACGGCCCTTCACGTAAAATATACATCAATGAGCATCTTTCAAAGGCCAAAAGAGTGTTATTTCGAGAGGCCAGACTGCGAGCGAGGGGAACTGGATATCGATTCTGTTGGGTTAACAATGGAAAAATCCACGTGCGAAAAGCAGAAGGAAATCCTGCAATGTCTATTCCTAACTATCTGGAATTGGATCGCCTTTTCCCACGGCGCGACGCAGCGGAGCTTCCCCCGTCGTCCCCCGGCGTTAGACAGAATGTTTAAAAACGCTAAAAACTGTATAATATATGTAAGACCCTTTGTGGTTTTTTTCAGACTGTTTAATTTAACTTTCGAAATAATTATTCCTAATATTCTCTATAGTTGTGTAAAAATTCTTAACCTTACTTTAAATAAAAAATTGTATCCCTTAGTCACATTACAGAGCTTAAATATTATTATATTGAATGTATTCTGGTACTTAAATGACTTAATAGATTTAGCAAAATTAAATATTACTTGTACAACCACAATGCAATGCAGAGCCATTTCTCAAACGCACTGTTGCATCATGAATTCAATAGTTATACATCAAAAATCACATTTTCAAAGCACCCTACATAAGCTACACGCATATATCACTCAAATCTCTCGCACTTACTGGCACATGCATTTAGTAAGCTTACATGTACATACACACTTTCCTAACACCTCACAAAACATATATGCATATCTCACGAGAATTCTACATGCAAACCTAAATAGGAATTTAATGGATACATACGTTCAATTATTCTACCCAAATGCTGTACATGAAACACCCGCACATCTCACACAAAAAGAGAGAAGTCACAGAGGGCAAAACTTGATATTAATGCGATCCTTGGCTACTAATCTTACAACTGAGTTAACTAATCATTTGAGTTTGATTCTCTCCTCTGATTTACGTAATTACTGGAAGAAATTGCTTACTTCGTTAGGGATATATACCGCGACACATTTTATTACAATAAGTAAGGTTCTTTCAAATTTATTAATAAATGATAATGGGTAACTGTGATGTATACGAACAACTAGAAGAAACTCTTAAAGTAGAGTGTCGCGTTATTGATAAGCCCGAGCTGTGTAGTAATTATATTTCATCTTACAAATTCAAAGTTCTATCATTTAATATCAGAAGCTTAAATCAAATTTTTTTGAAATTCTTACCGACACTAAAACGCTTGGGAAGTGAATTCGACATTTTAGTTTTTACCGAATGCTGGCTTCAAGACAATTCTCATATTCCTCAACTGCCTGGATACGAAGCATTCAATACAAAAAAATACATAAACAAATGTGGAGGAGTTGCCATCTATGTAAAGAATTGTTGGTCTGTGACGACTCACGAGCCCACATTTGAAGGTGCAAACTGCCTAATTGTGAATGTAGCAAACTCTTTGAAAGTAGTTGGTATTTACAGGTCTCCTAGCAATAAATGTTTAAAACAATTCAATGACTCTCTTGAGAAGGTTCTATTGACTACTAGAAACAAATCAACCGTTCTGGTCACCGGGGATATAAACATAAACCTGCTGCAAGAACGCCCCAGTAGTGACAATGAGGAATATCAATCCATCATGGCAGGGCAAGGTTTTCTTCCTGCCGTATCTCAGGCAACTAGAAGACAGACAATGACATGTCTGGATCACGCTTTTATAAGATCAAAAGACAGTGGGATAGGAATCATTTGTAAAAGCTCTTTGACTGATCACGACATTCTTATTGTGGGATTGACCGGGATCATGAATAAAAGTAAAAACAAAAGTAGAATATTCACTAGAACTGATTTTCATGAGGTAGCAAATAACCTAAAAAATGTAGATTGGCAAAATGTTTTAAGTAAAAATAATGTAGATGAGGCGGTTCATAATGGAATAGTATTTGAGAGCATCAGGAAAAACACCCATACACACAAAGTGTCCCGATCTAAATATAATCTCAAACCATGGATAACACCAGGGTTAATAAGGTGTATGCGTCATCGTGACAACTTGCATCTGAAGCTGAGACTTGACCCACAAAATGAAAATTCAAAAATAACTTATAACCGCTACAAAAATTTCTGCAATAATCTGCTTCATAAACTAAAAATAGAATAAGACAACAAGCAGCTGACAGAAAACCAAGGCGATACAAAAAAAATGTGGAAAGCAATAAAGAACGTTTGTGAGATATCAAGCAAAAAGAATAGCGCCCATGAGCTGCTGAGCAACGTTGAAAATCCTCAAAATGTTCTAAATGACTGTAACATGCATTTTGTGAATGCTGGCGCGGAACTGGCTGCAAATGTTCTAAATAAATTGAACACTACGCAAGATACGCTGAGTCGGAAAGTTCGTTTAGACGGAGGAAGCCAAAACTCTCTTTTCCTGGCGCCTACAGATCACAGAGAAATAAACAACATAATTCAGAATCTTAAATCAGATAGTGCACCAGGAGATGATGAAATAACTCCTCTTTTACTAAAATATGCAAGATATGCGTTACTAGAGCCTCTTACTCACATCTGCAACTTAAGCATGTCTACAGGTGTATTTCCGGAAAGTTGGAAAACTGCAATTGTGGTTCCTGTACACAAGGGAGGGAACAAGACAAGTCCAGACAATTATAGACCCATCTCTTTACTTAGCATAGTCTCTAAAGTTCTTGAGAAATTGGTTAACGAAAGGCTGGTAAAATTCCTACAAAAATATGAGCTGCTCAGTAATCGACAATTTGGCTTTAGACGGGGGAAATCAACAGAGGATGCCGCCCAACTCCTTACTGAGACTGTTTCCTCGTATTTGGACAGCGGTAAAAAATGTGTTGCCGTGTTCCTGGATTTATCTAAGGCGTTCGATACAGTCTCGACACGAATCCTGTTGAAAAAACTCGAACGCCTGGGAATTCGAGGAAATGCTCTCAGTTGGTTCTCTAGTTACTTAACAGGAAGGCGGCAGTGTGTTAGAATTGGGGATCGGAAGAGTGATGCGCTACATTGCAGTTTTGGAGTACCACAGGACAGTATTCTAGCTCCCACTTTATTCACCATCTACATAAACGATTTGTTGAGCCTAGACCTTCCAAACACCGATCTGATCTGCTACGCTGACGACACTGTTGCAATTTTTAATGAGAAAGACTGGAAATCGGTATTCAAACAGGCTGAAGCTGGTATGGCTAATATATCAAGGTGGCTAGACGAAAATCTTCTCACTCTAAATCCCAAAAAAACCAACTTCATTACTTTTAATATTACTCAAACAACGGACACAGATCAGACTGAAATAAAAATCCACACTACGGATTGTAGGTTTTCCAAAACTCAAAGTGTGACTCATACTAACTGTCTCTGCAATTCAATATCGAGAGTAAAACACACGAAATATCTGGGTGTCATTGTTGACCAAAATTTATCTTTCAAGTACCATGTTAACTACGTTTCCAAGAAAGTCCGAAAAATGATGTACATAATGAAAACCCTAAGACCAATAGCATCACAAGAGGTAAAGATGCTAGTATATAAGACACTTTGCCAAACACTATTGCAATACTGCATTGGAGTATGGGGGGGAGCAGCACAGACTTATATGGGAGAAGTTGAACGCGCTCAAAGAGCAGTCCTCAAGGTTTTGTTAGGCAAGCCGCGCAGATATTCCACAGAAAAGCTTTATAAAGAAGCTCTAGTTCTGACTGTCCGACAGCTCTTTGTGTTACGTGCTATCTCTAAAGTCCACCAACGAGACGTTGTGCCCGATACCAGCAAACGGCGTCCACGGGAGCAATTGCTCCCTAAAATAAGCTCTGTGTTTGCCTCACGCCTCCCTAAATATGTGCACGTTTTTACCTATAACTCAGTGTGTAAACTGTTTAAAATAGCAAATACCTCCTTTGCTGAAGCTAAACAAAATATCAAAAAATGGTTGTTATCACTGTCATATAAACAAACTGAAAAACTAGTGAAATATAGTGAAATAAGGCTCAAAGATGTCTTTCCAGCATGCTATTTTTCTTTGCACCCCTTAGACAGAGTCGTACAATAAACTCGCACAATAACAAACACACTGTCATATACACACCCATCTGGACACTCACACACATGTAACGCTGCAAACCTTGACTCTCATGAGATCTCGTGTATTGCAGCGTTACACACACACACACACACACGTATGTGCGATGTTTAATAGTTTAAAAACAATTAAACAAATTTTAATTAAGATTAAGTAATAAATAAATCACAACAAATGTTTCAGTCAAATATTATGTTCTAACGTTGCTTAAGTTTTTTTGTCATTTTTGTTACTCATCAATTTAAGAATTAGTCTAACTGTTTGTACTTTTGATTGTAAATTTTGCTGTAAGTATTAAAATAATGCAAATGAATGTGTACAACGCTCAGCGAGACAGCAAACTATGGAAACCGGTCACAGGGTGCCCAAGATACAGGCTTTGCCTAGTTTGGGGCCCGTTAGCACTACATTGTAATAGAACATTCTTTAATGTTAAATCAATATATTTGAATTTGAATTTGAATTTTGAATTTAGAATATGTATTTATGGTGCAATAAAAACGATTGATTGATTTATATTTTCGCCAATTCTGAACCGAATTAATTTCTTTTTTTTATTTCTAAACATTATACTTTTAAGGTCATCTTAAAAGTCTCATTTAAATTTTATCAAAATCGGCTAAGCTGTTTTTGATAAATCAACAAAAATTTACATGGATGTCACATCGATTCGTGCAAACAATACAAATTCTGTACATGGTGGAAGACGGTCTTGCGGATTTTGGCGAAAAATAATTATTACCTGACTGCTCAAAAAAGGTAGGGTTTAAGAAAAAAATACATGACTCTGGTATGTAACATAAGTACCTATGTCTCGTCATCTTCTTGCCCTTACTCAGCTAGGTGGTGTCGGCACAGGTAGTTTCCTTTTGCCACCTCACTCAATCATACGTCATAATTATCATCATCAACTCCTTTTTCTCAGTTATCATCTTTCACACAAATCGTCCATATCCCATTCCGTTATCCTTTTTCTGGTCTTCCCCTGCCACTTCTGCCGCTTACCAACACATTTACAGCTATTTAAGTATGTCTATTGAAATAGTAGATACAATAAATATGCGTGATATACTACATATACATATTTTTAAATACATACTTTTATAGATAGTAACTAAATAACACCCAGACGCAGAGCAAACACCTATGTTCATCACATAAATACTTGCCCTGGGTGGGGATCGAACCCACGCCTCCTTGACCCAGCAGTTAGAAACTCTAACCACTGAGCCACCGAGGCAGTCGTTGTCCTATAAATGACCTTAAAAAACAATTACGTATACCTATAGTCATCATGAAAAATGCATACAATAAAGGCACTCAACGTCAAATTATTTGACAATTTTACAACTTGCTACGTGTTAAAAAAGATTTAACATAATTTTTATACAATACGAATAACACAGTTTGTATACAACAGTTTGTATTACTATACAATACAAGTAAAATTCATCATTTAATTATCTCCATCCGGAAATAGCATCCTGAACCACTTACTTGAATAGCAAAAGTGCAAACTGACCCCTGACGTAGCCAAAAAGCTAGTTATGTAAAACCAATTATTATCGTTTAACAATCAATTATACCATAATCGAATAAGAATCGATTCATATCTCGATGCCTGCAGTGAATAATTCGACACCTACCTCACAATTTACCTAAAATTAACTTTAATATCAAGGATAGCACATAATTGAATACGCCTCAAAAGTAACGAATAAGAAATATGCGCATTTTTGATGAGTAAAAAATGCTTAAACGGGTATTAATTATAATTTTAAATTTTGTGAAGAAAAAGTAGAAATATTTGGAGATTTTTATGTCGAAGGATTTCCTTCTTGAGTGGTACAATTCTGTTTTCTTGGAAACTAGCTGGTGTTTACAGATTTGTACGCGTGGATTCGTTTCATATTTTTTGAATCCTGTACTCAGTGGTTTCAAAGTAACAAATAAGTTAACTGCATACGTATATAGTCTTGTCGATTAGCAATCCTTACATAGTATAAAAACAGTCGCTATTTTCGTTTGTTTGCTTGTTTGTTTGTCTGTATGCTTAAATCTTTAAAACTACGCAACGGATTTTGATGCGGTTTTTTTTAATGGATAGAGTGATTCAAGAGGAAGGTTTATATGTATAATACACCTGTGCGAAGCCGGGGCGGCTCGTCTAGTACCTAATAAAATTAGCAAAGAACGAGTTCTTGAATTAAGACCAGTAGTCCAAGTAAAAGTAAGTTACTTACTTTTTAGTCCAAGTACTAACTAATTAGTGCAACTAAATAATATAAACTGTATAAAAAAAGCTGAGGTGGCTCAGTGGTCTCCCACTTTTACCTAGAAATCGTGAGGTTGTAGTCCAAAACCTGTCCTGTACTAGTATGGTGTTTGTAGTTGTATGGACTTTTACACTATTAGCTTTTTGGTGAAGGAAAACGTCGTAAGGAAACTAGCAAAGCTACAAAGCAAAATGTCTGTACTTCCAAGAAACGGACGGTGAAAAATGTGTAAATCTATCAACACGCACTGGGTCAGTGCGGTGCACATGGCTCAATGATAAAAAAATTATAAGAGAAAAAGTCCGGTGCAGTACAGTACAAACAAAAACCGGTGAGTAAGTATAGATATTTGTAATAAACCGGTTGCCAGCCCTAGTGTCAGCCCTTTAAAAAGATGCCTAAGAGCTTTTAAAAGTTTTTAAGCCGCCTAAAAGCCTGTGACATGTCTAAACGGTTAAGGCTGCGCCTAATGCTAGGAAAAAATCAAATTTTACCCGCGCTTCTTGCATCGCCCGCTATCATCTATGCAGCTTTGTTTAGAGTCGAAAATCGCATGACACTGTTTAGGACGATGTTGGCTTCGAGCTCCAGCTTATATTTTTAGGAGACATTTTATTTATTTATTCAAAATTTAAGCATGCAATAAAAAAACTAAGTGATTACTCGGCTAGAACATTAGCCTGGCTACGTTATTTGTCAAAAATAATGTGGTGTTGTCGCTGATAATTTCGAGCATTTGAAATAAAATGTATTTTTTTTATGATGCGAAGTTTTCATTTTTTTCTAAAGTAACCATATTATTTTCCAAAATTCTACGCGATTACTCTGCTGGTTTTTTTCTCTCCTAAAGTATTTTTTTAATATGGATGTTTTTCGTTACCTTTACACCACGTCTTTAAAAGTACACCTTTCGCTTGATTTTGGCATTAGGCGCCCCCTTAAAATAACCGGGACGTACAATTCAATGTATCATTCGAGCCACGCTAGCGCTCACTATACCTTTGTGCATTATAAATTAAGCGGAAATGCCACACGCGGTTACCCATCCGAAGACTGACTGTTCCAAACGTTACTTAACTTTAGTGATCGGTTAAAAAAATCTACAGATGCTTTTCTTTTCTTACTAATAGTATTATGATGTATTTTAAACAGTTGTTTAAATACATTGTCACTTCACAGTTTGAGACCTAGCAGTGATAATTACAGCGTTGACAGGAAATATAATTGGAAAAGTGCCACATACTGGGAAAATAATAGTGGTAATTTATGGTGCATATTTCAAACTAATTAATTAATTATGATAATTTTTAATCAACCTTCCGTTATAACGTATGATTTATAGATTTTAGGACTCTACAAGTTATGAAGTACAAGTCAAATTAAATATTAATAACCTTAACGGTTTAGTCTCTAACTTAACTCTAACAGTTATTGGTTGCTAAAATATTTAAAAAAATACCATTATACTGGTCCAAAATATTCAAAAAGTAAAATGATCTAAAATTTGGCGGCGATAGGGTTATGATCAAACAGTTATTGAGATAATTATTTTTCGCAATGGCAAAACTAACTTCCATCGTGTACAAAATTCGAATAGTTCGCTCGAATTGATGTATACAATTTTATATTGATATTGATTTTTCAAAAACAGCTCAGCCGAGATCGATGAAATTTTAATAAGACCTCCTCGAAAGTATACACTTTTGAACTAAAACATTATGTTTTGAGACGGTTCCTAATTGGCGAAAATATCGATGAACATACACAAAAAAAATATGAACAAAAATAGAACCTCCTCTTTGTTGGAAGTCGGTTAAAAATACTGCGATATACGATAGTGACAACAGTGAACTCAGTAAAGTAAAAATAAATTGTGACAAGAACTCAACTACTTGTATCGTTCTCTGATATTCATAAAATATGATAAAATCAATAAATTTAAAAACAATTTCATTTTTGAGCAACTCCAAAAAAACGACTGCACCGCACTCGTATCGAGGCATCAGCTCATTTTTCACAATATGTAGGACAGAACAGCTTAAATAAATAACGTTACACTTTACTACACTTACCGTGTACATCAAAAAAATCAATTAGCTCAGAGAACTTTCTCGAGACAATCCATCCATCTTCTTACCTTTTTCATCGAAGTTTTTTCGCAAAAACTCATTTTATTGACAGGTTAACGATATCGACAGCGAATCGATTCGGTCCTGATTGTAAACGATGGTTGGCGGCTTCTTGTTTGTCATTGTTTTATATGTCTCTAGTTTATCATTATCATCTTCAATATTCTCTTCATGTTTAGCACCAAAAATCGATCCAAGTAAAAAAAAAAAATTGTTGTCTGCTTTTTTATGTATCTGTATAGATGGACAAATATCAATAACCAAGAAAACGGGCCCAAATCTTTGACATCGTGCGCGTACTTAGAAATAAATAAATATTAGGGGACATCTTACACACGGTCTCTGACCCCAAACTAAGCATAGCTTGTGATACGGCTGTCAGAGACTTATATACTACATGTTAATCATTTTAAATACATACTTATATAGATAGTACCTAAATCACACCCAGGCACAGAGCAAACTCCTATGTTCATCACACAAATGTTTGCCCTGGTTGGGAATCGAACCCACGCCTCTTTGGCCCAGAAGTCAGGGTCACTAACCACTGAGCCACCGAGGCAGTCTATGTCTATGTCTAACCTGTCAAAATTTGTATGCATAGGCACTATAATATAGAGACCACATTTTTAGGCCATTGTGCTCAGCCAATTCGGTATCTAGAAAATTCATAGTCAAAGGTTGTCTGTCTGTTAAGTCAGTTTACAGTCAATAACTTTAGTGATAATGCATAACATTGTACTGAAACAAGCCAAACGCTTAGGCCTATCGTGACCATAGCTATTGCTGCTATTTTGCCTAATTGCATTAAATTGTACTTCTTCTTATAATTTTTTTTTTGACAAGGCCTTTTTATTTTTTTTAAATGTATAATGTATAGTTCTATTTTAATATTAACTAATTATAACATAATTCAATTGTATTACTATTATTTAAATTTTGGTAAAATTTTTGACAATGCCCTTTTACAGCTGACTCGTTTAAATCTATAGGATTTATGTACGTAGGCATAGCATGTTGCGAATGTTTGGCAACCGCCGACATTTAACATTTCAATTTTCATGACATGCAAATCATATTTTATATACCACTTTATTTTTTTGTAATGTAGGTAGATTAGAAAAACAATAGAACTACTGTAAGTAATGACGAGTCCATAATAGAACCATTTATACTCCTTTTCCTCATATGAGAATGTGTAAATGTAATATTATGTCAATAAATGTTTTTTTTTCTTTCTTAATGCCAAATCGTTGTTTAGATACAACTACCCCAAATGGTTTTTTTTAATGATACATAACTAAGTAAATAGCTTAATTTATTAAATTCTAAATGTGTAAAAGGCTTTAAAACAGACAGCTAAATATGTGATTTCATTTAATGTACGCGTAAACTCTCCACCCTCTGCAGTATTATTTATTTACTAGATTTTGCCCGCGGCTTCGCCCGCTTGATATTTTGAGGCCCTACCTTACCACCATAAATGAGGTGAAAAAAAAAACTAAAAAATTTAATTTGACATTTGTTCGATTCGACAGTTCTTTTTTGACATTTCTTGGAGCGCACGCTAGAATAGCTAGCAGATGGCAGAATTTTTCGTACTTACTTAACACTTATTGTTAATATTCAAATTTTACGCAATATCATTATAATTTATAGCCTATGTGTTATTCTGATTTATAAGCTATATAATTGCAAAGTTTCATCTCAATCCGTTTAGTAGTTTTTGCGTGAATGAGCAACAAACATCCATCCATCCAACCTTACAAACTTTCACGTTCATAATATTAGTAGGATTTATTGAGGTTTTACATTAATAACTACATTAATACATACATTACACCCCCTATTATGTAAATAATAGGGGGTGCCATGCTTGATCGACGAAAATTCTGCATTTAAGAATACGTGCTTGAATTAGATTAGAATTGAGTGCCTATGTGGTGGGATTTATCCGTAAAGTTTCTTTGTTTTCGTGAAATTTACCTAGCACGGGTTAAGTTAGTTTTTAAACAAAATATTTCATCTTGTAATCTTAAAGAACTTGCTCCTGTCTCTTTAATTCATGCACGTATTCTTAAATGCAGAATTTTCGTCGATCAAGCTTGAAGCATGGTCAAAATTCAGCATATCACAATCCTCTTGTCTTCACAGATGCTATGTAGAATGGACCGACGTGTTATGCGCTTCCTAGCATTGTGTGACAATTATCTACTTATGATTTAACCAATCATTAATTTATTTTACACATTACGCGGCTCTTACAGTATATGTTAAATCTAGTATTTTTCATCAATCTTTGTTTAATAGAATACATACTGCGTATATTCCCCCTAAAAATTAGGATATTTCAACAATAGCTTCAGACACCACACTTACGAGCCGGGGGTAACTTTTGTATTTTGTTCATACTCGTAATTTGATCGGTTAGTTTGCATGTAACTGATCTTACTAATACATCATATTTACATACGCATAGACAAATTGCACTTTTAACACCTCTACATAAAGGGCTATGAGCAAAGTTAAAATAAAAGTTAATTTTAATGCATAAGTGCTTACCGCATACGACCAACAAATGTACCGACAGCCAACCTGTCACCGAGCGGACGACATAAAGTCGCTCGGAACGGACGAGGAATAAAAAAATATTTGGGGACATCTTACACACACTGTTTGTGACCCCAATCTAAGCAAAGCTTGTGATATGGCTGCCAGAGACTGATAAACTACTTATACATATTTTTAAATACATACTTTTATAGATAATAACAAAAAACACCCAGACACAGAGCAAACACCTATGTTCATCACATAAATACTTGCCCTGGGTGGGGATCGAACCCACGCCTCTTTGACCTAGTAGTTAGAGTCACTAACCACTTAGCCACCGAAGCAGTCTAGTTATTATAAGTACTGGACTTTTTATTTGTGTGTGTTTATCCACTTTGTTGCAATGGTATTCATGTTTTGTGGCTTACTCTAGATCTAAAACTGTAAAATTGAAATAACAACCGTCTCATAATTGACTCTCAATCGATGACAAATTGATAAAAATTATGATGCTGGTTACAGTCGTTGATGTTGATTATCTACATCTTCTAAGTCTGCGTGCCTCATCTTCGAACACTCCGTTTTTATGCCTTTGGTTTAGTTGGTGGTCAAGCGCAGACATTCTTGCTATAGTAAAAATTGTGATTGGGGACTTTAGGTATAGTTTATTAATCCATAATACAATTTTTGAAGATTGACCTAAAACAGGGCCGAAAAGTTGTACAAAATATCATCCATCTATCCTTCAGCTATAAGAAGTCCACTGTTGGACATAGGCCTCCCCTATGGATCTCCAATAAGACCGGTTGGAAGCGGCTTGCATCCAGCGCGATCCTGCGGTCTTAATGAGGTCATCCGTCCACCTTGTGGGTCCGTCCGTCCTACGCTGTGTTTGCCGGTACGCGGTCTCCACTCGAGAAAAAAATATAATTCAAGGTTTATTGTGGCATTTTTATGAAAATTGTCATATAATTTTAATAGGATAAAAAATCACAGTCAATTTTGTTACTAAAATACACAATTCTTAGATATGTTTTTCTTGCCCACAAAAATAAACCAATAGGAAAATGCATTGCATTTTTAATTTTTTTATCGTTTTCTCACTTGAATGTTGAGTAATGCTTAGTTTCGCTTTAAATATATGTACCTATCATTAGTCAGGTATCTGGATAAAATAATTTAAATTGTAATTTATCTCAGTGTGCTCGTACTTACTAGTCCATTCCCTCGTCTAGCGGCTTCGTTTGCCGCCTCATTAATTAGGGATCTGTCTGTTTTACTGGAACCATTTTGTAGCAACAGAATGTCGCGACAGAAAAAGTCGCGAGCGTGCGGCGGGCCCTTTTCTAGTGCAATTAAAAGTAATTGTGTGGTGATTAATAATGTTAATGAAATATTACGATAGTTGAGTGTGGTGATAGAATGATCAATCTGTCTGTAGGTATAATGTCTGTATGACGTGTTTTGAATTAATAAAATATTGTGCTTAGCTTTTTTGTGTCACATATTACTATTTATTTAGATACTAGCTTCTCCCTGCGGTTTCGTCCGCGTAGCCCCTGGTATTTTTTTTCTGCGATAAAAAGTAGCTGTGTCACTTTTCGTCTTTAAAACTATGTCCATACCAAAAATCAAGTCAATCCGTTGTTCCACTGCTGCGTGAAAGAGAAACTAACCAACAAGCACACTTTCGGATTTATACTATTAGTAAGGAAGTAAGGATAAAGATAGTTTGTATTAACTTTAGGTATATTTATTTAGTAAATGTATGTATTTTGAACTATAATATGGACATTTACATTTTTAGTTTATAATAGAGATTGCTATATGTAAGGCCAAGAGTAACTGTAGGTAGGTACGAGTACTTGCATTTTTTAGAGCAATGATCAAAGCTACTTATTACTTTTTGTGAATCTTTGTTATAAAAAATCTTAAACGTTGTAGTTTCTGATTATGATTTTGTTGTTTCTATGTTAGATTGAGGTCCGCAATTTTTGCAAACGGAACTCCACTAAGAGTCTGGTCTTTATGCACTTAGATGATTTTAAACCTAATGCTAATATTTTTTATGTAATGTCATTGATATTATTATCACAATTAGACACCATTGATGTTAATAATATGACAAGATGTAGATACAAAATATTTGCATTAGGACAGATGGATAAAGGCCCAGTCAAATAGTAGACTTATGTGTTAGCTGATGGGCTTAGTGCTCCAACAGCATCACTCAGTTTCTAGTAGGACACTCAGATGATACATCATTGGACAATAATACGGACCTCCAATATCTCTGCAGTCATTACAAAACTCAAAGTACTTACAAGGCTTGCTCCAACTACTGGCTTATCAATGTTGTTTCAGACTCACCCATACACCACTGATCACTATCACAGACTGCCACTCCAGCCTGTCGCACAAAACCATCTCTCTGTCAACCCTCATTCCATAAACTCCTCACCGTCGCAATACCGAAGAGTGTTGCGGCTATGTGTAGGTACCCTCTTTAATAAGCGCAGCTAACATATGTCATACACTGAGTTTAAGCAAGAACTTATATGGTACAAATACTAAACCATGACCAAGCAAGTTTCGCCATTTTGCCGGAAATTATACCACCGACTAACACGAAGTTTATCTCCACTATTATCACGGAAGCAACAAGAATCCGTAGAAAATTCCTAACAACCAATTATGGTAATGAATGGACACACCGCCTTCATACAATCAAACACAAAAGCTAAATAATCAAACACAAAAGCTAAATAGAATTAATGCGTGGCCGCGCGCTAATGACATTTTCAAACAGCTTCAGTAACCCTATCAAGTATATCTACCCGGCTACTTAAGTAGTTCGGGTGCTATGTTCTAAAATATTGTTTAAACATGATAGTTGGGGAGGTAAGGGGCGGTTTTGTTACTTTTGGAAGACATCCAAAGAGAGGAGTAACAGGTTATAGTTGTTGTAACAATCTACGATTGGGCTGTGGGTTGCCAGCCATGCTGTTACCTCATGGCCTTCAGGAGTGTATACAGCACTGTATTTCAATTTCGCATGTATGTTCTAATCTAGATCAGGTTAAGTATTATGGGTTTGACTTGCCACTGTTGGTCAAAATCCCCTATAAATCAAAAGCAAAAAAATGCCACTTATGTCTCTTGCCATCGTTGCTCAACAGTGCTATGCGAGACTCGTACTCCATCTTGAAAAACATCACCAAATACAGTCGGAGCTATAGTAGACTTGCTGTCTGCCGTAAAAATTACGTGTTGATAACACCTGTGTCATTTTCTAATCAAAAATATGCGAAGACGACGCTGATTTTATAATCAAATTTATAGCAATCTCTGGCATTACAGCGAGCATTCCACCGAAGCATTTTTAAGTACTTCTTATCGATTTTCTAGTAATAAAACTTCCAGTACCTCCCGGCCTATGTTTTTGGAATTTAATTTATGTTGACACTGCGACATGTTTACGACGTTTTTGTGACGACCACACACGTCGAGTGTCGATTAGGGGTTAAGACCTGTGCTCACTGGGCAGCGTTAAACTCTTAAGTCTCTTTAGAAGAGATGTTAAATCGACGTAAAATCTAAAATGATAATACTGTGTTGAATATAGCTGGAAACAACGTCGGTTTAACATAAATTGTTTATAGTTAGTAATACTTGAATATTTTATGATACAATCTGAACTTACTCAAGATGGTCTTGTATATCGGTAATGATGAACAATATGAACAATAATTATATTGTTCATGTAAATTTATTGATGTCACTATCAAATTAATAAGGCTTCTAAGACCTTATGGAAATTACTATTATTCCTCGTATTAATGGTTTGTGAGACTTATGTACATTTATAATTATCTATTTATGGTGGTTATAAAGAAGATACTAATAATTTTTATTTTATTACACTGGGCTTGTTGCTCTGTACCAATTAGAGAGGAGTCCTTGGACTCAATGACAATAATCAGCTGTTCCATACATTTTGTCGCGAGTTGAACTTTTTGTATTAGCTGAATTTTTATTCTATATTTTGCAGTTTGGCTCATACTAAAACTTGTTTATTAGGCCGCCTGAAGGCCTCGGACTTGGCTTGACGTAAAACAACCGGGACCTACAATTTAACGTGTCATCCGAGGAACGGTAGTGCTCAGTTGGAAAATTCCACCCGCTGTTACCAATCCAAATACTGACCGTGCAGAACTTTGCTTAATTTTGGTAATCGCTCACAAATACCTAATCAAACTACGCTACGAGCGCTACAAGCAATAATTGGTAAAAATTAGAAAACATAGGTGGATTTTTATATGCTACCAATGAAAACTAGGCTTTATTTTGTTTAATGAAATTCATACCTAGTGACAATGTTTGGTCGTTATAGTTGAAACTAAATGGAGATGCGCAATGCTATATGCAAAAACAGTTTGAAACGTTGATGTAGAGTTGTAGACAAATAGACGATGCAATATACTCTATCCGCCTTACCATAAAATATATAAACACGCTTTAAACACTGTTTAACCGTGCAATTTGTACTGTTAAACATTATATAAAATAATAATAATAATAAATAATAATATAAATTTATTCCAGAATAAAAATTCCATAGTTACAAAAGTATTGCTAAATAATCCTTACTTTTTTATTATTTATTTATTTATTTATTTATATTTTATATTTATATTTATATAATATTATAAATATATAAATAAATAAATAAATATAAATATAAATATATAAATATAAATTATAAATATATTATATATTTATATATAATATTATAAATGCGAAAGTAACTCTGTCTGTCTGTCTGTCTGTCGCGCTTTCACGCTAAAACTACTGAACCGATTTGAATGAAATTTGGTACACAGATAGTCTAGAGCCTGAGAAAGGACATAGGCTACTTTTTGATTCGAAAAAATTGTTTTAAAGGGTTGAAAACGGGGGATGAAAACGCATTGGCTAGAATCTTAGAAGATAAAACTTATATTCTACCATGACAAATGGTAATTTGCATCTTGACTTTCCAAATTACATTCTCTATGCCCAATGCCCATTCAAGGCTGCTCGAGTTGCAAATGTCAAAGTCAATCAATCTTTTCCTGTAAAATTTAGAGAAGGTTATATGTATTTTTTCAGTTTAATTACGTAGTTTTCATTCTAATAGGTATGCCTAGAAAACGCAAATCGAATCTAGCGCGTAGTTCTAGCGGAGCTCGCGTAAAGAAAATTGCTAGAAGCCAAGAGTCTGAAGAGCACACTTAAATGCGTTTGACATTAGATGCCGAGCGCCACGCATCTCAAAGAGCTGCTGAGACTCAAGAGCGAAACCAAGCGCGTCGAATTTTTGATGCTGAGCGTCACGCAGCTCAGAGAGCTGCTGAGACTGAAGTTGAAAGTTAAGCGCGGCGACTTTTAGATGCTGAGCATCACGCAGCGCAAAGAACTGCTGAGACTCAAGAGGAAAAAACCAAGCGCGTCGAATTTTAGATGCTGAGCGTCACGCAGCTCAGAGAGCTGCTGAGACTTAAGGAGAAAGTCAAGCGCAGCGACTTTTAGATGCCGAGCATCACGCAGCGCAAAGAACTGCTGAGACTCAAGAGCAAAACCAAGTGCGTCGAATTTTAGATGCTATTCATTAGACGTTAAGCAAATGTATTTATCCCCATTATATCCCCTTGAAGAGGAAATAAAGAATGGATTGAAAATGACAACAGACATTAAAATTGGATAAAATGTTTTATTCCCTCTGCATGCTACATGTTACTATGACGTTTAACAACAGGCCGTCATTTTGTCTGACATTAAAAATATTTTTAAATCTTCTATCATTAGAGGTTTAACATGTTTCTTTATTCTACCTTTATGGTACAGAATCATCATACTTTAATATTATCAATCCGAAAAGTTTGTTGGTTTGTTCCTCTTTGACGCAGCAACGGAGCAAAAGATTGAATTGATTTTTGATATGGATACCTATGGTTTAAAAGACAGAAAGTGATAACAGGATACTTTTGAATCCCGAGAAAATTCGTGATTCCCATGGGATAGGACAATAACTGTTTCTCAGCAATGGAGCAACGGATTGACTTGATTTTTGGGGTGGGCATAGTTTGGAAGACGGAAAGTGACATAGGATACTTTCCTTTCCGAAAAAATTGCGGTTCCCGTAGGATAAGATAATAACTTTTTCTCAGCAACGGAGCAACGGATTGCCTTGACTTATTGCATGAATATAGTTTGAAAGACGAAAAGTGACAAAGGCCACTTTTTATCCCAAAAACTTTAACAGTTCCCGTAGGATAGGATGAAAAGTAAACGAGCGGGCCGCGGTAGCAGCCGTCTAAGCGCCAGAAATAACCTGTCATTTCAAGTTTAGGACGTTCCTACATTTTTCGCACTCCTTCGCGGCACTCAACAGCGCTAGCCCAGACTCGGGCTCCATAACGGAGCTTGCGCTCCCGCCATAATGACGGTGTGTTTCGGAGCACAAGACACATCGTCATCCACCACTCGGGACTAACCAGCACTGAGCGTCGGACAGCATTCCAACTTCCTGATCCCAGTGCAACGGGTCAGTCATAGTAGCCCAGCGCCTGCCTCTTCAACTGCAGAGGGCAGTGAGAACGGCCATCGCGATACCGACACTTATCTTCCCCTGCAGCCCCACTGCGTCTTCCAACAGGTTGACGGCCTAGCGGAAGGTAGGGTAGGTGGCGGCACCCACACAACCAGTTCCATCCCATATATATAACGCGGGCGAAGCCGCGGGTAAAAGCTAGTCTCACTATATTTTCTTGCTGCTGATGCCATTTCGAAAGTATGTCGACTATTTGATCAGGCAGCTTCCTGGCCCTTAATTTCTGCCACAGCTTCACATGCACAACGCGGTCGAACGCCTTCGACAAATCGAGGAAGCAGGCGTATACACTTGTGTCCCGGCTGACATAATGACTCACGGTATGCTTAAGTGTAAATATGCCCATGTCCGTAGAACCACCAGTTTTGAAACCGACTTGCGAGTCTGATACTTTCAGGTTTTTGGAGTATTTAAGTACTATGATCTTCTCAAATACTCTTGCACAAATTGTGGCGAGTGATATTGGTCGATAATTGGAACTATCCGATGCATCAAATTGACGGCTCTTCAAAATAGGAATTACGATCGTTTTGGTGAATTCATCGGGAAGGTAATTCCATTTAATCATCGCCGTAAAGAGATTTGCTAGTAAAAACGGTACTATCCAACTTGCATTTTTAATATGTTCCAGAGTGAGTGTATCGTGTCCATTTACCAGTTCCCATTTTCTTCAGCGCTATATTTACTTCCTCTACTGTGATTTCGATGGTCTTTTCTTCTGGGCATTTTGAAATAGTTTCGCATTCTTCTTCTACTAATGGTGTCAAATTCATAAAATTGTTGCAAAGAGTATTGGCAATATCAATATCCTTTGTTTTTCCATCCATGTGAGTCGGGACTATATTCTGATTTCTTGTTGCAGCACTAGTTTTGGACCAGAAAGAGACAAAACTTTTGTTTTTGAGGTCACGGGCCATGGCATCCATTTTCATTTGTTCTTCAGAATTTTGACAATCCCTCAGGGCTTTCTTAAATATTTGCTTCGATCTTTTTCTCTCTTCGAAGATTGGGCCATTTGTAGGCCTTCTCGCTTCAATCCACTTAAGAAATGCCACTCTTGATGCCTCATATTTGTGCCTAACGTGATCATTCCATCCTGGCACAATCCGTGGAGTTGTTTTTCGTTTAGTGAAAACTTGTTCAGCGGCTACTTTTAAGTTATCTACGATGTCGTTATAGAGTCTGTAAAGCATGCGTAAAACTTTTGTGGTAAGACAGTATCAGTTTAAGTATGTTTTGAAACAGTTTATTATATTCCTAGTTTTTAGTATGTTTCTAGTTGCAATTCGACCTGAGATATCGTTGAAAATTTACTGACTAATCATAGTCAGACAATTTTCGGATCTAATTGTAACTGGAAAGTAATTTTAAGTACTTGATCGTAATCACCTTAAAAATACAAACGATGGTGCTGTTTTGTGTAATAAGTGTATTTAGAGGTAGGAATAGTTTCTATTAGGTAATAAAATAAACTATACCTTGTCATTTTGTGTGTCAAAAAAAATGTGAAACGTGATTTTACTATTTGCATTAGCATTGTACTGTACCAGCCTTTTTAATAGTCCACTGCAGGACCTAGGCCTACCCACGAAAGGTGATTGAGCCATATTCACCACGCTGGCCCAGTGTGAGTTCGTGGATTCACATACGCCATCGAACTCGTTTTACGGACGTATGCAGGTTGCATCACGATGTTTTCCTTCACCGAAAAGCCAGTGGTGTGAAATTCCGTGCCTAAATTCCAAGGAACTCATTGGTACGGGACCGGGATTTGAACCCACGACCTTACGATTGTGAGGCGGGTGTGATTACTACCAGACCACCACGGCTTGCATTAGCATTAATTGGTCTTATTGGAATGTATGGAATGTAGGTAGAGGAGCCCAGCATTGGACATAATATCCCATCAAATATCATTTTGATGGTAATCATTTTGCGTCATCTATTTTTCTACTCCACGGGAAAAATATTCGAGCAAATAGTAAGTAGAGACTGTCCAACCTTGACCGTTGCAACATTGTTAATACTCGTAAGAACTAGAAGGAATTTAACTAATCTGATGTTACTGCAAGTTTTTCCTTATCTGTGCACATCATCTGTGGCATTAGCATATTGGAATCTACTTGATAAAATACATTATTGATCATCAAAAAGGACAAGCGTAAAAATTTGTCTCTAATTTAAAAGCGTCCTGTGGTTTTCACCGTGTGAATATATGACCGTATAAATGTTAATTTTGTGTAAGATTGTAAGTGCAAAACTTAGAAGACGTTAAAAGCTTTTTACTTTTGATAAAATGAAACAGGCAACTTTAAAAGATTGAATCTTAATACTGAGCCCTCGGAGTTTCTGAACCACGGGAAGGCCTCTGACATGGCTAAGCCTTCGAAATAACTGGGAACCACAACATATCGTATTATCCGAACCCTGATTATACTCGTTTGTAAATGCCACCCGTGGTCACCCACCCGAACAACTATACCAAACGCAGTGATAGTCAAGAATCGCCTGTTCAAACTAAACAAACAACTACTCTTACTCTTTACTGTACATACAAAATAAAAAGTATATAAACAATAACACAACATTGAAATTCTTAAGCCAGTGCAACACTAGGCAGCCTTATTGCTGGAAGCGATCTGTTCCTGACAACCCATGTACGGAAAAGAATGTGCTAAAATAATTGCGGGGACTCAGTACGCTATAAGCACTACATGAGCCTCCATTGTAGAACCCTATCTAATTGTAAATTATTAAAACAATATTATATAAATTAGCTCATGTCATCAGTGGTTTTAAGTACCTAAATAGCTTAGATATCGTTAAGCGCCAAATTGAGTTTGAATTGAGTTTTTGCTTGAGTAATTGAATATTTTTTTCCAATATTACGTATAATTCATCCATAGGGGAGGCCTATGTCCAGCAGTGGACGCCTTATGGCTGATGGATGGATGGAAGGACCTACAATTGAAAACGTTAAAAAAATCGACAATTTATTCAGACCTACTACTGAAATCTAAAACTTGCATCACATACCTACTTCCTACTGACATCTATGACACACCTTCCTTCGAACTCAGACTTGGGAAATCTTCATCAGATAGCTGCATCTGAGAACTGGTAAAAGCTTGAGCCACACCTGCGAGAATCGAACCCGCAACCGCAGCGCAGGGTGCACGTACTCGACCCGCGAGACATGTGCCGACACAGGGTGAGACTGAGTCATGAGCGACGCGAAATATTTAGTTAGGGCAGAGTAAGCGTAAGCGATTTAATTGATGTTGACTACTTTGTAACCCCCATTGCCACAATCTAATCTAAAAGTAGGTATCTTTTACCATCACCGTCTTTACCATCAGGTGGTTGGTAGTCAAGCGCAGACTTATTTGCTGTGCAAAAATGTTATAAACCTAACGTATGTGTGTTAATGTAAATATTCTGGCTGTTAGGCATCATTATCACTTAAACAAATAAATCTTTTTCGGTTACTTTTTCAAGTGTTCCTAAGTGTATTATTACTACGTGTAGGGCATACTATTAAGCCGAAGTGGAGTTATTCTGACAACTATTACTAATTATTAACAACCTTCACTTAGTATAAGGTCTAACCGAAAATGAATTAAAGAAACGGCTTATACAAAATCACAACTCAGAATCCATAATCCATAAAATGTCCAACTGTGAAAACCTAAAAAAAAACTGCTGTTCCATAGGATTTTTGTAGACTTTCGACAAAAAGTATGAAGATGCTGTTTTATTGCATTTTCAAAGTTGACTCCACAGTAAAAGTTATTCAAAATTTGCCATATATGTCACCGCGCTCAAGGCTCCGACATCGGTAGACAAACACATTGTATAACAGATCATACTTTTCTCAAATCCTGTCGGGTTTGCTCCATAGTAAAAGTTTTTCATAATAATGATCTTAATCATCTCTTCATCAACTCTTTCGGTTTAGTACAGGGCCTTACTCGTCTAAGTAGAGAATAAACAATGAAATCACATATAGTTATTATGTTCGGAAATAAATATCAGCGAGAAATTGCGATCTTTACAAAATAATAATCTATAAAAAAACGCATTTCTCATCCACCAAGTTTCATCCTGCCCCACAGTCACGTACCTCACCGGGAGCATTACAAATCATACGTAAGACAGCGGCGCGACGCTGCGACAATGCCGTACCGACAACTCCTGTTTGTTCCTCCACCAGCGAAATAATTCAACTGAATCTGGAACAGTAAACCTGTTGTTCTGTATCGGTTACTGTTTATTGTTCAACTTGGTCGCAAAAGGCGGCGGTTTTAAACTCTTTATAACTCTGTGGCTCTGAGGACGTGGTAGCATATCGTAGCTATACATATGCATTTCATTGCTAATATCAAAAGGCATACGAAGTAAGTAGATTTTCAAGCCTTTTCAGGAATTTATAGCTATACCTACCAAGTACCTGGATCGCGCTGGATGCAGGCAGCTTCCCACCGATATTATTTGAGATTCATAAGGAGGCCAATGTCCAGCAGTGGACCTCCTGTACCAGCCTTTTTAATAGTCCACTGCAGGACGTAGGCCTACCCAAGAAGGGTGATTGGGCCATATCCACCACGCTGGCCCAGTGCGGGTTGGTGGATTCACATACGCCATCGAATTTCTTCTTCGGACGTATGCAGGTTGCCTCACGATGTTTTCCTTCACCGAAAAGCCAGTGGTGTGAAATTCCGTACATAAGTTCCAAAGAAACTCATTGGTACGGGACCGGGATTGAACCCACGACCTCAAGAATGATAGGCCAGCGTTGCAACCACTAGACCACCACGGGTTGTGTTTGGAGTGGACCTCCTATGTAACCTACATTTATTCAAGTAAAAATCACTAGCATAGCTTGGTCTTGCAGGCATCAGTAGAGCCGCAGCCAACACTGAGAGGCCCTTGTACGTAAAATGTTATAAAAGTTATCTGTTAAGTACCTACATAGAGTAGGACGATAATAACTATTGCTAGATGTGATTAGCAGTATTTCGGGCTATTGTGATGTGATGATAGATGACTTACAAAGATAAGCTAAAAGATGAGGTGCGGCACCCGCCAAATGATACCTAATTTCACAATATTATTATCATTACTATCCGAGCAACTATTTTGTTGACTGTTGGAACCGGTCTTACTTACTGCTTTAATATAAATGTAAAGACATTTATATTAAAGACATAAATAATCAGATTCTACTTTCTTTGTACACTAGTCCTGCGTAGTATGTATTGTAATAGTACATTGTACACCGAGGGGAGAAAACGATCTATTGCTGTTCGAGAGTATGTTTAGGCCCGACGCGCAACGGAGGGTGACAGACAGACAGAGAGAAGAACAGACGGACAGCCGGACAGACGGACATCGAAGTCTTAGTAATAGGGTCCCGTTTTTACCCTTTGGGTACGGAACCCTAAAAAACCATCTTGCCTCAAGCTCTGAACATCTCGTAAAGATCTACCGCGTTATCGTTCTGAAAAACTCGTCTTCCTTGATTTCATTTTAATATTTTAATGAATGTGCCCGAAACAGAACATTCATCATTTATGTAAATGCTTAACAATTAATTACGAATGTCGAGCGTCAGTAATAATTAATATTTAAACTAGTTGTGGTTTAAGTGAATTCAGTTCGAGTATTGTGCTAATAATTATTTTTTGCAAAAAATAGCATGACCGACTTCAACCGTGTACAGAATTCGCCATATTTCGCTCGGATCGATGTAACATTTTTAACATTATTGTTGATTTATCGAAAATGGCTCAGCCGATTTCGATAAAATTTAAATGGGACCAATGTATACACTTTCCAATAAAAAAGAATTATCAAAATCAAACCACCGCGTAAAAAGTTTTGCGTGGTTATACATTAAAAAAAAAAAACAAAAAAAAATTTACGCGTCGAATTGAGTACCGTTTCGTCGCGTCGGTCAAAAACAGTTCGTTTATTCATGAATATTGTTTTAATTCTGAGTGTTTTATTGAATACATAGCTGATTGTAAACCTTTACGTGTCATGAAATAAAGCTAGAAGATGAAACAATCACTGGCTAATACTGATTTAGGTAAGTACATTATTATACATTATTATTGATATGTGTGGAAGACATTACTCACAATTTTGGCACGCAGACGTGTTTGAATATTTTATTTCAAACACGACTAGAATTGAATTATTTTTATTCTTAATTCATTATTCTTATTTTCTTTATTTTATTTTTGCTGAGGCAACTTAAATTCACATTAGATTTTCATAGGTTTAACAGCTACTGTTTCAATATAAATCAAATGCACTGCAGGCAATTTATCGTAGTCCAAACTCCAACTCGCTAGTCGATAGTACTCGATAGTAGAATGGATTCGTCATGTTGCTGGCATTGTTAAAATGACAATGGTGAAAAAGCTTTTTAAGAGCCCCGGTGATCTGTAATTTTCCATACAAACGTATTACGCTGTTTTCTTCCTGGAAAATACCTATAGAGCTCCAATTTTTTGTCATAAAATTAAATTTAGCTGTTTAGACTACGCTGTCTTTTCTTTTTCTTGATAAATTAATTATGAGGCAAACTATGACCCTTCAAAATCACAAAAATATTCACCATTATTACCGACGTCTTTAGAGACCTACCAGAAGAGACAAAATAATATCTAACAAAATATAAAATGACAGAATCATGAGCACATATTTTTTTTAAATTTTGACATAAAAAAATACTTGATTGAAAAAGTTTTTGAAGAAGAAAACTGCGTAATACGAAACGTTGTCTCGCCAAGTTTTTTGTAGGTATAAATCGCTCTGAGCTGCAATTGTCCCTATCGCACGATGCGGGGGTAGGGTCGAGGTAAGGGAGGTTCAAACCTATACTGCGTGTAGCGTGTTTATCGGCCTTTTACCGGATCCACTTCGGAGAGTGCGCCCAGGAGTTGCACAATCTGGTCCCACCTGCCCCTTTCTTCTATCGTACGGCTAGACAGACGCGACCAAAGCGCCACCCTTTTATGGTGGACATTCCGCGCATTAGAACCAAGCGTTTCGAATCCTCATTCCTCATACGAACAGCCAGAATGTGGAACGCTTTGCCTGGGTCTGTCTTCCCGCTAAAGTACAATGTGGGCGTCTTCAAATCCCGAGTAAATAGGTATCTTCTAGGTAAGCGTGCTACAACCTAGACCGCATATCTGCTTAACAACAGGCAGTATGTGGTCAAACGCAAACCAATTCAGAATAAAAAAAAAAAAAAAAAAATACGTACACAAGCACTAGGGATGTAGTAATAGTCAATATTTTTGTCGATGCTCTAGTGATGTCCATCGATATCGATGTTTATTAAAAATATTAGTTAACTTTTCCAATCTTGTGATTTGACCGTTGTATGTTTGTTACTTTTGAAGAAAAGATTCTATGTATGGAATATAGGCGTTTAGTTGCTGCGACATATTGCAGCGATTATACAGAATATCGTGTGGTATCCGCAGGCATCTAACTAAATGAGTTAGGCGCAGAATAACCAATTCGCATAGTGCCCAAGTAATCCGGGAATGCTCAATTCTACGAAAGCATAATTATATGAAGGTCCAATTCTCAAAATGGCAACATAATTTTGATTAGGAATTTAAAAAATAAAAAACCGGCCAAGTGCGAGTCGGACTCGCGCACCGAGGGTTCCGTACAAACCTGCAAGGTTTACAAAGTTCGTTCATTACGACAATCGAGTCATAACTATGGTAATCTTATTGCAAAATGAAATTCATAACATTACAATGGGGAAAGATGGAGGAGCATAAATTTAAGACAAAGATCTCTTTATCGTTTAAGTAATCCTTTATTTTATATTAACACATATCATTTATCTATAATATAACTGAAACACTTACACTAGCCTTGCAGCAGACTTGCGAAAGTTCTTTTATTAAAGTTATTTATTTACTAAGTTTTTTAGTCACTATTTAGAAATCTGGTTCAAAAATATTAATTAAGTATATTAAAAAATATATATTTTGTAATGTAACTAAAAATTTAAGGTTTTCGGAATTTTTCCTTTATGTGTGCTATAAAACGTTGCTTCATGCCAAATTTCAAGATTCTAGGTCGACTGGAAGTACCCTTTAGGTTTTGATTCCCTTGCGAGTACTTGCGAGTTTCAAAATATGCAGCTTAAATTGCTGTTTCTTTTGATTGCGTTGACATAGAAGTTTGATTTTGTTACAGCTTAAAGGTATTATAGACCTGAGTATTTGGTATGAATTTCAATTTAATACCTTTACGCGTTTATGAGGAAATGGGTAGTAAGGTTAAAATTATTTAAAAAAAATATAT
The DNA here is from genome assembly GCA_964007245.1 of Hypomecis atomaria. NCBI lineage: Eukaryota > Metazoa > Arthropoda > Insecta > Lepidoptera > Geometridae > Hypomecis > Hypomecis atomaria. The sequence continues at coordinate 2,296,954 of OZ023295.1, read as the reverse complement.
TATGTGATGTAACTAAAAATTTATGGTTTTCGTAATTTTTCCTTTATCTATGCTATAAGACGTTGCTTCGTACCAAATTTCAAGATTCTGAGTTCACGGGAAGCACCCTGTAGGTTTTGATTCCCTTGCAAGTGTCGAAAATTTGCGGCATAAACGGCTGTATCTTTTGATTGCGTTGGCTTAGAAGTTTGATTTTTTCACAGCTTCAAGGGACAGTAGACCTGAGTAATTGATATAAATTTCAGCTTCATACCTCCACGCGTTCCTGAGAAAAAGGGTCTTGACAGACGGACGGACGGACAGACGGACAACAAAGTGATCCTATAAGGGTTCCGTTTTTTCCTTTTGAGGTACGAAACCCTAAAAATCACACATTTAAAATACATATAAGGGCTTACCGGTACCTAAAACAACAGGCTTTGGCGAGTTAGGTTCATCATAAATTTTACTATACTATCACACATTTTCATTTAAAAAAATCACCTTATTATTAATTATTTTGCTATTTTGAGAATTGAGCATTGTTAGACCTGGCCATTGTGAGAATTGGGCATTCTTAAAACTGAGCTTTCTTAGAAGTATGTGCCATTATTAGAATTCTGCGCCTAAAGCGAAATAATGATTCTAATCAGGAAAATCACATGCTCTCTAAAATCGTGTAATAACTGTAACGTATAAATATAATTATCCTTAGTCCACCTACCTAAGTGAAAAACGTTCTATTAAATTATTCAAGTATCAAAGACTCAACATTAAATAATTAAAAAACACATAATCAGTCACATTACAAACACAACAAAATAAATAAATCTAGATCTAATAAAATAAATAAGTTCTATGTTGCGCTTGCCAGTATAGGTAGCGCCATTAAAAAACACATAATCAGTCACATTACAAACACAACAAAATAAATAAATCTAGATCTAATAAAATAAATAAGTTCTATGTTGCGCTTGCCAGTATAGGTAGCGCCACTCAAGTCGGCGGATGAGATGTTAGCCGCAGATGAAACTTCGCCGTAATTCGCTAATTATTGCGCATGTGTGCACAATGCCGACGCCGCGTGGCGTAGTGGTAAGCACAGGCGTGCACGCGGTAGGCATGAGGTTGGCGGGTGTGTTCGGCATCTTGTCTCTCAAACTCAATTCATTTATTGCAACATATGAAATTTACATGCGGTTCTTAGTTAAAATGTTTTGTATAGTTATATAGTTAGTTAGTTATATGACCCTATAAGGGTATGGCAATTTTATTATTTATATTGGAACGATTTATTATTACGTTTTCTAGATTATCGTTAAAAAAATCGTCTAATGTATGATAGCTTTCAGATAATAGGATAATTTTCAGTTGTTTTATGAAGCAGTTTTCTCTTTCGATATCTTTTAAATTACTTGGCAATTTATTAAATATTTTTATAGCCATATGATTTGGGCTAGAACTGTGCATTGTTCTCTCTGGCCCCTGCGTATACCTATATTTTGCCATTTGCACAGCGTTCTGCGCCTAACTTGCCATCTGCCGATTCCATATGTGCCTTGCCCTCTGTCATTTTAACTTGCCAATCCACTGAGTTTGGAGAGAGCTGAAAAGTTCAATTAGAAGTGCTTTAAATGCTTTAATCAGTTCATATCTACCTACTTGGTAGATGTTCTATCCTGTATTACCTACTATGGTGTATGTCCTACCCACTGCTGCTTTAATTTGCTAATTTTTCCAATTTTTTAAACGTGTTCAAGGTATAACAAGCAGTTCTCTAAACAGTAAACCTCGCATCTGTTTTATTGAATCCTCTATAATTTTTATACTATGGGACTAATAGCGGAATGAAAATGTGGTAGGTACCATATAAAAGGCAAGAAGTTTATAATGTGCAGGTATACAGTAATATAACGAGACCCTATTACTAAGACTCCTCTGTCCGTCTGTCTGTTGGTCACTAGGCTGTACCTATCTCATGAACCGTAATAGCTAAACAGTTAAAATTTGCACAGATGATATATTTCTGTTTCCATTATAACAACAAATACTTACTAAAATAGAATGAAATAAATATCGACTTCAACTGTTAACAGAATTTGCGCGGATCGATGTAGCATTTTTCACATTATTGCTGATTTATGAAAAATGGCTCAGCAGATTTCAATTAAATTTAAATGGGACCAACTTTGACGTATACCCTTTCCAATAAAAAAATATACGCGTCGAATTGCGTACCTCCTCCGTTTCATCGGTCAAAAAATAGAATAAAATAAATATTTATTCATACCATACAACAGATGCGAGTTTTTGCAAAATAATTATTAATAATCACAACAGGTAGACGCTTGAAATATATTTAGAGTATTTAGTAATATTTTATTTCAATTTAAAAAACAAATAATTGAATTGAATTACATAATTGGCTCCCATACGGTACGAATCCTTTCAAGCGCGAGTCCATATTTATTTTAGTCTGAAGAACTCTGTAAGATATTTCCATAAAAATAATTAACTTAAAATTAGAAAGAAGTTATTTCAGTCAAAATATACAATGTAAACTGCAACGCCTACAGAAATCAAATAGCGCGCAGAGTTATCTTGTGCGCACTCTACGTAATATCATACTTTGCTACAATTCAAAATAAAATATCGGTCGACCACGCTGGTTCTTTGGGGCGCGGGTGGGGTGCGACACACACACACGGACAGTTCGAGCGCAGTACGCACACAAATACAATTGCATCACCACACACATTGAAGCTCCCTGGTTTGGGCGCATCGCGACGGCAATAGTTTAGTCCAAATACCTATTTCTCAATTTCTTTGTCACTAGGCGATGCTCTTAATTTGCTAGAGAGAGCTCATCTAGCATAATATCCGGAAACATTTATTTTTTTCTACCATTTGGCATGATGGAAATTGTATATTTTTCCTGTACTGCTTAAATTTTACGTTCATACCCTTATTTGCTATTCTATAATAACCATAGCTGACATATCCGTCATTCTTACCGTACATTTCAATCAATCATACCATAACAGAACTAAATATCAATAAAAACTAACAAATTTCATTTCGTCACGTCAGGCGTTACCTAGGAATCGCATTCCAACATAATCTAAAACCTAGACTCGGGCCATCTAGACCGATGGCCAACAAATTGGTACAGTCAAATAGTAGGAGTGCCTGGGACCTGTTATCTAAATTCACAAGTCTGATAAAATTTATTTGTAATGAGTTAATAAATATTCTATCGAATAAGCACTCAACAAACTAATGTTTCTTTGTTTGTTTTAAATTGTTGTTGTATTTTAAAGTAACAAATTTATAACTAAAATGAAATGTTAAACTAAACTGTGAATTCAAATTGATTATCTTGTATTTTGTTCAATAAATTAGTCTTCGTTTTGTTGTTAAGCAGCAGAGTGGATCAACTTAGTTAATGTTTTGTTGTCTATAAGCCTCCTGGTTCGGGTCTCAGTCGACTCAAATGTCTCCATTTGTTAATTGGCCTTTCCAAAGATGAGAGCAGTATTCCAAATAAGACCTAACTTGGGTTTTATACAGTCTAAGCAGCTGCTCAGGTGTGAAGTATCGTCTCATCTTAGAGAGAACACCAAGTAATTTAGAAGTTAATTGAGCTTTTTTTTTCCTCCGACATAATCAGGGAGCTACGAGTATTTTTACATGTTCAGTTATATACCAAAATTCCAAAAAACTGTGAAGTTAAGATTTAGGCTTATGTATTCATATTGTCAACGTATTTTCTTTTCCACATTTGAACATAGAATACATTGAGCTTCAGATGAGCAATAGTCAAAGATAACAGTAGATGAGAGTGTAACGCCTAAAAGCTCCAGGCTGTCATTAACTGGAACGGAAATACCACGGAAAGGAGACGACAATTGGAATAGCTATTTTTCACCGAAAATAAACACTCTTGGGTTTTCGTGGACGAATCTAAGTTACGGAATAACCCAGCGGTTATGTGGATAGTTCAGGTTAAAGCCAATAGAGTTGCAGAGTTCTGAGACCAAGTACCCGTAAGTGCAGCGTCCAATCACAAGGTGATAAGGTATTTTATTTATCTCGTAATTTGAGTGCGCGATTAGTCCCGTAGTATGTAATAATAATGTATTCAAATCGCGAAAGTTTAAAAACAACATTTACAATCGGTTCTAATTATAATTTAGAAATCTACAAGCCGCAAATTATTTATTGGACCTTATACGGTTGAAATGCTGATAATGATGACATTAACTCAGAAATTACTCACTTTTCGGTTGAATATTACAGACAGGTGAGCTTGTAAACTTGTGCTTTCCATAATCACGGCTCCGGCTGCATACGTGATCCAAACGGACAGACTATGGTCATAGTATGACATAAATGCAAAGTATTGCGCCTTAACGGGGTAACATATTAGCTGACAAGTGGAAAAACTAACTGGGGATAGGCCAGTTGCAGTTGGCACTTAAATGGTTGTGAATTATAGGTATACTTTAATGCCCTTGCGTCTTCCCTTATTTGGTTAATTTCAGTTATTAGTTTTTAAGCCACTTTAAGCCAGTTTTTTTGGGAGCTCCATAAGAAAGGACATAGGTCAAAAATGGACGTGCTGTGGCTGATGATAATGACGATTTTTACCATTTTATTTACTAGTACGAAAGTAAAAGAAGAATCTTATAAGTTGGACCTAAGTATATTGAGACCAGTGTGTGTTGCCAGTGATGACTTATGGCACAGAAACGTGGTCTCTTACTATGGCCTTATTGGTAAGCTTCAAGTAGCCCAACGAGCCATGGAGAGGGCTATGCTCGGAGTTTCTCTGCGAGATCGAATCAGGAATGAGGAGATCCGTAGAAGAACCAAGGTTACCGACATAGCCCAGCGGATTGGCAGGTTGAAGTGGCAATGGGCAGGGCACATAGCGCGGAGGACTGATGACCGATGGGGTCGAAAAGTCTTCGAGTGGAGACCACGTACCGGCAAGCGCAGCGTAGGACGTCCACCCACAAGGTGGACGGACGACCTCATTAAGACCGCAGGATCGCGCTGGATGCAAGCCGCTACCAACCGGTCTTATTGGAGGTCTTTAGGGGAGGCCTATGTCCAGCAGTGGACGTTCTATGGCTGAAAAGAAGAAGAAAGAAGAAGTATATTATAGTTACTTATTTTTCGGACCGTAAATATCTCTCGAGAGATCATAAAATTTAATACAGATCTCTCTTATCTCTATTATTATCTTATATTGCAAACATAATGATATTTGTTATAAATTATCTGACAATTCTTTCATCAGACACAATTAGACAAACGGACTATTTGGTGTATCTACCTATACCTACATCTACAAAAAAATATTTGAGAAAAACATACAATCCGGTTTCAATATCATCGACTCTACATAATCATGTTTCATAAAAATAATAACACATTTTTATGTAATATGAATGTTCCTAAAGGCTTGAGATTACCAAAACCAGAGAAAACAAGGTTGTCGTAACCATCTGCCTTATATTTATTAACCCATTTCTTCGATGCAATCATAACAGAATCAGTTTATCGAGGCAAAACATAATAATTTAAAGCTTTTAATTTACGGAAAGAGTTCTTACTAGTTATTGTTAAGGTTGTCACGAACTTGGATCAATCGCTTGTAATGTAACAATGAGCGAGCATTACATGATGCATTTGGAATAGGCTTTACGACTGGGTGAAAAAATCAATAATATAATTAGTCCTTTAGTTTGATTATCAAAAAATATTGGACATGTATTTTTTCTTTTGTCAATGATGTAACAAATGACGAAGATAAACCTTGTCAAACTTTGGGAGTGGGGGTCGTGACGTCACCTCTCTTACAGAAGTCTATACATTTGTATGGCATTTGTGACGTTACGCGGAACTTTGACGGGCTACATTTTCATATTTTTTGTTTAATTGACCAAAGAAAAAACACGTGTCTAATATTTTTGTGAAATTCTATCTGACGGACTAATTTTTTTTGTCATCATGCCTATTGTCAGAGTATTTTTTTCCGGTGGTTTCCGAACCAGCGGGGCAATTCTGCCAACCGATGTCGTTACTAAGGTGACACGTTCTTGAACCTGTCTCGTTTTTCTGACAGTTTTGAGCTGTCGGAACTGTCAGAAAAACGAGAGAGGTGCAAGAACGTATCACTTCAGTAAAGAGTTCGGCTTACAAAATTGCCCCCCAGTTCAAAACTGTATTTAAAGAGCTATAATATTTATAAATAAGTTATTGTTGAAATAAATGTACGTCTATGAGAGAAGTTTTTTATTGAAATAATTTTAAAACTTAAATAATATATACCTATACACCGTTGACTAGCAATTTTATTGGACGCGACGCGTGACCAGTATGCTGGTGTTTATTTGGCTCAACGTACTCGTATAAGCATTGCCATTCAATGTGGCAATGCTGCCAGCATGCTGGGCATGCTGCCAACTGGCAGTGAGCTTGAGCATTTGGATTTTCCTTAGATCTTCAAGGGTCTGTAGATGATCCAATTGCTTGTTATATAGTTTAGTAGTTTTAGACCTTCAAGGGTCTGTAGATAATCCAATTGCTTGTTATATAGTTTAGTAGTTTTTGAAGTTTTAGATTATGTAGATCTTGTATTTAGTGATATAAAGGTACTCGCCCTATTAAACTTTTTATTTTTTCCTTCGATTTATTTTTGTTAGTTACATATTTTGTGGCGTACATTTTAGTTATTATGTTGCAACATGTGTAAATAACTAAACATCAGCTTACTCTTCACACTAGAGCGCACACGCAAAAACTCTACTACTAATCTTCCTCTGGTTGGATTTCAGAAAATTTTATGGGAAACTTTAGGCCATAATCTACTACAATATACATAATCTATACAATGCCTCAGAGAGTTAGCTGGCTTTACAGATCCTTAAAAGTCTATAAACGTCTCAAACGCACGAAGCAAAAACTTGTTAGATTTCCTTTTTTTTTCACTGTTGGAAGCTACAATAAAAATCTGCAATAACATGAAAAAGATGTGCGTGTCTTTAGATTCAAACTCAGATCTATTTCATTGGAACTCAAATTATCATCATCATCCATCCATCCATCAGCTAATTAGTCTTTACCTACTTGAGTTTCTTTCTAGTTTCTATCCATTATGATAAAAAATATTAAATTCGTTAAAAAAAAAGAAATTCGTTGTGAGTGGATCAGGAAATGTTTAACAAAAATAGGTTTTTCGATGATTTTAGGGTTCCGTAGTAAAACAAGGAATCCTAAAAAACATAAATCGAACGCTTACTAGTTACAAATCGACACGTTCGTTCGTCACTACGGCGCGCCGCGACTGACTAGCATACTCGTACCTAACTCCGAGACGCGTAAGTATAATTCACGTTCCGACCGTTTGTATGAAGACTGTAGTAGTAATGCTAGCATTACCTTACATAATATTCGTAGGTACTCGTATGAAACAGAAGTGGTCCTTATGAAAACCACCTTTACACTGCAAGTAATTTAAAACACAATTCAGTGTTAATTTTAATACAGTTGTAACCGGCATGAAATATCGATTGACATTTTGGCCAGACAATTAAAAATAAGGCCACTTCGCTGCTCATCCGTACTTTAAATATAAAGTGTCGGTTACGAAATGTATCTTGCCTTTTGTAATTTACTTTATGCTTTATGAATGACAAATGTATGGATGTTTCGTTTTCATATGATTAAAAAAAATGGGTTCGTTATTTATTTTGAGATTTTATTTTTACTATCTTTTTTTTTAATATTATTTTTGTGGTAATTTTATGATAGTGATAAATATTTGGACAAGAAAATAAAAACGAAAACTTCCGGAAATTCAAAATAAAAGTAAAATCGAATACTTGAGACCTAAGTTAAAAAAAAGTCAAATTACACGAATATGAAACTTTTAAAGTAAATTACTAAAATTTGTCTCAAAACTAGCTGATTTTCGTTGTTTGAAGGTTTTTTTCAAACCAGAAGTATGTAGGTATCCCATTTCAGTTTTAAGACACATCTAATTTATATTACCCATAAATTCATTACTAGTTATGTATAAAACAATGCCGTCTGCTTGATTTTTGTACATAGGTATTAGAAATATTGATTACAATTACAATTACATTTAACAAGCCTAAATTTCAATTGGTAAACCAACAATTTATCGTAAGCGTCTGACTTAAAATTGAAAACATATGCTCCATAGCTGTTACGTACGATCAAATAAATTATTTGCAAAAAATGGTCAAAATCTTAGGTTTTCATTATGTACCAATTTAATTGTCCCCTCATATTATAAATTATAGTTTTTTACAAAAGTCTCCAAAGTAAAGATCCAAGCGGCACGCACCAGCTCGCTTCCCCGCATATCTATTCCACGCATGTAGATCACCGCTTGCTATAAATCAACACCATATTGGGACTTACTCGAGCGGATAAATAATAAATAATTATCCAGCTCAAATGTAGAGCAAGAATATAAGAAGTGGTATGGGAAACAGAATTGCGTTTTTTATTTTTTACGTAAACGTACATATTTGACGCCCACGGCAATGTTTTATAGGGATCCGTCCCCAAAGGGTAAAAACGGGACCCTATTACTAAGACTTCGATGTCCGTCTGTCCGTCTGTCTGTCTGTCACCGGGCTGTATCTCATGAACCATGATAGCTAGGCAGCTGAAATTTTCACAGATGATGTATTTATATTGCCGCTATAACAACAAATACTAAAAACAGAATAAAATTAATATTTAAGGAGGGCTCCCATACATCAAACAATATTTTTAGGAGTTTTTTGCTCGCTTTTATTATTATATTATTATATAACGGCAAGAGGAATACCATACAGTACGGTACCCTTCGTGCGCGAGTCCGACTCTCGTTTGGACGATTTTTTAGTTATGAATATGCATGCTGCATTAGTCTGTTACATCTTTGTATAGTGTCGATATTTCTATTTAGTGTAAAACAGTTGTACTTTAAAATGTATCTGAAGACAGTTTTCTCTCTCAGAAGACATTAAAAAAATATCATTTAAAAAATACAACTACTCGAGGAACATTGTTTTAGTATGGTAAAAAGTTGTGAGATCCACCGTAAATAAAAGTCAATTAATTTATTCAGTACCTACCTACGTCTTATCTATGACAGAATCAAGATAATGAAAAAGATTGCTCCTATTAAACATGTTAGTGCCAAATAAATAAACTGACCAGACAAAGTTGATTTTAAATATTTAAGAAGCTTCTTGCGAAACTTGAACGACATTTTCACCCTGAAGAATAGACTACGCACTGCCAATAACTCATCTAGTTTTGCAATACTCTATAGACAATGTTATTACTTGAATTTACCTTAATCCATAACAACAAAACTATTATAGGTTTGATCCGAATCGCATAACTATGTAGCCTCGAGTGTTTCAAGTATTACGAGACCCAGCGCGATAACATTTCACATACTTGCCATTAAATTGACAGAAAACTTAAAAACAAGGGAAACAACCCGAAACAAACGAACAGATATTGATTATTATCATACCAAGACAGCGGGAGGGAAGTGAGTCCCACAAACAACTGTGGCATCAAAATATGTAAAATATAATTAGTTTTTGAAAGCAGCAACAGTTCCGTTACATTATCACATTACGTCTACTTAAAATACTTTTTTATTCGCTGCATTGACAGAAATCATCTGCAACTTGTATTGATGCAAAATTTGTTTCACAGGATGAGAGTTTTTAATAACGAGCGAGGATTCAGGTTTGAAGGGTTCTGTACATTAATTATCATTATGATAAATAAACTTATTTAAGGTTTAAAGAAATTCTTTTAATTCAACCAATATTTCATATATATTTGAAATTACCTTAAAATTAAACTTAATGAAAATCAATAAAATCCGTAGTCTGTTAGTCCTAAAAGCTCTCATAATCAGTGCAGGGGCGTACATTGCTTCAAAAATTAAGTTGTACACATTCAGTTTAGAGTTCAGACTACAAAATTAAATAAGAATTTCAGGACTGTACTAATTTCGTTCACAAATGAAAAACTCAAATAAATCATTAATGTCAATGATGACAAACTAAGAAAAACAGGATCCACATTGCCCTTCAGGCACGAAACTCTAAAAATTAAAGTGTATTGATTATTGCAAGGGGCCGAACACCTATTAAAAGATGACAAGGTTAATTTGTTCGATTTTTTTACAAGAAAAAATTAACTTCTTGTGCGTAAGGTTCCTAAATAAAATGCTGGATCGATTGAGCCGTTTATGTTATAGTCTTTCAGAGTTTATTTTGCGGTTTTTAAATGTCAGCCGCGCTAATCTCTGACGTGTTTGTAAACTACTGCAATATACTTTTTATGGTCTTACTATATTGTTTTTAAAACTTTAAATGTCTACATTGTCTTTGTAGCTGCAAAAATAAGAAATATTTAAAACGAGGATAAGTACATGTGTTTCATGAGTTGGAGAGTAAGATTTTTTTTCTTTTATCACATAAAAATATTTAATAACTATTAAAATTACATGTAAAAAAAAAAAATAACTAAAATAATCTAAATAAACCAAGCTAACATAAATTAACTAAGATATTTTATCTTAATCAAAAAAAAGTTAGCTAAATACTATGGAGCATATTTATTTGTGCTTTTAATCTTAGGGTAATCTTTTGGCCTTGGAAACGATTTGTGGACATTTATCTTTTTATATGTAATATTTAAGAATAATTTCAAGAAACTTTTACCTCTAAATTTGCCTTTTATTGGAATTCCGTATAAGTAAGCACCCATTAGTGATGTCTAAAGCACTCTCCTCATTTCCTCAGTAATACGTGCGTATTGTCAGGAAGCCGCTAGCTTCAAACGGTGAATGAAAACAGCGTGAGAAACCTGCCGATGAAGATGCTGATAACGGAGAGTTTTGTGATTTCTAGAGTTATGTGAAGTCCTCCAATTAGACCAGCGGCAATCACTCGCCATATTAAAAAAAAAATATCATACAAGAATACGTAGAAAAATTTAAAAATTACAAAATGACTATATCTTTCGACATTAACAGACGTCTATCCAGAAGTCACACTTCGAATTTGCTGTTCCTCCCGAGAATCAAACATTAAATAATTTATCGCAAAAAATGGCAAAACCACCTTCGACCAAATTTGAATATTTCGCTAGAATTGTTTACATTATTGTTGTTTTTTTTTTCAAAAACGGCTTAGCCGCTTTCTGTAAAATTTAAATGGTACCTCCACCTCGGGAGTATACCCTTTTGAACTAAAAATAATTTTTCGTTTTGGTTCACAATTGGCGCAATTATCAATGAACACACACAAAAAATACATACAGACGAACATAGAATTTTTGGAAGTCGGTTAAAAACTATCTCATCAAGATCGGCAGAGTAGTTTTTCACAATAGTTTTCAGTCTTGTGTAATTCAGAATTTGATTTAAAACCAAAATAATAAATAAGTAACCTCATATAATAAATAGGAACCACGTTATTTTTTTTTTGACCCCAACTAAAACTATTTGCCGATCCCTGCTATACACTCGTAGATTGCCTATCCTATATGATAGAAAAATCGGTTCATTAAATGGGCCATAAATCGTAAACAGTTATTTTCACAAAAAAGTTTACTAGAAAAAAAAAGATGTAAAATTTTATTTTCTACAATGATAGTTTCCATAACTTTTGCCCTAAAGTGCATAGTTTCCGAGATATCGGCCAAAACGTTTTTTCAAGATGGCGCTTGAAGCTCCACCTAGATCTGTCAGCATTTTGTGATTTTATACTCGGTAAGTGATCCTAAACTTTATAAGAAAAAATGGATCAGAAATTAAGTGCAAAAATAAATTCCATAGATCCTGAGATGTAAACCACAAACTCACTTTTAATTTTCCAGTCAAACCTGCTGAATTTGAATTAGACTGTTCAAATGCTGAGAAAAATTCTTCTCATAAATTATAGGATGACTAAATTATAAGAAATATATTATGACATTTTCTAACGTTTAGTTAAAGTGTGCGCTTACCTTTATATTCATTTAAGTACAAAAGTCCTTAAGAAATATTACAACCCGAAGTGAATAAAAGACAAAGTAGCAATTTATCACTTATCTATAGCAATAAATCGATAGCTTCCGCGAATCTGCAAATCTCTTAAAATTATGAGTGCTCGTACATTACATTGAATAAAACATTCCCAAAATACCGCTACAGTCTGTCAAAGGTTATTTTCGTGGTCATCACGCACTGAATCAACTCAACACTGAACCAATTAACAAAGTATAACGTATATAAAAATTGATCAACGAAGTATCTATAAGATCGATCAACAAAGTATAACATGTGCTATATGCACTAATAGAAAATGTAAATTAGTTATGTAGCGTTACTTTTTCCTCTCACCAATACTTAACACAATAAACAAATCGAACAACATTGATACAAAATCAAGTTATTAGTAGACTTAATTTTGGTATTTTGATTTTCGTTTAGCCTATAACTCTGGCTAGCATAGATTCTGACTACTATAATAAGTTTTATTAAATGTAACGTATAAGTTAGGTTGGTATGCAAGTTCATATTTTTACAAAATTACCTATTCATACGAGTATTTGCTTAGTTTTACATGTATTTTTCAGTTCTATATAAAATCATAAGAATCTTCATTACTTACCTGCATTTATGGTCTGACATTAGGTATCCGTGCTACGATTTTGGAAGAATTTATTGGATCAATGTATTGATTTTATCGTGCTTCACACACTAGGTTTATAGATGTTTTTTTGTGATAAACATTTCAAAAATTACCGCGCTCGGAGGATTTGAACCTGCATCTCTCTGGGATTCCGGCTCAGATGCTATGTCCAATTAAGCTAGAACGCTGTACTAGGAATCCGCCAAATTGGGCAAAGCATTTGGGCCGGAATCCCAGGGAGATGCAGATTTTATTGGATTTCGGTAAGTATATTATCAAGTCTCCAGTGTTAGTTTGGTACAGTAAGCAGTGACCTTTTTGAGTAATTTTTGATGACCGCCATAAAGGCACGCAAATTAAGTGATTATCATCGGTAAGTTGCTGAAAACCATAATGTTCAGTCGTAAACTTAAAACCGTCTTAAGGGGCCTCAACCTTTCACTGACTTTATGTCTTTTAAATTGTGAAGTGCTTAATTTGCCAAGTTATTTAGTAGTATTGTTGCTCTATAAAAATCAGCTACTAAGTTTTCGAGTGGAGACCATGTAATGGCAAGCACAGCGTAGGATGTATACCGACGAAGTGAAAATATGTTTATACTACAACAACTCTTATTAGCAATCTTTATGGGAGGCCTATGTCTAATAGTTTACGTCCTTTGGCCGATAAACACATAAATCATAAAAACTCAGTGTTTCATTTGACATTACGATAATCATTTTGATGATATTTATGTCTGCCCCTCTTTCTTCTACCAAATTATCTCTTCTTTTGCTTTTTTAATAACAAGACTAAACTTGAAATCGACATACCTAATTGTATTTTGTGTAGCAAATTTTCTTTAACATTTTAAAAACTTTTTTTTAAATAAAAAAGAATTTCCTAAAAAAAAATATACAAACACTCGTATAACGGCAAAGAGACTCTTAATAAACCAGCTTATATTTCGCTCATAAAACAATATTCGTCATAAACGTTTAGCGTCAAACTCTCCTTTAAGACATTACCTTTATTAACACTTAAACTGTCGTAAACCCAAAAATGTCTTTACGGTTTTATTTATCTTTGACATTTATATTTTGACCGTACCCATCAGAATGAGACAGCTGCCTGAGTTTAAGCGGAGAAGTTATTTAGAATGTTGCCGCCCAGCTATAATATAAGCGTCTGCTACAATATAGTTTTTTTCTACGTTTTAGTTAAATGGGCTGGACAGCATTTTTTCTACGAATTTCGTAATTTTGCAACCCTCTCGCGTGGTAGTAAGCATCATATATGTTTGTAAAGACGCCCGACTGCTCTGCTTTGGTGCAATCGAGTTATGTAGGATTGTACCCACTAAAACCCCCTCGCTCGGTGGCCAGCCTTTGTGCCCTCTTGAGAGCTCCGGGATCTCCAAAAGGAACGCATCAATGATCCCAGCACTTTGCACGACTACTCGCCTAGTACTAGAACTAGGCTTGTGCGGTCCTCTGCGACAACGTTGGCACACACGCTGTCGCCCTCCCCGGGCCCGTTTGAGTGGATGGCCAGAGCCCCATCTCTGACCATCTACGAGTCCAGTGGCCCCTTTTTAGTAGAGTCTTACTACAGGCATGCAGGGGATACCGATGCCGTATTCTAGTGGCCCGGCAATCAGGCCAAGATGCAGACGTCCTACGCTACACTTGCCGGTATGAAGTCTCAATTCGTAAATCTTCTTGCTCTATCTATCTCTAGCTCTATATCTCTATCTATCTTGTTTTGTAGTCGTGGTAGTCTATCGGTAGTAACAGCCGCTCTACAATCGTGAGGGCGTAAGTTCAAAATCCGATTCCGTTCCAATAAGTTTACGAGTATTTGGAACTTATTTAAGGAACTTAACACCACTGGCTTTTCGGTGAAGGAAAACATAGTGAGGCAACCTGCATACCTTAAACAACACAAAACTTAGCTATATGACATTTCAGTGTAACCAGTTTATCAATCAGTGTGTAAATTCTATCAAAATATCTGACAATCGTGTGTAGAAATACTTTTTTGGTTTCATTTCCATTCACCCCATTCTACGGTACGTCCATAGAAAGAATTCGATGGCATTTGTGAATCCTCCATTTCGCAGTGGAGCAGCGTGGTGGATATGAACCTTCCAATCAACATTCCTAAGTAAGCCTATGTTCTCCAGTGGTCTTATTAAAAAGGCTGATACAGGTCTTGGTACAGCCTTATCATACTTACCGGAGTACTATGTATCCTACCCACTGCATTTCAACTTATTAGCTCACTAGCCCGTCTGGTCGTCAATTCCTTACACAAAGTTACAAAACACAAATTATGGACTCGGAAATGAATACAGACATAAGATAACACCTCATGTTTAATGTAACAACTAGTTTGCTCTCACCAAATCAAGCATACAACCACGGTCTGCGTGATCAGAAGCAATTGAAAGCTAACAAATACTTCACCGGTAACACCTAGTGTAATAAATGTGGGAACTGAGCTACCGTGCTTTCACTTAGAACGAGAATTAGGATTAGCTCGCTGTTGTTGGTAATTAACTGTTTTGGAAATTGTCTGTATTGAACTAGTGAATCAGGTGCAAGTTGGAATGTTTGCGGACACGTTTATGGTTGAACGTTTTGATAGAAACATGGGAACAAACAGAGGTACTCGTATATTGTCAAATTCTATTGTTTTCTCAGTTTCCGTTATCATTGTTATCAGATATATGACATGCACTACTGAATATGGACTTCCTCTATGGATTTATCATTAAACCCAATTTCAACTTTATATAAATAAAGTAGACCGTTCAGCTTAAATATTGAAAAACCTCTGATGTTATCCGAAGCAAAAGAGACTAGATCGTGCAACACAGGCTTAGTGCAGTATTTAAAACACCGCTATCAGTCATTTATAAACAAAAAGCTTCACATTTGATCTAGTCGAGGATCAGAATTCATTACATAGGTACCTACCTACTAAATAATTGCTCTCCAATTATGTTGTTAAATATTTTAAACGTAATTTTTGTGTTTCAGATAAAGAGTAAAAGGTCATAAATCATAATCGGGCAGTATTCCAGTGGACTAGTCCGATTCCCACGCGGCGCCATTAAATATCGGAACAGTAGTCACGACGCCTGCCCCCGGGCTTGCTGCGCTCACGCCGGCCCACATACACTGCGCAGTTTTAGATCTGGCAAATAGGACTAACACTAGGTGCCAAGAGTAAACAAGTATTACCTTTATGATTAAAAAAGAACTTCTTTTTTAAAACAAACTTTTACTGAACTAGTATTTGCCAAGACGAATCAAACGAGCTGAAACTCGATAGAGTTGCATCGTTTCATTACAGAGTTCCAGAGTTTATGACCACCTTCCAGCACCATCATCAGACCCCGATACCATTGAAAGACAAACTACTCGCCAAGACCATTCAAATGAACCCAAACTCGATGAGGTTGTGTCCTTTGTACAAAATTCGAATAGTTCTTTCGAATCAATGTACACAATTTTCACATTTTTGTGGATTTTTCATAAACGACTCAGCCGATTTCGATAAAATTGAAATGGAGCCACCTCGGGAGTTTAACCCTTCGAACTCAAATAGGTACTTTTTTTTTAAATCGGTTCAGAATTGGTGAAAATTTCGATGGACATACATCGGTACAGACAAACATCGAAGCTCCTCCTTTTTGGAAGTCGGTTAATAACTGTAACGGAACGGCTTTAATTTATTTTTTGAGCTGTTACTTACTCTTAAAAATGCATTAAAACCATAGCTTAGTTCTAGGAAAACGCACACACATATTAAAAGGTAACATTGAACATAGTAAACTGTTTCTAACTTCTTTTACGGAAAGCTCTGACGTTTAACTTGTCTAGTCTCAATTTGAGTTGAGCTGAGTTCCGCTCTACCACGTCTTACGCCCGTAGCACACCTCCGCTGCGAAATACAAGTAGCAATACCGCTGGATGAATCCTGCTGCGATCAAGTGTATTGATTAGTTAAACTGGGCGTCACCGTCGTCGGAACGTCAAGCGAGTCAGTTGAGTTGAGGCAATCGGAGCGAAATGTCATAGGTTCGTTTTGACGTGACAACGTCTTATAAATTGGTTTGCCGGGTGACACTTCAAGAAACTGCGTTACGCTCCCCGCTCACACTTCATGCGCTCACAATGAGTGAGAGGCACTTACGTGCCTCTCACTCGCTCTCATTCGTCTCATTCGTCTCAAAGTCGTTGTCACGTAAAACTTTCGCCCGTATACCGACTTTACAGGCAACCAATTTTTTTATTTCGTCGAATTCCCGCCCGTAGCACACCTCCGCTGCGAAACCATAATAGCGGAACCGCGTTAATTTCGTCATGTCTTGTGCGTATGTAAAAGAAGCGGTACACTAGCGTAACGGCCTGTTCTAACGCATATATTTGACTATCATTCTATCTCTTTCCCCGGGTGATATCTGCAAATAATAATACAGTTGATACAAAGATTGAGATATTTCATAAATTTTCATGTCGGCTCCATTAAAGTAGTAGCTAAACGTAACTTTTCAACGTAAAATAACACAACTGTGATATAATTACTAACCTTGTACGTTTTAACTTCTACAATTACAAACGCATACAAGTAGTAACACTTAGCATACAATTTTTTTTTTACCGAAAGCTTTTACATTAATATCTGTGTTCTTTACGCCTGCAATAATCACCGTCCTGTTCTACACCGTCTTACATCTGCAAATAATAATTGATGCAAAGATTGAGATATTTCATAGAAATCATAGATTTTCATATCGGATCCTTTAAAGTAGTAGCTAAACGTAAATTTTCTACGTAAAATGACACAACTGTGATATAATTACTAACCATGGAAGTTTAAACTTCTACAATTACAAACGCATACAAGTAGTAACACTTGTTATAGTTATACTTGTTTTTTTTCATCGAAAGCTTTTACATTTTATCTGTCTTCTCTACGCCTGCTCTACGGTGGTTAGAGCAGGCGGTTCTACACCGTCTTACATCTGCAAATAATAATTGATACAAAGATTGAGATGTTTCATAGATTTTCATGTCGGCTCCATTAATCTGCGCGAGTTTCGCTATCGATTGATTTATTAATCGACGTTGATGATTGTAATTAGAAAAAGCGGTGAGTTAGAAGACAAGTCTGTACCATGATGCAATCAGACCGAATTAGCGGGTAAAAGCTAGTAATTAATGGCAAAAAAATGGGATTGGTAGCAACAAAAAAGACCAATTTCGCAGCCCTACTTTTGGGAATAACGGCCAATATTCTAATGATTATGCTATACCTGTTTCCTCATTGATGCTGTGGCTGGGACTTTCTTAGCATTACGTTGGCTAGTGTGGCACGTTAAATTGTAGGTCCCGGTTGTTTCAACCATTTAGCCGTGTCAGAACCCTTCAGGCGGCTTAAAAACTCTGACACCAGGGCTAGCCACCCGGTTTATACAAAATTGCTTACTTTTTGATGCTGTATACAGGGTTATTCCTAATCAATTAGCACCCTTTTAGGGGCTTAATCTGTACATCAAAACTAGCAACTTTTGTTCCGCGACTTTTGTCAAAACTCAAAAAACAATTGTTGTTAAAAATTGTTTTTTTTTTTATAGTTTTGAGTAAAGTCGCAGAACAAAAGTTGCTAGTTTTGATGTACAGATTAAGCCCCTAAAAGGGTGCTAATTGATTAGAAATAACCCTGTATAAGTGAGATCTCACGGCTGTTGCTCGTTTCTCCACCACCATGTCGAAAATGTAAACTTGATCCAAACAGGTGCTTGTGGTATCTGTTACTTTTGTGGGGATAATCCGATATATTTTAGCATTAATCAAAAAACATTGAAACGTTTTTAGAGAATGTGTAGGTATAGCTAGTAGTAATAACCATTTTAATAAATAGTCAGCGCCGGGAGACTCAAGTGGCGCTGGGCAGAACACGTGGCTAGGCGTGTTGACGCCCGGTGGAGTAGATCCCTGACTGAGTTGCTCCCAATAGCAGATAAGCGTTCTATAGGCAGACCACCAGCCCTATGGATCGACGACATCAACTGATCAGACGTGGATGAGATTGACCCAAGGTAGAGAACAAAGGCACATAAGAAAGGACGCCTATACCCAGCAGTGTGACGACACAGGCTGATGATGATGATGATGGGGGACTTTTAGATTGTTCCCCATTGTTTTTATAAATCCTTTGTTTCTTCTCAGCCATTGGATATCTATTTTTAATATAGGCCTATAGATCGCCAATAAAACAAGTCGAATGTGGGTTGCATCCAGTTCAATTTTACGATTTGAAAGAGATCATCTATCCACATTGTACGTATTTTTAGCAATCTTTAATATCAAAATTATCAACAATAATTTTTAAACATTTTTATCTGAAACATGCTATGGAAGCTAGGAGTTATCAATCTTTCTTTTTCTTCTCAGCCATTGAATATCTATTTTTGAAAATAGGCCTCCCCTATAGATCGCTAATAAAACAAGTCGAATGTGGGTTGCATCCAGTTCAATTTCGGATTTTCAATGGGATCATCTATCCACCTTGTAGGTATTATTAACAATCGTTAATAAAAAAATTATCAACAATAATTTTAAAACATTTTCATCTGAAACATACTATAGAAGCTAGCACTACACAAATATGCAGAACATCCTGTAAACTTCCTATTTTAATTTTAATTAATATTATAAACGTGAAAGTTTGTAAGGATGGATGGATGGATGGATGTTTGTTACTCATTCACGTTAAAACTACTGAACGGATTAAGATGAAACTTTGCAATAATATAGCTTAAATATCAGAATAACACATAGGCTAAAAATTATAATGATATTGCGTAAATTTTCCATAATATAACGATAAGTGTCAAGTACGAGTAAGTAGGAAAAAATCTGCTATCTGCAAGCTATTCTAGAGTACGCTTCAAGAAATGTCATAACAAAAACAACTGTCGAATTGAACAACCGTCAAATCTTTTTCAATTTTCCACCTCCTTTATTAAGTATAAAGTAGAGCCTCGGGTTTGAAAGACGGAAAGTGACATAGTCTACTTTTTATCCCGGATAAATAAAGGGTTCCCATGGGATAGCACAAAAATCAAAATATCATGCGGGCGAAGCCGCGGGTAAAAACTAGTTATAAATATGTCGTAAGCACTTTACATAAAGGCACTGCATAAATATGTCTCTTGGCACTTCCACATTAAAAGCCAATTTTAAATTTATTCCTTCTCCAAATTTCCCAAAAGCGAGCCGACATCGGCCAGAGCGCAGACAGCCCAGAGGCCCGATATGCAAAACTCGTGGACAAAATTTTAGCTACTCGAAAATTACGCGTAGAATATTTATGGCTCAATTTTAAAGCTGCACAATGCGACGAATTTCGGTGGCTTTGCGCTCAGAAACATTTTAGGTATGGACATGGTGCAGCCTGCTGGTTTAATTACATTCGGAGTTTTTTTTTTGCTCGTGAACCGGTGAATCTTGCGGCTGCATTTGTTATTTACTGGGTTGTACGCACTGGGTCCGATTGAATTCTCTGAAAAAAAAATAGATAAGTCTAAGTCTAAAAATAAATAAGCCTTAAATAATTCTATGTATTTTTCACATAACCACGTCACTCTTATAAGACGTAATCATGATTTACTATAATTCTCTTCACTGCTTCCGATTTCAATGTTTCACGCGGCAGAGGTTTTTTTTAGTGTGCTAAATGGTTTCTGCCTATTTACTCTCTATGTAGTAGCACTCATATTGTAGTTTGATTACTTTCTTAGCAATCACCAGAGGTAAGCAACGTTCGGCACGGTCGGTTTTCGGATGGGTGTCCGCTTGTGGCATTTACTGTACTAGGATACGTTAAACGATTAACGCAACCTTGTTGGAAGTCGCATTAGAGGTTTCACTTCAAATACCAGAGGACAGCTTACACACGGTCCCTGGCCTTAAAAAAAGCAAAGCGTGTGATATGTTTGCCAGAGACTGATATATATACTACATTATACTTATTTTTTAAATTCATACTTATAATAGATAATAACATCCAGATACAGAACATACATCTGAGTTTAATTATTTTAATAATTATTTTTCGCCAAAAATCGCAACAGCGCCTTCCACCGTGTACAGAATTCGGCTTAGCCTATTTCTATAAAATTTAAATGGAACCACCTCGGAAGTATACTCTTTCAAAGTATTTTTTTTTTTAAATCATTTCCCAATTGGCAAAAATTTCGAGGAACATCCAAAAAAAATACATACAGACGGACGTAGGTACTATGTTACTTTTTGGAAGTCGGTAACAATGCTTGGCCAGGACTCTGGGTCACTAACCACTGGGCCAATGAGGCTGGCAGCATATTATCGGATTAGGTTTGACTACAACATGAAGCCAAGTATTTTCAATATTGTTTCAATTTATTTATTTGAAACCAGTCTGAATCGTGTTGTCTCCAGTGCGTAGAGTCAACGCAAGCGATTCTTTTTGGGCTGTCACCAAGTTCGCTGGAATGGCACGGACGTTATAATCGATCGGAGACGTGATATCTTTCGCTTGTTTTTATTGTTATGATGAATTGAGGGCACGGTTTTTGGGATGGCACTCCGTATATCTTATTGCGACGGGAATTTATCATGAGAGCGTGATATCGTTTTTATAAATTTTAAATATTATTATTTTTTTATTTTAACTTGACGTAAGTATCAAGCAGTTTTTGATGCATTTTTGTCGTACATTACTTTAATAATAGATTTGTTTTTGAAGAATCAAAGTGATTTGTCAATTTTTTTAAATATTATTTTTTTAACGCAAATAAGTCTGCGTTTGACTACCAACTCGCCTGATGGTAAGCGACGTTGTAGCCAAAGATGAAGCACGCAGACCTAGAAGATACCTATTCACTCTGACCTTGAAAAGCTTTAGATTATATCTCTTAGGAAACAGGAAAGCAGGAATACTGTTCCATTCAATGGCGGTACGAATCAGAAATGTTGAGTCAAACCGCTTCGTACGTATCGAAGGAAAATCGACAGTGTAGAGGTGGTAATGTGGCGTCTTCCTACTTGTCCTGTAGTAAAAAGGAGATGGTAGGATAAGGTCGTGCAGCTCAGATGCACAATCTCCGAAATGAGTCCTATAAAAAATAGACAGACTCGCAACCATACGGCGATGGTACCAAGCTATGAAGTTTTTTTGAAACTAACTTTTCATCACCTATAAGCCAAACAGCACGCCGCGCCGGTCCACCAATTCCAAGGCCTCGAGCCGATACGTAATGATATTCAATCTGCAATGTAAAGGCTTAAGTAGCGTTTTAATGGACAAATACATATGATATTACCTATTTAACTACATATACCGATAGATAAAATGTGTTTGCATGACCTCAATGAAAATAAAAGTTACATGTCATAATTTACCTAAAAATGTACTTAACGATATGATTGTTTTGCGTACAACATCTCAAAGATGCTGCTCTTGGTAGCTCCACAATCAACCAAATGTTTTTTTTTTATATGGCCGCCAACACAAACGAATAAATCAACCATTTTTGAACTAAATGGTCTTTCCAAAAAGATGCTCTCAAATTAACAAGAGTAGTGACGCAATCCAAAAAATCTTATGTCAACTTATCTAAAGCACTATATTTTCATTAGAAAGCATTAGCCTAACTAGCGTAGCTGTCAACACAGTAAAATATATAACTATCATACGTTATCGTTAGCATAAAATATCTAATAGTAATTATGGTAATAGACTGAAATTTATGAGATTTATTTGAGATGGTAACAAAGGTGGCAGTTAAGAAAGCAGTAACCGATTAAAGTATCTTTAAATACTGTATTGCGAACACAAATGTTGCCAGATTAGATGGCAGTTAATAGCTATATTATTACAATGCTTATAAGTACTGCTAATATATTCTTAATTCTGTACCAGGTTTTTTAAAAGTCCACTCCTGCACGGGTAACATGGCAAAGGGACAAATTGTCTTTTCACCATTATATCCCCTCAAAGAGGAAATAAAGTATGGATTGACAATGACAACTACTGACATTATTTTATTATATTGAATTCTGATTTTGACATGTATTTGGAATTATTGTAAATTGACATGAAATAAATGATTCTTTATTTTAACTACTGACATTTGAAGTGGATAAAATGGTTTTCTCCCTTTGTCGTGCTATCCGTGCAGGACGTAGTAATAGTCCACTCCAGGACTCCACCCACGAAGGGTGATTTTAGTCCATTTATCTACCACGCTACCTGTTTTTTAATAGTCTTTTGTTGGACATGTCTATGTCTAACAAAGGTGATTGGGCCATAGCCAGTATAGGTTGGCATTTTCACAATTTTTCCTCCGGGTGAAGCCGCTACTTCGCTATTTTTTCTTGTACAAAAAAGCCAATGACGTGAACTACTAGCGAAGTATACATACGTAAGTAGTACCATCAATAGAACTAATCAATGGTACTACTGACAGAAAACCCATTTATGCAGGTATAGGTAGATAACAAAAAATTACTTATTACGTAGGAGATAGATAAAGTGTGGTGCTTAGTTATTTTGACTATCAGTACGTCACATTTTGTATATTACGTCACATTCAACAATGTTTTGGAAGCAAAAAATAGCTTACATTTTGATGTACCTATCATTTGATGTTGATTAACTAAAGGGTATGGATGATTATCCATAAATTATTGTTCTACACCTTCAGATTTGAGTGGTCAAACATGGTCTGTACATTTTTCGTTGGATAGTGAATTTATAGTGGTTACAGACGACGTAATCTTAGGAATATTAAAGTTGGGAATAGTTACCAATTTTTTTGAGAAATATCAATGTCCTCGCGATACAAATAAATACATTAATTTTATCTGGTTAATATTGTTTCAGTTTAATTATTACAATAGATTCAATAAAGTATTTTTTAATAGATTATAGGTATATAGGTATTTATATGTATTATAAAACACTAAAAGAAAATTTGGCTTCATCTTATAATTAAAAGTAAACACTTGCAACCCACCATCGTAAATAAAAATTAACACTGTAAAACCGTTTAAGCATCACACAAAAAGTGACATTTAAAAGCGAACTTTCAACAAACAAAAAGTCGCAGCGACATTCTTCCTTACAACTCTCTCTATAAACACAGAGTAATCGGCGAATCGAGAAGAACCAATTCGAGTTGCGTTTACTCGATTAAACGAATCGATCCTGGAATCGAATCGCTCGCATCGAATGATTTATTGCACTGACACGTGTTTTTTGCCGCTGTCGCGCGCTCGCGGAAACAATTTCGGAATCATTTATGCCGACCGCCCGATCGGTGGAGAATACAGATGCTGGGTGGAATATTTAAAAGCTAATTGGAATGGTCAAGTGTTGCCATGAGTATGAGCACATACCAGTAAAAAGTGCATTAATTTTGGATCACAGTTCTTGTGTCTAGCTGCATTAAAATTCTTGTTAATCATTTATTTCAGTTAGAATTCTGAAAAACAAAGTCACTTTTTCCAAACGGTCTTGTCGGAGATCTATAAAAATAACCTCTGTTCAACAGTAGATATTTTGTTGCTTAAAATATGGTGATGTTCAAGATAATATTCAAAATAGCTCATCGTCAATGAGGAACTTTTAACAAGCTTTCATTGCAGTGGCATGATTATTTGCCTGACATATTCATAAATTTTACTGTAGGTAACTATTTATACTGATTGACAGATTATTCATTAAGCATTTACAATAATCCCGTAACTCACAACAATAAATAATTTTTTTAAACTAATTCTTAACCGAAGAGGAACTTATAAAGCAATTAATTATGAAAACGTTAATTACATCATTAAATTCCGGCTAGCGAGCGGCTATGTAAAGGTTGGCCTTTCCATCTTTATTTATATTCCACGGACAATATATTATATTCATGCCATGACCATAGTGCAGTAAACGCAGTCTTGCCAGTTCAACTGTTTCTCCTTAATTTTGGGAAAATGTGCGTGTTATTTTTCGTTTTTTGGTGAAGATGAGATATTGAATTTGGCAGCGTTTTTCGATCGACTCCGGTACTCGTCTTCGGTTAGCGGTATTTTATTTACCTTACATTGTAATTACATTTTGATGCCCTTTAAATATTTTTTGTGAAATTCGGTTAAAATATGGTTTACAAAAATGATTAAGATAATAAATATTTTTCTGTTTCTTTAATATTTTATGCACTTAAACAAAAATAAATGTCAAAAGGTTTGTAGAAAATCTGTAAATACAATTGCTGTAGTGGCCTAACGGGAGAACGTTCAAATCCTGAGGTTGTGGGCTCAAAACCCGGCTTTGCACTGACAAGTTTTTCAAAATACATGTACGTATTTTCACACCATTTGCTTTAAAAAGGAAATCATCGTGAAAAACCCTGAATAAGTCTCTTAAATAAATTCGACGGCGCATTTGAATACAGAAACCCGCACTGGACCAGTGTGATGAATATCGTCCAATCAATTATCATAATCAATTATAGCTCTATGTTCTGCAGTGGACTATTAAAAGAGCATTATAGCGAACATTGTCCAAACCTCATTTCCACCATCAAAATTTTCTCACGAGCCGTACAATGCACACTGCACAGTGGGCTCAATACAGGACATGCCGACCATAACTTGGCGCAATCTTCGCCCGTGACTGACAGGCGCCGTAAAACTTTACGAGGATCGAACGCGCAGTGGACAAGATGACCGTTTCTGGGGACAAAAAATTAGAGCACCAGCTCTCAACTCATGAAAATTAATAAGTGTTCCACGGAACCGCTGCAGCGGTTTCGGCAATTTTTTACCGATGACAATTTGTCCGGTCTCAAATTGAATTTTTCGGCGTTTTAATTACGGGGTAAGGTGGAGTTATTTTTATGGGCTTAATGTTGGGACATTAAATCATCAGGCAGATGTATGTTTGTGTAGCACCGAGGGAAATCTGTGCTGTTTACTTTTTAGCATGTTATGGGGAGTTATATAAGTAAGTACCTAGGTAAGTTCGCATAGGCCGGTTGGTTAGCCTTGTGTCAGAGTTTTAAAAACGCTTGGAGGTCTCTGACATAGCTAAACAATAAAGAGTAGCTACAATTTAACTAGTCATCTGATTCACGGTAGCGCTCAGTTGTAAATGCCAGCCGCGGTCACCCATCCGAAGACTGGCCGTGCCAAACGCTGCTTAACTTCGGCAATCGCTGACAATAAAACACCTAGTCTAACTATTACTACTTTTATAACTATGGGAGTTAATTATTTAAACTAAAGACAAGCTAATTATAAGATAATCGCATGTGATCTTGTGTTGTTTGCCCTAAATTATTAAAATAAAAATACAAAATTGTCAAGCAATACGTCGAAATATATAGTATTTTATACTATAATCTTTATAGACTAATCTATTCTCCGTTGCGGAGTTACGAAATAAAATATTTTTAACACAATTATCATTAATTATTACTAATTATTACATTACTTATTACTAATTATCACATTCTAACTACTGGGTCAAAGAGGCTTGGGTTCGATCCCCACACTGGGCAAGTATTAATGTTATGAACACAGGTGTTTGCTCTGTGTCTGGGTGTTGTTTAATTACTATCGATATAAGTATGTATTTAAAAATAAGTAGCATTTCAGTCTCTGACAGCCATATCACAAGCTTCGCTTAGTTTGAGGTCAGAGGCCGTGTGTAAGATGTTCCCAAATATTTATTATTATTATTTCCTATCAATGGCTATTATTTATATTTTTTATTTCATATCGTTAACTAACATAAAACTGCGGTTACACTGCCAGTATGCTGGGCACGCTGCCCAGAAACCGCATCAAAATCCGTTGCGTAGTTTTAAATATATACGCACACATCCCCATGTATGCGTACCTATATCTTTAAAACTGCGCAACTGATTTTGATGCGGTTTCTTTTAGTAAATAGAGTTATTGAAGAAAAAGGTTTATTATGTACAATACACCTGTGCGAAGCCGGGGCGGGTCGCTAGTATTTCTATAAATGCGTATGAATGAAATGTGTTTGTTCTCATTTGTTTGGGTGTACAATTTGGTGCAAGAACTGTAAAATTACAGATCAGCGGTCTATATAGTATTACGACTAGTACCAATACATCTTTGCTTTCTATCTAGCGGTCGTGAACTGAATTAAAGTTCGTATAAGCCGGGTGGCTAGCGTTGGTGTCAAAAGTTTGTAAGCCACCTGAAGGCCTCTGACATGGCAAACGGTTAAAACAACCGGGTCCTACAATTTAACGTAACAACATCCGAGCCACGGTGAAATGAATGCCTACAGCATGGACTTACAGCGTTATGACGTCACAGGTTTTTACAACGAAATTGCTTAAAAATTATACCAAAAGTCAAAAAATCTCTAGGAGCAATCATAATTAAAATGATTTGTTTTGCTTCTTAAAATATAAAACCGTAAAAATGTACAATATCATTGTTAATTCTATAATGAATGCTTCATTTACTCCAGTAGCAAAACACTAGGAAATAGTACAAGATGCTAAAGTATAAAACACTGCAATAAATCATTTTACCGCCCGGTAGGTAATTACACTTGAAAGGAAATGCCTATATAAACACTACTGATCCTAATTACTTGTATAATAAGAGTAAAGTTTAAGACCCAAACCAAATGTATTGAAGAATTTCCTTACCTTGGAAATACAAATAATTTTAATGCGTATTTGCGTTTTGTTTGAATGGGCAAAGTGTCTTTATTAACTACTACAAAATACAATAAAACAAAATACTTAAACTGCAACTACAGACAGCGGCAAGCGACTTTGTTTTAAACCGACTTCCAAAATACAGACGAACATAGAACCCCTCCTGGGTTCGTTGTATGTATCTTTTTTTTGTGTATTTTCATCGATAATTTCGCCAATTGTGAACCGAATCGAAAAATTCTTTTTAAGTTCGAAAAGGTTACTCCTGAAATGGTCCCATTAAAAATTTTACAAATAGCTGAGCCGTTTTTAAAAAAAATAACAATAATGTAAGGAATTCGAGCGAAATACCCGAATTTTGTACACGATGAACATCGATAATTTCGCCAATTGTGAACCGAGTCGAAAAATTATTTTATAGTTGGCTAGGTATATTCCCTATGTTTAGTTGGCAAGGTATAGAGGGGTATATTCCCTTTCGGGAATATACCCTTGCCATTACATTGCCTTGGTTGGTTTCATTTAAATTTTACAGATATCGGCTGAGCCGTTTTTGATAAATCAACAATAATGTAAACAATTCTAGCGAAAAATTCGAATTTTGTACACGATGGTTTTGCCATTTTTAGCGAAAAATTATTAAATACTATGTAGTGATAGTGATAATGAAGAATGAACACATTTCATTCCCGACTATTCTTTAGTATTTTAACGTGTCATCCAAGTCACGGCAGCACTCAGTTAAAAATTCTTTACAACAAATTTTTTGCCGTCCATCATGCTTTCTTCCAATAAATTTTACGAATAAGGAACTAAGGAGAAATACATTTTATTCCCGACCGTACTTTTTAGGGTTCCGTACCCAAAGGGTACAAACGGGACCCTATTAATAAGACCCCGCTGTCCGTCTGTCTGTCTGTCACCAGGCTATATCTCAGAAACCGTTATAGCTAGAAAGCTGAAATTTTCACAGATGATGTATTTCTGTTGCCGCTAGAACAACAAATACTAAAACAGAATAAAAATAATATTTAAGGGGGCTCCCATACAACAAACCTGACTTTTAAACCATTTTTCGCTCGATATTAATAATGGTAACAGGTAGATCCTTGAAATATTAACAGAATGTTTAGTTGTGTATACAATTCAATAATAAGTAATTAAATTAAAATAAATACTTAAGGAGGGCTCCCATACAGTACGGAACCCTGCGTGCGCGAGTCCTACTCGTCCATGGCCGATTTTTTTTTGGCCTCGCGGCCATACTTTTATCTTATAAGGCAGTCGGCCCAGTTCGCGAATTCACGTACAAATTGTCGTAAAAGCCGCTCCGAACGTGACAAAAAGCAAATCATGGTGAAATTACCTGATTAATTGTTTAATTAATTGTACCTGAGCCAAGGATCGCGACCGGTTTGGTTTTTGGCGAAATTTTGGACTTATTACAGTTATGATTGCTCTTATTGTGCGGTTTTTGGGAGTGAATCATTGGTTTGGTGCACAGATGACGCTAGACAGGACACGTTGTCACAGTATAGAGGAAAATTTACTTTCGCTTGATGCTAGATATTTAAAACTAGCTGCACCCCGTGGTGTTACCCGCGTTAGCCCGAGATAAAAAGATTTTTTCCAAAGTAAACGTAGCCTAAGTTACTCCTTATTACATCAGCTACCTGCCAATAAAAAACCGATCAAAATCGGTCCAGCCATTTCAGAGATTAGCCGGAACAAACAGACAGACAGACAAAAATTGTAATAAATGTTTTTTTGGTGTATGTACCGTACCGTATATATATTCATTTACATGTATTAAAAAAACGGTTTTTTCAAAATTACAAACAGACATTCGAATTTTATTTATATGTAGGTATAGATTGAGTGAACTCAAATATAACGAAGGATAGACATTTATTTCATAAATCACCAATAAATATAATGATGTGAATACAATAAGCGAGATAAGAGTGGACCAACGATGATGATGATACGTGATATGTTGCCGTTCAGTTTTCGTATGCGTCATCATAGGTGGCATTTACAACTTGGCGCTGCCAAGGCATGAAAAACACGTTAAATTTACAATTACTTTACAAGCCTATTAAAAGTCCACTACAGGACGTAGGCCTACCCACTAAGAGTGATTGGGACGTATCCACCACGCTGGCCACGCTGGCAGTGCGGGTTGGTAGTATTAAAGGGTGCGCCTGATTCCCTTATTTATGTTAGTGGTCGACCGTGGGCGTATTGTTAAGTCTGGTATAGCACCAATTACACTTTTAATCCAATCGTTATAAACATTACAAGAGATACTATCGCGCGCCATGGCGCGTTCCTGTCTAAGTCTGTAGCGTCGCTAGTGTTGTGCCATCTCTTGGCGCGCGTTTGGGATGTGCCGATACCAATCGACTCGGAGAGTCGATTATGCGGCTAACAGTAGATACACATACGGCATCGAATTTCTTCTACACACGTATGTATGCAGCCTATGCAGGTTGCCTCACGACGTTTTCCTTCACCGAAAACCCAATGGTGTGAAATTCCGTACATAAGTTCCAAAGAAACTTATTGGTACGGGACCGGGATTTGAACCCACGACTTCACGAATGAGAGGCGAGTGTTACTACCACTAAACCATCACGGTTTTTTTATATGCTTCGGTGGCTCAAAAATGTCGACACTAGGACTAGCCCACCAGCCTATACGAACTCACAACTACCTACGCGTAGTGCCAAAAATTACATAATTACTAGTCGTAGAGCATTTCACTTTTTCATATGCTGCTTGCTCTCACAAATCTGCAAGTCTGCATTCTGTAATGTACCTTGGTTATATGATAAGTGTTTGCAAATTGATGGCACCACTGCTGCAAAATTTATATGTCATCATGTAGCCTCATCTCTACAACGATAACTGTCAATTTATTTGACAGATTTATCGAGCCGTTTGGTTTTGACAGGTGCTGAAAGTCATCAAGTCGTAATTATTTGCAATTATGGCGAAAGAACAATATCGATCGCGCATCAACGCACCCGCTCATACGTCCGCAATCGCCACATCAAAACTGGCCGAATTATGAAATTGCTACCTAATTTGCGGAGTTCCAGAAACTTTCTTTTTTGGATGGCTTGAAGAAGTTAAAATATCGCTGGACCTTGTGCATCCAGCTGAAAGGAGACTATATTGAAAAAAAAATTTATATTTTCTTGGCTGACACGGGTATTTATCATACAGCCCAACACAATAGTACATAGGATGATAATAATGTTTCTTAAGCACGCTCTTTGTAAGCTCTATGTAAGTATCTCGCACACCGGGTAGTGAGAATGCGTCTCTTTAGATCTCTTTGGCTTAAAATGTTTGTTCTTTGATTCATTCCTTCTCAATGCCCGGGTAAAGTATTGATTTTTTATTGTTTGTGGTAATCATTTGTGGTGGGACCGTTCTTATTGAGGTATATGTTTTTTTGAGTACGTGTTTATAGTATGTGTAGTAATAATACTGTAATCAAACATTGGGTACAAATTGTAATATGGGGCCAACCCGGAATTCTAGAAAAATATTAAGCTGTTCCATACAAAATTACAACCAGGAATCTATAAAATGTATAAAACAGCTGAATTGTTGTATGAGTTTTACAGTACAGTACTACAGTATGAATTTTTATTGTCATGTTCCAGTTTGGTTCCATAGTAGGTAGAAGATTTTCTCGGAAGACAAGTCTGTGTGTATGTCTGTTTAGTCTGTTGACATTCTAGATCACCATTTACACATCAGTTTAGAACCAATGGAAATCCAATACACGTCTTGCAGTAAAAAATCCGCCAAGTGTGAGACAGGCTCGAGCACGAAGGGTTCCGTACCTTTAAGGAGCGTCAACCTATTGTCCCTTCAAGCGTCTACCTATTGCCGTAATTAATATCAAGCATTAAATGGAAAAATCACATTTGTTTTACGGGAGCCCCCCATGATGATTTATTTTATTCTCTTTTTAGTATTTGTTGTTATATCGGCAACAGAAATACATTTTCTGTGAAAATTTAAACTTTACAGCTATCACGGTTCATGAGACATAGCCTGGTGACAGACAATTCTGTTGGACAGACGTGGGGACAGCGGAGTCTTAATAATAGGATTCCGTCTTTACCCTTTGGGCATGGAACCCTAAAAAAGAACAATTACGTTTACCTTGCGATATGACATGTCGAAATAGATCCTCAGCATTTCGCATGGTAATAAGAAACTTTTACGTTCCTTATTTAGATCAGACTGCGCCTTCCTCGTGATCTCACCACCGTCCCGTATCTCACGTTCCGATCGGCTACTTGTTAGCGGTATCAGATGACGGTGGGCCATCAATTCCGCTTATGATTTGCGGGAAAAAATGATACGGGTACGTACAGGTGGGTAGAGTTTCATTGAGAAAGGGATGTTCTCTTGCAAAGTTTATAAGTATAGCAATAGTCACTCGTATTTTTCATTTTGGATCTTCTCCTGTAAAACATAGGAGTCAGGAACCAGCTTCGAGGCGAACATCCTTACTGGGGCTGGACGCTACACTACATTGGATGTAGGGCAATGTAAAGGGGTCAGGCGAACGCAGCTTCAAGTGGTCGGACTCGGGAGTATGAACTCGACCAAGTCCAACTGAAGCGCGGAGCGGGGCTCTCTCGGCCTGCCTAGTCACTCGTATTTTAATCGCATAATAGTGACTTGGTCCGCATCCCATACGCTACTGAAGCCTTGAATGTTTGGTCCACTCTGTACGACGATGCTGTCCTTCCTGAGAAACCTGGCCAACAGAGATGCTGGGACGATGCATTGAACAAGATATTAACTTTATCTCTGCAAAACGAGAGCTTAGGAGTCGATCTGGCTCAGTTGAGTGCTGTAACCAGGCCTGATTCTGGCGCTTGGCTTCACGCCTTACCCTCATCTCACGTGGGTACGCTCTTAAACAACAACTCTTTAAGAGTAGCTGTCGCTCTTCGTCTCGGCTGCAACGTATGTGGGCCGCACTTCTGCGTTTGCGGGGCGAGAGTGGAAGCGGATGGCTATCACGGCCTAAGCTGCACGAGTAGCGCTGGGCGAAGACCACGCCATCATAACATTAATAGTCTAATACAGCGTGCCTTGGTGTCAGCCGAGGTCCCGAGTGCTTCAGAGCCCCCCGGGTTGTCCCGGACGGACGGTGAGCACCAGGTTGGACTTACGCTGATTCCTTGACAAAAAGGGCGTTGCCTCGTTTGGGATGCAACATGTGTAAGTATATTTGCGTCTTGTCACCTCCCTGCTGCTCACAAATTGGTAGGTGCAGGAGCAGAGGCAGTTGCCCGGGGCAAACAACTCAAATATGCCGGTCGGGAATCAGCGTACCACTTTGTCCCGTTCGCGGTTAAGACAGCTGGTGCTCCTAAGCTGGGTCTTTGCCTTGGTCTGTCTTCGCGCTAAAGTATGACATGGGTGTCTTCAAATCCCGAGTAAATAGGTATCTTCTAAGTAAGCGTGCTACACCCTAGACCGCTTATCTGCTCAACATAAGGCAATATGTAGTCAAACACAAACCGATACGGAATAAAAAAAAGCTCGGAAATTCGCACAGGATCTGA
Organism: Hypomecis atomaria; assembly: GCA_964007245.1. NCBI lineage: Eukaryota > Metazoa > Arthropoda > Insecta > Lepidoptera > Geometridae > Hypomecis > Hypomecis atomaria. Next base: position 2,263,901 of record OZ023295.1, on the reverse strand, counting down.
GACGGCGGCTCAGGGATAAGGGAAAGGATCCACGCTCTGGCTCATCATATTTCTTTGGCGATCCAGTGCAGTGACGCCGCCAGTGCAGTAGATAATGGGTACTTTTGGCCAGGGCACCATTAAGGGTGCCCTGTTTGAATAAGTTGATATTTGCCATGTAAATTGTTTAATATTTACTTTACACTCTTATGTATTTCGTATTAATGAGTGACGAATAAATGTATTAGAAGATGTCTTTTAAATTAAAAAAAAAATATTTACGAAAAAAAGTGTTTAAGGTGTAGTAATACTAATCCCTAATACACATACCAGTTACTCTGTAAGACTAAGCCTGTGTTCTCACTTTCCAATCGACTAGACAAATAACGGCGAGTAATCAGTTCCGCTTATAATTTGCGGAAAAACGTACGTAGATACGTCTTATGATTTGCAGGAAAAAATACATAGTAGTCGATGTACCGTACATGGGTTGCCTAGAAGAGATCGCTTCTAGCGATAAGGCCGCCTAATGTTGCACTACCTTAAGAATTTCACTGTTGCATTTATTGTTATTTTTTATCTTTTGTGTACAATAAAGTGTTATTTGTTTGTTTGTTTGTAGATGTCTAGAATTTCATTCGCAAAAGGAGTGTAATAAAAAAGTTATGAGTTGAAATCCTAGATTCTTATATTCCAATCAGCTACTTGTTAGCAGTTTCAAATAACAACAGGTCATGAAATTGGCTAATACGTACTCTAAGCAACAGGAAATAAAACATTCATAACAAAAGCGTTTTGTCATTCTCTAGAATTCTTAATCTTGATTCTACGGCACGAGATCTCCAACTTATTTAGTTGTTACGATTCACTCGTTCTAATCTACATAAATATAGCAAACTAAGCTAAAAATAATTGCATCAGACTGTATATAAAGATGAATGATTACAATGATGGCATTACTGAATTTTCGACAATGATATTTTGGAACAGGAAGCTCAAGATGAGCGGATAAAATGTTTTATGTAAAATATCACGAACACATGACAAACTCTTCTGTGAAGTTGGCAAATGGTTGAACTATTACAAGAACATACTTGTTTTCTCCAGAAATGCGATAGCAGCTTTCTTGTTTGTATTTTTTGTTAAGTTGGTCGCGCAGTGGTAAGTTATTCACGATTTAACCTTAGCTACTGCATTATAATTTTATGAATGAAAACTGTAGTATTTTAAAATTAAAAATTACGTAATGTAAGTAGCTAGATCCTGTTGGTGTGTATATTTTAAATTATAATTTTATATATCAGTATTATTGTTTTCAAGCTGTTTTCATCACCAAATAAATTTATGCATTATTGTAATGTTGTCGCTATTATCTTTATGGTTCATATTATTTGTGTTCAGACTAACTAATGATTGGAAAAAAGTGAAAGAAACCTAAATGTTATAGTGAAAAAATATTAATTTATTAGAAAGAAATTTAAGTTAAATTAGAATTTCTAATCAGTTTTCTAAAACATGACAATGATACTGATACATAAAATTATAATTATATACACACCAACAGGATCTAGCCACTTACATTACGTAATTTTTATTTTTAAAATACTACAATTTTCATTCACTACTATTGTTAACACATTTAGCTATATTCCATAATGGGCATTTGCCTAAAATTAGGTAATTTTAAATTTGAGTTTGCAAAACTGTGGTCAATTCTTTGAGAATAAGATGGTTATTTTGGTATCTGAATACCTATACACCTCGCTGATCTTAATGACTACAATCAAATTTAATTGTAAATATAGCTCATTTACGTGGAAACCCCTTCTCTGGCAAAGAATCCTACGTCTTGAATCATTCAAAATTCAATTTAAATTAATGTTACGAGATGGGTTCTTGGATAATCAGTTAAAACGCCGATTATTCACTTTGCACTTTATTGCACAAAATCACAGTACACACGACACAACTGGTTCGCACAACACTTCACACTGGCACGAATATTCACACAACTAGTCACTTCACAATCACTGGTACTGCACTTGAACACGAGATGCTTTCGCTTCGGGATAAACGCGATAACTGCCACGAACGAAAACCATCGCCCTATTTATATCGGAATAAGGGTTCTCTAGAAATCTGTAGAATATTCGGTGCCATTGTGACTGACAAAGTAAACAAGTGTAAAGTTCGAGAAACCCTATTGTTCTTAATTATTACGAAAACACCACAAAAAAATCTAACAAACAACAAACAATAGACGCGACACAAAGGCCGGTGCCGCCTGAGTCATAAAACCATAAATCTCGCGACTAGATGTAAACAACTAGCCGTCGTACCGCGCGGCCTACTGCGTAACACCACCTCCTCCCAAGACATGCTCGTCCCGAGCATCGTTGCATCCGTGATATCGCGCCAATCGATCCACGTGAACTATTTTGGGGGCACCTCGAGGTCCTTTCTGTATGCGGAACGTCACGTCGTTGATCTTGGTCACCACTCGGTACGGTCCATCCCATTTGGCTTGTAGCTTTGGAGATTTCCCTTTGCTGCGTATGGGATTGTGCAGCCATACCATCGAGCCTTCCTCGAACCCAGGATTGTTAGCCCTTCTGTCGTATCGAGTCTTCATTCTTTCAGATGCTTGCTGGCCATGCTCTCTAATGTGCTCATAGATGTCGTTCATCTTGTTCCGGAGGTCACTGGCGTACTCAGTTATGGGTTGTGGAGAATCCGGTGGAATGCCAGTTATTAAGTCGGCTGGTAGCCGTAATTCACGTCCAAAATTGGCAAAAGCGGGAGTGACATTTGTGCTCTCATGAACAGCACTTCGGTATGACAACAAAAATGGCTGGATATGCTTGTCCCAATCCCGTTGTTTGCTTCCGACTACTTTTGCCAGGTACCTCTCCAGAGTTTGGTTGAATCGCTCCACCATTCCATCTGATTGCGGGTGGTAAGACGTTGTCCTTGTTTTGTGTGCACCCATTAACCGGCACGTCTCTTGAAACAGCTGAGATTCAAAATTTCTTCCTTGGTCACTGTGGATTTCCAATGGTACTCCAAATCGACAGAATACTTCATGCACCAATTTGTCTGCTATCGTCGATGCCTCTTGGTTCGGAATTGCGAAGACTTCCGGCCACTTGGTGAAGTAATCCATGACGACAAGGAAGTACTTGTTGCCACTTTCACTCACAGGAAATGGTCCGGCCACATCCAGTGCGATTCGCTCCCATGGTGCTCCAACATTATACAGCTTTAATGCTCCTCTGCTGCGGGTATGCGGACCTTTCACTGATGCACAGCTCGTACATTTCCGTACCCAGTCTTCTACGTCATCTCTGCAGTTGATCCAGTAAAACCTTTCTCGAATTTTCAAGAGTGTCCGTTTCACACCCAGATGTCCTCCCGAAAACCCTTCGTGGTACAGCTTCAAAACTTCAGGTATCTTTGCTCTGGGTACAACCATTTGGAGATGGCACTGATTGCCACGAGCATTTTCCCATTTTCGGCAAAGTACTCCCTCCTGAAGCACCAGACTATCCCATTGCGCCCAATAGCTCTTTGTCGTAACACTCATTGAAGCAATAGCACTCCAGTCTGGCTTAGGGGCATCTGATTCCATCCATTCAAGAATCGGCTTGATGTCGGCGTCTTCTTCTTGTGCAACCTGAAGGGTTTCTTTCCATTCGTCACCGATGTCAGCTTTGAGCATTCTGACGGGCACTGAATCTTTCGACTCATGTCTTGAGCAATGCTTGCAGTCCTCTGAGCATGGCCTTCTTGACAGTGCGTCCGCGTTGCCATGAGATTTTCCACTGCGATGCTCCGTGGTAAAGTCGAACTCTTGCAGTTGCTCAATCCATCTTGCCACTTGGCCTTCGGGATCCTTAAACTGTAGTAGCCACTTTAGAGCAGCGTGGTCGGTCCTCAAATGGAATTTTCGCCCGAGCAGGTATTTGCTAAAATGGCGCAATGTCTTCACCACTGCAAGTAGCTCCTTTCTTGTCACACAGTAGTTTCTTTCTGGCTTGGACAGGGATTTGCTGAAATACGCAATCACCACTTCTTGGTCTCCTTTTCTTTGTGACAGTACTCCTCCAATGCCGGTATTGCTGGCGTCAGTGTCCACGATGAACTCGTTCTCTGTGTCCGGGAAGCCAAGAATAGGCGTATTACAAAGTCGCTTCTTTAGCTCTTGAAAAGCTGCGTCGCAATTTTCATCCCAGAGGAAGGGTCGTTTTTCCTCAGTCAGTCTATGCAACGGCTTGGCTATGTCAGCAAAGTTCTTCACGAATCGCCTGTAGTAGGAGCATAAACCCAAGAATGCTCTAACTTCCGTCTTGTCTTTTGGCACAGGCCAATCCTTGACAGCACTGACTTTTCCTGGATCCGTCTGTACGCCAGCTTCGGAAATCACATGTCCCAGGAAATTCACTTGCCTCTTGAAGAAGGAACATTTCTTCGGACTCAGCTTGAGATTGGCTGCGCGAATCTTAGTCAATACTCGTTCCAGGTTTTGCAGATGGTCTTCGAAGGTTTTTCCCACAATTATGATGTCGTCCAAATAGACTAGGCATGCATCTCCAATCAGTCCCGCGAGTACTAACTCCATTAGTCTTTCGAACGTAGCGGGCGCGTTGCATAATCCAAACGGCATCACTTTGAATTGCCACAGGCCTTTTCCCGTAGAAAATGCGGTCTTCTCCTTATCTTTAGGGTCTATTTCCACTTGCCAGTACCCGCTCTTCAAGTCCAGCGTAGTAAACCACTTCATGCCCGTCAGTGTATCTAACGTGTCATCGATCCTCGGCAAAGGGTAGCTGTCCTTCTTCGTTACGTCGTTGAGTCGTCGATAGTCAACGCAAAACCTCATACTGCCGTCCTTCTTTTTAACTAGAACCACTGGGGAACACCATGGACTGGATGAAGGTTCTATTACACCAGTGCGCGCCATGTCTTCGATCATTGTCTCGACTTCTTTTTCTCGTGCCACTGGTATCCTTCTTGGCCGCTGTCGAATCGGTGGCACGCTTCCGGTATTTATTGTGTGCTTCACTAATCCAGTCTTCCCGTTAACGGCATCATCGAGAGCAAATATGTCAGTGTAGCGCTGCAGCATCTTCTTTGCCATCAGAAGTTCTTTTTCGGACAGGTCTTCACGGGAATCTTCCAATAGCGTTGACACGTTGTAACTCCCAGCGCAATTGTATTTCTTCTTTAGTTGTTCTTGGCATCTGCGCATCCAATCTACTTCTTCACAAATACCAATTGGGGTTCCTCCTTTGATGAGCTGCTCCTCGTTACTTGTGTTGAGCACACGCACCACAGCAGTATTAGTAGTCCTCACCAGAGTTCGGGCCAATAACCATGGTTGATCACCTTCTGATTGCTCTATTAGCACACATCGTCGTTGATGTCCCAACTTCGGCGGTAATCTAACTGCCACAATGGTTTCCGATCTAGGTGGGAGGACTGTTCTCTGCAGACAATAAACCTTTCCTGATATGGCGCCTTCCATGAAGATTTCTTCTCTTCCACACTTCAAGATTCCTTGGTTGACGTCAATCTCACAATGATGTTCTCGCATGAAGTCAAGACCCAGAATGCAATCGTCGACTATATCAGCCACAATGACTTTGTGATGGAAAGTTTTCTCACCCAACTGTAACTCCACCAGCTTCTCTCCTCGGACGGATATGTGCTGACCGGTCGCCGTCAGAAGTTGAACAGTTTTGCAGCTTTCGAAGTTCGCAAGAAAGCGCTTAGCCAGTCGGGAACTGATGACAGTGCGAGAAGCTCCTGTATCCAATGTCAGCTTGCAAGAAGTTCCATTGATGGCACCATTGATGATCAGGCTGTTCCCATCGTGAGCTTGTGAGATCAAAATCTTTGGCTTTTCTGGCCCAGATAACACTCGCCATTTTCCGCTTTCTTCAGCAGGTCGTTTATTCCTCCATAGTGAATGCGTTGCATCACGATCCTTTCGTTCTTCTAATAGTCGATTTTCCCTGGTTCGGCATGGCTTTGGGCAATTCTGCCATAAATGGCCTCTCTCTTTACAGTTGTGGCATCTTGGACCAAACCTCGTACGATGTGACGCTTCTTTAACTTCCCTTAAGTGTTGAACATCTCTTGCTGGATTTCGTACAGCTTCCACTTCCAAGGCTTGGGCCAAAGCTTCCTTTAGTGTTTTATGATGCCCAAGTTTCACTGCAGTTCTAACTTCGAAGTCTGCTATTCCGTTAGAAAATGCTTCCACTAGATGTTCGTCGTTGGGTAATGGTGCTGACTGATAAGCCTTCCGGAACAGTTTCTCCACTTCGACAGCCCACTGCTGAAGACTTTCGTTGCGACGTTGCACCCTGTTCTTTAACTGCGCTCTGTACACACGCTCTAGGTGCTCATCACCGTAGCGACTCTCCAACGTTTCCATTAATTTATCGTAGGTCACTTCCTTGCCCACCGCATCGAGAATACTCAGGGCTTCATCACGAAGGCTCATTATGAGGGCGTTCATGGCTTGGTCTTTGTCCCATCCATTGGTTTTAACAGCGGCGTCAAATTGAATTTTGTAGGCTGACCATGATGATGTCCCGTCAAAAGGCGTCACTTTGATCTTCTGTGAGGCTGGCGAGAAGGTTGTCGATGCAGCGGTTCCGCCTCCAGACTTGATAACGTTGAGAGCTTTCCTCACATCGGCGATTTGTGCTTCCGCTTCAACAATACGGGATTCGTGCTCCTTTATGCTGGCGTCGTGCTGGTCGACCGTATCCTTGACCTCTTTTATCTCGTTACCCAAAGTCGTCTGCAGGCTTGATAGCAGCTCTTCTTTATTGCGATCCAATTTTTCTTCAAGCTGGCGAGCCTGTTCTCTGTTGCGGTCCAATTTTTCTTCCAGCTGGCGAATATGGTTCTCGTTGTTGCGGGCCTGTTCTTCCAGTAGGCGGGCCTGTTCTTCTCTGTTGTTGCGGGCCTGTTCTTCCAGTAGACGAGCCTGGTCTTCTTTGTTGCGATCGAACATCGACTGCATCATCGACATCATTGCAGCCATATCAAATGCCACAGGGGTGGCTGGTGCTGCAGCAGGTGTTGCAGCTGGTGCCACAGTAGGTGCTGCAGGAAGTGCCGCAGCAGATGCTCCCGGGTTTCTGGAGTCGTCGTTGGTTGCCTCGGACTCGCTGGCTTCCATTAACAGCGAACTGCTTCCGAAGCGTCGTGTATCGACCTCCTCCTGGCGGCGCTCCTGCTCCTCTAGTCGGCGCGCTTCCTCCTGCCTGCGCTGGTTCCTTGTGCGAGGTGTCTCGTCGTCGTATGGCGTTACCGGCATTTTCAGTTATCCACCCTTCTGACACCAAATGTTACGAGATGGGTTCTTGGATAATCAGTTAAAACGCCGATTATTCACTTTGCACTTTATTGCACAAAATCACAGTACACACGACACAACTGGTTCGCACAACACTTCACACTGGCACGAATATTCACACAACTAGTCACTTCACAATCACTGGTACTGCACTTGAACACGAGATGCTTTCGCTTCGGGATAAACGCGATAACTGCCACGAACGAAAACCATCGCCCTATTTATATCGGAATAAGGGTTCTCTAGAAATCTGTAGAATATTCGGTGCCATTGTGACTGACAAAGTAAACAAGTGTAAAGTTCGAGAAACCCTATTGTTCTTAATTATTACGAAAACACCACAAAAAAATCTAACAAACAACAAACAATAGACGCGACACAAAGGCCGGTGCCGCCTGAGTCATAAAACCATAAATCTCGCGACTAGATGTAAACAACTAGCCGTCGTACCGCGCGGCCTACTGCGTAACATTAATGTAAGCTCCGTTTAACCTCTTCTAGTGTTCCATGACAGCCGATTGCTTCCACAGAGTTGCGTGCTGCTCCCGTAATTTCGATTTAGCGCTAGATCCGCGGAAATTAAGTCGGCAGCCACGAGCACAGGGGTAGCAAACAGTTGGGATGCTAAGTCCGATTACAGAAGCGCCATCGTAATTATTTAAGTAAACACAACACTACATAATGGATTTTGTTCTGTTATTTTCCATTTTCTATTGTAATCATTATAGGTAATATTGTTTATCTGTTTAAGTATCAAACTTAAAACATTTCCTCTTTTTGTTATTTTCAAATTTGTATCACTGTGACAATACTTTACATCATTGTTCTACCTATACTTAAAGAATGCTGTTAACACCTATAAGGGGTATATAAGAAATGTACTGTTTGTTTTGAAAGTGTTAATTCTAGTTAATATTTAATGTATATACGGTGTTTCTTATGTGAATAAATAAATAAATTATAATAGCTAAATAGCATAGTCCTGTTTCTTTTTCACTTTAGGCATTTGATTAAGAGAACGATTTTTACGTTGCTATTAAATTTACGCTGGCGCCTCTGTAATCGGGCTTATTGTCATTTTATCCATATTTGGTCTGTAAAATAGCTTTAGATAAACAAAAACTCCAATTGACAAATAATTAAGAATTAATGTACAAATTTTCACATCACTGGTTGTTGGTGAAAGAAAACATCGCGAGGAAACTGGCATACGTCCGTAGAAGAAATTCGAAGGCGTATGTGAATCCACCAACCTGCACTGGGCCAGCGTGGTGGATATGGCCCAGTCACCCTTCGTGAGTAGGCCTACGTCCTGCAGTGGACTATTAAAATGCTGATACAGTGCAGTACAGATGCAAATAATCTATCTGTGTTCACTGGGCCAGTGTGGCAGTTATGGCCTTATGGCTTTTAGTGGTTAGACTTATGCTCAGCAGTGTCAAAATGTAGTTCAGTACAGAACGTAGTGTGTAGACTATAGCAATAAATATTTGTTTTTTTTTGTAATTTTGATGTAAAATAAACAACGCTAAACTTGTCTCAAAAACGGTATGATCAGACGCCAAACAACCTAGGACAAAATGTTATTTTTAGCACATTTTTTGGGAAAAGAGTCAGATTTTTTTCTCATAAATTATGACAAAAACTGTTGCTCACCCCTCTCACGTAGCACGGCAGCGGCCGACAAAGGGCACGAAGCAAGCACGACCGACTCTCGAATAACCTATGTTTTTACCTGTTATTTATTGTTTTAACACATTTAGCTACCGGAGTTTTGCAGTTTTTACTGTTATTTATGGCTTAAACTTATCCAGCTTCTGCAGCCTTGTGTCACGACTCTGTAATATTGTCAACGAACTTCCTTTGTTTCGAAATACTGTTATGTAATTTAAATTTAGACAAGAGTGAGGACGAAATGTTATAGCGTCGTTAGTATAGTATATGCCGAATCATACAAGTCGGCGGATGTGAAGTTAGCTACAAGCTGTGCAATATCCAATCCTGACTGAAGCTCACATAAAGCTGCGCGTTGATTGGGTTTCGCGCAGATTGTAGCTAACATCACATCCGCCGACTTGTATGACTCGGCTTATAGCTACTAAATTGATATAATGTATTAGTTCTATAGTGTATTTTTGTATCAGATTGTCATACGTTCCTGTAAGATTATATTGTCTAACCTAATAAAATATTCTGCCAAGTACGAGTCGGACTCGCGCACGAAGAGTTCTGTACTGGATGGAAACCCCCTTAAATTTTTATATTAATTTAATTATTTATTATTAAAGTAAGCATGCAGCTAAATATTCTGTGAATATTTCAAGTATCCTCCTGTTACCATTATTAATATCGAGCGAAAAACGGCTAAAAATCAGGTTTGTTGTATTATACAGCCCCCCTTAAATAAATTTTTTATTCTATTTTTAGTATTTGTTGTTATAGTTGGCAATATAATACATCATCTGTGAAAATTTCAGCTTTCTAGCTATGACGGTTCATGAGATACAGCCTGGAGACAGACAGACAGACGGACAGCGGAGTCTTAGTAATAGGGTCCCGTTTTTACCCTTTGGGTACGGAACCCTAAAAATGGGCTAAGTAATATTATATCGCATAAACGTCACATACCTATTTCTAAAATCAATTTTAACTTTTACTTTTACTACTTGCGTGTTAGGCCTATGAAACATAAAAAGTCTAATTGTTGAAATCCGTAAAATTACAATAAAATCCGAGAAATTCCAAAACAAGTATTTCAAGTTATCACAAAGAAAGTGGCCATTTTCCTCCTTTCTAACACCTTACATCACCCTACATGGCCATTAAAGCAGATTGTATAGAATGAATAAAATCTGGAACGAATGCTTTAAAGGTTAGAAATTAGCTTGAGTTTCTGAATGACTAGGCATCAATGAGCTGAATGGATTTTCCTGCTTCCTATAAATAACTCATTTATTTGTTTTGCGAGTAAGAAATGAATTTGTTCACAAGCTTATAAGCTTGTGATTTCATGTTCTAAATCTAAAAGATATCGTTGATCTTGACAATGTGGACAACTGTGGTTGTGAGAACACAACCCCGAAAATGTGAATAAAATTAGTTGTTTCAGTCATTAAAATGTTTCTTTTTAGGGTTCGGTACCCAAAGGGTAAAAACGGGATCCTATAACTAAAACTTCGCTGTCCGTCTGTCCGCTGCCCGTCTGCCCGTCCGTCTGTTTGTCTGTATTTCATGAACGGTGAGTCGGTGATAGCTAAAGCATTGAAATTTTCACAGATGATGTATTTCTGTTGCCGCTATAACAACAAATACTAAAAACAGAAAAGAAAAACTCTCTCCTCCCATACAACAAACCTGAATTTTTTGCCGTATTTCGTTCGATATTAATAACGGTGACAGGTAGATCATTGAAACATTGACAAAATATTTATTTAAATATTCACTTCAAAAATAAATAAATAAATTAAAATAATCATTAAAGGGGGACTCCAATACAAGAAACGTTATTTTTTCTTGATATTAATAACTATAATAACTAATTAATAACTATATACTATATATGCTTGAAATTTTCACAGGAAATTAAGTAATATATTACCTTCAAAAATAAATAATAAAATAAAGAAAAATATACTACGGGAGGCTCCTGTACAGTACGGAACCCTTTGTGCGCGAGTCCTACTCGTACATAGCCGATTATTTGTTGTATACTTTTTGAAGATGCAATCTCATTACTAACATCTAAACTTTTAAAACCTACCATATAAACTTTTTAGCAGTCTACTACTAAGTAAGTTAATAAGCCTGTACCCCTATCATGGTTAATGGACAAAATTCTGGACCCTTCAGAACCTCGTCTAGATTAGGTTCGAAAAGCAATCATGACAGATTTGTATGTATGTCTTTGACTATGGCTTTCAGTACTGTCACACTAAGTACTATGTCGCACTAACTTTATGTCAAACTACATTCGCACTCCAGGTTATCGCATTATAAAGTGATATTAAGCTTTAGTGTATGTCCCAAGCGTAGAAATTAACTATGGTGAGTCGCAGTACAGTTTAGTCCATCCATCCATCAGCCGTAGGACGTCTACTGCTGGACATAGGCCTCCCCCATGGATTTCCAATAAGGCCGGTTGGAAGCGAACTGCATCCAGCGCGTTCCCGCGATCTTTATTATCTCGTCAGTCCACCTAGTCGGTGAACGTCCTGCGCTGCGTTTGCTGGTCCGTGGTCTCCATTCGATAACTTTACGGCGCCATCGGCCATCCGTTCTTCGGACTATGTGTCCTGCCCATTGCCACTTTAATTTGCTAATCCGCTGGGCTATGTCGGTAACTTTGTTTCGTCTGCGGATCTCCTCATTTCTGATTCGATCCCGCCGAGAGACACCGAGCATAGCCCTCTCCATAGCACGTTGGGTTATCTTGAGCTTATTCATAAGGCCCACATTAAAAGACCACGTTTCAGTTCCATATGTCATCACTGGCAACACACAATTACTATCGAAAACTTTCGTCTTGAGGCACTGAGGTATATTGGATGAAAATTTTAGTCACACAAACGTGATTAACGTTCAACCGTTTGTCAAGCTTTATTTTTAGTTAGGAATTTAATAACATAATTTATCTCAAGTTTTATTGCGCGATAAGTCCCGTAGTAAAATGATTATGTGCTCAAATTGCGAATGTTTAAAAATAACAGTACTACCTAGTTGTAAGTAATGGATTCGTATACGCCACCGAATTTCTACTTCCATTATTTAGAAATTAAGATATTCCAAGCTTATTTTGATTAATTAATACAAATCTACGTATTTTAAAAACACTAAACAAAAATGATATGATTTTTATTTAGAGTGCTTTCCACACTAGATTTTATCTCAAAGAGGTAGGAGGCTAGCTCAGTTGGTTAGAGCGTCGGGCTAGTGATCCGAAGGGGCAGGTTCAAATTCTGCGTTCGCTTCAGATTTTTGAAATGCTTATCACAAAGATAACTCTTGGGACTAAACATAAAATTAAACAAAATCCACCCACGCTTAAAAATGTCTCCAAATGTTACCTGCCTCTGATGAAATCCCTAAAATTAGATCGTCCTGACCTTTCTGCCTATCTGACCCAACTAATCTTTGACATGTATAATTAATAGACGCGATTCTTCCGCGACTTAAACTAGTTCTAGTAAATGCTAAATAGAATTAAGATTCAGCTGTCAAATAGTACCTAAGCGAAAATTAATAAATGCTTGCAAAAATTGGTACAAATTAGCTATACCATAGAGAAATTATAATTAATCTATGGCGATACCTATAGTTGTAAGAATGAGCTTTTGTTTTTGTCGCATTGATTTAGTAGATTAGGTACAATATCAAATTCAGATTGCAAAAAATGGTCCAATGATTTTAGTAAATCGTTTTAAGATTTTCAAATGCTAAACATTTTAATTACCTACCTCACGATATTGTGTGAAAAATACATAAATGAAAAACAGAGTATTATTTATTAGGAAAATTATGTTTGTATTACTTTCCTAAGTTATACAAATATAATTCTCCTAGTAAAAATCCTTTTGTCTGTTTTTGAAAAAAAATTATCTGACTCGATTCTTGATCCTTTTTTAAATTTTCTTCGCCTTAAAAGTCGTCATTTGTAAATATGCCATTCTCGGTCACCCATTCAAAAGTCACAGGAATATTATTGTCATTATAATAACGCTAATTACACATATATATATTTATGGGTACAATTTTAAGAAGCAGAAGTTGTACCTGCGGTAGTTTATTGCATTTGTTTGGAACAAGACGCATAAAAAATAACAAATGCATGAACAAATATCTAGCGTATTCAAACCCAGCTAATTATTAGATACAAAAAACCAATCCAATTAAGAATCGATTTTTCACCAGTTTTTCTCGATCGAAATGAGCTCAATGAATTCAAGATCGATTTAATCTTGGTGTCAAGAACCTCTTATTTCAGATTTTAATTGATTTTATTAATTATCAACATATCACAAAATGGCAACACATTCCTATCACTTAATTAAAACTAGACTACGATTAGATTTTGGCTTTTTTTCTCATCTAATTTAATTAATGGCTATCATTAGAGTTAATAGATTAAGAGATAAGCCGATCTAGGATGTTTTGAAATTTGATTTGGTAATAGAACGATATAGGTATCCTGTTTTTAATACGTTTATTTAAATTTTTAGATGTTTTTCAATTTATTGAGGCTACAATCGTCTTTTAATTGATCATAGATTTTTACACGCTTTATATTAGACATGCTTTATAGAATTGCCGACACAACCCAGATTTGAGACGAAAAGTGGCTAAAGAGAAAATAAGGATATAGTAAAATTGGCAACCACTAAATTATGTAGTTTAAAGTTTTTAAATACATAAGTAGATACTAAAAACATCAAAAGCATTAAGTACAAAACAAGACATCCTTCTGTGTTTTAAACAGATAATTGCATAAACAACACAAAAACAGAATATAGGCCGCTTTTTACTTTCACCTATTCGTTCGAATATATTTATAGACTTACTTACCTGTCTTTTTTGTTTTTTTATTAACTACAATAAGATACAATACTACTTTATATGATAAAACTACCTACACTACTACTACATAAGCAATTGGATCATCCACAGACCCTTGAAGGTCTAAAGATAATCTAAATACTCAAGCCCACTGCCAGTTGGCCGCGTGCCCAGCATGCTGGCAGCATTGCCACGCTGAATGGCAATGCTTATACGTTGAGCCAAATTAACAAATAAACTTGTCTTAAAATTATCAGAACAGACCACCGTCGGTAAGCGTAGCATAAACTTCTCCGATGGACAAACAACAATCCTCCAAGGTTACACTCAAATCCTGACTGGCCATTAGTAATACAGGGTTATCCCAAACTGGTGTACTAAGCCGAAAGGAGGTGATTCGGACTATGATTATGAACAACTTTAACTATAAGTCCAAGCCGAAATTCGAGAAAAAAAGCAGCAGTGTCATACATTTTGTCGATTCAGTTTTGTATGGAACAGCTGATTTCTTATACAAATTTACAAAATGTGTGAAACAGCAGTGATATTTTTCTCGAATTGCGATTTGGCCCCTTAGTAAAAGATAATAATCGGCCAAGTACGAGTCGGACTCGCGCACGTAGGGTCCCGTACTGTATGGGAGCCCTCGTTAAATATTTATTTTTATTTAATTATTTATTATGAAAGTGAATATACACAACCAAATATTCTGTGAATATTTAAAGCATCCACCTGTTACCATTATTAATATCGAGCGAGAAACGACTAAAAATTCAGGTTTGTTGTATGAGGTCCACCTTTAAATTTAATTTTATTCTGTTTTTAGTATATATTTGTTGTAATAGCGGCAACTGAAATACATACATCATCTGTGAAAATGTAAGCTTTCTAGATATAACGGTTCATGAGATACAGCCTGGTGACAGACAGACGCACAGACAGACGGACAGCGGAGTCTTAGTAATGGGAAGGACCCCATTCCTAAGACTCCGCTCATACAGGTTCCGTATCCAATACGGAACCCTAAAAACCAAATTAGTGGTCAGTTTATGCAAGAAAGTGCATTCATTAACTGATTTTTACTTTACTTTTAGTTAGTAGACTCTTGTGCATAAACTGGCTGCTATTTTGATTTCTAGGTATGTATACCTCGTTGGCACTACTTATTAATATGCAAATGCTAAAAAACCCAAAAAAAAAACCCGCGCTGACTTAGTGGATTCACCTTAATGATAAACCAATACAACAAAAAAAATACTCACAATAAAAATCTGTCATACAGCTATCATTGCCTGTATCAAAGTTTGCAAAGCACAAAGTCTCATTATACAACAAATTGTCCTTCACATTTAACAATATCAATCTAAGAATCGATCTAATTGTTCACTTATATCCGGTTTATTATGCTCTCAATCTATGAATACTACGATTCGTTTCGTTTATAATCTTTTTGACATTTAGATTTACTTAAAAAGGTTGCATTTGGTTTAGAATATATCAATTTTAGTTTGCAGGTTCTATAACAGGTTGCCGCGGATAAGTGCGAAAGCGCATGCTCGCGCAGCCCCACACAAAGCGCAATGGTAGGGTTTTTTGGGATTATTCCACTCTGTCCCCCGGGGGACAGAACGGAAGAAAAAAATATTGTCTGTCCGGTCCCTGGTTGATGATCGGGGGACAGAAAGGCATGATTTCACTCCTTAGCAGGTCTGTCTATCCCCCGACTAAATAAATTATTATTTTTGTTTTTCTTCAACCGTTTCATATGTCGCTTTGTCATTTACATTAAATACAATAATTGTGATTTGGATTTATCATTATCTTTTTAAAAATATTTTTTAACGACCAGTCGATGGGACTGTCACGTAATCATTCATGTGCGTCTCCAAAGCGTATATATCTAATATCTATGTCTTTATGTATAGTTATAGTCATTTATTGGTAACACCACTGTTACAAGTCAATAACAGTTTCAATAAAATTAATTGGCATTTTCCAACTGAGCGCTACCGTGGCTGGGATGACACTTTAAATTGTAGGCCCCGGTGGTTTTAACCGTTTAGGCCTAAAAACTCTGACACCAGGGCTAGCCACCCGGCATATACGAACTTACTTACTTAATAAATTTAATCATTACCTACATTTCAATTTCACAGATATGTGAAATTATATTTTAATCACATTTTATCCAAACAATGTCAAAATGATAATTGTATGTCAAACTAAATATTAGATTGATTAATTACATTTCATTAAATATTTTAAATTTCAATATATCAATTATGTCCTTCGATTACAATTACAGGATTTACCACCCCGCCTAGGAGTCCAACGTATTTCCAACAAGTTGATTAAGTTATGTTTTATAACTTTGTACATACATACGAGTAAATGATATGTATATATATTATAACGAAAGACACTAGATTTCGCGACACAGGTCCGCCTAGTGCGAAATCTAGGGTTCAATATAAAAGTATTTATTATCGCTAATCTTAGTATAATTTTCTAATTTTCATTAAAACAAATAAACAAAATTATTCAAATGTCTGAATTGTGCTCTTTGCTGATATTGTGAATGAAAATGATCAAGTGAGCTGTTAAAATTATTTGACAAGAAACAAGATAATTTTATACAACATGAAAGATTTACTTAAAGGTTTCATTATTGTCGATCCTGTTGGTATGGTATTACCTAACTGCAATTCAGACAGCAATTTTTTGGTGTTGCTAGGTATTTTCCCATTTTAGATTAATACCTACCTACGAGTACATTGAAATATTTTTGTATAACACCAAAATATTTTTAGCAACTAAGTTTATTACAATTTGTATGTAATACTGTAAGAATATAATTATTAAGTATGTCGGATCCATAAAAAGGGCACCGCATCAGTTATGTTTCTTCAATGTGGTAATGTTTTATACCACTGACCCAACAATGCTTCAGTGTGGCGTGGCGTGGGTTTAGCGGGCGAGGAGATAAAAGCGACGTCACGAACAATCAGTTTATTTCACAGAAGATTACGTATGATTACAATTATAGAGAACTTTAAGCGAAGGACATGGCGTTCCGCAGCGTAACGCACGCTGCTACCATTCTATCAAGAATTACCAGACTTGAACCGTTCTAATCTCAGTTTTCCACAACCTCTTCCCAACAAGCTCTATTTACAACTTACAACTCACTGACATCTGTCTGACATGTCACCTCGCATTTTCCCGCCCATCGGCCGATCATGTGATGTCAGTGTCACTTAAAACCTTAGAATCAATCAGCAGCGTTTGTCACAAGCGTTACCCCAGGAATGTTGCCACTTCCATTCCTAGTCCTTCGAAATTATACTAAGTGGCACTATTTAAAATTAAACTTAAAGCTATTGTCCCGTTACGGCCATCTTGACATTCGCACGTCCTCGGGCGATTATCATCAGTATCTGTAACAAAAGAGCAATGTGAATGTTTGTTTATCCATCAACCCGCACTGGGCTAGCGTGGCGAGGCGTATGTTCAACATTGGACTATTCAAAAATGTCGGCATAGAATATACGTTTACCGCTCGTCCATTCCTGACATAATGTTACTTTTAGACGTGTTCGAAATGATAACTAACTATGAAGGTAAATAAGAGATGACTAGACAAGGTTTCTTAGGTTTCAAGGTTTCTTGCATAGGGTCTGAAAAACAGCGCTCATTAGGAATATTATTCGCCAAAACCAACAAATCCCATACCCGAGACCGGACAACACATCCATTCCTTACATAATGTTACTTTTAATCGTGTTCGAAACGATGACTAGATAAGATAGTAAACAAAAGTTGACTAGACAAGGTAAATAATAATCATTAATTGTTTCTTTACATTAGCGTAGGGTAGGAAAATCAACACTCACTAGGACAACTCTTTGCCAATACCACCAAATCGCACACCCAATATTGGACAACAGTGTCCCTCAAACCGCACTCACCACCCAGTAAATGCGAGAATCGGCAACTGCGTCTCTTTGACTCCAGTCCATCGGTATGAGACCGGATAACAGCGTCCCTTCGATCTTCGCAAGAACCGGACAACTGCATCCCTTCGACTCAGCCCAGATGCAACTTTCGTACAACCCACCTACGCTTATCAGATACCAGATCGAGGCATGAGACCGGATAACAGCGTCCCTTCGATCTCCGCAGAGAACCGGACAACTGCATCCCTTCGACTCATCCTAGATGCAGTTTTCGAACTACCCACCAACAAAAATTAAATGAGTTCAGCTTTTCTTACCCTCGCTTTTATTATTACAGAGAATTTAAGAATCACTTAAAATATTTCCTTGACCTACCTCCGAAAGTAAAATCTCTGGCAGCATTGTACCAAGAAGTTTGTTGAATCAACAATAAACTTCTTGCATGGTACTGCCACCTCCTTGAGGAAACTGAAAGTTGACTGACCGAATGTTGAAAAAGCCAATCATAGATCTAGGGTCGCCATGACAACAGGCTATCATTAAATTTAACAACGGTTCGCATTATTCTAAAGTATGTACGAAAGGACTTTGTCTACTTCATTATTGTGTAAGGTTCTTTATATTCTCTTAAAAGTGACCAATATTTCCGATCTGATCTAACATGCGTGATCCGGGCGACGCGACGCGAGGTTCACTTTAAATCCAATCATTGCGCGCGGTAGTAACTAGGAAACTTAACACAACTAAGTCAGATTTAGTCAAAAACATGCAGAACTACTTTCTAACTAAAATTGGACGAGCTCACCCGGGGTTTTGTCAGACAGCTTCTCGCAGATTGGTAGTTATTGCAGGTGACCCTTCCCAGCTTCCCTGGACCCTGGACCCGCTTCTCGAAACAGGCTGGAGCGATTTGTTCTGGTTAACAGTACACGAAGCAAGTTCTGTTCTCCTTCTTCTTTCGGTGTAGATTGTATTGTAGCATAGTAGTCTTCTTTGTTATCATTCGCCATTTTCTTTTGTGATTTGCTTGATAATATTGCTCTGATTCATAGGCGACATGATTAATGCAGTCGAAGGATTTTTCTTGTAATCCTGCATCTCCTCAGGATCTAGCCCTTCGATCCCACCTTCTGATGTCGGATCCATAAAAAGGGCACCGCATCAGTTATGTTTCTTCAATGTGGTAATGTTTTATACCACTGACCCAACAATGCTTCAGTGTGGCGTGGCGTGGGTTTAGCGGGCGAGGAGATAAAAGCGACGTCACGAACAATCAGTTTATTTCACAGAAGATTACGTATGATTACAATTATAGAGAACTTTAAGCGAAGGACATGGCGTTCCGCAGCGTAACGCACGCTGCTACCATTCTATCAAGAATTACCAGACTTGAACCGTTCTAATCTCAGTTTTCCACAACCTCTTCCCAACAAGCTCTATTTACAACTTACAACTCACTGACATCTGTCTGACATGTCACCTCGCATTTTCCCGCCCATCGACCGATCATGCGATGTCAGTGTCACTTAAAACCTTAGAATCAATCAGCAGCGTTTGTCACAAGCGTTACCCCAGGAATGTTGCCACTTCCATTCCTAGTCCTTCGAAATTATACTAAGTGGCACTATTTAAAATTAAACTTAAAGCTATTGTCCCGTTAAGTATATGTATTTTTTTGTAAAATAAATAAAAAAATAAAAAATTTAAGCACCAGTCAAGTATGTCCATTGTTAATTGATAGACGTCCCATCATCCCATGGCTGACGATATGATGGTACACGTTGTCATTTAAATTGTATGGGAGTTCTAGTGAGTAAATAAGCCTTAGGTAACTTAACTTAACTTAACCTAAAATTGTAAACTATTGAGAACTTGTACAGGGTTATTCCTAGTCAATTAGCATACTTTTAGGGGCTTTTATCAAAAGCTCAAAAATAATCTGCTGTTCCATACATTTTGTCGCAAGTGAACGATATATTTCTATGGCACGATATTTTTTTTGTGTTCTAACAAAAATCGCAGAACAAAATTTGTTAGTTTTGATGTATAGAATAAGCCCCTAAAAGGATGCTAATTGATTAGGAATAACCCTGTGTGCATATTTCATATAAACGAATTCATTTTTTTTAGATATTGTTGACATGTTTGGATTATGTCATAATTCACCAAAAAGCCAATAACTTGCGATTAGGTTTGCATACCTACTAGCTTAAAGTGTTACGCATAATTAGTGGTCTAATAGGTTTCGAAGACAAGTTTTCGTTTAAAAAACCAGTTACAGTAAAACATACATACTCCATAAGCTTAATTGCTAATACCATATAAGAATAAGTTAGTAAAATGCTAACAGTATTCTAATAAAGTGTTGTCTATCGGTTTCCCTATCTATTAATCTACAAGTTTTTTACCAGTATACGCTGTAAGTATTGAATTATTAATGCGCCCAAGAATCTCAAAATCGTACGTGATGTAGATTACAAATCTGTAGATCTCCGCATTTATAGCGTGTGTTAGGGACAGGCGAGTCGACGGATTGTTGCGCTGGATATACAAGAAAAACCTAAGCAATCAACATTAATTTGTATGTAGAATCGATTTAGTCTTCCAGCTATTTCTTTTCGTTCGATTAAATTCGAGTCATAGAACATTCCAGAAAGGTGTTCTAGAACCTTCCCGATACATTGTGACCTACTTAGAAAGAAGGGAAGGTTCTCGAACATTCGAGTTCGATTTATAGAACATTCCAGAAATGCGTTCTAGAACCTTCTCGACCTACTTAGAAAGAAAGGAAGGTTCTCGAACATTCGACTTCGATTCATAGAACATTCCAGAAATGTGTTCTAGAACCTTCTCGAAACATTGTAACCTACTTTGGAAAGAAGGGAAGGTTCTCGAACATTCGAGTTTTATCATGTTCGTTTCTTAGAACTTTCCAGAAATGTGTTCTAGAACCTTCGCGTTACATCGTTACCTACTCAGGCCCCGAAGAAAGAAGGGAAGGTTCTCGAACATTCGGTGAGCTCTGATTGGTCAGGGGAACGAACCGCCAAGTAGTTGATTTAGTATAAAAGGGCTGCGCAAGCGCGCAGTAGTCAGTCTTGTATAGTCTTACGATCTTACTAAGTCTAATATTGTACGCGCAATCGGAACAAGTTCTCCGAAGTGATCTCAAGCCAGAATTTAAGTAGTGCTTGAACCGTAAGTCTGAACAGTGTGGAACAAGTGGTTCAATAGTGATCTGAAGCCAGAGTTTAAACAGTGCTTTAACCCTAAGTCGGAAACATTGTGAATTTTTGTGCGTAAAGTGTGAATAAAGTGATTAAGTACGAAACGAACTGTTTATAACTGTTAACTAGGACACCCATCCAACAAAGTGTTTACAGTCCACTACCTCATCGTCAACGCGTCTATAGTTAACAGCGTGCAATTGACGTTTTTCCACAATCTACATGGTTACACCTTTTTGCAAATACGCTCTAACACTCTCCTATTGGCAATCTGATAAGCGTATCCGACGCACGCATCGAATGTACGCATTGACTCTTGCGCATGGGAGCACCACACAATATGGGATGAATTTTAGGACGAGAATAAAAATGTTACCGTGGTGGTCTAGTGGTAATGACACTGACCTTATAATCGTGAGGTCGTCGTTTCAAATCCCGGTCCCGTACTTATGAGTTTTTCGGAATTTACGTACGGAATTTTACACCACTGGCTTTTCGGTGAAGGAAAACATCGTGAGGCAACCTGCATATGTTCTTAGAAGCAATTCGATGGCGTATGTGAATCCACCAATCAGCACTGGGCTGGCGTGGTGGATATGGCCCAGTCACCTTTCGTGGGTAGGCCTGCGTCCTGCAGTGGACTACTAAAAAAAGACTGGTACAGTACAGTAATAAAAATGTACGTATTATTTTTTGTCATTCCATATATTTTTGTTCTCATATGGCTTATCGCAATTAGGTTTAACTCTAACTCGAAGTAACGAACACCTATCTTTTCAATATTATGTGCGCTCTTTTTCTCGTGACCATTACCTCCTGTATTTTACTTTTCATTCACAGCCTCAACTACACTGCTTCAGAGCCTTCAGTTCAAATTTGCATACTAATAAACAAAAAATATCATTTGTTCGTAAGGCTCCATAGATTTTTATTGTTGTAAATTTATTTCTGGATGCCTCCAGAAAAGCTGTTCAAAAATGTACAGCCACACGGAAACCATTGTAATTTTTACAGATAAAATCATACTGCGTTGCTTTAGGAGTTTTATTTATCAATCATATTTTCTCAAAGGCTTTGCTTTTATTTTGTCTATCATAGAATTTAAATATGTAATAGAATTTATGTTCAATATTTTCAAACAACTTTTGCAACAAACGATGTTTTTTTATTTTATTTTAGAATATTTCTATCACCATGGCCGCTCTAACATGTATGTAACAACGAAAAAAAATATTTTTAGCGGTACCAATTCCCTGACCTTTTACTCTTGGCTGAAATTTATTTTTTACTTGCAATGGCCTTTCTTTGATGTAAAAAAACAAATATATAATTATTAGGGTCCATCATACTACTATGTCTCTGTCTGACCCCAAACTATGCAAAGCTTGTGATATGGCTGCCAGAGACTGATATACTACATATACATATTTTTAAATACATACTTATATAGATAATACCTAAATAACACCCAGACAGAGAACAAACTCCTATGTTCATCACATAAATATTTGTCCTGACCCACGCCTCTTTGACCCAGGAGTCAGGATCACTACCCACTGAACCACCGAGGCAGTCAGGCTTTTAATAATTTTGATAGCTAACCAGCTACATTGGAATTTTGAAAATTTTGTTAACCATCAAAATTTTCAAACCTCCAATGTATTGTCACCCACGTCCTCCCTAATAGGACAATCTCGATCAGCGCCACCTAGCGGGCGGCACATATCCGGATGATTTATGCGGCACACACGACTCCGATGTTTTGTCGGAGCTAATTCTGGACTGCCTTCCTAAGTTCTTAACTTGATTTAACTTAAGATTGCAGATAATCCAATGGGCAGTGTTTTATGTGGAAAGTATGGTAACAGAATTTCTCCAGTTAAAATCTGAATCAGAATAACATTTATTGCTTGAACTGTGTACAATGTTTAGGTTTAAAGTAAAGTAAGTTTAAAATGACTTCATCCATCCATCCATCCATCAGCCATAGGACGTCTACTACTGGACATAGGCCTCCCCTATGGATTTCCAATAAAGCCGGTTGGAAGCGGCCTGCATCCAGCGCGATCCTGCTATCTATATTTAAAAAATGACTTATAGGGTCATTTTATACAGGAAAATGTCGATAAATCATGAAATATGCCTTTTTGTGTGTAACGTAATAATTTAATAATCTTGAGAGACGCTTATAGGGAAATCAGTTATCGTAGTAAGCTTATAAAACAGAGACGCGGTACAAATCCTACATATGCGATGAATTTCGAGTTGAAATGCAAGACTTTTTAATTAGTGATAATTATTTTTCGCAAAAAATGATCTGCCTTCCATCGTGTACAAAATTCGAATATTTCGCTCGAATTGTTTATATTATTGTTGATCTTTTTTAAAACAGCTCAACCGATTACTGTAAAATTTAAATGGGACCACTTCGGGAGTATATTCTCTCGAACTAAAAAAATATTTTTTCGATTCGGTTTACAATCGGCGAAATTATTGATGAACAAACACAAAAAAATACATACAGACGAACATAAAACCTCCTCCTTTTTGGATGTTGGTTAAAAATATGTAAAAGTGTCATTTTAGTCAACCGTCAACCACAAAATTTATTCATTGAACGTAGTTTACAATAATCTTCATAGTTCATTTATTCGACAAATGGGTGTCAGAGACACACTTTTGAATAGTCAACAAAAATCTACATAATAGTGAAAACTTAGCAAGAAACTAATTACTTACGATAAATATTAATTACAGCTAAACAATCAATCATTCTTTTAAACGTAATTCCTATCAATAAATCCATCAATTAAATCACAATAATCACATTACATTAGATAAATAATAAATACAAGTAAACACAACAAGGTGCCAGTTGAATGAATGGCAAAAACCTAGAATACATCAATTTGTTTAAATCTTAATGCTTCAAGATTGGCCCGTGGTGAATTCACTAGTTAACCCGAACTGGGCCAGCATGGTATACCTATCTATGTATATATGAATGGCCCAATCGCCTTTTGTAGGCAGGCATATGAACAACAGTAAATTATTGAAAAATAGCTGAGACCATAATACTTTTTTTCATAATCCATTTTTTACGTCAAAACCTAAAAAATCAATAACAAAATTGCAGTAAAAATATTTTCAAGTAAAATGTTGTCAGGACAAGACCATAAGCTAAGTTCTACACTGAATCTACACGCCCTAACATTAGGTACCTAACAGAAAGTTAGTCTAAGTTATTGTTCAAAGAGATTAAAGTACACAACTTGACTCAGCTCTAACTCAAGCTAAGGAATCTGCACAAACCTATCTCCAGATCTTGAGGAAAGGAATTTGGGGAATCCTCGTGCGGCCACAAATACTCGTTATCAGACAAGGGGACTAGGATTCTGCGAGAGAATGTTCCGCCTAACTAGGAGAGGATGGCTTTCCATATGGGTGAGAGGTTTTAGATACTGAGATTGGTGAGATAGAAACGGAACAGATTAGCATATTTTGATAGTAATAAAGTCTTAGTGGCAAAATAATGTTATGGAATTAAGAGCATTTACTCAATTTGTCTCGTTAAATTGAACAATGAAGACTGGGACA
Source organism: Hypomecis atomaria (assembly GCA_964007245.1). Lineage (NCBI taxonomy): Eukaryota > Metazoa > Arthropoda > Insecta > Lepidoptera > Geometridae > Hypomecis > Hypomecis atomaria. The sequence continues at coordinate 2,239,221 of OZ023295.1, read as the reverse complement.
GAAACATGATCTTTCACTGTGGGTCTTATAGCACAGGCGGTACGCGCAAAAAATACAACTACTTTAAAAGCTGAATATTTTGAACTAGGTAGTCATGGTGGTTTACAACAATACAAGTAGCAGCACGTTAATCTAGCGCTGACGGTACTGTGGAGGGGGTGGCTGCGCATGTTGACCGCTATATTAAACTCATGCACAGTCACCCCCTCCACAGAATTCTCAGCGCTAGACTTATATGCCGCGACATGTACCACGGAGTCAGTCAGCTGGGATGCTTAGCGTTTGGTGGGGATACCAGTTTGAATTTTCAAAATTTATACATTTATATCTTTGAAAATTCAAACTGTCCACCACCAATCTATCTTGCAAGTACTTCTAAAAGCTAAAAATTGGTGTATGGGTAGAAAAATAATTTTAAAAGAGTTTAACCACAGTCAATCACCCAAAACATGTTACAAAGCTTTTCAGTCAGGCTTTAAACCGGCGCTACTTTATAACCTGACTGACAGGCTTTGTTACTTGTTTCAGTTAACTGTTGCGGTTAATTTTTTTTTTGTTATTTTCCTACTCGCCAATTTTCAGCATTTAAAACTAGTTGCAAGATACCCATTTATTTTTTAAAAATTCAAAATGGTATCCCCACCAAATGCTAAGCATCTCAGCTGACTCCGGGGTATTGTTGTACACCACCATGACTACCTAATACTAAAAAATCAGCTTATAGAAAGTAGTTGCATTTTTTGCGCTTACCTCCTGGGCTATTATGAGTAAGTTCTAAGTAGACTATGCTGCGGATTATCTCTACGAGATCGAATAAGAAATGAGAAAATTTGCAGAGGTAGCAATGCTGCTGACGTAGCCTATTGGATTAGCAAGTTGAAGTGGCAGTCAGCAGGGTGTATTTGATAGAACTCGAGGCTGATTGAACCGTAAAGCTCTTGAACGAAAACTACGTACGCAAAGGACGTGTACCGACAAAGTAGACTGATGATCAGATCAAGATGCAAGCTGGATGCAAGCTACTTCTAACCAGTCCTACTGGCACTCTATAGGGGAGGCTTATGTCCATCAGTGGATATCCTATGGCTAATATTATGATGAAGATTTAGTTTAGTAGTGCATTAAAAGATAAAAGAAATAGCTATCAAGAGAATGGACTAATTTCACGAAGTATAATTTTTTAAAAGACTAGTGTCGTCTAGCTACATTTATAGGTAAATAGTGTCAGTGGTGGAAGTTCCTATTTTTTTAATTTTGACCTTGTTATTAGCTACGGCATGAAAAATTTCATTTGTACCAGGAAAACATGAGCGATTCTGATTACAAAATAAATCGAACGTAGGTTCATAATATCACAGAGCATCAAACAAACCGACCATCAAGAACGCTGACTTAAAAGGTATGTCAAAAAGTTATAAAGCAAGTTTTTTGTATCATAAAACAGTGGTCACACCAGTTTTAAGTAGAACAAATATTTAAACAAAACACCTATTGTATTTTTAGCGCCGCAGGAAGCACAGCGCTTCATCTCGTTCCCATAAATATAACAAATTAAAAATCAATTTATGTGAAAAGAAAAAACATCAAATTTATTTAAATATTATTCGTGAATAATCGGTTTGAAAATAATAAGGTAATTGTTAATCTGGTTCGCAGTAAAATAGGCTCAGGTCAGAAGCTGGCGGTCAGCAATTTGACGACTATAAAAAATTATTCAGTTGACTTAATGGCAGCTCTAATCTTTTATCGTTCGAAAATTTTATCAATATTAAATTTATAACAATGAGTATGAGTAATGTTTTATGAATTCTTGGCAGTATTAAATTCAGCAGCATGTATGTAGCTTTAGTAAAATAAAGTCGGATACTTTGGTATTAACTCGATTACTACATTGCTATGCCGGTCATTACAATAAATTACGAGTATTACTCGTATGACCAGTATGTTTATTTTTTTACCAAAAAGAGTTACCTCACATGACAATGACAAAGTAACCAGAACTTACTAATACTATAACTGATCAAAAGTAAAGGTAGCCGGAAACTTGCTGATCGTATAGGACGCTATGTTTCCTGATATATTATAGTAAGTAACATACAGGGTTATTTCTAATCAATTAGCATCCTTTTAGGGGCTTCTTCTGTACATAAAAACTAACAACTTTTGTTCTACGACTTTTGTCAAAACGCAAAAGAAAAAATTGTAATTCCATAGAAAAAATGTCGTTCACCCGCGACAAAATGTATGGAACAGCTGATTTTTTTTTTAGTTCTGACAAAAGTTGTTAGTTTTGATGTACAGAATAAGCCCCTAAAAGGATGCTAATTGGTTAGAAATAACCCTGTTTATTCCTTGTTTAATAAAGTAAGTAATATGTAACTATTAAATAGTGGTAAAAACAAAAACTCGAAAACTTGCTGATCGGTCAAACAATAGCCATTAAAATAGTTGAAATAGCATCGCGAACTTTGAAACAATGCCGCTGTGATAAAACGTCGAATTTATTGTAATTAGACATTCTGACAATAGTGTTGGCGTTTTTTGACCTTTTGTCTGTCTGTCTCGTTAATTGTAGCGGTGACTTAATTTAAAATAAAAAGAAACGAAGTCTAGATTAGGTGCTTTTTAATTGACATAAAAGCGATCGTGAGTGTGATATGTAGGTGCAATTTAGATAATTTTATTGAGCATAGAGCATTTCTTTTTTTTAAAAACATGAATATTTTGTGGCGTGCAATGTTTGAATGCAATAGAAGTCTTTAACAATATTTTAGTTCTGAATGATAAGGACTTAGTATTGTCATGTCGAAAATGGGCAAGCACGAGTTATTTTATTACTAACTTATTTTGCAAAAGAGTTTTAAAAATATGCACCTATCACGTCACGTTTCTTTGAAATTTAATTGATTTGTAAATAAAATTAGAGAATAACAATACAATATTTATGTAACGAATTATACGATTCTAGTAATCCATACAATATTTCAGTGCATAATTTGCAATTAGTTTCGGAAGTGTTAAGATTTATGTACTTTCTTGCTGCAATATCATTGATTGTTATTTGTCCATTTTGTACATGACATGAGATTGATTTACTACCTTAGATTCAGCTAAGGAAACATAATTTATTATTTTCTTTAACTCATATATTCCGTACTACATACTTTCGCCTTCCTTCTAGATAAACGTGCTATTTACACCCTGGACCTCACCTCTATAAAAGATCAGGCATGATGTAGTAGTAAAATGTTTATTGACACAAAACTTATATGAAAAATTCATAAACTTAACTATATATTACAACTACTATGCTAAATGAATGATGTAGTTAAATCGACACACGTACAGGTCGCGGCATATAAGTCTAGCGCTGAGCGAAGTGTGGAGGGGGTGGCTGCGCATGAGTTTAGTATGGCGGTCAACATGCGCAGCCATCCCCTCCGCAGTACCCTCAGCGCTAGACTTACGTGCCGCTACTTGTATGATTGCGTATCTTCCCCATAAATAAGTAGACCACTGGAGCATATTTGAAACCATCATTATTTTTAATATTCAAAATAATTGAAAAAATTGAAGTCGTGTTATTATTTGAAATCGTTCGGGTGCACTATTGTCAATTTACAAAATTATACGTAAGGTGAGTCAAAATACAAACCTAACTAAAACAAAATAAATCTTTGCATATATATTTTTCACATGCGATTATGACGCATAAAATAATGTGTCATAATATCGCTCTTTTAATTAAAACCGATGCAAATGAAACTATTAGATGCATAAAACGTTTCAAATGTGTTGATAAAACCAGCATAATGTATTCAATTTTATACAAAAGAAAATAAAACTTGCGCTATTAACCTAAAATCGTTTGAACAATCTAAATACCAAACTATTGTTCACTTTATTGCCAATTTTAAATGAAGTCATACGAAAATAGATTAACGCCCGACTCCCTGCGAGCTATATTATGACATTTTGTTAAAATACGTCCAAATTATGCATTTATTTTTTGAATCAAAGATTTTATGTACCGAATGAACTTTTGATGAAAGTGATTTAAATAGTTCGCTGTATCTACTTAGGTTAGCATTTTAGAGAAGTAATTAATAGTACATTATGATATAAGTGCGGTAAGTTGAAATTTAGCAGACGAGGCGATATTGCTAGCCCGAGCCGTAGGCGAGAGATATAAGGAAGCAGAGGCTGTAATTTTCAAAGCGCACGTATGTCATACGACGTTTTATAACATATTTGCGAGGAAATTAATAAAACTCTGACTTTAAGTGAAAGTCGTGCATCAGTCGAAGCATCGTGCGTTTTACATTACATTACCGCACAAGTGCCGTAATGTCTCCCACTCTCTTGAGTGAAAGTAGGAGAAACGAGACCACAGAGTTCTGCAGTCGGTGGCGGCGTGCGTTTTACATTACAATAGTGCACAAGTGCGTAATGAAATACATTACGATATTGAAATGGTGTAATTACAGCCACTTTAGGAGCAAATATGTTTTAAAGAATATTACGTTTTTTTTTACTGCACCATTGATTTTAAGTTATTATTTTTACGGTACCATATAAAATCTGTGGTACGAGTAAAAAACTCCTAGCTTCTGTTGCGTATTTGTAAAATTATTATTGACATAATGGTTTGGTATGAGAAGTTCTCCTGATATTTTTATATAACTTTATACTTCTAGTTGCTAACAAATATTTTTGCAACAAATTTGTAACGTCTGAACAACCATAGCTCTTCTGTACTGTACCAGTCTTTATAGTAGTACACTGCAGGACGTAGACCTACTCACGAAGGGTGATTGGGCCATATTCACCACGCTGGCCCAGTGTGGGTTGGTGGATTTCCCATCGAATTTTTACTACAGACGTGTACAGGTTGCCTCACGATGTTTTTCTTTACCGAAATGCCGGTGATGTGAAATTCCGTACACAAATTCCCACCACGATTACGGGACCACGATTTGAACCCACGACCTCCCGATTGTAAGACTGGTGTCATTTCCACTAGACCACCACGGCTACTTATACATAGATAAAATATACATACATAGATCTTCCTAGTGCTGCATAATAGAAACTACTATATTTGTTCTGAGACATAACCTCCGTAAATAATATTTTCAATAAGACTGAAAAAGGCTATTACGGACACTTATTGAAATATTTTGGTAATGAGAAGACAAATAGATACATGTTCACCTAAACCAAAATATTCTGTTTCATTTACAAGTACGAGAAATTAATTGGAGAATGCGTGATATTTTATTTCATCATGGTGCGAATATAAAACAATACTGCTGACCATTTCAGTTGCAGCCATAATGAAATTGCACTACATAGCAATAAGATGATCGTTGAATTGGGCATTACCTCCCGATGAGCTTTAATACAAATGTAGAAGTGTCAGAAAATGTGTAAAAATCGCATATTATTGTATTTCGGGCCCGATTTGCATTGTGATATTGCTGATAATAATTATATTTTTTGTATGGACAATATCGTAAAGTTCGGGCTCAATCTTTTTGATCAAGGTTTTATAAAGTACGAGTAAGGCTTTGGGTTTTGTAGGGCTATCAGAAATCTTTTTAAGATTGTTGTACCTACCACAGTTATACCTACCTTTTTAATTAAGGGTAAACAAGTCGCTCATCACTCCATACAAACGTCGGTGGGTAATCACACCAGTGTTTGCTGTTTAATATCTAAAACTAACATTTATATCAATTTGTCTTTACAAAACGTATGCTTATTGCTAATAAAACTGTGAAAAAAAATGTACAATCAAATGATATAAGCCTTGGAACATTTGAATTTTGACTCAAATATTTAGGAAACTTTGGATGCAACAAAAACACAGAAGAACTAAACTGAGTCATTTTTTAAAGAAAATAGCGGCCTAGTTTATGTATTCGTTAGTTCAAATAACAATTATTTAAATAAACTAACTTACTACGGAGAAAACCTTATGCGCATTTAGAACGCAGCTGTAATTATAGGTATTTTAAAACAAATAAAAACAAAATTATATTACAATAGGTGCACACGCACTATATTTACTGTTTATCATCGAATCTATCTCTTCTTCAGACAATACTGCTGAGATATGATTTATTTAAGCTACACCAAATCTGAGTTCGTGCCGTCAACTTGTTGCACCTTAAAACCAATGTGGCTTACATTTAATCTTTGATTTATTGATGGAACAGTGAACTGTTAAAACGAATTAGGTACGTAGGTGCTTTGAATTTATAGTTTTAGTAAAACGGTTGTCAAAAAATGATTAAAACAATTTTAAAATAAATTGTAAGTAATGTTGCATTTTTATAGGATATCTGAACTACTCTCAAATTCCGGGATATGAAGAAATATTCATAATGATGGCTTCAATTTCATTTACATCTTTTATAAATACTTAATCCCGTATAACTTTGAAAATTCCTGCAGTTTGCAAAGTAACACATTCTATTTTAAAGCAGTTTTTAAAGAATTGAGGGTCTTTAAACTTCGAGAAAATATCTATAGAGTCACAATCGTGAAAAAAACTGTCCGAGCCAAAACCCTGCCTAAGTTACGTAGTGGCCAGGCTTTTTAGTTGGTCGTAAGGCGATTGCAAGCCGACCACAACGCCGCGCCATGTCAAAGTGCTCGGTTACAAATACTAATTAGGTGACATAACGTCGAGATTCGAGAAAACGGGTCATTGTGAATTATTTAATGTAAATATATAAGTCGGTATGTACGACATTTTTTAACTACTTTTACTTAGGGACTGTGGCTCTGTAGATATTTGCTCGAAGTCTTTAAAACAAGTCCCCTTAAAACGAAATATCTCACATACTCACAAAAAAGTACAATCGGCTGCTCCCGTTTCGAGCTGTCTATGCCCCGGACGTCTTAATAAATCAGAGGCTCCAAGTACGGAGTAATGACATGATTTTTGAACGTGCTGGTGCAATCACAATTAGCACGCTGGGCCTCGTTAAAATGGTCCGGAGTCAGCATCGTTGTGCAGGTGTGAACGAAAGCAGTTGTCAAAAATATTTAAAAAAAAATCTACAAAAATACATACAGGTAGCGGCATGTAAGTCTAGCGCTGAGGGTAGTGCGGAGGAGATGGCTGCGCATGGTGACCATATAAAACTCATGCGCAGCCATCCCCTCCACACTTATATGCCGCGACCTCCTTTAGTATCTCTTAGTATCGCTGCAGTTCTCTTAGAGCATTTTGGTCTCTGTTAGTATGGCTTAGTGTTCGCCAAGTATCCTAATAATAACGTTGGACAAATCTTTGTCGCCCTGTGTCTCACTTAGCTAGTTATGCTGAGTGTCGGTACTTTTATATTCGAAGCCAAGCTGAGGGAACGTCGCCATGTTGCTAAAGTTAAGTACTTTGTGTAATATCTAAATTATGTGACTGATCATTGTACATTGTAACAAAAGATTAAAAAAAATAAATTGATAGCGTCTGAGTTTCTTGCCACTTCTTCTCAAGACGTTAAGGGCCTTACGAACGTGGCTTAGAGTCTTTGCAATACATGGAGGTACCCTCTCGGGAGCCATGAGGTAAAACAATAAACAAAGGATACTTACTTACTTGTTTCTTTTACTAATTTAGAAACCTCAAGTTAGGTTACTACCCTCACAAACATTTAAGGTTCAGATTGATTAGTTTCTTTGATATTATGTTAGATTGAGGGTTGCTGCATTGGTTTCAAGTGAGATTTCCATCCTGACAATGATATTTTAATAGAAAATAGTCAAAGTAACCGCCTCTTTTAACCCTGATCTAACACTTGTCGCAAAGAAATATTGCTTTTTTGTTTTTGGATTTTCAGATCCCTGACACTATAATGCTATGGACAGAATTCTTGTGAACAAAAAACCTGCATCCAATTATGAAGTGCGTAGTAGACTGACTGTAGATTGCTTGCGCATGGTCTCTATTAGAATTTAGCTCCATCGGCTATTATAGTTCAGCATATTATAAATAAAATTTACAATAAATAAGCAGCCCGCAGTTGGGAGTATAGACATGATACCTACGGAGTAATGACATGATTTTTGAACGTGCTGGCGCAATCACAATAAGCACGCTGGGCCTCGTTAAAATAGCCCGGAGTCGGCCCTGTTGTGCAGGTGTGAACGAAAGCGGACAATGTTTCAAGGGTTACGAAAAATTTGCTGAGATTGCAATAATATAAAATAACCAAAGGTTTTTAACTTAAATACTTAGAATAAGCTTGACCTCTTCCAAAAATAATTTGATTGTTGGTAAAACCTGGTAGTACCTAGGACTTTTTCCACTGCAAAGAACACAAGCTTTATTTTTTTATCTCTATCTAATAGAAATTTATACATATTTTGTTATTTGGATTGTTGTGAAAAAAATAAAATTGTTATAAATTTTGTAGTTATATTCGTAATGACGCTACTTATAAGTTATATACGTACGAAGTACCCAAGTTGTCTGATTTTACAACACATTAAATGATATAAGTGTTTGTTAGGTAATTATAATTTTCTTAGTTGATTGTTGAACTATAATACTAGTATATTATTTTAAATTTCCCTTCGATCCGATTTTTCTTCTCGCCAGTACACGGACCACGAAAACACTTCCATTATGCGCGTTAACGAGTGACCTTTCTTCCTGGCCACATCGGGAAATGACCGACAATCGGACACTGCGAAAAAATAATGATTTGTTACATCTCACCGCGACATTACATCACTCCAATTTATGGATTGAAGAAAGCAAAGAATGCGCACTAACGTTCAATATTTTAAGAAATTTTAGTAATAGAATTTAATTTATATTTTATTTTATATCCGGTGGACCTTTTCATTGAATATATAATAATAATAATAATAAATATTTGGGACATCTTACACACGGCCTCTGACCCCAAACTAAGCAAAGCTTGTGATATGGCTGTCAGAGACTGATATACTACTTATATATTTTTAAATACATACTTATATAGATGGTAACTAAACTACACCCAGACACAGAGCAAACACCCATGTTCATCACATAAATATTTGCCCTGGGTGGGGATCGAACCCACGCCTTTTTGACCCAGTAGTTAGGGTCACTAACCACTGAGCCACCGAGGCAGTCACCTACCAGTCAGTCAGTATATGTACCTACTTTAAACTTCGTTTTTTGTGTTCTTAACAATAACTTATTTTTAATGTATTACCTACTGAGTATTAGGCTTGTTTCGTGAGGTGCTATCTGTTTGTAACCATGCATTGTCATCTAAATAAACGTCCATGAAAAGCTTGATTAGAATTGGTAAATATTAACCTGCTATATTTGATTTAGTTTTATTGATTAATTGCAAGTTAAAACAAAACCTTTGAAACTTTATAAGTTACAATCTTTTTATTTTGACGTCGGCTTAGTATTCGTATCGTCAACGGCACAACTATGTTTTATTACAGGTATGTGTCGTTTGAAACACTCTTAAAATATCACAATAGTGTACTCTCCAACAAGACAGTTAAATTAAAAAAAAAATATGTAAAATTTTCGGACACGAGTGTCTTTACAATCGATTCTTATTCATCCATGTTTCAATTAAATTGAGTGACAAAAATCGTGTCCCCTGTTCGTCTGTCGATCCGATTGACAGCTTTACCTGTCAATCTATAGAGTCGATTTTCTTTGCTCAAAATTACATTAATAGTGTAAAAATTGGAACGGAAGGGTAATAATATCAATTATATCAGTTAACGTTTTATTGTCAACCTTTTTGGGAGGAACAGTTACATTGAAGCTGTTATTGTTATAGTTTCTTTTAACTTGTATTATACAAGATGTTGTGAAAATTGAGTTTGATTTCAAGGAAGTATAAAATGTCCCAACCAATGCTAATAAGTATAGCTAGTTTCTTCAGTATAAAGTTTTTATCTATAAATTCGTTCTGTATAAGAATTGTTCTTCTCATCAGTATTTTTTTTATTTGTTGATGTTGCTCATAAGTATACTTTTATAGTATTTACATTTTGATCTGTACTGGTTGCTTTTTAAATGTTTATAATTTTAGGCCGTCACTGGCTGTCCATCCGTTAGGCACTTTCAAGACGGTCTTGATATTCATTATCAAAAATAATCATACAAAAAAAGTAAGTTCGTATAGGCAGGGTGGCTCGCCCTGGTGTTAGAGTTTTTAGGCCGCCTGAAGGCCTCTGACTTGAACAAACGGTTAAAACAACGGATACCTACATTGTAACGTGTCATCCGAGCCACGGTAGTGCTCAGTTGGAAAATGCCACCCGCGGTCACCCATCCAAATACTGACCGTGCGGAACGTTGCTTAATTTCGGTGATCGCTGACAAACACCTAAGGAAGGATTATTTAGGACGTCTTTACCAAGAAGTGTCTGGGTAAAAAACCTCCTTCCTCGTCCTCCACACGGCCAATAGACAAAACTGAACTACCAAGGTACCAGCTCGTAGGTACTTTGCAATAGCTGAGGTCAAAATATTTGATGGTTATTTTATAGTTTTTCTATTCATCAGGTCAATCAGATTATCATAGGCCGTGTGTTCTATATCAATTTGTTTTTTTTCTGATTTCCTTTTTCTTTTCTGAGTCCCTACTGGCTAGACTACTTCGGTGGCTCAGTGGTTAGTGACCCTAACTTCTGGGTCAAAGAGGCGTGGGTTCGATCCCCACACAGGTCAAGTATTTATGTGATGTAGGTGTTTGCTCTGTCTGTTTAAAATATGTATATGTAGTATATCAGTCTCTGGCACCCATATCACAAGCTTTGCTTAGTTTGGGGTCAGAGACCGAGTGTAAGATGTCCCCAAACATTATTAATCAGTTGTGACCTTGTTGCGCAGAACTTTGTATTTTTTATCAATTTTGAATATCATTCAGAGTAAACACGTTTACCCAACACCCTGTGTATTTTAACGGTTGTGTGTGAATCGGTGTAATTGCTTGATGAGGTTATTTCGAGCATTCGCCGTGACATGAGGTTAAACTGGAAAGAAGTCAATTAGTACATACTGCAGGAGTAATTCGGTGCGTTTACAAGACGAAAACTGCGGCATTTGGCAACAGGTCCAATGGCCAAACGTCGCATGTTGACATTTTTAGGAAACTTGAGTGCTTTTTTAGGGTTCCGTACCCAAAGGGTAAAAACGGGACCCTATTACTAAGACTTCGATGTCCGTCTGTGTCTGTCTGTCACCGGGCTGTATCTCATGAACCATGATAGCTAGGCAGCTGAAATTTTCACAGATGATGTATTTCTGTTGCCGCTATAACAACAAATACTAAAAACAGAATAAAATATATATTTAAGGGGGGCTCCCATACAACACACGTCATTTTTAGAAGTTTTATGATCGCTATTAATAACGGCAAGAGGAATGGGGCTCCCATACGGTACGGAACCCTTCGTGCGCGAGTCCGACTCGCACTTAGCCGTTTTTTTAATTTTTTTAATTGATATCAAATGAAGAGGTTTTAGTGGACGCATAAATAGGTACATGTACTTTGGGCATTTAGTAACAAGACAATCTATGCGGTATTTGGCTATAGGTCCTGTGATCAAACGGTGCATGCAAGCTTTTTTTTTACAGAGAATATTGAAGAATTTTCAGTTAATAACAAAAAGGAAAGATTTCAATTTGCATCACGTTTTCAGTAGTTTTTTTAGTTTAGGTCCGTTGACAAGATCTGATCAAGCCGCAGATTTTAAAAGAGCTGATTTTATTGGAAGTTCGTAGGGGAGGCCTAGGTCTATAAGGGAATGTTCTAAGGCCAACATACTGAGGATGAGATAGCAGTCTCATCTTTTACCATCACAACTACTCATGCCATGTAGGTGCATAGTACCTACTAATGTTACTCGATGATAAGGCAAGGTATAAATTAAATTGTCCAATTTGTCCATTAGATTGAATGATAATTACTGTTATATAGCTATCTGCAAATGCTATTAATATATTTACTGCCTGTACCTAATTACTAAATATTATTTAGCTTTCTTAACTAGCTAATGTTTTTCCATCAGTTCTGGATTGACTGCACAGATTTTTTGTCGATAACGACAATCAGTCATAGATACACGATGTAAAATGTTTGTTTGCTCAGATTGTCACTTCGCAATAATGAGTAGGTTCTATATGGCTTTAACAAAGCTTTAGCTTCCGATATGTATAGCTTCATATACAGAGGGTTATTCCTAATCAATTAGCATCCTTTTAGGGGTTTATTCTGTACATCAAAACTAACAACTTTTGTTCTGCGACTTTTGTCAAAACTAAAAAAAAAAAAAAAATGTTGTTCCATAGAAAAATATCGTTCACCCGCGACAAAATGTAGAACAGTTGTTTTTTTTTTTGAGTTTTACAAAATTCGCAGAATATAAGTTTTTATTTTTGATGTACCTACAGAATAAGCCCCTAAAAGGATGCTAATTGATAAGGAATAACCCTGTATACGTATTTATGATTGGAAACTGTACAGTGTATTTGAACATGCTCGTAAATAATGCATCTGTCAACAAATCTCGTCAAATAATCAATATTTAGCCATTGAATCGACGACAGGCACAGTAGTTCACGGTAGCACTGAATATTTGAATTATTCATTGAAATTTGAATCGAAGAGAAATCTGTGGTAGCGTTATAAAGTTCGAGTTTACATGCCAGTTATGTAATGCTTACATTTTTATAACTTAGTCTGTTTACCTCGTGGATAAGTATTTACACAACGCTCTGCTATGTGTGGCATTTAATAAAAAAGTACAATGTACGAGTATAAGTACAACTGTAAAATACCAATGGAGGTAAGTACCTACTGAAAAAGAGGTTTTGGACGGTTCCATTTATTTAACGTGACTAGTACTTTGCACTACGACAAAATATAACAAGTAGCTCTACACACTTACACAACTAAGTGCTACATATAAAAAACAAATAAGATCATCCGCAGACCTTTGAAGGTCTAAGGATAATTCATGATGCTAAAATTTAAATGTTTTATTACTTGTTTAGTTAAGCATGTGCCTTGAATAGCTAAGAATTTTCTATTTCTCTTTCTTTCGTAACATAAAAATGAATAAAACTTAGGTTTCTATGTTTATTACAATACTGGTTTGATAGAAACCAGCGGTTTTCCATCAGCTCCTTCGCTCCAAATGTTTTGTTCAACAATAATCACCTACTTACTAGTTACTTAATATGCAACAAAATGAAGATGTCACACTTCGAAAGTACCTAAGTACCTACGTGGTTTTTATTTGAGGACTGCTGAGCTCCAGATACTGTCACTTTAAATTGCCACTCTGCAATGTAAGTAGATTGAATGCTTTTGTCTTGAGTACTACTTGATTTTGATTAGATCTTTTAGAGTTACAAGTACACTATCATCGTAAATGATTGTACATTTTATGTTATAGCTAATTTTATAGGTACTACAACGGTGAATGCTCTGAATAAATCGTTAATTGAATTCCTGCTTCAAAGGCTGTCTCGCTGTTGTAAAAGGGCTCATTTACACATCTTGGAAGTATTGGCTAGTTCTGGTCTCAGTTTTTAGTCATCTGGAAGCCTCTGATATGGCTAAGCGGTTAAGACAACCGAGACCCACAATTTAACGTGTCATCTCTGCCACGGTAGCGCTCAGTTGGAAATACCACTCGCAGTTACCTATCCAATAACTGTCCGTGCCGAAAGTTGATTTACATCAGTCAGTGTCTTATAGCCATGTGACAGAGATAGCTTGTTATATATTTGATCTGTATCACTTATTAGATAGACTCAAGTGGCGCTGGGCAGGACACGTGGCTAGGCATGGTGACGCCTGGTGGAGTAGATGCCTGACTGCTTCCAATAGCAGATACGAGTAAGCGTTCTATAGGCAGACTACCAGCCCGATGGATCGACGACATCAAACGCTTCGCTGGTCAAGCGTGGATGAGATTAGCCCAAGATAGGGAACAATGGCACATAAGAGAGGAGACCTTATACTAAGCAGTGGGTCGATACAGGCTGATAATGATGATGATGATGATATCACTTATGCCGCAATTACTCATACTCCGCCTTATTAGGGTTCCGTACCCAAAGGGTAAAAACGGGAGCCTATTACTAAGACTCCGATGTCCGTCTGTCTGTCACCAGGCTGTATCTCATGACCCGTGATAGCTAGAACTTTGAAATTTTCACACATGATGTATTTCTGTTGCCGCTTTAACAGCAAATACTAAAAACATAAAAAAAATACATATTAAAGGGGGGCTCCAATACAACAAACCTGAATATTTTTTGCCGTTTTTCGCTCGATATTAATAACCGTGACGGGTACATGCTTTAAATATTCACAGAATATTTCAATAAATATGTTTTACAAAAACATATACATAATTCATTTAATATAAATTAAATGTTTAAGGGTGGCTCCTATACAAAAAATATGTTTTTTTGCTCGATATTAATAACGGCAACAGGAAGATGTTCGAAAAATTGACAGAATGTTAAGTTGTAAATTCCCTTCAAAAATAAATAAATAAATGACTATAAAATATATTAAGGGGGGCTTCTATATGGTACGGAACCCTACATGCGCGAGTCAGTCTCGCACTTGGTCGATTTTATTAATGAACTCAGAACTACTTTAGAACAATTCATTAGCCCATATTTTATCTTTTTTTGGAAATTCACTCGTTCGTGACAAAACACGAACTCCACAGTAACTATGCGTTTACACATTTCACTATGGAAACTAACGTGGTTTTCGTACATTTTAATTACGTAAAACACAGGTGTTACTCACGTTTGATTTTAAGTAGGATACTACTATAGTTTCGATCGCATTTGGCGATCTTTCTCAAGGTCGGAGTACTAGCTCGCGGGCTCGTCTCGCATAGCATTTAGCCGCGGTTCCACGGACGCTCATTAACAGAGCACTAAGGCTATGTGATTATGCGTACCTGGACACAGAGCTGAATCATGTTAAATGCGTACTGGGCAGCAATGGTTATAATTGGAAAAACAGCTGGCGTTTGGCAAACGCTTCTCCCAAAACGCGCCCGGCATCGGTAGAGAGAGCTGTAGCGTATTTACCGTACATAAAAGGAGTGACGGATAGTATTGGAAACTTATTACGCCGGAGATACAGCATTAAGACAATCTTCCGTCCTCCTGGACAACTTAGACAGTTGCTACGCTCTCCTAAGGATAGAGACCCGTTGGGTGTCCCCGGTGTATATATGATCCCGTGCGATTGCGGTAAATGTTACGTCGGTGAAACTAGAAGAAACGTATCCACCAGGCTCACAGAGCATATACGGTCTATGAAAACCTTGGACAGTCACGGTTCTGCGGTGGCGGAACATGCATTGAACTCTGACATGCAACACTATATTCGGTTCGATAGAGCGAAAGTGTTAGCAAGGGAAAAGTTTTTCGTTCCCCGAAAAGTTAGAGAGGCTATTGAAATTAGTAGACGCTCTAACTTCAATAGAGACGGGGGATGGAATCTACCACCGACTTGGAAGCCGTGTTTGCCAGTAACCAAGGAACTTGACCGCTGGGCTGGTGGTGACGTAGTGAGTTCGGCGTGCTGGAGTATTCCCGAGGGATGCCAGGATACCGACGAGGAAGATCTTCAGTGCGCGCCGACGCTACAACATACTCTGTCATCGCGAGCGCGGCTTGCAGTGCTATGCGAGACGAGCCCGCGAGCTAGTACTCCGACCTTGAGAAAGATCGCCAAATGCGATCGAAACTATAGTAGTATCCTACTTAAAATCAAACGTGAGTAACACCTGTGTTTTACGTAATTAAAACGTTTACACATTGTTTAGTGTGTAACTCTAGTGTATGTTTACTTTGTCGTCATGCATAATTCTAATCAAAATGTATGAGAACCATAATTTTGGGAAATGTCAGAACAGTTTACTCTTTACAGTGATGAATATTAAAACTAGTTAATTCTGTTTGTTTACGGGTGATGTTAACGCTATCTATTTTCTGCTGTGTAGAACTCATACAGAAGAAAATATGACCTATGCTATAACTTAAATAGTATTCGTTATAATAAGTAGTTGATTTTTGTAGCATAACCGCTATATTTGCGTTTGTTGTTAGTTTATTTCTACCATAGGACTTTTTTTTTTAAGAATAAAAATTTTATTATAACACTCATCGACCTTAAACTATATCCATACAAAAAATAAAATTGATCCCTCTCTGTGTTACTGTGTGAAGGAATAACAAATCAACCAAAACAATTTCGAATTCATAATATTAGTAAGAGTGCTAGACTAGTATATGTACGTCCGTTTTTTTTTACCGGGCAACGAACCGTCAATAAACGGATTGTTTGATTTGTTCGCCGGACTGGTGTCCAGTGAATCTACACACATTAATTATGAACCATACACCACTGCAAACCCGGTGTAAAACAAGGTCCGTTGTCCGACGAAAAAAGTTGACGTATACAAGCGCTATTACTTTAAAACTACGCAACGGATTCTGATGCGGTTTTTTTAATAGATAGAGTGATTGAAGAGGAATGTTTATACGTATGATACACGTGTGCGAAGCCGGGGCGGGTCGCTAGTATTAATAATAACATGGTTCTTAATGTTATAAAATAAAACTGCAAAATTTAAAAGGCACTCACATTTTATTTCTTTGTTTCAAAATATATTAATATTTATTTATGAACGCAAAAAATACAAACATAATCATAGTCAAATAAGATCGTATCACATTGATAACATTTTTTTCTATCAATTTAAGAATGACTTGATACAAGTTTTAAATGGTAAATTTACATTCAAACACAGTTTATTAATTAAAATAGTTTTTTGGACAGACAAATTAAAAACAGAAAGGCAATAAGACTTCAACAATTCAAAAATGTTCGCGCTTAGAGCAAGTGTATAAAAAATATGAAAAAATGGAAAATGTTGCTTCCGTCAATTATACTACTTAAACTACGTATCTATGAACGATCTTATAAATGGAATGTAATAAAAGTATAAAACATCAACAAAAGAAACAACAAAACACACAAGCATCACTTATATACGAACATTAATTACATAATAAATCTAAATTACTACTTACGGCAAAAATGACTCAATAAAACTGGCCTAGAACTAATAAAATAAATAATTAAACGTTTACAAAACGACCTACCTATGATAATAAAAGACTCAAATATTTTGTACATATAATTTTGAGCTTCGTTTTAACTGGCCTTCAAATCCCATTTACATTAATAACTAAAACAATTAAAACTGGTAAAAACACTGGCACAAATCTGGCATTTAGACAAATAATCGAAACACCTTTCAAAACGTGATTCAATCATAAATGCATTTAATAGTTTTCAATTTTCTATCTAAAACAATGACTTCTCAAGATACATTTAGGTACTAAAATTATTCGAGAAAATTATAACTAGAATGGTAAAATCAGGTAATCAAGAGGGAAGGAATGTTTAGGTTACTTAAATACTGTATGGCAGAGTATTTAACGATAGTTTAGAGCAGAATGTATACCTAATTAAACTAGTTATGTACAGATAAATAATAAAATGGCCGGTTCTTATGGCATTGTTTTTTCATCCAGTCATTGGCACTTCTTCTGTCCGTTTTGGGACAAGAGATAAATCTAAAGGGTTCTTCATCATATCTTTTGTACTGTCTTCACTAAGATCAATGCTTAATTCAGGTTCTGAGTCACTTACTTCTTCGTTTTTAGGACTTCTGAACAGAACCGCTGTAGATTTGAGGGACAAGTCGATTGGCTTGTCTTGGTCTATCGCTATCCCAGCAACCGCTGGCGAATGCTGGAGCAAATCACCTCCGTTTCGAACGTGCCAGTTTGCCATACCAGATGGAACTGATCTCATTTGCATCGGAGCTGGCATGAAAGGGCCGCTTCTAGGCGTGTAACTTGCTGATGGAGAAACTGCGAATGGAGATAAAGGCAGCGTGGGCTTCCGTTTTCTTACATCTTTTGATTGATTTCTAATCGCTTGTAATCGTACGTCCTTTTCGCTGCTGGGCGATGAAGCAGGACGGAAGATACTCAATCCGCTGGTGCTTCTAGAACTATTGTCATCTTCGGGATCGGCTGATGATGCGCCGGAATCCGAGGGAGACACGCTTTGCCGCGTCATATCTTCAGTAAAAGGACTTTTGTCGGAGTTTTTGTAGTATTCCGCTAGAGCTGCTGCGGGAAGCAGGTTCGTTGGCAGAAAGGATGGGTTTATTGATGTGTTGAAAGTAGGAGGCGATTTACTGGATTGCAGTTGGTGCATCTGCTGTTGTTGCTGTTCTTGAAGTAAACAGTGAATTTTGAACCAGTTCGATCTTCGGCCGTACCGTGAGCCAGATTTTGACATTCCAACGAGGAGGCACTTCCGTAGCCTGCAAGCTTTGCATGCTGTTCTATTCTTCTTGTTAATGACGCATTCTCCATTGTTCTTGCATTCGGAGATGGAAGATAGATTGTTGTACGTCCGCCCGAAGAACGACTGCAACAAAACAGAAAATTAAATTTTAATGACGCAAAAGATCAGATCAGGTCGCTTTGCAAGGGTTACATCGATATGATGTATGCAATAAATGAAAATTAAAAAAGGGCACTCGATTTTCGCAAGAAAGCGACAGCGCCAATTTTGGCGAACACGCTTGCATTAATTTAGTGTAAAATATCGACAGACTTCCGTCGGCATCGCATAAAAAATGGGAGTTTATACGCGATACAGTTAAAGAGAATCATCCGTGGGCCCATTCAATTTCAGCCGGTCGGTTCCGAATTAAAAATTACATTTTTCAAAAAGTCATCATAAAGAGCAGTGCATGCCGAATTAAAATCTGGGTCAGCGCGAATAAGGTCGTATCTCACACTTAATATTACAGAAGTGGGCTTGAGTCGGATCCTGTTGCGTCTTTTGACGTAAGTAATGGGGGTCCTCTGCGAATTTTTTAAATAAATTTGGAAGTTACCCCGCTGGGCGCGGGCTCAGGTCTCTTCTTACTCAATTAAACTCGGACAAAGGCATAAAATATGTGAGTGTAGTACAGTTTCACTCAGCGCTTGCGTCGCTTTGACACCGAGCAGGAAATGTGTAGAGGAACTAATCCAATTATTTGATAGTTATAGCTACGTCGATTTATAACAAACAATACTCGTATGAACATCGAAATAAATGCATGTGACAAACCAATGATAATAAATTAATAACCATTTAATACAAAAATTCAATCAAGATAATTAAAACTTACGAGAATAATTAAAATTGACAAAAAAATTACGACAAATAATAAATTATTGTTTGCAGTGAAAAACAATGTTATATTGCAAATCTGATCTGTGGCAAAAATCATGTGAAGTATAATGACTGTAACACTAGCAACTTTTCTTTAAGAGTATAACTGTTGTGTCACAATAAACAATAAGTAGGTGTTATCGTTCTCATATAGGCTGAACTAGTAATAACTATATCTCTGATATTATTTTTCTCAGTATCTCTGGCAGAGTCCGTGTTACCGCTTTCAGCCTTAAATAACGATATGTCTCGTTATTTTGGATTACAACAATATTTCGGAATGCAATTTCCATGTATTGAAACCTTTATAAATATCGTCTGCTTTTTCATTACAATTTGAATTTTTAATTCCTATCTAATTGCACTTGCAATAATTTATGTCCAAAATTTTAATTAAAATCGAACGGTATTTAGTTCAAAGTTTATTTTTAGATTTTTTTTGGCAATTTCAAATGACGATCTTAAAGCTACTTTGGGAAGTATTTGTGATCAAGACTCGTAATTGTACCTAACTAATCAAATTAAATTTTGAAATGGTCTAAATTCTTTTTTCATAAATTATCTATTTCGAAACCTAGCTTTATTACAAAGTGAAAGAAAAAGTTACGCTGACGCCCATATATTTTTTTTAACGCAAAAAATGGTTACATTCTATTCACACTTGACTTGAAGATATCCAGATTGTCAGGAAACAATGACGGAGGTAGGGCATTCTAATCCTGGCGGTAGTTAGGTGTCTTAACATTTTATTATTCCTATTGATGTTTTAGTGTACGGAACTATAATATGATTATAAAGTTTGGCCAGTGGTTACAGACTGAGACCTCAAGAGTGGAGGACACTAACTTTACATAATATACCTACTCATAATAGAGTACTGTAATACAACCAATAATTATTTTATTACCTTAACCAACACTTTGATCAAAGTCGGCATAAAGTTTTAGTTCTATGTCGGAACACTTAATTTGAATTTTGTCGAAACAATTATGCTAATGAAGTTTTTACATCATCATACATTAAAATAATGAAAAAATTAGTTTGAAGATGATGGCAACACAAAACAGTTACCTATTATTATAATATGTAGTAAAAGGTAGGCACGCGCCACAAAAATGACCAATTTAAACTGATTCACATCAAAATGACTCATATTTCGCAAAAAAACATCGGACACTAGCCATTACGTTATCCATAATATTGTTGTCACACCTAAGCGACAGACGTGACTGCAAGAATAAAAGCAAATAAACCAGCTGAGACGACTTAGTTTCAAACATTTTGTACTGGTAGTTATGAACGCGTATTATCTCTACAAAATAAATAGGTACCTAAAATACGGTGGTGTTATAAATGTTCGGGAAGGAAAAATAAATAACACGAATGAAAACATAGGCACAAACCTAAGAGAGTTTTTTTTTTTTATATTCAGATTAATGACCCGCAGACTCCAGCGTCTATGCCCTGTGTTAAGTAAGTTATATCCAACAAAAACATTTTCATGTGAAATGAAGCCAAGTCTAAATCACAGTTCCCACTATCAAAAAGTTGTCAGATCTCACGAAAAGCCAAGCTTCTAACTCTACACGCCTTACTCTACAAGTCCTTACTTCACAAACTCTACACCTTAGTCAAAATATGCTGCTTGGCTGTTTCGCTAACTGCGCATGGGCGTAAAGTGAAGATTAATTCATTAATTCTGTTATACAAACAGTTATTGTTGTAACGAAACGTCAAGTCACATATATTGACGTGTACAAAGCGTTTAGAGTTAGAAGTTTGGCTTTACGTGAGATCTGACAATTTTTTGATAGTGGGAACTGTGATTTAGACTACTACTACTACTAGACATATTTAATTAAGTTCTTTAGCTTACCAGCTAAAGAACTTTCATAAATTTCCTTTTTCTTAGACTTGGCTGGACACGCTTCCGCGTGTCTAGATTTGAAAGAATGCGATTGTACAATAGAGAGGGGTTAGTTAACATTTTAGTCTAAGTTAGTGGTTTCGGTGCATTGCGTGAATGCCACGAGCAAACCGGCGACCCGCATGCAGCACCCGATCACGAGTGTGACGCATATTATGTGCCAGCCCTAGATTTTAGCCGTCACCACAGTTTCAGGACGTCCACTGCTGGAATGATTTTGTAAATAAAAAGAGTTTAAGCTCAGAACCAGGTCGACAGATGATATCATCAAGACCACAGTGTTACGTTAGATGCAAGCCGCTTCCAACCGGTCATACATTTTTTTTTTTCTTGCCTGTTTCCCTGGTGTATAGATATTTCAGGGTCTTTTTATAGTTATTATTTAAATTTTACAACAAATGTTATGAGTCGAAGTAATAAATATATTATATGTATATAAATATATGTAAATAATAAGTAACAATCAATTACATTTTATAGTTCATTTACTATTATACTTCAAGTATTTTAGTCTTGTATTGTCAAAATATATATGTATATAATTATATAAAAGATTAGGAACAAAAGTGTCAAAAATCATGAGAAAATATACGCGTTCCTATGTGCATACTTATGGGTCAAAAGGCGCATACGTTGCACTTTCGGTTGTTTAACCGGTCATACTGGAGATCCATAGGTGAGGCATATGTCAAGCAGTGGACGTCATATGGCTGATAGATGGATGAAGTTCTGAAGTACGGTTTATCTTAGAACATTGAATGTTAAAGAAGAACCCGTCGTCGTCTTCTTAGATCCAGTATAATTGCATTTAACAAAAGTAAATCAAGTCACGTCCACTGGTTCTGCTCAAACGCTCATTTAGCTATATCTGTAACGCGCGATCCGCGCCCATAAGGAAGCTCCCTGTTATCACACATTTCTAATCTCCATGACTCACTCTTACATACTTGCGAAATTACTACAATGTTCTATATTGCGCAAAAACGTCAGTTTGTATGTTTAAAAAACTAAGCGAGAAAATTTGTTTAATAATAAGCAAAACTTGTTCTAAAATAGCATTGATGGTGTTCGATTGGATGTTCTTGGTAGCTGATTTAGGAACGTTTTTAATTAATAATATAATTGTTAACCTAATAGTTATTTTTTTATATGTATTACCTATCGTATAACAAAGCTCACTGTTATCACACATTTCTAATCTTCATGACTTACCCTTACATAGTACTTGCAAAATTATTACAATGTTCTATATTGCACAAAAACGTCAGTGCGTATTAAGATAATGTCTAAATTAAGCGTAAAAATTTGTTTTATAAATATTCATCGCAAAAATGAACATTACCAATTTTGTATTAAATAAATAAAATAAAAAACATTTATTTCAGGCATGTATTGAAAACTGACCTATATCTCAAAATTTAACTTACATCTAGGTACAAATAGCAGAAGAAAATAGTCTTGAAAAAAATATTTACATCTAGGTACATATAGCAAGAGAAAAAGTCTTGAAAAAAATTTAGTTATTTAATATCTGAAACCACTTGAAGAGCTCGTGATTCAAACGCACTACTAAAATATGTCTGACATCGTACATGTTTTAATGTAGATCGTTGTACAGCATCAAAACATTTTTGACCGACGAACTTTTTTTTTTATGTATAACCACGCACAACTTTTTTTCTAGTAGTCCGATTTCAATAATTCTTTTTTTATTGGATAGAGTATACTTCGAAATTGGTCCCATTTAAATTTTATCGAAATCGGCTGAGATGTTTTGATAAATCAACAATAATGTGGAAAATGCTACATCGATCCGTGCGAAATATTCGCGAATTCTGTACACGGGTGAAGTCGGTCGTGCTATTTTTTGCGAAAAATAATTATATAATAGTGAGTGAAATCGCGGTACGCCACTAGTTACCGGCCAAATCACCGCAGTTTTTGCTAAAGTCAAAAAGGGCAACGTAGGTGGACCGTTTCCTATTCTTTATGGATCAGAGACATCTCTAAATGGTATCTGTAGGTCAAGTCTTGTTACAATTTATTATGCTAGTGGTATCTCTCGACAACTCAATTTAATTTCGTGAGCCCAAATATGAGCGTGTTTGCGGTTTCCATATTTGTTTTCTTAGTCATGAAATGGAATGTAATTAAACGAATGTAGTAGACATTTTGTGGTCTTTTTTTGCATTTTTTCGTGAAGACTGAAATTTTCTTGCAATCTCTCTACGTTTTTTGGAATCATACGTGAACATCTTTGTACAACTGAGAACATATGTATGTAAAAAGTTAAATTTTACAGTTAAAGTTAAGTTTTAAAAGTTAGATAAAAAGTTCTCCATCACTAAGGAAAAGAAAATCCAAGAAGGCTGAACAACGCCAAGAAGTAATCCAGACTGAGTTAAGTAAAGGTATGATTCCGATGTCCGCTGCAGGGACCTGCAGCAGGCTGCAGTGCTGCCTGCCGCGCTGATTCTGAGTACGGCAGCAGTGTTGCGCTGCACGTAGTGATGTGCTGTTGTATATTCATTAATTTATTTGCTTCGAGGTTACAAGATGGTCTTAGTAAACGAAAGCTATTATAATATTTGTGTGGCTCATAGGAACATATTTGTTAGTCATCCTTCATTTTTGCCAAGGAATTTGTTGAAAAATGTGAAGAACAGCACGGAAAATATTCTTGTTTAGAATAAGATCACACGTTTACTTAGACTACAGTAGTTTTGGTCAACATGCCATATTATCATAACTCATTAAATCTTCAAGCTCAAAAGTATGAAGATGAAAACTGGTGATAACATTATACTTAGTAAAATCATTTATTTTATTACTACGTAAAAACTTAAGATACAATAATATTTTTTCGCAAAAAACAGCATGACCGACTTCACTCGTGTACAGAATTCGCGAATACTTCGCACGGATCGATGTTACATTTTTCACATTATGGTTGATTTATCAAAAATGGCTCAGCCAATTTCAATAAAATTTTAATGAGACCAATTTCAAAGTAAAATCTTTCCAATAAAAAAAAAATACGCGTCGAATTGAGTACCTCCTCCGGTTTAGTTCATCGGTCAAAAAAGCATTTATCATAAGAGGTATGACGCCGGACCTTATTTCTCTAAAAGTAGCGGAGCATTTGAATAAAATAAAAAAGCAAATTAATCCAGCCTACTAAAACAGTAACAGAAACTCTTCACAGAAACTCGATAAACAAAGTAAACACTCGAGAGTAACATTGAAATAAAGTTAATATTATGTATCCGAGCGATGTTTATGACAAAACGCTGGGACCTCACAGACTGTATGCAAATGCATGTCCAAATTGGGTAATCCGAAGATTTATGTGGGATCGATGTAGTGTTTTTAAAGTTGTAATGACATTTGGCTTGTCTCTTTATACTGGTCAGTTACCGTAATGGATTTACTTACAAGCCGGGTAGCTAGTACTGTAGCGGTAAAATGTGTAGCCACTTTTCACAAAATCTAACTATCTAATACTCGTACAGGTATAGGTGAGATCTTTGTTTTGATTAAAAATTTAGTGTATTTCCGCTCTGTCGTAGGCATATAAAATAAGGGTGCCATTCAACAAACCAAATTAAATCACAAACAAAATTAGTACTCGGTAATTAATCATCTAACTGTATCATGGTTCGGCCATGGTTTGGTTAGGTTAGTGAAAAACAATGTTAGGTTACGGTTAGGCTTAGGTATGTTTTAAAAAAATAAACCTTAAATAAAATTTGAATTGATCCGTTAAAAATAATAAAAAAATTATTAAACCTGCAACAGAAATATTGATTGGCAATCTATTTAAATAAATGTTCTTTTTTCCCTAACCTAACCATAGCGGAACCATGATACCAGTACAGTTGGATAATTAATTACTAATTTAATTTGGTTTGTTGAATGGTACCCTTAACTTATATATCTACACAGAGCGAAAATGTACTAAATATTTTTATACTAATGTTGTAACATTCTACTTATGTTTCCAATACTTGACTTATAATGACTACTGTTATAGCGCAGACAACAAAACACTCAATTTAAGCCATTTCACATGATGTTATAATATCCACATCGATATCGTAAAATCTCATTAAAACATCGCGCGCTCGCTCCTGATTGGCCCTGCGCGCGCAGCTGCGCTCTCATTAGTTAGATTCTAATGGCGCCAAGTTCACTGTGACAATACACGTACGCGTGAATTTAATGTTTCGCAATTTGTTTTTTTTTTTATTTTTTTTATTAGTGATGATAAAGTAGTGTATGCAACTGCATATTACACGGGTATTAAAACACGAGTGTGAGTTTATGAAACGAGCGCAGCGAGTTTCATAATAGTAACCCTTCATTATATGACAGTTGCATAAACTACTATTTCGAAACGATCGTATATGTCCATTCAATTATGGCGTTTGTGAACACGAAGCGAGTCATTGCGTAGTAGCAATTTATTCATATATCAGCGGCGCAAGGAGTAGGGATTGGCGCAGCTTGTAGCTAACTTCGCACATCTCATTAGGCTTGATTCAGCTTATACCTAAATGTTTCATTTTGGGAAAAAAGTAAGTGAGTTCGTATAGGCCGGGCGGCTAGCCTTGGTGTCAGAGCTTTTAGGCCGCCTGAAGGCTTCTTGGCTAAACAGTTGTAACAACCGGGGCCTTCAATCCGAGCCACGGTAGCGCTCAGTTGAAAGGTGCCACCCGCGGTCACCCATCCAAATACTGACCGTGCAAAATGATGCTTAATTTCCGTGATCGCTGACAAATACCTAATCCTAACATACACCTAATCATAACACCTTAAGTGATGAAATTAAACATTATTTAGGCATTTGCGAAAATACGTCAAGTTGAGTGTGTTACACACAAATTCGGCTCTGTTTGGTTTCAATTTTTGACTTTGGTTCGACTTGAGGTAGTTGCCCGAATTTTTGCTAATTAAAATCATGTATTGCATAGTATTGCCATCTAAAATACATGATTTTTCTTTCAAAATAATTTTTGTTTAGTAATCGTTTATAATATTACTAGGACAGATAGTAAATAAGCTTGTCACAGTGATATTATTATAGTGCTAAATAAAATTACCAAAATATTTAACGAAACCCGCGAGATTTAACCGACACCTGTTTAGTTCGTTTTACGTTAAATTTCATTTTTAATTACATCCAAAAATTTAATTTTAATGCTCCGTATTGACACATTTCTTTGTCATTTATTTTTTAAAATGAATATTACGACATCGTTATATATTACGGCATTGCGCGACACTCAGCTTTTATGCGATCCATATTATGTTACCTGATAATTATGATAAAACTGGTAGTCTTAAAAGGTGAGGATACAAATGCAGCGTCATATTTTAAAATGATAGTGATCACTTCCACCTCTAAATAAAGAGTACTTATCGATGGTCGAGATTAAATATAATAAGATGCTCAATTACATGGGCCGTTACGCTACAATGATATCAGTATGGATGCTATTTTGAAGAATATGTACTAAATATAATATAAATAAGTCAAATAATCATAATTATTTTTTCCGCAAAAAAAATATCAACACCGACTTCCAATGTGTACGAAATTTAAATAGTTTACGTGAATCATTGTGACACCCGTGTACATTTTTGTTGATTTTTCAAAAACGCAGTGTATATTTTGATAAAATGTATGTGGTACCACCTCGGGAGTATACATTTTCGAAATAAAAAGATGAATAAACACAAAAAAATACAAACAGATGAACATAGAAACTTCTCTTTTTGGAATGTGGCGAAAATGTATATGGAGTGAAAGAGAATTTATTAGCAATATTCTACTAGGATGTAGTACGTCGCTATGAACATCTTTTACTATGAAGCCAAATCCAAAATCTCGAGGATTTATCAATTATTTATCGTACATTATATGCATTTTTTTTTCAGACTCAAATTTGCGAGGAATATAAATATTTATTAAAAGCTGCAGTACCATAAATCAAAATAATAAACAATGTCCATGACTAAATTATGATAAATTAATCGACTTAACGGAATTCATATCAGAAGATACCTTTAAACATTTAGGAAATTATAATTATCGATTATAACTGAATATTTATATCTAAACTAATTCCTCAATCGTTACTCTAAATGTCCGTGGTTAATGGATCACTCCATTATCAGTCTGTAAAAAAACAAATCTAGATTTATCATAATAAAGCAATAAAATTATAATAAAACAGATAAGTCACTAAAATTATTTGCTAGCTTTTCCAATATATCCATACTAATTTCTCCCATACTGCGTTGTATTTATTGAACGGGTTTTATTCCATACTTGGTATAATGAACGAGGTGTCTATTATAGCTGCAATGCCTAGTTATAACAAATAGATTGCGGTTCGTGAATTATGTTATGGGAAGTGTGCTTTATGTGACATTGGTGAAGTGCGCGCTGAGGTTTATTTTTCTATTGCTTGCACTTGGTTTTGTACTCGTAGACTTTCTTATCTGATGTGTTAAATTACGATTTGATTGTATTGTTTATAGCTAGTAACACGTTTTTGTATATTTTGCTTTGATACTACAAAGAATCGGCTAAAAAGACGATTCTGAGCGCTAGTAATTGTCTAGGTAAAACGGTGAAAACTATTTGAACCACCGCTATTATTTTTGTCTATGTCAAGATTTTTCAAACAAAATCGATTTTTCATGCGCGATTTAACATTTAGTGATAAAATTACTTAGTATATGTGAATTTCCCAAAAAAATATTTTTGCGATGTATTTATTGTAGCTGCAATGCCTAGTTATAACAAATTGATCGCGCTTCGTAATATATATCGGAAGTGTGTTTTATGTGGCGGTGAAGTGCACGATTGGGCTTACATTTTTATAACTCTCAGTTGGCTCATTAATTATTTGCTTAGATCATAATCATTATTTCAGCCATATTATTATGAGAGATGTTATCTAGAATGTAGAACGCTTCTCTAGAAAGTATTTGTGAACTATAAATAATTTTAGGACTACTAGATTTTACTTGACACCAAAAAATAATTTCAGACAAAGAATGCCACTTCACGACACTATTTTACCTATTACATATTTTACATAGATTTGATATTGGACAGATCGAGACCAAGGCAATCTTGCATCGTTATCAAGCCATTATTTACCTAGTAAACGAACACCCTATGCCGCGCGCCGTTTTATGACGTTTTACTGTTACAGTAAGTTACATAGTAAAACTGCACATTGTTTCTAAAAGTTTCTAAGTCTTTTAACTTGCAATAGAAATACATAACAATAAGGGAATTAACATTTTTTTAATGATAATAAACATCAAAGATTTACAAAATAAATCATAATTAGATCATTAATAAGATTTATAAAAATCTATTTAAAGTGCATTCTTACAAATGAATCAACAGATTTCATAATCCTCATTAAAATAAGACGATCACATTCATTCAATTAGAATACAAAATGCATTTCCGTAAATCGTGCGACAAACTAATTAAATAAAACTACAAAATAATACTAAGGAGGAACTGGTTTAATACCGGTAACATAACTTAGCTTTAAGTCAATCAATGTCACTCAAATTCCGAGAACTGATGTATTTTAACATGAATGAAACCATATCTCAGATAATCTTTTTACTATAAACAAAATGACAAATGTTATAAGAATTTAAATCGACATAGTGGGCGTAGACCTTAAAGAGTTATGATACTTTGTCGTAACAAAACTCGAAAAAAATTAGAGTCGTAAATGAAGAATTACGAAAGTTGAATGTATTTTGATAAGGTATAAAAATGTAAAGTTCAAGAAGTTCTGTGGTTTCTCACGGCCTATGAATAAGAACTGCTACTTTTTCCGTATTATGACAATGGATTTTGTTAATATCTGGCGACGTATTTTATTACTTCTAAGCATGATATATTACTGGATTGGGCGATTTAAAAATGAATAATAATAAATTTTCTGAATATTGGCTTTTTGTGATTTGTAATAAATTGTAAGAAAAATAAAGGAGCATTTTTGTAAGGTGACAATGTGCTTATGTATTATTGCATCGAACTGATACAAGATGATAATGTGACATAATATTGTCTCATGTTTTGATAAAACCGGTGTAACCACGAGTCTGGACCCACTTATTTCTTTTGTAGCTTTCAAAGCCTTCGTACGCAACTGATTTCTTTAAAAGCCACTCCGATGAAAAGCATAATGATATTATTGTCATTATTTAACTAATCGTGCACTAAAATCACTACATAGTATAAAACAAAGTCTCTTTCTCTGTCCCCATATCACTATATCCCTATGCTTAAATCTTTAAAACTACGCAACGGATTTTGACGCGGTTTTTTTTTAAATAAATAGAGTGCTTCAAGAAGAAGGTTTATATTTGTATAAAACACCTGCCTGTGCGAAGCCGAGGCAGGTCACTAGTTAAAGATATAAAGAAATCCCGATGTTTTGACTGAGTTGCGTCGATCCAGAATCCAGTGACCACGATCGATGCAACTTGTCGAAACATCAGGATTTAATAAGAATAATGCGATCAAATTGCGAAAGTTTAAAAGCGATATTATTGTAAACAAGTATTATACATATTAGACTTCCTGTATAAAACTCGCTCTCACACATTCTCCGTTAATAATTAAGTAAGTATAGCGAGTCTTATAAGAATCGTGTTTAAAGCTACAGTATCACAACATCGTTAGATAAGTAAACAAAATGGGTCAGGATTATTATGGAGCTGGTGATGGGCCGCTTGCTACCTACTGCACGCAGGCCCGCGGGCGTAGACCATTTAAATAATGGTCTAAAGTTAGTGGTGAGAAGAGCGATATGATAATACGTTAACCAAACCTTAAATAGAGCGATTCTAACAATTCGCCCGTCAGCCGTTGGACATTCACCACCGAAAATGTTGCCACAGCTATAGATTTTCATTAAGCTATGTCAGAAAGCAGCAATTCATTTATGTATATTTATTTATACTAGAGTAAAGGTGTAATTAAGTATGTTATAAAGTTTTATATTACTTAGTTTATATCTGTAAACAGTTTTCTAAAAATCACGAATTATATTAATTTATTCTTCTCTTTTTTGCGCTGAATAAAGCTCAGTCATCCATTGTATGTTAGCTTACGACATTTATACTTTACATGTTTTACAAAATAGTCTTGAATTTAATTTGAGGATCTAGTAATTAAATTAAATATGGCGGTACAAAAAGTAATAACTGATAGAACTTTTTTATATCTAGACGCTACATTATTAAAGACCGCGTTGAGATGTTGCAACTTAACGTCAAGCAAAATCGGTGGTCAAACGCAAACCTATACTAAATATAACTAGACGTTGCTTACTATCGAGCGAGTAGGTGGTCAAGCGCAGGTTTATTCGTGATAAAAAATACACAAATCGCTCTGCTCGTGACCGAATCACTGCCTTTCGAGTCAGATCGTCGTGAGAACAGAACGACCATGGCACTTGCCACTGCCATTATCGACGGTAAACTATTGTTTGAGATACTTTGATTACTCGTATGTGAGGAAATTATACCGCCGATTACAGTAGGCAAGTAAATAATTAATTCGCTTAGTAGGCAAATGTTATATATACTTAGTATAAAACTGATTTGAAAAATTTAAGCGATTTACAATAAATTCCATTGATAAATCGACTAAACCTTGTTGCAGTTTCATATTGATCGTTTTTTTAGCCATGACAGAGACCTTCAGGTGGCCTGAAAACACCAGGACTACCCACCCGACCTATACGAACTTACTTAGTCATAACAGCAAGAAATAATCAGCAACATCTAATCATGACAAATACAGAAATAGTCTTTTCACTAGTTAATTCCCTCCAAGAAAAAAACAGAGTGTGGATTGACATGAATTACGATTTTTTAATTTAGCTGGATGTAGAATAATATCTCAATTTTTGTGGTAAAAATATTATATTAAGCCGCAAGATTCAATATTAAGTAATGCATAAATGTATATTAAGACCTTAATATTGGGCTAAATTTCGCCTTGGCAATATGAAGAGCACGACGAAGATCGACGATCGCCTTGGCATTTTTTCCGTATTGGGCTAAAAA
Source organism: Hypomecis atomaria (assembly GCA_964007245.1). Lineage (NCBI taxonomy): Eukaryota > Metazoa > Arthropoda > Insecta > Lepidoptera > Geometridae > Hypomecis > Hypomecis atomaria. The sequence goes on along the minus strand of OZ023295.1, from coordinate 2,207,838 downwards.
ATTTCATATTAGCCGGGTGGCTAGCTCTAGTACTTATCAATTTTATAAGCGACTTCGAAAAAGGATGAGTTTCTATATTCGTGTGAATGTATTTTTTTGTGTATGTTCATCGATAATTGGCGAATTGTGAACCAAATCAAAAAAATATTTTTAGGTAGAAATAAGGGTCAATTTTCAAATTTTACAGAAAAAGACTGGGTCGTTTTTTAAAAAATCAACAATAATGTAAGCAATTCGAGCGAAATATTGGAATTTCGTACATGATGGAAGGCCATTTTTTGCAAAAAATAATTATTAAACTGCCTGAAGACATCTGACATGGCCAAGCGGCTTAAACATTTATTTGCGCTAAACTGTTTCATTTAAAAGATATTTAAACTCAATTGCAAGTTAAAATTAAGGCCCACATTGCGCATCCAGCTCATTTCCTTGCGCAAGAGTTCAGTTGCATCCCCTTGATGTATGGATTGCGATTTTTGTATGAGATTATAAGTAAGTTATTACGTACTTACATAATGCACGCGATGAACAATAAAGATACAGATTTATTTGGCTGATGTGTCCGAATATATGAATAAAATAAAGTTGAGCTTAATTTTGGAATGTTTCTCGGTTTGTTTGTGCAAATTTTATAATTTAAAATCTTATCTGGATCACTGACTAATATATCATTTTGAAGTGAGAAATAGTAAAAAGCAATACTGCCGTTACGGTTTTCAAGTATATCTTACAATATCCTTACTTCCTTCATCCAATATTAATAATATTGTTGATCCGAAAAAGCGTTTGTTGGTTTATTAGCTTGTTTCTCATTTACGCAGCAACGGAGCAATGGGTTGACTTGATTTTTGGCATAGACATAATATATGTAATTTGAAAGACGGAGAGCGGCATGAGATACTTTATATCCCCAGAAAAATTAAATGTTCTCATAAATTAAAACACTACGCGGGCAAAGCCGCGGGCAATAGCTAGTTATCAAGTAAATTATTATTACGATGATGATAATTAATTTAAAAGCATACTATGCTTTTGTTTACACAGGCAGAACCACAGAATGTAAGCAGTAGGGTGAATTTTTTGAGCGTCGTGTTGCTTTTGTAATATTGTAGTACAGTTACTTATAACATGCATTGGATTCGCATTTTTACTTGATTGAAAATTGAAGAACTTGAATATTATTACATCGCTACCTTTATTTTACCGTAAAAATATTTAAAACAATTTCGGTTATTTTATTTTGAAGGCGTTACGTTTTAAATTAATTGAGCAAGTGCGCTTTAGTAATTAATAATGTTGTTTTTGTAAAATTCAAGGTTTTCCAGAAAAAAATGCTTTTTTATTTATTACATTCATGCATCCATCCATCAGCCATATCATGTCCAGTATGATCTATAGGAGAAGTCTATGTCCAGCAATGGACATCATATTGCTAAATAATATTACTGTACTTAATATAAAAATCTTAAATTAATGATTGGTCTCGCAGCGCTGGTCTAGATAGAACCGATGTACTTGAAAATGCGGCAATTTACAGTGTGTGGCAATTTGGCTCTTTCGTGGTTTCGCCCCACAAGCTGTTCGGTCCGCGGGGCGAATCAACGAAGCCTCTTTTTGAAGGCCCTCTTTCGCCCCGCATTGTTTGGAGCGGGGCGAAAGAGGGCCTTCAAAAAGAGGCTTCGTTGATTCGCCCCGCGATTCACTTTTTTATCTGTACATTTAAGTAGAAAAGTAGTTAATGGAAAAAATAACAATTGCATTATATCAAGGGCATAATTCTATGAGTCCTATAGGGGTGTATGAACAAAAATGCGATTGTTTATTGATGATTGATTGATGATCGTTATCAAGCTTAAAAAATGAGGAATGTCAAACCTTTCCGCGTACAAGGTGAAGAAAAAAAAGGAGTACAGTAAAGCTGTCACATTTGGCTTGCCGCGGGCCACAGAGCTATATTTATAGACAAGCAACCCACCCCAGCTTCGCACAGGTGGTTTATACATATAGACCTTTCTCTTGATTCATTCTATGTATTAAAAAAAACCGCATCAAAATCCGTTGCGTAGTTTTAAAGATCTAAGCATATATAGGGACAGACAGTCAGCGGGAAGCGACTTTGTTTTAAATGTAGTGATATCTGTGTCGCAGGCCAAATCATGCAAATTTACAGCTGTTGTCACAAGATTTCTGAAACACAATTCAACAATGCGATAATTATGCCGCATTCACGAAGGTGTCGTTTTCAAATATTGCGGTATTTAGTCAAGCACAGAGAGACCAATCATTATAGTTTTGCTTCACTACATAGTATAAAACAAAGTCGCTTTCCTGTCTGTCTGTCCCTATGTATGCTTCTATCTTTAAAACTACGCAACGGATTTTGACGTTGTTTTTTTTTTAAAGATAGAGCGATTCAAGAGGAAGGTTTATATGTATGATACACCTGTGCGAAGCCGGGGAGGGTCGCTAGTCTAAGATAAAAATAATAAAATTAAAAACAACCGCATTCCACCAAACGTCATTTACTCGTGAACCAAATCAATAAATAGATTAGTAATCAAAATAAAATAATAATAATAATAATCCCGTTAATCCATGTCAGAGGCCTTCAGGCGGCCTAAAAACTCTGACCCCAAGGCTAGCCACCCCGCCTATACGAACATACTTACTTAATAAAAATGAAATCATAATTCCCACATTGCTTCATCAACAAAATGGCACCATAAAGATTCGTCTTTTAGAAAATTGCTATAAAGTAGATATTACACCATATTGGTTTAATTTGCATGGAGGTCACTAGCGTGGGCGCGGGTCAAAGTAGGCAATGGAAAATACACCCGGGCACGTGTGAGAGCAATTAACGCAGCGAGGGTTCCGTATATTGTCAGCATAAAAAACTTTGACAGCGGTCCGTTCGCGTCTTTAAGCCATGAATTCACTGAGCAATATTTGTTTATAAACTCAGTATCAGAAACAAAATCTACGTGTTTTCGAAACAAAAATAATGTTTCAGATACAATCATTTTGTTTCTGTAAACACTACCCTGTGGAACACAGAAACAAAACAGTTCCTGGAAATATCTACGTGATGTTTCAGAAACTGTGTTTCCGAAACATTGTTTCTTAGTGAATACATGGCTTTAGGCTTTAGCTCGACATTACATTATTTTTGTTGTTGTTACGTAAGGATATAAAATTTGTAGCTTTGATTGAAATATATTTTTTTACTGCATGAATGATACTGCTATTGCATTCAATGTGGATTTTGAAGTATAGATTTCTCTTTAAAAAATACTCACTGAAAATAGATCATGACTGAATTTTTTAACAAATTAAATCACTCAGTATCATGACGTAATCAAAAGTTCCTTAGAAGAAGTACACAAATTCCTACTAATTATGACATGGATATAGATGTATACAATACAGAATTTTCTTAAATACTTTAATTTCGTAATTAGTTCATTGTTCATTTTAGATTTTTCGTATCAGTTATGATTATGATTGTAATATGTCTAATTACAGCTAAGGTTTTTTAAAGTAAGATTTTGCCTTATTCTTATATAATAGATTGATTTTCACCAAAGCTTCGGAACTCCAAAACCGAAATAAAAGATTTAGTGCTACACATTTAGACGGTAAAAGCGTGGGTTTGATCGAAATTATTCAGAAATACGAGTATGATCACAAGTGACTCACATAAAACCAGTTTGATTCTGGCACCTGCGTAGATGAAAAATGGCGATACTGTGAAATTCTGACATTTGAGTTCAGTGCGTAGAATCGTATTAGAGAAATGGAGTGAGTCATATCTACTTATTTAAAACAGGATCCGTGCATTGACTGCCTCAGTGGCTCAGTGGTTAGTGACCCTGACTTCTGGATCAAAGCGGCGTGGGTTCGATCCCCGCCCAGGGCAAACATTTATGTGATGAACATAGGTGTTTGCTCCGTGTCTGGGTGTTATTTAGGTACTATTCATATAAGTATGTATTTAAAATATGTGTATGTAGTATATCAGTCTCTGGCAGCCATATCACAAGCTTTGCTTAGTTTGGGGTCAGAGACATGTAAGATGTCCCCTAATATTTATTTATTATACCTAATTATAAAACTGATTGAATATTTTAAAACGTTTCATTTTACACGTGTCGACTATCTTTGGGTCAAACTGTAACTGTCTTTAAAATTTTGGCCGTTTTGGGGTCAATGTGTGTTCAGATAGTTTGTTGAGTTGATTGGTTTATTTTTAGTCTGCATACTACTAGTTTTTCATTGAAATCGTCGTCGTTTACCATCTGATGAACGGCTCATAGGCATTATTTCTTCCTTAAAAATTTAAAATATCGTATAACCTGAAATACCTAGTTCAATAAATTCTGCGCTAAGAGTGCCTACTAAAGCCAGAATTGGAACGCTTTGCCTGAGTCGGTCTTCCCGCTAAAGTACAACGTGGGAAATCCCGAGTAAATAAGTATCTTATAGGTAAGCGTGTTACAACCTAGACCGCATTTCTGCTTAGCATCAGGCAGTGTGTAGTCAAACGCAAACCTATACTAAATAAAAAAAAACAGTGTGTAAAAACTATGGGATTGCAACGCTTTGCATGAGTCTGCCTTCCTGCTAAAGTACAGCGTGGGTGTCTTCAAATCCCAATTAAATAGGTATCTTCTAGGTAAGCTTGTTACACCCTAGACCGAATATCTGCTTGGCATCAGGCAGTATGTGGTCAAACGCACACCTATGCGAAATAAAATAAAAATAAAACATTTGTGTGTAAAAACTAAGGGATTGCAAATAAACCCATAGTTTTTACATACACTTAGAATCACAATACTAGAGTGTTATTGTAAACGCGAGCATGTTTGAGCATTATGTTTCTATGAATTTTATTAGTTGTTCATAGGGCTTACTTACGCACGATTGCTACACGCGCATTTATGTGCAGAATGTCTATGGTTGTCAATGACCATCACGACCTTACGAATTGTAATTCCGATTAACCAAAAAATTTACTAGCATTGATACAATGTCTTTGACTGCCTCATTGGCCCAGTGGTTAGTAACCCTGACGCCTGGGTCAAAGAGGCGTGGGTTCGATTTCCACGCAGGACAAGCATCTTTGTGATGAACATAGGTGCTTGCTCTGTGTCTGGATGTTGTTCTTTATTTATGTATGTATTTAAAAATCAGTCTCTGGCAGCCATATCACAAGCTTCACAGATCTAGATTGAAAAAATTCAGTCCCTGAAATAAGTCAAACCATAAGTAATTTAAGTGTATTGAATTCTGTTTTATGGATTTTGTCTGAAATAAATTGTAAAATAAAAAAATAAATAAGCCGCAGCCGCAGGCCATAACTGTATAAAAGACGTTTGAAATCTTTGTCTCGTCTAGGTGAAAAGGTAATTCATCAAATTTGAGGGCACGCATACTTGACGGTAGGTTAAATACGAACATCACATTTTATGATTCATTGTCCATTCTTTAAGACCCTATAGAAACGGGGACAAGCTCTGAGGGTAATATAATGGACTATTACAGTGTTACAGTGAGACACGATTAAAAAATATTGTATGTAAAAAAATGTGATGTAAACATTCTTACATTAAAATTCTAACTGTTTTAAAAATGGTTTTTCAATGTCACAAAGAGCTCTAGACTCTGAATACTGTGCGGCAACAGTTCTATGGGTAATTTCAAACTTCAAATGTAAATCAATCGTGAATAACCTTTGACTATACACATTTTCTGACTATATGAGACAAATGATATTTGTTTTATACTAGATGACCCGTCGAACACCTTTATAAGTTATAGCCTATGTGGTATTTTGATCTACGTATAAAAATTACTAGTGAAAAGTTTCATCTCAATCCGTTCAGTAGTTTTCGCGTGAAAAAAGAACAAATATCTATACATAGGTACAAACTTTCACGTTTATAATGTTAGTAGGATATAATGATTTATAGCTGTCAATGATCGTTATTACTTTTTGCTGTAAGTACGTTAAACTGATGAAGTGATAATTTGAAGAACCTGTTCAAAAAATAAAATAAGTCAAATTCACTAAGCAGGGGAAAAAATGTGACTTAAAATAAACAGGAGCTTTTGAGAGCCTGTATTTGTTAAGATTTTTACTTTATTATACCTACGATAGAGATACCTTAATAAATTAATTAAGACAAGCTATTAATGACAACGATACAGATGTGGCAGCCTTACGATATAATTTAATGTATACTTAGTATCACTAGCAAGACACGTGTTTTCCTTATGTTCTTCGGTTCCCAGGAATAGTTTCTAGAAATCGTTAGTCATATATTGATGTTTGATCTAGATCTGTAAAAACCCGATTTTCTCTTATATGTAAAACTAGTATCGCCGCACTTCTTGTTAATTTAGACGTCAATTAATTATACTCGTTCTTAGTAATATTCAAATGTAATGGTTTGTTTGGTAAGGTAGTTTTTATTCATGTTGTAAATGGTTTATCCTAGAAGATTGAATTAATAATAGTTATAAATTGTTAGGATTATGGAATGTTGCATTGATAAATAGCATAATGTAAATTCTTTCATAATACAGTACTACATACTAAATTTAAAACCAAATACTTAAACTACTCGTACGACTACATAAAAAGCTATTGGATGTGTTGCTTTATATTATCATCTACAAATCTTTGAAGGTCTAGAGATAATCCAAATGCTTGATCCCACTGCCAGTTGGCAGCCAGCCAGGCATTTTTTAGTAGTTTAAGTATGTAGTTATAGCTTAATTATGTAGCTACACTGGCTCGGGCGGCACGTTAAATTGTAGGTCCCGGTTGTGTTAACCGTTTAACGATGTTAGAGGCCTTCAAGCGGCTTAAAAACTCTGACACCAGGGCTAGCCACCCGGCCTATACGAACTTACTTACTTACTATTTAGTACTAGCTTTTGCCTGCGGCTTTGCTGGTGTGATATTTAGTTATTTGTGCTGTGCCTAAAATAGGAATAAGAAAAGTAAATAAAAATAAGCCTATAATTTAAACTCTAACCCTCGAACATCTATGTCAAAAATCAATTCAATTCGTTGCTGTTTTGCTGCGTGGAAGAGTAATAAACAAATAAACACACGTTCGGATTTATATTATTAGCTAAGATTGTATTTTGTAGATGTCTACAAAAAAACACAGCAACACGTACCTAATTACATCACCACTTCAACCTTACTCTACATTAGGCATAACATAATATATGTGTCATGATGACCACAGATCATCACGCACTGACGTCATTATAAAAACAGAATGATCAATATCGTGACTTGTGAATAACCACATTCACAGAAAAGATACTTCAACAGGTGATATCATCTTTTAAGGTTAGAGGAAATCTTTGCTTACTTAACTGATTCTGGCTAAAAATGTAGAGCAATTGTGTCAGTTAGTTCTTATTTACTATGTACTTTTGTTGCATAAAATTAAGTTCTTAATTGAATGTATCCTGTTCTGTGTACCTTTATAATAAAATAAAATAAATAAATGAAACATAAACTGGTGTTGCCCAGACTTTGACATGCGATCCGATTAGTATCGAATTTCTTACGTAGTTTTTTTATTTCGTATAGGTTTGCGTTTAACTACACACTGCCTGATGTAAAGCAGATATGCAGTCTAGGATGTAACACGCTTACCTAGAAGCTACCTATTTAATCGGGATTTGAAGACACCTTGTACTTTAGCGGGAAGACAGATTCAGGCAAAGCGTTCCACATTCTGGCAATTCGTATGAGGAAGTGGACTCGAAACGCTTGTTTTCTAATGCGCGGGATGTCCACCATAAAAGGGTGGCGCTTTGGTCGCGTCTCTCTAGCCGTACGATAGAAGAAAGGGGCAGGTGGGACCAGATTGTGCAACTCCTGGGCGCACTCACCGAAGTTTACTGTTTAATTTCCATTTTTATCTTATCAAAACCTTTTGAACGTTTTTCTTCGCATAAAATCTATATATCACTAGAACGGGGTAAAGCTAAAAAGTGCGGATCAGATCAGGGAGCTGTAGCCGTAGGTTCATATACCATATTTGTTTAGCAACACACATTTCACTGCCCTAAACGAACAAAATTTTATATTATTGGATTATTATCATCATCAGATTTTTTCGTGATGATGATAGTCTGTAAGTCCATTTTTCTAAATTTCTGCTGTTTTGTTTTTACAAGCTTTCATTTAGTTTCATTTGTTCCGTTTTCTGTCTGTCGGTCTGTAATCAAATCTTGCAAGTTAAATTCGATCCACTTCCCGGTTACCGATTGAGCTGAAATGTATAAATTGCATGACAATGCAATATTATGATGACATGGTGCTGATCTGATGATGGAGCTGGAAGGTGGCCAAAGGAACTTAGCAATGAAACGACACAATCTCATTGAGTTTGGGTTCATTTGAATGGTCTTGGCGAGTAGTTTGTTTTTCAATAGTAATGGAGCTGGAAAGTGGTCTGTAATGAAACGACACAACCCTATCGAGTTTTGGCTTGTTTGATTCATCTTGGCGAGTACTTGTTCAGTAAATGGTTGTTAAAAAAAGTTTTTTTTAATATAATACGTTTTTGTTTGGTGAACACGACATATCTGGAATAAGTTTAAAGACTACAATCATCTGCCTTGCTCCACACACCTGCACTCCGCTTTGATGCAGTCTGAGTATAAGATAAAGAAAGCTAATCCTCTATCAACAATATTTCAAACGTCTTTCAACGCATAAATCTCGACGTAATAAAGATGTTTTATTTACATTTTCTAACGACATTTTGTCGAACGCCATCCATTAACTATTTAAATGAATGGCTTGGTGTGGTATAGCTAATACAAGGTGTTGTATTTTGCATTTTGTCGAAAGTAACTGAATTAGATATCATATAATATGATATCATCTGAACAACTTTGACTATGGGACCTTTTAGAAATTGAGAAAATGAGCTGTTCTATATGTTTTGTCAAAAGTTCACATGTTTTAGATAAGGATTAATAAAACATGATTAATACAGGTTTTTTGTTTGTCCCGTAGTAATAGTGGTATAAAGATTGTATCTATTCTAACATAGACTCATAAATAGAGTCGAAAAATGTCTACATATGGCTGAGCTAGGCCAATGATGATTGCAATAATTGATTGATTGATTATTATCATAATCACAAATTAGGGAGGCCTAAGTCCGTAAGTCTGGACATAGGCCTCCCTAATAGATTTTCAAGAAGACCTTTTGGAAGCACCGTGCATTCTACAAGTTTCAGCGGTCAATATAGTGGTTATAGCGGTCGTTTGTTCACCTAGTTGGCGGACGTCCTACTCGAAGTCAAACTTGTACCTTGAACCAAAGTAAACTAAAAAAATAACAACAAACAATGATAGTAATGATGATACCTATCTTTGTAAATTTAAACAAAATACAAAGGTAGGTAAGAAAACGCTGACCAAAATGCTGGCCTCTATTTTTCCCAAAGGATCAGTATTACTGTCCAACGTGGTAATGGGGCCAGCATTTTGGAAACTGTGCCCGCTGGTAGTGGGCTTTTAGATTAGGGTTTTCGTCGTCATCTATCCATACTCATTTTTTTTGCTTAATTGTTTTTTTTTTTTTATTAACTTGTTTGGCTTTGTACAAATAGCATAGTAGTTGTAATATATATAGTTAAGTTTATGAAATGTTTTATAAGTTTTACAACAGGTTAAATAAAACAAAATACGTGTATAAAACATCAACCTGTATAGTTAAACATATAATGTTCTGTGTAGTTATGCAAATAAACACAAGAATTTGTCGAATGCTGGTAAACGCATACGGGGCGGACATCAAATTTTTATTAATTAATTCAATTCCTTTATTATGCCCCTGCCTTTTACATTTATTTTCATTTTATCTGGGCTGCGCACGAGTCGATAAAATATTTGTCACATTTTGGTACAAGTTACGATCGTAATGCGATCTTTATGCATAATTAGGGCAACAGTTAAGTTTTTGTATAATTTTGATAAATGTTTGATTATGTGATGCTTGTTTATGATGTAATTAATTTAAAATATTAGATTTCTATACTTGATGTAAAATCTTTTTATTATGTAACAATTGCGTTTTATTTAAAAAAAAAAGCGTGGATGAATTGTGTGAAAGATGATATGCGAGAAAAAGGAGTTGATGATGAGATGACGTATGATAGAGTGAAGTGGCGAAAAGAGACGTGCTGTGCCGACCCCACTTAGTGGGATAAGGGCAGGTTGATGATAATGATGATGAATAGCGTTTTTTTTTTATTATTTTTCAATATTAGAATTCCTTTTTTAAGTAAAGCTTTAAAAAAGTTACATGTAACATACAAGATACTTACTATTATTTGCTAGCAAAGCAAAGATGAAAATACTCGTACTTAACATGATTTATTTAGATAGCCATCGCAACAAATTATAACTTCAATGAATCTTTAAATTACTTACAAATAGAGCAGGTTTTTTCGATAAATGCATTAATATCATCGTAAACAGTATTGTCAGTTATTAAAATACACTTAATACTATTTTAATGTTCTACTACAAACTAATCTATCTATCGCACGCGACAAGCAAACATTTCACGCTGTTTTCTCAAAACTTGACCACAACTTAGTTTCGTAAGCGGCACTTAAGGTGGCCATTTTTTATTGTTAGGGTCATCGTACATCGTATTGTGGTTTATAGATTGTCCAGATTTAGTGCCGGCATCGTGGTGATAAATTTATTGTGGCTTATCACGTGGTAATGGAATTTGTCGGTATGGCACTAGCAGGGGCGAGGTCGATGGCTCTCCGCCTAATAAACTTTGACTCGAGAGAGTAAAGATAAGGGTGATTCGAAAGTCTCTTAATAAGGTAGTGGGTTTTATAGTAATTAAAATATGTAGTGGATGTATTTATAGCGACAAAATGAGAAGAGAAACTGTTTTTTCATAGCAGGGCCATTGTTAAGCGAAACAATGTTGTTCAAGGAAGTTTGGCACTCGGGTACCTATGGTAAATATTTGACAACATAATAAAAATGTTTATTTAAACGTGGCAGTGTATTTTAGATTTAAAATACTTATTTTTCGATAAAAATCGCTACACCGGCTTCCACTGTGAACATAATTCGAATAGTTTGGTGAATAATCTCATAAACGGCTTAGCCGATTTCAATAAAATTTAAATAGGACCTCGAAAGTATACTCTTTCGAACTAAAAAATAATATTTTAAATCGGTTCACAATTGGCGAAAATATCGAAGAACATATACAAAAAATACATATAGACGAACATAGTAGGTACCTTCTTTTTGGAAGTCGGTAAAATAAGAGGAGCATTAGGAGACAAGATTAGAAGACCTAGGTTATTTTTTATGTAGTACTTTCCTTTGTTCTGTCGTTATTTACATTGTTCAAAGAAAATCTCTTCTGTACATAAGCGTAGTTTTTCTTTTTAAAATGTTTTCAGTTTTGTTTGTAGATTTTGTGGTGTCTGTAAGTAAAGCGTTATCCAAACACGGGTAAAGGTCAGTACAAGGTGCAGATAGAAAAGAGGTGCATAAGCGACAGCGTTTTAATATTATACCAAAACAATCATCGTTGCAGTTCAATAAAGATTAATAACAATTATGCCACATAATGACTATTTGCCATTACATAAAATATATTCTAATTATTTTTTGCAAAAAATGGCTAAACCGCCTTCCATCGTGTACAAAATTCGAATTGTTTACATTATTGTTGATTTTTCAAAATTTTTCAGCCGACTACTTTAAAATTTAAATGGGACCCTTTTGAACTATAAGAAAAATTCGATTCGGATCACAATTGGCTAAATTATCGATGAACATACATAAAAAAATACATACAGACGAACACAGAACCTTCTCTTTTCTGAAAGTCAGGTAATTTTTTTTTTTTTTTTTATTCCATATAGGTTTGCGTTTGACTACACACTGCCTGATGTTGAGCAGATATGCGGTCTAGGATGTAGCACGCTTACCTAGAAGATACCTATTTACTCGGGATTTGAAGACACCCACGTCGTACTTTAGCGGGAAGACAGACCCAGGCAAAGCGTTCCACATTCTTGCTGTTCGTATGAGGAATGAGGACTCGAAACGCTTGGTTCTAACGCGCGGAATGTCCACCATAAAAGGGTGGCGCTTTGGTCGCGTCTGTCTAGCCGTAAGATAGAAGAAAGGGGCAGGTGGGACCAGATTGTGCAACTCCTGAGCGCACTCTCCGAAGTGTATCCGATAAAAGGCCGACAAACACGCCACCTTACGTCGATGCTCAAGACTTTGCAGCTGCGACTTAGTCAAGGTGTCGTTATCAATCAGCCTGCTGGCTCGCCTCTCAATCGACTCCAGAGCCTCCAGTTGATATTTGGCAGAGCCATCCCAAAGGTAAATACCAGAAAAACCACGAGCAATAATTTACTTTCCCTTAACTACATGAGATTTTTAACTAGATCAGTTTGTCTTTACAATGAAAATTATTTTCAGGTCACAAGGTCGAAATCACTTATATTTAATTTACAATATTGTGTTATGAACGAAATTCAATTGAAGCCAAAACATATGCTTAACTTAGTTTTAGATGGAATGTTTAAGAAATTCTACATTGTATTATTGATGCTGAATAAATCATTCATTCATTCATATTATGCAATGCTGAGGTAGCTCTAATCGTTGCGCTACAAACTATTGTTATTATTTTGTGAAAATTTCATGCATCTACCTGTCACCGTTATTAATTTCGAGCGAAAAACGGCTAAAAATTCAGGTTTGTTTGTTTGTTTGTATGGGAGCTCCACTTAATTTTTTTTTCGGTTTTTAGTACTTGTTGTTGGCAGCAACAGAAATACGTCATCAGTGAAAATTTCAACGTTCTAGCTATCACCGGTCATGAGATACAGCTTGGTGACAGACAGACGGACGGCGAAGGCTTAGTAATAGGGTCCCGTTTTTACCCTTTGGGTACGGAACCCTAAAATCATCTTACTGACCGCGTACTGCTTTCCGCGACTTTCCATCAGTCGAAATGTTCATCGTTTTAACCACTCTCAAAGTAACTGAACCATTTATGTTTCAATTGCAATTTGATGTTTAAACATAAACCTTATTTAATGAAAGTTAAAACATATTATGCAATGATGAGGTAATCCATATCGTCGCGCTCCCCACTATAAAGGCACCTCAATGACCGCGCACTGCCTAATGGCCGATACTGACTCGAGATAGGTAACTGGCAACCATCGACTTTCCCTCAGAAGAGATTTTTAATTAGATTAGCTCGTCTTTAGATTGTTAGCGCATTGTAACCAGGATGTTGTCTTCATTATGAAGCCCTGAGACAATTACAATGTATGCCTGTGTTGGTGTTGTACTGACTTTATCTTTATTGCAAGTAGTTACAATACAATTTTGTTAGTTTTAATACGAGTATGTGTAGTGGTTTTAAACTTGAGCATTGTCCGCTTTATTAAAAACGCAGAGTACTTCGGAGTAGTTATTTTTGTTGAACTTTCTTTGTCAATTTTAGTTCACTTGTAAAGGAAAAAATACAGACTTAACTACTCCGAAGTAGTTTTGAATTTTTCAAAAATAAGGTTAAGGTTCTGTAACATTTCAAGTTTATCTTTATTCATACAAAAGACATCAACGCGATGTTGCCCTTTTTACCCGACTGCGCGACGCAAAGGAGCGGTAATTTCTTTTGTTGTTTTTGAGTGCCTACGCGGTTTTTTGCTCTGCAGTTTTTCTCAATTACATTAATTTTTTTAAACAATATGTATTGTACATAATGATATTATTGTTTTCATTAATCTCGGTCTTGAGAATCAAAATAAACAAGAGGAAAATTCGTAAAATCATATCATGTTTTTGGTTTTAAAGTGATTCAAAGTTTTCCGAGCTATATGATAAAAAAAAACTATTATAATTTTATCAATTTACTTGACTATTTATTTAAAAAGTAACATTTCATCTTTAAATCTAAGCTTACTACAAGTACCAACGTTCACCTGTCTCTATAAAGTTTATAACAAAAAACAATTTTCACATCATCACTTGACAGAAAGAAAGTCTGACAAGAAAACGAGCCTGTCCCATTCAATCGAGTACAGCCCAAGTACATATTCTCGATTGAAAAATACAGCACTTACGTGCGATTGAAATTCCTGCAGTGTCATTACTAAAAATGAAATTGTAACATTGGCCTTTCATCGGTAAAATATTGCCTGTCAAAAATCTGATTTCGATTCGTTATGAATTCAATATCAATCTCTAGTACAGAATAGCTACCAAATGATATAGTTCGCTTTTTCTCGGGTGGTCTAAAGCTTGGGAGAAAGCGGATTATCAAAAACTAGCAATTATTATAAATTCTTTTTAATGTATGTTTGTTTAGTATTATGGGGTTAGCTAATCGTCTCCATATACTGTTTTGTTGTTTGACTTGAACATAAAAATATTTCATCATCATTTATCAATTAGTTGTACAAAACACACTTCCAAAACATTAAGTATTGCACAAAGCGCCGAATTGTTTCAGATATCAAAAAGTCTTTGCTTCTATTAAAAAGTCAATAGCAATAAGTTGTTTTTAAATAACTACATAATCAAGTGTAACTAAAATTTTGCGTTATTTCAGAGCTATAGTGACTAACAGCTGTGGCTATTAATCGATGCTAGCTCCAAAAAAAATCAAACAAAGTAAGCATAAAAAATCTGTTCTTGTCAGACAATTACACGAAATGATTAACTTGAAAATGAATGAACTGTAATAGTTTACTTCACCACATGTGTCGTACTAAAATACCACAATGATAAAATTATTATAGTTCGGCCGTTCAGAGAATGCGTTCCTGACACGTCATCTTGAAAAAATGTTTTTGGCCGATATCTCGGAAACTATGTACTTAAGGGCAAAAAACAGACAATCATTATTGTAGAAAATAAAATTTTACATCTTTTGTTTCCAATGAACTTTTTTGTAAAACTTACCGTTTACGATTTATGGACCATTTAATGTTTTAAGGTTTCATTAATCAAGATGATTTTTTCAAGATGACGCGTTAGGAACGCATTCTCTGAACGGCCGAACTATAATGTAACCAACACGTGGCGTGTTACCGACGTTTTGGAGTAGCGAGTAGATGCAACACTATCTCTCATTACTTGCACCACACAACTCTCCTAGTAATTGTTTCGAACTATAATATCTGAAATGTGGAACATTTATTATAATTTTCGGCTTGTCAGTCCGTCTATTGAAATCCGAGCGTGTCTTATCGATAATTGGGTATCATTATGAGTGGATATTATCGGGTTAGCTGCCGGATCGAGTTACTCGGTCACAATGAGTAGGAGTTAATTGTTTTTTCGGCCTTTGTGATTGAATTTATACTGACTACCGTGTGCTAGGATAAGACTAATGTACTTTGTACATTGTGAAGAAGCTAATGCTATCTTTTTTATTTTCTGGTTATTAACCTGCTACTTAAAAAATGTATTATGTCTGTATATGACATCACGTTTTAAAAAAAATAGCAATATCGATGTGATTGTCTAAAAAGTCTTTATAACTACAACAAAACACAATAACTCAACAGCTATTATTACATAAAACTCATTTGATTATGGAAAAACAAAAAATGTTCTAACCCATTGACAGTTGCCAATTGCCCAGCATGCTGGCAGTATTGCCTCGTGAAATGCCAATACTTTTACGTTGATCAAAATTATTAAATTAAAAAATATTATGCAATACCAGCAATGTATACGCAAGATTAGAACTTAGTCTTGTTTTTATCCTCTAAGCTTACAAGAATTTATTTTTTAAGGATACCTCGTTACAAACTTTAGTCTTAAACTAAGTGGATTTTATAAAGTAACGCGTTTAATATGAGTCAATTCTTCAAATGTCTTTCCCACAATATTTCAAACAAAAAATGAACCAAAATAAAAGAAGTCACAAAGAAAAGAAAGTACGAAAGATTAATAACAAATAGCAATTGCTTTAGGCGCTAACAGGCGGTAGCTAACATTCTATTATGATACTTACATGATAATCTAAAGTATTATCTCCACAGGTAACAATTTTACCGAAACAGATGTAGCTACTAAAAAAAAGAAAACATACGCCATCGCTGTATGTAATTTTTTTTTATATGGGAAAGTGGCCTTCCAATAAATGGAAAAAGTAAAATAAAATACTGTTATTATTAGTGTTTCACGTGAGCCCAGCGGATTGGCAAGTTAAAATGGCAATGGGCAGGGCACATAGCGCGGAGGACTGATGACCGATGGGGTCGAAAAGTTCTCGAGTGGAGACCACGTACCTGCAAGCGTAGCGTAGGACGTCCACCCACAAGGTGACCGCAGGCTCACGCTGGATGCAAGCCGCTACCAACCGGTCTTATTGGAGATCAATAGGGGAGGCATATGTCCAGCCGTGGACGTCCTATGGCTGATGGATGGATGGATAGTGTTTCACGATTGGCACGATTGACAAAACCGAGGCACAGTAAGAGATAAAACTATTCAACATTGGTATACAGAAGGTTGTGGATGATGAAGATGAGCATATCATACTATTGCTGTAAAGTTTATTATTTACTTATTTCAAGATAAGATTAACAAGCAACGCGGGCTTTTTCTTAAAATAAGCCATGGTGGTCAAGAGGTAGTGACACCCGCCTTACAATCGTGAGGACGTGGGTTCGAATCCCCGGTCCCGTACCAATGATTTCTTTGGAATTTATGTACGGAATTTCACACCACTGGCTTTTCGGTGAAGGAAAACATCGTGAGGCAACCTGCATACGGCCGTAGAAGAAATTCGATGCCGTATGTGAATCCACCAACGCGCACTGGGCCAGCGTGGTGGATATGGCCCAATCACCCTTTGTGGGTAGGCCTACGTCCTGCAGTGGACTATTAAAAAGGCTGGTACAGTACAGTACAGTCATTTTTTTCTGTTTTGCAACAGTTAAACCTTAAAGGTATGATTCCGAAGCACTACTAGTCCCCATACAGTTACTATGAGTTTATATGAGATTATATTCTAATCAATTCGAGCTAAGCAGCATTGTCACGGCAACAATGTGAGGAAAAGTAGTGCTGCGGCAGCACTGCTGCCTGCTGCTGCTGCCTGCAGCGGAATTCGGAATCATACCTTCATGCTGTGGAGATGCAGCCTAAGATCGAAAATTGATAAATTGTACATCGCCACTTAGAGTCCTATCTCGAAATATTCGATTTGGATCATTTGTTAGTGACAGCTACCTCATTTAAATGATGATTGTCTGGTGCTAATCATTTTTTGGTGATAGCTCATTAATTTTTCATTCTTTTTTTACTTTTGACTAATGATATGTCGTTGAAGATATTTTTAAAGATGATCAAATCACATGTTAATTATAAAACTCTAAGCATTTTGTGATGTAAAGTTTTTACGACAAATGTCTGCGGTAAATTATTTTTACATTACTTTAATATTATCTAATTCATACCTATTATAATCAACTTAAGTTATTTTGTTGTCTCATTGTTTTTTTTTTTTGCCAATGGCAATCTCAATCAATATTGTATTGTTTGTATATGTTGTATACGAAAGTTGAGTTGAAATGAAAAATATGCTTTGTAAAAAAGTCCCACCGTAATCATGAAAGATCAAAACATTTTTTGCCGACAAGCAAACAGCTCGTGATATGAGCTTTTAACACAATATTTTTACTACAGTATGATAAATAAAGTAAATATGCTTTATGCCTGGTGAGTTTTCTGGCGCATTTAATAAGACATCTGCCTTCGACAAGAGGAACCTCGGATCCTTTCCTGTACAAAGAGAAAAAAAAACGGAAACAAGCGACAACAACGTTGAACTGTACCACGGTTAATAGAAAACAAAGCCTAGTCCGGCTAACTGTACGACTGTTTATTTTGTTTAAACGTGGTCCGGTCAACTGTACTACCCAACTGCACCAAGGAAAACAAGTGGAACAAAGTGAGAAAAATTACGATTCTGCTATTGAGAAAACAGATCCACCTCGATTTCAATTCCTAAAAAAAAAACTCTTTTACAAATTTTTTAAGTAGATATATATAAATTGTATTATATTTAAAATTGTATTATATTTAAAAACGTTCCATACTGTTTGTTCTGTACCATCACATGGTGGTATCTATTTAATAACCCGCGCTATACTGTACTGATCGATAATAGATCCGAGTTCTCACGTCGATCACTTCAAAGACGGCTCAATTAGTAATGTATTAAACTAAATTATAACGTGACCGCAGACGTAGAGTGGTGGTAGATGAAGTGAGTATGCAAAACTGCGGAGAATGATATGTACCTATCTATAGGTCCTATCATTAGCTGACCCCTGGGTCGGAGAAGCGTGGGTTCAATTCCCACCCAGAGCAAATATTTATTTTTGCTCTGTTTCTGGATGTTATTTAGGTATTATCTATATAAGTATGTGTTTTAAAATATGTATAAATATGTGGTATATCAGTTTCTGACAGACATATCACAAGCTTTGCTTAGTTTGGGGTCAGAAACCATGTGTAAGGTGTCTTATAATATTTATTTATCAGGTCAGATAGTCATAATTATAAAAACGCTGGACACATGAGTTAATGAGGGAAAACTCAGTTGTAAAAGTCGTCTGAATAAGCTAAATAAGCTGTCAACGTAAAGCTGAAAACGTTTTCGACTATCGACTAAATAATTAAGAAAGTAAAAAATTAAGAAGTAAGAAATATGTACAATGAATCGTCAGAGTCACTTATCAGAAATTGAATGATTGACAAAACTAGTTGTACAAATTAATTAATTTAGTAATAATAAGTACTTAGTGACAAAACATTTTAGCCATTTTTGATCGACGAAACGGAGGATGTATTCAATTCGACGCGTATATTTTTTCTCTCTTTTTTTATGTCTAACCACGCATAACTTTTAACATAGTAATCCGATTTCGATATTTTTTTCTTTTTTGGAAATAATATACTTCGAAATTGGTTCCATTCAAATTGTATCGAAATCGTCTGAGCTTTTTTTGATAATTCAACAATAATCTGAAAATTGCTACATCGATCCGTGCAAACTATTCGCGAATTCTGTACACGGTTGAAGTCGGTCATGTTACGAGTAATTTTTTGCGAAAAATAATTATAAATTCTAAAGTTCAACTTGTCCATGGCACGCTTCACACACGACATTGCGTCATCTACACATCTACCAAGTCTTCGGCAGTAAACCAAATTATAAAGTAACACATTAATGAACCCGTGCGCTATAATTACGGTATATTAGACCGACAATTATATAGAGGAGGTATTTATCGGAGTTTTGGATAACAGTTATTTGGCGCGAAAGTAGAGCTGTGTGGGGGGTTCCATTCGTGAAGAAGATAGACGGTATAAGATTAGAGGTAGGAAACTGTTGCTCTTCAAATATCGGCAAAGTAGCTTTAGTTTTTAAACAAAAGATCGCAAAATGCGTTCCAAACTTCAGGTATAGTAGCAGTTATCTACTAAAATAAAATGTAAGTAACACCTGTGCTATACTTTAGTTAAAATGTGCAAAAAACACGCTAGTTTCCATAATCAAAGTCAGCAAAGTTTACAAAGTTTAAATAGACAGTCTGGAGATATCCATTCATCAGTCTAACAGACGTAGGCGTTCACTGCTGAACATATAGAACTGCCTCCCCTATAGATATATTCAAGAAGACCTGTTTGAACCGCTGAAATTTCATTTTAATTCCAAGTTTATTTAAAAAAAACATAAGAGAGATAAGGATAAAATTCGTTTATTGATTCGAACTGTGTACATAGAGGTGGTACAATAAAATTTGAGACACAACAATTTGTCCTAGCAGACATGCGATTTGTTAATTTGAGACGATTTCAAAAGTTTAAGGTACTTTATCTTAAAAAAAAAGCTTATAGTAACTACAGAGACCACACGATTGCACTGGATGTAAGACGCTTCCAACTGGTCTCATTGGAGATCTATAAAGGAGGCCTAAGTTCAGCAGGTGACGTCCTGAAAGACGAGAACGACAAGTTAAAAACTATCACAAAATATAATTATCATGCAATCAATAGTAATTAATAACATTATATGTTAGTAGTTTATGTAGTCTATATTATGTAGTGTTGTATTTTGTTGTAGTTAATACGATTAAAGGCACTTTCCCAACCAAAAAAATAAAAAATGGAAGTGGAGTCCCTCCGCGCCGAAGAAGTGAAACTTCGACGCAACAGTGCTTTCATACTCCCTCCATCGTAGCGTTAAACGTTTAACGCAACCTTGCTGGAAGTCACATTAGATTAAACTTAAAAATAAAACATTATTGAACTTATTGCCCTTGTATCACCTAATTTTAAGAATATTCTGTTTTTGTTATTTAAGCTGTTTTCTTGGTGTACAATAAAGTTATATTGTATTGTATTGTATTGTATTGTATTGCTACCAAATAATGCAAAATGTTATTTCATTAATAATGACATAACTTTGCAAACAGGGAGTGTTATAATCCAAAACCGTACGGGGGCGTAAGGCTAATGGATCATAAGGATCATAAAAATGAGCATAAAATGATCATTGGCGATGAATATATTGCAGGTTGCTGTAAAATTAAGTCATTTTGCTGACCTTTGGACTAAAAGTCAGAGCTTTTGTTGTATATATGAGTCGTTTTTAGGGTTCCATACCCAAAGGGTAAAAACGGAAACCTATTACTAAGACCCCGCTGTCCGTCCGTCTATCTGTCTCCAGGCTATATCTCATGAACCGTGATGGCTAGAAAGTTTAAATTTTCACAGATGATGTATTTTGGTTGCCGCTATAACAACAAATACTAAAACCAGAATAAAATAAATATTTAAGATGCTTGAAATATTCACAGAAAGTTTAGTTGTATTTTCACTTCACAAAAAAAAATTAAAATAAAATCTATTAAAGGGGGATCCCATTCGGTACATAACCCTTCGTGCGCGAGTCCAATTCGCACTTGGCCGATACTTGTATTTATTATCATCATACTTTTGATTGGCGCTAGTGCTTCATTTCGTTATTGTGACAGTTTGCAATAAATCACTTCTGTATATGTTTTCCTTTGCAACCAAGTTTTAAATTACTTCATATTTAAAATAAAATAATTGTAGAGAAGGCTGATTTAACAAAATCAATAAAAAATTAAACATTTACTACTTGCTAAGATTTTACTCAACCTGCCCCTAAGAGATATTTGAAAACAAACTTATTTAGAAACCAAAAAACAGAAATATTTTGTACAGAATTCTCTTGGTATCAAAGCAGGCAATCTAAATTTAATTTAATCTTAAGTTTATAAAACTAGTAATACTAAAAAAACTGCATCACACGATTTAAAAAATCAGTTTAAATGAAGTCATAAAACAACGATCCGAGATCGTAAAGTGCTGCCCTCTGACCTCAGCCGCATCACCGTTTATGTTTGAAAAAGACACAAAATTTTGGCTATTAAAACTTTAGTAGTAATTTAATCTGCGGTATTGTTATTACGTGTAGTTTTAAGAATTATATACACATGCTGTTTTTAATACAAGCTAATATATATTTATCGTTATAAACAACGTTTACTATAATATACCTAGTACCTGACCCCGAAATTCCACAATTAATTTTATTGCTCTGTACAAAAAAAATTTAGTTTTTTTCAGGTGAATATATGAATGGATTAGAAAATTAATAGAAATTTTAAGCGTTTTCTAAAATGTATATACTGTCTCCTTTAAAATGCAATACAAAATAACCATCTAAGAACTATTTTTTTCAATTTGAAAAACCTTGTATGACCGCAACAACAGCAATAAGAGCACAATCTATTCAACCATCTGTTTTATATATTACATAAAATGTCTTTGTGACATATATATAAGTATACAATTTACAAGTTTTCATTGTAAAAAACAACCCAAAATTACACATCTAAGCACTAATCATTTCAATCAATAATTAATTTTAAACACCAAGTCAAGCGCTATGACTGCAACAGCTACATGTGGAGTACAACTTACCTCATCATCTGTTTCATACATTACATAAAATGTCACAGATATCTAGATATAAAATTTGCAAGTTTCCATTACAAAGGCCATACTAAATCAGACGTTATTTTTATCGTTCCATAAAAAATCAGATCAAATAATTTTCTCAAACGTCAATGTGACCGCAACAGTAACAATTGGTGCACATTCTACCTCATCATCAGTTTCATACATTATATGAAATGTCACAGAGATATAAACTAGGTATAAACTTTGCATGTTTCCCTGCACTTGCACGTCTGGTACACTTTCACCGGTTCTCACGATGCAACCACTGAACTTTGTATTGATTAATGGTACGGGTAACACTTCCTTTTATAGCTTATTGGTTTATCTGCCTACTGGTAGCACGTGGGCGATTGTTCTGGATTACTGGAGTCAGTGGTTTTTATGATTTTATTGCAAGCTTTTATTTAGTTTCACCTGTACCGTTGTCAGACTGTCAGTCTGTGATCAAATCTTGCAAATTAAATTTGATCCTATTCCCTCCTCGTTCGAAAGACTAATGGGGAGGCCACGTTCAGCAATGGACATGTATATTTTGGCTGACGCATAGATGAACGGCAGAGCCTAATAGCACCAACATGCGGTCACCCATCCAAAAGTCCGACTTGCTGATCAGTTATGCTATACAATGCTATAAAGTATTTTATGTTTCAAAGTGATGAAAATAAAGTTCGAAATTCTAAGAGGTTAAAAACCTGAGTTATTATTGCAATTTTGGTATCAGATATTTAGAATCAGTTATTTTATGAAATTATCTTATCTTAAACTCACGACCCACCCCGGCTTCGCACAGGTGTATTTTACATATAAACCTTCCTCTTGAATCACTTTATCTATTAAAAAAATCCTCATCAAAATCCCTTGCGCAGTTTTAAAGATTTAAGCATACATGGGGACAGACAGCAGGAAGCGACTTTGTTTTATACTATGTAGAGTATGTAGTGACGAAGTGGTGAATTAAAAATATATATCAAGCACAAGTAGCATCAAGGTTTTTTCTTAAAATATACCTGTAGTTAAGTATGTATGTGCATAAATAAATCATTATTACTTGCCATTCAATTAAAAATGTACTCCTACTTATGTAAACTGATACCTACTTAGACAAACCGATACTTGACGGTTCAAATGCTAAAAATATCCTCAACTTCTGTGGGAAGCAGACTACGTAAAACATCTAACTACTAAGAAAGCTGGTACAAAATAATGTCAACCAGTAAGTTACACAGTACATAGATTACCCGTGTTAGTGGTTATCTCCACTATGCTGTTACAATTTAATAGCGGTCAACGTTTTGCCTAGATAACACTGGTGTGCAAATATCTAGGAAGGTTGCACGCACACAGGCGCAAGGGAGATGAGTTGACCTCACGCACACATGGACACGTTCACCTGCAGATATACACTCGTGCGCACTGTCACCTACAAAGTTGGGGATGTACTGAGTGCAGTATCTACCTATATACTATGCTACCTATATTATAAAGAGGAAAGGTTTGATTGTTTGTTTGTTTGCATCGAATAGGCTCCAAAACTACTGAACCGATTTGAAAAAATCTTTCATTGTTGGAAAACTGCGCTATTCCCCGTGAACACAGACTATGTTATATTTTCAAAAAATTAGGGATCTTTACTATTTGTCTTCTTTAGCAAATCGTACCCGAGCGAAGCCGGTACGGTCAGCTAGTTAATTATATTATGTATTAGTTGGGGATAAATTGTTTAATTTGTAGTAGCAAATAACTAGTTGTACCTACTATCATCTACTAATACTAACGTAGGTATTAATATTATCATCTTATTTTCTGGATCATTGATGACGTTTGTTTTTCTTTTGTTATGGTTACAATAGAGGGTGCTGTTATTTATGCCAAAAATTTAAATACGTATTTTAAAAATCAAGATAGTCAAAAATTTTACTGTAGTAGGTGGGTAGGTATTTTTAGAGATTAAAAAAACGCGAAGGCAAAGAGTATGACAACTTTAAATAAATGGGAAAATTAATCTTATTTTTAAAGATATGACAATAAAAAAGTGCGTGGTGTAAATGTTCATACAGCTACAGTTTAAAATTATGGCTTAGTAACTAACGTAGGTAATGAATGACAGTTAAATAGTACGTCAAAAACGATGATTAAAAAAAGATGAAATATTTATAGCACTTTTTTACAATAACTCAGCTAAAATCACCTCCCTTCACTTCACAAAAAAACAACGCAATAAAAACATACGATTGATGATACCGATGACACATCATTAATAGGCACGCGTCAAAAACGGATCCAATAAAAAATCATCTTTACTTACTCATAATGCCATAACTTGACTAAACTTTTTCCTCTTGACCCAATCTTCTATAATTAAAACAATCTAGAATATACCACGAACTTATTGCAACAAAAACCAAAGCCAGTAATTAAAAAAAACGGTAATAAAGCTTGTTGTGACCGCAGACTAACGAATCAACTTTGACATTCCACACACACAAGCATAACATCGATAGAATATCACCTGTTCACTAGATCGCGACCTCCCATCCAGACTTTACATTATTAATATTGGTCAATACACCCACACTAGCACACAAAACCAACCTTCGAACAAAAACATACCTTAACTATAACTAGTAAACATCAAATTGAGAACCGTTGTTCGTTGAAATCGAGTATGGTAACCCACACATGTCCAGTAACGGCCTAGTGTGAGTTGAAGATGCTTTTGAATGGATTGTGTTTTTGCTAACTAAACTATAAACTCTACTCTGTTTCGAATAAGGTTGTAATTTCTGTGTACTAGGAAGTGAGATTGGATAGAGCACAGCGAAATGTAGCCAGTTCTAAGGTCGTGGGAGCCGACAGTACCGATTCGGTTAGTTATATTATTTTCGATGTAACGGTACGAAATTTTTGATAACACGTACTGTATGGATGACGTGTGGAATGGATTGTTGTGTTGGTTCCTTATAGTGACAGCTTAGATGCGGATATTGTACGTGTAATGTGAATAGAGACAAGTTTCATATGAAATGTGAATAGTCAACTACATACGTGTACATATTTTTGACCGACGAACCACCGGAGGTACTCAATTCGACGCGTCCATTTTTTTTTTTTATGTATAACCACGCATAAAGTTTTTCATAGTAGTCCGATTTCAATAATTCTTTTTTTATTGAAAAAAATATACTTCGAAATTGGTTCCATTTAAATTATATCGAAATCGGCTCAGCCATTTTAGATATATCAACAATAATGTGAAAAAAACCACATCAATCCGTGCGAAATATTCGCGAATTCTGTACACGGGTGAAGTCGGTCATGCTATTTTTGCAAAAAATGATTATGTTATTAGTCTCATTTTCTCATGTTGATAATTTTATTTTCTTTTACACTGATAAAATATGATTAAAATAAATATGTGTATCTTGTGTTGTATTGTAATTATGGATACCAAAACTAACATTAACTTTATCAATTGTTAAAAAAATATTGTTATACTTAGTAAGAAAAGTAAGTTAGTATAAACCGGCTGGCTAGCCCTAGTGTCAGAGTTTTTAAGCCGCGAATGTCTTTGACATAGCCAAAGTTAAAACAACCGGGGCCTAAAATTTAACATGCCGCCCGAGACACGGTATTGCTCAGTTGTAAATGCCACTCGCGATCACCCATCCGAAAAGCTGAATTGTGTGTACATTTAGAATCCTACTAATATTATAAACGTAAAAGTTTGTAAGGGTGGATGGATGGATGGATGTTTGTTATTCACGCAAAAACTACTGAACGGATTGAGATGAAACTTTGCAGTAATATAGCTTAAATATCAGAATAACACATAGATTATAAATAATGATGATTACGCGTAAATTTTCCATAATATAACGAAAAGTGTTAAGTAAGTAGGAAAAAATCTGCTATCTGCGAGCTATTCTAGAGTGCACTTTAAGAAATTTCAAAAAAAAAAAAAAAACAACTGTCGAATCGAACAACCGTCAAATGGTTTTCAATCTTTCACCTCTTTTATTAAGGGTGGTAAAGTAGAGCCTCGGGTTTGAAAGACGGAAAGTGACATAGTCTACTTTTTATCCCGGATAAATAAAGGGTTTCCTTGGGATAGCACAAAAATCAACATATCATGCGGGCGAAGCCGCGGGTAAAAACTAGTTTAGTTATATTATTAGGTGAATTATATAATTTACGGTTAGACTTTACTATGCTAGCCAAATGCGAGTAACATTCTCAAAAATGTCACCTTAACAAGAAAAATCCGCAAACCACAACTAAATATCTCACCCAAATAATTCCAAGCACTCTCCCGTCATTAGTTGTCCAAATAGTGCACACTACTATGCATTCTGTGGCTCAGCAAACAACCATCATGTTTGCACCTCGACCACTTATGACTCCGTTAGACTCTTTACTTAGAGAATGGGTATTAGCGAACGCAAGTTTCGAATCGAGTTTTGACTTTTGTATTTTCTTCGAGTGTTGAGTTAGTTTGTAAGTAATACATGTGGTAATACGTTGATGGGTTTTGAAGGTTTGTATTTATAATGCTTCTACTCGTATAGTAGCTTTCTAGTGGCTATTATTATGGTGATGTATACGTGTTATTAAGAAATACAAACTTGAATTTTGATCGTAAAATTTTGATTGTAAATTTTTTATGTCATTTGTGTTTATCCTTTGATTTCTTTTTTAGTCTTGTTTAATTAATAATTAACTAAACAGTAGTTTTGTTGTGAGAACTTGACAAATAGAGACATGAATGAGTCAGTGTATGCTCTGCTCGTTTTTAATAGCTTGTGGGTAAAAATTTTGCGCATGGTGATTATTTTATATTAAAGGCCACAAGAGACAGACAACGTTACTTACCTTTAAATGTAAAAGAGAACAAAACAGAAAAAGGTTTTTTTTTTTAAGTACAAATTTGATTACAGGAACTGTGCCAATCAATATTTTGAAAATCAATAAAAACATAATTCACGGGTTTTGACAGAAATATAACAGTAGTACTCTTTAACTCTTATTCAAACATATACCATCAAAACTAAGCCATTAATGCCATCAATTATAACCCAAAAAGGTAATAAAAAGCGGTACATAATGTCAATATTTAAAACGAATCCTCAATCTTTGATTAACCGACTATTCCCAAAATCATCAATGATCAAAACTGATCAGTCTACCGCAATATCAATCAAGAATTGGTCACACTGTTTCTAAGAACTGTAGCTATAATATATTTATACAGGGTGCATCCTAAGATAACGAATATATAGAAAAACTAGGGTACTAATAAAGATCAGGACAACTGCATTCTTATAACTAGATAAATTTAGAATTGTGTAAGTAAAAAAAATCGGCCAAGTGCGAGTCGGACTCGTGCACGCAGGGTTTCGTACCATATGGGAGCCCCATTCCTCGAGCCATAATTAATAGCGAGCAAAAAAACTCCTAAAAATCATGTTTGTTGTATGGGAGCCCCCCTTAAATATTGATTTTATTCTGTTTCTAGTATTTGTTGTTATAGCGGCAACAGAACTACATAATTTCAGCAGTCTAGTTATCATGGTTCATGAGATACAGCCTGGTGACAGACAGACAGACAGACGGACATCAAAGTCTTAGTAATAGGGTCCCGTTTTTTGCCTTTTGGGTACGGAACCCTAAAATGAGAATAGGTAGTAAAAATGTTTAGTGAAATAACAATTAACCATTTACCATTAATTCAGGCTAAAGATTATGTACGACGATAAATGGTAATTTAGAAAACATAAGAAGTGTTATTTTTAAACTTTCGCGATTTGAACACATTATCATACTACTACAATAAAGATATCGCAACGGTCAAAAACCGCCAGATAGAGAAGTCTGCCATAGCCGAGCATTTGCTTGACGGAGGAACTGGTCATTGGATCGAGCTCCAAGACCCGAAAGTTCTCTCTACTGATCGTCACTATTTCTCAAGAATACTTCGTGAGGCCGTAGAAATTAAAAAACATCGTAATTTCAACCGAGAGGATGGTTTCAAACTATCAGTGTCGTGGAATCCTGTAGTCAACAAGTGCAAACTGCGTGGTGTAGGCATTAAGACCTTTACAGACACTCTCAGTGTGGTGTGTCGCGGTGACAATTTCAATTTGAGTGATACGGCGTCGCTTTTAGTCTGCCCGTGACCACGACCAATGCAACTTGGTCGAAACGTCGGGAGGAGAAAAAGAGGTACTTAATTAGCTCATATCTCAAGTTTTATTGCGCGATAAGTCCCGTGTAGTAGTTTGATAACATAAGAAGTGATGACAACAGGAGTAAGGCTGTCACAGAATGGTGGTCGAGGCAAGGTACGAGTAAGCGGAACGTTGGTCGTCCGGCTGCAAGATGGGTCCATGATATAGTCCAAATCGTGGGTCGAACCTGAACAAGATTGCACAGTAACAGACCGAGACAGATGGCACAGTAAGAGAGAGGCCTATACCCAGCTGTGGGATAAAGAAGGCTGTGGATGATGAAGAAAAAACAAAAAATTAAACAGAACATTTAGAACAGAAATAAATCGTTCCAATACTAAATTGAAAATTGACATACCCTTGTAGGATCATAATTATGTTACATATGGACTGCATGTACATTTTACACATGTATTTATCATTAAATATTAGCTACTTATTTAATTAACGACAACAACAAACTATTAATCATGAATGCAGAACTCTAGGCACAGACTATTTTTCCAAATTAAGTCTGTTTTCTAGTTGTGTACACCCTGTATATCTTTAATATCGTTTTAATATAGTACATTTAGATGCTAATTTTGAGTTATTAAGTGCCGAATTGATCGACAGTCAAGCAGATTTGATGTATTTAGGATGATGACTCAGCTTCCCATTTTATTGGCATACGCCCAGATATTTTCATTGTCAAAATATATTTTTGGATACTAAAATTTAAGATCACTCAAAATGGCCAAATGAGAATGCATTTTTTAAGATTTATGTTTGATTAATTTTGATAAACTTGAGTGATGGAATAAGTATTTTTAGACATTCATTCGTCATTCATTTCTTGCGAGTGAGCTCGAAGAGTCAACACGTCCTGAAGATGCCTCGTTTAGAGGCGAAACACGTGTCGAATAGAGTACAGTAAGAATAGGGGTGCTATTTATTGACTAAGTATTTTTTCAATTATTTTATACCATTTTTTATAAATAAATAATATTTGTAATTTTAACATATTAATTAAATATTATTTTCAGGTTTACTACATTTTTTAAACAGACCACTAATCACTATTTTTGTTACAGGTTTAATTATTTTTTATTATTTTAAACGGATC
Source organism: Hypomecis atomaria (assembly GCA_964007245.1). NCBI lineage: Eukaryota > Metazoa > Arthropoda > Insecta > Lepidoptera > Geometridae > Hypomecis > Hypomecis atomaria. The sequence goes on along the minus strand of OZ023295.1, from coordinate 2,178,368 downwards.
AATTAAAAAAAATTGTTTCAGGTTCATTCATATTTTGTAAACATACCTAAGCCTAACTTTTCTAGCCTGACCTAACCTTAGCCTAACCATAGTCGAACCATGATACAGTTTGATGATTAATTACTAATTTTGTTTGTGATTTAATTTGGATTTTGAATAGTACCCTTAACTTATATGACTACGACAGAGCGGAAATACACTAAATATTTATTCAAAACAAGACATTCATTCGTGTTATGAAAATTTACTAAGGCATCTGATTCTCTCCTTTGCCAATCGTCTTTAGGTTCCATCCATAGTAAGAGAGAGGCTTATGCCCAGCGGGAGAATACAAAAACTGCAGTTTCATAAATGTCATATAAATGGCTTAAGTTTGTATTCAAGAAATGTGTCTTAAGATTGCAATTGCAATTGTTTACCTCAAATATATTTTGGTCGTATTTGGGTAAAATATATAGAATTACACAATTGAAACTATTACATATGTTGCAATATGAATATAAAAACAAGTGAGCTACTGCGTGTCAACAATATTTGCCTGAAATATTAATTTAATTTGCATTAGTGGTAATACGTGTTGCTAAGCTCCTTTCAAAAGTATTTCATAGAAAAGACATAAACGCGCTCTTTGCGTCGGTTGTTCACGCATTTTGTATTCATTCTTATATCGTAATAGTAAATATTGTGTATCAGTTACGCGCATAAAATGTGTAGTGAATTTGTAACGTATTACATTTCAAATTAAAGAGACTGTTTTAATTTAAATTGTAGATAAAGTTCATCTCATAACGCTAAAAACTTTTAGTTACCTACTTTCGTTGAATTTGGTGTAATTTTTTTCTTTAGGTTTACTTTAGGGCAAGAGCAAACAATTTTTTGAAACAAAATAATAAGAATTGAGACAGAACAAATTTAAAAGTGACTTTTCACCGGTGGGCTAAAAATTATTTGCTCATCAAAACATAAAGAACAGACTAATTGCTCAATCAACCACCTCATCGCTCAACAGAAATCATTTCGCGTGCATCATTTATGATTTAGTGCCATAATTAAGTCATATTTCCATATTAATCAAAACGTTCGAATTAAATAATTAATTTTTGTTCGTAATTAGGTAAAAGTCGGGTCGGTGAGTTCAAACGGATCGTATTATAAAGACTCTATCGATATTATCTATCCGATTCGATAGTAATTTTATATTTAAACTGTCCTATTATTTTTTAAACGATGGGTATCTAATTGTGTAATAATGTGTTTTTATATTGAATGCTTTGATACTTAGAGATCTTGTGATTTAATTTTTCTACGTTGCATTCAAAGTGTCATAAAAATAATCACTACACAGTATAAAACAAAGTTGCTTCTTGCTGTCTGTCCCCATGTACGCTTATATCTTTAAAACTACGCAACGGATTTTGATACGTTTTTTAAGTAGATAGAGTAGTTCAAGAGGCAGGTTGAAATGTATAATACACCTGAGCAAAGCTGGGGTGGGTCGCTAGTGATTAATAAAATGTTTTTTTTTATTTCTTGTATAGATTAGTGTTAATCAAAAATAGGTCAAGCGCTAAGTTGATTTCATTACTTTTACTATGGAACTTGGAATTCGAAAAAAGCTAATTAGCTGTTATTTACGTAGGTGGACACATTTCGTCAATTCTAAGTTGCAGCTTTGTTTTTGATGTTTTTTTTTGTTTTTAAATGTATTTTGCAAGAACTTCATTCCGAGACTTCATAAAATTTGACAATTATACTAAAATAACTATTAAGTTTCATATTAATAATATTAAAAAGTTTCTATTACTATAATCTAGATTGAATCCTTTATACAACTGACTCTTTAATTAACTTAATAAAAGAGAACAAAAAAGGCCATGTTCATTAAAAGTAGTTCAAAAAAGGCAAATTAAGATCAATGGGTGGGAATCAAACGATGATGTTGGACAAAAACAAGATGAATATTTGATTAATTAGATGTAGAATGGGAAATGTAAATTGAATTTCGTTCTTTGAGAACTATTTAATACCTCAGAAAAAATAGACGTTGTTTTGGTCAACATTGTACTAAATTTCTGATCCAATTTTTTTTTTATAATTTTTTTTGCTTAGCACAAAATAACAAATTGCTGACATACCTAGGTGGGGCTTCAAACACCATCTTGAAAAAACATTTTTGACCGATATCTTGGAAACTATGTACTTTAGGGCAAAGTTTAGGATGATTTATAATAGGTATAATTGGTCTTGTGTTTCAGTAATAAGCAGGTGCGTAGCTAGTCAATATATTTTATATTTTTGGGGTGGTTATACGTAGCGCCAATTACCAAAGGGCTTTCACTTTTCGAGATAAACCTACTCTATAGATTTCCTACAACATTTGTTTGAAAAAGCTTGGATCCAGGGTGTTCCGGCGGCTGGTTTAAATCATCAGTCCTATATTTTGTTGGTGGACGTTGTACGCTACGCTTGCCGGTACGTGGTCTCCCTTAGAGAACTTTAGAGTCTCGATGGCCATCTGTTCTATGAATTAAGTATCTATATGCTATGCTGTGCTAGCTAGCAATTAAAGAATATTATCTTTGTAGGTACCACGGGACTTATCGCGCAATAAAAGTACAAAGATAATGTCGCCGCCCCCGGAGAACAAAATGGCAATCGCAAAATCACAACTTTCCAGGAAAAATAAAAAACCGTTTTTCGTTGATTGCTGATGATTCACTGAACAGTATTGTAAGTGAATGAGCTCAAATGAAAGATATTCTTTTAAATATTTTTCTTTGTGAAAGTATTGTAATTAACAGTAGTATAATTAAATAGATATTAACAAAATAAGATATTGATAAAAATGTATCAACGTCATTTTTTTTCTATGTCCGTTGTCTTTTTATTCTCGGTTCATCTAAGCGAAAACAAATATTGCAATATTGTATAATAATTTTATTCAATGATTATTAACAGCTCAATTGTCGAAATTTAATATCACTTACCATTGTATCCTCGTTATAATTTTTCCATTTTTGTATGGTAATAGAACTTTGGACTGTTGTTCTTGCCTTCAAAATGAAACAAATTATTGGTAAACACGATATTGCCAAACACGGTATATTTTTACTAGAATAAAATGACAACATCCATAGCACTATTTTTATAGACTCGTTTGCACGGGAATATTGTGGCTATCGATATTATCATTTTGATACTAGTTGAAAATGTTTACTATTGTTATCTGGCAATTTTATTGGCGAAACTATTTAGGTAATAAAAAACTTCGAATACTATTGCATTATTTTATAACTTCATGAGTAACGACAAAAAAATTATGAAAAAAATTGTATAGATGTATTAAGCTCCATTAAAGTCGAATATGGTATAACATTAAAATCAAGACAATAGCTTCATGTTCATATCGCGAATGTTTGAAAAAAAAACAATTAATGAACATCATCCAACATCAAATATTCAGAAGATAAATAAACTGCGTCAAAATAAATCTTTTATAGAATTGTTACGTTTATAGAGTCGCGATACAAGGGTTGCTTAGAGCATCGACTTAAAAAAAAATCGGCCAAGTGCGAGTCGGACTCGCGCACTAAGGGTTCCGTACCTTATGGGAGCCCCATTCTTCTTGCCGTTATTAATAGTGAGCAAAAAAACTCCTAATAATCACGTTTGTTGTATGGGTAAATATTTATTTTATACTGATTTTAGTATTTGTTGGTATAGCGGCAACAGAAATACATCATCTGTGGAAACTTCAGCTACCTAGCTATCACGGTTCATGAGATACAGCCCAGTGACAGACGGACATCGAAGTCTTAGTAATAGGGTCTCGTTTTTATCTTTGGGTACGGAACCCTAAAAACATGGAAATCTATTTAGGTCAAAAGTAAAATCATGATAAAAAAAAAATCAAAGCAATTTGAATTTTATTCAAAATCTAACCATCGATGGTTTGAATTGAGTTTGCTGGTATGTTTTCTTAGTGAAACATGCAATTTTAGTTGAATGCATAAAGTACCTATTGCTTGTAAACCCAAGTCGTTAACATTTACTATAAGGCAGGGATTACCTTAAAACAAATGTTATCGGTTAGCGCTTGACAAATTTAAGCTTAGCTTCACTCAATGATCTGATTATTACTACTAGGGATTGCAATCCGGTATCATTTTCAATCCGGCCGGATTTCACCGGATTGACGCCAATCCGACCGGATCCGGACAGATCCGGTCGGATTTGAAAGTTACTTAGGGCCTAGTGTTTAGTGATTTTTAGTTTTGACAATAATACATAAAAAGAAAAATAAAATACATTTATGGAAAATAAAATTATATTTATTAATTACACTTTTAACTAAGTATATTTTTGGTATTAATTGTAATTTTTGGTACTATTTGTACTTACTAAATGAAATTATGACACTATTTTAAATAATAAAGTAAGTAATCAGTCTGACTCTCACTTATTGCTGTAAGTATCTGAAAGTACTTAAGTAATAATACTATTAATCTCTTATTAATAATCTACACAGACTTAAGTTAACAAAACAGTATTTTAAATTTGTACTAATAAAATCAACTTCAGTTCATAATCCTAAGAAACATTAAAACAAGAAGCATTTATTTTTTGCAATGCAAAATGCAAGTGAATATTATTTCTGTACCTGAAAAAACGATCAACACATATGAAAACATATAGTGTTGATTGTACTGTCTCCTAATTTGCTTCTGATGGCACTACAAATATAACCTGCAGCAGAAAAGGCCCTTTCTGCCTCAACACTGGTTGGCATAATCGCCATTAAGCACCTGTAGATCAGCGATAAGTATTTTCCTATTACTCCTTCTACTTCATACGCAGTCATTTCCTTTTTAAGTATTTTCTCATAATCTGTTTCTTTTTTAGCTTTAACTTTCGCTGCATACAGTACAGTTTTTCGCATATTTTTTGCTTTACCGGATCCGCCACCGGATCCGGCGCCGACTCACCGGATCCGGTAGGTCCAAAAACACGCCGGGTCCGCCGGATTACCGGATTCGCCGGACCGGATTGCAATCCCTAATTACTACACGACTAAATATTAAGAGATGATACAACCAAAACGAGTAAACTCTTACTTATTTTGATCGTATAGAAGCTGTTGCTTTACCAAGTGTAGAAACTCTTAAAGGTGTATATTTTCATAGTCATGAACAATTTTTACTAGATTTCAACTCCAAATATGTGTGAAAGAACCAAATATTTTTTTGTTAAGCGAATTTTTAGTGCATCATATGAGTTTTTTTTCTGCCGTTTCAGCGAGGTTAGTCTTTTAAAAGTGTCTGCATTTTACAGCAACGGCTTGTAGGCACTGTACTGTACTGTACCAGCCAATTTAATAGTCCACTGCAGGACGTAGTCCTACCCACGAAGGGTGATTGGACCATATCCACCACGCTGGCCCAGTGCGGGTTGGTGGATTCACACATGCCATCGAATTTCTTCTACGGACGTATGCAAGTTGTCTCACGATGTTTTCCTTCACCGAAAAGCCAGTGGTGTGAAATTCCGTACATAAGTTTCACAGAAACTCATTGGTACGGGACCGGGATGGAACCTACGACCTCGAGAATGACAGGCCAGCGTTACAGCCACTAGACCACCACGCCCACTGTTGTAGCCACTAGCAAGATATATATAAATAAGTACTATTTCAAAATGAATTTAGGCGCATTCAAACTGTGAAACTAAGTCAAGCTACCCACATGCTCAAATTAATTTAAACACGGCCAAATACCTACTTCATTTTACGAGAAGATATCTGCATTATGTATTGTGCTATATTTATATTTAGTTTCAACAGCTCTGTAACATTACTTGGAAACAAAACATCAAACCACCGATTTCGACGCGCTTGGACCCAGGAACGTGAAATGCAACATCAGATAGTTTCAGCTTTTTGCTACGATTGTACTTGTTCACTGTTTTACGACTGTCAACTTTTTGCGGCGATTGTACCACGATATTTACCTTCTGTGTACAGGTGTACTTGTTAACAACACATACAACGTGTTTTTGCTTGTAATTCTAGTCTTATTATGGCCATAGTTTTTGCTTTAGGATGTCTGTCTCTTGTATTCCCTTCAATAAGATTTCTAAGATATAAATGGCTTTAACTTATAATCCAGAAATTTCACATAATGAAATTCTTACATAGTGTGGTGTAAAAGCGATACTTACATATTTTAATTCGTATTTTTTCTCACAATTTTTTTTGTATCTATATAATATCTATTTTTATAGTTGTAATAAGCCTAATTACCCCTTTACAACCGGCTCAATACAATCGTGAGGATCGATAAAAAAATTGGCGCAAAAACCATATTGATTTTGTAAACACAACCGGTCTCATACGTTCGTGCGGGATGAGCAGATAACCGCACGATCGTATGAAACCGGTTGCGTTCACAAAATCAACATGGTTTTCCCGTCAATTTTTTTTGATGATTTTATGCCTATATTGAGCCGGTTGTAAAGGGTTACAGAGGCGCCAGCATAAATTAAATAGCAACCTAAAAAGCGTTCTCTCTATCGAATGCCTAAAGTGAAAAAGAAACAGAACTATGCAATTAGCTAATATAATTACGCTGGCGCCTCTGTAATCGGGCTTAATGTTTTGTTATAGTATCTAGCTATGTTTATCAAAGCGACGAATATATTCTAATATAAAATAACTGTAGTCATCATTATGACCAATTGTACTACGAGACTAAGTTTGAAATTGCGATAAAAATCAACTTTTTTATACAAAAAGCTCACTGTAGACGAAATTTATGGAACAGCAGACTTTTTTTAGTGATCTTGGGTTTGATTTTGTAGTAAACATTGGTGATAATGATGAGTACTATGTCTACGAATACGAATACATCTTCTCTAGAGAAATGTTTTATATTGTTGTTGTTGTTTATGAGCCTGGATTGTCCCATTGTTGGGCAAAGACTCTCCAGATTTTCAGTTTTGTCGATCTTGTGCTGTCTTATATTAGAATAATTTAAGTGTGTTGTCCCCAAGAAATTTACTAACCTTTTAAACCAATCAGCCACACTAATCGGCTTCTAACTCATTCAATTTTCCACCAATAAAACGTATCCAATAAAATATTTTTCACCAATTTCACCACAAACCTGCTATACTACTTCAAACTCTAACTTATGCGCAACAAAATAAATTTTTGGATAGAGACTTAAAAAAAATATAGATTGAAATTGTTGACTTCCATTTCAAAGTTATACGGTTGACATTAAATTATATATTGTCCAATAAATATTTTCATGAATCTTACATCAAGCGTGTCAACGTGATTTAAACCATATCTTTTAAGTAACAACGCTGATAATTCAAAAAGTGCTTAAAGAAAATATTGATTGAAATTGTTGACTTCTATTTCAAAGTGATAGGGTTGACATTAATTTATATAGCATGGAAGCTATTTGTCGATTCGTTGCACGATGAAATTACAATACAATGCGTATTGCGAGCGAGTGAATGTGTGACGTCGGCAAAGTTGAAAGGCAATGGGCAGCAATATATCCTTCAAAGTGATTGTTAGGGTTGTCACTTCTACATTTTTGTTTAAGTTATGATAATAAACTGAAAAAATATGTTGAAATGGAATTTTTACTAGCTGTTGGCAACATTTTCTGTAATTATAGATCGGGCTAAAATGGAACATAATTGGCTTAAAAAATATCCAACAGTACCATAGAGTAAATAAAATTATGATAGATTGAAAACAAAGTAACTAATTATTATTAGAGATAAATAAATAAGTAACTAATTATTATTTAATCTATATGTCAAAATATATAGATTAAATATTTTTTCATAGGAGCAGCAGTGAATAGAAATTATTACGAATATAGAATTCACTGGAAACAATGTTTTAAAATTAATAATCTACTTTTAAATATATTTTTGTCAAAGTTTTACAATTAGGTAATCCTGAACGAACATATATTTTAACGACAAAAATAACACTTTATAATATTATACTAGCCCCGGCTTCGCACAGGTGTATTATACATATAAACCTTCATTTTGAATCACTCTATCTATTAAAAAAACCGCATCAAAATCCGTTGCGTAGTTTTAAAGATATAATCAAACATGGGGACAGACAGCGGGAAGCGACTTTGTTTTATACTATGTAGTGATTTTGATGGAATTTTTCACTAAAAATCGACTTTGATCGAATTATGAAATAGATAATTACTAAAAACTAGCAACCCTACATCAACGCGTGCTCAAACGCAGCAATTTGTAAGCGCCGCCACAGCTCCCGTCCGGCAAGGATCAAAACTTATCATAACACTTACTGCTACTGCTCAAGGATCTAAATTGATTGCACCTGCTATCAAGATCGATGGACCAACTCTATTTTATTATTACAGTTCTTAGCGCTCATAACTTAGAGTTGAAAATAAATTTATTGAGCTTGAAAGAAAAGTGTTTATTTTGTAAATAACCTATGTAGTGCCACGACCACATGACTGTTGGATGCAATTTTGCGGCCAAGCTTTGATCCAATATAAAATGGCCAATTACGTTTTGAATTACTCTATTATTGATTGGTTCAAATACATTGTACTATTAAATTCAACATTATGGAGCTACATAGTATAGGCATATATATGACACATGTACACGAGATAGTGATTTGCTCGGAGTCTCTTAGTGCAATTTAATCACCTATGATAAGATTTGTAGAAGATTCGAAATTATCTACGCAAGCCAGTAGATTAGGAAGTTGAAGTGGTAGTGGGCAAGGCACAAATTTTGTAGGATGGATAAAATTGTCAAACAATATGTGCCACGTAACGGCAAGCACGCCGTTGGACTTTCACAGAAGGATGAACAAAGATCTGATTAAAACTGCTGCCAACCGGTTTTAATGAATAACTTACGAGTAGGTTAGGTCTATGTCCAGCAGTGCATATCCTACGGATCATGTAATAATAATGACCCAAAGACTAATCTTTGCATTGGTATATTGCAAATATTATTTGTTTATGTGGTCTGTGGTATGTTGGTCCTAATAAGTTTTATTGGCTCAAATTCGACCAACGTGTGGCCGCGGCATAATGCATAGTTTGCTCAGTATCAGTAACAAATTGATTTCTAGTGCTTGTTTGAGAATAAACTATGATTTTCCATTTATCTGAGATGCTTGACGACCTCCTCCTTAGTTAGATACTTACTAGTAAGTGTTTAGTGACTCTATTTAAATATTTTATTATGGAAACAGTCCGTGTGATTTTTTCTCGTTTTAAAAACAAACGTTTGTGTAAAAGCATAGTGATAAGAGTTTATTAACTCGTAAATACGAAAGAAAAAATAGTTCGCCTGATGTAAAATTCCGTGTAACGCATGACTGTGACACACTTGCCGATTACTTACCACTTAGTATTTTAAACCATAAGACATCACAACACCGAATGGAACTGTTACAACTACATAATGTTTTATTTTTATACTATGAACGTGAAACGGTACTGTACTATAAACTTTATTTTAGTAGCCCACTACTAAACATACCTAAGAAGAGCGGTTGGGTCCTATCCAACACACAAACCCAAGGTGGGGTGGTGGATTCAGATACTCGTAGCTACATCATCAAATTTCTTTTATCTATAACAGTATCTTGAAAGTATAAGATTTTAGATATTTATTTGTTTGCAAGATCATATTATACAAAAAGTTATAATTAGATCTTAACATAAGACTAACTAACTTACAGGTACATGTTACCCTGTTTCATAGGGTATAGCAAAGCAGTATTTTAATTCATGCCTGACAAATGCATAAAATTAAAAAAAAACATTTATTGTATCCTTCTCAATTAATACAAATTTCCAGGGACTGGTGTGCCCTACCTCCGTTAATTTTACCTGACAATTACAATCCGGATTTTTTAGCAAGAGTATATAGATATCTACTTGGTGTACTTACTCTTTCTTCCACCAGTGTTTGTTGCTAATGTCTCCTACTCGTATTGGAGGAGAAGTCTGACGAACACACAAAAAAACTCCATTTTCAACTACAACATCACTTTCCATCAGGCCTATTAGTTATAAAAAAAAACTATCCACAGTAAATGTTATATATTCTTGCACAATCCCCTACTAATCTTCGTATTCACAAATAACGAATATTTCTGTTAAATCACTTGAACTCAAACATTCTCCACTCCAACCCGTTAAAAGGTTCGGATAATACACACCAAGTGTTAATACGCCAAAGTAACTGTTAAGTCGATCCCAATTGTTATTTCTCGAGGCCGTAAGTGGTAAAGCAAACATTGGTAGAGTAAGATGAGATTGACTCATTTATATTTTTACTGGACAGTTAGGCCCAGTTTCCACCAAAGTGGACTGGAGTTGTGCGGATCATTGTAATCGATGATTCAGAAATCTGCAAAATTCATCAAAATGAAACGTGAGCAAAAGAAGTTTTCATGTCATGCCAGAAATGCATTAACGAAAACCAAACATGAGTGGAAAGAAGCTGCGTAGAGCAAAACTGCGTTTTGTTCGCTTCTACGTAAATGTTATATTTTCGTATTCATCATTATCAACGATAAAACGTCGACCTCTAAATATGAACGTTCCGTATGAACTTTTTTATGATTCCAGCGCATTTCTGCGCTCTTGATCAGATCATTTGTCCACGCTGTCGGCTGCGTTGGATGCAAGTGCGTTGTCTCCATTCGAGAACTTTACAGCTCTATCAACCAAACGCTCTGCGAACTACCTACGAGTACGAGTATATGGCCAGCCTAGTGAAATTTCAATTTTTTGAAATGATCTTTTAATGTATTGTAATTCGTGAGGATTTTAACGCTCACTGCACGTAAAACAGCTTCACTCCGCTTTCGTAGAGTATGGGCTTTATTGTTATTTTCATGTGATAATCATATGTGCGGTTTGTGACTCTTTGTGATGATTTTGTTGCTTACGAATAACAAATTGAAGTTTCAAAGGCGTTAATGATGAAAGTGCGTTTCTGAGGGTAAAAGTTTTTGGACAACTTTGGCATTCGTAGTGAATTCAAATCAAACTTATTTATTCCATAGAAAAGTTACATGGGCTTAGAATCGTAAAGTGATCAATGTCGTTGATATTTTTTGTATAACAAGTAGGATAAGTAATGATGGGACTTTTTATCTATTCATGTGACAGGTAGGCAACATAAAATGTGTCTATTCAGACAAAATATTTTGAACATACGTCGAAATATACGTTAGAAGTATTTTCATACATTTATAGGTGTGACTTATAAAATAATGTAGGTAACTAAATATGATACCTAATATTCGAATATGGCTGTACAATTGTTTCCTCTGTTGACAGTTTTTAACCCAAAAGACTAAATGGCATAAGTTTCATAATTTCCAAATGAGCGACGTTCATATTACTGTATTTTTTTACATTGTAAAGCCTGCTCAAATATGTATTTAAAATATTAATCGGGTGTGAGCTAATTTTGTAATGTGTTTTACATAAATGACACCTCAAAAATAACCGTTACTTATACTTACGTACTTCGAGAGTCAAAAACATAAATTTGTTTCATATTTATATATATTTCCTAGTTATAAATTAAAAGTAACGATGACGAAGCAATGCTCGCAGTTATTTTATATGAAATTTAAATAAACGTCATTCCAATATTACTACAAGTAAATGTATTCAATACAATAGGCCGTGATCGGATTTGTAATCGATTAATTTGATTGTGTAATGTGAGACATTAGTCCGGAATCGATATGACTGCAATAGAATTAACGACGAAAGCATCCAAAATCGAGTAGAATTTGAATCGATGTCGTAAAATTGACTAACGTTTCAAAGTAATTTGTAGTTATAATTTCGATGAGAAATGTAAGCTTATTTTTATAAATATGCATTTGTGATACTTTTTTGATTCTTGTAGTTATTTAAGTTTTTTGTTTGTTATTTTTTTAAAAGAAAATGCCTGGTCAGATGCAAGCCCTTTTCAATCGGTTTCATTGAAAATCGATGGTATGCCTATGTCCACAAGTATGATGACAGAAGAAAGACAATTACCTAACGGAATTGACTTTAATGAGGTCTGTAAAATGATCTTTATTGTGATAAGGTTGTGTTTGAAAATCTGAAAAAGTTAACAGCTTAATTATTTGCACATATTTTAAACTTTTTTTAACAGGTTTTGAGCGTAACTTTTAGAACCAATACAAAAATCGACGACTTTTGAAACAGGTTAAATGTTAAAGAAAAATAACTTTACGTAGCGCCACGATTTGTCTGTTTACTAAATATAGACCGGAATTTTAATTCATCATTTGCATTTAAAGCTCGTCCTATACTAGAACAATTTCTATTGATTCCTGACACTTTAATACCCCATTTAAGTTCAAGACGCATAGATGATTCAACGAGCAAATCCAAATAAACGCCACTATGTAAATTAAATCAATGAGAATAATATAAAAGAACTTAAAAAGATTATTGACAAAAGCAAAAAGAAACTCAAAAATAAGCCTGCTAAAGCAGAAAATGCAAAATAAGATAACAAACATGCGACAAACGTAGCAAACGATGACGGCACAGCACGCGTTACAAATAAATGAATTGTCACTTGTTATTCCCTACACAGTAACATTATGTAAGCAATTGAAGTAGATTATTGGGTCAATGTACAGATCAACAAATATACACCTGAATGTATACAATCTCTACTACATTGTAATACGGATGCAAATCGCAAAACTGCGACTTTGTTTGTCCGCACTTGCTCTCCGGCAAGATTTTTATTGCTCAAATGTAATCGAATCTTCTATTTGCATGTCATAAGGGCTTTACAGCAGACATAGATGTCGTTTGAAGAATACTTTGCGATGTTGTCAGGCAATTTGTTTTCAAGTCTAACGATGAAGTCTGCGCAAACACGGACATCTATAGCCCGTGTCATATCTTTAACATGATCAGATTATGATTCTACTTCACAGATTCTCTTAAGAATATTAGATAAATGTATCTTGCTTGTATTCACCCGTGTAACTTACAAGGCGCGATAAAACTCATTTTACTTAACCATATTTCTATGAGAATTTTTACGAATGCAATCTAGTCATCGTTAAAATTTGTAATGGGACTAAGTTTTTACGACCAATGACAGTTTTAAATAAAATTGCCGATATTAAATTTAGTACCTTAACGACATTGAAAAGCTTTTATCTCGTACGATCTCAGTTTATGATACCGATTATGATTAGGAAATCTTACAGGCGTTTTCCGTCTGCCCTTTCTAGTAAGACGATATCGTAATTTTATGTTACTATAGAAGAGAATTAGAAGAAATAAAAGTGGGATTTTAGTGCCCTCATTATAATATTAGATTAAAGTGACGCGTCACAGATTGACGTTGTAAAATAAATAGTCGTCAACGACTTAGACTTAATCGACTATGTGTGTTCACAGGAATAACCATTGCAAGATACGAGGCGCACCGACTGATCATATAAATGTTATTTATGAAGGTAAACCGATAAACTCCAATAAATAGTTCGATAAATAGGCAAAGGGCGACACGACTCAGTGAAAGAGTTTCGATAAATAAATTTCCGAACTCGCTGTCGTTTAGAGGCGTCCAGTGTATCGAATGGAATCGAATCGATTGAAGTGAACGCAGTTATCGATAGAATGTATCGAATGATTACCGTAATGACAATTTATGCGCGAGTCCAGTGGGATATGTAAACGAGGGAGAGACAAGTAAGGCAGTCAATTCGATCTAATGGGACCACCCGTGTGAACGAATCATGTGTAGTTAAAATTTGTCGTGTGCTGTTGCTTTTTGGAAAGTTTTATGGATTGAGCGGTGTAATGACGGATTTAGGAGGTTGTATTCCGTAAGTTAGTGCGATTGTTTATGGTAAAGAGGTTGTTGATGCTATTTTATTTGAGGCGGTAAGTGGTGAGGCCAATTGGTAAGATAAAATTTATTAAATCGCCGATCGGGAATTCTTATTGTGGGAACTTGTTGTTTTTTGGGCAACAGTTTTCCTGCTTTCCAGTTTCCTAAGAGATATAATCTAAAGCTTTTCAAGGTCAGCGTGAATAGGATCAAGCGAGTTGGTGGTCAAGCGCGGACCTATTTGCGATAAAAAAACAAAAACAAAAAATCTTTTACGGAGAAGTTTCAACAAATTAAAATTGTATTCACCTTTCCAAGTCATGTTTTTCAACTTCAAGTTAAAATACCTATTAAGTGATATTAACCCAAAAAAAAATTACTTTTTATGATTGAAATAGCTACTTAAAAATATTTTGCGAATTACTATTAGTAGTTCTCCGAACAGTAGATCTCTCGATTAATATATCTCTTACGTCTCTTTTAACTGAATCTTCATATGCCTATATCTTGACTCGCACTTGACCGATTTATTCATATGCGCAAATCTTGTTAGGTTTTAGTTACCTACTAAACAATCTTGCCAAATATTATTGACATCGGCTGATAAATAGCGCGACAGTAAATTTCCCCCCTTCTTTGAGAGTGTTTCTCTCCATTCTATTCTCCCTGCTCTATTAGACCCCTACCAAAAATCACCCTATGACAAAATATGTTAATATATAAAACCTGAATGCTAAATTTCTTAAAGATTCGTTGAAAACTTCGACCTGTAGAGAAAAAACAATATCTGGGCAGACGAAAGCAAAATCACTGTGTTAAAACGGAGTATAATTTATTTATTCATCATAGGTTACAGCAACATTACAGATTAAGCCAAGTTAATGCTGCCTTAATCAAACGTGAAATATAAGACAAACATAAACAAGTTGTCAAGTGTGTGTCGAGCAACGCGAATGATAGGCTTCCGTAGATAGGGACGATGATTCTGATGATGACAAAATTAAGCCAAATTTTTACGATGTCATTAGATGGTTGATAACTAGAAAAACGTAACTGATTATGAAATATTACGTATGTGAGGTCAATGACCTCTGAGCATATTTAAAATTTCAAATGTTTCCTTAAGTGATAAGCCCACAGTATTCAAAAAAATTCATGTTACATGTATGGGAGCTACCCTTTAAATAAACAGTTTTCATTTTTAAGTATTTAAAATTGAGATCTAGACTTAAACTATCATAATGACAAGTTTCATGCAATTTGGTTTATAAATATGGAAGTTATAGGACTTTGTAACTTTAGGACGAAAGGACGGACACAACGAAGTTATAAGGGTTCCTCGTTTTACGAAGGAATCCTAAAAACACACACAATAGAAATATCTTCGAAAAATAAACACGTATCACGGCCAACGGCTCGCGAGGCGGTTGTTTGCGGTGCTTAGTAAAAATATATGTGATTAACTAACTATAACAAATATAACACAAGCAATAAACAAGTTTACTGGGTATAAAAATTATAATTAGTCCGTATCTAAGATTATTCAAAAATATTTTACACGTATTGTTTTCTTTTCAAACAATTAATGACAAAGATAATCCTTGTCGAATTTGAGAGTTGGGGCTCGTGACGTCACTAGCCGGTACAGATACCGGTACATTTATAGTAGGTTAGTGACGTCACGCGGAAGTTTAACGGGCTATATCTTCATCAATTTTTGTTAAATTAACAAAAGGAAAAATACGTTTCTAATATTTTTTGATAATCTATTTGACGGACTAATTATATTTTTTAGTAAAAAAGCCTATTTAAAAAAAAATATGTTTCATTGATAAACTAGAAGAAATATATCACACACAATAGAAATATCTCACAAACAATAACACGTATCACGCACGGTCAACGGTGCGTGAGACGGTTGCGCGTTAAAGTGGCTCAGAGGGCTAAGTGGGAGTTTCTCGCTCGAACTCGATCGCGTTAACGTTTGATGTGATTTCTATGTTGAATGTGTTTCTATTGAAATGGCACAGCGCCATCTTGTGTCATGTACAGAAAACTGAATAGCTAAGTGTGAGTATTTTTTACGGTAATGTAACGAGCGCAAAACCGATCCAACACAAGCGAGGTAACGTCAGTGATTGGCTAACTCAAGCGTGTGTGTCAATGTGCTCGCGTGTGTGCTCGGCACGCTCGGTCAACGCGACGTAAAAGTTATTCGATTTGATTTGGAAAACTCCCACTTGACACTCAGATCGCGCCGCTTCTCAGGTGAGATCTAGATACCTTGTGCTTGAATCGTAATAGTGATTTATCTGCTTTCTGTAGAGTAAGCTGTTGTTGGTCTTCTATGCGGGATGATATTTTAGTATTGAATGGTGTTTGATAAGATTTGAAATTGTATGAATAAATTGTGTGACGAGTTATTTTGTGGTATAGTACATATTTAACGCTTCTTGACCACTTTTTGGACGGGTTTAGTTTTTTTTTATAAATTTGACGAGTTACAAAAATGGCAAACTAAGCTTATGACACTTTTAGAAATTGACGAATCAAGTATTTGACGACCGTCTGCGTAAATAAATGTAGCCCTATTCTGCATAAAAAAAATAAAAATATAAACTATTCATAAATAAGTTATTAGCACAGAATACCGTAGGTAAAATAAACTTTATTCGAACGTAACGTATAGTAAATCCATATTTGGTTCAGTAAACCAAATAAATATGAATTATCACGTGTCGGGTACAGGGTGTTCATTAAATGTACGACTGTGCACGTTGACATTCAATTGTTCCAGTCTTGGCACAATTTACGGGATTCTCTGCTTTTAGAGTAAATACCAAGGCTTTGTTGTTATTTTATCTATAGGTATAGTTCGCTGCAAGAAAGCTAGGTTAGTAGGTGCTGAAATAAATACTGTAGCCACAAATATTACTGATTCAAAAGTACTCGTAAAACTATATTAAAAAATAAAGCATTTAAGCTCAGTGCTCAGTTTTGATTGTAGTCATGTATATGTGTATCTATGTGTACATATTAGGATGAGCATTTTTTTTTACTTATACTCTCCCACTCCTGGGCAAAGGTCTCCCCCATTTCCTTCCATGAGACGCGATCAATCGCAACTTCTTGCCAACCCCTCTCGAATGCTAGCTAGCTAGCTATCGCCGTTCATGAGATACAGCCTGGTGACAGACGGACAGCGGAGTCTTAGTAATAGGGTCCCGTTTTTACCCTTTGGGTACGGAACCCTAAAAAGTGATCGGTAGCTTCATTTTCTATCTATTTTTGTTTTTTTTCCCGATTTTGATGATGTGATGAATTAACTAAAACAAAACAGGCAAAAGTTTTGTACACCAACATCGCAACACGTTATGTCGACACAACATGATGTAATTTAACAAAATGTATATCTATTTTATCTCGCACATCTCTGCGTTATTAACAAATTGATGTGACCTGAACTTTATTGTAAGGTCGTAACATTATAGCACTGTATCTCAATAAATATTTGTTCAAAAACAGTACATACCACGACAAGTCAGTAGCGTTTTGTGACTTAGACAAAGTACTACAAGAAATTCAAATTCATGTGCGTAGTACTCATATCAGGGTTCAGAGGTTAAATCGTATTTGAATATTTCGACCGTAAATTCAAAACTTAGGCTTGGAGCAAGGCAGTTAGTTTAGCATTATTTTAGTCAAAATTCGTCTTTTAGATGCCCATGATTGAACATAATTATGCTTAATTGATGATCGTGTATTTTTAATTATGATCCCTAGAAGACAGCAATAAATCTGAAATGTCTAACTAAGAATTTATTAAAACATTTTTTTAATACACGCAGCACGTGTAGCGTGGCAAAGGGACAAATTGTCTTTCCACCATTACATTCCCTAGAAAAGAAAATAAAGTTTGGATTGACAATGACAACTGACATTTAAAGTAGATAAAATGGATTTCTCTCTATTCCGTACTACCCGTGCTGAAGATAAATAATGGAAAAAATATCATTTAAAAGAGGTATCAAATTTAATAAGAAACTAACTACCGGCGTTTTTGTATCCTTAGAAATATAGAGCACAAATACACACTTGCACTTACATTGAGTAAAGTGTATCTCCAGTCAAACAAATATTAAAATCAGTAAAATTAAATACGTACTTATTTTTAAAAGCAGAAGCTTTAGATACTATTTGAGGAATAAAAATGTTCTTGCTATTGTATGTAGGTATCTACCTAGTTAATTATTTTTATTGTCATGAGTTATTGCGTTATTCGAATCCTAAATAGCTTTTTTGCTTATGTAAGAGATTAATAAGAGAGGTCAGTGTTGTAGTATCATGTCATGCTAGTAGAATAACAACATGGTAAAAAATTGATTTATTTAAGTTTGACACAAAATGCAAGCGTTATGCGTTAAAAAGTAAAAATATACATAGTCCACCCGTAATAAGCTTAAACAGCTAGGCAAAATTTTCACACATGATTTTGTACACGAATAAAGATTACCCTCGTTTACTCAGCAGCAGTTAAAATAGAAACCCATCGATGATTCAATTAATTCATAAGAAACTATAAATGTCACCGATAATTAAAGAAAAAAGGAAACGATTAAAAACTCAAATAAAAAGTAGCTCAACAAGTTTATGATTTGCTCAAATCCAATTTCAATCACATTCTTAATACCAATTCCGTGGCATTAATTAGAACTAAGCCATGAAACGAAAATAAAAAAATTATAAAGTTGTCAAATAGATCAATATTAATACGTATTAATATATTTAATATCTGCGAAAGCGTTTCCAAATGGGTCAAATATGTAAATACGGAATCGAAATTAAGTTCTATATAAAAATGAAAATTAGTAATGCCAGATTTATGTGTAGCAGTTGAAGATTTATTGATTTTATTAGCATGACCAAATTATATTTATAGGTTCGTAAAAATATTAATATTGAATACAAACCTGCCCAAATGTGGACCAAACCGTAATGTACATACAACCTAATCTATGACTAAGAGTTTCCATTTGCATATTCAATGCGACATATCGTGATATATGATTGTTTTGCAGACCTACTCATGTTTTGATTTTATTGTTTTTGTACACAAAAAAAAATACATACCTATAAGCGTAGGTAAATAATGTGTAGCAAGTAATTTTTCAATTTTTACCTTTTTAACTGACGAAACGGAGGAGGTTTACAAGTCGACGTGTATATTTTTTTAGGGTTCTGTACCCAAAGGGAAAAACGGGACCCTACTACTAAGACTTCGATGTCCGTCTGTCCGTCTGTCCGTCTGTTCGTCTGTCCGTCTGTCTGTCTGTCTGTCATCGGGCTGTATCTCATGAACCATGATAGCTAGGCAGCTGAAATTTTCACAGATGATGTATTTCGGTTGCTGCTATAACAACAAAAACAAAATAAAACAAATATTTAAGGGGGGCTCCCATACAACAAACCTGAATTTTTAGACGTTTTTCGCTCTATATTAATAATATTACCAGGTAGATGCTTGAAATGTTCACAGAATATTTAGTTTTATATTCTCTTCAATAATAAATAATAAAATTAAAATAAAATAAATATTTAAGGGGGGCTCCCATACAGTACGGAACCCTCCGTGCGCGAGTCCGACTCGTACTTGGCCGATTATTTAATGTTTGACCATGCATTATTTTTTACAAAGTGGTTCGATTTTAATAATCCTTTTTTGTTGTTTCCATTCAAATTTTATCGAAATCAGCTGAACCACTTTTGATAAATCAACAATAATGTGAAAATTACTACATCGATCCGTGCATCCGTGGGCTATGCCATTTTTTGATAAAAATAATTATTAATTTTATGAAAAGCGGCGTATTTTACACAGAACTACTTAGATATTTGAAAAGAGATGAGGTACATAGCATTACTATTAAATCCTTAAAAAAACGATTTTTTTTTTTGTAGCAAATACGCATTAGCAAGAAGCTTAATACTTACGTGTCCCTCATTGGCTAGTTTAATTAAGTCGAGCAAATGTAGTCTCTATTTAGTTATTTAAAACAGAATAATAAATTTTGTTCTAATTACTCGGTTTTCTGATAATTTTCCAAACAACGTTCACGTTATTTGATTGATCTAAATTTGAATAGTCAAGATCTAGATTGAACTTTGAAATACTAGTTTTGGATTAAGTTTTGATCATCTTTAATTTCCGCATTCTATACTGTAAGGACAACATCAAATTGATTCTTTCTGATTTTTGTCTATAGTCAGTTCAAACTTAGACGCCGTCTAGACGCGTAGACAATAAAAACATATCATTTATGTCTTAAAATTATCAATATGTATGTTAATTCGAGCTTACGTACAAATCTTTACGATCGACATAACCTTACAAGAACGATCTACGGGTGAAAGTTCGAATGACGTTCCAAAACGTTAGTATCAAAATTCGCTCCATCAAATAACAAAGTCATTTCAAATTCGGAACTAAATGCAACTATTCCAAATTTAAACATAGTTAACGGACTCAACACTTTCTTTTCTTTTGTGATACGTGTCTAGGTGGACAGGGCGTATGTCGATCATTGTATCGATTCTGAATCGGTCGTGATTATATCGAATACGAATTATAGTGACGGTAACGGTAGTGATTTTTCGACCGCTGATTGGAGCTATTGTTGGATTAGGAAGGTATCGAATAGAATGCTCATTAAAATGTACGAGACTCGCGGTTTTGTATCGAGTGAGAGATCGATTATGTGTGAGTGAACTGTTAAGGTTACAGCGAATTAAGTCATGATCTTGTACTTTACTATAAAAGCTTTGATATACATAAGTAACGGAATGATCTAGATCATCTAAATCTGTAATTATGAACATGATATAAAAAGTTTGGTGTCAGAAAATAAATGTTTTTACGTCCAATTTTTTAGACATTAGATGCAATAATATTAAATTAATCAAAATATTTTTTTTTCTGTTACTATCTTTTGTTCTTTCTGTTACTTACTGTACTTGTTGTTACTGATGTTTCTGGTACTTATTTTAAAATATTTTGAAAGTAGAAAAACTACTGAAAAATAAAAACAAATGCAATGGAAATCACTAAATAGTTATATTTATTTAAATTATCAGCATCACTTTTAATTTTAGTAAATGTGAAACCATTAGACTTGTCAAATTAAGTTTAGAAAATATCACAAATAAAATAACACCATTAAAGTCGAGTCATCTTCTCTTTATATAGATATATGGACAATAATAGGTACCTCTTTTTCATTGTTTGACATTGATTAATAACCTAACACGTTAAAATTTCGATTATTTAGTAAAATACATTTCTACAGCAAACCGCTAAATTTAGTCGATTTATTATCTAAGTAAATGCCAAATCATTAATCACGAGTGCAACAAAACCATTTCAACATTTCTAGATACACGACCGCAAAATGTAAGCAAATAAATAAAGTCGAAACACTAGTAAAAACAAATTAAAATGGTTTTAATAAAATTTATTTGATTCTCCGACTCGATATAACAACACAGGTAAAACCTCAAAATGTCGAGCAAAAACATCGATTTCACCAATTCGATTGACATTTCAATCAATTACGCTACTAAATAGTAACTATTTTATGGAAATTCGATATTCAAATCTCGAGTTTCAGACACTAGAATTTAATAGAGTAGCTATCGATTGTTAATGTTATCAAATCTGTTAATTATTATTTTTATAGTTCGAAATTGAAATTCAAAACGCTTTCGCGGTATCAACTTATTGAAATCAGATTGTATCGGAAACCGTTGGATTTTATTGTTTGAGATGTAGAAAGAAACAAATTGAGCTGTACGTTACATAATATCTAATTTGTATTTTTGATATTTCCATGACTAAATTAGCCAAGTTTTTTAAATACATGGGATGGTAAACATAAAAGGGTATAAATAAGGGTTTCATAATCTGGAGACCCTGGATTTTAATTCCAAGTTATAGTTACCGTGAACCATAACGGAACCGTGTTATTTGAAAAAATAATAGACATAATAGGCACTCACGAAGTGCTATCGTGCCATATTGACCACGTTGGTGGAAAGTGATGAATACATATAAGACATCAAAGAAGATCTTGCTAAATGTGGCTCAGAAATCCATTAAAATATGGTAAATAAATGCACACCGCATTGAATGCTTAATTCGAATGGAATTTCATATTTTCCAATTGGATTTTTGTTCAAGGCCACCATCACGCCGCCATACTTTACAAGCAATGACAAAAGATAATAACATCCGAAAGTATGAAATTTCTTTAAATGAAGATTGTTACGAAAGAAAGTAATAAGAAAACCATTTTCCAAAACAAACAATTTCAATACTGTAAAAGATACTGCCCTAAGCTCGACATATTTTTTGCATTATCCCTTTTCTACTACGAACGCATGGAGGTTATATGACAGCTTCCAAATTCATATAAAATCTGTTAGGAAACGAAATAATCGGCTAAGTACGAGTAGGACTCGGGCACGAAGTGTTCCGTACTGTATGGGAGCCCTTAAATATATATTTTATTTAAATCATATTATTTATTATTAAATTGAATACAAAATTAAATATTCTGTGAATATTTCAAGCATACCTTTTACCATTGTTGATATTGAGCGAACAAAGAATAAAAATTCAGGTTTGTTGTATGGGAGCCCCTCTTGTATTTTAATTTTATTTTTAGTATTTGTTGTTATAGCGGCAACAGAAATAAATACATCATTTGTGAAAGTTTCAGCTTTCCAGCTATAACGGTTCATGAGATACAGCCTGGAAACAGACATACAGACGGACAGCGGAGTCTCAGTAATAGGGTACTGTTTTTACCCTTTGTGTACGGAACCCTTAAAAATGAAATAAATTGAAGATCAACCAAAATCTCGATATCTATACCAATTTTGATATTAAACCAAAGCGTCAAAGCCGAAGTAAGCAATAATCAGATCACTGAACTATCTCATTACTCGTTTATTGCGGTTTTTTTAATGATCAAAACGTTTAACCTTAATAGTGGTTGATAACAGGCCCCGACGCCGGTAAAACACGTGTTCTTGGTACTTGTTACTTAATAACGTGTTGTAAAGTATCAAAACGGTGCGAGATTTGAACACTTTATGGGTAGGTGTCGGATTTGGAATTATTTTGTTTTGTATTTGTGTTCTATGTTAGTAATAGTAGTTTATGCAACTGTCATATAATGAAGGGTATTAAAACACGAGTGTGAGTTTATGAAACGAGCGCAGCGAGTTTCATAATAGTAACGAGTGTTTTAATACCCGTGTTATATGCAGTTGCATACACTACTTTATCTTCACTAATAAAAATAAAATAAAAAACATATTGCGAAACATTAAATTCACGCGTACGTGTATTATCACAGTGAACTTGGCGCCATTAAAATCTAACCAATGAGAGCGCAGCTGCGCGCGCAGGGCCAATCAGGAACGAGCGCGCGATGTTATAATGAGATTTTACGATATCGATATGGATATTATAACATCATGTGAAATTGCTTAAATTGAGTGTTTTGTTGTCTGCGCTATAACAGTAGTCATTATAAGTCAAGTGTTGGAAACATAAGTAGAATGTTACAACATTAGTGTAGATAAAAGTAATTTTGTATTGTATGGTATAGATTTAAAATGTTATAAGTCTTGTGATAATACTAAAATGTTCAATATAGAGTTAAAAAATAAAACAGAGTTTTTAATGGCGTGTTGTGAATTTGTACTTGTTCTGTCTCTACATTGGTATTTGCGTTGAATTGTTACAGATTGCATTGTCAAGGATATATACAGACAGAGTCATAGGTATTAAACGCAAAACCTTTTAGGGTTTCCAGTAAATCTAGACAAACAACTTTTGTTTTAGGTATATACGACGCAACGCGTTGTGAAAATTCAGGTATTTATTTAGCGCAACAAAATATTATAGACTTTGTCAATGTTAGCTTTTTCTTGTTTTTAATGTTACACTTTGGTTGTAACATCGTAAAGCTGGCAAGAAAAAAAGTCCTCTCCTTATTTACAAAAAAAAAAATTCTCATCATATTTGCCTAGCTTATGGATCTTAGGTATTTGCTTAGGATAAACATTTTAAATTTTTTTCCGTAAAAACGACCTTATTGTTTGGTGTTATTGACTTTTGATAATTAACTTTTATGATAGGATGTATGTTATTTAAATAGAACATAAATAGACTAATATTTAAATAGGTTCTTTTGTTAAAATTGCTATAAAACTTATCGATTAAACATAAAATGATGGAAAAATTATGCAAATATAAAAACTAGTATTCTAATTAACCTTTGAACTCGAAAACAATACGTAACCTGTAAAACAGTTCACTATATTAATAGTTACGAACATAACGGACAGACCGACCGACCACACCAATAACATGTGAAAAAAATGAATAATTCATATCCGCACGCACATTAAAAGTCATTAAAATATTGGGCGGCGTGCGACGCGCGCCATTTTTTTAAAGTTTGGTTTTGGACGGCAATTTATTTTCTGTGTAAGTATGTTTAAATATTTTTTGTAACTTAAAAAATAAATTAAATTCAAAAGACACGGTTTTTGCCTCATTTGACAATAATTTGACAATTCAAATGTAATGTAATGTTTTTAGTTTCAGCATATATTGGATAGACAAAAATATTGTATAAGTACACCTATAAATATTTTTTTATTTACGCTATTATCTTTGCTATTCATTGGCAGACATGTACTATTTATTTTCTTTTTTCTACCAAACATCAGAGGTCAGTCAAAAAGAGACCTGGGTAATTAAATAATTTCAATAAAAACATGTAAAGTATGATTCGCACACATATCTGTAGCACAATAATTTTATTAAGCTTTTAAAATTTAAAAACTTAAAATTAGACTCCTCTGTATACACGAATAAACCATGAAACACTCATACACATAACATACAATAGAGTATTAACAAAAACCTGAGACTCTATCACTTAATATACTTATTGTATATTGTGTGATAGAGTCTCAGGTTTTTGTTGATACTCTATTGTGTGTTATGTGTATGAGTGTTTCATGTTTTATTCGTGTATACAGAGGAGTCTAATTTTATGTTTTTAAATTTTAAAAGCATAATCGAATTAACAAATTGTTAGATAATCGATCTAAAGCATCTTTGTTATAATGGCATCTTTTGTTTTGTATAATTTTAAATATCATTATTAGTAATTTTATAAATTCTTGAGACAGGTTTTTAAAATAATCAAAATTACCCGCCCAATATCCGCGCTTACGACTTACCGAAAGTAATACGCATTAAACGCGCAATTCACAATAAAAACCATAATTTTTATGCCCCAAATACCCGTGGAGTTACTCGCTCAACACGAAAAATATTTACGATATAATAATATTAATTTTACTCCTTTTATGCGATGTTGATGGACTTTAATGTTTTAATTAAACGTCCATAATTAATTTCCATTTCAAACAAGGCTACTGAAAGTACCGAGGCAGTAGAGTATTGACACTGAGTTCTTCAGTGTCAATGGTCAGAGGCACGATCGGCCTAATCATTCTGCTTGTTTCAGTTGTTGATTCAAAATGTTTTATGACGTTATCACGTAAAATGATCGTCCGTTATCCGATTCTACAGACAACCATTTTTTTAAATTAATATTAATAATGGTTTTGTGGATGATTTGTTTTAAAATAATAATTAGGTATATTTAATATGTAATAAAGTGATACAAGCGACCCGCCCCGGCTTCGCACAGGTGTATTATACATATAAACCTTCCTCTTGAATGATTCTATCTATTTAAAAAAACCGCATCAAAATCCGTTGCGTAGTTTTAAAGATATATAAGCATACAAAGGGACAGACACCGGGAAGTGACTATGTTTTATACTACGTAGTGATAGTGATTTGTTAATCTATTCTACAGCAAATACATGTTTGTAAATTAAATCAAAGTAACAACTGAACCAATACATAGGAACGTATGTCGTAGAAGAAATCATCTTCGTTATTACTAGTAGTTCTCCAAACAGTAGACCTCGCAAATTTTAACTGAACATTGATAAGCCTATACTATACGTCGACCAGATTGATTGATTGATTGGACGGTTTAGATATTAAACAATCTTATTTCTCTGGTGAGTCTAGTTAGTATCTAGTGAGAACCTATCTCACTTTGTTTGATCAGTCAATAATAGGTATAAGAACTGTGACGTACACAATCTTATACATTTCAACAAGACTGGCAGGAAGCGGTTTGAATCTGTCATGTTCATGTACAACCAGATCGTCTATGCACTTTGTTCAGCCATCTGTTCTATGCGCCCTGCCCACTGCTACTTTAACCTACTAATCAAATAGGTTATATCAGTAACTAGTTTGTTCCTTTGTTTAGTTTGTACTTTCAACGGAATCGACTACCTCGATGGCTCAGTGGTTAGTGACCCTGACTACGGGATCAAAGAGGCGTGGGTTCGATTCCTACCCAGAGCAAGTACTTGTGTGATGAACATAGGTGTTTTCTCTGTGTCTGGGTGTTATTTAGGTATAATCTATGTAAATATGTATTAGCATCATAAAATTCTTTTATAGCTTCGCTACCTTGTTACGCAATTTTAGACATGTAATTTTAGTTATTTTTAACTGTTATTTTTGACGATGCTATTGCAGACATTTCAATTACAGTAGGTATTTCTGACATCTTCATTTTTTAATATTGTATTTTGAATTTTATGTAATATACCAAATTTTAATTTATTTATTGTAATATTATGCTTAATAAGTATTAAGTAAAGTAGTAATTAAAGTAAAGTAGTTAGTAAGTAATTGAGTATATAATGAATAATAATTGTTATTTTGACAATTCGTAAGGTGTTGCTCATAGTATATTGCTGTATACCAATGTATGTAATTATCCTTTCTGAAAATAAATTAATCTATCTATCTATCTAAAGAAACTTTCAGTTAGGTAATGGTACAGAGGCCTATGTCTAATAGTAGATATTTCATAGCTGAGTCGATCATGATGACAGCTAGATATAAACCTTAAACGACAGTGATTGGCATGGAATTATAGTCATTCTTATAGAGTACTTGACCTTTTAAAAGGCTCCAATTACTATAGCAAAAAGGTCACAAATTCAATCTAACAGAATAAATCTAGGGACTAATTGACAAATTGGCTATAAAACTGAACAAAAACATGGAGCAATAAATAAATCCATTAAATCTACTTCATTACACTATAATATTTATGTACCTTTATATTTGACCTAATAATAATAATAATTTGAGTATTAAACTTAAATGTATTAGTGCAAAAACGCTGTCATCAAATTGAAAATGTCATCGCATTGCGTTAATGTAATTGGAAACAGAAAATTAGTAATATATTATGGAAATTTAATTACAATGTCAGTAATGATAATTACAATTTCAATCCCACTGCTTCGGCTAATTAAATTGTGTAAGTTTAGTAAAATATGAATAGGTACAAAAACATATTTGTTTAGTTACGGACAGTAAAGTTGCTCCATGGTAATTAAATTTTGAAATAACCTTGTCATTTTTGGAATTTACATGGAAAATTTGGCAATTTTTACACTTGTTGGAACACTGAACTAACAATTTTTTGTCTCTTTTTTGGCTAAACACAAAATTTTGTTTGAGCGTGTCTTATTGTATAAACATTTCACTCAATCAAAGAGGATTCAAAACTACGTAAGAACTCAATTACGTCAATATAAAAGAAAAATATTTACCACGCCCACTGACGTTAAAATGAGCTGCAGCTCAAAACAAAGTAAGATTTCTTTACAGAAGATTCATAATTAATTTGGTTTGAAAAACATTGAAAAAAGTATCACAGAATGCTACCGAACGTAAAAATGCCTCTTTCCATTTGATAGTTTTTAATTAATAAAAAAAACTCAGCAGTACCAGACTCTGAGCAAACGTTTAACATAAATACTTATGTCAACATAGTGGCTTAATTTAAACCCTAATGTAATACTAATCAACATAATACTTCAACCTTACTCAATTACCGAAACAAATTTTAATAGCCCCTTAGTCAATATTATCCAATAGAGATAAATTCAAAGATATGTTGAAATGTGATAATATAAATTTCTCTTTGTAACGCATAATTATATGCAAGTCAATTTCACGATAAGCGCTTTTGTTTATTTCTCCGAAGATAATGATATGAACTCTATGCTAATGAACCGAGAAACTATCAAAAATCAGTATCACTGATTAAATAATTAACATAATTATATATTTATTCAAATAATTATTAAAAACAAACAGAGAACTGTGGCGCGTGGGTGGTTCCACCGATTTATATGCAAATCGCGCCCTTATTTCTTAGTGACTAAGTGTCATATTTCATCGCCTATAAATTAGGAAATGATGTTTGTATGTGATGAGTCTTGTATATCATGTTCTTAATTATCCGTAGGTGTTTCTAATGTTAATATTTTTTTGGGTACCGTTCTCGAACGGTGAGATTAAAACCAAATGAATGAGTCTACGGTGTCAGTCATGTTCTAATTGAAATAATGGTATATATTAGTAAAACACCAAAGTTTCCATAAATATTTGTCAGAATTACTAGGATTGTAAAACATCAAAGTATTTTACTATTAATAAAAATATGAAACGTAATACATAATTCGTTAAATAAAAAACCTGTTCTGTTTTGCTTACCTTTAAAATCAAACTATGTATTACCTATATTAATAATAACCATAAGTAAGTTCGTATAAGCCGGGTGGCTGGCCCTGGTGTCAGAGTTTTTAGGCCGCCTGTAGACGTCTGACAGGGCTAAACGGTTAAAACAACCGGGGCCTACAATTTAACGTGTCATCCGAGCCACGGTAGCGCTCAGTTGGAAAATGCCACCCGCGGTCACCCATCCAAGTACTGACCGTGCGGAACGTTGCTTAATTTCGGTGATCGCTGACAATCACCTAGTCAAACTACGCTACGAGCGCTACTAATAACAAAAAAAGACACATAATTATACTGGTACATGCTTACATAGTTTTCTGATTATTGTACTCGTACAATACATATTACGATTCGTTAAGTAATTCAAGTACGGAACCTACAGTAACTCGTCTTGCTCTTGGCCAGTTTTTTGTTATTTATTGCAGTTGTTCGAGCTAATTCAACGCTCGCGCCTTATTAGGGTATATACCCAATAATGTTCCCGGGGCAATTAGAACAAATTCGAAAACTGATTTATGAAAATGGCTCGAAACAACTGGGGCTGATCTAAATCTGAAATGGTTTATAGAAATCCATAAAATGTTTTAGGAGAAATCGTAGCAGCCAAACGACTGATTTATTTGGGTGTTTCTCTAGAGGCTCTAGAAGTACGGACATATTGTATGATATTATGTTGCTCATCATTATGAGTTATTTTGCTCATTATTACTGAACTAATAAAAAAACTAAAACGTACTAGTACTTTTACGTAAAAAAATTAACGTCAAGAAAGAAACCACTTTTAAATTAAATCTTCACTTTTAACTAAAATTTGGCTTGATTTTGGCCAAAAAAAGTCAGATGTTCCATAAAAAGCTCGTCAATTATCGTCAAAATGTTAGAAGCAGCTGATTTTTTTCGTAATTTAGAGAATAATCTCATAGTTAGATGAGTAAGTACAGTGATACTTTATCTAAAGTAAATTTTTGAAGATAATATTTTTATATCCACCATATTGTTGCAGCAAGTACTACTACTATTATAAACGCGAAAGTTTGTGAGGATGTTTGTTACTCTTTCACGCAAAAAAACTACTGAACGGATTGAGATGAAACTTTGCAATATATATGTTTATAGAGGTACATCAGAATTACACATAGGCTATAATTTATAAAGAAAATGCGTGAAACGAAGTTCACCGGGTCAGCTAGTATCATATAAAAATCATCAGCCAAATACACTTAAACTGTTACTCTTAATTAAAAATTCCATAGATATGCTTCGCCTCAATGGAATGAGTCAGCCTATCATAAACTAGATCATAAACGCAGCGGCCCAAATCCCAACATTCTATCACTGCGATGTGAAATATAACAGAAATCCACTAATTTATGTTAAAGTCTCCGACTTTTATAAACGCACTGACACGTTTATGTTACACATAGCGTTTCGAGCCAGCCACTAACAGGCACGCACGTGCCACGATTATAATTACAAATTAATGTTAATCCAATAATAAAAACGTTAAAAAATCGGGTGCCCAAGATTCACGAATCAGGGATCGAATAACCGAAAGATTAGGGCTATAGCGGTTCGCGATATGATGCCGGTTTATGTAGGTAACATCTGATAATATGATGTCGAAAATAACTTGTGTGAAAAATAGAGTAGCTTCAATTTTTGACCGATGAACTGAAAACCGGAGGAGGTACTCAATTCGACGCGTATTATTTTTTATTGGAAGGAGTATACTTCAGAATTGGTCCCATTAAAGTTTTATTGAAATCAGCTGAGCCATTTTTGATAAATCAACAAAAATGTGAAAAATGTAACATCAATCCGTGCGAAATATTCGCGAATTCTTTACACGGATGAAGTCGGTCATGCTATTTTTGGCGAAAAATAATTATCAATGGTTTAGTAAATCTAAGCTGTCTGAGTTTACTTTAACCACTATCAAAAGGATTCTCTTGGCAATTGGCTCGATCTTCCTCCGCTCTACCAGTCCAGCCGGTGATATTTTTGGTGGCAATATTTAGGTAACCAAATAAATATTGGTAGCAAGATCATAATCCTCAACTAACATCTTTCTAACAATAAAAAAACCTGGCATTTTAACCGGATTCCATCCCTGTCACAAACTATGCGCTATCAGCTAATTCGATTTGCAGCTATTTGGTAGCATTCGATCTACTCGAATAACTCTAGATAACTCGAATAATCGAGAAATTTGAATTTAAATTTGGAAACTCCAATTATTCTTTTTGCTTGAATTTTGTTTATCTGTCGGTAGATTGTTTTAATAGGCTTTATTTGAATAGTTTCGATATCGACTCGAAAAATCGTAAGTGAATAAATTTTGAGACATTTCACTCTATAATAATCGTAAGACAGCTTTGGTTCGACTTTTAAATGTTTGAGATTAGAGATCACCATATTCATTTCATAATTTTGATAAAGCAAACGCTAGTAGAACAGATATTGCTTTTTAATCTATATTGGATAATTGAGAAGATCGCAAGTAAAAATGCCGTTTTGAATGTATAATTTCTTGCAATTATGAATTTCAATACCTAGTTGTTGAACAATTTTATATTTTAAGTCACAAGTTTGGAAAAGCTGTTACCCATTGAAGCTATGTAGTTAAAATTCTAGTATGTAAGTAATTACAATTTAAATAAAACTCAGTATAAAGTTTGCAGCACACTTATCTTAAGTGCAGAATCTATTTAGCACCGCTTTTTTTTTTCAGAAAAATTGGTGCTCAATTATAGAAGTAGTCTGACGCGATTAATTTCAGTCACATAATTTAATAAACATGTATTTAAATTTTGTATTTTTTTTTTCTTTACGTGTTTGATTGTTTCTTCTAATGATGCATAAACAATCGATGAATTTTACCGAGCTTATAAATCCTTGCCATTTATGCATCGCATGACTGTTGCAATTTAAGTATGGTCAATTTTCGAATGGATAACGAGTGGCATTATCAACTTAAGGCTCCCTTGCCACTTTGCCACTAGTTTAGTTTAATTCCTAACAAATTCAAGGGGTATTTGACTTGGTATTGGATCATTTTTTAAATAATATGTATTTATTTTGCTCCTTAATTCAATTCAGGCGGTAGCGATCCAGTCCCGGGGCGATACATGTGCCGCAACCTTTAAAGCAAACCTGCACACCTTTTTAATATATTGTCGAATCTGATAAAGTGGCCAATTTCATGCTGAGCGATTTATAATACGGGCAGAAGCGATATCTGTTATTGCCAAGCTGCTCTTACGGTCCATAACTGAACTACAGGTTATGTGAGAAAACAGTTTTGTTAACTTCGTAACTTTATTTTGGAGTTCTTCGAACAGTGGATCTCGCGACTGTACCAGCCTTTTTAATAGTCCACTGCAGGACGTAGGCCTACCCATGAAGGTTGAATGAGCCACCACGCTGGCCCAGTGCGGGTTGGTGGATTCACATATGCCATTGAATGTCTTCTACGTACGTGCAGGTTGCCTCACGATGTATTCCTTCACCGAAAAGCCAGTGGTGTGAAATTCCATACATAAATTCTGTAGAACTCATTCGTACGGGACCGGGACTTGAACCCACGACCTCACGATTGCAAGGCCGGTGTCATTACCACTAGACTACCACGGCTTCACGGGAACTTGCGATACATCTCTTTAACTGGATCTTCATAAGCCTATATCTCAATTTGCTTTTGACCGATTTGGTTCATACTCGCAAATTAGGTTTAAGAAACTAAATAACTTTGCCAAGTGCTATCGAAATTGGCTGATAAATAGCGTGAAAACAAATTTCCCCACTTTATGAGGGAAATAATCCAAATCCTAATCCAAAATCTCCGACAACGACAAAATCAGTTAAATATAAAAACCTGCGTACCAATTTTCGTCAAAATTCGTTGAAACAAGGTATTAAATTAAAAAAATAAAACTTTTTATAAAAATAAGCTTTTACTGAACAAGTACCTAACAAGACAAATCAAACGAGCCGAAAATCGATAGTGTTACGTCGTTTTATTAAAGAGTTCCTATGAGAACATTCTAGCTCCATCATTAGACCCTGGCTACCATTGAAAGACAAACTACTCGCCAAGACCATTCAAATGAACCCAAACTCGATGAGGTTGTGTCGTTTCATTGCTAAGTTCATTTGGCCACCTTCCAACTCCATCATCAGATGAGCACTATGTCATCATAATGTTACATTGTCACGCGATTTACACATGTATGCAAAATTTCAGCTCAATCGGTAACCGGAAAGTGGAACATATTTAACTTGCAAGATTTGATTACAGACATACAACGGGACAGGTGAAACTAAATAAAAGCTTGCAAAATGCGACCTGTAGACGAAAACCAACATCCGGATAGACGAAAGCAAAATTGCAGTGTTAACAACACCACGATAAATAGGCACATAAACCACACAAACTACACATTTAGAGGATAAAAAATTAATCTAAATCACTAACTACTTCTGTATTTACATGCGTAGACCGAGTAGGTACCTACACTCTACTGATTTCATATCAAGGTACAAATTGATCAGTTTTATCAAATAGCAAATTAAAGTCAGTCGATTACCACAATGTTTCGAAATGACAAATGTTCACAATCGGTTTCGACGCCGGGTGGTCGCAACCTATATTAAACTGATGACTTGGGCGGTGCCAACTAATGGGCTTTTTATTCCATGAAAGGGATTGACAAAAAGTTATGATTATTTACTTATAACACGGAGTGGCAAGCGCGGCTGAGAACGTCCACCGCTGAAGGAGCCACATGAGGTAATATATCGATGGTAGGATTGAGCTGGACGCTTTTTCTAACATATCTGATTGGGAACGTATAGAGGAGGCCTATGTCCAATAATAATTGACGTCTTATGGCTGCGATGACGATGATTACTTACATCTCTACAAAAAATCTTAAAATGTATAAATTTAATGTCTTGGTATTAAGTACTTTTGTATTTATATGCCATTTTTTTATTCGTCACTCATTAATACAAAATTTAAAAAGTTTAACAGTAAATGTTAATAAATTTACATGTCAAATATCAACTTAGTCAAAGAGGCCACCCCTAATGTTGCCCAGGCCAAAAGTACCCATTGTGCTGGCGGCGTTACTGTGCTGGATTGCCAATGCCATTTTATGCCATTTTATATAAATAAAATGCATTTTAGAAAGTACCTAAACCAATTCTTTTTCAGTTTTTGGTTGCTGTGCTAAAGTATTCGTTCTATAACAATTTCTTCATTTCATTTGACTTTGAAAAAACACATTCGAAAATGTCACATAGTCACGTGTTCTAAACAACTACCTACTACTACAAAAAAGATTTTTATGCTTACATGGCCTTCTAAAACACTTAAGATATTCTCTTTAATGTTTCAAAATGCTCTATACCAAATAAATTAAACTAATTAAAATAAGTAAATATTAGGGGACATCTTACACATGATCTCTGACCCCAAACTGAGCAAAGCTTGAAATACATGACTGAACTGATGCAATGGAAAAACTAGTGGAATTTCTTATTACCTTAGATTTTAAAAAAAACATTAGCTCCAATAAAGTTTGAAATATTTTCATTACGTCCGTAGAAACAGCGAGTAAGGCGGCAAGTAGCATTCAACAGAAAATTGAATCGCCCAACATTATCGTACGACAAAAAGTCGCAAATTGATTCGGAGTAGCAAATTGCTTGGAGCGACGCGCGACAATTTCAAATCAGGTTTTGTCGCACCCGTTCAGGTGGTATTACGTGTGGGAAATGTTGGTAGTGATAGAGAGTAATAGCTATAAATCAAATAGCCAAGAAGGCCAATAAGTTGTGAGTTGCCAGTTGTATTTTAATTTAGGTTTTAGTTACTACATATTTGCAGTACTTAACTTAACCCTAAATTAAAATACCTACCTCAACTCAAACTAAATTTTTTATCTCTTTTTGGTGTTCAATTTTTTCTAGTAGGTACGAGTGGGTATAAGTTTATGCACACAAATACTTTTAACATAGAAAATATTTAAAATCAGAGAATGAAGTGTAATAAATATCTGTATCGCACGGATATTGTACTTATTTTATATTGTTTACGTAAACAAGCAAATAATAGAGTTTAAAAATAATGTAACAAGAGTAAGGCCTCTTGTTACATTATTTTTATTATGATACAACACAATGAGATTAGGTATTAAAAATTGTCTTATTTAGTACTTTTGTATTTTTGCAGATTGCATTATCATGAGAAGACAATAGATATATGAGATGCATAGAAAATCTATCTCCATCATATTTGTATACGTAATTCAAGCCCTCCTTCCATTAATCATAAAACATTAGTTGTGAAGTGGAGACCGATAGTGTTGTAATCGAATAAAATCGTTACGATAGTAATTTATCGAGAAAATTACTTGGATTCTAAACTATTCAAATACTTTAATTTACTCATTCGATTATTGGTGATTATATCGATGATCGACTTTTTGAAAATTTATTTTGAAAAAAATAATAATGAGTATAAACACCACAAGATAAATGTTTCCTGTGAACCCAAATCATTTCGTCAAAGTAATGAATCAGGTAGATACATAAGTGAACCCAATGAATGAGTTTTAAACTCGTTGGGAATTCCGCAATCCTTAATATTTTTATAAAAATAGATGGACCAGAAGTACTTTTTATTTAAAGAGTCTAATGTAATCCGTTGCTTAAAATGGTAATAACTTACGAAAGCCCAATCGAATATGCTACGAGCGCAATTATACAATCCTTAAAAGTCCACATATTCGTATGTCCTGCATATCTACATATGGGAACAGTATAATATTCATTCAGAAGACCAACAGCTGTCTGTACGGAATGTGCAGACTGTGAGGTACAGGTCACGGCATATAAGTCTAGCGCTGATCGAAGTGTGGAGGGGGTGGCTGCGCAGGAGTTTAGTAAGGCGGTCAACATGCGCAGTTATCCCCTCCACAGTACCCTCAGCGCTAGATTTACGTGCTGCTACTTGTACAAGACAGAAGTTTGATCACCCTATTACCTAATTTTCTTTTCGGTTTTTATGATGTAAAATACAAAAATAGCGTCTACAAAATGTTGTTGAAAAGATGTACGGAAGAAAATACCGTATGATTTCATTTTCTTTTGGTTTGGCTCCGCTTGGTACTCCTACGGATCTCTTCATTTCTGATTTGATCTTGCTAAGAGACTCCAAGTCTAGCCTTTTCAATAGCTCGTTAGGCTATTTGAAGCTTATTAATGAGGCCCATAATAAGAATCAAGTTTCAGTGCCATAAGTCATCACTGGTAAAGGCTGGATCATACAAGTAGACAGATGTGAAGTTAGCTACAAGCAACGCAATATCCAATCCTGAATTAAACTCACAAAAGCTTCGCGTCGATTGGGCTTCGCGCAGCTTGTACAACCACTGACTTGTATAATTAGGCTTATTACACACAGTGTTCAAACTTAAAGCACTGAGGTATTACGGATTTTGAAATAGGTACTGTAGAGATATTCCACTGTGGTACAATTGTATCAACAAACCTCGTCTATTTGTCAGAATGCTTCCTTAGCCCAGACCAGACCGATCCCTGATTTACTACGTACGAGGCAGACGTACGGTCAACGTTGACTATTCAGGTGTCAATCCACAACTTAAAGTCCACAGACGCAGTCTTTTAAATGATGAGGTTAAACTTAGCCATGTAAAGGCATAAGGACTTGTTTTGCATAGTAATATCAGTCATTACAAAATGAAAGACGTGTGAGCATTTTGTGGTGAAAACTTTCCGTTCGTCTTCTGTCTTACTTCTTGTGCGCCTGCATCATTTATAATAATATCTCAAAATAGTAAATTTAAAAAAAAAATAGTATCAAATAAAATTAAATTTAAAACTGAGCTTAGAGTAAAGCTCATTGTGTAAGTGTACCAAATTTTTAAAATTTTCCGACAAAATTAGTTTACCCTATTATAATTATAAAGTGGCTTATTTTTAGCTCAATTTTTTGGAATTGACTACGAAATGAGTGATTATTTATAAATGTCTATAATATATTAATTTGGTTTTGTCAATAATTTGAAGTATTCATATCTTACATTTTATGTAATTTGTATAACTCATATACGTTTCAAAAACATTTAATATTCAATGTCCTTACAAAAATAAAATCTTTATTGTATTATATATCAAAACGGTAAAACAATATTTATGGGATGATTCTTTTTAACATTTATTAAAAAATAATAAAAAATATTTTTATTTGATCTAGAGATATGTATGTCATGATAATTTTAGCATTATGTTTTAAAAGTTAAAGTATAATTTACCTTGCATCCTTCGCACGTGAATGCACCGAAGTGAAATCCTGCCGCAGGCTCTCCGCACACCTTGCACTGCTGGTTCATCTGGAATTAAAAAAAAAACATTTACAAACATCCCAAGTTGCAAAAGTTATAAGGATAGTAGAGATTATACAGGGTTATCTGCTTGCCCTATATTAAGCCAAAAATGACCGATCCAATTAAGACCGTATTTATGAACAAATTTTACTATGGGTTCAACTCAAAATTCGAGAAAAAGCAAAGTTACAACTCGAAATCGACAAAATGTATAAAACGTCTGATTTTTTCGCGAACTCTGGGTTGGCCCTTCAGTAAAAGTTACTCATAATTATGACCTGAATCGTCCTTTCGGCTAAGTACACCAGTTCTGTATAACCCTTTAAATGGGAAAATAATTATTAGTCTAAAACAAAATAGCATTTAGAACTCTGCCAGGTTTTATACTTCAATCCATGCATATACGAGTACAGGGTTATTCCTAATCAATACGCATCCTTTTAGGAGTTTATTCTGTACATCAAACTAACAACTTTTGTTCAACATCTTTTGTCAAACCTCAAAAAAAGTTGTTGTTCCATAGATAAATATCGTTCACCGCGACAAAATGTATGGAACAGCTGTTTTTTTTTAGTTTTGATATAAGTAGCAGAATAAAAGTTGTTAGTTTTAATGTACAGAATAATTCCCTAAAAGGATGATAATTGATTAAGAATAACCCTGTATACAGCGTTTGAGTCATTCAGTCACAACTATCGGCCTTTTTATGTGATGACAAATATTCAACCTTTTTTATGGCTGATTGTGAATCTCTTGTAATCTAGATCAACGATTAATTTGCTGTCGTTTTGTGTTCACGCCTCAGAAAGAAAAAGAAAGAGCATCAGGCGCATTTATTTTAAACTGGCCAACCACTTTAAAGAAATTAAATAATTGTTTTTCATCCATAATAACACAAAAGGGAAATTATGGCGTGATTAAGTAACCGATTAATTTCCGTCATCTGTAAACGCTTTTTCATACAAGTTTCACGCAAAAAAGAGAACCGTACAATTAACGAGTGATATATCGCCAAAATTGTACTTCGGATATGGCAACATCATCAAAAAGATTGCAGTATTGCAAACACTTGATAAATAACCACAATTTGTTACTTTTCGAAAAGCCGAGATATCAATCGACAAAGCTTAAAACCAGAAATTACTCGATTTAATGAAGTCTCCCAAATGGGGATGATCAAAGATAAAATTATTAAGATTGCAACCTGAATTTTGGACTTTGATATATCATTCTACAGTTCCGATGGCGCGATTAAGTCAGAACGATTCTTTAGTACCTTTCCTGGGAGAATCGATTCATGGACCGTTTGATTCGATCGGTTACAAATTAGGATATGAGAATATAACCTGACAGACTTAAAAAGGATGTTTAGTGTTCACTGTTAATATATAAGCATTAATTATTACTATCTAAGGATTTATCAGTTATTTTTCTTTAAGCACTCGGAACACACACACGTTAGAATCTTAACGCCAATGTCAATTGAAGGCTTTTTTCACACACATGTATGAAAGAAGTTCTTGCAAAGTGGGACCAAACTGTGTACAGTTACTCAAAAAATCTATTAAACTATGGTAAATAACTACGCAGAGTAAAGCAATGCTTAATTTGAATGGAATTTCATACCTATTCCCTAATTTGATTTTTGTTCAAAGCCACCCTATCGCCGCAGCGCGCCGCCACGTTTTACAAACAATGTCAAAAGATAATAAGATCCGAAAATATGACATTTCCTTGAATGAAGATTGTTATGAAAGAAAATTTTAGGAAAATTATTTTCTAAGCCAAATAAAGCAAATAATTGAATATTGTACAAGGTTATGGCCTAAGTTCGATTTATTTTTGCATTATCTCTTGTCAAACATTATTGAAATTTTGCGTTCTTGCAAAATCTGGCCTCACCGACCGTATCGAGATTATTTTTTATGCCTCTTTTTAACACATCTCGTATTCAATCAATGCAACTATCAAATTATCTCGATCGACCATATTATTCCTCTGGGGTTTTTGCTCGAAGGTTTCTATAGGCTAGATTAACTGAAGTTAGTCACTGTCACTGTCACTGTCACTGTCAAATAAAACATTTCAATGTAGTTTCTGATTATGTATAAGATTTCAAAAAAAAATGAATAAATTAATTCAATGTTTGTAGTATTTTTTTCCACTTTTAACAGACACAGTCTCTTCAAAATTATCACACAAGAAAAATAAAATACTTTTCATTCGTGCAAAATCCATTAACTACCCAACAAGCTGTCTTGTCTGCTACATATTGA
This sequence comes from Hypomecis atomaria, assembly GCA_964007245.1. NCBI lineage: Eukaryota > Metazoa > Arthropoda > Insecta > Lepidoptera > Geometridae > Hypomecis > Hypomecis atomaria. The sequence goes on along the minus strand of OZ023295.1, from coordinate 2,138,976 downwards.
GATCAGAAATGCACCCAATCCGTCATCACATCAAACATTTTCGGAATACTTTAAACCTTATTAATGAGATGCTAAAGGCTACATTTCGTGCATTTTTGGTTACCCTTTTCTTATTTTTTTTCAGTAAATTTGAGCTTTATTTTAGGGGTGATAAGAGTGTGAGCTTGCGAATTTTGGATGGTCCCTTTGGCAAAAAAGGTAGTGAAAGAATTGGGATATGTTAACAGTGCGCAGTCACGCCATCTTGTTAGCTCTGAAGCATGTTATTATGCAACATTTATTTAATTTTAACCCGTTGGGTACAGTGGCAGACAAAAATGCGATTGTATAATTTTTAAAGGGAAAATTTTATAACAAATAATAAAAATAAATATCAAGTGAAATTGCACCTATATGACAAATATATATTTCGAATATAATAGAAAAAATGTAGGTAAGAAAATTTGATTCAGCGTAATAGTGGCTAGTATCTGCAGTTTTTAACTTGACCGTACCTTTTAACGTTGTGGAGTGTGTTTTAGGTACAATAAATATATTTTGCTATGGAGAGGGCTATGCTCGGTGTCTCTCTGCGGGATCGAATCAGAAATGAAGAGATCCGCAGATGAACCAAAGTTACCGACATATATATTAGCAAATTAAAGTGGCAATGGGCAGGATACATACTTCGAAGAACGGATGGCTGATGGGGCCGTAAAGTTCTCGAATGGAGACCACGGACCAGCAAGCGCAGCGTAGTACGTCCACCGACTAGGTGGACTGACGATATAATAAAAATCGCAGGAACGCGCTGGATGCAGGCCGCTTCCAACCGGCATTATTGGAAATCCATGGGGGAGGCCTATGTCTACCAGTGGACGTCTTACGGCTGATAGATAGATAGAAATATATTTTCACAAAGCAAAAGTTCTGAATTCGATTATAAGTTTTTTTAAAAACATTATGTTACGCGATACTTCTATCAAATTTTCTGAGTACCTTCTTGCAAGAAAATCTGTTAACGCTTGAAAAGACAATAACTTAAAATAGAGCATACTTTCTTATTTAGATCTGTAGAACACTTAATTTTACTTGCACACTACATTTTCTTTAAAAAGTAAAAATTGACAAACTATTGGAATGTCAAATAAATCAAATTCATCACTTTTTTGCTCACTAGTACAAACTTTTTACATATTATTGGAAATATTTGGCATCAGTTTAACAAAACCCACAGTTGCACACGCAATGTGTTCGTCAACTCGAGCCAAGTGATTTTCGACTTATTTACCTTGTCAAAGTATGAAAATTGCAAGTTTCTTGCCAATTTATCAATAAATAAGTATCTCTCACTGTGACAGAGTTGTTATATCAATTATTTGTTGACATTTTATGTCAAGAGTGTACGATATTTGACTTACATAAAACTTGCGCTGTCAAAGTAAATATCTTGTTGTTTACTTCTCAGAATCACTCTGGTGCAATGTATTATTTTCATGTTTATTAGTACATGTTTTTAGTATTTGGTCACTTTAAGTTATATACGAAGTATGATTACCTTGCTGTCTTGCTCTACTTTAGGTCGAAAACATCACGCATTGTACCTACTCTAAATTATGAACAACTTTTACCATGAAACTATCATCCATCCATCATCCATCAGCCATAGGACGTCCACTGCTGGACATAGGCCTCCCCTATAGATCTCCAATAAGACCAGTTGGTAGCGGCTTGCATCCATCGCGATCTTTATGAGGTCATCCGTCCACCTTGTGGGTGGACGTCCTACGTTGCGCTTGCCGGTACGTAGTCTCCACTCGAGAACTTTTCGATCCCATCGGCCATCAGTCCTCCGCGCTATGTGCTCTGCCCATTGCCACTTCAATTTGCCAATCCGCTGGGCTATGTCGGTAACTTTGGTTCTTCTACGTATCACTTTATTCCTGATTCGATCTCGCAAACATACTCCGAGCATAGCCCTCTTGATAGCTCGTTGTGCTACTTGGAGCTTATTAATAAGGCCCATAGTTGAACCACGTTGAAACAAACTTTGGAAATAAGAATAATGAGTGTACTACACACAAAATGTATTTAAGAACAATATGTGCAATAGTTGTAGTGTAATATTCATGTTATAAGTTGTTCATAAAATTGGCAGCAGGTAAAATGAAATCGATTCGGCTTAATATAGAGCTAACATTATAGCCCTCTTTTAGAAAACTGCCATAGATGTTTAATTTATTTATTATTAAAATTATAATACATATGTGGGACAGATTGTCTATTATGAAAACTAAAGTAATGCAAGTACCAAAATTACCGTCAGTTTTGTGAAAGTCATTCTAACGAAGCACTTTTCTTTATTTAAAGTCTTTGAGCAAATAATTAAAATTCAGTTTGTGTTTTAGTTAAAACAATGACATTGACATGGACTTGTTTGACGTTATTGTCGGTGTTTGGTTAGAAATTTAAAACAACACATAAAGTGCTTACTTTTTTTTGTAATTATTTAAGTACTACTTACTTTCTTTTAAGTTGGTATTATATGGGCCAAAATTTATTGTTGGTACGTTATAACCTAACTGCTTATCATAGGATAACTCTGACGCCAGGGACTAGACACCCGGCCTATAAGAACTTACTTAACTCTCAAATAGCAAATTAGTTTTTCCTTCACTGGAACCTTCACTGGTTCATTTGTGATTTGATAGATTAATATTTAAGCTTTCGAATTCGTTTTCCGGACACACGAGTATGCAGATTTTTTCATGATAGTTTCCATTAAAGAAAAGTCATTTGTTTTTAGAAGCTGCGTCAAGATGTTCAAAAAACGAAGGTATCATATCAAGGATAATGTGTTAAGGTGTAGGATTCTATGATTTTTTTTTCCATTGGTGAGATAACTTTAAACTAAACACTTCTTAAATGATTTAAGGCAACAAATTTACTTTCAGGTCGAATCATACTTACTGACGTCTGAAAAGTACACTTTCCATCGTTGCTGACATATGAATTCGTTACTGCGCAACAATTGGCAAAGTCACAAAAAAAGTAAGTTCGTATAAGCCCTGGTGTCAGAGTTTTTAGGCCGCCTGAAGGTCTCTGACATGGCTAAACAGTTAAAACAACCGAGACCTACAATTTAACGTGTCATCCGAGCCCCGGTAGCGCTCAGTTGGAAAATGCCACCCGCGGTCACCCGTCCAAATACTGACCGTGCGGAACGTTGCTTAATTTCGGTGATCGCTGACAAACACCTAGACAAAATACGAGCGCTACTTAAAACGCTTAGCGCTAAAGTCACATAATTATGTACTATAGTAAATCACCAGTTGATGTGGCAAAAAGATAGTAAAACTTTATTTTTGTCTATTTGTTATTAAAAAAACAAAACTTGTATTATCTACATACTTTGATTGTATACATATCTGACAGATAAATAAATAAAAAGCTTACATATTTCTTTTATTAAATTACAAAAGCATAAATCATTGCTGACAACACTGGTCAAGAAACTTTGGTATTTACATACCATTGTTTTCCTGCTTTAAATTAACAACATTCTTAACTCAGTTTTTTAATTTCTCAAGGAAGTACATTTAAATTTACGAAGCAAATCAATGTTGTTAATGAAAGTAATTGGAGTAAATATCAATGCGATGTTTTATTAACTTGTAAAAAGCATGATGAAAGAATAAAAAAGCCCGCAAAATTATATGCATTTGCTGGTTTACGATGCAACTCAAATTGTTTTAAAAAAAGTTTTCATCTATACAAGATTTTACAAAGACAAGGTTCTGAACTATGTAAGAACTAAGTAATTAAGTTCGTATAGGCCGGATGGCGAGCTCTGGTGTCAGAGTTTTTAGGCCGCCTGAAGGCAGGAAGACATGGCTAAACGGTTAAGACAACCGGGAACTACAACTTAAGGGGGCGCCTAATGCCAAAATCAAGCGAAAGGTGTACTTTTAAAGACGTGGTGTAAAGGTAACGAACATAAACATCCATATTACAAAACTACTACTGTAGGAGAGAAAAAAATCTAAAGTAGCAGAGTAATCGCGTAGAATATTGGAAAATAATATGGTTACTTTAGAAAAAAATAAAAAACTTCGCATCATAAAAAAATACATTTTATTTCAAATGCTCGAAATTATCAGCGACAACACCACATTATTTTTGACAAATTACGTAGCCAGGCTAATGTTCTAGCCGAGTAATCAATTAGTTTTTTTATTGCATGCTTAAATTTTGAATAAATAAATAAATACCCACCTAAAAATATAAGCTGGAGCTCGAAGCCAACATCGTCATAAACTCTAAGACTCTAAACAAAGCCGCATAGATGATAGCGGGCGATGCAAGAAGCGCGGGTAAAATCTGTTTTTTTTTCCTAGCATTAGGCACAGCCTTAACGTGCCATCCGAGCCACGGTAGCGCGCAGTTGGAAAATGCCACCCGCAGTCACCCAAATACTGACCGTGCGGAACGTTGCTTAATTTCGGTGATCGCTGACAAACACCTAGTCAAACTACGCTACGAGCGCTACTATGTAAGAACTGAGATATTGTAAATGTTTTTGGTTGAAAAAGAAATAAATTTATAACGTGTATTAAATAATAATCAACGATAAGTTTGATTCTTGATCTTACACTGTGTTACATCAAACTGTTATATTTTCTTGGAAGTCCGTATGTTGCGGCACAAACCATGTTAAATGTTCTTCGTTTTATTAACCCCCGACGCAAAAGAGGGGTGTTATAAGTTTGACGTGTCTGTTTGTGTGTCTGTATGTCTGTCTGTCTGTGGCATCATAGCGCCCGAACCACTGAACCGGTTTCAGTTTAGTTTTTTTTTTTGATGAAAGGAGACTTAATCGAGAGTGTTCTTAGCTATGTTTTATAAAAATCGATTGAGCCGTTTAAGAGTTATGGTGGGTTAAAGTGGGGATGGAAGAACCAAAATTCTACAAATGTGCCCAAAATGGTTGTCAATGTGTCGGGGGCTTTTTAAATTTTTAATTTATAGTAATTCTATACTAGATCAAAATGCTGATGCATTTAGGATTCACTGCTAGCGCATAGTAGACTTGGCATTTGCTTTATAAGTACAAATCTCCAGTCGTTGTTGGATGATCCCGTTAATGGTCTAGTAGTAGTTTTGAAGTAGTGTCTTTTTTATTTCTGTTTACTATTTAAAATGACTTAGGTCAATACATCATAGCAATTGAAATTATGATCTTGTAAAGATGCAAAAATAAAATAGCAGCAGCTTAAGTAGTTCCACTTTTGAACATATTTAATAAAAGTTTTGATGCATAGTAAGTCAATTTCACACTCCTATTTTCACACAGAAGATCAGAGGAGTATTGTACAGTATTTTATTGACTTAAAATTACCAAGATGAAAGGATTAAGACCGCTTAAAATTATATCTTTAGCACTATTTTACACGGCGCTCTGTGGTACAGAAGCGCTGAGATAATTATGGATGATCTTTATAATCTTTAATTAAAGAGTTTTTTTATCGAAAGGTTATTTCAATAAATATTGTTGTAAGTAGATTCTGCCCGAGCTTCATTGATTATATTGCAATAATTAATTAAGGGAAGTAAATTTTGTAAGGCTTGGTGTCAGAGTTTATTGGCTGCCTAAAAGCCCCTGCGGAGCGTAGGACGTCCTCCGACCTGATGGACCGACGATATTATTAAGACCGCAGGAACGCGCGGGATGCAGGCCGCTTCCAACAGGGCTTATTGGAAATCCATAGGGGAGGCTTACGTCCAGCAGTGGACGTCCGACGGGTGATGATTTTGAAAATGATGTTTCCCGGGATCCACAATTTATTATGCCATCCTAGCTAATGCAGCGTTCGGTTTTAAATGTGTTAGCTGATGGGCATAGTGCTTCAACAGCATGACTAAGATTCTAGTAAGACACTCAGATGATACACCATTGAACAATAATACGGACCTCCAATATCTCTGCAGTCATTATAAAACGTACTTACAAGACTTGCTCCAACTACTGGCTTTTAAATACTATCAAAGTTGTTTCACACTCATACACCACTGATCACTATCACAGACTGGCACTCCAGCCCGTCGCTCAAACCATCTCTCTCTGTCTACCCTCATTCCATATACTCCTCACCGTCGCAATACCGAAGTGTGTTGCGACTATGTGTAGTTACCCTCTTTAATAAGCGCAGCTAACAAATGCTACCCGCGGTTTTCCAGCCAGACTGATCGTGCTGAACGTTGGTAAACTTCGGTAACCGCTAAGAAGCACTACATACTACAATTTGAGTTATAATAAGAATTAAATTATAACAAATTAAAGAATATTGAAAAATAGCCTACAATGTGTATTTGACTCCCAGATTAATGGAAGAATTTGAATGCTGCTTTTTATAGCTTTTGTTTTCATTTTTGTTGTGTTTGATTGTTTATATTTAATTGCAGTTTTATCGTTTCATAGTAAACTAATGTATATTAAGATTTTCGCGTCCGTCCGTCTTGGTGTCATTAAGCTACAAAACTTTAAAATTTTATTAGTTTAACTAAATCGCATAAACGCTAATCGCGACATACATAAATCAGCTTATTGCATATTTTTTTGTAGTGGCCAATGTTTGCTTTTATAAGACGTTTAAATAAACATTACAAGGTATATCATGTTTCTATAGCTTTATTAGTTCTTCAAATATTGCTAAAATACTTGACATTGTATTCAAATCACGATTTACGCAGTAACTGGTGTGTTGACTGTGGTTATGAAGATTTTGATTTGGAACTATCAAAATTGTAAGTTTAGAAATATGTTTGGTCAGCAATGCGGTATCAGTAAAATAACTCGGTACATATTTGGTTAATTGTTTAGTTTCGAATAACTGAAACCATCTATCAGAAATTACCGAAAATAGTAATTTTGTCGTGTATAAATGACATCTCAAAGACTGTTTATTGACTGAATTTTTGACGCCTTTGAGAATGATATTGGAATTAATATGTTTTCACAGGTGTGAGATAAACAAATGATGTCAATCGAAACTATATTCCAAATAAAATAGGCCAAGTGCGAGTCGGACTCGCGCACGTAGGGTTCCGTACCTTATGGAAGCCCTATTCCTCTTGCCGTTATTAATAGCGAGCAAAAAACTCCTAAAAATCACGTTTGTTGTATGGGAGCCCCCGTTAAATATTTATTTTATTCTATTTTTAGTATTTGTTGTTATAGCGGCAACCGAAATACATCATCTGTGAAAATTTCAGCTGCCTAGCTGTCATGGTTATTGAGATACAGCCCGGTGACAGACAGACAGACAGACGGACAGACGGACATCGAAGTCTTAGTAATAGGGTCCCGTTTTTACCCTTTGGGTATGGACCCCTAAAAAAGAAACAATTTTTGGCAAGCCAACATTTTGCTAAAATTGTTACTATGAACTTACCCACGTTCCATTCGATTGTAAATTGCTGACAAAATGCAATTGCATTTTGCTACTCAAAAATGAACTAAACTGATTTTAAAGCTGACCATTTTCAATACGCTTCTTTCGATTCGATTTATAGTAGCGTATTTTAAAAAGCAATGCTTACTACGTTTTCTGAAGTAGCAGCAATGTTTATGTAAGCTGACATTAGTAGCAATTGTTACCTAATATAAACATGTTAATGCAATATTTTGCTGTTGAGCATTTGACCGTAGTAAAAAAAATAACTTTTATACCTTCATATCCATTGGGTGGGTATATTTTATTTTAGATACCTGAAATAAATAACTAAAATAGTCTATAATCGCTCACACATTAAATCTTGAAACGTGTTCATAGTAAAAACGCATTTTGGAGGCGATTTGTCCAGATTATGCGAGTGACCACCGCAAATTCGTCAGAAAAACTCAAGGGCGTATTTGTAATTTTGGGTTTGGCTCCGTAGTGGAAGTTAGGTGAGCATAGCTACAATAGTATTGTTAGTTTTGCAACTGTAATGCGAGTTGTAGACCAAGAGCAAAGCTATTTTAGTTCAGGGTTGGCTCGCATAGCTGAAATACTTTTCCGTAGAACTGTGTAGACTGCGAGCTATGTACGATCTATGGAAAACTGCGTCAGCTATGTAAGCTAAGCTAAACTAACTTAGCTTAGCTCTTGGTCTACAACCAACATTAGTGTCTCGCCCCGCGTTGAAGAGAAATCTTCTCTGTCTTTATAATTACCTATGTATAACCTTGCTGTAATTACAGCCCCAGAAATAATAATAAATGTTTAGGGACATCTTACACACGGTCTCTGACCCCAAACTAAGCAAAGCTTGTGATATCGCTGCACGAGACTGATATTATGGTAAATATACATTTTATAAAAACATAATTATATAGATAGTAGCTAAATAACACCCAGAAACCGAGCAAACACCTATGTTCATCACAGAAATACTTGCCGTGGGTGGGGATCGAACCCATGCCTCTTGGGCCTAGAAGTTAAGGTCACTAACCACTGAGCCACCGAGGCAATCAATACTCTGCTTCTGGATTTTTTTGTGTCTTTTTATGGGCGGTGTCTAGATACTCGTACGCAGCAGCGTGTCAAGCCAATATTCTATACTACGCATATCATCACAAAATTAAATCTGAGCGCTGCGGTGGCTCGGGTTGGTCCCGGTTTAATCGTTTGCCATGCCAGAGGCCATCACATGGCTTAGTAACTCTGACACCAGGATTTCCCATCCAGTTTTTACGAACTTGGCCCAGGAGTTGCACAATCTAGTCCCACCTGCCCCTTTCTTCCATCAAACGGCTAGACAGACGCGACCAGAGCGCCACCCTTTTATGGTGGACATTCCGCGCTTTAAGTTTAGTTTCAGTTATGTATCTCCTACAGGGCGATGTGGTCGCTTAGCGACAAAGCCCTTTAAAATTTAATTAAAAAAAAAAAAAGAACCCAGCGTTTCGAATCCTCATTCCTCATTCGAACAGCCAGAATGTGGAACGGTTTGCCGGGGTTTGTCTTCCCGGTAAAGTATTCATATTCATATTCATTTTATTCATAAAAAATATTACACGTCAAATAATGTTTGTTTTAACACAAAAACAATTACATTCAAAATTATAGAATTACTTACACAACGTACAGTACAACGTGAGTGTCTTCAAATCCCGAGTAAATAGGTATTTTCTAGGTAAGCGTGCTACACCCTAGACCGCATATCTGCTCAACATCAGGTAGTATGTAGTCAAACGCAAAGATATACGGAATAAATAAAAATGAAAAAAAAAAAAAAAATTGCACACTATAAAATACTCACAGTAGGTATTAATCAGTATTATTTTAGGTTCAATTGTAAGTATAAAATTATTAAGGCACATTCAAGACGATCGTGATACTTGAAATAATTCGGCCACAGCATTTCCTAGCGACCTACAGAGTGTTTTGATAACCAAGTAGAGTAGGTACTTTAAGAAATATTGGGTGCAAAGCAAATAACGAACCGCACGAATAAATATTAAACTCTCAAGACGGAAGGTCGGGTTATTTTGATCGAATACGTAACGTTTCTTTGAACTACTGTCTGTCAACACGTTATATTGTCGTTCAAAATGAATTTATTTATTAGCTAAATGACCTAGGGAACTTTAAACTGTCCATGACAAATAAGTATTCCAACTTTTTGGACGTATCGAATGTTTTTTTGGGTTTAAAGCTATTTTCAAGTTATTGAGTAGCTATTGGGCAAAGCCAGTTGACGTCACGGCAGTATAACGTGAACCAAGGCAGAGGTAACAGAGGGTATATTTTTAGCTATGGCTAAACACAAGTCTATAGCTTACTCAAAGTTATGTACTTATGTTATTTATCTCGTATTTTGAGTGCACAATTAGTCCCGTAGTTTATACTACGTATAATAAAAAGTAAACACAATAATGTAACGTTATCTAATTTAACATTTTTTATCTAGTTCAGATATAAAAAAGTTGCAATTGTCAAATTTAGTTCTGAAATAAATATTAAAAAGGAAAAGTATACTCGCGTCTTCGAGCGTATTAAGCAAAAAGTAAGTTCGTGTAGGCCAGGTGGATAGCCCTGGTTTTAGAGTTTTTAAGCCGCTTTAAGGCCTCTTACATGGCTAAATAGTTAAATCAACCAAGGCCTACAATTTAACGCTTCATTGAAGCCACGGTAGCGCTCAGTTGTAAATGCTACCCGCGGTCACCCATCCGAAGACTGGCCTGCTGAACGTTGCTTAACTTCGATGATCGCTAACGAACACCTAGTCAAACTACGCTATGACAGCTACTTCAAGCGCATCAGTATTCTTTTACAACCGTTTTAAAAATATAATTTCAAACGTGTTTACTATGTTACCCCATTTCTCACATTACCACTTACAGAGCCGTCTGCACTCCAGCCCGATATCTCATCCGTGATTTGGCTCAAATGCCTTCACACGTCGCGAGCTCTATAAGGCCAGCTCTAAACTTGGCTCAAGCTGCAAATGGGGCTTAAGCCCCGATTTGCATGTGGCTCACAATTGCCGCGCGAAGACGGCGAGAAAATGTCCCGTTTTGTGAGACTTGATGTGCGTTGACAGAGTTTTAGCTTGGGAGATGGTGTTCGTTTTGAATAGGATTCTTTTGTATTCACTTTTGTAATATATTTTTTAAACAGCTCGCATCCTTATCGGGTATTACGTAAAAGTAAGTAGTATTCAGACGAATTTCAGAGTATGCTCAAGTTTAGTTATATTACTTTTTGTGTATTTTATATGCATTTCAGTTAATTGTTTGTGTTTTTGTGTAAGTAAACTTTTTACAAGAGAATAAGAGATAAGGTATTATAAGAGAAAGCTTTTTTCTCTTAAAATAGCTACTGTAACCTTAAAGTGTTTTGTTGGTTTGTTTTTTACTTTGTCACGAAATAATGGATAGACTTGATTTTTGCATGAGTATTATAGTTTAAAGATTGGAAAGTGTCATAGGTTACTTTTTACCCTGCAAAAATTTAAAAAACTGTGGTAAGCCGCTGTGTAATATAGTGATAAAAAAAAACTTTATTCCAGCCATTCGCAACGTGTGCTCCGCGAAGTCCTAGGGTTCCACAAAGCCTCTGTAAGAGCTCCATGAAAATACTTATTTTATTGGGAAAATACAAAAATTAAAATAATCATCTAGCGCCTCAGAAATGATTCAAAATAAACGTTATATTTGAAAAAAAATAGCCAATTTCTCACTTATTGGGCGCTTCTTCTGAGTCATTTGACCGAAAAACAGAATACAAAAATTATTTTTTGTTTATTTTGGGGCTCCGTAGAATATTTCACTCTCCAAAAAGGTTCCGTCACTAATACTTATGATTAAAACTTATTTGTTGAAAAATGATTTGGTCGAATAAAAACTAAACTACGTCTTGTTTGAAATAAAGAAAACAATAAGTATCTAACCTAGCCTCTTTGCCTACGCAAAGAAAGTAAATCATTGCAAAACCAAGCTTAACTACCTTAACATAAAACATCGATTCAATCACTCTTTTCTCACCATATTATGCTAAAGTAGAGCTCTGTACTTCTTTTAAGGATGCTGAAATGGCACTATGTCGATCTGTGGGATGGTTTGTTAAGAATAAAATGGGAATAAAAATATGGAACATACATACGTTGGTCTGACTAGTAAGACATGTGTGTGGAATACTTATGTGCGTTTGTTTGTCGTTTTCTTATTCAAACAGGCTACTTTTTATTCAGGAAAAATTGAAGATTTCTGTTGAGTAGCACAAAAACTGGCAAAAATGGAAGGTAAAGCTGAGTTTGAATGATTTTATTAAAATGACGTACCTAATACCATTGCCTATTACTTACATTTTTGCGGTTTCCATACAAATATAGTAATAAGTTATCTTAAACGGATAAGTTACATATTACCCAAAGTAGGTCCCTTATGTTTATGTTTGTCTTCCTACAGATCTATATTGAAACTAGACGACCCGCCCCGGCTTCGCACAGGTGTATTATACATATAAACCTTCCTCTTGAATCACTCTATCCATTAAAAAAAACCGTATCAAAATCCGTTGCGTAGTTTTAAAGATTTAAGCATGCAGACAAACAAACGAAAATAGCGACTTTATTTTATACTATGTATAAGGATATACCTAGTTTAAATTTAATAGGTAAACCAAAAAAACCGGCCAAGTGCGAGTCGGACTCGCGCACCGAGGGTTCCGTACAAACCTGCAAGGTTTACAAAGTTCGTTCATTACGACAAAAAAAGTAATAAGTTTATATTTATTAAAAAATATATATTTTGTAATGTAACTAAAAATTTGAGGTTTTCGGAATTTTTCCTTTATGTGTGCTATAAAACGTTGCTTCATGCCAAATTTCAAGATTCTAGGTCGACTGGAAGTACCTTTTAGGTTTTGATTCCCTTGCGAGTACTTGCAAGTGTCGAAAATTTGCGGCATAAACGGCTGTATCTTTTGATTGCGTTGGCTTAGAAGTTTGATTTTTTCACAGCTTCAAGGGACAGTAGACCTGAGTAATTGATATAAATTTCAGCTTCATACCTCCACGCGTTCCTGAGAAAAAGGGTCTTGACAGACGGACAGACGGACAACAAAGTGATCCTATGAGGGTTCCGTTTTTTCCTTTTGAGGTACGGAACCCTAAAAACTGCGATTGAAATGACAAAATGACAAGCTGTTCGCTCTTCCAATACAAGTCTTAACTCCATAATATGCTCGCAACCTATTCATATTCAACAAAAACATACCAACTCTTTTTTCTCTGTTATTCTTATACCAATATCAATCTGTCGTTCATCTCCTGTTACATATAAAGAAAGAACCCTATAAATTGCAAATGCCGCTGTCTATCAATCGCTCCGATCGACAATATGTCTCGGAATGACATCTGGCGTATAAGTATAAGAGGTATTTATAGTAGCGCTCGTGCTGCGTTGAATTGCTGGTCTAATAGAAGTTACAAGCAATATATTAATATCCATTCATACATCTATGCTTATATTTGTCGCGAAAATTAAAGAACCGTTTACATATCTATTTCATTTTTAATAAACTGACAAAAGAGCTTGATTGAGATAATCATTAAGGATAATTTATACTACAGCACAAGCCTGGAATTTAAAAAAAGTTATGTTTCTCATTCAGTTTGCGATTCCAAGTTGCGATGTTGTAGGTATAATCTCAAAATAGCACGACAATAAAAATCAATACAGTTTTGTCTTTTCTAACAAAAGCCAGAGTAAGTCACTAGTTTTTTGGTTTGCAAACCATATGCAACACTCATAATTGACTTTGAAGATTTACTATTTACAAATGCATTTCTTCAAAAATAATAAATACCAATTTAAGAACAAATTTTCCCACAAACGTTTTTAGCTCACTAAATTATCAATAGCTCTTTCAAAAGAGAAAATATGAGTCATGATTTTAAGTTCATAATTTTTTCCTATAAGTTATGATAAGTTAGTATTATGAAAGCGGCGTCTTATAAACGAAAGTCGTTATCTAATAATCCGCCAGGAATTCAATACTAAACTTTAGTACCTACTTTACGCAACTTTGTACAGTGTTGTTCTACTTTGATGATCTTTCTATAAACTGTTTCACTCAACAAAATTAGTTCGTAAAACATGAGTACTGTTTAATAATTTTACTTATAAGGCAATAGGCAGTGAGTATACGTATAAATTAAGTGGCTTGCCCTAGTGTCAAAGATTTTTCGAAGCCTCTTAAAAGCCTTTACCATTATTAAGCCTGGTTTTACCACCCGGGATTATTGTTTCCTTTCGTTTATTTGGATTATCAGCTAGTAACTGTTAAACTTATGAACCGATTTAATTTAGTTTTTTTTCTTTGATTGAAAAAAAAAAAACTTCATGGAGAATTGTCTCATGAATTTTTAAGAAAATGTGGATCACAAAAATGCTATTTAGTTTTTAAATAAATAAATATTGGGGGACATCTTACACACGATCTCTGACCCCAAAGTAAGCAAAGCTTGTGATATGGCTGCCAGAGACTAATATACTACTTACCTATATTTTAAATACATACTTATACAGATAGTACCTAAATAACAGCCAGACACAGAGTTAACACCAAAGTTCATCACATAAATGCTTGCCCTGGGTGGGGATCGAACCCACGCCTCTTGGATCCAGAAGTCAGGTTCACTAACCACAGAGCCACCGAGGCAGTCAAGTTTAGTTTTTAAACTGTTCTTTTCATCGTCCGCGAAAAAAATCGTTGCATATTAATCCACGTCAGCCCCAAATATGCCCCAAACGGTTACTCAGAGCAAAGTGCCGATCGAGATCTTCGCACGCCTCTCGATATATTATTCTCGAAACAAAATTGGCACCGACTCAAAATTAGGTCGCCTCTCAGACAAGTGGCGGAAGTGTTAATAATCGGCCAAGTGCGAGTCGAACTTGCGCAGGCAGGGTTCCGTACTGTATGGGAGCCCTTAAATATTTATTTTATTTTAATTTAGTAATTTATTTTTATTTCTATTCAAGTAATCATACAAGTAAATATTCTGAGAATATTTCAAACGTTTATCTGTTACCGTTAATAATATCAAGCGTAAAACGGATGAAATTCAGGTGTGTTGTATAGGAATCCCTCTAATTTTTTTTTTTGTATTTATTGTTATAGCGGCAACAGTAATGCAGCATCTGTGAAAATTTCAACTGCCTCGCTATCACGGTTCATGAAATACAGCCTGATGACAGAGAGACAGACAGACGGACAGCGGAGTCTTAGTAATAGTGTCTCGTTTTTAGCCCTTGGGTACGGAACCCTAAAAGAAGTAAGTTCGTATAGGCCAGGTATAGACTAGCCATGGTGCCATAATTTTTAAACCGTTAGAAAGCCTCTGAGATGACTAAACGGTTAATGCAACCAGGGCCTACAATCTAAGGTGTCAACCGAGCCACGGTAGCGTTTAGTTGTCAATGCCAGCAACGGGGCTACCCCTTAAAAAAATATTTCAGGCCATTGACCCATAAAATTAATTATAAACACACACCGCCTTACCACAAAAGACTTAAACACGCTTCAAACACTGTTTAACCATTCAATTTGTACTGTTAAACACTGTCTAGAGCGTGCGTAAAACTTTTGTGGTAAGACGGACAATTTTTTCACAGTAAAGTTAATTTTTATTTTTTCCCAACTAGACACTCACCTTAAATACACTATTTTGAAGAAAAAAAAACTAATTTTAAATTGAGATCTCTACTAAAAATATGATAGGTACTCTCAAATTTCATGCAATTTGGTTCATAAATGTAGTAGTTATGAGGCTTTGTAATATTATGACGAACGGACGGACGGACACAACAAAGTTATGAGGGTTTCTTGTTTCACTACTTAACCCCAATTAATAACGCTGCATAGTTCTTACCTACCATAGCATCTCAAGAAAATAAACATCTATAAAAACATAAACCATCAAAACAGTTGTATGAATTTATCATTTAAGCATCGCAACCGAAACCAAATTTCCTATTTTTAAATACATTAAAAAACAAAAATTGACTATCTTTCCACAAAAGCTTTACGCACGTCTTAGACAATGTTTAACATTCCGAATTGTACGATTAAACAATGTTTAAAGCGTGTTTAAATCTTTTGTGGTATGGCAGCATGACTTTAACTACTGCATCAAGCACTATGTGCAATGCAAAAGCAAATTTACACTGCATTATGCAAAAATAATCAATGCGCGTTACGTGCGATCCCTTGTAAATGTTTAGCATGTTTTTTGTTACACAAGCTCAAATGGCTAAGTAGAGGCTTGAAATATCAATAAATACTACGCGTAGTAAAAGATAAGAGTAAAAATACTACAGCAAACGTAATTATCATGTACATATAAGATAATAAGTAGCTGACAAGGTGCTAAGGACAAAGTATGCGATTTTATTACCTACAATTTTAATCCGTAAATGTTCACCGCAAGTTTTTTTCGCTCTACAAATCTGTCTCTACATCAGACCAATTACTATGTGCATTAATTTGAAATGCCTTAACTCTATGGATGGTACGAAATATATGCGAGATAAGAGTGATCTCTATCTATGGCTTTCCGAAAAAGGATTTGTAGAGCTACCTCTACTTGAAAAAGCAATAAATTAAATCGATTATGTATGTGGTTCGATAGCGCTTGCAGTAGAGTTAGAATACAAACGATTTATGTATAGGAAGTGTGTATATAGATGTAAAAAAAACTCCACAAATTGTAAAAAAATGTGCGTAAATAATATTCTAATACCTTTTGTTCTCGTTTTTTTAAGTTTGGAATGGATTGTCTATTTTTATTGAAATTGTTTCTTAGGGTTCTGAATTTATTTTTAAATTAGTTTTGTGTAAATATTCATTTACATGTAGGTATACTCCGCGCCACACAAGTTGATGGATGTGAAGTTAGCCACTAGCTGCGCAATAGCCAATCAACGTGCGGCTTCCACGTCACGTCTCGTCAGGATTGGCTATTGCACAGCTAGTGGCTAACTTCACATCCATCAACTTGTTTGGCGCGGAGTATAATCCTATATTTCCATATTACAGAGATTTCTTCGTGTTACATATTATAATTTTTTAATAAGTTTTTTTCAATGAAACTACAGAGTATCTACATCAGTCATAGCATTACCGGATAACAGTAAGTTTATTGTGTTTACTCGAGAAGTTAAAATTTCGAAATTTTCCCTTATGATTGCAAAGCTGATCCAAATTTCTACACTAGTAGCCAATGGTTCCTTCCCGATAACTTTTTTACGTAAAATAAATAACCCACCACTACTCGAACTTAAGCACTTTTATCCAAAACGGTACAGCTTTTACAAAACGCTTACAATTATCGATAAAAATCGTTAATAAGCAATTAAATTTGTTTATTGAGCAATAAATATCACACCGCATGCACGAAAAAAGCACATATTTCTGAGAGAAAATTAAGTGAACGGACGAAATTTGTTTTAAAAACTGCCTATTTATTTTCGCGTAAAACGGTGATTGAGCCGTCAAAAATGCAGGTTGCTTGACCATTTTTGGTGAAGAAGTATTAAAAAACCATCAAGGGGCATCTTCATAAATTTTGCTATTATTGTGATTTATGCTGATGTTTAAATTCCGGTTAAAATTTCACTCGACGTTAAGAGCTATAAAGTGCAAGGTTTTTTCACTTGATGTACGGCCGATGAGGTGGTGCCTTTGAACGTTTTCGTGGTATATAAGGCTGTGTTAAGTGTGCACGATGTGAATAAAAAATATAGGTGTGTACGCATTGAAGGACATTATTTCCGGTGAAATTAAAGGAGATAAAAAAAATGATTGTTTGTGAAGTCTGTTTACGGACGATAATTTTACGTAATAGCGTCATAAAAAAGGTTCTTAAAACAATAACTGAATCAAGCCGAACGCTTAGGCCTCTATCGCTTGCTTGTTCCGCTTGCTTCAGGCGGAACGTGACACTTTTTTGCGCGTGAAGCTAGCGTTCATCGATTTGTAAGACGGTATCACAATAAAAATTTTGCGCCGTGCAGAGTGTTGTATAATTAGATTAGAATTAGATTTTGTTTTTTTTTTTATTTCGAATAGGTTTGCGTTTGACTACACACTACCTGATGTTAAGCAGATATGCGGTCTAGGATGTAACACGCTTACCTAGAAGATACCTAATTACTCGGGATTTGAAGACACCTACATTGTACTTTAGCGGGAAGACAGACTCAGGCAAAGCGTTCCACATTCTGGCAGTTCGTATGAGGAATGTGGACTCGAAACGCTTGGATCTAATGCGTGGGGTGTCCACCATAAAAGGGTTGCGCTTTGGTCGCGTCTGTATAGCCGTACGATAGAAGTTGTTTTAAATATTTAGGTTAATTATATTTTAGCACCTTTTTTTTTCAATTATTATTCATGGTACATTAGAATTTAGAATAGTTATGTTGTGACGTCATAGCGCATCGAAAGAAGCGTTTATAGGCTTTTTTCTATTATTATCTCATATCTATCTCTAAGGCATGTACATTTTATGTTTAATTGTATAATTCCACATCTTTTTTTAAGAAAAATTACCTATTAAAAAGATCATAACAATAAAATTACCTACTTCTTATATTCAAAATAATTTCTTAGTTAATTGCTTATCAAGTAAAGGTCATCCTCAATTTCTATTTCAAAATCTTCAGTAATTATTAATCTAAACGAACCAGGTCAAGAAATGGCTAAATGCCAGCTGTCATAAAAATAATTAAACCATTTCACCAATATGGATCTGCATATTGATTAACGGACACACAAAATAAAAAAAATAAAATAAATACGATTTGACATTTGTTCGATTCGACAGTTCTTTTTAGACATTTCTTGGAGCGCACGCTATAATAGCTCGCAGATGGCAGATTTTTTCCACCTTATTTAACACTTATTGTTATAATATGGTAAATTTACGCAATATCATTATAATTAATAGCCTATGTGTTATTCTGATATATAAGCTATATAATTGCAAAGTTTCGTCTCAATCCGTGCAGTAGTTTTTGCGTGAAAGAGTAACAAACATCCATCCATCCTTACAAACTTTCACGTTTATAATATTAAAGTAGGAAGGATGATGGTTAAAGTCACTGCCTTAAGAGTTCATTAGTTTTTTTCAAGCCATAGGATGTCCACAGCTAGGCACAGGCCTCCCCTATAGAGCTATATAATACGACCGGTCGGAAGCCGCTTCAATAGGGTATTTGACTAGTTTTTTGAAATCGTTTTAAATTATTTGTTAGTACATAATAAGCACACTACATTTATATTTCCGAGAGATCTACTGTAATTACAATGAAAATCAGTGTTAAAGAATAGATATTCAAGATCCCGCCAAAACGACATTCTGTAATGGCGCTGGTATTTGACGTAACACACTAGTAAATAACGTTAGTTAATACTAGTAAATACGCTAGTTCACATCTAAAAACTGACAAAAAATAACTTACATATCAAATGCTCCGGCTAGTTTTGATGAGGAAATTGAGTAAACACCGATATTCAATAAAAAGCTCTGCTAGCTTAACTACTTTTATGGTAACAAAGTTTTGTCACTTATATTTCTAATAAAATGATTTGTAGTATATATGATAAAATTGAGATATCTTGTGTGTACAGCTTATTTTAAAACCCCAATCTTTCAAAAATACTTCCTATTTACAAACTTAGCAAAATGAGGAAGCGGTCTTTTTTGGACTATTCTTTGACACTAAAATGTAAATTCTAGATAATTATGTGCTATGGTGAGATTAAAAATACTTTAATACCATAGAACACCATAGAAAAAAAAATGCAAGTGGAGTCCCTTCGCGAGGAAGAAGTGAAACTTCGACGCAACAGTGCTTTCACACCCCCTCCATGGTAGCGTTAAACGTTTAACGCAACTTTGTTGGAAGTCGCATTAGAAGTTTCATATCAATAAAAACCCCCTAGTATAAACTAAACCTCATTGCTCCAAATGTCTCACATACTTAAAATTAAACTCCACCCAACCCCCAAAGATTGGCAACAATGTTGGCAACAACTTTACAACATGTCTTAAACATTACACTTAACAATTCGATAAAACTCACCCAAACGCGATCTTCAAAGAGAAAGCCCCATTCATCAACACCAAAAAGTTCAACAAATAAGAAAAAACTCATAACCGAGCCATTTTTGGCCGCCATCATATTTTTGCAGCCAATTAAATCTGTCCTAAAGAGTGCGGGCAACACTGACATGTTAAATTAATTTAAAAATTAAACAAAGTCGTTCGCGAGGAGGTTTGATGCATTGATTCGGTATTTAAATATTCTTTCTTTTTTATTCGGCGGTAATACGTATAATTATCGTGTGATAGGACTTGGAGTTGTAATATGGACCTGTCAGCACTTTCGCTGCATCGTGGTGTGGGATGGGAGCATTAATTATTTTACTGTTAAGTGTTTTAAAGTTGTAAACAAGGAATTAGTTACAGTTTCTCGGGTAAATTGAATATATCTAGCAGATTGTGAAAATGAAACTTAGATAATGTGCACTGTGCAACGATGTGGTCGAAGATGGAGCACGCAGACTTAAAATATATTTTTCACTTTTATTTTGTGTACTTTTTGCTGTCGTGTTATATGTTTGAAAGATTTATCATGGAAATAAGTTTATTTGAAAAAAATAAGCTTGGATATTGTATGGGGTTGCATAGTTCTCAAATGGAGACCACGTAGATACAAAAGTAGCGTAGAACGTTACATAACGAAATAAATCACGAGTTTTATACTGCAGGATTGCGCGGATACATTTCACTAGCAAAATGTTCTATAAGAAAACTTTAGAGGAGGCCTATGTCCAGTAGAGAGGGTCTTGTTGTTATACTATAGAACTCTGTGGTACTTTGAATGAATTTTCAACACCAAGCTGCCATCTGGTAGAATTTTTATTGATTAAACTATATTTACCCACTGACATAATGAACCCCCACTGGGTCAGTGTGGTGGATATGGCCCAATCATCTCTCGTAGGTAGGCCTACATCCTGCAGTGGACTATTAAAAAGGCTGGTACAGTACAGTACAGTACCCACTAATAGTGGACTACTGAGTTAGAGTTTGTGCAAAAAGAAAACCGCCGTGACGTTACGGTGAACTACTCGTAACAATAAGATTTTAATCAGTAGCCAAGGTACTTGGTAGTTGGTGTCTACCAAGTTTCGAACGCTTTTATTTGTACTAGCAATGACAGAGCAGTGTTGTCAACGTAACAAAATTAGTAAAATGCCACACGGGCGACTTCACCTACGACGCTTCTCTTCTTGCACAAACTCTACAAAACTACTTATAAAAACTCTCTCATTATAAAATACACATAAAAAACTGCAATACTATCAGAAATAAAATTTTCCAGGACAGAAAATCAAGCAGTACTAACTGATTTGCAAGAAAATTAAATCACTATTCCTAGATTTCCATATGTAGAGGCCACCGCCAGCATTCCGGTGTTACAATTTTCATTGTGTTATGTAGTCAACACCGTTATAGTTATTGTAAAACAAAACAGTACCAATACGGTACCTAGGGTTGACATTTATTGACTTCTTGTATAAGAAATTTGTAATCCTAGTATCATAAATATGACAGTATGTTTATTGGTTTGTTTGTCAATTTTTCACGCAACGACAGACGGAGAGATGGTCTCGATTTTTTGCATGGATATCGGTTGTTTAAAGATTACAGAGTATTATAAACTACTTTTTGACGAAAAATAAAAAGTTCCTGAAGGAAAACACAACTACAAATACTTGACGCGGGTGAAGCCGCGGGAAAAAGCTAGAGAGAAATAAAGTGTTTAATGGTCTAAGCGCTAAGCTAAACCATATGTTTAGATGTCTACATAATCGAATATATTTATTTTTTGCTATTTAACCCCTGACGCAAAAGAGGGGTGTTATAAGTTTGATGTGTCTGTTTGTCTGTGTGTCTGTCTGTCTGTCTGTCTGTGGCATCATAGCACCCGAACCGCTGAACCGATTTCAGTTTAATTTTTTTTGGATGAAAGGAGACTTAATCGAGAGTGTTCTTAGCTATGTTTTATAAAAATCGATTGAGCCGTTTAAGAGTTATATATATGTTAAGAGTGGGTTAAAGTGGGGATGTAAGAACCAAAATTCAGGTATTTGTGTCGGGGGTTTTTTTAAATTTTTAATTTAAGTTTTTTATTGCTATTTTTATATAAAGTATTACACTATAAAATAGTGATCTTTGTCTTAAGTCATCTTTATAGGTTTTTAAAACTACAAGTGGAAAGCGTCTACTACCTAACGTTACGTTTGAGTAAAAAAAATACAGATTAAACAGGAAATTTGCGGTCAAACACAAACATAGTTGGAACAAAAAAAAACAAACAAAACCAAAAAAAAACTAATTGTAGCTATGTATGGTATGGTGGCAACCCTAACGGTATATGTTATACTTTTCACGGCAAAACCGCGTTACACGCTACGCATCTTCACGCGGCTCTTTTAAAAGGAAAAATTTACAAATGACTTAAGGCTGCCGTATTGTCAAAACAAATTACGCTTTGACCACAAAAATTTCGAACAAAACACTGATTAGGAATTCTATTCGGAAAACAAAAACGAACCGTTAAAATTAGGGGTCAACGGCCATCAATGAATGAACAATTTTATGCACCAGTTTTGTGAAATATGTCCATTCGATCCTGACTAAATAGGTGAAAATATCTCGCGAGGAAAAACAAACTTTAAGTATATTTAGTTAAGGCTCATTATGAATGTTTTCCAAGTGTGAGAGTTTACGAATGCAAATAATCGGTTAGTTGATTCGATGATTCGCAATAGAATAGCTAAATGCTAAATGTCAACTTTGAGTGATGACGGATATGAAAAAATGGTCAAGTGTGAATTGGAGTCGCACACAAAGGGTTCCGTGCCGCATGGAATCCCACCTTAATACATTTTATTATTTATTTTTGGAAGGAATATAATATTCTGTGAATATTTTAAGAATCTTTCTGTAGCCGTAATTAATATTGAGCAAAAAATCACGTTTCTTTTATGGAAACCCCCTTAAATATTTTTTTAATTTAACTACTTTTTTTTAAAGTGAGTATTTAACTAAATTTTGTGTGAATATTTCAAGCATTTACCTGTCACGGTGATTTAAAGCGAGCAAAAAACGGCTAGAAATCCAGGTTTGTTGTATCGGAGCCACCCCTAATGTTTAATTTTATTCTGTTTTTAGTATTTGTTAAAACAACTTTCTAGATATCGCGGTTCATGAGATACAGCCTGGTGACAGACACACGGACGGACAGCGGAGTCTTAGTAATAGGGTTTTTACCCTTTGGGTACGGAACCCTAACAACGAGACATTTAAAATTTTATGGTATTGGAAATCGATTTAGATGATATTTTAAGTGCTTGGTGTTAATAGCCATTTATAGCGTGTTATTTTAATTTCTGTTACATGCGAAAAACAATTTTATAGCAGTGTTTTTTTTTGTTAAATTGCTACTGTGTGTTGACAAATATTATTACGTCTTATAATTATTTGAACGATATCCTTTAAGTTTGCTTAGTTAAAGATAGAAAAAAAAAACAGAAAAATAAGCAAAAAATACACTGAAAATAAAACGTTTTAAAACACTGCTAGTAAATTGATCTAAATTCTTTATAACTCTACCAAGTTTTATCGCTTCATAACGCTCTATTGATGGTTGTAAGTTTTTGTCATTAATGTCATAACAATATTTGTACATTCATGCTTTTATCAAGTCTATCCAATTGACGGGCAAATCACCAACGCTACTCTGGCTTGATTTTTAATAAAATAATAACAAATACCAGTATTATTTGTGACATGCGATAAGAAATAATTAGCCATACAATCAAAATAACAAATAATGCAATCGATGTATATAATTTTAAATAGGTCTAAATGATACAATCGACAAAACGGACGTAACTAGTAATTAACTAATAAAAAAAAACAAAAGCTATTAACATCCAAACAACTGTCAAGGAACAAGAAATTCAATAAAGGCTAATTGCGCTGCGGCTACCCTAAAAAGAGTTCAAGCACCTTAGGGTAAGAATGAAAGAAATAAAAAATAACACGACATTTTTGAATACGGAATCCATTAATCATTTTCGGGTTTCGTACGCCCGAGGGACGCCGAGGCGGTGCGAACGCACGAAAAACTTAAACGCAGAGAACTGACAAACAGTATCTTGGACTCAGAAGAGTCAAAGGAAATACGAGTATGTTAGCACTACATGCATGTATAGACCGAATCATACAAGTCGGCGGATGTGAAGTGAGCTATAGTCTGACCGTTTAACTGAGTCCACGCCTGCGCGGGTACAGGGGCGCGGGGGTAGACGACAAAGGGGACCGAGACAGGTGCGGGCGGCGGGTCCTCACCGCCCGCACCTGTCTCAATCCCCCTTTGTCGTCTACCCCCGCGCCCCTGTACCGCGCAGGCGTGGACTCAGTTAAACGGTCAGACTATAGATATTGCGAGCAGCATTGATTGAGCAGCATTAGATATTGCGCAGCTTGTAGCTAACTTCAAATCCGCCGAATTTTATGATTCGGATTGATATCATAATATACAGCTCACGTTAATTGTAGAATTAAAATGGATCAATTAGTATGAGTACTGTTTATCAAATTTTTGTCTATAAAATTGTGTTAATTTATGATATTAGGATTTATATTTTCATTTTCTTCAAGAAACTTTTACATGAAATTGTGCATTATAATCAAATACCGTTCGATACGCAATTTTCATTTAAGTATTTATATTTAGTTCTCAAAATTAAATTAAAATACTTTATTACAATTCTAAGTAATAAAACTGTCAGAAACTTGTTTTATTAAATTGTGAATTGCGATAGTTATTTTCCTACACCGAAAAGCGTGGTGTGAAATTCCATAAACAAGTTCCAAAAACCTCTTAAGTACGAGACCGGGATTTGAACCCATGGCCTCAGAATCGTAAAGCAGGTGTTACTATCTCCAGACTACCACGACTTCATAATGAAAATAAATTATTATAAAAATATACCTAACCGAGATCCTGGATATAAATCATGTAGCAGCAGAGTGCTAGCCAAGACAAGTAAAACGAGCCCGAACACGACGCGTATATCTTGTTTAGTACTGGAGTTCGTATGGCCACCTTCCGACTTCATCATCAGATCAGTTCCATAGTACCATATTATTGCATTGTTACGCAATAAACATATGCGTGCAAAATTTCAGCTCAATCGGAAACAGGAAAGTTGGTCAAATTTAACTTGCAAGATTCCACCTGAACTTACATACATAGGTACATCCAATGCAAGTTAAATAAAAGCTTGTAGAGTATCATAATAACTATGCAAGTGCTAGAGTTTTCATACTGCGACATTTCAGTAACCGAAAATTCCCGAACACGCCCGATTTGACACGAAGAAAAATCACCAACCAATGATTCATTTTTAATTTATCGACATTATCGATAATTAATTTTAATTATTTTTAATGTTGTTGTGACTTATTTTAAAATATATCATCGTGAATTCGTCTCGGTATGTCATATTTCATTTGTGATCTGTTTAAAAATAGCGAGAAAGTATAATAAATCATATCAGTAACATGAATAATTTTGTAATTAATAATATTGAATTGAATGAATAACTAATTAAAAGTCATTAAATTGGCAAGAATCATAATTATAGCAAAGTTGAATTAGATTGCCTGTGCATGTATGCAAAAAAAAAAAAAAAAATTTTAAAGTTTAAACTAGCATTAGTAACTACTTAACTGAAAGTGCGTGTAAACCCTTACATAGTATAAAATAAAGTCGCTATTTTTGTCTGTTTGTCTGTATGCTTAAATCTTTAAAACTACGCAACGGATTTTAATGCGGTTTTTTTTTTTAATGGATAGAGTGATTCAAGAGGAAGGTTTATATGTATAATACACCTGTGCGAAGCCGGGTCGGGTCGCTAGTAGCAAATAAAGTAAATAGCCCTTGTTAAAACCGACCACAGTTTGTCGTCAAAACAGTAATCAAAAGTGACACACCTACCTACTTACAAATCATATGGGTACGACTAATATAACCACACAAATGTGCCACACTAAAATCAAACATACCTATTTACTACCTACCTGAATACGTACATGCAGCTCTATAATGTGCGCTGACCTTTAAACAAGAGCCATGTTTTAAAGAGTTATAAATCAGTCGAAGTACTAACATTATCGAGTAATAACTGTTTAAAGAAGCACTAACCAGGTGATTAATATATGAGTTCAGCAATTAGCATTTTAGTGATAATTTACCGTTGTAATATTTTGAAATAACGATTAACCAGTAGCCAAAATGAATCTTATGAACCAGGTTTTATCTATAAATTATGAATATTTTATCAAATACATAAATTAATGCCATAAAGACTGAACTTAAAACAAATAGGTATTAATTTTGTGTTATCTTTGCAGACTGATCTAGATTGGGGACACGTTTTTGGAACGGTTTTGCTTTGGTTTTAATTTGTTTTTAATACTTTTATTTTACACTACATAAAAAACCTATTAAACTGTTATATTCAGAAAAAAAAAACGAAAATTAAATGACATACCTAAAAACTTTTAAGCTATTGCATAGCTTCTATCGCGGGCCTTGAGCGCGGGGACCGAATTCAGAAATTCCGTAACGAAAAAACCTCACGCTCCCCACTCCGACGGGCAAGGAGGTGTGGCTTGAAGGCCGTGCATCGTCTAACGTCGTTTCAGTTCGGCAGTCTTCGACACGGCGTTGTGTGCGATTAGACGTATTGTAAAATTATGCAATAGCTTTACCGCGGCAGTCCCCGAGTGCCACACGTCTTTTTTTCTTTTTTTTTCTGTAGGAAAATTAAAATTAATCATAATAAGGTGTAAACGATTTACCATAACTATAGAAAAAAACATAATTTTGGTTTAAAAACGAATGAGTTACATGTAGTAGTGCAGTATGAAGCTTTTTATTGTACAAGAAATAGTTTGTTAGCGTGTCGTATTTCACACTAGACAGTGATAGACATACAATTAAGTAACCACGAAAATATCAGCGAGATCTGACTTTCGCAACCCAGTTTGTTAACCTTCTGTTAAAATTGCACTCAATTTAACTCCTAATTAAACCGCGTCATCCAATTACAATCAATTATTGAAGCTGTCAATTGTTAAATAATTAAATTATTGTAACGCTGCAGGTTATGTTTGACCTTTGATTGCTACGTTTTGATGTTTATTATATTTTACACTTTGCAATCTTTGCATGTCAATTAAGAAACAAAAGAGTCGATTCCGAACAATCGGTTAGGTGCTTGGCTTTATTCAATTGATTTGAATTTTTAATCAGTGGTTTGTAACATCGGCTTCGTCTAATCAGTTGCGCAAAAAGTGGCCCCAGGGTTGTCGCTGGTTAAGTTATGTCATGCTTATGTCATTGGCAATAATAATGACATTTAATGAGAGCTGTCAAAATTTAATTGTTACTTTTCCGCAATATACAGAATCAGACTTAGGTTTTCAGTTCCGTAAATTGGATTTAAACTAAATATTAATTACTAGCTGCCCACCCCGGCTTTGCCCGGGTATGATTTGCTAAATAAGACAGATTTTACAAATATTTTGCCTATATACCTAACACGTTATGCTCCCAAATTTTTTTAAAAATAAAAATAGCCCATGTCATCTGGAGATGGTGTAGCACTCCAATAGTAAAATAATTTTTCAAATCGGTTCAGTAGTTTCGGAGCCAATTCAGTGCAAGCAAACAAACAATCAAATCTTATTTTTTATAATATTGGTATAGATTTACGATGACGATTCGCACAAAGTAAAAAAAAAAATACGAGCCAATAACTAACAACAGTTATGTTTATTTTACTTTTTTAGCTAATCATCATCATCTCAACCGCAAGATGAAAAAATACAGCAATTAAAAATGCAATGCATTAAAATATGCCTTGTCGATGGATTTTAAAGCAGGTCAAGTAAAAAAGATGATTTTGCAAAAATAATCTGGAATGTCTACATAAAATGAATTAAAGTTTATCGTCTTCAGAAAAAGTAATGTGATTGTCCCACTAGGTGAACGGATCGCCACATTAAAACTACAAGATTAGCTTAGAATGCTAGATGCAAGCCGATTCCAATAGATCTTGTTAGAGTAGTTAGTAAGTATCCTATAGCTGGAACAACGGCAATGAATAAGATAAGTGCAAAAAGTGTATTTTTAAATTAATTGATTCATTACTAGCGACCCGCCCCAGCTTCGCACAGGTTTAATATGCAGATAAACCTTCCTCTTGAATCACTCTTTCTATTAAAAAAAAACCGCATCAAAATCCGTTGTGTAGTTTTAAAGATATAGGCATACATGGGGACATGGGGAGAGCGGAAGCGACTTTGTTTTATACTATGTAGTGATAATTCAAAATACACCACGAACTTATTGGACAGTTAAATTTTAAATAGCGTTAAGCAACAAATTACTTTCTTCCTCTTAATAATATGAGTCAAAAGTTCAAAACCCTGCGCTCGGCGCACCCAAGATTTCACCTTGCACACATAAAATAAAGCGTTATTTGTTCAAGGTGAATTGCGTATCGGCAAATTTACCGACGCTCGTCTGCCGAGCCGTTATCCGGCTGGAACTGTTGGCTTTTCACACAAACACTGCGAGCTTTTGACTGTGCAAACGGGCGGGAAAAGATATTGTACATTGATATTATTTCCCCACACTATAGTTCGGCCGTTCAGAGAATGTGTTCCTGACACGTCATCTTGAAAAAATGTTTTTGGCCGATATCTCTGAAACTATGTACTTAAAGGAAAAAAACATTAAGATTATTATTGTAGAAAATAAAATTTTGCATCTTTTGTTTCCAGTAAACTTTTTTGTAAAACTTACCGTTTACGATTTATGGCCCATTTAATGAAATTTAATTAAATGGACCTTAAAACATTAAATGGTCCATAAATCGTGAACGGTAAGGTTTACAAAAAAGTTTAGTGGAAAGAAAAGATGCGAAATTTTATTTTCAAAAAAAAAAAATTTAAGTAAAAAAGTAAAAAAAATTAAATTATTTATTATTAAAAATAAATAAAAAAAAAATTAAAGTAAAAAATAAAATATTAAAGTAAATAAGAAAAAAAAATGATTTATAATTATATAATTATAAATAATAATGTATTTGTAGAATGGCTATGATCAATGAGATTTTTTGAATTTATTGTTTGAAAATGTTATGAAGTTTAGTTTTTTTAATGGTAAATTACTAACCACAGTCTGTGCCCTTTGTTAACTAAAATGTACCATTGATTTTATTGTACAAAAAATGTTACAAAGTTCAATAAAAAGGTTTTTACAACAAAAATCTACTCCATCATGTATCAATACAACCAAAAAATTCTCATAAGATTTATTCAGAAAGACGACTATTAATAAAAAGCGCAAATAATGCGCCCGTCTGCAAGACTCCAATTTGAATAAAGAGCGAACTCAACAAATATTGCTCATTGCTGTTCTGCGTTTCTTGTTGACGGAATACAAGCTCAACGACCATTCAACTTTGACCTCTCACAATCTCTTCAAACACCTTACAGCGAGAAATCTCTTCCAGAAACTTTAGCAACGCGACTGTTGAGAGGGGAGCGGGGGTTCAAGTTAAAATGGGGGTAATGTTAACATGTGTAAGGTTTTTAGAAATGAGATCGTAAGCAAGGCCGCTTTTATTGTTTGACAAGCCATTACGGCTAGTTCGAGCTTGAATGTTTCTTTGAAGTAGAGTTAGTGCGCTGCGAAACTGGACAAAAGTTAAACGTTCCGTTGTACGTTCTGGGTTTAGATGTATAGTACAGTTTTTATACAGGGTTATTTCTAATCAATTAGCATCCTTTTAGGGGCTTATTCTGTATCAAAACTAACAACTTTTGTTCTACGACTTTTATTAATTGTCAAATAAAAAAGTTGTTTTTCCATAAAAAAATATCGTTCACCCTCGACAAAATGTATGGAACGGCTGTTTTTTTTTTTTTTAGTTTTGAAAAAAGTCGCAAAAAGTACAGAATAAGCCCCTAAAGGATGCTAATAGATTAGAAATAACCCTGTATAAAAAAACTGCATTATGCATCTAAACCCAGAACGTATAACGTGAAAATAACCCTGTATACTGTAGTGTATATATACATTACTTTGATAAACGTCCGTCATATTTTTTTCTTAGTACATAATTATGCAATTTTGCGCACTATGTTTAACGAGTATTCGCTAGAATGCCACTAGAAAAATATTTATGAAGTCCAATTATACGCTGGTTGGATCCATCCA
This sequence comes from Hypomecis atomaria, assembly GCA_964007245.1. Taxonomy (NCBI): domain Eukaryota; kingdom Metazoa; phylum Arthropoda; class Insecta; order Lepidoptera; family Geometridae; genus Hypomecis; species Hypomecis atomaria. Next base: position 2,109,068 of record OZ023295.1, on the reverse strand, counting down.
TCACCCAAAAACATTCACTGCTAGCCATAGGCTTCCCCGATAGATTTCAAATATGACCAACTGGAAGCGGCTTACATTCAGCGGGAACCTGGGGTCTTGATAAGGTCGTCCGTCCACCTTTTTTTATGTAGAATAGGGCTACGTTTGGCCACCAACTTGCCTGATGGAAAGCGAAGTTTTGGTCGAAGATGGAGTATGTAGACCTAGAATATACCTATTCACTCTTTACTTGAAGACTTGACCTTATGGTTGGGCGTCCCACGCTGCGCTTGCCGGTACGTGGTCTCTAGTCAAGAACTTTTCTTCTACAAACTTAAAGTTCCCAACAATGTTTTTCTTCACTGAAAAGCCGGTACTTTGAAAATTTGCTCATAAATTTCAATATTTTCGTCGATAAACTGGGAATTGAACAGACAACTACAATATACTGAAGCAAGCATTCTTTTGCTTACCTACTACTTGTTAATAAAAAAACAAGACTTTTGAAGAAACTGATAGAAAAATAAAGTTGAAATAACTGTAAGTACTTGTGCAAATTGCAACAATAACACACTACAGTCACGATTGTCCTAAATACGGGCGACAAACAGAATTATCATACGGATGAGGATTAAGTAAAAGTATTTGCATTATATTTAAATTTGAAAATGTTATGTAAGAGTAAATTGTGGGGCTGAGGTTAGCCTAGCTAAGCTGGCTTAGGGTAATCTGTTTATCTGATTCGAATTCCGGACCAACCCAAAAAGAAAGTGATAATATATGTCCAAATGTTTAGGATTACTTTCAGTTTCGAAATGATCTTACCGAGAGTTTTTTTCTCTTAAATCATATTCCAAATTCAAATGATTCAGTGTTCTAGTAATTTAAGTCATCGCGCCAATCAACGCGCAGTTTTATGTGAGCTTCAGTCAGGATTGGATATTGCACAGCTTGTAGCTAACTTCACATCCATCGACTTGTATGATTCGGTCGATACATGAAAGTATATCATATTATAAATATGACGTTCTCCCATTAAGACGATAGACCACCTGATTACTATAAGTTGAGGTGAGGCCGGCTCTTGACAAGAACAAATCATGGCGAATTAGAGTTCATATTTAGTTTTTTTTTTTATTGCGACTTTTTTCCTGTTTTGTTTTCGCTAGTAAAGTCTATCACTACACAGTATAAAACAAAGTCGCTTCTCGCTATATGTCTGTCCCTATGTATGCTTATATCTTTAAAACTACGCTTCGAATTTTGATGCGGATTAATAGATGGAGTGATTCAAGAGGATGGTTTATATGTATAATACTAATACACCTGTGCGAAGCCGGTGCGGGTTGCTAGTTGATTATAAATGGAATATCATGATAAACGCTACCCACTTACAACGAATCTTATAGAAGTTCTTTAGTAGTTTTTCACCAGCCTACGTCCTATACCTGAAATGGTATGGTGATGATCCCGGTAACAAAGTGTACACAGATTCTTATAAGAATAATTTCTTATTTAAATCATACGTACCATTTATTTGTCTTATAAGTAAAACTTGAACTCTCAAGTAATATCTCCAAAATCCATACCTGAAACAAAGAGGGCACATTAACACTGTATCATTGCCAAAACAACATGACAGGTCGATCGCTTGTAATAATTACAAGGAAAAGGTATGAGAGTAATTGTATCGAATGACGCAACTGAAATGCACTGCTTTACAAAATATTAAAGTAACCGAATATGGACAAAACTTCACCAGAACGGATCGAAGTAGAGATGTGTGGATATAGACAGAGTGTTGTAAACTGTAAGACTTTTGCATACGTACATATTTGCTTAGCTAAATATATTACTCATGGAATGAACTCATGAAAAGCCGCTTCCAACCGGGCTTACTAAAAATATAATAGGAGAGGCTTGTGTCTAGCAGTGAAAGTCCTATGGCTTATGGATTCATGGAAGGAATTTTCACATTCGCATTGGGCTTTCAACGCATATCACTACACTTCGATTTAGTGGACTCTGGGCTCATAATAAATCGATTCATCGTGTTGATTTTTGATCGAGTGAAATGCGAGTCTGAATGATATCTGCATTATTTTTACAAAGATTAATCGAAGCAAAAACATAAAACTCAATTGGTACAACTTCAAAATTGTGTATTGAGAAAGGGACGAACCGCACGACGTATATTTATTATGAAAATGTGGCGTTTATTGTTGGGCTACCAGATATCGCATTAGATACTGTTTTCATCTATTTTTACTATTTGTTTGTGCTCAGTACTGTAGTAAGACTTGTTCATTAAGGTGAAAAAAATGACATGTATCTGTTGTCTTAATTTACTCCTTATAGAAGTTTGTTATTTTAACTGACTTCCAAAAAGGAGGAGGTTCTATGTTCGTCTGTATGTATTTTTTGTGTATGTTCATCGATACGAAATTATACAATTGTGAACTGAATCGAAAAATTCTTTTTTAGTTCAAAAAGGTATACTCCCGAGGTGGTTCAACTTTAAATTTTACAGAAACCGGTTTTGAAAAATCAACAATAATGTTAACAATTCGAGCGAAATATTCTAATTTTGTACACGATGGAAGGAGGTTGTACCATTTTTTGAGAAACATAATAATAATTAGGAGGTTCTGATAAAAGAAAGAACCTTAAAGTCACCACTCACCACCTTACATTTACGAAAATTTTGCAAGTAATGGTCCTGTATCATTATTTCAACAAACTTTTTGTACAATATTAAGGACGATTACATGCAAATCGATTTAATATCGATTTTGATTCGTTAAAAAGAAGCAGAAATATTTAAGCGAGTTTAAATTTTTATAGTCTTGTCAATTTAAATGGGAGGAATTCGGTCAACATTTTTGATAGTTTCGTTATATGATATTAATAATTTGACGTTTATTTTGATTTCTATTTTAACGATCATTTTGTCTAATAAGAATTTTATAACCACTCCTATAAGAAATTTCGTTGAAATTTTTATGATTTGACCTTCGAGCAAAAATCCACAGAACCACATTCCCTAGGTAAAAGTACTAAAAAATGTCCGAGTGCCGTCACACCGACTCAGATATTTACATTAAATAATTCACAATGACCCGTTTTCTCGAATCTCGACGTTATTTCACCTAATTAGTGCTTATAAACGAGCACTTTAGCATTGCGCGGCGTTGTAGCCGGCTTACAATCACCTTATTGCACGATTGTGACTCTTTAGATATTTTCTCGAAGGATTTGACATCATAAAGACACCAACAACATTTTCTAACAAGGCGTTTTTTACAAAAAATGTTTGCATTGTCACCATTTAAATGAAATATTTCTGATTTAAAAGCTCAAGCCAATAGAAGTTTTTATGACCGTAGCCATATGACTAGTGACAAGATAAGACGACATTTTATGGCAACTTTTGTGGCAAGTTTTGCTATAAAACTCTCGCGTGGACCTGCTCTAGTTCTGATTATGACTGCGTATCGGATAAATTAGGTTTTATCGGTTTTATATAGTTTACTGGCCGCCTATTACATGGAACACGGCCCAGAGTTTAATGTTTTATGAACGGGACATGATTTTTGTATACATCACGCCAAGCTTAAGTGGATATCATGTGTAGTTTCTTTGGTTTTACACATTTCCTGCACAATATTCAATAATACAAGTATGTATATTTAAGAACATAGATGTGAGTAATTATTATGACATGCATTTAAAACCAACCCAAAAATCGAAAACTGATATAAACTAAAAATAATTTTGTTGAAAATAATAGAACTTTTTCTGTGAACCAGCAGATTATTTTTCGAAATTTCAAAGTTGCTCCTATAGCAAAAGTTAATCATAATCATGAAAAATAAGTTTGTATAGGCTAGGTGACTATCTGAACTCTCTGACGGCTTTGGTGAAGGCCTCTGACATAGCTAAACAGTTAAAACAACCCGAACCTACAATTTAACGCGCCATTCGGGCCCGATAGCGCTCAGTTGGAAATACTACATGTGGTCACCCATCCGAATTCCTTCGACCTTCGTTTGAGACGCATCTTTCGCAAAATTCTTAATAATAAGAAAATTTTGCATAAGATATTAGTGTGATATATCAAAAGTTGCAGAAAACCAACTGCTGAAAAATGTTTTTTTGTGAAAAATGCATTTTTCACCATTTTACCAGTGAAAAAGTGAAAAGGGGGTGAAAATTTTATATTCAAAGTGAATGCTGCTCAAGTATGGCTTAAATGGCCTCTTACGTATGATGATTACAAAAACTGTATTGTTACAGCCTTTTTAATAGTCCACTGCAGGACGTAGGTCTACCCACGAAGGGGGACAAAAAAAAAACAAAAAAAATAACCCGGTATAATAAAACACGGTGTAACACGTTCCAAATGTCGCCTAACCAACTCAGATTTTACGATCCTCTAAACAGACTTGCTTCAGCCCTTCTACAAAATATATAGAAAAACAGAACGTAAGCTTCATACAATACCCGCACTACCAATGAACATATGCACTATAAGAAAACGCGTCTTGCTGGTGTTGTAACTAGTGCACATTAAGCTAAAGATAAAATATGGACACAATTAATATTTATTTTTCACAAGTGCTTTTAATGCTAGTGAAAAAAAAAACAAATGATGTCATAATCTTCAGACAGCTTTGACACTAGAGTTTGGCACTCGTTTATACAAAATAAAGGGTATTTTGTATGAACGAGTGCACGCAACGCAATACTACGTTTTTTTATTTTTCTCTAACGAAACTACAGCTATTAGTTACTGTCACCGTTTAGGCAAGTCAAAGGCCTTCAGGCGGCCTAAAAATTCTGACACCAGGGCTAGCCGCCCGGCCTGTACGAATTCACTTACTCAGTTACTGTTATAGATAAAATAGTAGTCCGTAATTAGTATTAAAAATTGAAATTTAGAAACGTCCCCCAAAATATTTTATTGAAATATATGTGGTAGCTGAGATTTTGTTAGCATCAGGTTACAAACAATTTTATACCAAATGTGATGGCACAAACATTACATGTTTAACATATAGCAACCTTTTTAAGGTCTTTTAAAATAGAATTTAAATAATCTGAGTTTTACTTCTGTTCTCTCGGTATACTGTGCCTTCTAGGTGGTCTCTATAATTTTATAACTGCTCTCATAAAGTACTTCGTATCACTTGCTACACATGACAAATATGTAATTTTAGCACTTTTCCTATGCATTTTTATAATTTTAGTGCGAATAAATAATTAGGAATATTATAAGCACGCATAAAAATAATTGTAATAATAGTAAAAACTAGTATATAAAAAGAGCTTCTCAAGGGATAATATATGTGTACTGGTGTACGAGTAATTAAAGTACGAGTTGACATGTGAAGTAATTTTCAAAAGTTTAGTTTCTAATCAACTTTGAGCCTTTCGAGATGTAAGTTGTTTTTGAGAAAGATGAAAAAAATGTGACGAAAGAAGCATCTAGCATTAATTGAAACCAGAAAAGGAACGATGTTTGGCCACCTTGTACGACATGACAATCTAATATTACTTATTTTTCGCAAAAAATGGCAAAACCGCCTTCCATCGTGTACAAAATTCGAATATTTCGCTCGATTTTTTTTTTTTTTATTATTGTTGATTAATCAAAAACGGCTCAGCCGAGTTCTGTAAAATTTAAAGGGACCATTTTGAGAGTACACCCTTTAGCACTAACAAAAAAAATTTCGATTCGGTTCACAATTGGCGAAATTATCTATGTTCGTGTGTATGAGTTTTTTTTTGTGTATGTTCATCTATAATTTCGCCAATTGTGAACCGAATCGAAAAATTATTTTTTAGTTCGAAAGGTATTAAAATTATTTACCTATTTAAATTTTATAGAAAGCGACTGAGCCGTTTCTGAAAAAACCAACAATAATGTAAGCAATTCGAGCGAAATATCCGATTTTTGTACACGATGAAAATCGATAATTTCGCCAATTGTGAACCGAATCGAATAATGTTGTTTAGTTCGAAAGGGTATACTCCCGAGATAGTCCCATTTAAATTTTACAGAAATCGGCCGAGCTGTTTTTCATAAATCAAGAATAATGAAATATTCGAGCGAAATATTCGAATTTTGTTCACGATGGAAGGAGGTTTTGCCATTTTTTGTGAAAAATAATTATTTATTTTTTGTTATTTCATTTTGTATGTAACCTTTTTCTCACTTGATTATCATAAAAATACGAGATAACTCTACAGAGCAAGCAGTCTACGCAATCTCGCAGTTACATAAACTGTACCGTTTATTGAAATTATTCACACAGAACAATTTCTGCGTCTGCAAACTCTGGTTTTACGAGCACAGAAACAATAAAAGCTTACTAGTAACAATGAGTAGAAAAATTACAGAAAAACATTGTTCGGGAAGAAACTAGAAATAGTTTTTAACCAATTTTACGGAAATAAAATGTATAATGTGTTTACGTGTGAAAAGAGTTTGAAAATCTTTCAAAAATAGAACGAAATAAAAGAAGGAACTTGTATAAAATAATTGCCATAAAATCTATATCCGGACAAAATAATAACCATTGACATGACGTTATTGATTATAACTAAGTACCATTTTTTTAACTTTTGAAAAAAGTATGTCAAATAATGATCTGCTGTTTTTTCTAACATAAAATTTACCATAAAATAATTTTTATAAAAGGTAGTACTAGATCTGTATAGCCGTGGTGGCCTAGAGGTAGTAGCACCCGCCTTGCGATCGTGAGGTTGTGGGTACAAATCCCGATCCTGTACAAATGAGTTCTTTGGAATTTATGTACAGAATTCCACATCACTGGCTTTTCGGTGAAGGAAACATCGTGAGGCAACCTGTTTACGTTCGTAGAATAAATTCGATGGCGCATGTCCACCAACCCGCACTGGGCCAGCGTGGTGGATATGGCCCAATCACCCTTCGTGGGTAGGCCTACGTCCTGCAGTGGACTATTAAAAAGGCTGGTACAGTACAGTACTAGGTCACTCAAGATTATTGCGATAGATAAACTGAAACTTAGGCATAAAAGGTATCATACATTTTACGTTTTTAAAATTTACGTTTAAGTTTTATTCGGTAAGTATTGTAGTACGCTGAATGGATTATTTTGTCGACAGTTATATCTCTTCTATATTTTATATTCTGCAATAGTGTTGCAAGTCTCTAGATAGCGCTAGCACGCTAAATATAGAGAGCAGTATTAAAACCTGCGTTTATGACGGCATATAAAATGTAAAGTCGTTAGAAACTTCAAGTATTTAGAGTCATATCAGTAAAGTTTGAAGTAATTGCATGCGCGATCGCACATTTTATAAATAGGTATTTTTATTTGCTACACTAACGTGGCTCTATTTTTTTAATGTTATAGTTACGATAACTAATAATAATAATAATATCTGGAGACATCTTACACACGGTCTCTGACCCCAAACTAAGCAAAGCTTGTGACATGGCTGCCAGAGACCGATATACTACAAACATATTTTTAAATACATACTTATATAGATAGTAACTAAATAACACCCAGACACAGAGCAAACACATAATATGTTCATCACATAAATACTTGCCCTGGGTGGGGATCGAACCCACGCCTCTTTGGCCCAGAAGTTAGGGTCATTAACCACTGAGCTACCGAGGCAGTCAACTGGTGTAACGTGGTATTTGTGTTGCTTATAGTTTAGTTTTGTCGAAAATGGGCACTAAAATAATAACAATAATGTTGTTTATGTTAATTAAAGAGGACGTATCCACAGAACATAGTGTAATTACAATTATGTAGTTTTTAAGCACATTAAATAGAACATATCCAGAGAACATTGTAAGGCAAAATGCAACCGTCCGTAGAAGAAATTTGATGTCGTATGTGAATTCACAAACTCGCATTGAGCTCACGTGGTGGATATGGCCCAATTACTTTGCGAGGTTGGGCCTTTATCTAGCAGTGGACTATTGAAAACACCGGTACAGTACAATACAGCACAGCTAGGGAAGGTCTAAAAAACAATGACGCGACGAGCTTGACTCATTCGTAGAAGAAAATACAGCAGCGAGATATCGTAGGAAACAAAAAATGTTTTGAAAATGTATAATACATAGCATAGAAAACGGAAATGTATCAAACAGTTTCGTTTGAAATCTTTAATCGGCCAAATTCCCAAGCTTCCTGTCTAACCGTGTCAAATAACATCATTAATCAATCCCTTAGCTCCCGGCCTAGCATTTATTTTACCGCACAAGATGTAACAAATGCTTGCCGGATTTAAAATAAACTTTACTACCTTACTTTTAATAGTCATATTTGTATGACAAAAAGCTGGCGCTAAGGCTATTTATTTCTAAAATTTTAGAAATATTTGCACAAGTATTGTTTGACAAAAATGTCACTAAAGGACAGATGGTTAGTAAATACTTATTAATGATGCCGATGATGATTTTGGAGTAGTGATAAATGGTATTGCGGTTGGTGAAATTAAATGAAATTTTAAATGTCTTTCAAGAACAACATTTTTTAGCTAAAATAGATATGGGTTAACTATATTTGTACGTCTTAGGATTGTTAATTTGTTTTATAGAAATATAATATTATAAAAGTAGACGTATGTTCAGCAACTTTGTATTAAAAATTCGTTAATCTCAACCTTCCACAAATAATCTTTATAGATATTATAGTGTTGGTGCTACATTACTTAACACACAACACATATACCCTATTACATATTATACATTTAAAGTATAATAGTATGCACAATTCAAAAATTGTAAAAGACAAAGCCACCCATGCTTTCACAAGTTTTACGCAAGCTCTTATCTCCCAAGGGCTATAAACAATATCTCCAACGTTCATTAAGCCTCGTTTACACAGTGTTTTGCCATAAAATTTGCCATAAAACTTATAAACCGCCCGAGAATTCTCAATAAACTGAAATGTTTGACTCGTGGGCGACGATAAGAATCGGGCTTATGTTGAATTAATTGTTTATGAGTTTATCAACACGGTATATCTGTGAAAAATATTGTTAAAAATATTATGTTATGAGACATGTTAATTTTTAATATCATTTGACATAACAATGACATACCGTAACGATGGTACTTACTGATTTGAAATAAGCCTTATTTTATGTTTTTTGACAAAAAATATGGCTTTTTGTTAGCTATTTATTGTATTCCAATGTTACAATTAGTAAATAACATAGACAAAAATCGAAACACATGAAAGAGATTTTAGCAGTAACAGTTAACATAATGTAATTAAAACTATAAGAAACTAAATTTGAAAGCACAGTTTTAGAAAATAAATATTACTTTAGTTGCCTTTTTAAATATAATGCGTTTTAAAGCCAATAAAATAAAATAACTTTAATCAAGCTTTCTTACAAACGCATTAGTAATAAACTCAAATTATATATCTTGATTTATCTTTGCCGATATATCACGGAACAAAATTAAAATCAATAATTTTTATAACTTTCATATTGATTACTATTAAAATTCATTAAGGTATCGTCTGATTATAATTACACTAATTTTCGAATCGAAAAAATTCAACGAACATCGAAATTAAACGAGAAACTAGCATTATGTTCATTAAAATGTATTTTTGAGACCCATTTATTATTTGAGGTTAAGACATTCTAATCGATAAAAATTATTATAGCAATAATTTTGATGTTTTCTGATAATTTTTACAGCAATAGTTATAAATATTTATTATATTTATAAAACAAAAATAAGATAACTGAATAAATTAGTGAAAACATAAATCATGAGACGAATCAGAATCAAGGAACTTGTGTTGATTGTTTTGTTTTTTTATTATTGCAAGAAAAAAAGCCGAAGAAATGGTCAAAACCTCGGTTTCACAGTAACGATAGTGTGTCACTACCTCAATAAGTTCAAATGCATTAATCAATTCAAAAGTGTATTTTAATGGGAAAGAGAGATTAAACAAAGTGTTCGTAAGTTAACCACCTGATTTAAAGCTGAGATAGCTGAGTTACACAAATTCAGCCTCTGAAATAGTATCTAAATAAATAATGTCGTATAGTAAGTTATTATCTAAGTGTATTTTCTTTACCGTTTAGTTTTAAAAAAGCATCGTCCACTTGAGCTTCTTTTTAAAAAACAAGGTAACGAGCTCCTTCATCCTACTACAAACTTCTAAATAATATATATTACTTAACAGACTGTCTTAGATCACTAATACCTAAGCACGTGGGTAGAAAATTATTAGATTGCATACACATAAAATAAATATCAAAGTGGAGATAGTATGCCGTCCAGATGGTCGAAAAAAATGTCAATAGTTGTCATAAAGCAAGATAATGTCTAAACTTTAGAAACACTACCGGCAATGTCAGTTTTGGAGCTGTCAAAATATCACATAATTACCTAAGAAACCTTATCTTAATGTCAGTATTTTATTGATCATAAAACTTAATGTGACAGAATTGAATAAAACGTTATATTACCCAGGTAGCTATTTACTAAAATGCATTCATTTTCATGCACATTCGTTGTTAGTGTTTTGATACATTCTTGGTGGTAAATTCGTAGTGATTAAAACGATATGTAACATTTTTTTTATAAAAACTATTGGGCATAAAAACAATTTTAAAACTTACACGTACTTAAGTATTTAAACCCAAGTAGGTAAAATTAAATCAATCTTTATATATTTAGAAATTCGATGAAGAAATCAACAACATGAAGATAGAAAAGAAAAAAAAAAAGAAAATTCAATGGCGGATGAGAAAGTGCTTACTTTGGTCACACCGTGTAGAGCAATCGTTCTTTGCCTACGTCCAAAAGTGTACTATTAAAAAGCGAACAAAGTACAAGAAAATACGCCGAACGGATTATGGACTTGTCAGCACTCTGGCAGCATAACCACCCTGAATGAAAATTATACTTTACTCACTTCTTTAGTTGCCATTATCACGATCTTCCATTTATTGAATGAATGAATGAATGATTTATTTGTCTGTTAAACTAGGTGAAATACAAAGGTCTTAAATTAATGTTATGCTCTCTAGCTTCTACTTAAATAGGTGTATAGACGATTACGTTAACATATTATTCAACAATAATACTGTCCAGTATATTGCGATAAATCGAAGTTCAATTATAATTTACCTAGCATATCGATCAGCAACACGTAAAGTATATTATCTGGTCTAGTAAGCGCAGGCGTTACACGGGAATCCATCTTCACTAGCGTTATCTAGGATCTAACAACAGTAAGTGGTGTTACCACCAAACAGGTAGGAAGCTAGCCGTCCTAGTTACCACGCCGTCTGAATGCCACTAGGTATAAGGGAACGATCACATTAGGACGCTATCGCATTGAGACGTATTGCGAGAGCGCATACAATGTATAAGAAGAAATGGACATATTCGACAGTAAATGCGTTTTATCTTCCTTTCGTAATTATACCTAGATTACCTAATATGAGTATAGAATGCCTTTTTACTCTGCCAGCAGTTGTTTTGAATCTTTGAAATATTTAGACACTGTTTAAACAAAGCTGTAGTGTAGATGTAAGGTTAAGAATTCTAAAGCTACAAGATGCTAGTATAACACTTTTTTGCACATTATAGTGTATTTCGTCACGACACATTAACTTATTTCTTTATCGTAGTAGGTACTTGGATAGACCATTAAGGTCATTCTTAGATCACATTAAAGACAAGACAAGAAAGCACTAACAGGGACCCGCGAGACGTGGAAGATGCTCTACCGACAGGAGCCAAAGGGAGGTCCTCAAGTCGATCGTATGTTTTTTTTTTTTGTATATGTTACGTGAAAACTTCCCCAAGTTTTATTGACTATGCCGATTTTGATGATTCTATATTGTCATAGAACTGGTCTCATTTAAATTATATCGAAAAACGGCTGAGTAGTTTTTGAAAAATCAGCAATAATGTGAAAATGACTACATGAATGAAACATTGATCCGTGCGAACTTTTCGGATTCTGTCCACGGTTGAAGTTGGTCATGCAATTTTTGGTGAAAAATAATTAAGATTGAATGAATATCGCAGTGAGAATTGACTTAGACGTTTGCTAGAAAACGAAACTGTAGAGCATGTAATATAATATGACATTGCCAAGCTACAGAAGTCACTAGAATATCTGACTGATTGCAGGACGTGTCTGCATTAGCATTAACATCAGCTTTGTCATCCACATCACCATCCAACCCACTGGAGCAGTTATGATAGAGCCACGCTCCGCTATTATTTAAGGAACTGGGCTGGCTCGGGTATACACTAGAGAGGGAAATGCACAAAACACCCAATGCGGGACGTCAGTACAGGATTTATCGCTCCCACGCCAAATAAGAATAAGAATATCGTGGTGTGCTTGCACCCTAAGTTCACATTTGAGTTTATTTATCGGTGCGCTATTACAGTAAGTGTGGACTAACGAACTTGTTGATAAAGCGTCGCCGAGGAAACAGATTTGTTGATATTTGTAAACTCAGGATGGTTATCGCGATAAGTTATATGACGTCTTCGGAGGACTGTTGAAATAATATAAATTTCTTGACATCCTTAACAAGATATCAAGTTGGTAGGTAAATAAAACATATAGTCAATTTTTCTACAGTTACATTTCGATTAACAATTATTGCTCTATAATTGTAGGCACGTAAAGTTCGTATAGGCCGAGTTGCTAGGCATGGTGTTAGAATTTTTAATCTGCTGGAGAGGCCTTTGACATGGTTAAACGATTAAAACATCCATGGTTTACAATTTAATGTGTATCCCAAGCCACGGTAGCGCTCGGTTAAAAATGCCACCCGCAGTCACCCAGACAAAGTCAGAAAGTGCCGAAGCTAGATTACCTTAGGTGATTGCTGATAAATATATTGAAGTAAAGTTAACGAACTCGTTGATAAAGCGTCGCTGAGGAAACAGATTTGTTTATATTTGTAAAATCTGGATGGTTATCGGGAAAAGTTATATGGTGTCTTTAGATGTTTATTTGGGTGGAGTTGCCTGACACCTTAACAACATGACAAGTTTACAGGTCAATGGGTAAATTTCAAGCTAGGTAAATGAAACGTATAGACGACTAGCTTGTAGCCGCGGCTTCGTCCGCGTGATATTATTTTTCATTTTGGTGCTCTCTCATAGAGGAATCTTTAATTTTCATGGTATAAAAAAAAGCCTATGTCACACCAACCTCGGAATTGATATAGTCCATGCCAAAAATCGAGTTGAACACACTTTCACGCATCACAATTAGTATTGTAATTAGTATTGATGCGTGAAAGAGTAAACACTATCAAAAACACTTTCGCATTTATAATACGTATAAGTATGGATTTTTTTTAAATTAAATTTTCCTGAATTCAATGACCAATTACATGTATTACACTATTTAATATTGTTAACGGACTTGTTTAACTTGAAAGTAAATGAAATACTTACCTATATGCATAATCAAGCACTTTGTACTTTTACTGTCGATACAAGATTTCTTGATTTTATTTACAAATTATTACACTATATAGGATATAGGTACATAGTTTTATGTCTAGAGCGAATGAGTGAGTCAAGACTCTAGAGCAAATTGCACGTATAAATAAAAATTCGTACGCATTCAAACATATAAAGTCCATAACATACTTTAAAATTAACACATTCATTTCAACCAAGAAATCAATCAACCTTCACGAAATAAGTCTTATACGACAGAATAAGTTCATGAATGATATAAATAACATCTCAAAAAAGTGATCACAAAGCAAAAGCGGCAAAGAAAATTAATCAAGCGTGCACAAAAAGGTAGCCGGTAATGTCATTAAACAGATGCTCTAAGTAAAAAGCGTTAAGTATAACAAAACAAGTCGCCTGGTACAAAATATGTATGAATATTTGATCCCAAACCAGAATCATTAGTTAACTTTTTTATGTCTACTTGAATCATTTTGTTATCATCTCCAATTTTAACTATTTTCAACCTTACGGAACTGTGTTAAGATCAAAATAATGACAGTGGAATCAAATGCAGCTGTAAGGTTATTTTGGTATGCGTCTTTGTCACGTTCCTGTATCGTTTTGACAATTACCTCGCTTCCTTTACTTGGTGATAATAGTTCAGCAGCAATATCATTAATCACATAGAACACATGTGGATCTGTCCCTTTGACTGGATCACACAAAACCGTATTTTGATTGTTAACTTTAAAACCGTCTCTACTAACGATATCTCGTTTCTTTCTATCTATTTTATCGCCTGTGTCTTTGAATCTAAGATTGATATTTCCGTGAAAGTTATTGAGATCATTAATTTTATTAGATCCTGTATTTACCTTAGAATTTTCACCTTGGCATGTGGGAATATTCAATTTGTTTGCTTCGTCTGTTTTTGTTCAATTGACGGTTTGAGTCTTCAAATGAGTAATGGTGTCAATTTTTTACGGATGTCTAAGCCGAAGTTGGCCGTTTTTAAATTGACACCTGAGAGTTGTATAACTTTTTTTTTTTTTTTTTTTATTCTGAATAGGTTTGCGTTTGACCACATACTGCCTGATGTTAAGCAGACTGTTAACTTTTGTTGATGTTAACTTTAAGCCATGGGAGATTTATTTATGTGTGTACCTACCTATTTGTTAGTATTTCAATTGTTTGGTACTCTAGTACGTAAAGCATTAAAATTTTAAATTATAAAAATATTACCTCGTTATGTAAACGGCTTGTTCAGTCTAAAGTACCTGGTATTGATAAAATTTATTACTATCAGTTTGTACTCTTTTCTCAGTAACCATCACAAATTCAAAAGGTATCCCATTTATCTGTACCATTACTAAAAGTTTCAATTACTGCATCAATCACCATTTCTTTTTCGAGTCTCTTTACAAAATCAATAGCTCGAAACTGATTTGGACCATTCACAATTTCTGCAATGCTGTTTTCCATTTTAGACTTTATATCTACGTAGTGAAGGACTATGATATAAGTTTTCATTATTATGTTCTTGTCTCTGTGTTATAACTCAATCAATACCATAAAGGGTTCAAGAATGGATTGAGAGCAATTTAATATGATGTTTATTTGTGATCGAGTTTGGAATAGAAGATGTTACTGCAACAATGTTATAACTTATGGTTGATAATGTTTTCTCTTTTGGAATGCTTTAGACATAGATAAAAACGTTGCCGAGTAGTTAGTTATAAATGTACACAATCATTTTTTACTGATATTTGATTTCAAAATGAAATTGTAAGATGCTACTTCAATTTTAATTTTATAGATATGTTAGTTTTTTTTTCATTTGAGGTATTGTAACGCTTGACTACTTGGTCTTTGAAATTTTGTAATAAAGTATAAATCTATATCTAATGGATATATCTATGGAATAAAAACTGCAATTGAAACCCACGTAGACTACATTTCGTTGTACTATCTGGGTATTAAAATAATAATTTGATAAAGTAATTATACGTTTTGTACACATGAAAATAATTTCAAGGTCATATAGAACTGAATCTGGATCCGAGCCTTTAACTGCTTTTTTTCAGTTTCATAAAGACTCTTCCTATCTTTCTTTCTCTCCTTTTTTGATACACGTAATTAATTAAATTCAAAACAAATAGAACTAAAACCTATCAACCTCCCAAACTGAAAACCCACGACATCGGATCCTATTAGCCATCTGACCTCACAAGCCGACCCCTCCGTGCCCACATTTGTCACAGTTGAAACACATACTTCTATCTATTGTCATATCTACCCACTTCAAAAAGGGAGCACTTACCCGTACTTATACAGAATTGTAGAATTAATCACGCAACGCATTGTCAAAGTGTTTGTTGGTAAACTCCTGTACAATACCATTGTTGCGTATTGTATCGTCGCCTATTGTTGTTGATAAAAAATGTTATTCATTGAAAGTGTCATTATGTGGAGCTCCTCGTATAAATTCGGAAGGATTGATGGTTTATTTGTCTTGTTTCGTTGAGATTAGAGATTGTGGTTTGGTACCTACTTTGATTTTGGTGAGCGATCTGTTATATTTTAAGCAATCTTATAGTTATTCCAATCAACTTTTTCATGAGTTTTTAATTTTTCTATGTGAGAATTATTATGCTTTTTTTCTATTTGCATAAAACTATGCACTAACACATCACTACGCATGCAAACACACATATATTTTACACAGAAAATCGTATAACGACTTGCCTCACAATTTAAAAATCATAAGATTCGTTTTCATAATTATAAAACTTAATAGGTGCAAGTGGGGAACTTATTTTTAGGATACTGTTTTATCTTAATACTAGACGACCCGCCCCGGCTTCGCACAGGTATATTATACATATAAACCTTCCTCTTGAATCACTCTATCCATTAAAAAAAACCGCATTAAAATCCGTTGCGTAGTTTTAAAGATTTAAGCATACAGACAAACGAACAAAAATAGCGACTTTATTTTATACTATGTAAGGATACATATAGGTATTACGAAAAACTATTAGTTTTTTTTTATTTGGGTAATTTTTCAAATGGGGTAAATTCTACAAAATATTAAACAATGATCAATTTTATTTTAAACCGATTTCTACATTTTTGATAACTGCAATTTCCAATGAACCATAACGTGAAGATGTCACACGGCGATCAATAGTGACATTTTTAGAAAGATATGGTTCGAGATATTTTGATGCGATCACCAACAATGGGAGCAATGGATTAGACATGGTCGCTTGAACTTGACGTGCGTATTTTGTACATTTTTTAAAAGTTGTTATTATGAAACATACAATGATGCTACAAAATTGTCAAGGTCTTACAACATTTTTTTTTTATATTTCAATGTATTATTAAGAAACTTTGATCATGAACGGTACTAAAAATTGCGGAATATAAAAAATAATTTATTTTTTCTAACATGAACAAGATGGACTCAAGATGAACGGTTTTTGATTTTTTTATCGCGAATAAGTTCGCGTTTGACCACCAACTTGTCTGATGGTAAGCAATGCTGTGGTCGAACATGAAACACGCAGACCTAGAAGATACACCTATCCACTCTGACCTTGAAAAGCTTTAGATTATATCTCTTAGGAAACAGGAAAGCAAGATTAAGAGAAAAACGGGATGAGTGGCGTACATGAGGAGCCTATGCTCAGCAGTGGGCGGTTACTGGCTGAAAATGATGGTAAAGTAAGTAAGTTCGAATAGGCCGGGTGACTAGCCCTGGTGTCAGAGTTTTTAGGCCGCCTGAAGGCCTCTGACATGGCTATGATGATATTGATTAATCTTGACGCTATTTAAAAATATATTTTAGTTCGTATAAGTTGCCCCCATGCCCTTGCCCTGGTTTCAGGGTACTTACGTCGTCTGAAAGCTACTGGCATATCTAAACGGTTATATTTTTATTAAATATCGAGGTACAAACTTTACACGTCCTCGTCAATTTTCTCATAAATGCTGTTATTCATACATCATAACTTGATACTTCTAAATATAAACTCACGTCGTGTATGGCACAAATTAAAATAAAAGCTCTAGAATTATAACCCGACTAAAACGAAAGTTTGAAATCAAACACTAATCGTTTCAATATATGAGTCTGACACAATTTGGTAATAGTCTAGTTACAACTCTAGACTGTGGGTGTTCTATACCTCATACGTATGCAAATTGACCATTAACTGCGATTTTAAGTATTTTAATTAGTATATATTGCTTTTGTATGTATAATAACGATATTTACAAAAGATATATGTTATATATTCATAGCCAGACTATAAAATTATTCAGCGAATTTCTGAATTGAGATTTTAAGATAATTTTAGGAATTAGTGCGATTTTATAACTAGGTCGGTTGAATTACGTAATTGGACTAATTTTAGTCGTGAATGTAGGCACGGTCACAAAAAATAATACGTTAATGTGATACAATATTGTCCTATTATGATACCAACTGATTCAACAAAATTTCTTTAAGTAGTCTGCTTTTTTGGGTTTACGTACAGAAAATGATTGCCACTTTGAAAGAGTGTAAGAGTCCATGTGTTGTATAAAATACAAGCCTTATCAAATTAGAAATATTTATATGTCATTAACTTTGATTTTGCAATAGTTACTTTTGACGTGATAATGTCTTATAAATCAACGAACAGCTCGCACGATAAGCATGACTCATTGGCACGTTACGCCTGAGCCGTGCGTGCAAGCGAAAGCGCGGAACAAGCGACAGAGAGGCACAAACGGCCTAAGTGTTTGGCTTGTTTCAGAATTGTTGAATACGTAAACCGACTTTACAGATAAAAAGTTTTTTTTTTCCAATTATAGAATAAGTAAAAAATTGACTCAACTTTTCTGATTCGTACCGCCAGGGAATGGAACAGTCTTCCTGCTTTCCTGTTTCCTAAGAGATATAATCTAAAGCTTTCAAGGTCAGAGTGAATAGGTATCTTCTAAGTCTGCGTGCTTCATCTTCGACCACAACGTCGCTTACCATCAGGCAAGTCGGTGGTCAAGCGCGTACTTATTCAAGATAAAAAAAAATGCGTAGGCTTGGTAACGACATGTTAAGTAAGGATGTATCCAAATGTTTGCTAACGTCAGACATATTCGATAAATTTACCTAGAAACCTAGATGTGTATGTTTGACTCTAGACTAGCAGTAGGAGAATGAAATATGTGGTTTACGTTGATGACGATGTTGATAGTCAAGTTAATAGACAAAAAAAAATAACTAAAGCATCAAATACTAGTACCATACAATATGACATTGAACTTACCAAAGCAAGGAAATAAGACGATAATGTTAATATCCTTTTTGCTAAAAACTGGATTGACCCCTCATAAAATATTCACAACATCGACAATAGAAATCACTTCTCGACCCCATTGAATTTTGCCATAAACCGGTTTGACATAATATTTAGCATAATACAAAGGGGTTAAGAGGTAAGTGTATTATTTTTTGTGTAGAATTAGGTCTATTATTTGAATATTACGCCACTTACGGACACAATAGCTACATACCGAGAGTCAATTTTTGCAAAAACTTGTACTAATAAATTATGAAAAAGACAATAGTATGATTTATTACACGGTATGTAAGTGTCAACCGTTTCATATATGAGAATAGTTTTTTAGTTGACATGTTATTTTAGTCTGATTTTGCAGGGTCTTAAAATTATGAATACTATTAGTAAATCTGTAACATTTACGTGTTGAATATAAAAATGTTTTGTATGTTTCCATATGAAACAAAATACGCCATTAATTTATGTATAGGATTACTTTGGCCTAGTATTCATATTTACTATTTTTATAACATTTCTTAGAACGATTTAAGTGACCCAAAGTATGCATTTGTTTTCAAACTAAAAGAGATTTCGTCTAATTAAGCTTAATTCAAATTAAACCCAGTTTAAAACTTTTAAATTTCAGAGCAGTAGTTTTAACACTTTCAAATCCATAAGCGGATTAGGGTCGTTGACCTCATTTATGCGTTTTTAAGTGCCTTACTACATTTTTAATTAGACGCTTAATTACTTTTCGATGGTGTTATACAGTGTGTTCGGTAAAGTTAGTATTTTAAATAACCTAGTGAATTTAATTAATACATAAAAATATGATATTAATATCTTATACGTATCAAATTTGTTTTATTTCAGGACGAATATATATTTCATTTTATCCATCAACTTATCAAAAATTTGAATCAAAGGCATAAACAAAATGTCACATCTAGGTACAACAAGGAGCGTTTAAAAAATATAACGTAAGTTTATTTAATATTTTTTCCTTGACAGTCACAGTCAAAATTAATGAATGGATACGGATTTTTTTTGCCTCAAATGTTAATTTTAAAGTTATTTCCTTATTTATTATAGCTTGTATTTTAAAAAACTTTAGGTCTTAAACTCATCTAAAAAGATTCAGTGGCAATCATTATCTGTACACAAAACCTAAATTAATGAATAAGGATATTTTCGTTGCCTGAAATAATAATTTTTATTCCTTAACATTTTCTTATTTCATAGAGTTTGAATTTTACACAACGTTAAGTCTAACTTTTTTATAAAGGTTTAGTGGCATTTGTTTTCTGTACACGAAACCAAACATCGTGTACGTCTTAGTAGATCTTACGGTCCGATGACATTTCAAATCTTTATTTATACCTCGAAGACATCCTTAATTACCCCAATAAAATCGAATTTAAGAAGTATAAAATTAATATATGTAAATAATTACACATTTTAGGTCTCTAATGAAGGTCATTTAAATTGTATCAGCTAGTTATTTATGAGCCGGAGTCACGGAAGAAGTCTAATAACATAATCTTGTGTGTTGAAGTGTTAATTAATGCATTATTGATTTTTTTAATAAATGGACCATGTGATGAGATACCTGTATGAATTAAATAAATGCTAAGATCTAGTAGTAATTAAAACGTAATCCAGTCAAATCCGTTTCCAAATAAAACTGATGATATAAAGGTTTTTGCAACAGTCATAAATAAAATATTAAAGAAGGATGCAGAGACTCGACCTGTCAAAACATGTTTTCACTTTTTTTTGTAATCATGGAACAAAACATCTTTTCTAAAAGTGATGTGTACTTCAAAATTATAGCGATTTTTGCTGTTTTCATATCACTAATTAAAATTAAAATCAGACCACCAGAAAAATTACAATGATTTTTTTATGGTTTTTACCATCTAAATCACCTACCAATGCTTGTGTGGTCAAATATTTTAAAATTTCATTGAAAACGAACTTGTACTCGTATAAATCAGAACAGTTTTAGAAGCGTCATAAATTACTCTGACGAACATAACATTTTTAGAAATAAACTTGGGAGAAAATGAGTGTAATTGGTATATAACAGGTATTCGTATGTATGAGCTGCCGACATCCTTCTTTCGGCCTGATGTTGAGGATATAAACGGATTCTAAAAAAATATGAAAAATAAAAAAAATCTAATATTTACGGTTTTTATTTATTTGAGTATTATTTATTTCGTAAATAAACTATTTCAAGTATTAATCTACACACAAAGACGCAAATTTAAAATTTTTTAACCGAACTTTTTTTTTTAAATTCTGATAATATTTTTTGAGGCAACTAAATCTTAGACTCCCTACTTTAAGGAAACTTGCAATAGCAACATTATTAAATTGTCCAAAATACTTAAAAAAGCAACACGCGTTTAATGTTTCAGATCGACGAATAAAAACTATTTCTTCGTAAGGAAAATCCAAGCTAAGTAATTGGATGATTGCAAAAACAAGTTTCAAGATATTTTGTATTATTCATGAGTGGAATACCGCACTGGTATTCGATACGTTACATTTCTTGCAACATTTTTAAATCGTACTTTAAGCTAGGATTCCACCAAATTGGACCGCACTCATGTGCATGTGAGCTGAATGCAGAACTTTCAATCCAACTAGACATTTTATGAAAACCCTTTATGTAAACAATATTTTTGTGAATAAATCTGCACTTGGTCATCAACTCGCCTGAAGGTAAGCGACGTTATGGTTGATGAAGAAGCATGCAAACCTATTGACTCTTATTTTGAAAGAAGATCTAAGATTATCTCTCTCTGAAAACAAATAAAATCCGTGGGTTGTTCCATTCCCTGGCCGTACGGACCAGAAACTTTGAATAGAAATACGTACGTATCGAAGGAAAATTAACAGTATAAAAGTAGTACCTATCGAGGCTGCTTCCTACTAGTTCTGTAGTAAAAAAGAGATGGTAGGATGAGATCGTGTAGTTCTGGACATTTTATGGATCACCCATATCTTTGTTCACGAAAAACAAATCAGAAATACTTACTATATCTTTGTTAACAAAACAAAACAGATCACCGCTTTGCTCACGGCTATGTTTCTACCGGTCTCAGCCTTATTAATAGTCCACTGCAAGACGTAAACCCTACCCACGAAAGGTAATTGGGCCATATCCACTACGCTGGCCCATAGCGGGTTGGTAGATTCTCATACGCAATCAAATTACTTCTTCCAAAGAACTCATTGGTAGAGGACTGTGATTGAAATTGATGAACCCATGACCTCAGGATTGTAAGTCGGATGTCAATATCAGTTTGATGAAATGTTAGTTTGTTTTGATTAATTTGTTATTTGATATAAATTATGTTTTATTATTTATTGTGACATTCAATCTATACTCATTGACATTATTGTATTTATTTACGAAATATTCAGACACTTACAGTAAACACCAAAACGTTAAAATTATAGTTAAAATCATTAATTTCATAAACTCTGTATATGACATTGAAGTGTTTTGTATGTATTAAGCTATATTATTGCTAATTGTATTTAAAATTTGACTTGTAACAGTGTTGTTATCAATAAATGACTATGATTATGACAATACACTAGACCACCACGCCCGGCCCAACTTCGCTTTGCTGTAATCAAGGCCTAAAACTAACTTAAATATCGAGCTTAAATTAGAGCGGCCAGTATTACAAAATAGTTAATCCGATTACTCCAGTGTAATAAATCGATTTCTAATATGTTCAAAATAAAATCGAATAGCCGTGCCTAGTAAACATGCGTAATTCGATTTTAAACAGATTGTAAACGGTAAATAGATGTGAGAACTACTTCGTTCAAGTTGTTTTTACGCTTGTAAAATTGTTTATATTCGATTGCTTGGATGATTAGGTAAGTGATAAAGTTGCAAGGCAGTATGATAGTGATACTCGTACTGGTATAAAGTTTGTTTTTAACCAAGTTCCAAAAAGAAAGTTCTCAAATTGATTAAATGTTTTTTTTTTTTGTAAACTTCTAATGCGACTTCCAACAAGGTTGCGTTAAACGTTTAATGCTACCATGGAGGGGGTATGAAAGCACTGTTGCGTCGAAGTTTCACTTCTTCGGCGCGGAGGGACATGCATTTTTTATGTTAAGCAATTATTCTGCTAATTTTATGAATTAATTTTGATGATTCCTTTTTTGTTTGGTAAATCAGATTTTAGAAGTATAAACACATGTATGAGCATATGTCAGATCATTTAAATTTTATCGAAATCGGCTAAGCTGGTTTTGAAAAATCAACAGTAATCGAAAATGGTAGGTATGCATTGATTTGAGCGAACTATTCGAATTTTGTATACGATTGAAGTCGGTTGTGGTATTTTTTTTGTTTTTGCTCATTTAGGGCGCTGTATTTTATCCATTATTCCAAGTTTACCTGAGCCAGATCCAGATCTATGAGTTCAAAACTTGTTTCATAAAATAGAGGAACATAGCTTTCAGTCGCTAGGGTAACCGCTCCAGTATCTTCGATAGTATCAACGATAGAGGAAAATGAATGCAAATAAACATTACATTATAGAAATAAGATATTTAGAGTAACATAAAAATATATATATGTATTTACAAAACAAACACGCCGTCAAGACCAGCAGCTTGCGGGAAGGTCCCCAGAACACTGGCCGCATTACCTCGCTGTATTGCAAGGCTCAGGCTTTGAGCGAAGTACGCTCCAGCTCTGTGGTTTCCGAAGGCGAGGGCCAATCTTTTTGATATAGCTTGACAAAAGCTCTTTGTGTCCGATGACCACAGGCCCAATGTTTCCACAGCTAACGCAACAGTATATATTTATTTAACAATTTTTTTTAGTAACTTTATTTTCTAAACATTTTATTTCTTTAAAATTATATGTACATCATGTAGTTTAATTTGTAAATAGATGTAAATATTTATTATTTTTTTACATTATATATATTATAACTAAATGCTCAAAAATATATCACGTTTGCTGCATGAAGGCTCATGAGTAATGGATCTATCGGGCAGAGTGAGCGATCGGCTGACCCTTCACCTCTGGTGTAGGCGATTTGGAGGATTTCCCAGTTTCAGTGGAGTAAACTTATGAAAGCGGGAAAAAATTGATTATGATCTGAGTGGTTGCCAGATTTTTTAAACGCTACAAAGTTAGGCAACTGGAGTCAATATAATCTTTTATCGATGACACATGCATCGAAAATTATTGCAAAGTGGTAAATTACTCATAATGTGTTTATTGTACTGAGTAATTGGTATATTGCTGAACATAGGCCTACGTAGGACAATTGAAATTTATCCACTATGATATCACGCCTAGATCACTTCGGTAGATTTCGAACGCCATCGTTTTTCTTTCATGGAATTTATTGTTTCGTCACAGTAATTGGTCCCTAATGAGCATAGAATAATTATATTGGTTCTCATTTTTATTGATCCATCCATCCATCAGCCATAAGAAGTCCACTGCTGGACATAGGCCTCCCCTATGGATCTCCAATAAGACCGGTTGGAAGCGGCTTGCATCCAGCGCGATCCTGCGGTCAAAATGTAATGTAATGTAATGTATTTATGTAATGTCAAATGTATCATCTTAATGAGGTCATCCGTCCACCTTGTGCGTCCTACGCTTATTACTACGTTTATTGATGCCCAATTACTATTCAATCTTAACAGATATTTTAAAAAAAGTTACAGAAATTCAGAGAAGTTAACGAAATTCAAAGTGAAGTCAAAGTCAAAATATTTATTTTGCTGAGACACGGGTAACATGTAGGTGTTGAATTAGATACATTATTATGTGTACCATGCTCTAGCATCAGGGCATGCAAAATTATTATTCTTGGAAATTGGAAATATACTGCTGGCAACCCGGCTCGCCTCTCTGATCTATACTGCCCTGCAGTCCTTAAAACGCAGTATCTGACTTTTTGACGTTTTTGAGTTAAATATTGATCCGTAATGGGCACGCCATAAGGAATCGAATGATGTAATCGGTTTTTGATTATAGCAACTACAAGATAGTAAAAAACAACTACCTCAACGCAGTAACTAGGAATGTTTTATGCAAACTGTAACGATAAACTATCTAAAATACAGTAAGAGCAATTACTGTATTTTAATAGCTTTGTTTTCCCAGATAAAATGCAGTAAATGTCGTCACTGCTACAAAAAAACGGTTAACATAACCTTAAAAATATGGTGAACATATAAACTAAAATGCAGTAAATAGATAATGTACTAAAAATATGAATACTGCAAAGTTTATTTTTATTACTTTTCAAAATGATTACAGACTAGTATGCAGTAAGTTACTAAGACGCGGTGTTTAAGATAGCATCACCTATTTTTTCCATACGGTCAAAACAAAGTAAAATGCAGTGAAGTTAATTGAACTGTCTTTTATTTATATCATAGGTTACTTTTTGTTGTCAATGTTACTAATTAAATTGCAGTATTTTGGTTATTTACTGCAGTATAATCGATAATATCTATCACTTAAATAATTACATTTTACAGCCTAAATTGCAGTATAAGTCGTAATTACTGCATTTTAATTGGTAATTCGAATCAGGTCATTGTATTCCACTGTTTTCGTGGAGTTTCCTACTGCATTTTAGCTAGTATTTGTCGCTTAATCAGTCGCGTGCCGAACGCCGCGCCGTGGAAGGAGGACGTCGACAGCGCGTGGCTACTTGTTTTGTGTGGTGATTTCGATGTTTTTAAGGTTTCTAAATAAATTATGATAACACATTTACATTTATCCAAATATATCACCTATTTCTAAGACCTAACTTTTACATAATACTTGTTACATTGACATGAATGTACAATGATAGATCACGTAATTCTATTTTATGGAATATTGATTACAAGTATAATCCTACCGCTCAACTCAGTACTGAGACAGGACTCAACTCAGGACTGAAACAGGTGTGGGCGGCGGGCCCCTACAGCCCATCATCATCATGCGGGTTCTTCCCCCCCCCCGTGTTTGGCGAGGGTTAGGATGCCAACTCGAGCTTGCGCTCTCTTCGGCCGCTGGACGCTTCAGCTATCGAGCTGAGGGGCAATGTTGGGAGGATGCGAGTACCTTTTCCGTCCGCGAGGACGGGTGGCTTTTCTCAGCACCCTCGCTAGCCACTTGTATAGCCATCGCTGGCCACATCTTGGCTTGGTTGTACTGGGGTGGCCATTCTTTGGCTTGGTGGTACTCTCTTCTTAGTTTAGGCCTCATCTCAATTTTGGATGCCGCTTGGTCCCTCAGAGTCCTGCTCCGTGTCCGAGCCAGCCAAGAGGAGATCTTTAGGGAGGGCACGCCATGTACGTTCGGCAGGGAGGCGTGCGTGAAGCGGCGCAATGTTGTTCAGGTGGGGTTATGGCCCATTGTCCGCGCGGTCAAACATGCCACGCGACAGACGAGCCACGAACTCCCTCACGGTTTCGATTCGCACGTCCCGGGCGATAACGTCATTGCGAAAGTACCGGCCGGCTTCCGAGATCATCCTCAGAGCGACGTTTTGCACCACTTGCATCATTTTCTTCTGGCTGGCTGAGCAGAGCGCGTACCAAGCGGGCGTTGCGTAAGTTAACCAGGAACGAATGTAGGTCTTGTAAATCCCTACTTTGGTCTTCAGTGGCAGCTTAGAGCTCAGCACGGGCCGCAGCAAGGCTCGTACAGCCTTCGCCTGGTGAACGGCGTGCAAGGTCTGCGAGCTCATGCGAAGGGCCCGGTCGATGTAGACACCCAGGTACTTGCAGGTGCTTTCCCACGCAATGTCTTGTCCTCTAAGCTGCAGTGGCTTCATCAATGGTGGTAGTCTTGGTGATCTCCCGGTCAGCAGCGCTGCCGTCTTTCCCACGTTGATGGCAATCCGTCATTTATCGAGCCATTCTGGCAGGATTTCTAGGACTAGTGGATCCTGCCAGCGGCTATTCTCTTGTTCCTGGACTACGCAATGTTAGCGCTATCGTCCGCGAAGAGGGCGAGGACGACTCCCCGTTCTCCTGGTCTGAGGTCTTCCAGGATCGGGATGTCGTCCGTGTAAATGGCATAATAGAATGGTGATGTGCAACTCCCCTGAGAAACTCCCGCAGCCATTATTCTGTGTCCGGAGCTGACGTTCTCAACGGACACGTAGAACTTGCGGCCTTCAAGGGATGACGCCGCGACTCGAACTAGCGCGGGCGGGCGCCGTGGTGCGTCCGTACTACGTCCGTAGTTAAAACATACGGAAGGAGAACATTTGTTTTGTTATATATACTTAGAAGAACACCTATGATTATTGTTCCTAGATAGTTATTTAAGTGTTTAAGTATGTCTGAGCAGTTCTATTGAAAGATCTCATTAGTTTTTATTGCATATTTCAGTTTTCTCGTAAGTATTATTGGCAGAGCCAGATTTAGGGTGAGGTAACCGGGGCTTCAGCCCTGGGCCTCCACAAAAGAAGAGTCCCTACAAACAGAGACTTCGGGAAAATACCTTTCAATATCCGACTTTTCTGACTAGTAAACAACTATCCCTTCGATATTTTTTTCACTGTTTTACTTTTACCTAAAGTATTTTATACAAACATGATTGTATTGTTCTTAAATATAAACAGAAATCATAAATCTATATTTGTTCACTTCAATCAGGCAATCGATAAAATATGAAATGTCAAATGACCCTAATAAGTATTTGCAATTTACTACCCATCTTCAGGAAGTATTACCTCCCTAGACCGATAAATGTTATTTATTTTATTTGGAAAATAATTTTGAGCCAGGTTGCCTCCACTCTTTTGTTGCCCCGAGGCCTCTAAATCTAGCCCTGATTATTGGCAGTGTTAATCATAAATGTTATAAGTGATTTAAGTTTTAATTACTACCTCTATACTGTGAGTGTGACTAACCCAAATTGCTATGATATCACAAAAGTCTGAGCCATAATAGTCTAAATAATAATAAAAAGTGATTGTGTTGATTTTTGTTGATGTTGAAGTGCAGTGTTGATTTCTTACTATATCTTTAATAATAAATATTTTGATCGACTTACTCTTTCTTACTCCATAAAATAAGTAGCTTACGTAATTTAGTCAATAATTATTTACATACTGCACCTACATTTTATTCAAGTGACACATTAAAATGCAGTAAAATAAATCTGATACTGCATTTTAAACGGCAAAGTAGTACATGTCCCGCATAATTTTGCAGTAATAACTCAAATTACTGCATTTTAATCTGATTATGCGAACTTTTTCACTAAATTTTATGTGTCGTAACTGCTCATTTTTGGGAACTTTTTTTTCAAAATCGTTTTTATTTATCATATAATAATCGAAGTGCATATTTTCTTTCGTGAAGTCTTTCTTCGAATTCAGATGCGCCGAATGGCATTCAAAACATACGTCATAAAACCTTGTAACATAGAAAAAAAACAAATCAAAAAGTTTTTCGCGTTTTTCTCGAAACCGCGTTTTTGCTCATACTGCATTTTAAAGGCTGCACGGCAGTATATGTGTCAGTATTAAGACTGACCCCGCACGAGTGCGATCAAGCACGTCACGGTTTTTGACTGAAGCTTGATGAAGCGGCGTTGTTTTAAAATTTGATGTTGACATAGAGAAGTTGATCGCTCACGAGAGTTTTGACTTTGAAGAATATTATTTTGATTAATTATATTAAGACGGGTATACTAAACACACGCAAACATTCAAAACATTAAAGTAATAAGCTGAGTTTACTGACACATTTTGTTTGATTTGCTTGGTCAAAAGCTTATTAGTCAATTTCGGTTTGACTAGTTTTCCCAGCCTAGCTACGTACAACATCTTAATTTTTATAAACGTACTAGCGACCCGCCCCGGCTTCGCACTGGTGTAATACATATGAACCTTCCTCTTAAATCACTCTAAATATAAAAAAAACCGCATCAAAATCGGTTGCGTAGTTTTAAAGATATAAGCATACATGGGGACAGACAACGGGAAGCGACTTTGTTTTATACCATGTATTGATATTGATAAAAGACAGATCCATCCACTATTACTCTGTCTCGTTTTGACACGTCGATTATATTATGTCGTGGTGCGTATGCTAGCCCGGAAGAAGTGGTCAGTGTTCAGAGAGAAAACATCTTTTAATATGAGTTTCACAAATTTATTTTTTATCAGCAGTAGCCTTAATATTGATGTAAAATTTCCAAAGTACTTTTTTTTTGTAATCACTTAAACCACAAATAGTAGTAGAAAGTTCAACCATAAACTAGCATTTTTAAAAGCGATTTGGAGACATTCCCATGCACTCAACAATCATTTGATAAAACAAAAGTGATCTGCACTTGAATTGCTTATAATTTCTATTATACAACGTGTAACAGAAAGGTTCAACAATACTGAACGGCATGTATGTGTATCCAGTCACGAATCACCTGTATGAATTTTAAACTTCTAAAGTCAACTTATTTTTTCCATATAAAACTAAAAAATATTTTTTTCCTATTATTTTGGACAACCCTAAAGTAGTGAGTTCGGTGACCGGGCGCGGCGCGGGCGGCTCGCCTCGCGTCAATCGGTTAAATATCGCCGCCGCCGCACGCCGACAAGGCGCCGTCGCCTTTCGGCACCGCGCCGTAGCTCCGCGCCCCGCTCGCTCCCCCCGCTGCCGTCGGCCCGTCACGCGAACTTGGCTTGAGCGCGCCTTACTTTTTAAAGTAAATCAACGAGGAAATGCTAGAGTTGGGCTACGTAATGCTGTTTTAGGAAGGAGGCTAATTACCTACTTTAGATACTTAGACCTACCTAGTACCTAGTCGAGACCTAATTCAGTAAACTATTGCAAAATGAAATTGAGGTAGATACTCGTAAGTACCTAATCGTATCCAGTTCCATAATTACTTACCTAATGTTTTAATTTAGCGCGTAAATGAAATACCTAAGAATTTTCATAATTATGAATACTTACGAGTACCTACATTGTGTAGATACCCAATTTAAGAATCCTATCTTAGGCAAATACCTATTTAGGTAAGTACCTACTTAAGTACCTAATTGTAAGGTTTCTTGGCACTCTTGAAAGTAAACAAATGTTAGGTATAGGCCGCGCCGCACAAGTTGGCGGATGTAAAGTTAGCTACAAGCTTCGCAATAGCCAATCAATGTGCGACTTTATGTAAGCTTCAGTCAGGATTGGAATTTTGGAGCTAACTTTACATCCGCCAACTTGTGTGGCGCGGACTATACGTGTAGGACTGTAGGTACTTACCCTATCTTATCACGGGGTAATAAAATTACCTACCTAGGTAATTAGGTCCATAGGGCACTCAGAAGTGATAGAAAAAAACAAATTAATAGATTTTTTTTAATTCACTTTTTTTATTTGCCACATAACTACTTAGGTACCTAGGTACTTAAAGTTAACACACAACGAACACTTAACAAAAGTCAAAGGAGTGGCTCGAAATGCTGCATAACCGAGTACGACGAGCCATAGATTTTCTCACGTTCACCACCTTGGAATTCTGCCACGATGCGAGGGACAATCTTCTCTGGAGTCGCACGGCACAGAATAAACAACTTTTTTAATGTACATCCACAAAAAGTCTATTCACGTTAAATCCGGAGACCTGGGTGGCCAGCCGTGCCCCCGGGTCGTATCCACCGACCCGGATACCGCTCGTCCAGGCGCTCGTCCAGGCGCTCGCGAACGCCGCTCCTGCTCGACGCTGGTCCTTGGGCTATCTTCAAAATGCTGCAAAATGCGCGTCTGGAGATTTGAACCAGCTCGAACACCGGGTCGTCCTTCATTTCTGTTTCCGTGAAAGTTCACAGTACTGGGCAGACGTAGAAACATCCGTCTAAGTCCGTAGGTAGGAAACGTCAGCCACCGCCGCACCGTCGCCGCCGCCGCCGCGCCCGCGTCGGTCAGAAAGCGGCCTGCTTTCTTCAAAATGACAGTTCGTCGTTGCCGTTGTATCACCAACGCAAAATATTAAGAATTTGAGAATATTATGCTAAACTGCCATCATCGTGGAATCGAAAGATAGGATAGGTAACGTCTTCACTTCCGCAAGGTCAGAGAGCGACTGACTAAAATGTCCTATTATTTCTATTAAAATTTAAATCAAAATTTTAGGGTTCAGTATTCATATTTTGCATTTCGTTTTTAGTTAAAGTTTTTTTTTTTGATGTGCAAGTAGTACGAAGAACGCATGGCCGATGGGGCCGTAAAGTTCTCGGATGGAGACCACGGACCAGCAAGCGCAGCGTAGGATGTCCACCGACTAAGTGGACTGACGATATAATAAAGATCGTAGGAACGCGCTGGATACAAGCCGCTTCCAAATGGCCTTATTGGAAATCCATAGGAGAGGCCTATGTCCCGCAGTGGAGTCTTGGGTGGATAGATGGATTGTTATTCTTGAAACTGGTTTCAACGGAACGGAACTTAAGGTGGATTTACTAAGTCAGCACGCGAAATTCATTTTTTTTTGAGAAATGTTTGCTACCGACGACCGAAAGTACGCACGCACACTACGCACGGCTCCGGCGAAAAACCGTCTCGTTAACAAGTTTAGCCGGCCTCGGCCCGGCGCTGGATCGGGGAAACATTCTCGTTAACAAGCGCCCGAAAAGTACGAGTACGACGTAAAAGTTTCACGTGGAAGTGGCGTGATGTGGTGTCATTAATAAACTCCTAAAAGCCCAACAATAGCTTGTTGAGAAGGCTATGCTTAACACTCTCCGCGAGATCGAATCAGTAATGAGGGGATCCATAGAAAAAACAAATTTATCGGCAGGGCACATATCACGGAGGACTGATGACCGATGGGGTCGAAAAGTTCTCGAGTGGAGACCACATACCGGCAAGCGCAGCGTTGGACGACCACCCACTAGGATGACGGATGACCTCATCAAAACCGCGAGACCGCGCTGGTTTCAAGCCGCTACCAACCGGTCTTATTAGACATCTTTAGGGGAGGCCTGTATCTAGCAGTGGATGTCCTATGGCTGATGGATGGATGTAGTAGAAACTAAATAACTAAGCACACAACATTTTACCATAATAAAATAATACTAGATCAAAAAATTGTACGGAACCCATTTTTTAAATATCATAATTTTTGGGGGCGGAGCTTAAATAGCCGCCATAATGCCCACTCGTTCGTAATTGGTTCGGTGTTTGTTTGGGCCCTTGACGGCGACGTTTGTCGGACAACCGTCGCCGTCTTTGTCCGCACCGCCAGTCAACGTGGACTTATAGCCGATCACTAAGAATAAAATAAAGATGCGTAGTTGAAATGCTCCAACTTTGGTTTGATACCTATTGTTACGCGTGACTTCTATTTTAATGCAGTATTTTTTATGGTAACTAAATTAAACAATTAAATGTATCTGGGGAATGAACAACATTTTTACTTTAATATTACTTTGGATTTCGTCTCGCTCTTTTTATGATTAAAATGATACCTGAATTTCCGTGGCGTGTTTAAGTTTTTTTTAAAGCTAAGCTTTTAAAGTGAAATAAAATTTAACTTTCAATGTAGTTGGGTAGGTATGTATTTTTTTATTTTGACATGACGTGGAGCCGGTAGAATACGCTGAGTACTTAGATCTATTGTCAGTTTTAGGCCACTTAAAATATCACGGCCAGTGACTGTTTTTTATTAGAACATAGGTAGTACAACTTGAATTCACAATTTACCATGTCATCTTTACGACAGTAACTGTTGCGTTTTTGTAAATGCTACTTACAGTTACACATGCAAATAGGTATGAGTGACAAAAAAATAATTATTTAAATTTGTGAATCATTTTTTTATAGTCCTGCTACATAAGAAAGGGTGTTACATAGACGATGTAATCATTTTATGCGACAGGTAGGTACTTACAACATGTTCTAGTTCAGGCAGTTCAGATGAGTTAGGTACCTACATCAATCTATGACCTTGTAACTTGTACCTATGACCATGTAGGTACCTACTTACCTAAATGTTTGTGTGTAAAAGCCCGTCCACGGTTTCGTAGGCAAAAATAAAATGTTTCAGCACTAGTTATTATTCTTTGTCAGTCAAGGCCACTACCGTCAGCTGATACATTTAGGGTTGACATCAGGTTATTTTACGCAAAACTTTAACTTGGTATAACTCGTAATCTAACATACTGAGGATTATGAGACCTTATGGGGTAAGTTTTAAATATGTCTGAGCATGTGTGGTTTAAGTATTTTTCAATCGTTCTGTTACACCTTGTATACGCTTTTGGCCAGTCAAGAAATGGTAATGGAAACTTAAAGCTCAGAAACTAAATGGATTAATTTGCCCACTCTTTGTTTTATGACACTTTAAAAGCTTGTCAAGAATTCACATAACTTTAATGATTTTAAAAAAAATCTTGTGTTATTAACACAATATGCTAGAAATCCCAATTTCGAACTGTTCAAAAGCGTGTAGCTTATCAAGAAATTAAAACAATCAGTTTTAGACAAATTTATATGCAAACAACTAGTTGTTAAATTAGAGGCCGTTTCTAAAAGAGATCTTATCATCTCGCACTCAAGACACAAAATTAATAGCGCTCGTAGTTCTCACGCAGTAATTTGACAGCTGTCATTTACATTTCAGCGATTGCTCGATGGATCGACCACATTTTATCGCTCGTGGAGACAGCCTCTTAATTTTAACAACGCTAAGGTTCTGACGAAACGACATGAATGAAATTCGAATAAAAATATTTTCGTTTACTACGAAACTGGTTTAGTATTGTCGGTGAGTTAGTCTGTTATGTTGGATATAAAATAATAAAATACCTATGTCGTAAATGGCGATCATTTTTGAAAATGCCTCGGAATGTTTAGTGATTTTTTATGCGACTACATTTAATTGTAACGGAAAAGGTTAAAGGTTATGACGTAAAGATAAGATTTGATGCGTTTGACGAATGGATTTGTATTGAACTTTTATAATATATTATCTAGTTGGACAAATCTCTCAAAAATAAGTTTAGAAAAGATATGAAAGTACCTATACATTTTCTATTTTTCTTAAGAAATGTCTATGAAATAATGTAAATTTTGTTCAGTGTCCTAATCCTACATTGAATATATTAAGTTTTTAAATTTTGTATTTTTTTGACTTACGGCTCATTTTATTGTAACGATTTAGAAAAAAATTAAACTAAATTGCTTCAATCTCGATATTTTACTTGAAAAATAAAAAAACAACCATTTCAAATACTTTGCTCCGATGAAAACAACATTAACGTTTTTTTTTTGCGTCGGCCTATGTCTAGTGATGTACTATTAAAATACCGTTTACAACCACTTACCAAGTTTAACATTGACCAAAGACGTATGAAAATGAGGCGCAGAATGCCCCCCATTAAAATAGCAAAAAATCTCCACGAGTCTCTCGCTTTTCCTCTATTTAATTCAATTATTCCTAATTAATTTCCAGCTGTGTAGATTTTCTTCGCAATCTTCATTAGAGATTAGTTCCCGGGAACTTATTAGTGAGGGTCTAACAAGAAGTTAGAGCACTAATTGTAGAAAGTGAAGCCTGCTCAGATGTTTCATTTTGATAAGGTTTTAGTTTAGTTAGTTATATAGTTGTAGAACGGAATGGTCAACGAATTTGGTTTGAATAAATGTTTTGTGTGTAAAAAATATTAAATTTTCATTTTAACGATTCAAAAAAAAACTGTAAGTTTTAGTGCTCTTATTAACTTCAGAAAAATACAATGCTTAAGCTAAAACTACAAACTTAAACTACTACAACATAAAAAGCAGTTGGATCATCTACAGGCCCATGACAATCTAAAGAAAACACAAATGCTCAAATTGCTCAAGCCCACTTTTAACAATTACATGAAAGCTAATACAAGTGATTTAAAAAAATAAGGCTTGATCAATGTAAAAATATTTTCACAATCTTTTCTCTAATATAAATTACTATAACTATATGACGTGCCGTATGTAATATGTAATGTATGCTAGTCTAATATGCCAATGTTTATGCAATGAATAGTAAAAATCTTACAATTACTAGGTATTTCGTCCTTTTAGTGATCTTGTAGCGGTGTAGCGGTAGTGACTTAGTAGCGGTACTTAAGCATTAGCTTACCCACGAAGGCTGTCTATACTAAAATAGGCTATCGATTTTATTCTACAGAATTCTGCAGGTTGCATGTGTAAAGTGATCAATGGTACCGAACCGCGTTTGAACCCATGCCTCTCGTTTGTGAGATGGTCGTTCAAACAAGGTTACTATAATAAGTCCTAAGCTTTACGTAGAGGTACTTATACACATATTGTCGTCACACAGCAGCATTTCACTAGGGATTCATAAAATCAGTCAGAAATCCAAGTTTCGCTTATTTTACGCGTATCGAAAGTGAGTGCGGTTAAGGTGTGCCTCCGTTAGTGGTTTACAACTTTCCTCGCATTGTGCAGTTTCCTCTATATCACCTTGTCTTTGTGTTACATTGTCTATAGACTGTTATGTAAAAGGAAGATCTTGTAGAGAGCTGTTTAACTCAGAAGTTTAATGCTGCGTTACTTTAGGTTTAAACAACCATAAAGTTGGAGTTACACATTGGCTATGTTGTGCCAACATAGCTAATGTGTGGCCCAGGTATTGTCACTAATCACTGCCATAGAAATACAAAAGCAATTTTGGTTGCGTTGTGTACACGGGCACAAGAGAGTGTATTTTGACTGTAATAAAGATACCTTGAAAAGAAAATATATTATAAAGAATAATGTTCAATACATTATTCTTCAAAATACAAAACGAGTAACTACGCTTTGTAAAAGCTGTTGTTTCATAATTTTATCCATGTTAACTTATTCGAGTTTTGACAAAAGTCGTAGAACAAAAGTTGTTAGTTTTGATGTACAGAATAAGCCCCTAAAAGGATGATAATTGATTAGAAATAACCTTGTATAGTTCCTGTTCAAACACATGGAAATATAGGCCGCGCCATACAAGTTGGCGGACGTGAAGTTAGCTGCAAGCTGCGCAATAGCCAATCAACGTGCGGTTTTATGTGAGCTTCAGTCAGGATTGGATATTGCGCAGCTTGTAGCTACCTTCACATCCGCCAATTTGAGTGGCGCGGCCCATAACTTCGGTAATCACTAATAAACACATTGCCAAACAATGCTATGAACGCTACGCAAGTTAGTATTTATAGACGCGCGTTGATTGGATGTTGTGCAGTTTGTAGCTAACTTCATTTCCGCTAACTTGTGTGACGCGGCCTATAAGCAACTTACGCCACGATCAGTCTTCGGATGGGTGACCGTGGGTGGCATTCAAAACTGAGCGCTTTTGGGGCTTGGACTTATAAAATAATGTGTCCTCATTGTTTTATCTGTTAAAGCAAGTCAGAGGCCTTTAGGCGGCCTTAAAATACCTACCTTTGACACTGACACGAGGGCTAGCCACATGTCCCATACGAACGTTGCAAAACTAATCTTAATATCTAAATAAAATGACGTTTTTGCTATACGAATATATCAATGTCATTGAGACTAGACTATTCAAGTTCCTCTAAATATGAAAACATGACCTATTTGTCTCTTGACAAGATTAATAACAATATTTAAAAACCTAAATACAGATCTCAAAACCTCATCAAAATTCAACAAGTAGTTGAAATACGATACTCGATAGACATCTTTACTAATTATGACCAAATTTTTGCTTTAAAATTTGGAAGTTTGAGAACCTGTGATTTATGGGCGCAGCTTTGAACTCTTGACCTCTGATGACATCATTTGCTGGAGTTTCTCAAATATTTGGAATGGAAACCAGATTAATGTAACGATACGATTTTGGGCAATGACCTCGAAATTTGAGGATGGGTTGTGATTGTGTAAATTGTAAAGAATAGTTTTATTTGTATTAATTCAATATTTTTTTATTATGGCAATTGTCTTTATTAACTACAACAAAATACAACACTACTTACATAGGGTAAAACTACATAAACTACTACTACATAAAAATCAATCGGATCATCTACCTCGAAGGTCTAAAGATAATCCAAATGTTCAAGCCCACTCTGCAAGTTTGCAGCGTGCCTAGCATGCTGGAGCATTGCCACACTGAATGGCAATGCTTATACGCTGAGCCAAAAAATAATTAATTCGACCATAAGGTTCTCGAATAGAGATCACGTAGGTACGGACATGGGCAACGTAAGACGTCCAACGATAAGTCGAAATAATAATTTGATTAGGACTGCAGGATCACGTTAGATGCAAGCCGCTTTCTATCAATTTTATCGGGAATTCATAGGGTATGTCTCTGTGCAATGGGTGTCCTACAGCTGAAGAATGAATTAATTAGCACTAGTACCATAGAACTTATACACAAAGTAGAACGTCTAGTAGAAGGTGGACTGACATTCTGATCATACCACAACACTTGAATAATACAATGCATTGACACGCATTGGATGCAAGCCGTTCCTAAGCGTGAAGTGAGTATTGTTAGTCGTTTTTCTGTGCAAGTTTTACTAGAAATTAATGGAAGAGACCCATGTCTAGTAATGGATGTCCAATACCTGATATGATGATGATGACGCAATTAAGCGAAGAACGTCACTCATCAATATCACAAGAAAGCGCTGGATGCAAGCGTTTCCAACTTTGTTTTATTAGAGATGTGTATGTATGCTTCGTATATCGTCATATAATGACAATAACCTTTCACAAAAAGTATGTGACATTATGATGTTACCAAAACGAGTTTTTTTCTCAGTTTTGTTCAACTGGTAGAGGGCGCGAAATGCATTACCAAGGTTACGACGTGGGTGGTGCGGCACACGGAAATTATTTTGTTTTTGACCTACTTTAATAACTTGTACACAGTATGGGAATCCATACTGATATAGTGGTGGGTGCTACGACTCCGATGGTCTAAAATTGCCATAACTTAGTGAAAATTCTGCCGTATTTCAAAGAAAAACGACTTGAATTACCATATATTACGGCAATTGCCGTATCAATAAAAACACTGTGCTGTTGACGTCCTGTGGCTGACACAACGACGACAATATGATATTATCCATATTTCACTTCAAATATGCTAACCTCGGTAGTGGTTATTATAGTTGAGCCGTTTGTACTTGAGACATTGCTTGTTTTCAAAAGTCTTTCTGAGCGTCTGGTGTACGCGACGCGTGACCAAAATGCTGGTTTATATTTGGCTCAACGCATAAGCATTGCCATTCAGCGTGGCAATACCGCCAGCATGCTGGGCACCCTGCCAACTGGGAGTGGGCTTGATCATATGGATTATCTTTAGACCTTCAAGGGTCTTTGGTTGATCCAATTGCTTTGTATGTGGTAGTAGTTTAAGCATAGGTATAGTTCGTCCCATAACCGCTGAGAACTATCCACCTAAGGTCGTATCGCGACGATTTTTGACGAATGTAATTACCTAATAGGTTTGGTTTAAAAATATTACTAAATTCTGATAGTCTTTAAGACAATAAATGCGTAATGAAAAAAAGTAATAATTTTGTATTATTTTTACGACTTGTACCAATTTTTTCAATAGATTTCTAACTGGTTTAGTCTCAGCGGTAATGGAACAGACTACCTATATAGTCTGTAGTAGTATTATATTTTGTTGTAGTTAATAATGGAACTTGCCAATAAAAAAATAATATACTAAAAAAAAGCTCATACTGTTAATACTGTTCATATGGCAAAACCCGGGGTCAAGTACGAAGAGTTAAAATTTGCACTTGTAACGCTGTTTGATTTATGCGTCGGCGCAAGTGGTTCGCGGAATGCTGGACGATTTACGGTGAGGTTGTAAAGGTCTAATTAATGTGGTAGCGAAGGCGAAAGCTGTCAGAATATGGCCCCTTTTTGACTACCATTTTTTCCCTCATATAAAAATTAAATTCTATAATTTTTTGCGCCAAAAATAGCATAACTGACTTCGATTGTGTACCGTGACCATTTTTCAAATATGATCTACTGAACAAAATTAAATAAATATTAAGGGACATCTTACACACGGTCTCTGACCCCAAACTAAGCATAGCTTGTGAGATGGCTGTCAGAGACTGATATACTACATATACATATTTTTAAATATATACTTTTATAGATAGTACCTAAATAACACCCAGACACAGAGCAAACACCTATGTTCATCACACAAATGTTTACCCTGGGTGGGGATCGAACCCACGCCTCTTTGACCCAGAAGTCAGGATCACTAACCACTGAGCCACCGAGGCAGTAAAAAAAAATTGGTTCGTAATTGGTTGAGTAACATTCTATAAATACAAAAAATATACTCCTTTTTTGGATTCGGTTAAAAATGCAAGATAATATATGTAATCTAAATGACTGTAGGCCTTATTACTTGCCCAACATGCTATAGAATGCACTATATGGTCGCAGTTTCACTACGTGATTAAATCAGGAAAGAGAATATTTGTAGACAAACCAAAGTTACCGACATATGCCAGCAGATTTGCAAGTTCAAGTGGCAGTGTGCAGAGCACATAGTCCGTAGAACGGATATCCGATGGTGCTGTAAAGTTACCAAATGAAGACCAAGTTCCAACAAACGCAGCGTGGGATGTCTACTGACATGGTGGTCCGATGTTCTAATAAACACAGCAGGATCACGCTGGATGCAAATCGCTTCCAACCGGT
This sequence comes from Hypomecis atomaria, assembly GCA_964007245.1. NCBI lineage: Eukaryota > Metazoa > Arthropoda > Insecta > Lepidoptera > Geometridae > Hypomecis > Hypomecis atomaria. The sequence continues at coordinate 2,069,582 of OZ023295.1, read as the reverse complement.
CTTATGACAAATCCATAGGGGTGGCCGATGTCTAGTAGTGAAAGTCCTTCAGCTCATTATGCTGAAAATTTGGACACAAGCCTCTTCTAATTTAAAAAAAGTTTCGTTCTCAAAACTTCAAATCAAAAATGCATGAGATAATTTTAGTCCAGTCAAATTAATTTAGTTTTAATAACTGGTCAGAATCAACATCACAGTTTACCCTTACATCATGAGAACAACACTTTAACATTTCAAGTACCAAGTTTTTTATCAGTCACGAATGCTGCGAGGCCTAAAATTTAATTTGATTTGTTTAGTGAAGTTAATTGTGCGTCATGTGGCTTTGAGTAAAAGGTTCCGTACATAATTATATAATAATATAAAATTACAATGTTGAATGGTTTTTAAAATCTAAGATCAGATAATTTAGTGATTAAATTTAAGTTAATGACTTTTGTTTACGTCAAAATCTATACACTCATACAATTTTTTTAACGAATAAAAACGTCTGTAACTCTCTAACCTTATCTTATGCAAGTAATGCAAATAATAATGTATTGAAATGTAAGAAAATAATCGGCCAAGTGCGAGTTGGACTCGTACACGAAAAACCTTTAATATTTATTTTAAATACCCCTTAAATATTTATTTTGTTTTAATTTAATGTTTAATTTTTAAAATAGATATTTAATTAAATATTCTGTGAATATTTCAAAAGCATCTAGGTACCTGTTAGTAGTACCTGTTGGTCATCATTATTAATATCGAGCTAAACAAAGCTAAAAATTAAGGTTTGTTGTATGGGATTTTTGTTGTATGGCCCCCCTTGATTTTTTTTCTGTTATAGGTATTTATAGCGGCAATAGAGACACATAATCTGTGAAAATTTCAACGTTCTAGCTATCACCGTTCTTGAGATACAGCCTGGTGACAGACGGACAGACGGACAGCGGAATCTTGGTAATAGGGTCCCGTTTTTATCCTTTGGGTACGGAACCCTAATAGGTATACAGGTTTGAAGCAGGCGCTTATTACTTGTAAACTTGTACTATGTTTATTTTATTGCTGCATATGTATTGAACAAAATTTCTATTAAATAAATATGATTCTGATCTAATGTAGGTACTAATCAATATTTTATGGTTATATGTGGGATTAAGCATGCTAATATGTATATCGTAAAAAATATGATACAAAAAAACGTGAAAACTACTGGATATTGTAAGTAATAAAAAATTTAAACATCGTGAAGATTTAATTTTATTATTGATTTCTAGCTTCTTAAAATGGCTGCAACAATAGTTTGCCTGTTTTTAAACTATTTATAAGGTACGTTTCTACCTTTATTATTGTGTTGTTAGTTTTGATGTACAGAATAAGCCCCTAAAAGGATGCTAATTGATTAAGAATATCCCTGTATATATTTAATAAAACAAAAAAATCCAAGTCGATGAATTAATCAGCACAAATTATAGGAGTTTATACGACATCTGTTAAAAGTGTTTCATTTCACGTCTTTGACAAGGAACCCAAAATCCGTTCGTTAAAGTTCCCCGTTCGAATTAACTCGTCTGTCACTTGAGTCTGTGAGATTTTGACGTGGGATGTCAACATGCGCGCGCACACTTCAGAAATGACAGCTCCGACCGATGCTTGTTTACGGTTCAACGTAAGGCTTTGTACAGACATTCAGCAACGTTACATGAATGTAAGTGTAGTATCCGGGAATCCGGGGGTGTTGAAATTGGAGTTAGAATATATGTTGGAGTTTTGTCATCCAGGTCCAATTCCTCGAATATTTCCCGGCCGTATTTTCCAATGATGTGCAAAAATAACGCGCACTTCTCCCTGGACGCTGCATTCTCCTTGCCCGTGGCGATCAGATATTAATCAAAGGCAGCTTTCCAGACGCGCCAGTTTGCAGCCATGTTGCCGTCCTCGGTCACGGCGGCCGGCTGCTGCAGCGCGGCGTACCCCACGTCTCGAAGTTCTTATGGTGTGGCGCAAAAATCAAAATATCTGGCAAACAACAAGTCACGAGCAAAAGCTGAATAGGGTTACATATTTCTAATCAATTAGCAAGCATCCTTTTAGGGGCTTATTCTGTACATCAATACTAACGACTTTTGTTTTACGACTTTTATTAATTCTCGAAAAAAAAAAAATTGGTTGCCTGTAATGCCTGTATTGTTTTGGCCTTATTTGTGTTTTTATAATGTAATTTTTATGTGTTATTGTAACGCTGTTGATTACAAGAAATAAATAAAATAAAAAAAAAGTCGGTATACGGGCGAAAGTTTTACGTGACAACGACTTTGAGACGAATGAGAGCGAGTGAGAGGCACGTACGTTTGTGAGCGCATGAAGTGTGAGCGGAGCGTAACGCAGTTTCTTGAAGTGTCACCCGGCAAACCAATTTATAAGACGTTGCCACGTCAAAAGTTGTTGTTCCATAGAAAAATATCGTTCACCCTCGATAAAATGTATGGAACAGCAGATTTTTTTTGAGTTTTGACAAAAGTCCCAGAACAAAAGTTGTTAGTTTTGATGAACAGAATAAGCCTTTAAAAGGATGCTAATTGATTAGAAATAACCCTGCATAGTTAAGTATATGATATTCTAATATCCATTATATTTGTCTTCTTTTTGACGTTGAATTTCTGTTCTGTACACTGCCTAACGTCATTTAAATTGGATCACGAAGGTTGAAATGAGCGGATAATTGCAATGACGCAATGCGTCAAAGGCTTGTTACTTTAGGTTAATTTGGTTAATAGTTTGTAACATACATATTTAACAAGCTTAAATGGTAAATTTATGACAATTATGTTATAATAGATATGTAGATTCCTATTTTTTTAGGTACTATAGTTTTCAGGTCCTTCTTAATTTTTTTTAACGCTAATAAGGCTGCGCTTGACCACCAACTCGCCAGATGGTAAGCGACGTTGTGGTCGAAGATAAAACACGCATACCTAGAAGATACCTATTCTAGACCTTGTAAAGCTTTAGATTATATCTCTTAGAAAACAGGAAAGCAGGAAGAGTGTTCCATTCCCTGTACGAATCCGAAATGTTGAGTCAAACCGCTTCGTACGTATCGAAGGAAAATCGACTTCATTGTGCAACATGGTATCTGCCTTATTTGTTTTCTCATCGTTCTATTCCTATTGGCACGCTCGTTGCGTAGTTTGATTAGGTGTTTATCAGCGATCATCAAAGTTAAGCAACGTTCCGCGCGGTCAGTTTTTGGATGGGTGATCACGGGTGGCATTTTCCAACTGAGCGCTACCGTGGCTCAGATGATACGTTAAATTATAGGTCTCAATTGTTTCAAGCCTTTAGCCATGTCAGAGGCCCAAAACTCTGACACCAGAGCTTAGAGCGGTTTGCTCATCTTCCTATTGCAATAACTATATTACTATCAGTGTTTTATTGACAAGGAAAAATATTTACAATACGTCAATGATGCAAATATCTATTTTATGTCCTTATAAAAGCTATTAATTAAAGCAATTATAAATACCTTCGACAATAAAATGAGTCACCCGAAGTTTACCTACAGGGGAGTAGACGTAATCAGTAGATGACCCGGATAAAGATCCTGACATGATTTATTTACCTCCAATAGACACTAAAACCTCTTTTACAGTCTTCCACTTTTTTTTCTCTCTTACCTGATGATATGTTTTTTGTAGCATTGGAACTCCTTAATATTGCGGACCGCCAGAATCTGGAATGCCTCAGTCATTGTTGTCTGACAATTACAATCTGGATATCTTTAACGCAAGAGTGAAAAAGGTATCTTCTAAGTCTACATACTTCATTCTCGGCTACAACATCGCTTTCTATCAGGCATGTTGGTGGTTACTTCTAGCGCTATTATTTATAAAAATAGAAAACAAATTAACTGAATATTTTTCCATACTAGATCTAGAAAAGTATTTACCTACAAAGTTTTATGTACCTTTTGTCTTTTGTTTTTATATTCAAAATTATGAATAGAAGTGGTTTTAAGAAAAGCCTCGGCGCAATTAATACTATTTTATTAACCCCCGACGCAAAGGAGGGGTGTTATAAGTTTGACGTGTCTGTTTGTCTGTGTGTCTGTCTGTCTGTCTGTCTGTGGCATCATAGCGCCCGATCCACTGAACCGATTTCAGTTTAATTTTTTTGGATGAAAGGAGACTTCACGAGAGTGTTCTTAGCTATGTTTATAAAAATCGATTGAGCCGTTTAAGAGTTATGGTGGGTTAAAGTGGGGATGGAAGAACCAAAATTCTACAAATGTGCCCAAAATGGTTGTCAAATGAAAGATAAGATATTTTATCAGTGGTAGGACTCTGTCTAGTCTGTCGGGGGTTTTTTTAAATTTTGAATTTAAGTTTTTATTAAATGTAAACCAAGTAACTTGATGTGTAATTGTTGTGTAAAAATATTCTAAACATTTTTATGCACAAAAATACTTTTTTCCTTAAAAACACCGGTGAAATTAAAATAAAAATCAAATTTTACGACTGAAAATGTCCACAAATGTCAAATTTATTAAAACCGTCAAAAAATGAGTTTATTTGTCTGTTCAGTTTAGCGTTTAATTAAATGTTTTGGAGCTAAAATTTAGGCTTTACGACCATAAGCCAAAATTTAAATTTACGGTGGAAACCTTCCGGACTATTTTTATAGTATCATTAACTTACGATTAAAAACATCACCAATTTGGTCCGAGCTTTTGACCAAAACAGGTTCTGGTGATATTTTACCAAAAATGAGATATTTCTAACGGGAGAGTAGATAACATTTGGCTATGCAATTATGCATTTAAATACTACAAAATGTATCGTCAATAAAACTTAAACTTTATATAATATTCTAAGGGCTCATTAAAAAAATGACAAAAATGTAACAATATTAGCAATCATTTTCTTCATACATAACATTTAAGCGTGAGTAGGTATGTGCAAAAATAAAATATGATAATTCATAAAATTATTGTTTCATTTCTCACAGCTATTTAAATGCATGGATCTTCAAGTTTTTTTTATGTTTCTTGTTTGTCACCTTTTGTCTTAACTAACAAAATATTTCATATTAAAATCAATTCATTATCCTATCTGACTTTTAATACGATTCGTTCACTTTAATGAAACCAAAGGCGCTAAAAACATTCAAAAACTGTTGTTTAATTTTTTAATATGTGAATCATTAAAATATTTTTATGTGATATATGAATTTTAGATAGCTTCTTATATGAATAAACGATTTAGTCCAAACTGTATTTTTGTATCAAGATTATAAATATTTCAAGCGAAAATGATATTTAGATATACAAAGTGAACATTAAGTTCTTGAACAAGTTCCTTGACATAATTTTTATTATACTTCTTAATTAATTAGTTTGGACTTTTGGTTAGGCTGGTCTTTGTTTTATCTGAGTTTGAATCGAAACCAGTTGATAATTAATAGCTCCAGTTTAAGTGCCACTATATATTTTTTTTCAAAATTCCTTGTTTTAATTTAAACTCGTTTAGTGATTTAGATATCTTCTAGGTTTGCGAACTTCCGACTGCAATATCAGTTACCATTAGATAAGTTGGTCAAATGTGGACTGATTTGCTATAAAAAAATAACGAGTTCATTTAGCCCAACCCATATTTTATAACTTATCAAGCAATACTCTACGGAACTGACACCCAACCAATAGACAGTAGGCGATCTGATTAAAACGGCTAGATGTAAGCCACTTTCAACAGGCCTTATGGAAAATCTACGAGTATACAAGGTTATTTCAAATCAATTAGCATCCTTTTAGGGGCTTATTCTGTACATCAAAACTAACAACTTTAGTCTGCGATTTTTGTCAGAACTCAAAAAAAAATATCAGCTGTTCCATACATTTTGTCGCAGGTGAACGATATTTTTCTATGGAACAACAATAAAAAATTTGAGTTTTTATAGAAGTCGCAGAACAAAAGTTTTTAGTTTTGATGTACAAAATTAGCCTCTAAAACGATGCTAATTGATTAGAAATTACCATGCATATATTTTCCATAAGGCCTGTTGAAAGTGGCTTATATTTAGCCGTTTTAATCAGATCATCTGTTTATTGGTTGGGTGTGAGTTTCGTAGCGTATTGCTTGAAATGTTATAAGATATGGGTTGGGCTAAATGAACTCGTTTAAACATTTTTTTATCGCAAATCATTCCGAGTTTGACCAGCTTACTGATTAGAAATAACCGTGTATATAAGTAAAAGATTGACAATATCAGTGCTAAAGCAGTGTGGCCTTCCGACAGAGTTTATGACATTTTTTTAAAGTGCAGAGTCTTTCGGAGGCGCTTGGTTATTCATGTAAGAATCGTTTTCTATAGAACCAACTAGGAATTAGCAAAAAAAAATTGCTGTTCCAAAAGAAGTTGATAGGCTCTCGAGAAAATGTATGCAACAGCTATTTTGTCGTGATTTCGGAGTGTCATAGTAAAGGTTGTTAATAATAATGATAACTTCTTTAAAATTGTTAGTTTTCAAAAACCTGGTATGAACATGATTATACATTTGTACAATACAAGGACATTACCCATTTTGGACAGTGAGATAACAAAGTATTATTTTTACACAAATACATATCCAATGCCGTGTGAAGCCATGGTGGTCTAGTGGTACTGACACCCGCCTCACAATCGTAAGGTCGTGGGTTCAAATCCCGGTCCCGTATCAATGAGTTCTTTAGAATTTAAGAAATTCGATGGCGTATGTGAATCCACCAACCCGCATTGGGCCAGCGTGGTGAATATGGCCCAATCACCCTTCGTGGGTAGGCCTACGTCCTGCAGTGGACTATCAAAAAGGCTGGTACAGTACAGTACATTTCCAATTAATCTAGTTTGCATCACCCAAAGATGGAGCTGCGAGCAAGCTCCGAATGCCTCGGTAAAAATAGCCCAGTTGCAAATGGCAGTAATTTCTATGATTTCCAAGTAGTTCCACGGTTACGCGAGTAGTTGCTTAACACTATTTTCAAGATAATTACGAACTGGGTCCATCGTGCTCTGTTTGCTGTGAGATAGTTGGTTTGTTTTTAACCTTCAGGAAGAAAGAGCTGTTAATATTAGCCTGAAGAGTGTAATTATCTCTATGTCTGAGACTTGGTTTTTGAGCTCTTGGGTGAATTTTGAAGCTGTTTTCTTCTTAATTTGAAAGTTTATTGAATACGGACGGTTTTTTGATATATTTTGATTTAGCACACATATTATTATCAAAATAATTTACACGTCATAATAACGACATATCAAATTCAAAAAATTATTTAATTTTAACACATGCTTACATTAACCAAATATTATTTATTTGTAAAACTTTAAAAACATTGTAATTTTTATTCTAAACTACCTAATATACGCACAAAAAATATGAAACCTACCTATATACAAAATTAAATGAATAAATACACAGAGGCTAAAAATAGAAACAAATACTATGTCAAAGAGTTACTTTTTATGATAAACATTTCAAAAATTCTTCGCGGATGCAGGATTCGAACCTTGCGTCTTCGGATTTTTGAAATGTTTATCATAAAAAGTAACTCTTTGAGATAAACCTAGTGTGGGATGCACTATAAAATTAAAAAATCAAATACTATGTCCGTGTGAAAAATTATTATTAATAAAATATTTTAATAGTACCTATGTGCGCTTTTCACTAATATTTAATTATATATTTGTATATGATCAAGAAATATTACCAAATTAAAATGGTGGCAATAACAGATAATTATAAATTAAATACCAGGCAACTACCCTAACAGCACAATGATTATGGCGATGCTCATGTAAATTTTTGCTTCTATTGATAAGATTGATAAACAAACACAAATAACTGATCGTAGATTGCAATAACCTTATCTTAAGATTTCTATAAAATAAAATTTTATTCAGAGTTTCTCCAGAATCAGACGCCATCAACATTAACTTTTATAACAATGCTCGAAAAAGAAACCGCCTCAGACCGATATCTATTTTATTAATATTTTAAACAATATTTTTGTCCAAACACTATAAAATTCAGACAATAAAATTATTATCTTATCTCCATATTTATAGTAATTATACCATTACAATTAAAAAACTATAAACAGATTCGAGTGAAATCAGTTTAGTTTTTACATAACGGCAGTTCAAAATTGATCACCCTGAATGATACGGACCACCCATTTAACCTTAATAATAATTATAAAAGTTTATTTGTTTTTAAATTGCACAGTAAATAGATACACGTATAGATAAGCGTTTATAGTACTCAATAAAATACATTACGTACTCAGCTACCGTTAGTAGTATTAGTGACCATGGGAACTCGAAAACTTATATTTAATGATATTGAAATATGGCGTTGCTCTAGATGGTGACGTAATTGTGTTAGTAAGGTAACTGAAACTTTGGCTGAAAATATGAACGATTAATAGGTCTATGTATTGTCGATAATGTTAAACGTTTTAGCAACTGAATTTTAGTGCCCTAAGTTTAGACAGACTCGCTATATGCATCGCTACTTGTAAAATGTACATAAGTAATACTTGCGAATCAGTTTCTACGAGATTGGTGAATTTAATTATGTAATTTATATTGCTTTGTTTTTAATCTATGATTTTTAATCTTTTTGTAGTCTGGCACACTTAGGTACTTGTATAATATCTAGAATACAGATTTTTTTCAGATTATAGTTTCATTTTATATTTTTTTGTCCTTGATAAGTTTGCATTTGCAACAGGTTTTTTTTTCAGATATTGTTTTGTGTGTACGTGCGTGGTACGTACGCACGTACACACAAAACAATATCTGAAAAAAAAAATCCTAAACATTGATTACGACTTATTATAAACATTTCTGTCATGTATTATGTTGTGATATTACATGTCTCGCGTGTTGCGTATGTTTTAGTATTGTTTTTCACGTGTACTGGACAGCATGTAAACGCGGCATCGGCACAGAATGTCACCGCAGAAGCGCACACCAGGATATTTAAAGTAATGTGGAGCGCATAACGAGCGAATGCGAATCAGTCTCACTGCACTTTATTACTTACTGCAGTTCACTTCACTGGTGACGATTGCTGTGGTATACTCTGGTTATTTCGTTGTGGTTATGATCAAGTGGCTTATCAGAGTTATTTTGACTGCCTCAGTGGCTCAGTGGTTAGTGACGCTGACTTCTGGGTCAAAGAGGCGTGGGTTCAATCCCCACCCAGGGCAAAAATTTGTGTGTTGAGCATAGGTGTTTGCTCTGTTTCTGGGTGTTATTTAGGTACTATCTACCTATATGTAGGTATGTATTTAAAATATGTTTATGTAGTATATCAGTCTCTGGCAGCCATATCACAAGCTATGCTTAGTTTGGGGTCAGAGACCGTGTGTAAGATGTCCCCTAATATTTATTATTATTTTTTTACTTAAAATATCGTGGCTTATGTTGTCAGATATCATTCAAATTTCGGCATTCGGATTTTTACCGACAGGAGGAAGTACTATGTTCGTCTATATGTTTTTTTTTTTGTGTGTTCATCGATATTTTCACCAATAGCAAACTGATTCGAAAAAATCTTTTTTAATTCCAAAGAGTATAATTTCGAGATGGTCTCATTTAATTTTTATCGAGAATGGCTGAGCTGTTTTTAATAAATCAACAAAAATGTACATGAATGTAGTATCGGGTCGTGCAAATTATTCGAATTCTGTATACGTTGGAAGTCGGTGTCGGTTTAAAAAAGATCCTACGGCTGACATGATGATGATTGAATTTAGAAAAAAAATGTATGTACAATGTTTGAGAAAAAAAACTATTTTTGTTGCTCTTAATGCTAATTTTAGGAAACTACAGGCCATGAAATACTTTATTACGTAGTTTTTTTTAAAATTATTTTTATTGGAATTTGTAGTGACTGTAACTATTGTTTATTTTTTTTTTACGTTACACCACCGTTCTTGTCATCTACAATACGTTTCCTTACATCCAAAGGAGTTTGTCTGGAAGAAATCGCTTTTAGCGATAAGACCGCCTTTTGTTCCTATTCTATCTTTGTTTCTTATGTTATGTTTTTTCTATGTGTTGGTGTCAATAAAGTGTTGTTGTATTGTATTGTATTGTAGTACAAAAATACTTAGACCCATATATTGACTCACAGATTTCTATCAGTCTAGAATCGTATAAACACTTGAACTGCCCACTCAGTTTATACAGCTAACAATATCAATACACAACAATGTTGCTAACGATATATCTAAGGCCTGGACTCCACTAGAGCGAAAGAGGACAAAAAATTGTAAAGGCTCTATTTTGGAACCGATAGCCACTGTCACTATGACGTATACGTAAATATGTATGAGTTCAAGTAAAAGCAAGAGCATTGAAAATACATGTTAGACTAAACGGAAAAATATATCGTACCGTTATGATTAAAATTCATTTTCTTGCCTTTACGTGCTTGGTAGCCTGTAAGCCAATGAAGAAAAATATGTAGTATTTTGGCGTTCATTTAAAATAAGACTGAATGAAAGCTGTTTACATCCAGCGTTTCCCTGCGACTTTCATCAGAACGTCGGTCAAACTAAACTTGTTTTTAGAAGTCTAACGCTGTGCTTGCCGATGCGTGGTCTCTATGGCGGATATATCTGGTCTTACCACAAAAGTTTTAAGCACGCTTTAGACACTGTTTGACGGAACAAATTGAACGGTTAAACAGTATTAAAAGCGTGTTTAAATCTTATGTGGTAAGACTGATAAAATTTGCTTAGTGAAAAATAACAAAAATCTTCGCTTAATCACTATTGTGCTTTGTTTCTGCAAGCATGGCGTATACAGTAGACTTTATAACTACAAAGCTCTGCATAATGACCTCTACTCATTTTATTTCTACATATTTAGGATAGATTTGTATCTGACAGAATTCTACCTGATGCTAACATCAGGTAGAATTTTGTCAGATACAAGAATGCTAGCTATGCAAGATAGCAAGAATGCTAACATTCTTTATTAAAGAAAAATCTCGCTTTGCTGCGTTTTAGTGGATTCCCAACCTATCTGCGGACACATGTCAATATTAAAATCATGTCTTGTAAGACGATGAAATTATTTGTTTTGGAACACAAGCTACCGGTTTCACTTTTATTCCTACATAGTGTTAGTACCAATTTTGCGTGTAACTTGAGATGATACGTAGATGGTGAACGCAAGACGTTTAGTAAAACAGCGTTGTAGGATGTTATGATGGTACTTAGCATACTTACTAAACGGTCTAAGCGTTTATGTTGAAATTTCAAGCTTACAATATGTATATTTATTGTTATTTTATTACGTGTATTTTTAGACGACGGGCATATTCGGAGATTCAAGGTATTACTGTACACATACCTAATCAGGACAATTTTATCTAAAAATCATCTCAGAAACAGCAAGTTAAGTAAACTGTTTCTTACATTTTGTGGAAATTATGAACGTTTTGTACGGAACAGCAACTTTTTCGTCATTTCGAAAAAATGGCGACAAAATGACATAAAATGGTTGTAAATTATATATACTACGATTTACTAATTGGTTTCAGTATGAAAATCTTTGGAGAAATTCTACTTATGAAGTATTTTAGTACGTTATTAAATGTCTGCTACCGAAAAAAATATCACACATTTAATTAAATTACGTTGGTTTTAATCAATTGCTTATAACTGTTAAATATTTATAATCAGATCATAAGAAAAGCTTTTTACCTAAAAACCAAACTGTTCCTTATAGTTAGTTGTTTTCTTTACTATATTCAGAGATCAATAGTAGATCACCATTTATTTAGATTTATCATGTTACTCCATACTAACTGTAAAACAAAATACTATGAAATATAATTTATGTAATGACTTTTAACTGCTTAAAAATTAAGAAGCACATTTTATAAATCCCTCATACATATCCACTTACAAATAGAATTATCTTTACAAAAATTGAATAAAAATGTTTTTAAGTTGTAAAAATAATCAAGTTTTCACATAATAGAAACATATTAAATTAATCCGAATTAACGTGTTTCACCACAGGTGGGTTATCCGATTTCCAATATGGCCCTAAAATATCGATTTTCGTACGAAATTTGACTAAAACGAAGAAGTACTTTCGACAAATTAAACTTATTAGCATAATTCAAAAATTACTACCTACTTAAGGCTGTAATTTTTAAGTTATACTTGGTAAAGGCCCGTTCACACTATATAAAGTGTGGTTCTTAGAACGTGTGTGAACTTCTGCTAGTTTATAGTCGTATTAGCACAGAAATTGTTGTGGCAGTATCACAAGTATCTAGTTTTATTGCGTGCTCCTCATTAAAAAAGAAAATTAGTTAGCGAGCGACCAACCGAACAAATAGAAGAAATGAGTTGCTTTCGATATCAACCAGAGATTTAGAGAGATAAGCCATGATGCTTCGCGTTGGCAGGGATTTAATCCAATAAAGTAACTCATGTAACAGTGAATTCTATTACAACAGAGCAGTGCCGAGGCTCGGATGACACGTTAAATTGTGGGTTTCGGCGGTTTTAGCCGATTAAAATCCGTTCCATAACCGCTAAAATTGAACCAGTTGAAATGGATTGAATAATTTGGCACAAGTCGTAAAAATTATACATAATAAATTAATAAATATTTTGGGGACATCTTACACACGGTCTCTGACCCCAAACTAAGCATAGCTTGTGATATATGATTACCTACTTTCAGCACACATTTATTTCATCTTTAAAAACTACCAAATATTGTGATTTTTTTAGCGCAAACCTATTGAGTAATTATATTCGTCAAAGGTCGTCGTGACTCTAGATCTTTGCTGTTATGGAACAGACTGTAGTGTCATGTCTAATGCCTTCATACTGCTTAAAAACTGAAACCTGATATTACTACCAGCCTATACAAAATTATCTCATAATATATATAAAGAAATACATCGTGGTTGTTAAAATCGTCTCGCTAAAACTCGAGAACGGCTGAATCGATTTGGTTAATTTTTATCTTGAAATAACTGTGGAAGCTAAGGGAAGGTTGAGACGGTGAGAAAATTTACTAAAGTGGCTGGAAAAAATATAAAAAAACATGAATTTAATTTTCCCATGCAAAATGTTCCTGCGTGTAAAAGTTGTCATTGACAGTTGACAGATCGTATATCGATAAATAGATCGAATAATATTTTAGTAAATAGACTAGATTTTGGATCCACTAGATGGTAGTTATGATATTATATGTCTGTAGGTAATTAATCATTTATTTTTGTTTTATTTGTAGTCCATACTGTTTTTAGTTAGCGAGTGCATTAGTTTCGCTATTACGCGATCTTAAACCAAGTATACGACTGCAGCAAGCAATTGGATTAGTGCTTTATATCATTTAAATTCAATTAAAATCTACCATTACTTTTACATTTTATATGCGGTTAAAGCATTTTATATTAATTGATAAACTTAACGATTTCCATATAAGTGTAAGTATTAAAGTTTATAGTCTTTATTGTGTTTTGCACTTTAGATTTGTTTAATATTTGCGTTATTGTTAATGATTATATTTATTGTTATTTTTGTTTCTGTTTTATTAAGTTATAGATTTTGAGATGTGTTTTTATAGTGTAAAGTTCAGTTCCCAGCCTTGATGGTTTAACGCACTAAAAATGATACATTCTTGGAATTATATCAATATAGAAATTACTTCGTTGTATCAATTACTAGGCCTAGGAGGAGAGGGTTATGCTTGGAGTCTCTGCACGATCAAATCAGAAATCAGAAGGTTTGTACAAGAACGAAAGTTACCGAAATAGCCAGAAATCGCAGTGGGCAGAACACATATTCAGCCTGAAAACTAATGACCGATGGGTCGGAAAGTTATCGAATGGAGTCCACATGCGGGTTAGCGTAGCTTAGGATGTCCACCCACAATGTGGACAGATGACTTTATCAAGCCCTAATATATTCCGTACATTAGTATATTAGTTACATTAGTTCCGTACATTATTGGTGCGATGCTGGACTTGACACCAACCCGCACTGGGCCAGCGTGGTGGATATGGCCTAATCACCCTTCGTAGGTAGGCCTAAGTCCTGCAGTGTTTTTTTTTTAAGTGGAATATTAAAAAGGCTGGTACAGTACAGGACAGTCACAAGTTTATTGTAAAAATAAATCTAGCCAAAAATGGGACAAAAAATTAATAACATTAGAATACTCCAATTAACTTATAGAAATAGTTTTATTCTTAATAAATGCTGTGCCAACAATTCAAATTAGATCAAAAGATAGTTTAGGTCAAATAGAAAAACAAACCAAAATTACAATAGGTCATTAAAAACAAAAAACTTAAACTCAGTCAGTTTGTTTGTTTTGCATTCATCTAATGTCATGTTGTGTTTCAAAATCATGTATCAAATACTAATTCATTTTTAGTGTAAATGCCAAATGGGTAATTTACGACGTCATATAAATTTTATAACGACGTATCAGTTGCCAATTAAAAGTTTAAGAAGAGTAACTAATTGCAATGTTTACAACTATTGCTCGGTGGCGATTGTAAATCTACATTATTTGTAGGTAGTATGACTGTAACGGTTCCATCAGTAAGTTGGAATAAAAATAATCGGCCAAGTACGAGTTGCACTCGCACACGGAGGGTTCCGTACTGTATGGGAGCCCCTAAAATATTTATTTTATTTTAATTTTATTATTTATTTTTGAAGTGAACAAACAACTAAATATTCTGTGAAAATTTTAAGCATCTACCTGTTACCATTATTAATATAGAGTGAAAAACGGCAAAAAAAATCAGGTTTGTTGTATGGGAGCCCCCTTAATTATTAATTTTATTCTGTTTTTAGTATTTGTTGTTATAGCGGCAACAGAAATACATCATATGTGAAAACTTCAGCTTTCTAACTATAGCGGTTCATGAGATACATCCCGGCGACAGACAGACAGACAGACAGACATACAGACATACAGACAGACAGACAGACAGACAGACAGACGGACAGACGGACATCGGAGTCTTAATAGTAATAGGGTCCCGTTTTTACCCTTTGGGTACGGAACCCTAAAAAGTGAGAATGTTTTATGATTGACGATGAGAAGACGCTTTTTGATTGTTAGTAAGTGCTACGTTTATGTGTTTGAATAATCTCTTTACCAGTCCTATTATTTTAGTAAGTCATAGTAGGGCTAGCCACCCGGCCTATACGAACTTACTGGCTAATAAGTCATAGTTTTTTTGTAGATGTGTGTGACTTACAGAGTATGAATTTAAAAAAAAACTTGTCAAAAAGAACTCTGCAAAAATTACTTCTAGGTCTGCGTGCTTCATCTTCGACTACAACGTCGCTTACCATCAGGCGAGTTGGTGGTCAAATGCGGACTTATTTGCGTTAAAAAAAAGTACGTTCGGTGAAGCGGTGCGACGCGCTCCTCAAAAACTTACACTATTACTCTGCCCGAATTCACATACCTAAGGTCTATTGATTTCAATGATATGAAGTTTTTATTACATAAATAAAGATATTATGAAAATATGATTTCTGATTTATTTTTATATTTTTTCCTTAGAACACGTATTTATATTCTGATTCTATAATTGAAGAAATGAAGTGACACAATTTATTGAGGTTAGAAAGTTACAGTAATGACAGTAGACAAAATATTTTAAAATTAAACATTGATAATTAGCGTGGTCGTATACTTCCGGTTTCCTTGTTATGTTTCTGTGCCTAGAATTTAGATTCGAAATTTCGTGAGACTAGGACATACGTTCATTTTTGGCGTTTTAGGCAATATTTATCGAAACGGTAGCTTTGTGTTCTGTCTAGAAAACTAAAGAACCTTCTTAGTTTTATATTTAAGCATAGCATACACATGTTTGTGGCCAGTCTTAATGTTGCAAACTCTTCAGTAGCAAAGGATGAAAATAAACCATTATGGACATTGCTAGTCCTTGTGATGCAGATACAGATTTTTTTTAATAAAATACCATGTCACTAATATGTAAACTCAGGTCAAGAAAATATTTTTTATCTACACTAATGTTGTAACATTCTACTTATGTTTCCAATACTTGACTTATAATGACTACTGTTATAGCGCAGACAACAAAACACTCAATTTAAGCAATTTCACATGATGTTATAATATCCACATCGATATCGTGAAATCTCATTATAACATCGCGCGCTCGCTCCTGATTGGCCCTGCGCGCGCAGCTGCGCTCTCATTGGTTAGATTTTAATGGCGCCAAGTTCACCGTGACAATACACGTACGCGTGAATTTAATTTTTCGCAATATGTTTTTTTTTTATTTTTATTAGTGCAGATAAAGTAGTGTATGCAACTGCATATAACACGGGTATTAAAACACTTACTATTATGAAACTCGCTGCGCTCGTTTCATAAACTCACACTCGTGTTTTAATACCCTTCATTATATGAAGTTGCATAAACTACAATAATGCAGCCACAGCCGAGTGCAAAATAAAGGTAGTCAATCAGCCACAAAACAACACTTTTATTTGTAAACATCTCTATGCTTGTGTGAGTTCACTAAAAGTTATCAAGCGTTAAGTTACATCCGTATTCGAAATCTTTGCGTAATAATATGAATCACCTCTACCTTTAACAAAAACTATTCTATTTTTAAAAGTTTTGTTTTGATACGCTTTTTATTTATTTTGTAAAGTTGATCGATTTATTTACATAATCGTATTGCTGTTTTTATGAATTTAATTAGTCTACTTTTTCTTGTATCTTTTTAATCAATTAAATTCTTGCTAAATCCGTTTAGCAGAGAATAAATGCCTACTTAAAAGTATAGGTACTATTTAATTAACTGTACAATGACATAATAGATATCAATAAAGAAAAAAAAACTAAATTCTTAATTAATGTTTTAATTTTAACAGATGCAGATTTTTGTACACTTTGATAAAAATTGTAACCTTATTTTTTTTCTCCTTGTAAAAGCCTAGCAAAATACATTTGTACAAATGGCAATTATAAGCCAATAAGAGAGTAAAATCACCTGAAAGTATTACAAAAGAAAACACATGATATGTTTTTTTTTTATAACAACAGAAATTTTTCATTTGGAGCTGGTTGAAATCTGAAAATAATTTTATAAATATGTCAGTTTGTACAAGTATTATCAGCGAGCCAATTTTAAAGTATAGTATATCTTCAAAAGACTTAACTCTAAATTGTCTGTACAAGATGTCCGAGTCCACATTAATTAGCATAAGACGCGAGTTTAAATGAAACGAGACGTATTCGAAACCGAGTGAATTAAAATGGGACCTTCTTCAATAATCTTGATCGTCTTAATCCGACCATCGCTTTCTAATACGTTAGGTGCTATACTCGATGGCGTACTTTATGGTTTCTACACATTACAGGCGTAGGACAGTAAGTTTACTTACGTTTTTTACTTTCTGGCTGTCTAAAACACAAAAAAGAAAGGAGAAAATAAAGAAATAACACAATTTTTTTTGAATTTCAAAACTTAACATTTTTGACGATTTTACGTCATCATCTTGTTATTTATAAAATGTATCTTACCAGTTATCACTGGTATTTTATCAAAAGGACCTAACCAACCCTTTTGACTCAAAAAAGTTGAGCCAGGGACCAACACGTTGGGCAAACATTAGGTAGATTTGACGCCAAGATATAAAATATGTGTAGGTATCTTTAAGAACCTTATAAACCTTCAAACAACGTTTTTTCTTATTAGTCTTGCCGTTTTTTTATTCGTTTTTTGTGTTATCTATCATTGGTGTATGCGACATCTCTAAATGTTAGGTGATTCAATAAAATAGTTATTTGGAATTGTTTTTATGATATTTACTGAGAAAAAAATTTTTCGTTGTAAAAATTTCCATACTGTTATAGAGCGTTTTGTATGTGTCATGTATGTTTAGTTAAAATAATCACATCGTTTGAATGTGAGGGATTTAACTTGAATTTCAAAACACTTTGTGTTGGTCGTAGTTGGAGTGATTTATTATGTTCAATGCATTTGGAACTAATATATAATATGTTTTCCTTTGCTATAATTAAGATATAGTACGTTTTCTCAACATTTTATTTTGCATATTTGGTTTAGTAACAATACTTCATGAAACTAATACACACTTTAATGTTTCTATATGCAAAATAAATTACAATCAAAACAAATTTTCAAGCATTTAGGAGCATATCTACCATACTATGTAGTGCACCTACGTTCTCCACAAAAAGTACGCACTTGATTAGATAGCTAGCATTTTAATTAACTATTAATGATTAGAAAACATTTTTTTACAACTTATTGACACTAGTGAACTTACAACAAAAAAAATTTATATTCTGATTTATATATATCGTAACTACGCAATCTTTGAGCAAATTTTGAAGTGCTTACTTAATACAAAAATAATATAAGCTATAAACCTCAGAATTTTATCCGATTTGAGTGATTTTTTTTCATGCCATTATCACTTTAATAGCTAGGCTTATGCGTCTTATATTTACAGTTTTTTAATATGTCTTTAAAGTTATAAGTCTCTAAAAAGTAGATAGATAGATAGATATTCTTTATTGTTAACACAAAGAGCACAAGTAACACAGTTAACAAAAACATTATAACTATAGCGTGTAACAAGAGGCGGCCTTATCGTTAAAAGCGATCTCTGCCAGGCAACCTTTGGATGGAATAGGAATATAGAACAAGTAAAGACGTGGGTGTGCGTTAACAAAAATAGTTCGTACTTATAAAACATACACATACATACTAATAAATACTTGCATACACATAAAGTACATAAAAAAAGTCATATTTTTCCGCAAAAACTTGACTGACCTATTCATTTTTTCTAAAAAAAAAACTAACCGTGCGTGCAGCATTTCTGACTCAAGCGATTGATACCTACCAAAAATATTTTCTAACAATTTAAGTGATAAAAAGAGATTTCTCTCGGAACGTAAATTTTATCAAAAATGTACCGCGATTTTTCTCGATGTTCTAAAGTAATCGCATAAAACTGGTTGGTTCAGAATCTTCTTAAGAGTATACCTACCATGCCTAGTAGGTACACCTACGCTCGTCTAAGAGAGTGCACTTGAGCCGTAAAACAGAACGGAAAGGTGAAATGGCACGGCCGCAGTCACACCCCGCAGTAAAAACGTTTTCAACTTTCTACTTTGTTCTGCGGTTGATGCGGTCTAAGCTAAGAAAGTTAGCGGAATAGTACTTGATTAAAAACATTGTAAATTATTTGACGATGATAATTATAGTCTTTTTAGGTACTCCTTTACCTTTTTTTACATTAACTACCACTTTTGGATTAAGTATTCACTTTATTAGACCTTATTCATAATTTGGTGAATATGTAAATTTGCACCTATTATAATTATATTATGTTTGTAAAAAGACGATTCTAAGCGCATTTCTAATTAATGTCTAAAGAACAAAAACATATTTTGATTTTGATTTTGAAGTATTTGAATTTTTATTATATTTAGTTTCTGAATATAAAAAAAATGTGACAAAGATATTTTCTCGTCAAATTAATGCAAGTGCTATTTTACTCGTACTAAAACCATAAATGAAGGTAACGACACTATGGTTCATCATACTTTATAGCTATAAGTAAATTTTCGAATCCAAAAAGGCACAAACAGCAAAGAACGCATATCATTATTTCAGA
The DNA here is from genome assembly GCA_964007245.1 of Hypomecis atomaria. Taxonomy (NCBI): domain Eukaryota; kingdom Metazoa; phylum Arthropoda; class Insecta; order Lepidoptera; family Geometridae; genus Hypomecis; species Hypomecis atomaria. Next base: position 2,049,870 of record OZ023295.1, on the reverse strand, counting down.
CCCAAGTGTGTTGAGTGCTGCTACGTATTGCTCCAAAAGTGTACATTAATAATGTGTAATGTGTTTTGTTTAAAAACTATGAACACTGTGTTGAGACACAAACGAAAGATATAGAATGCACAAAGCTCTAAGAAGTGTACTATATTATTATTTCAATAAGACATTTTAAAGTAAAATTGAGACGTGTTAAGTATAAATCACTTTTGTCGGCATTTTTACTAAAAAAATACTTACCTAATTTTTTGTTTACTGTCTTAATAAATAGTACACACAAATTAAAATAAATAAGAATTCAATATCAGCAATTTCCCGCTATCAGCTTATATCTTCTACCAAAACAACATAAAGAGCATCGAGTAAAAGAGCTATAACAGCGTTTTGTTTCTAATTGGTAGGTGTTGAAGCAAGTTTGACTTACGACGAAGATGGTATAATGACGTGTTATAAATACAACAGCTACTGTGTAATATGTTGTATAGACTAAGAAAGTTTGCTTTTACTACACTAGCTTAAGAGTCAGGTCGTATTTAAACGGTGCTGCGCAGTACTCAACGGCGCAGTATAGAAAATGATACCTACTTGCTCAATTGCTCTTTTTGTATGATTTTATTGTATTAATGCATCGCCAGATTTTGTATCCTAGATAATATTTGATGCGCAGTGCAGTGCTGTCCAGCACCACTGAAATGTGGTGCAACTTTTATGCTCCATTCAGTGTACACTGTACAACGCATCACTACATAGACAGCTCCAACGTCGAATGTCTCTGCGGCGTAAGACCGCAGACTATGTCACATCTGACCAACTGTGCAGCATGCCCTAAATCCTGCATCACCCAGGACCTAAATGAGGCAACAGGTAACGCCATTGAGGTGGCCAATTTTTGGTTAAAAGCCGGAATATAAAACTTTTAGCACGCAAAATCGACTCGAAAAGAAGAATAAGAAGAAGACTACATAGTATAAAACAAAGTCGCTTCCCGCTGTCTGTCCCCATGTATGCTTATATCTTTAAAACTACACAACGGATTTTGATACGTTTTTTTTTTTGATAGATAGAGTGATTCAAGAGAAAGGTTTAAATGTTACACATGTGCAAAGCCGGGGCGGGTTGCTAGTTAAATATATAGTGATAGTGTTTATGTATAAATTCTTTGTACTGAAATGAAATAGTATTAAAATCAATTATCGTACTGAATTGCACTGTTTACAAGGCTAATCTAAAAATAGTAATGAGTGCAAGTGCTTTATTATAATTTTTAACTTCATTAGATTGCCATAGGATATACAAGTGTATATCCTATGGCAAATATATGTAAAAGTGATTGTAGTTATAAGCTTATTTTAAAGATGTATAAATATCAAAGCAGATTAGAATGGCATCGCTAATCAGAAATAAGGCAATTTGAAACAAACATAATTTTTAGTAAATCTTAATTTAATGTACAGTTGGAATAAAAAGTGGTTAGAGACAAATTTGAATTACCTATTCTATACGAGTTTAAAGTTGTGTCTGTGGTAAAAGCTCAAGTAGGTAAATTTGGGGTATAATATCTTTACTAGATTTAAACTTTGATAATAATCCATTACATTATTCAAATCCATTATTTGTCTTTAAATATATAATGACGGAAAAAGTGATGTGATTACTTGTTTAACTCAATTTTCTATTTTATATGTTTCCGAGCCATTACTAAAGATATGTTTCTAAATGATTTTTTATTCGAAAATTCTTTCGTACAACATAAATTGGTCCATAAAATATGGGTACAAGTTTTAATTAACTGATTCTATATTAAACCAATATGACATAATAACTTATTAGAAAGTCTTATCACCAAAATTATGAAGGGAAAATCTCTTCACTAATAATGAGTTAGCTGATGAGCATAGTGCTCCAACAACATCATTAAGATTCTAGTAATATCTTCAGATGATACACCATTGGACAATAATACGGACCTCCAATATCTCTGCAGTCATTATAAAACTCAAGGTACTTGCAAGGTTTGCTCCAATTACTGGCTTATCAAAGTTGTTTCACACCCATACACCACTGATCACTATCACAGACTGGCACTCCAACCCGTCGCCCAAACCATCTCTCTGTCTACCCTCATTCCAAATACTCCTCACCGTCGCAATACCGAAGTGTATTGGGACTATGTGTGGGTACCCTCTTTAATAAGCGCAGCTAACAAAAGTGATGTGTCTGTCTGTACATCATGATCTCTAACACGCGTCGAATACATCACAATAACACGTTTGATTGATTACTGTAATGTCGTTGCCCAATCAAATACAGTATCGCACTCGTACGTATGTAGTAACAGGTCATATTTGGCTGGTGTGAATTTATACTGATTAAGAGAAAGAGAGAAAAAAAAAATTTGAAGACAAAACATTTGATTAAGAATTTATATTTCATTGGTCTATTAAAAATATGTTAACTTATTATTATTATTATTTTTCGTATTAGTTTGCGTACACTCTGTCTGATTTTAAGCAGATATGCGGTTTAAGATATAACACGCTTACCTAAAAGATACCTACATATTTACTCGAGATTTGAAGACACCTACATTGGACTTTAGCGGGAACACAGACTCAGGCAAAGCGTTCCACATTCTGGCAGTTCGTATGAGGAATGTGGACTCGAAACGCTTGGTTTTAGTGCGCGGGATGTCCACCATAAAAGGGTGGCGCTTTGGTCGCGTCTGTCTAGCCGTAAAACATTTACATGTTTTTATAACTTTTTTTATCGTATACAAATTCGCGTTTGACCATTATCTCGTTTCTTCGTAAGCAACCATGTAATTGAAGTACCTAAACTTATTCTATTAATAAATCTACAATTTTTAAATTTTTGTAGCTAATTTGATAGTATGTCCGCCTTAGAAGCAAAGTTCCGAGTTCGATTCCCGGCCGGGATTGTGTTTGAGTAACGAATTTATTACGATACTAGGTGACCTTGCGAACTTCGCTTCGCGCAATATCTTTATAAATTATATGTATATGTTATTCTGATGTATAAGCATTACTGTTGCATAGTTTCATCTGAATTCGTTACATACAAACTTTCACGATTATAATATTAGTACATAGCATACAATTACGTTTATCAATACACATCATTACATACGATATTTTATTTCATTTACATTATTTCTCGTATCTCGGGTGCAACGAATCTATTAAATATATGAGGAATTTTAACGCAGTATGTCCATAATATATGTAAACTGACCATTTCAATACTGTGACCGGTGTTCGTGTTCAGAGCGAGTGCATTTCAATTGTTTAGTACAAAAGACTTCAACGCGCTCGCTCTATAACCGCTTTTATCTTTTTGGAAACTTAGATTTAGTTATTTGCGAAATAATAATGCTCTTTTATAATTTACTAGTAGTCATGTATATGGTTGAGTGTTACAGCTGAGATAGGACTTATTGATGAGTAAGTCATGTTAAACTTTTGAAACATATTGGTGCTAATTTGTCAACTTTCAAAACAATATATTTTCTAATACTTAATAGAAAATTATGATAGTGTTACCAGGGTTGTAATGCTTGATAATTATTTTTCGCAAAAAATGGCAAAACCGCCTTCCATCATGTACAAAATTCGAATATTTCGCTCGAGTTGCTTACATTATTGTTGACATTTCAAAAGCGGCTTAGCCTATTTATGTAAAATTTAAAACGGACCATTTCAGAAGTATACCCTTTTGAGTTAACAAATAATTTTTCGATTCGATTCACAAATGGCGGAATTATCGATGAAAAATACATACAGATGAACATAGAACCTCCTCATTTTTGAAAGTTAGATAAAATTATATCAGCCATCATTTGTTTAATTTTAGTTCATTCATCAAATTAACACGTTAACTTTTTATTTATAAAACTTATATGAACTTAAAATATATTAGTTAAATATATCTTCACACCTTAACAAATCGGACGTCAAATCGATCAACCAATAAATATTTCCCACTCAGTTATGAAGGTTCCACACGATGGTAAAACAATGGCGATAGATCGATAATCTCTGATCCCTTATCGAGATCTCCTCGTGTGGGCCCGAGTGAGACGTAGAAAGATCATTGTTTCAATTTATTGTGAGAGGTAGTTTAGCAATGATTTTTACCGACTTCCAAAAAGGAGGAGGTATAACGTTTGTCTGTATGTATTTTCTTTTAGGTATCTTCATCGGTTTTTCGAGAATTGTTAATTACGATTAAAAATATATTTTTTCATTTGAAAACGGTGTGCACCCAAAATGGTCTTAAATAAAATATCAAAAACCGCTCAGCCGATACCAACAATAATAAACATGAATGTCACTTCGATTCGTGCAAACTATATGAATTCTGTACACGGTTGAAGTCGGTGATGCAAGTTTTCCCTTAAAATAATTAGTGTATTGAAGTATTTACAAATATGAAAGTACCTATACTTATGTAATAAAAAATATGTAAAAGACAAAATGGGGCAATAACCAGAGGAATTATTATTTTTCGTTGCAATCTATTGAAGATATTATTGGTGGTTCATAGCTAGCACTGAAATAATATGAAAGGAAAAGTACATGTAAAACAAACATAACATATGATTGCTATCAATAAAACAAACGTACAATAAACATATTGAATTTTATTTTTAAGTAAATTTCACAGATTTTTTCGAAAAAATCTCGCTAATATTCAGTAATTACGATCTTCAAGCAAAAAACTACATCTAATTATTTAAATTCGTAACTGAATGTATTTAGTCTACTCGTACGTAGTACTCGTTTTGTAAAATTAACAAAATCTCTGTTTGAAGCTATACTATCCGCATAGTTCACTGAATTTTGTATTATATGTTGTAGTTTAAATGAAATATGGAATAATATTTTTATGAAACTAATAATACTTTAAAACAATACGGAAAACATATAGATAAGATTTATCTACGATAAATAGCTAGCTAGCTGTGTAAACGACACAAGGAAGAGGAAGCCCTCTCTACGGAAGGTTGGATAGGATGACATCGAATACAGAGAGATAAGAAAATACTTCTGTTGCAATTATTATAAGTTGTACGCTCTGGATACAAACCGCATCCAACAGAAAAATCAGGTATTCATAGAGCAAGCCTATGTCCAGCAGTGGACATATTACGGCTAATGTATGGATGGAATTAATCGCGGCAAGTTTTTTTGATCTTGGTTACTGTATACAGTACCAGCCTTTTTAATAGTCCACTAGACGACGTAAGCCTACCTACGAAGGATGATTGGGCCATTTCCACCACGCTGGCCCAGTACATGTTGGTGGATTCACATACGCCATCAAATTTCTTCTACGGACGTATGCAGGTTTCCTCACGATGTTTTCCTTCATTGAAAAGCCAGTGGTGTAAAATTCCGTACATAAATTCCAAAAAACTCAACGGGATCGGGATTCGAACTCATTACCCCACGATTGAAAGGCGGGTGTCACTACCTTTTGACCACCACGACTACTAGTTACTCTACAATCTTCATAATATCAATCTTGTAGTTAAAGTATAAGAGTATCTCCTAAAATTTTCAATAGTTAAAAGTAAATTTAATTGCAAGCTTAATTTGTTATTTTGAAGCCGAGTGCATGAAGCAGCAGCAGGCTACAGAGGTACTGCAAAAATATTTTACTACACGTATTTCTATGAAATACATTCCTTAGCTAGCTATGCGTAGTCTGCTGCAGCGTCTGTTTACGTGTCGCCCGACCACCTTTCAGACTCCTGAAGATGCCTGCACATGGCTTAGTATAAAAAAAAAACAACAGACTTGTTTACTAAAAAAAAAATTGTCCGTCAAATAGATTATCACAAAATATTAGACACGTATCTTTCTTTTGTCTATTTAACATTAATTGATGAAGATATAGCCCGTACCAGTAAGTTCCGCCTGACTTCACTAACCTACTACAAATATACCGGCTAGTCATAATAAGTATATTTATACCCAGTAAACATGCCCATTGCTTTTTTTCCATACCTTATAATTCAATCTATCGCATAATTTGTTACAACATTGAGACTTGAAAAAAATGTTTCTGTATGTTCCATAGCGCTTAGTTTTGTAAAATCAATATGTCTTTACTAGGTATTACTTTATGTTGAACAAACAATATTCGTAAATCAATTGCTGTTTATTAACTAACAACAGATATCATAAAATACACATTACGCAAAAGGCTTTCAAATTATTAAAGCAGTCGCTTTGCCTTGATGCCTCATACTCGTACTTATTCTTTTATTACGTATTTTGCGTAACAATATACTTTGTACCCATAGATGAAGTACAATTTGTCATACCAAATTTCAAAACGAATTAAATCTTATTAATTTATCGTTTCTCTTTAAAAAATATCTATTGAGAAGGTACTTTTCCCCACAAAAAGCGTATTCCAGCAAAAACTATTTGTCAAAAATAACAAACAATTAGATTAATGAAATGAAACGAGTCTTATCTTCTTCTTATATTTTTCAACTGATATTTCAGCTATAATAAAATTTTAATAGCTATAGTGCAAACTCTACTTAGCGAAACTTACCAAAAAATATCAAATTTCAATACCATAAGTATTAATATCCATACTCTATTTATTATACCCAATTCAAAACCGCAAGTGCACGAATAATAAACAATAAACAGCTCTTAACTTACATTGTATTTTTGTTTTTTAATCGTTTTTCATTGACTTGTTTTAACAAATAAAGCATAAACAAATTGTAATTTGACTTCACAGCCAGATCACAGAGGGAAAACCTACTGACCTACATTTGAATATTCCGTTAAAAAACTCAAATATACATTGAATACTTATCTAAATGCTAAATTCAGATGCCTAAAAAGAATTAAAAAACGTTAATAAGTCAATATTATTATGCACTAAATACCTTTAGTTAATATTGTGATAAAACATGAAGAAAAAGGTGGAAAAAAATACATCAAAGTTGTTTGTATAGGTGGAATTTTCAGGATTATTTGATTCCTGAATTACTGCCATTTAAACCAAAAATAAATCTAAAACATACCTTGATTCCGTTAAAAAAAATCAGCCGCGCACAAAATTTCCTGGATCTCGCCAAAAGTCCGCACTCAGTTATCTCTTATCATATCAGCACAAAACTACACTAAATATTCACTTACAAGCACAAAATCAAACGATCATGTCCGAAAAGAAAAATGAAAGAAAAGTTCAAAAGTCGCGCATGCGAATATAAAACACGCGTCGATGCGCACGCCTCGTTTTTTGAACCCAAAACCGAACTCACTCGCTTGTGGTCCGTGTGAGACTGTATACCCATCTTGCACTTCACGATCACCGAAGAAGATACGTCGCATCTCTCGCTCGCTCTACCGCCGACCTTCTATACGCCTCTCGTTCTCTTATTATCAGAGGTTAAACTTCGCCCATCCGTCAGTCGCCGTACGGACACCAGGCGGTAAGGTCGTGTACCGTTAGGTACATGCACTGACATAACTTACGTATGGCGTAAACCACACTTACCATGCTCTACCAGATAATTTATGCCTTTTCAGATTGCTAGGTCCATTTAATTGATGATTTACATCAAAATTCCTTATGAATGAGTCAGACATCTGACAGGTCAAAGTTAAGAGAAATGTTTTTAAAAGTAGAGCGCCGAAATGTCGCGGACCAATCCGGCTGTCGCGAAATGACAGTCGGGCTAGATCATTTGGTTAGATCATCGGCGCATGCGCACAAGTTAGCTGCGATTGGCGTGCTGAGCGCAAGCCACGCCTGTACCGTTATAGAGGGGCAATGACTGCCCCCCTAAAGTGGGGATTTGTAGATCACGGTGTTATGGTGGGGGAAGTGTGACATATGGCATGTGCCGGTTAATTAAAGCGGCCCTTGCTTAAACGGCCGGTTAATTGTATGGTTGCCGGGGTATTGATTTTGGTTCAGTTTGACCTACATTTTTGATTAAACTCTTGGGTGTGACCAAAGGTTAAAGTCACCGATGATTACTCAGATAGTTAATTTATTGTCTGATTTAAATACATTGTTTGCTGCTAAAGTTGTTCATTTTTGTAGTCTGGTTTCAAAATTCCAAAAAAAAAATGCATGATACAGTTTTAATACTTGGCCGATGAACACTAGTGTGCAAATATGCTTTTGAAAAAAAAAACCATCAATCCAAATAACAAGTAAATCATATGACAATATGCTCTAAGTAAGTACTTAGATTATATTGTGTTGACTTTCGAACAGGTGAAGTTGCAAATTGCTAAATACCTATAGTAAGTTAAGATCGTGGAGCGCATTGATCAATAAGAGCATTGCTACTGTACCTATGCCACATTATAGGTAGGTACATTTATGACTCATTTACATTGTAACCTACAAGAACAAGAATCTATTCCGTTTCAAGAATGATTTCAAACTAGTCCCCAGTTATTACATATCTACTAAGAACGCAAATACATACAAACTACATTACATATTTACAATTCTAAGAAAATTATTCCACATTATTACCTAGCTATTTACACACATGCAAATGCGCAAATGCGTATGTGGTCGTAAAGACGCATTATTGATACAATCTAAAAATGTCATCATGCTGAAATGAGGAGTATTTCATTCACATGGAAAGGTCATCGAGAAGTAAGGCTCATCAATTGGAAGCCTGCATTCAAACTGGAATTGCCTAGCGAGTATATTTCTGAGTTGATAAGGTAGATTCTGTAATAGCAACACTTTATATTACATACCTAATGCAAACTTTTTCATTTTATTTGTTAATTTAATTTTCTGGATGCTAGTAGCTTTCGACTTACCTTATTGGATATGTATTGAGGAAGCCATATACAGGGTTGTTCTAAATCAATTAACATCATTTTAGGGGCTTATTCTGTACATAAAAACGTTTTGCGACTTTTGTCATAACAAAAAAACTGTTACATACATATTGTGGAAGGTGAACGATATTTTTCTATGGAACAACTTTTTTTTTGAGGTTTGACAAAAGTCGTTGAACAAAAGTTGTTAGTTTTGATGTACATAATAAGCCCTTAAAAGGATGCTAATTCATTAGAAATAACCCTGTATAATTATCCAGTTTTAGTAAGCGTCTTATGCCTGAAATGACGACAACAACGATTAAATATTCAAACACTTACAGTATCTAATAGGTATGTACAAAAACGTGTGTGAATCATTTTAAGACTTCTAAAATTTAAGTTCATTTATATACCTATAATATCATGACATAATTTTGTCAAGAAATAACACGTAAACGATTAAAATATACTACTTACACTTATCTCAAAGAGTCATCTTTGTGATAAGCATTTCAAAAATCTGAAGCGAACGCAGGATTTGAACCTGCCCCTTCGGATCACTAGCCCGACGCTCTAACCAACTGAGCCAGCTCGCCTCCTACGCAAGCGCCAAATTTTGAAGTGCTTATCATTACCACCAACTTATAGCGTTGGCGGCGCCACAAAGATAACTCTTTGAGATAAAATCTAGTGTGGAAAGCACTCTAAAATAAAAAATCATATTACTTACACTTATGTTTCACAAAGTATAACATGCATTATATGCTTGTTATTTATGCTGAAATGGCTGTAGATAGGCCATATAACTTGTAAAACTGATCATTAATGGAGCTGTTCTTGAATGAAGACGACGCAGCGTAGAACATTCATCGAAAATCTCTCAGATGATCTGATAAAGATGAGCAAAAACGCGATGCATGCCACTCTGCAGTAGCCCAACATCAGTCTAATTGGAAACCTATAGATTCTCATAATACGTCATGTGTTTGTTTATTATATGTATCACAGAGATAGGTACCACAGGAATAATGGAGCCGATCGAGAAAATCTGAAATAGACGTTCGAATGACACATATCTCGATTCGATGTCGAATGCCGGATTTTTCTGTACGGAACGTCTAATTCTTGTAACATTTTAATACAAAAATTTGACAGTGACATCCTCAGGGCGAGATTTTCCTGCTTTGCAGCTAAGAATTTGTTGTGTTGTCCTTAACTGACAACAGTGTTATCAATCTGTTATACATAGATATCTATAACATTTATTAATTTACATTGCGACATCTCATACACTAGGGTACGTATGAAATGCTTAATACATTTTTTTCAATCAACAAAATTCATGCCGTTTACTAAGGACACAGTGATCTTTGAGCAAATATCTATAGAGTTACGATCGTGCAAAAAAAGTGTCCGAGCCAAATCCCTAGCCCAAGGTACGTAGTGGTTGGGCTTTTTAGTTAGTCGTTAGGTGATTGCAAGCCGACTACAATGCTACGCTGCGCTGTAGATATTTGCTCGAAGCGCTTAACACACAGACACACGCTTTAAACTTATAGCACCCATTTTTTCGGCGAGTGGTAAAATATCCTGTATTATGCAAAATGTAGAAAACTAACCGAAGTCTACCTCTCAGACAGCAACCATATAGTTTCGCAACAGTGCACAGGTCACAGTGGAAACACTCGCTCTAAGTTTTATAGTCCTCTGCTTACCATAATACTTATGTGCAACTTGTGAAGCAAGCGGTGTAGTAATGCTCTGTTGCTGGCTAATAAAGACAATTAGGTAAATATGTTGACTTGCAAACAGGTATCGTAATCTGTGCTTATTGATCGTGACATACTTATCTATCTTATCATCTTAATATTTGTCGTAGGACTTTTACGGTTAGGTTATAGGGCTCTGATAAGATTTGTGTGACATAGTTTAAACGAGTTTTACTAAGCAACAGTTTACTCCAACGATTAATAACTTAATTATAAACGTTCTTTTTTACGTTTTTGTTTTGCTACTGGCTACTAGGATTTATTTTGTCATTAAATAGCTTTGTATTGGCTGCACTCAAAAGAAAAGTGTGATATTTGTTTATTACAGATATCGATTTGTAATTGCCATTAGTAAATTGACTTACAATTTCAACCGATTATTATTTATTTATCTTTAGTTAAACATATTATACATCTTTTTGTATAAAATATTCAGTAAAGTGCCAAATAATCTAAAAGATAAATAAGAAAATATAGCAAAAAACAACTTAAAATTCATCGGAATTCTCTAAACAAGACGATTTAAAACAGACGGACAGACAGACAGGGAAGCGACTTTGTTTCATACTTACTATATAGTGATTATGCTGCAATAAATGATTGAATAAAACCTAATAATTAATAATTCACCTAACCATCTATTTTACATATTTTCTAGTTTACATGATCTTTTTAAACGAAAGGAAGACGTTAATTCGAATTGATCGTTTTTTTAGTAAATTGTTGATACAGGCTGACTTACATACACTAACACATACACAGACATCAAACTTATACATCACTCCTCTTTTCACATCTTAAGTTATTAGTAATTAATCATTGTGAAATAAACTGGTATTTTCTACCTATTGCAGGTGAAATTAATGTAATTTAAAACCTCCTTAAAATTTGAAAGACGCGTCAAATGAAATGACGAATTTATTAATATTCTTATACTACAGCACTGTACTGTACTGTACTGTATCAGCCTTTTTAATAGTCCACTGCAGGACGAAGGCCTACCCTTGAAGGTTGATTGGGCCATATCCACCACGCTGGCCCAGTGCGGGTTGGTGGATTCACATACGCCATCGAATTTCTTCTACGGACATATGCAGGTTGCCTCACGATGTTTTCCTTCACCGAAAAGCCAGTGGAGTGAAATTCCGTACATAAATTCCAAAGAACTCATTGGTACGGGACTGGGATTGAACCCACGACCTCACGATTGTAAGGCGGGCGTCACTACCTCTAGACCACCACGGCTTTACAGCACTATGGCGCACTAAAAACAAAATAGATAAATAAATACCTCAGTATAATTTGGTATAATAGAAGATTTATTTATACCGTATTTGCAGTGCTCAATTAGTCTCGAAGTGAAAAAATAATGTGACCAAAGCGCGAAGGTGAAATGACGAATAAAAACCTGTTTTAGAGTTTCTCCTACAGGCGCAAAGCATTCTTATCCTACTAATATTATAAACGCGAAAGTTTGTAAGGATGGATGGATGGATGTTTGTTACACTTTCACGCAAAAACTACTGAACGGATTGAGATAAAACTTTGCAATAATATAGCTTATATATCAGAATAACACATAGGCTATACATTTTAATGATATTGCGTAAATTTTCCATAATATAACGATAAGTATTAAGTAAGTAGGAAAAAATCTGCTATCTGCGAGCTATTCTAGAGTGCGCTGCAAGAAATGTCAAAAAAAAAACAACTGTCGCATCGAACAACCGTCAAATCGTTTTTTTTAAATTTATTTTTTATTTTCCACCTCCTTTATTAAGGATAGTAAGGTACGGCCTCGGGTTTGAAAGACGGAAAGTGACACAGTTTACTTTTTATCCCGGATAAATAAAGGGTTCCCATGGGATAGCACAAAAATCTAAATATCATGCGGGCGAAGCCGCGGGTAAAAGCCAGTCTGGGCATGTTCGCACAAATGTTGTTATCAGTCTAGACTTTATCGTCTGACGACGCTGTGTACAAATTGTGGCCGTGTTCGTTTTTCCATGCCATTGTGGCAACGTAGCAACCCTTCGACAATAGGAAGCGATCTTAGCAGATACCTATTGCTGTACTCGTAACGGAGAGATGCTTATTGGAAATGCTGCTTTCCTGGTAGCGTCGCTTACTATTTTCTATTTTAAATTAATTTATTTTCTATCTATTTAAAGTTGCCTGAAAGAGATCGCTGTAAGTGACAGTGCGGTCTGTGTTAAGTTTTTGGTCACGTAATTTGTATTAAATTTAAAAAAAATTAAAAGCAGCTTCGATATCTTGAAAAATTTACTGTTCCATATATTTTGTCGATATCTTTCTATTACCTATTCAAATAAAAAACCAAATCAAAGCGAGCGACCTAATCTAAAGTTTTTCAATGTTAGGGAAAACAGGATAAGCTAAGTCTGTGTGCTACATCTTCGACAACAACGTCGCTTACCATCAGGTGAGCGAGTTTTTATGAGCGTTAAAAATATGCAAAAACCTCAATAAAATCTACTCAATAAATAAAAATAAAACCAATGCCAATCATCCAAATCCAAATTTAAACTAAAAGATGATCAAAAATGATACGTAATAGATTCTAATAAGAAACCGATACGTCACAACAAATTGACGATTTAGTTGACAAATTCTCACGTCTCTGATGCGATGCGCATGCGCTTGTCAACACTCGCTGTCGTAGCACGGAGTTCCGCAACTATGGGACAGATGGCGCTAGCAGTATTAGTTGACAACATTCACTGAAAAATATTGCATTGCTTTAGTTCGCTGTGAGTAGGTACATAATATCATAAACACACTTTTTTACAGTTATGACACAGATTTTTTTGGGAATAAATACCTGGCTTCATATTGAGTTACTTTAAAATTGGCTTGGTATAATAAAATGCTTAACTGAAAATTATTGTACTGAAACCACCATCCAGCGTATTCTAGCGGTCTTAATTCATATAATATTTTAAGCTACCATACCATACCATACATGGCCTCTATAAAAAGATAGCGGTCTACAACCGTGTATCCGTAATAATTTTACTTTGTGGCCTGCTCACTGCCACTTCAGGTGAACAGATTTTTCAAATTTTTTTTCCTGGCAATATCAAGTTTTTCTATTCAGAAGCAAAAATTTCATAACGCTTATTTTTGTACTTGTACCAAAATGACCTCAGTTGTTGAAATCATCGCTTCTAGGTCTTAATAATATGATTGTATGGTATATATATGTTATACTAGCGACCCGCCCCGGCTTCGCACATGTGTATTATACATATAAACCTTCCTCTTGAATCTCTCTCTATCTATTAAAAAAAACAACATGAAAATCCATTGCGTAGTTTTAAAGATATAATATAAGCATACATGTAGTGATAGTGATACGTAATGATACGAGCAATCGGCCGGATACCAAAGATAAATTACTTACCTAGGTATCTAGGTACCAATATGACACGAACAAAGTGACTAGAAGCAACATTTCATAACGCTAATTTACTTGCACCATAATGATCACATTTATTAATATCAGTAAATTATCTAGGTCTCTGTAGCCTTTTAAAAAAAAAAAAAAACATTGCTGTTCGGCTTATAGGTGATGAAAATATAGTTTCAGAAAAAACTTCATAGCCTGGAGCATCGCCGTAGGGTTGCGTGTCTGTCCATTTTTTTATAGGATTCATTTCGGAGAGTGTGCATCTGAGCTGTGCGACCTTATTCTACCATCCCCTTTTTACTACAGGACAAGTAGGAAGATGCCACATTACCCCTACACAGTCGATTTTCCTTCGATACGTACGAAGCGGTTTGACTCAACATTTCTGATTCGTACTACCAGGGAATGGAACAGTCTTCCTGCTTTCCTATTGCCTAAGAGATATAATCTAAAGGTGAGTTGGTGGTCAAAAGCGGACTTATTTGCGCTAAAAAAATATTTAAATGATGTGTATGTACCAGATCTAGCTACCCAGACCAGTTAGAGGGACCAACTCATCTCTAGGTGAATTGTTTTCTTTCTATTTGATTATTGGGAATTCTAGATCAGTGTTTTCACTTCATATTGTAGAGCTAAATTAGTGAGCACGACGTGAAGTGGAAAAACTGTTCTAGAATTCCCAATAACCTTATTTTTTTTTAAAATTAGGTTCTAAATAAGGTAATCAATTCGACGCGTACCAATATATTTTTTTATGTATAACCACGCATAACTTATTACATAGTGGTCCGATTTTGATAACTCTTTTTTTATTGGAAAGATACTTCGAAATTGGTTTAATTTAAATTTTTTCGAAATCGGCTGAGCCATTTTTGATAAATCAACAATAATGTTAAAAATGCTACATCGATCCGTGTGAAATATTCGCGAATTCTGTACACGGTTGAAGTCGGTCGTGCATTTTTTTTGCGAAACATAATTATTGTTCTGCATGGGTATTTTTCCTGTAAAATAAAATTTATTCTAATGCGACTACCGATCTTTTCATTCTTCTTTGGATCTCTCAGAAAGAAAAAATATTTCCGCCTCACATCAAAAAGCTACAAGGAAGTAAAAAGTGAATAAAACGCAGCCAGTTTACGAGCGAAGCGTAAACAGTTCCACCGGCAGTCATATCTGCCCACAATGTTGTAAAACGACTTATAAAACCGCACTTAACAAACAACGTGGCCTGCAGCTATGGCAACAGGCACAAGTTATGAGATCCGAGCATTTTTACGTATAGGTATACGCCTTTAAAATTGGTTCCATAGGGAAGCAATTCAAAAATCGAATGATAACAAAATCGCGGGATACAGTTCGGTGTTGCAACTTCATATCTAACATTACTATCTAAAATTCAATTACTTACACCACTGGATAGTTAAAAAAATCAAATAATTTATTTCGCTATGTAAATATTGCTTGGAGCAAATATCTACAGAGCCACAGTTATTTATTTATTGTTTTTAACTTTATTGTTAATGATTTGATTTCACCAGAATACCAGCGTTGAGTGTTGGGTCCTCCCAGCACTCAGCATTTTATAGCTGAGGTGAGTCCCTTTCGACACTTTTGTTTTTTCACTATTTTATAAGTTTTTTATTTATTTGTACTTGTGTCGAATAAAGATAATTTCATTTTCATATGTTCATTTGAAATGTGCTTAGATTCATGACGTTTCAAAAGTGTATCTTTGGTACTTAATTGAAATAAATATATTTGAACTTTGAACTTAAAGTCCCTAAGTAAAAGTAGTAAAACAAATGTCCGAGCGCCGTCATAGATACCGACTAAGATATTTACATTAAATAATTCACAATGACCCGTTTTCTCGAATCTCAATGTTATGTCACCTAATTAATGCTTGTAACCGAGCACTTTGGCATCGTGCGGCGCGGGCGGTTTAGTCGGCTTGCAATCGCCTTACGACTAACTAAAAAGCCTGCCCACTACGTAGCTTGGGCAGGGTTTTGGCTCGGACGCTTTTTATCAAGATTGTGACTCTATAAATATTTGCTCGAAAAAAGATTGTCATACATTTCCTAGTTTTTCTTAGTTGAATGACGAGAACTATTGTTGGCGGTAATACGTATTATTATACAGATTTTGTATTTTTAATTATAGCATTAAGCTCGAAAAGTCAATAAATGATTCTGATTCATTGCGCGGGGAAGCGCCGCCATTTTGAGGTAATTTTGCTGCGTATTTAGATTTCTATTTCGTGTAACGTTAGGAGGACCATTAGTTTGTCTACCTCTTTATTACACCCTTGACATGATCTCAACTTAAATTACACATATCATTTAAAAACAAATTTGATTTTGCCAGCAACGAGTAAGTACATTTAATTTTGAGTTCATAACCTAAGCTAGCCAGGATAAATAACACGCTTAGCTAAAATAGCAATGATATCTCAAAAATAAAGGTACTTACCAATTTCTGAAACAACCTTCACCTTAATCCTGTAACTTAAACTTATTGCAGTTAGATGTGTCATACCTTTGTCGCCAAATATAAACATTGTTTTACGAGACTCGCATTACGAGGCGATTTAATCATGTTTGCAAGAAGAGCAATTAAACTGCGGTTTAATGCATTGTCAAGTGACGATATGAATGATATAAACTTGTACACTTGTGTAGAAGGAACCAAACCTCTCGACGGCTGTAAAGTTTGCTATAAGTACTAGCGCCACACAAATCGGCGGATGTGAAGTTAGCCGCAGATGACACTTCGCCGTGATTCGCTAATTATTGCGCATGTGTGCACAATTCTGACGGCGCGTGTCGTAGTAGTGAGCACGGGCGTAGGGAGCGCGCGAGAGGAATGAGGTTGGCGGGCGGGTATGTGTCCATGCGTCTCGTTTCTCTGGCTCCCTCGCATACCTCTATTTCGGCTTTTGCGCAACGTTCTGCGCATAACTTCTCATAATTTGTGTGGCGCTTAGTATACTAGCTGTGCAAAACCAATTCTCGCGCAGCTGTTTAGTGAGCTTCAATCAGGATTGGGTTATAAATAAATAAATAAATAATCATTTATTTCGACCAAAAGATCATAGGTTTACAATAATTAGCAAAACATTATAATTTAAAATTTTAGTTATTTACATGTCATATTTTGATTATTATTTGTAAGCACATGAATCATATAACAATGATTCATGTACTGACAGTCAAAACGGTTCGCAAATACGTTGGTTGGTGTTGTCACTGGCCCGGACCCTGCGCACCAGGGACGTGCACCCCGCTTCCGCATCGTTGTATAGAAACAATCGAACTCGGCGAACATCCCCGACGCGCTGCAGTGCCGGGGCAGCCCCATCAGCATCCTGAACGCATTATTATATTGAACACGAAGGGCGCTGTACTGTTTCTGCGTATAGGCGACCCACAGGCTGCTCGTGTAGAAGGACGTAAAAAACGCTCTGATCAGAGTAATTTTGACGCCCCTCGAACAACGCACGAACCTGCGGGCTATCATATTAGCCCTCACAGACAACGCCCTCCGCTCTCTCTCTAAGTCTAAGTTATGCGCAGCTAACATCACAACCGCCAAAAAGTTTGATTACAGTTATATCTACAGTATAGACTGTAGATATAACTGTGTGTAGGCACAAGCTGCAATGTAAATCTACTGTTACTATCAACCAAACATACCTCTCTCTCAAGTAGCCTAACGAGCTATAGAGGACTACGCACGGAGTCTCTCGGCGAGATCAAATCAAGAATAAGGAGATCCGTAAAATACTAAAAGGATCGACATAGTCTGGTGGAAAGGCAAGTTAAGATAGCAGTAGGCAAGGGTTGAAAAGTTTTCAACTAGAGACCAAGTACCGCCAGCGCCGGCGCAGCGTAGGCAGTTTACCCACGAAAAGTACACATGACCTTATCAACTGGTCTTAATAAGGGAGGCCTATGTCCAGCAGTGGATGTCTTACTTCTGATAGATGGATAAACCTCTAAGAATGCAAAATATTCCTTATTTCTAATCCTAATCATAAAACAAAGAATTCAAAAGACGCATACTAAGAAAGAAGGCAACACCGGGTGAGGCGAATCATTAATTTCGTCAAAGGATATTCGCTCTATATTTTATTGTTGTCCGACCCATTCTGTATGCGGGTATAGAATGTAATAAAATGATAAAAAATGATTTTTAGAGTTCCCTTAGGATGATTTTACTATGAATATTTTCAACTTCAAACTTCACACTGACCTAATTTGAATGTAATATTAGTTATTTTTAACCCCCGACGCAAAAGAGGGGTGTTATAAGTTTGACGTGTCTGTTTGTCTGTCTGTGTGTCTGTCTATCTGTCTGACTGTCTGTCTATCTGTCTGTCTGTCTGTCTGTCTGTCTGTCTGTCTGTCTGTCTGTCTGTCTGTCTGTCTGTCTGTCTGTCTGTCTGTCTGTCTGTCTGTCTGTCTGTCTGTCTGTCTGTCTGTATGTGGCATCATAGCGCCCGAACCACTGAACCGATTTCAGTTTAGTTTTTTTTGGATGAAAGGAGACTTAATCGAGAGTGTTCTTAGCTATGTTTTATAAAAATCGATTGAGCCGTTTAAGAGTTATGGTGGGTTAAAGTGGGGATGGAAGAACCAAAATTCTACAGATGTGCCCAAAATAGTTGTCAATGTGTCGGGGGTTTTTTAAATTTTTAATTTATATTAGTTACGTATTATTGTATGTTTGTTACGCGATTGCTCCACAAATGAAGTTTAAGCCGATTCTGTTCTTATTTTGTTAAATTGAATAATAAGCCCGATTACAGAGGCGCCATCGTAATTAAATTAGCAAAATAGCATAGTTCTGTTTCTTTTTCACTTTAGGCATATTCGATACAGAGAACGCTTTTTACGTTGCTATAAATTTACGCTGGCGCCTCTGTAATCGGGCTTATTGTACTAATATTGGACTTCAAAGATCAAAGGGCTCCATTTAAATTTTATAGAAAGGTGATAATACAAGATGGGCTCAGACTAGGTACAGTAGCTCAAAAAATCCGTTAAACTATGATAAATAAATGCGCAGAGTAAAACAACCGCATCAAATGCTTAATTTCTGAGTAATTTCACATTTTCCAATTTGATTTTTGTTCAGTCATTGAATTACTGTCATTTTGGTCACATGTAACCTTAATACCCGAATACACGAAATTACTTTTAATGGACACTGTTATTGTAAAAAATAACGGGAAAATCATTTTCCGAAAGAAACAAAGCAAATTATGAAATACTGTACCCTTTAGTGGCCCAATTTCTATGCATATTTGCAATATCTTCTTTTAAGCCATTTTTCAACGATTAATTAATCTTAAAATTCGAGCGAGCCATTCAAATTTTGTGCAATTGAAGTCAGTTGTGTCATTTTAGGCAAAAAATATAATTTCAGTTATTAGCAAACTTCTAGAGTAGGTATATGAAGCTAAGTTTTAGTTATCACTTGATATTGAAATACTAAAGTGGTCACACAGTCCATGGTCCTTGGTGCAAGCGGCAGTAAACCAAACCTCTCTTGTTACGAGTAGCTCTCGTTCAGTAAACTGCAGTCCGCTGCGTGGTCCGCTGTGTGGTCCGCTATGTGGTCCGTTTTGTAGTCGGCGGTCTGACCAGGAATAAAATTTGGCTCTGAAATGAAATAACGAAAAATCCAATGCGTAAAAAAATAACTGGGCGACGAAAAAACAGGATTTGTTAACCGATTGATTATAATTATTTTTTGCAAAAAATTGGCAAAACCGCCTTCCATCGTGTCCATCGTTTTCATTCGAAAATTTCGCTCGAATGGTTTACATTTTTGTTGATTTTTCAAAAATGGCTTAGCCGATTTCTTTAAAATTTTAATGTGACCACATCGGGAGTATACCCTTTCGAACTAAAAAAAATATTTTTCGATTCGGTTCACAACTGGCGAAATTATCGATGAACATACACAAAAATAAATACACACAGATGAACATAGGACCTCCTGCTTTTTGTTCTCCCAACAGAATATATAACAGAACAGCAAGTAGTGCTAATTAATTTTTCAAATTCCAAAAAGGAGGAGGTTCTATGTTCATCTGTGTGTATTTTTTTTTGTGTATGTTCATCGATATAATAGGATGCAATGGGTATAAACCCATCGACATTTTTTTCTTACATTCCATATTGATGGTTATACCTAATTATTTCATATTTTCATACCTTTTCTTTCATAGCTACTGCAGGACGTAGGGCTCCTCATGAATGGTGATTGGGCCATATGCACCAAGATAGCCCTGTGCAGGTTGGCGGATTTACATACCTACGCCATCAAATTTCTCCTACTGTCGTACGCAGGGTGCCTCACGATGTTTTCAGAAGGATTTATAAACGTAATGTACTATACCACCCTTTTAAATAGTCCACTGTTAGACGTAAGCCTACACACGATTAGCAATTGGGCTATATCCACCACGCTGGCCCAGTGCGGGTTGATGGATTCACACCCGCTATTGAATTTTTTCTTTATACGGGCGTATGCAGGTTGCCTAACGATGTTTTCCTATACCAGAAATTCCGTACATAAATTCCAAAGACTTTATTGGTACGGGGCCGGGATTTGAACCCACGACTTCACGATTGCAACACCCGTGAAAAGTACGGTTCACCCATAAAGTCGTGGGTTCAGATCCCGGTCCCGTTCCAATAAAGTAAGTTCGTATAGGCCGGGTGGCTAGCCCAGTGGGCTTAGCATACAAGACCACGACAAGAGTTTATCGACGTGTGCAAAGGTGACAGATATATGCTTCATCATAACTCTGTCACGTTCTGACACGTCAATAGTATAATTTTATGGTCCTTATGCTAAGCCCGCTGGTGTCAGAGTTTTTAGGCCGCCTGAAGGACTCTGACATGGCTAAAATGAATGAATGAATGAATTCATATCATTACTACTAGATCACCAAGGCTTCACTGTGTTCCTGTGTAAAGGTACTTAACTATTTTATTTATACAGAACCTTACAATTCGTATTCGTTTCACGTTCCATAATCTGAATCCGAGAAATCCACCCACGGCACACATTTTTTGCGATCCAAATTTTGATTAATGCTCGCTTTTTGCTTTGTATTTTATCGTTTTTGGAGCATCCCTTTTTGACGATGCGGGACGATTTTTTGTGTATTCGTGTCATTCATTTTTGTACAGGTGATGTTTTGAGAATTGCGATTGCACATGAATGATAACATTGAGTTTCTAAATAATATTATAGATATAGTAGGTATTTTATGTAGGTACTGAACGTTAATTTAAGTTTGTATGTTATAAAGGTAACTTTGTTTTTGATAATAGGTATAAGGAAGAGCTTAGATCCCACGACACAGGTCGCCCTAGTGTGGGATCTAGTGTACAGCTTGTTTTGTGTTAACTTTTAAGAATAATAAACGTTTTATTTATTATTTATTTTTTGTAAGCTGTCCCACCACTGAGCAAAGGTTAGGTAATGGGTATACTTTTTTTTAAATTTTGTGCCTGGGTTCAAGTATTACACTAGAATACGTTTTTGCAAGTAGAACTTATAGAGTAACTTGACTAGGTTTTTTGTTCGATCATCAAAGTGGACTAATTAGTGGAGCAAGATTAGAAGTTTTATTTCGATAGGTGACCGCGGGTTGCATTTACAACTACAAGTGTCGGTTGTGTTACGTAGCTGGCAATATCAGAAGCCTTCAATCTACGGCATCTAGATGCTTTAAACATTAACCGTCTTACTTCAAAAGTTTTACGCACGCTTTAGACAATGTTTAACAGTACAAATTGCACGATTGAACAGTGTTTAAAGTGTGTTTAAATCTTTTGTGTAAGGTGGCGAAAGTTTTTTCCCAACGACTCTTTTTAGTTTGGTCATACAAGAACAAAACTTTTTCGACAGCATTTATGCAGCTTCTTAAATTTCTAAGAAAATAAGTAATAAATTATCTATTTCTTTGAGCTACCTAATTTTAGTAAATAATTATAAATCGTAATTTATTTTGACCACTCAGGGATTAATAGAACTGTGTAATACACAATTTCATACAAATTTTTCTTATAATTTTTAATAGAAAGCTTATGTTCTCTGACAAAATTAAATTTTTAACAATTCATACAAGAAATTAAGGTTCGCGATTTTTAATTTGGACTTACATAAAATAATTAACTAGCGAAACCTTTTTTTCGATCGTCAGTAGATACTTTTACTAGACCAATTTTAATATAAAGTAGTATAAGTAATGCATCTGTCGATATACAAAAACCATTAACAGTACAACCAAAAAGCATCGGCTTCTATCAAGACTGATTTAACTCATAAATAAAAGTCAAAAACTGAAAAAAAAGTACAATACTGTAAGCACCTTGACGAATCGACTTCAATTTATTCGTACTTTATGTTCCATAACCACTTCAATGTACTTACAAAACTTACTAAATTCACTCCAAAAAATATATGAAATTGGGTCTTATCTGGTAGATATTATATGGATGAAAATTGTGTATCAATATGGGACAAATGTAGGGATACCACGCTATTGAGTAAAATATGGCGTCAATAGCAAATAATGCAATCATTTGACATATCTCTCATAACATTGTAGGGCAAAATGTGCAAATTTCGGCACCGTCTAAGATGAGAGCTGTAGCGAAATAGGTATTTAATCCATCATTAAACCTCAATTGCAAAATAAAAGCATAAAATGCTCCGTACAAAATATTTCTTGATTCTTAACCAAATGTAATAATCGGCCAAGTACGAGTCGGACTCGCGCACAGAGGGTTCCGTACTGTATGCAAATATTTATTTTATTTTAATTTTATTACTTATTATTGAAGTGAATACACAGGGCTATTTCTAATCAATTAGCATCCTTTCAGGGGCTTATTCTGTACATCAAAACTAACAACTTTTGTTCTACGACTTTTATTAATTCTCAAAAAAAAGCTGATGTTTCATAGAAAAATGTCGTTCACCCTCGACAAAATGTATGGAACAGCTGATTTTTTTTTTTGAGTTTTAACAAAAGTCGTAGAACAAAAGTTGTTAGTTTTGATGTACAGTATAAGCCCCTAAGAAAATGCTAATTGATTAGAAATAACCCTGTATAACTAAATATTCTGTGAAAATTTCAAGCATCTACTTGTTACAATTATAAATATCGAGCAAAAAACAGCTAAAAATTTTTTAAAAAAATTGTTGTAAGGGAGCTTCCTAAATTTTTAATTTTATTCTGTTTTTAGTATTTGTTGTTTATAGCGGCAACAGAAATACATCATCTGTGAAAATTTCAGCTTTATAGCTATAACGGTTCATGAGGTACAGCTTGGAGACAGACAGACAGACGGACAGCGGAGTCTTAGTAATAGGGTCCCGTTTTTACCCTTTGAGTACGGAACTCTAAAAAAATCAAACACTCCGCACAAAATATTTCTTGGCTCCTCAACAAAATGTAGAAAACTGCCGTTTTTTTTTTCGATTTTGGGGTTGACTCCTTTTTTTTTTTTTTTTTTTTTTTTTTTTACCAGGGGAAATCTTTTATAGATACCACCGCACCTCGAGGGCAGGCGGGTGGTTATGTGGGAGTCCTGCCGACTGGACAGTATACCCACCAAAACCCCTGGGTGTTCCGCCACTGCGCTTGATGTCGGGGCTACGGGCACGCTTGCGCACTCCTCCGCGGCACCCGACAGCGCTGGCCAAACTCGGGCCCCACCACGGAGCTTCAGCTCCCGCCAGAATAACGATGTGCCGAACACCAGACACATCGTCATCCACCACCTGGGACCAACCAGCACTGGGCGTCAGACAGCACCCGTGTCCGACAGCCCTGGTCCCGATGCAACGGGTCAATTAAAGTGGCCCCGCGCCTGCCACTACGGCTGCAGAGGATAGGGAGAACGGCCGTCGCGATACCGACACTCCTCTTCCCCTGCAGCCCCACCGCCTCCGCCAACACGTTGGCGGCACCCGTTAGGGCCGCTGGCAGGACGGATAGACAGCGGCACACTCGCCGCCCGTCCATCCCGTCGCCGCCCCCGCCTCGATGGGCTCGGCCGTGGTATCGCGACGAGCGCGACACCGCAGTCCACCTCAGTCGACTTGCGACCTACTGGCCAGCCTCCGCACGGGCTTGTCTCCGGCCAAGACCCGGAGAGGCCGGCCCCACCTCGGGTTCCTCTTAGCTTCACCGTGGCCGCCCACAAGCCACGGCTACTAAGCCCCCCCGCCACGACAAGGCGGGAACCCACTCGGGGGGGTGGGGTTGACTCCTAAGTCAACGTTGGTCATCTTAATAATACATATGTACAATGATATTCTAGTATATGTGTCGTCTAAAGAGACATGTATATGTAGTGTAAAATAGATCAGTATCTAAAACCTATTATAACTATATCACCACATAGTATAAAACAAAGTCGCCTCCCGCTGTCTGTCCTTATGTATGCTTATACTCGTATTTTTAAAACTAGGCAACGAATTTTGATGCGGGTTTTTTAATAGATATATTGATTCAAGAAGGTTTATATGTATAATACACCTGTGCGAAGCCGGGGCGGGTCGCTAGTAAATAAAAAGGTAGGTTAGGTATTTAGTTAGACC
The DNA here is from genome assembly GCA_964007245.1 of Hypomecis atomaria. Classification (NCBI taxonomy): domain Eukaryota; kingdom Metazoa; phylum Arthropoda; class Insecta; order Lepidoptera; family Geometridae; genus Hypomecis; species Hypomecis atomaria. The sequence goes on along the minus strand of OZ023295.1, from coordinate 2,025,190 downwards.
TTTAGTTTTTTTTACGAGGGGGAAATCTTCTTAAGATGCCCGACCGTTAGACCTAGTCTACAAATAATATAATTGCTTTTTGTGTAGTAATAGCTGCACATTTGTTGTAGATATTTTTCTGTAGTTAATTAAAGCATTACGTCATTTGACAAATAATGTTATTTTGTAATTTTTGGAGTTGACTTGTACCAAACACATAAAACAGATCACATTTTATCAATAGTGCAATGTTAAGTGGGGGGTCCAGCAGACCCCGAAATGCGTTCGAACAAAAACGTGTCAATATTTTGAACAATGTTTTCGCTGCCTTTGTGGCTGGCGAAGATAAATTACTATTGCTATTCTACTATAATGTAGCATAATTTGTGAGGATTGGGTTTTTGAAATGGCATAGTATGGATATTACATCTATATTGCGTTAAGGTACTCTAAAAAATAGTTAAAATAGGTAAAATAAAATATGTTAAGGGACATGTAAAACATGTTTGTTGTGTTTCTTAGTTAATATTTTATTTTAGATTATTAAAACGACGATGATAAGTAGATATTCATTTTATTATATTCATGACCATAATTATCATACACCGTGTATCAATACAGTATACAAGCGTTGAATAGTATAGCGCCTATGAGCGTTTGTTTATTAAGAATAAACTAGAAAATTTCACACAACAAAAGCTACGGGACAATTTTCAATAACATGTATGGTAATAGAAAATGTTTGTGTGCTTTAAACATAATTTTAAAGTATTGCTCTTTGTATTAAATAGATTTCACAAAAAAGCTACAGCTATATAATTATATCTAATTTTAGAGTTTTCAAAAAAAAATTGGTTGCCTGTAAAGTCGGTATACGGGCGAAAGTTTTACGTGACAACGACTTTGAGACGATGAGAGCGCATGAAGTGTGAGCGGAGCGTAACGCAGTTTCTTGAAGTGTCACCCGGCAAACCAATTTATAAGACGTTGTCACGTCAATAAAGCCAGAACTCTGCCTGATTATCTACTAAAGCACCACAAAGATAACTAGCTAACAGAATCAAATCAGAAAACAAAATTCGTATGTATTACCTAAATGGTTTTTATTTGAAAATTTTCAAATATTGGTGTTTTAATTCAAAAACTTATGGGAAAATGTTATTATTGACAGATCCACATTAACCCTCACGTAGCTACTAAAACAGTTTACCCGTCACCGCCTCCCGAATTCCCTGCATTGTGTCGTAAGCATCTGTTTACTGCGGGCCTAAACGACCAGACTCGAGCACCGCAGGGTTTACCAGGTGACGATGTTTATCTCATCATGATCGGTATTATTGATTTACGGACAATTTGGTTTGTGGTTTTTGACCGCAGGAAAAATGTTTGATCATTTTATTATGGATAATTTTATGATCATGTTTAAGCCTGAACTATTTCTGTTCACGATTTTATTTATATTTTAAGTATCACGCAGGTAATAATATTATTATATGTTATACTATATGCCAGCTTACAAAGTCCTAGATTATAACTAGAAAAAATTAGAGCATATTTTACTTTGCTAAAAAAATTCAGAGCGGCCTTCACAGATTTCTTTGCGATATTAAAATAAATACAAATAAGAATCTAATAATTCATTATTTTGTAATATTTTCTTGCGTTGTATATAACTAACAATAATTACTTATTAATTTTGGGATTTGTATCCAGGATATAAGTATTAATATAAAGGTAGTATAAGAAAACCGATTACTACACATTATAAAAGTATTGGGTTTAAAAAATAGTAGCTGAACATTATCACAGCTTCATCAACCTAACTAGGGCCAACTAATTGATCTAGAAAACTAGTACAAAATACAACATAACTCTACTTACACAGGCTAAACGAATACTAAAGCAATACAAAAAGCAATTGGATCATCCACATGCCCTTGAAGTTCTAAAGATAATCTAAATGCTCAAGCCGCCAATTAGCAGCGAGCCCAGCATGCTGGCAGCATTGCCACGCTGAATGGCAATGCTTATAAATGTTCAGCCAAATACATATAACACTAGCATTAGTTAAAATCATAAGCAAACTAGAAAAACTATAAAAAAATATTGCTAGTTAATACATTGTTCACCGAGAGGAGAAAGTGACCGATTACCGTCGAGGGTGTCGTTTGAAGCCCGAGCCGTAGACGAGGGCTTTAAAACACCCGAGATCGGGAATCGCACTTTCTCTCGAGTGATACATAGTGCTTTATACTACACCTACGAGGAAAATAAAAAACTAAATCTTTACTAATTGAAATTTATATTGAAATTGTTGCAGTTAGTGAAGCTTAATGTAACACTTGAAAATGGCGCCAATGGCGTCTGCAATTTTCACATGTTCTTTTTTCAAATTGTTTGACACCATCCAACACACAGCTAGTGGCCAGTGTCATTTTGCGAACTTGGAGATAAAAACTCACTGTAAAAACTTTTTGGCTTTTGATATTTAGGTTACCAGCGCATAGTCTTACCCAAAATTAAAAAAGAAAAACCACGTAAGAAATGGATTTTCATACACTTTTCTCTCCCGTTCAGATGCGTTTTCTCCCCGCATATTTGTTCGATATGCAATGACGTACTTTCTACCGTAAATTTGATAAAGTCTAAAACTTGCACAAACTCTAAAACTTGGCAAACTATTTGTTCTGGGTCTCGCGATACAGGATTACTCCTAGTGCAGGGCCCGCAATTCAACCTGCAAACCTTTTACATAACAGTAGTAGTAATTATTATATCATTATTATCTAACTAGAAATAATCTACATTTAATTACCAATATGTGCTAAGGTTTAATGTAATCTTTTTTGGTAAATAAATCTTTTTGTATTTTTGTATTTTGTATTGTATTTGTATCAAGGTAATTTCCGAGCAGGTGTAGTATAAATTATGTTGTTTTGTTTTTTTGTCTTGGTGTGTACGTACAATAACGAATTAATCACCTGGCTTTCAAATAATTACAAATTAGGCATTGAATCTAGTGTGAATTTAACAGTACCTTAAACAAGTCTAGTTTAGTAAGCTTAGTTTTCTTATAGTAGTTTATGCAACTGTCAAATAAAAAAAAATAAAAACATGTTGCGAAACATTAAATTCACGCGTATGTGTATTGTCACAGTGAACTTGGCGCCATTAAAATCTAACCAATGAGAGCGCAGCTGCGCGCGCAGGGCCAATCAGGAGCGAGCGCGCGATGTTATAATGAGATTTTACGATATCGATGTTGATATTATAACATCATGTGTAATTTCTTAAATTGAGTGTTTTGTTGTCTGCGCTATAACAGTAGTCATTATAAGTCAAGTATTGGAAACATAAGTAGAATGTTACAACATTAGTGTAGATAAAGTACTTATTGAGTATTACTTCACATTTTTAAGATACATTTAATGAATAGTTTCAATGTGATATTTTGCTTCCCAAAGCACTGAGTACCTTTTTGAAATGAAGGATTCATACAATTACATAAATTAAATTAACTGTTGTTTTAATCGTTTAGCCATGTCAGAGGTCTTCAGGCGGCCTTAAAATTCTGACACCAGGACTAGACACCCGGCCTATACAAACTTACTGACTTACTTACATACATTTTTTATTAACACTTAGCAATACATTTCTGCCCTGAATCAAGTCATATCTTATAAATAAAGTAGCCTAAAAATCAATATATCTCTTTTCATAACATTGTCAAACATGTAAATACTTTTTACCACATCTGCCGTACAGTTGCGATATGAGATAAACATCACACAATTATGTTACATTCAGACACGTTTGCAACTTAATGTTGCAGTGGGGTAGGTCACGGTGGATACAGGGGGATATAAAAGAAGATAATATTTTTTTTATATATTTGGGGACATCTTACACACGATCTCTGACCCCAAAATAAGCAAAGCTTGTGATATGGCGGTCAGAGACTGATATACTACATATACATATTTTTATATACATACTTATATAGATAGTAACTAAATAACACCCAGACACAGAGCAAACACCTATGTTCATCTCAAAAATACTTGCCCTGGGTGGGGATCGAACCCACGCCTCTTTGACCCAGAAGTTAGCTAACCATTGAGCCACCGAGGCAGTCGATTTTTTAAAGTTTTTACAATTATGCTAGGCAACAGCGAATATTCTCAATAAGTCTACACCATCATGGCTATGTTTACCTTAAAAGCGTCGTCATCATCATCATTGTCAGGCCTAGAACGTCCACTGCTGGACAAAGGCCTCCCCTGTGGATTTCCAATAAGCGGTCTGCATCCAGCGCTTTTATGCGGTCTTAATTCTATCTTTTCTAGTTGTGGACGTTTCATGCTGCGTTTGCCGATGCATGGTCTCCATTTAAGAACTTTACTGCCCCATCGTCATCAGTTCTCTGAACTATGTGCCCTACAGCCATTTTAATTTGCTAATCTACTGGGCTATGTCAGTAACACACAAGCGTGAGGTGTGATAAAAAAATCGCGAGTTAGTGGTCAACTCGACTAATGGTATCAATAAAAATTTACTAGAGACAATGTACGGATTAACACACCACTGGATCTTCAGTGGATCTGGATCTTCAAGCGCAGCGTAGGACGTCTACCGAGTAGGTGAACTGACGATATAATAAAGATCGCAGGAACGCGCTGGATGCAGGCCGCTTCCAACCGGCCTTGTTGGAAATCCATACGGGAGGCCTATGTCCAGCAGTGGACGTCCTACGGCTGATAGATGGATGGATGGATGATGTATCTTCAGTGAAAGAAAGCAATTGCATTGTCAGGCGACCTGCATGCATCCATAGAAGAAATTTAAGGCTAGGGTCTTAAATCGAACTTGGATCTATCACATGTATTTTGCTTTTGCTTTTTACGTGCTCGTGTCAAAATGTATTCGCACACGCTGTGCGCGCCGTTTTTCAAGAGTTTAGTCACAGTTTGCAAGCGCACGCGGCAGTGAAACAGTAGGCGATAAATCCCGCGTTCTTCACCCGACCATTGTCAATGTTGTATTGAGGACGGCTATTGTGAGGGTACTTCGATTTTGCTCGGATTCGTGGTGGTACAAGTCACTAGCGGGAGTTTTGGCGGGAACGCGGAAAAATCATGTCGCCTCATTGTATTATTTTGTTAATCTTGTGTTTTTATTAGTGATAATTGTAGTCTTTTTCAAACAGCTAGTCACTTATGACACTTCCGAAATGTCAGCTGTCAAACATACATTGACAATTTTAATGATGTACCGTACCTATATTCGATTTTTTAATTACCGATTATTATCGATTTTACGTACTTATCGAAGTTATCGAACAATTTACCTAAAACTGTTTTGGTGAATTTATCTTCAAGTCAGTAGGACTTACTTAGTCCTACCTATCGTACCTAAACCTATCGTAGGTTTAGAGGAATCAAAAAGAAATAAAAAAGTGACAGGGAAAAAAATATTTATTTGGGAAATAATGTCCTCGTCACTTCGTCATCGGAGCTATCATCATTATCATCATTTGACGAATCTTCCAGATGTATAATCATTTGATTATCCGTTATATTGTCTATGTGAACATCGGAGGTAAATGGAAACTAAGTTTTTAATACATTTTTGTATCGAATACGCACTACATATTTTATAATTGTTGTACTAGGGGTACAGATTAACGATAACCCTTGCTTAAATCTAGTCGATTAATATGTTTTGTTTTCGATATTCTTCGATTTCAACAATAGTCGATTTCCCAGCCCTCTTAACATGACGTCACGATCGGCAATAGCACGTAACATAACAATTTAACGAATTTAATATCTTATTAAATTGAAAAGTGAATGCGAATATGTTTACGCGAATCAATAACCTTTATATTTCTTGCGTCCTTTGTCGTTTATTTTAGTAGTTTTTCTTGTAAGTTTGCTTAATGTTTTCACTGATAAATAGAAATATTAAACTATTGGTGTGACGTCACATGATGTATTTACGTATTATTATACGTTCTATGGACCTGTCATAAGTGACTTGCTATTTGAAAAAGACTATAATGAAAAATTGTGGTATTTCCTTGATTATGAGCTGACTTACGTGCATGAGTGTAGGCAAGTGATGTAATGTGACGTATCATGGAGTTCCGTGTTGTTACTAATACTCCATAGACGCCTCTAGTAAAGACTCCACTGCTCTACTGAAGTATGACTTGGACTTGACTGTGACTTTATTGGACTATGACGTGATTATGACGTGACTATTTTAATAAATATATCACAAATTATGAAAACTAAAAACTTGACACTGGCACATGCACAATAATGCGACGCCAAAATATGAAAGAAGAAGAAGAAGAAATCACTAGCGCTCATAGATTATGAGCAAACGGGAACCGCCGTGACGGGTGAACGAACAATAACATTTTATCAGCAGTAAAGGTTGCTCAATTTCGGTGATCACTGACAAACACCTAATCAAACTACGCTACGAGCAATGTTCCGCACGGTCAGTATTTGGATGGGTGACCGCGGGTAGCATTTTCCAACTGAGCGCTAACGTGGCTCAAATGACACGTTAAATTGTAGTTCCCGGTTGTTTTAACCGTTTAGCCAAGTCAGAGGCCTTCAGGCGGCCTAAAAACTCTGACACCAGGGCTAGCCACCCGGCCTATACGAACTTACTAGCAGTCAAGGTACCGACTATACTTAGTAGACGCGAGTACTGATGAAAACCGAATTGGTGTCTACCAAGTATCAAACACTTTTAGTTGTACTAGCAATGACAGTGCAGTGTTGTCAACGTAACAAAATTAGTAAAATGACACACGGACGATCTCACCTACGACGCTTCTACAGTAGCATAACTTGGTATATAAGCCAAATCACAGAACAGAAGAACTCTCACTTCTGTGAGCCAAATCATATAACTTAGCAGCTATGATGTTAGCTGTAAGTTGCTGGATAACCCAATCAACGCGTAGCTGTTAAGTGAGCTAGAAAGAAAGTAAGATTTTTATTTATTTACCAAAATATGATTAAATTAACAATTGCAATAAAATTCCCTAATACCAGTATAAGATTGGACGGAGGTAGCACAGAACAGAAAGGAATGGAAGGAATTGGGGGAGACCTTTGCCCAGCAGTGGGACAGCACAGGTTAAATAAAATAAAAAATACCAGTATTGAAATTAACAGTGGGTCCCAAACTCGGCTAGGCAAGGCTCTTGGGAGCCCTTACAAGTGGAATTATTCTAATCGAATTCGCGCTATAACATTTAAAATTAATCTTATAAAATTATGTTAATAAATATAGTATTAGTAAAATAAAATAAAAATGGTATCACAGTTTAACTTGTCAATACATATTTTTTCTTTTTTTTTTAACGTGAATAAGTCCGCGCTTGACCACCAACTCGCCTGATGGTAAGCGATGTTGTGGTCGAAGATGAAACACGCAGACTTAGAAGATACCTATTCACTCTGACCTTGAAAAGCTTTAGATTATATCTCAGGAATTATATCTCAGAGAATCAGGAATATTATGCCTCAATAAAAGCTTTTCCTGGTAATTTTACGATGTGGCACGAACTTCAAACAAACTATACTCATTCAATTTTTTTTTGATCATATAAAGAAAACAGCTAAAGTTTTGTATCAGAAAATCGCTATTATCTCTTACTATTGACCACGAACCGAAAAAAATAGCACATTCGATTTTACCCAGATCCATAGAGCAACAATGCGGCTTCGTTACTGCGCGAAACAAGCACGTTAGTTTTTACACGCGCCCGCGCATGGATTATCTTTTACTTCGCAACTGGAGGCGTTTTAAGTAAGTACGATTTAGTACCTTCTTCTTCAGTATAGGTAGAAATGTTCTAAAGAAAATTTTACATGCTTACGTCTACAGTCTACTGAGACTAAAAATATCACCATCGTAGACAGCCCGTGGTTTTCCATTGCTGAGCATATGCTTTTCTGTTAATATTATGCCTCTTCTATCAATTTTCTAGGTGGACCATCCGACCAGCTTTTAAAAAAAAATTGGAAGCCAACCAAACAACCAAAATAAAAACTTGATAATATTTCTATGAGTACATTGAAAGACACAGGTATGTTAAAATAAAAGATCGAGATTGAATAGGTACATACATACCACATCTGTTTTATATGCGTTAAAAATAAGTACGATTTAGTAGCATCTTCAATGGTTTAAATAGAAAGGTTTAAAATAAATGTTTACAACAATGCAAAACTATTTCTTCCAAATATGTTATGAACTGAGAAATCTACTAAACAGCTACTTTCAAAAATAAATGAAATGAATTTGGTATATATTCGTAGCGTATCGGTCTCAATTTCTGGTAACCTATTGTAATTAGAACATGAATTAATAAAAAAGGATTTCGATTAAAGAAAAGAGTTCGATCTTCTTTATACCAAGTTTCACTTGTACTAAGTTATAAACTTGCCTTCTAATATGCCATTTTTAACGTTGCAAAATTTTAACATAACGTTTACTATACTCTGCTCAAATTGCAAAACTGTTTAATTGTTCCTATGTTGTTGTTGTACATAAACAGAACAATAGCCCATTTTCACTTAGTTTAGATCAAATTTTTATACTTTGGTAAAAATAAAACATAATACATTATTAGAACCTAGTTTTATATTAAAATCTAGTTTAAATAGCTATCTTCTGGGCAAGCACGCTACATCCTAGACAACATCTTCTCTTAACATCAGACAAGATGTGGTAAAAACGCAAACATATCTTTGATAACAAAAATAATCCAACCAAAACAGTGCTTGTAATAGTTACAATTAAATAGTAAGACAGTACTAGTGAGTACTTATGTAGCTGATTTCAAATTGAACAGTAGAAAGTCAACCTTGGTTTACTTATGATTTACTTCGATATCTCCATTTACGTATAATATTCAGGTAAGTTATAGCAAATTAATGCGTATGACAAATACAGTAGATATTCTGTAACTTTGCACAAAGGTTTGCTTTTAACATAAGACTGTATGTATATATTAGTAAATTTGATAATTATGACAGATAACTTATTATTCAAAATAATAAAGCTACTTTGCCTTTTTGCACTTAATGCGTATTCTTGAAATATATTGTACAAAAAGAAAAGTACAAACTGGGGTATTACAGCTTTCACATGTATTCAACATTTCAGTAAAGTCTATAGTCGGAATTATATATACTTCTTTTTTCTTGTGTTATCGTGAAACTCTAAAATAGATAGTTATTTTCACCTAAATTAAAAACATTCGAATTTTTTCAAATTGATACTGAAGTATCAAATCTCATTTCTATTCATCCGTTCATTTCTATTAAATCGATCATAAACTACCCATTTCGAGTATCTAGAGCTACCTGGCAGTAAAAGTCAAGCGCAGTCTATTAAATCCTTATTTAAGGCCAGAACCAATTCTCAGTACATTTGTCCCGCCCCGAACTTACAATAAACGATTTTTTAAATCGTTCGATTGTTACAATTCTGTACTAAACTTATATTTATTGCTAATACAACGTATACAATACGCTCTACAATTTCAACCTAAAATTCGACCTAATTATCTTTGAACATAGAGTTAAAACTTCTTTGGCTAGATGTGGCATTAGATGGGTAAGAAATGTTGTTATGGTTTTAAATCGGGACATCACGGCTCATAAATAAAATTACGAAAATGCCCTACAAAACGTTTGCCACCCTAGTTAACCCGTAATGGCGAGGGGAAATATTTTGACATTAATTTACTCTCCTGACATGAGTGCGGTGCTTGAAATATCTGGATATGACAATGTTTTTTTTATTAGTTTTAGATATCGATTTAGCATCAAGTTTACTAAAAATATATTACTATCGCTAAACTGCAATATAGAAACGACGTTACTGTCTGAAAATCAATTACTTATCTGTACAAAAAACTTCTTAAAATAACAAGTACATAATTTTCAATGAAAAAAAGGTGTCAAAATTAATGAACCATGACATTTATTTGGGAAAAAATTAGTTCATGACGTTTTATTTTAACTTTTTAAAATTTTTCATAAGGTTTTACATTTAAGTAACACGTAAGTGAAATTACGTATCCTCCCTCATGATTAAACTACGAGTACGCTCAGTGTCAGATTTCAACGTCACTTCTCTAACAACTCTAGATCTTTGTTCCCTCAGTTCATGATCAGTTAAATAAATCTTAACACTTCGTCGGGTCTCAATACAACATCCGAATTAACCATCACAAAAGCTTTGATTTGTTAGTAGCCAGCCCCATAAATAAAGCGTATAGATTTCTGTGTTATGAAAGAAAAAAATCTTTATTTATTACGGTATAGATAGAAATCTGAAGATGTTAACAAGGGTCGTAAATTTTGAATTTTTGTCAACAGCTCGGTGTAGTTTGGGTGTTATTTGTAAGTGTTTGGTTTTTGTTGTGGCATTTGTAGTAGTTGATTGTAACGATGTGAACTTAGTAAAAACTAGGTTTGTAACAGTGACGGAGTAAACCAAAAATTTTTGGTGGCAATTTAAATTTTGCGAGGCCCTATTTTATTTCCACGCGTAACCTGTACCAACAAAATGTACGCTAGACAGTTCGAGTTCTCGAGAATTGAGATTTCCGCAAGCCAATTTTCATCAACACGGGATCCCCTAGAGGATACCCCTTTTTTACCTACAAAAATATCCTTAATGAATACCATCGGGCCTGCGGAGACCGGTGGTTATTTCGGAGTCCCCATCAAACGTAGTTGGCAGTATATCCACTTAAACCTAGGCTGTTTCCGCCTATGCGTCATATGTCGGGACAACGGGCACGCTTCCGCACTTCTCCGTGCTGTTCTCACAGTGCTGTTCGTTTCCGGACCATCCTCGGGAAGCGTCTGCTCTATCCGGCATTGCTACGATGTGCCAAAACACGGGGCACATCGTGCATTCTTGGGAAACTCTCTTATTGGGTGATGGGTTTACTGGGAGACAACCCTGCCGTCAAGGTGCGAGGTCCTTTGTGCACGAGGTCTAGGGTGGTGGCCCACGTCACCCGCTCCTTGCGGCATAGCTATCTGGTTTATAAAAGCCAGATAGTTAAAACTGGCAACAGAGTTTCTAAGCAGCCTGAAGACCTCTGATCTGATCGCTGCTGTAGCTGGGATTACATGTTATAGTGGTGCAGATTATTATAACAGTTTAGCCTTTACAGAAGCCTTCAGGTGGCTTAAAAACTCTGGCACTAAGACTATCCACCTAGCCTATATAAACTTTCTTAACTGAACGCTACCGGGGCTCCAAAAACAATTTAAATTGTAGAGCACAGTTGTTCAAAATAGCCATATCAGAATATGTCGCTCAAATATTCATGACACCAGCGCCAATTCAGCGTATACGAACTTACTTAAATACCCATACACTTCAAACCAAAGCATGTAGTGCTCATAGCGTAGTTTGACGGCGTAGGTAGTAGGTGTTTGTCGTCGATCACCGAAGTTGAGCAACGTTCAGGACGCCTATCTTCGGGTGGGTGACCGCGGGTAGCATATATAACTGAGCGTTGCCGTGTTTCGGATAACACGTTAAATTTTACGGCTTGGTTGTTTTAACCAACCATTTACCCATGTCAGAGGCCTTTAAGCGGCTTTAAAACTCTGACGCCAGGGCTAGCCACCTTTTCGAACTTAAGTACATACTTCAAAACAATGAACTAGAAAATGACCACCAATCACAAGTAAGGCAAACTGTCAATGCGCTAGCTGTATCGGCGGGCATTACTCGTGTCGAATCATGCTAATGTCTAGCCGATATCTCAAACGCATTGTAATGCAGCCATTGTGGAGTGACTAACTGCGGCTTACTGAATTCATTCAGCTACGGGACAAAGACTAAACAGGGTAGTAGAGCGGACACTAGATATTGTAGACAAATAATTAGGCCAATATTAAAGCCTTTGCTTTTTAGGGTTCCGTACCCAAAGGGTAAAAACGGGACCCTATTACTAAGACTCCGATGTCACAATGTACGTCAGTCCGTATGTCTGTCACCAGGCTATATCTCATGAACCGTGATAGCAAGACAGTTAACATTTTCTTAGATGTTATATTTCTGTTGCCGCTAAAACAACAAATACTGAAAACAGAATAAAATAAATATTTAGACGGGGCTCCCATATAATAAACCTGAATTTTTAGCTGTTTTTCGCTCAATATTAATAACGGCAACGGCTTCAAATATTCACAGAATTGTATGTTTATTTCAATAACTAATAATTAATTTAAAAGAAAATAAATATTTAAGGGCGGTGCCTATACAAGAAAATATGTGATTTTTTGGCGTGACAAATATGTCATAGTTGTATATTCACTTGAAAAATAAACAATTAAATTAAAATTAAATATATTAAAGGGGGCTCCCATACTATACGGAACCTTTTATGCGCAAGTCCGACTTGCACTTGGCCGATTATTTTTACATAATAGAGCTATATTTGGCCACCAACTCGCCTGATGCAAAGCGATGTTGTAGCCGTTGATACTCATACTCATTTATTTATACAAAATAAACTACTCCATATAGAGATAGAGTATGTAGACCTAAAAATACCCGTTAACTTCCCAATTTAGTACCTATTGATTATCGTCAATCTTGTTGGGCATTGTTACCGATTTAACAAGGTTTTATTTAGTTTCACCTGTCCCGTTGTCTGTCTGTCGGTCTGTATTCAAATCTTGCAAGTTAAATTTAATCCAATTCCCGGTTACCGATTGAGCTGAAATTTTGCATACATGACTGTGTAAATTGCGTGACAATGCAATATTATGATGACATGGTGCTGATCTCATGATGGAGCTGGAAGGTGGTCATAGGAACTCTGTAATGAACCGACGCAACTCTATCGAGTTTCGGCTTGTTTGATTCGTCTTGGCGAGTAATTATTCAGTAAAAGCTAGTTTTTAGTTTTTAAACTTTCGCAATTTGAACACTTTATTTTTAGGGTTCCGTACCCAAAGGGAAAAACGGGACCCTATTACTAAGACTTCGATGTCCGTCTGTCTGTCTGTCACCGGGCTGTATCTCATGAACCATGATAGATTGGTAGCTGAAATTTTCACAGATGATGTATTTCTGTTGCCGCTATAACAACAAATACTTAAAACAAAATAAAATAATTTTTTAAGGGGGGCTCCCATACAATAAACCTGAATTTTTAGACGTTTTTCGCTCTATATTAATAATGGTAATCGCTAGATGCTTGATTTTTTTACAGAATATTTATTTTTATATTCACTTCCGTATTAAATAATAAAATTAAAATGAAATAAATATTTGAGGGGGGCTCCCATACAGTACGGAATTCTTCGTGAGCGAGTCCTACTCGTACTTGGCCGCTTATTAGTGTTTCCCAACTATAGGTTTACTAAAGTCTGACCGTTTAACTGAGTCCACGCCTGCGCGGGTACAGGGGCGCGGGGGTAGACGACAAAGGGGACTGAGACAGGTGCGGGCGGCGGGTCCTCACCGCCCGCACCTGTCTCAATCCCCCTTTGTCGTCTACCCCCGCGCCCCTGTACCGCGCAGGCGTGAACTCAGTTAAACGGTCAGACTATAACTGCGCACTATTAGGCATCCTTCATCAATATTGTACCAAGAATCTAAGTGTCCATGAACTGTACGATGAAAATAGTCAACAATATTATTATACTCTTCATCTTGATAATTTTTTACTATAATCAGACGTTAATAAGAATCCCAAACGTTTCCCTCTTAATTTCAATGAGCTATACGTTTTATTTCGTACAGCTTATTTTATCTCCAAAAATTATCTTTGTGAAAGTATTTCAAAAATCAGTAGCAAACGCAGGATTTAAATCTATTCCTGCCCCTTAAATCGGTGGTAATAATAGGCGCTTGCATAGGAGGAGAGCTAGCTCAATTGGAAGACAGTCGGGCTGGTGATCCGAAGGGGTAGGTTCAAATCCTGCGTTTGTTTCAGATTTTTGAAATGCTTATCACAAAGATAACTCTTTGGGATAAAACCGAGTGGAAAGCACTCTAAATTAAAATCGTATAAGCCTTTTTTATTATTATTTATTCGTATTGAAAATAATCCCTTCTACACAGTACCTTTTCTCTACTTCATTACGAATTCAGTATTAATAATTTATCTGGAGCCGCGGCGTGGGCGCAACTAGACAATGAGCCATGCGCACTGTTACCGATTTTTTACTGCGCACTGTTGGGCAACCTTCGTCACTATTGTAATGAGAATTTGACAACTCTAACAGCTCCATATGATATTAGTTTGTGAAATGGATATGTGTGCAAGTTATTGTTCTATTTCGTCTACCGTCTTCATAAAATATGGCCGTCCTTGATTTGTGGTTTTGTTCCCATGTTATTGGATTTCTCCGTTGATTGTAACTCATCAAAAACATAAAAGTGAAATGGGAGCCAAAGTGTCGCCACCAAAAGAATTGAGATCTAACACGGGGGCCAAGTGTTCTGTAAAAAATCCTAAAGTTTATGCTACAAGATCATACCTACAACATTCTAAAGGGATTTACTTATGTAATTCAAGCTCGTGAATCAGTGAGTGAATCAGTCAATGAAACACGAGTTTTTAAACGTTAATAAATCAATAACTGATTGAGCAAAATTTATGAAATTTTGAACTCTTGATAAGCTAAAAGATTTTAGCAAATGTGCCAAATTTCATGTATGTAGGCTAAATAGTTTTTGAGTTGTGAGGGGGTCAAAAGTAGCTCCAAATGGTTCGTGTAATATTACACACGGCCGCTGCGTCGCCAGTTTTCTGTAGAACACTTTGGCTGGACACGCTGCCGCGTGTCTAGAACTAATATGTGGGTTTTTTACTATCTATGGAAAATTAGCGAAATAAAAAACTATCGTTTTCAAATAATTTAATAACACTATTTAAGTTATTTTCATTACTCTTGACACCTCCAAAATTTGATAAAAATTGCATCGTACACAGAAATCGAATAGCGGCACTTTATTTCTATAAGCTTTATTTAACTTGCAATGAATCCTCATTCCTCATACGAACAGCCAGAATGTGGAACGCTTTGCCTGGGTCTGTCTTCCCGCTAAAGTACAATGTGGGCGTCTTCAAATCCCGAGTAAATAGGTATCTTCTAGGTAAGCGTGCTACAACCAAGTCCGCTTATCTGCTTAACAACAGGCAGTATGTGGTCAAACGCAAACCTATTCAGAATTAAAAAAAATGTATGTACCACCTATGTAAGTTCGGGTGGAATATTGCAAGTCAAATTTGACAGACTTACCGGTTTCCGATCGAGTTGAAATTTTGTACGCATATATAGATTACGTGACAATGCAATAATATGGTACCATGGAGCTGATCTGATGATGGAGCCAGAAGGTGGCCGGCCATAGGAACTCCCGTACTAAACAAGATAGACCCCTCGTTTTTGGGCTTGTTTTACTTGCCTTGGCTAGCACTCTGCTGTTACATGATATCATGAAATCTCAAATGCTTGTATTTTTAAAAGGTTATTTTTTTATAATAATTTTTTACTTAGATGAACTGACTATTTCAAAGTAGCGTTTGTAAGGCGATTTGTGTTAATCTGATTAATCTATGTAATCGATAAAATATGCCATTGTACGTAGTTGTAAATATCAGACGATATAATGATGACTACACATATTTATGATATAACTACAAGTATTTTACCGAATTATGAAAATACCTAACAATCTTTTTAATAATTTTTAAATTATATCTCATCATCTTAAAAAATACATTTCGTGTTCGTAATAATACTCATACTGTTGTACTTAGTGGATGTACATGTATTATATTTTTACAAAAAACATTCATTATTACTATGAAAAATTCAACATAATATTACTATAGTGAAAACTAGCGACCCGCCCCGGCTTTGCACAGTTTTATTGAACATTTAAACCTTCATCTTGAATCACTCTATCTATTAAAAAAAACGCATTAAAATTCGTTGTGTAGTTTTAAAGATATAAGCATACATGGGGACATGGGGACAGCGGAAGCGACTTTGTTTTATACTGTAGTGATTCAAGGATTAATCCGAGATAATTTTTAAATTAAATTTATATGCATTTGCATATTTACAGACACTATTAAAATACTTCACAGCTTCCATAAGACTTATCAAGCAACTGAATGTGCAAAATAATCATTGCACATTTCATTTCAAGTAAAAGTATGTACGAGTACTTACGTATGTTAATAAGACAGCGCCAATACCAAGCTCTAGAAAGGTAACAAATCGATTATCATTACTTAAAATTAATCATTCGATTATTATCCATCGATTTATTCCGATTGTTTCGCGCCGATTCGCGTCGGTATCGCGAGATGAATCGATGTGGTTCATTCGAATGATTTCTTTGATTTATTACGATCAGCGATGATGATTTATTTATGTTAATATCGAATGAACAATATAGTGATCGAATTCTGTATGTAGAACGCGATCGCATGGAAGTGAGAGCGAGTTTTTTTGTTTTTAAAGTGTTCGGAGATTTATGGAAATGTATTAATTGATTGATAATGATACTTATGCTGTACCCACCGCAATCTCTATTGAGAACTCGGTTCTTGAAATCGTTGACTCGTACGTCTACCTAGGACAAGTACCTAGTCCAAATAGGTAGGTCCGACTTCAAGAAAGAGGTCAATCGCTGAATCAAATTCGGCTGGGCAGCGTTCGGAAAATTGCGTAACGTCTTCTCGTTCGACATAAATCAGTGCCTCAAGTCGAAAGTTTTCGACCAGTGTGTGTTGCCAGTGATAACTTACTTTACTTAATTTTTCTTCTACTATTCTTGATTTTATACTAAATTAAACAAGTTTAGTTATCACTTCACTTTGGGTTTAAAATTAAATGTTTCATAGCAAAGTATCGTAAATATTAAAAGGATTTTTTCCGTATAAATTTTATTTTCATTTTACATAGGTACATTTATAAATTATTTTAAATTTTCTAAATTTTATGACATTTATCTGGTCAGTCCTTTTGCGGGTGGCGGGTGAAAATTGTCTTACATGGTAGTAAATGTAAAATAACTTCTTTTTGAGCCTCTTTTATAGGTTTTCAATAAGTTTGGATAAAAATTGTTAGTACTAATAAATGTTTAGTAGTATTAATTAGATAAAGACTTTAGAATAATTTCTTTGAATATCTTGTGTCAATTACGTACCAATAAAGTACATATTTCACCATGTAAAAATCGCCAATTTATTTCTCAATATCCAGTAACAAACATTAAATTAAAAATCGAGAAAATATTTGGGTCTTATCGTAATCGAACAAAAAATATCGATTACACTGCCTTGAAAAATGACATGCGAATTGATATGGATCAAGGCTAGAGATGAGCAAATATTTTATCCGATAAGCTTTATCCGACTTTTATAAAATCACAAAGTAAGTATAAAAATGCACTGCGGAAGATAATTTTCTCATTTTATAAATTATGCCTATCAAAGTTTGTTTTATTAAGCTAAGTTTACTGTAATGAAGCCTTTACACCTACTTTTAGGCGCTAGAGCAAATAAAGATGTCATGTGTCTTAAACATCGACTTGGTCATAAATCTGACAAAACGTATTGATTTTTTTAGGAATAAGATCTCCAGATTTTTTGCTCACTGCAGGACATCCTTAACTCCTTTCCTTCTTTCTACAATATTATTTATTAATGCTAAATAGGTCACACATGAAAAGGTCACAAAACTATCTCATCTCTACATGATACGGATCGATTCGAATACCTGTTTAAATTAATGATCGATACTTGCGCAATCGAGTAATGAAGATGGTATTCGATTATGATAATACGGAGAGAGTTCACCTTTTTGCTGACACAAATAATTACCGTGAAATTATTTAATACTCGGGACGTTTTGCGCATAAATTGCACGTATATGGAACACTTCATAAAATAAAATACATTATGTTTAATGGTTTGGTTTTGGTACACCCTGCTGCGTTTATAAACTTGTTTATTTCGACATAAGAACGATTATGGATACAGAGTTTCACTCTGATACTTATGCGCGTACTGGCAAGCGTAGTGTAAGACGTCGACCAACAAGCTAGACACGATAATTATGACTAAAACAGCAGAAATACGCTAGACATAAGCTGCTATAGATCGATATTATTTCACATACATATTGAAAGTCTCTGACTACTAGACATTCTGTGGCTGTTAAACGTTGATGATGATGATTCAAGGTATCAGATCTCAAAATTCCTCATACGCAATAAATAAACAGATGATCTTATTGATAGTGAAGAAAATCAATGAACAAAATGATGTTGCTAAGTATTATTGAACATTTATAAGGGAAGCTCATGCATCATTTATTTCACGTATCCTTCTTGTTTTAAAGTTGAGTTTAATTTCATGGAAAAGAAGTACACAAACATCACTATTAACTAAAATTAAAATGCTATATTTATATCTACTATAAGCACAAATAGCTTAGGGATCTCATAAATCTGTAACTGTAGACGAAAAATTTCGCCATGAAGGTCTAAACTGTTATCTTTGATTGGGATACCACTTCAATTACTTTTTAAAGTTTAATTAGAGCGGGATTTACTTATTTCAAATATACAAGCAACAGTAACACAACTCCATCAAAGGCAGAAACATTGGTGAAAAATAAATAATTTAACCAACTATTTTTGAACCATTTACGCGACGAAGATCAAAAGCAGGATATAAAAACCAGAGCACAAAATAACGCATTCAGCCTTGAGAACAAAAACTTAACACGTCAAGTTCAAAGAAGCCGCGATCGCTCTAGTTCATCAATACGCCATCAAACAGGTGCAAATTGCTCCACCTATTCAGAGTTGCAATTAACGTTGCAATAAAAAACAAATTTGTCTACAAATTGGCACATCAACATTACAGACATCGATATACTAATTGGCCTTAAATTGAATCTATTCAATCTGTTACACTTGAATTTACGGTAATTACTTTACATAGCTCTTGAAATTGAAGGTGAATTTTGCTGTTCGCTTTTATATGAAATCAAAATCAAATATATCTTTTTAACTTCTGCAAGATTGATATCCGGTATCAATAATGCTATAATAATATGAGGTCTGTCTGTCTAAACATTAGTATGTATTTTTAGTAGTCACACTCGTGATCAAACTACTACTTCTGAGTTAAGCTTACTATTCGGTTAAAGAATATGTAAATGAAAAATTATAGCTAAATATATTAAAAATATACTTATTGTAATTGATAATCGAATTGTACAATGTAGGTACAAATGTATTTACCATCATCTGACTTCTAAATTTTTATTTATCAATAAAGAATCTGTATCTGTATCTGATCGGCTGCTGCATGCGGGTCGCCGGTTTGCTCGCGGCATTCACGCAATGCACTCAAACTACTAACTTAGACTAAGATTTAAACTAACCCATCTCTGTTGTACAAACAAAGGGTACAGACCCTGGAGTCTGTGAATCATTAATTTAAATTAAAAAAAATATTTTTGAAACGAATGAACCTATTTCAATATAAATATTAAAAACATATTACCTAAATATAACTAAGTTTTTATGTGTGAATAACTGAAAATGTGGAAAAAACACGTATTATTTTTTTTCACGTAATCCAATTTTTTTCTACAATAAAATTATAAAAACCAGTTTTTTAGCTGTTCTTAGTTCTATAGGATTGAATTGCTATTGTTATAATAATCAATATCGAAATTCAATCCAATATGGGATAGCTATTATGTAATTACAGCTCTCTAAGTATCGAAATGTTTGCTTAGCAACACATCCATAGTGACTTTAAAACTGAGTAGTGGTCATATTTCCAAATTTGAAAAACAACAGAAAAAAATCTGTGCAGAAATTAAATTCAAATAAAATAACATGTATTTTGATCTCGATTGAAGTTATTTTTATATAATAGCCATATTTGGCGTCCATTACATGCGAAATTGGCCATTTTGGCCGCGCTCTCCGTATTTACAAGTAAATCGGCCATTTTAGCATAAAATTAATTTAACGTTATAGCAACTAACACATAATAAAATGTATCGGAGTTTAGTGCATCGAAGCTAGAGTTATTTTTAGGGATCCGTAAAATAATGATACCATATTTTGTAATTGTTTTTCAGATTTAGTTTTTATTACCCCTTGCCCCCGTTGTTCTAGAACTCGCTTTGAATCAAAACCTATAGTCGTTACACAAAGTTTTTTATCTTAAGTTTCCGCGTTTAAAGAGGTAGACAAATATCAAGTCAAACTTTTTGGAGCCAGTGAAATTAGCCACAAGCTGCGTAAAACCCAATCCTCCCGCATCCGTTAGGTAAGTGAGCTTCAGTCATGATTGGGCTATGAGCAGCTTGTGGCTTACTTCACAACCACTAAGAATTTTAATTCGGCCTATAAAAGTAATTAAGATAGCTGGAGGACTGTCAGGCGCTGTCTGGCCTCCTAAGGGACGATTGAATTAGATTATTAGTCTCTACTATTACATCGTAATTTAATGAGAAGCCATGTGGGTGAAGAGACAATCTAAGACAACTTCAGACTCTTGATCAACTTGCAATCGTTCCGGTATAGTTGTAGATCTATAAAAATCCTGTGTTTCTCAGTGGACACCCTATCTAATAGCTAATGATAATAAAATATTGAATACTTACTAGCTTTTGCTCGCAGCTCCACCCGCGTAATATTCTAATATTTGTGCTATCCCATGAGAACCTATTATTTTTCCGGGATAAAAAGTAGCGTATGCCACTTTCCGTCTTTCAAGCTATGTCCATGCCAAAAATCAAGTCAGTTCGTTGCTCCACTGCTGCGTAAAAGAGGAACAAACCAACCAACAAATACACTTTCCGATTTATTATATTAGTAAGGAAGTGAGCAACTATTCTATGACGTTAATGACTTTTTAAAATTAGCTGAATTCTATTAAGATTTACCTAGTGACTGATTTGGTAATTGTCAAATTCTTCTATTTTTATTTTTATTTCGTGCTATATTGTATAGTGCCCTAATGTAATGTTTACTCTTTGCCTTGTAACAAATGGTGTTATGAATAAATGACTATACCATTAATACCATAAATATTGACGTTTTTTTTTCTAAGAAACTGGGAAAAAAAACATAAATACTAATTTTATTTAGACAAGTACTCGTCCAAATCCACTCGCTCTTGGCCGTCGACCCGTACAATTTAAGTGCATTAAAAATCGTGTTGCGCTTTCGACAACGTATAAATTTCGCGAAATTGCTTCGAGATCACCTCGTAAATTCTGCTATTAAGGCCGAATCGACGCTCCAGAGTTTGATAGTAGACATTAAAAAAGAACACCCCACTTTGGTGCGGAGTAGCCAGTGTTTTAAACTCGCATTATTTTGGTCACCTGTAATTTATAATACCGAAAGCTGATGAGTAGTGGTGAGGTGACGCGGCGGTTTTTTGATTGATTTCGGTTATGGATTATGCCGGATGGTAACTTTTTTGTTTGATTTGTATTATAGTACCAGTTTTGAATATTTGTGTTCAAAAACTTAGCTCAATTATTAAGTCTACTGGAGTAGGCACATTTAACCCCTCCGGCGGCACACCCCATCTAGCGGAAAGTACGAAAGCGGCACGGCCCTACGCAGATTATTTGCATTTCTGCCGTGACCTACTAAAATCGCAATTTCTCGTAACTTTTGTATCAATCGTATTAAATTCAGCCATTGGAATCTTGAAATTTCATTATAGAATGTGTAAATTTTTTTAGGGTATCTATAAGCTTGGGCTTAATTCTTTCCATCAATCAAGCAATTTGTGTTATTCGACTCCTGATATTAAGAAAACGTTATTGTGTGTTTTGATTTTTCAGGTAAGTAATTGAATACATTGTGTCAATGATTATTAAAAACTTTTAAATAGACTTTACTCTTAGTAAAAAAAAAAAAAAACATTCGGCAAAGCAATTTCAGCAAGGGACATCTAATTTTTTTTTTGGAGCCTATTTCATCCAACTGTTGGTTAAAATTCTCCCTATTCTTCTTTTACTCTTCACGTTCTAAAACTGTGCCGTCAGATTAGTTGTGGCAGGCGCAGGCGGAGATGGCGAGATGAACTAGACTCTTTAAATAAAAAAATCATATAACATTTAACTTGAACATGATTTAGCTCAACCAAAAAAGGCCGGAAGATTTGACCGGATCGCTCCGGTAAAATCACTTTTACCCCGTCACTCAACAGCGGCAATCGCGGAAGGTTATCCCGACCTAGTTGTCGATAAATTATGGTAGTTTTTGATTTTTACTCGTAATTTCGTGTGAATTACATCGTATTGGACGGCATTATGACGCCGTGGAAATTTATGAGTAGAGTCTCAGACTCGGTACACGGAAATGGGAACTCCATAATGTCACCAATTAAGAATTACGTGAGGAAAAATTGCAGTTCCATTTTTGAAATTGTGTATGTGTTTGTGTTAAATTGAAGGTGTTGTTGCAGTGGTTAATTTGGTAGTAATTGCGATAAGTAGGTATCCTGTTAAAAACAATATGAATAAATGCCAAATCTTAAATAACGTAGCACCGCAAAAAGAAGGATGTCAGCAGCTCATACATACGAATACCTGTTGTATACGAAAACCGTCATTTTCCCCCAAGTTTATTTCTAAAAATATTATGTTCGTCAGAGTAATTTATGACGCTTCGAAAACTGTTCTGATAATTATGTACAAGTTCGTTTTTAATGAAGTTTTAAAATATTTGGCCACACAAGCATTGGTAGGGGATTTAGATGGTGAAAACAGTAAAAATCATTGTAATTTTCTGGTGGTCTAATTTTAATTGTAACTAGTGATATAAAAACAGCATAAAATCACTATAGTTTTGAAGCACATATAGCACATATAGCATATACACATATATATAGATATTTTGTTCCATGATTGCAAAAAAATTAAACTAAAATGTTTTGGCAGGTCGAATCTCTTCATCCATCTTTATAACATCCTTATTCTTATTAATATTATAAACCCTTGTATCATTGTATTAAAAATCGGCAAGTGTGTTTCTAAGTTGTTTTGTTGCTTTTTCATGCAGCAACGAAAAAAGAATCCATTTGATTTTATGCATGGATTGACGATAGAGGTCAGAATGTCTCATATTATATTATTTTTTCGATGAAAAATTATGAGATGCTATGTAAAACCGCGTGCAAAGCAAGTATTACATATCATTCAAAATGCACCTACTCAATTTATTTTACAGATATTTTTTTGTGTCTCACAAAGTCGTGTCTTTGGTATAACGGTAGCCAAATTAGCCAAGATGAGTGACAAGAACAACAGCACACCTTCTATGTCGAAGCCTAGACAATACGAGTAATATATTCGGAACATGGCACTTCGGGTCTATTTAATCTAATATCCATTGTGATGTGACCAAAGGTCCATGTAGAATTGTAGATCATTGCGGCCGTGGACGTAGATTTAAGTATAGAACGGTAAAAGACATAAATCCGATGTTTTGGTGAGGTTTTCATCTGTATTTGGAGAGGTATGATTCCATATTGATGAGATTGAAACGTTAAATTTTAAATTGATTTTGTGGATTTAAGTGTTTTATTTGGAATTATGATTATAAATTTAAAATAGAATAAAAACATGAATTTTTTTCTTATTTTTAAAGTAAATATTTAACTAAATATTCTGTGAATACTTCAAGCTTCTACCTGTTACCGTTATTTATATCGAGCGATAAAAACTCAGGTTTGTTAAAGGGGAGCTCCCCTTTAATATTTATTTTATTTCGTTTTTAGTATTTGTTATTATACATATACATATCTACAAGCGGCAACAGAAATGCATCATCTGTGAAAATTTCAACGTTCTAACTATCACGGTTCATGAGATACAGCCTGGTGAGAGACGGAATCACGGACGGACAGCGCAGTTTTAGTAATAGTCCCGTTTTTACCCTTTGGGTACGGAACCCTAAAAATGAACTTAAAATCATTAAAGTCATCTTAAAATACAAAAAAATATATAGCTCTAGAAAAATCATTAAATTGAGCTCTGACATTTTCAAAAGCTTAAAAACTTAAATACTTGTACTTGTACGTCTAAATTTGTACTAAAGTATCCCTGTTAGCCTGTTACAAAGCTACATCAATATTTCAATGTGCCATAGTGTGTAGTGTACTAAGTAAAATCATCACAAATCCAAAGTAAAATCAACACACTCTTGTGGATAACAATTTAATTCAATTACAATCAAAGTCAAAGATAGCCGCGTGGTGTGGTGGTCTAGTGGTAATGACACTCGCCCTACAATTCTGAGATCGAGGGTTCGTATCCCGGTACCAATGAATCCCTTGGAACTGATGTAAGGAATTTCACACCACAGGCTTATCGGTGACGGAAAACATCGTGAGGCAACCTGATTAAGAACATGAGAACCTGAGAAGAAATTCGATGGCGTATGTGAATCCACCAACCCGCACTGGGCCAGCGTGAGGGATATGGCCCAATCACACCTCGTTAGTAGGCCTACTTCCTACAGTGGACTTATAAATAGGCTGGTACAGTACATTACATTCAAAGATTTTTGTTAAGAGATAGACAAAAAGGTGATGGGTAATCTTAAAATTTACTCTTTAGCACGGGAGCGTGGAAGTTATACCTTTTTACTACAGGACAAGTAGGAGGACGCCACATTACCGCCCCTACATTGTCAATTTTCCTTCGATACGTACGAAGCGGTTTGACTCGACATTTCTGATTCGTATCCGCCAGGGAATGGAACAGTCTTCCTGCTTTCCGGTTTCCTAAGAGATATAATCTAAAGCTTTTCAAGGTCAGAGTGAATAGGTATCTTCTAGGTCTGCGTGCTTCATCTTCGACCACAACGTCGCTTACCATCAGGCGAGTTGGTGGTCAAACGCGGACTTATTTGCGTTAAAAAAAAGTTAATATTTTGCTATGAATAATTTTAAATACTTCACAAAACACTTCTACCTGAGTTCATACCTCTATCGGTATCTGAATGAAATATTGAATCGCATTAGTGCTTATTAGCACACAAGCCGGTCACAGACAAACAAACAAGTAGAGGGAACAATGGACAGCTGAAACAATGACAGAAAGAAATCGTTTAGTCCAATTATTGTGATATACATGGGAGCGGGCGGTAGAGTTGTATGGATAAGACTTGTAAATTATAGTATACCGGTATGCTCGCGCATTTCAAATTGTAATGTGATTTAAGATGTAGTTTATAAAAATAAGCTGCTTTTTCAAATAATAAAGAAAATATTTTAATTTCATTAATAAATGATTGATTGATTTAAATGCATTTGAGTGTAATAAAATCAAACAGTTATGCAATTCAGTATTCAAAACTGTTGCTAATAAATTTTAAATACAAAAAATATTAAGCAGTTGCATGCGGAAAAAAGTAAACACACAAAAAAAATAAGATGGCCGTCATTATAAAATAAAACTAAAAAATACACAAGAACTGTAATTAATATTAAATCTGCAATCTTTTCGTAGACCTACGAAATGTATATACTTACACTACAAATATAAATAAACAAATACACAAACCTGAAATAACAAACACTGTGACACCAAATTTTTATGTATTAGTTTATCCACTAATTTACGGGCCTATTTAACCTGCGTCGTTGCGCTGGTCTTCAATCAATTGACTTAGTGGGAAGGTCTATGTTCAGCAGTGGACTATTAAAAATCCCGCACAATACAGTGCATTATATTTAAGTATTAAAATAATTCATGGTGGTCTAGTGGTAATGACACCCGCCTTACAATCGTGAGGTCGTGGGTTCAAATCCCGGTCCCGTCCAATGAATTCCTTGTAAATTTAAGTAAGGAATTTCACACCACTGGCTTTTCGGTGACGGAAAACATCGTGAAGAAACCTGCATAAATTACGTCCGTAGAAAAAATTCGATGGCGTGTATGTGAATCCACCAACCCGCACTGGGCCAGCGTGGTGGATATGGCCCAATCACCCTTCTTTGTTAGACCTACGTCCTGCAGTGGGCTGTTAGAAAGGCTGGTACAGTAGGTACTATAAATAATTGAAAAACATACTAAGATCCATACTATGACGTCGAAACAGAGTCCAAGTAAAGAACACGCATGGTGCGTCCAACGCAAATGGGTGGTCCATGTTACCATTTTATCATCGCGACCGACGAATGGCCCGACAAATATCGCCCTTTTATTGATATGGGGCTCTTATCGCTACAAGAGGCTTTTATACTGCTTTAGGAGCTATAACTGTACCTACGAACATGTATGGTATAAAAACGAAACTTAGAAGTAAATCAAGTCATTGAGAAGACTTTTTGTACGATGAGAGAGGATCTTAAGGTTTGAATTTGCGATTTATAGATATGTTCTAATAATCTGATAATGAGAAAAAACATAACAACCAAGTGTATCAATCGGTGTCTGCCCAACTAGCAGAAGGAGTCATGATTAACGTAAACAAGCCTTTACGAGTCAAATTGCTTTATCAATGACGATTTTTGCTATTTTCTTTGTATCAGCAATGCATATTTGTCAATTTTCTAAAACTATATCAAAATAATGAACTAAACTAAATTAGGTTTATATGGACTTTGCAGTACTATTTTAAAGATTGAAAAAATAAAAACAGATGAACCGCCCACAAATACTGTCAATCCATACAAAAAACTCCCTGTGAAAGTTAGTTGAAAATAAAATTTAATGGAATATTATTACCTTTTTCGCACGAGTAGTTTTTGTGCCATCCATTTTCCAGAAAACCTCTATATCTTCCGGGCTAGTATAAGCACCATGACATAATTCTTTCTACGAGTCAGAACGAGACAGAGTTATGGTGAAGTATATATCTGTCACCTTTTCACACGTCGAAAGAACTATTTTCGTGGTCGTATGCTAAGCCAGCTTGTCTCTATACGAAATTATATCATATTTCGACAGGCAATATCTACTCACTGTTTTTTTTTTTTATTTTTTTTTTTCGATTAACCAACTAAAGTATTTTCTTAGCAAATAAGATGACCCATAGAAGACACTTTAAAGCTCGTTCTATGTGGTAATTTAAATAACAAAAATATCTAAGAACTTACGTAATTAGTTTCATCAACTGAATGGGTAAGCACATGCACAATAACTAAACATCTCATTAGGAATCTTGTCTTTTGTATGTCATGACAGTATTTTTGTACAAACCTATGTTCATTTATCATCACATTTCAAATAATAACCTTCACATTTTGCAAACAAAAACCTACGTTTTTAGGGTTCTGTACCCATAGGGTAAAAACGGGACCCTATTACCAAGACTCCGATATCCGTCTGTCCGTCTGTCTGTCACCAGGCTGTATCTCATGAACTGTGATAGCCAGACAGCTGAACCTTTCACAAATGATGTATTTCTGTTGCCGCTATAACAACGAATACTAAAAACAGAATAAAATAAATGTTTAAGGGGGGCTCCCATACAACAAACGTGATTTTTAGGAGTTTTTTTGCTCGCTATTAATAACGGCAAGAGGAATGGGGCTCGTATGTTGTACGGAACCCTTCGTACTCGAGTACGACTCGCACTTGTCCGATTTTTTCATCAAACTTCAAAAGAAGATCTAGAATTTTATCAAATGTTTATCGTGTGATGAGTTCGCGTCTTCTCAGAAAAAAAAACTTTAATTGGTACGTAAATAAACCAATCATTATGAAAATGGCGGACAAAAAATAATACGGTCTCAAAATTAAGGTTCTGAGCGATTAAAATCTTATGACTAAACTTGAAGCCGTTTGAAAGACAATTTTACGGAGAGCCAGCGTCAATTTTTTGTGGCAGTGTTTTAGTTACTGAAATTCTTACTACAGGTTTTGCATTATTCTTAACTATAGTACTACTAATTATTACACTGGTATGAAGTTGAGTATCCTGAACAAGGTTAGGCGGTATTTCACATCAGGACAGTTGCTTACTTCTGTATCAAGCACATATCCGTTCGTGTCTGGAATACTGCTGCCATCTTTGACCACAACGTCGCTTACCATCAGGCGAAATGGTGGTCAAACGCAGACTTATTCGCGATAAAAAAAAAACTAGTTTTTGGCCAGCTTGATATTTTGATTTTTGTCCCTGTCTCGCGAGGTTCTCAGTTAAACGGTCAGACTATAGGAACATAGAGAACTTTTATTTTTTCGGGATAAAAAGTAACTCCCGTGTCACTTCCCGTCTTTCAAACAACGAGTATGTCCATGTCAAAAATCAAGTCGATCCCTTTCACCGTTGCTACGTCAAAAAGGAACAAACCAAAAAACCACCAAACACACTTTCGGATTTATAATGTTAGTAAGATGTTTATTTTCTTTATTGGATAGGCATTTCACCACAATTCTTAATTTATTAATTTATTTAATTACTATCTACCCGTTCTGGCTTTAATTGGCTACGAATAGGTATTTTTTTGTTTTATTTTATTTAGATAGATACACCAACAGTGAACATATTGAATACAATCGTAAACTATTACATTGGTAGGTATACAAAGATTTAATATGATCACCTTTTATAGGTGTATGTATACAGCATTTTTTTAAACATAATATGTGGTTAGACCTACTTAGTTGTTACAAAATATTATCACAATTTATAAACGCAAAGTAAAAAAAATGTCATGTTATTAAAATCAAACATGAAACGTCTCACGCTTTTGTTATAAACCTTCTATAAAAAAAATATATATTCTGGAACATAGAACCGCATTCTTATTCTTGTGTAGCAAAAAATTAACCCAAGGATTATGCTAATCTATGGAATTCAAGTACGAAATTTTGAACCACTGGCTTTTCGCTGCAGGATAATATCCTAAGAAAATCTGAATACGTCCGTAGAAGAAATTGGATGGCGTATGTGAATCCACTAATCTGGACTTGGCCAGCGTGGTGGATATAGCCCGATCACCTTTCATGGCCTATGTTCAACAATGGACTATTAAAAGGCCGGTACAGTATGTTTACATCTTTACCAAGCTAAATCGCTGTCTCCTTGACTACAATAATAAAGCACCAAGTACACTGAATTATCAATTATCGGTGTCTGATTAGTTTTTTGCTGATCAAAAATCACCTTTTGTGAAGTACAAGGTAAAAACGTGTTAATATTATTGTAGTTTTTTCTGCGGCCGTAGATCCGGCCCGATCGAAGATCAAATCGGTCGATTTGTTGCTAATTGAAATACTTCTTGATCAATGTTCAAAGTAAAAAACAGAGCTACGGATAGTATTTACAAAATAATCAAGTATTGCTCTGAAAAACCGTACGTGCTAGTCATGTGCCGAAAATATTTTCCTGAGCCACTAAATTAAGTTAAGCAAGTAGGTAATGGCTTACTTTACTGAGTTTTTCTCAATATTTAAGAATGTAATTAGTATGTGTGTATAATAATATCCAAAATACTAGAAGGAAAAAAATGTTTTTATTTCTATCACAGTCATCCGACCCCCGTAATTAATTCGATTAAATTGGCAAGTTTCTCTAAATTAAACTTATTTGAACAAAAGAAACAAAAAGTGACAGTAATTTCATTTAGGACTTTTAGTCTGAACAATTATATCACTACAATGTTAGGTATACTATAACAGCAACTCACTGTGTACACAATGTTCCACTAGGTATAATCATTCAGCAAAATTACTTTAAAAGTTGGCCAGATTTGTGATGAAAATTGTGCAGAGTAATGCAAAATTTAATTACATCAAAATTAACCACTAAATTTGCTGTCGAAAATCTAGAATCAACTTTTTCTTTTACCGACCCTTTTCTCACTTATATAGGTGGGGTCGGTACAGTGTGTCCATTTCTTTCTTATACCTATCATGAGTCACAATATCTGAAATCCCTTCCAGTTTATTCTAATTATCTTTCACACAGTTCATCCTACACAATACATACACTTCATACTTTATACATCATACACTTTCCTCGGTCGTTGAACTGAAATAATTTTAAAATAGTTAGTGGAAGTGCTCAGATTCTGAAAATAAGCATGATTACACATTAATAAATCTAATACAAGTCTAAAAAACCTAGTCTCCCACGAAGAACTGTTTCGCCCATATAGCTGAGAGTTGAAAGGTTATCAGATATAAATCGTCTATAGGCTTTTAGAGCATGTCAACGCATCTCGAGACGTTGTTTTATGTGCCATTCGGATTTCGACACCCAGAGTTAGCGGTCAGAATGTGAGCGGATAGCGTTTTTACCACTGGCATTATTATTTTTTATAGTCAGTTCTTTATAATTTGTTTTTTTTTTATAGTTGACTTGAAAAGTTATTTGATACAAATCTTTAATAGGCTTCAAGAGCAGTGGTCGTCAAACCGCGGCCCGCGGGCCGCATGCGCCCCGTGGCCTTGTTTGGTGCGGCCCGGGAAAACATGGAGGACTGAAAGCCATGTGTACTATTATCATATTTGTTTACCAACTACTAGAAAAGCGAATAAAATCGCGCTAACTACACACGCGTATAATCAAAATATGAACAATGTTCATACTTGCTTTCAAATTACAAAAAATACCGAAAAATCATTCACGCTAACTCGCGCATATAAGTAGTGACGTAGTCTGCTTTGTTCATGCCTGTTTCGAAACACTAAAAATAAATAACAAAACAAAATTAAGGCGGTGTGGTTAGATTGCTTTGCTCATAATATCTGTTTTGAAATTACTGAAAAAAGGCGAAATATCTTGGCGCTCGCTGCGCTCGCGCATAAAAGTAGAGGATTAGTATGTTTTGTAATTACAAAAAAACCTGATATTTTTCGCGCTCACTTCGCTCGCGCATCTTAATTTTCCATCGTGTGTTCCGTGGCAGTGCGGTAACCTAAAACAACGCGGGCTGGTATCTATGTTATAATCAAATTCATTAGTGTGCAGCCCACAGTGATACACTGCACTGTCCTATGTGGCCCTTGACCAGAAAAGTGTGACGACTACTGCTTTAAGAGCATGTCAAACATCTCAAGACGATGTTTTATGTGCTATTGTGCTATTTGGATGTCGACACTCAGAGATAGTGAGATATATAGCGTTTTTGCCACTGGCATTGTTGTATTTTTTTTTTTTACAAATTTGTTGTGTAAATTGCTTTTGTTAATGTTTAAGGTGACCTTAAAAACATGCTAGCATATGTATTTTAACTGTCTCAAAACTCAAGAAACATAGTAGTATTAATAATGTACTGTACTAGTGTACCTGCATATAAAATCAACTGAAATAATGATTTCAAAATTCAAATGTGATTCGGTAAAGTAATGCTATATATACTTTATCCCCTCGCAAACCTGTGCAAGAGTGTCATTAAATTAACCATGTAGGTATTTTTGCTATGTATTTTCTATATTTTGTCCTGCATCTACTTTTCTTTGTTTGTATCTAGTCATTTTAGTCTTCAAAAATTATAGTTCTCACACATACTTGATAGAATTTGCAATTATTATTAAATTTTGTGAATGCGAAATTTGAATCTGCATGCGTCAACTATTAGGCACCATCGAGTGAAGAGCAGATGAAAATCAGCTTTCAATTCACTACTACGGCTGATTGATCTTTGCAAGCAAATTTTGCAGATGGCGCCACCAGCGTTGGATACTGTAACACAAAATGAACAGATGCTGATGAACATCACAGGACTGCGCTATTCGTAAGCTGGTAATAAGATAAATTCTATTGGAATTCAATCGGGAAGCTTTCCAGATTTTTAAATAAATAAGTTCAGTAGACGTAAACTGGGCGTCCTAAAGTTTTTATCATCATGATCCTGCCCTTATCCCACTAGGTGGGGTCGGCACATCACGTTTCTTTTCGCCACTTCACTCTATCATACGTCATCTCATCATCAACTCCTTTCTCTCGCATCATCTTTCACACAATTCATCGCACGCTTTTTTTGGTAGTCCCCTCCCATTTCTGCCGCTTACCATCATGTTTAGGGTTCTTTTCGTGACATGACTCTCTTCCCGTCTGCCAATCTTTAATTTATTTTTATCTTTATTTATTTCTTGTAATCAACAGCGTTACAATACATAAATAATTATCTTACAAATATAAAAATACAAATAAGGCCAAAACAGATTAAAATAATTTAGAATACAAATAAATTATAATTTTACCAACAACATCCTAACAAATCCATATAAAAGTGCAATCTTAGGTTATTTAAAGTGTGTGTGTGTTTAAAGTAGTGAAGTATCGATAAAATGTCATAGTTATTGTGACCTATTTAGTGATGATGAAAAACTTTAGTTGGTCAATTAGCCAAAACAGCCTTGTGCCTTTTATGTAAAAATATTATTACAAAATAATTATAAATCTTTTAAAACCCGCTGCCCGCTGATTGACCCACCGAACCCCACCCCGTGGGCGTCTGACCGATTTTGTCCATTGACTTACACTAATGCACACTATCTTAACTGGACTAGTCGGAACATTTAATGCGGCCTTACCTTGTCTGACCGGGGAGTGTTCTCGTTGGAAAATATGGGGCTGATGAGGACAAAATGGTCTTGTAGTGATAAGTGAGCAAATCGGATGGAGCGATATTGCACTGAGTTTATTGTGAGGACATTGATTGTGGTATGAGAACGAGAAGTCTGAAAGTATTTTTGGTGGAATATTAGGTACTTGAACACCACTTACTGTGTCAGATTTTTAGTAAAATGTGGAACCCTTATAGCTTCGTTGTGTCCGTCCGTCCGTCCCATTAATACAAAGCCTTATAACTTCCACATTTATCAACCAAATTGCATGATATTTCATATTATGATAGTTTAGGTTAAAAAAATCAAAATTGTATATTTAAGGGATAGCTTAGTAGTTGGGTAGGTATATCAGTTATTTTTAAACTTCAAACAATGTTTGGAAAAAAACTGAGGAATTATGGGTCGAGAGACCCATACGTAGTATTATTATATATTCTTTGCCCATACGTTGCTCAAAATTAATTTGTTTTGTTTATCAGTATAAATCAGTTCAAGTATGTCTAAGTTATTTATCCGTATTTATCTGAATTATGTTTTACATCGTTTTCTTTTATTGACATCTCTATATTTCCAAAAATAGGTATTCAATTTTCTTTATGTATCCTATTTATTTCTTTTTATTACCTTTGCTGCTATATGTATACAATAATCTAGAAATCTATTTCAAATGCAATCTTCTGACATAATTTTGCTAATGTTTTCTTTAGTCACTCGTTCTCTAATTTCCTGTTCAATATCATATCTCTCCCGGGAGTAGGTCGGGCACTCAGTCAATATACGGATGACAGTTTCTGCTTGATCAGGTTCACAGATGCACGATGGTTATCCTTGCACTTAAAGCGGTATAAGTATTCGGAAAACCAACCGTGCCCCGTCTTTGCCTGAGTGAGCACATCCGTTGGTGCCAGCTTTAGCTTGGCCACGACAGTTCTCAGTTGTAAATATACGACGTTGTTCAATGGAAACAGTGCCCCAAAACGCCACTTGTCACAATATCACTTTATTGTTATTTTAGTCAATCAATGTTCATTATCTAGAAAAATTCTAAACTTCTACAATAAGCATAGAAATGTTATGATAAACAGAATGAATGGTAAATAAAATGGCTTTAAATGTGTCATGTTGGGTCATTCTCGGATTGATGGACGGCAGATGGAGTTCCTTGGTCGTTTAAATATTAAGTATGTAATGTTTTAACATGTTAAGGATGATATTATTGAATATATAATCGGCCAAGTGCGAGTCAAACTCGCACACGCAGGGTTCCGTACCGTATGGGAGCCCCATTCCTCTTGCCGATATTAATAGCGAGCAAAAAAACTCCTAAATATCACGTTTTTTGTATGGGAAAATATGGCATAGGTGAAAAATAATTATGTTATTTCTGTTTTTGGTATTTTTTGTTATAGCGACAACAGAAATACAAATCATCTATAAAAATTTAAATGTTCTAGCTATCATGTTTCATGAGATACAGCCTGGTGACAGACAGACAGACGGACCGGCGGACAGACGGATATCGGATTCTAAGTAATTTGGT
This sequence comes from Hypomecis atomaria, assembly GCA_964007245.1. Lineage (NCBI taxonomy): Eukaryota > Metazoa > Arthropoda > Insecta > Lepidoptera > Geometridae > Hypomecis > Hypomecis atomaria. The sequence goes on along the minus strand of OZ023295.1, from coordinate 1,991,050 downwards.
CCCGTTTTTACCCGTTGGGTACGGAACCCTAAAAACGATGACGAGCGACTATAAATTAAGTTGACTAAATGCAAGTTGTGTTTAGAGTTCCGTATCCACCCGTAATTAGCCATCATCATCATATTAGCGACAAGACGTCCACTGCAGGACATAAGCTTGCTATATGACATTTTAAAAGTAAGTACGTTCGTATAAGCCCGGTGGCTAGCCCCGGAGTCAGAGTTTTAAGCCACCTGAAGGCCTCTGACTTTCCTTAACGGTGAAAAAACCGAGACCTACAATTTAACGTGTCGTCCGAGCCACGGTAGTGGTCAGTTGTAAATGCCACCCGCTGTCACCCGTCCAAAGACTGACCGTGCTGAACGTTGCTTAACTTCACCTATAGTTCGGCCGTTCAGAGAATGCGTTCCTGACACGTCATCTTGAAAAAATGTTTTTGGCCGATATCTCGGAAACTAAGTACTTAAGGGCAAAATACATTAAAATCAATATTGCAGAAAATAAAATTTCGCATCTTTTGTTATCAGTAATTTTTTTTGTAAAACTTACCGATTACGATTTATGGCCCATTTAATGAAATTTCATTAAATGGACCTTAAAACATTAAATGGTCCATTCTCTGAACGGCCGAACTATAGTCAAACTACGCTATTAGCGCTACTGTACTGTATTATAAATGGCTTGCATACAGTGTGTGCCTACGACCTTGATGAGATTGGCTTCTTGGGTAGGCCTACGTTCTGCAGTGGACTATTGAAAGGCTGGTACAGTACAGTATTGGAGCCTGGAGTATGTAGCACAGTAATTTAAATTAACAAAAAATAAATGGTCTAATATAATATCTCTTTCGCGAACATGAGCTCTATTTGATAACTCCGATACGTACGAATTACTAGCGTGTGCAGTGCCTACTGCCACTTCAGCTTGCTAATGCGCTGTATTCCAGGAGTAAGTATATAGAGTAAAAATAATACACAAAACCTAAAAAATAAAATTAGTAGTTCAAAATTCATTCAAAATGTTTTTAATTTTAAACATTAAATTTATAATCTACGTGGTTACTAAAAAAAATACTGTAAAATATTTTTCGTAAAAAATAGCAAAACAGACTTCAACCGTGTACGGAATTCGAATAGTTCGCACGGATCGATGTAGTCATTTTTCACATTATTGTTAATTTATTAAAAATGGCTCAACCGATTTCAATAAAAAAAAATATACCAAACAAAAAAAATGTTGAAATGATTGGCTATATACATAGTACATAAAAAATATATACGCGTCAACTTGTACGAGTAAACCTCTTCAGTTTCGTAGGTTAAAAATTCAATCTTTGGCTCATTATGTTATCTTTTGCGACCAATTTGGCTCAGTAAAGTACTTACACCTTTCTCCATGTTACGATTCACTTTAAAATACAACTTTAACAGCTTCAAGTAACAACCAAATAACAGTAAAGTTACGAGGTGATTTCATCTCAAATTGAATATTATTGCAATCAACTTAACATTTAAAGCACCAGTTTTTAGGGTTCCGTATCCAAAGGGTAAAAACGGGACCCTATTACTAAGACTCCGCTGTCCGTCTGTCTGTCTGTTCCTTTCCAGGCTGTACCTCATGAACCGTTACAGCTAGTAAGCTGAAACGTTCACAGATGATGAATTTCTGTTGCCGCTATAACAACAAACACTAAAAACAGAATAAAATTCATAATTAAGGGGGCCTCCCATAGTTGTATGGGAAACCCCCCTAAAACCTGTTTTTTTTAGCCATTTTTCGCTCTATATTAATAATGGTAGCAGGTAGATGCTTGAAATATTCACAGAATGTTTAGTTGTATATTCACTTAAATAATAAAAATAAAAATAATATGTAAGGGGAGCTCCTATACACTACGGAACCCTCCGTGCGCGAGTCCTACTCGTACTTGGCCGATTATCTGTACCAGATCGCGTTAGAGATTATTAAAAGATCGTATTTCATATTGATGAGTTGTAATTTTGCTGATTGGTGGCAGAGGTCACAGTTTGAACGGTTTCGAATAAAATACTCGGATCGAGTGACTGTGACAGTTCCATGCATTTTTATGAAGATCTCTGATGATTTTATGAATACTGTGCTAATATTTTTTTAAAGTGTTGGTTGTTTTTACCGACTTCCAAAAAAGAGAAGGTACTATGTTCTCTGTATTTATTTTTATTTGTGAATGTTTATCGACATTTTCTGCAATTGTGGACCGATTTAAAATCATTTTTTTGGTTTGAAAAAGTATACTCCCGAGGAAGTCGCATTTAGGTTTAATTGAAATCGGCAGAGCCGTTTTTGATAAATCAACAATAATGTACATGGATGTCATATCGATTCGTGCAAACTATTCGAATTCTGTACATGGTGGAAGTCGGTGTTACTATTTTTTGCGTTTTGAATTTTAGTTTCAGGGCACGAGATAATCTCAAAGAATTTGTGTTGTAAATATTAAGTCTATTTTGATATTCAGGGCAGAAACAAAAGTGTAACTGATCCATCTGTATATATAGACAAGATAAATATACCTATACAGAAACATAGTTAAATTACCCTTCTCAAGACCAGCTATAATAAAACATTGCATCATTTTTTGTTTTAGTAAAAACTTACTCGTGGTTCCATAAAAACCGTGCAACGTCTAGGCATTAACCGATTTGCTGTAGGCATATTTTCATGTCGCATAACCGGTTTTATATTTGTGTATATTACCGGAAATTTCCAGATAATTTGACTCCGAAGTTTTTATAGTTCTAAAGGTGTCTACCCACTACAGTGGGTATAACCATACTACGGTACCGTACCATACCATGATCGTGCTATGAACGTGTCAGTAAAAAAAATATTTGTTTTAAAAAAATATGGGAATATGTCTTTGAGCAAATATCTACAGAGCCACAGTCCCTAAGTGAAAGTAGTAAAAATTTGATTTGGCTATTTACAAATTCACAATGACCCGTTGTCTCGAATCTCGACGTTATCACCTAATTAGTGCTTGTAATCGAGCACTTTCGCATCGCGCGGCGTTAAGTCGGCTTGCAATCGCCTTACGACTAACCAAAATGCCTGCCCACTACGTGGCTTCAGCAGGGTTTTGGCTCGGACACTTTTTTTGCTCACTATTGTGACTCTGTTGATATGTGCTCGAAGGAATATGCTCACTGAATTTGTTCCGTCACCTGCCAGGAGCTCTATACCTAATTGAATCAATAATAAAGAACGGCTGAACGTATGCGTAAATTATCACCAGACCGAGTGAGAACAGCGGGGCAATTCTGTCAACCGATCTCGTTACCGAAGTGATACGCTCCCGAACCCCTTTCGCTTTTCTGACAGTTTTAATGGCTCAAAGCTGTCAAAAAAACGAAAGAAGCTCTAGAACGCGTCACCTCAGCAACGAGGTCGGTTAACAGAATTGCCCCACAGGAGCTAGATTGCAAACGGGAAAACACAGGAAACAAATCTCTGCGAACAGAAAAATGTTACAAATAGTACTTAATTTTAAAAAAATGGGCTCTAGCCTTCGAGTAAATATCTACAGAGCCACAGTTCCTAAGTGAAAGTAGTAAAAAAATTCCGGGCGCCGTCATACATACCTAACATTAAACAGTTCACAATGACCCATTTTCTCGAATCTCGAAGTTATGTCACTTATTTATTGTAACCGAGCACTTTGGCATCGCGCGGCGATGTAATCGGCTTGCAATCACCTTACGACTAACTAAAAAGCCTGTCCACTACGTAGCTTGGACAGAGATTTGGTTTGGACACATTTTTCACACGATTGTGTCTTTATAGATACTTGCTCGATAGCTCCAGCACCGTTGTGTGTCCACTGCCCATTATACTCTTAGCGTTTCGGCACCAGAAAAATATTATGTCAGCACCAGAAAGATGTTTGAAATGTTAAACCACTGTAGTTGAAGTAGGTTGATGGTACGGTATATTGGGTATGTTGGAGCGTATTGTTTTCTTTGCCTGATACGTTCCTAGCAAAGATTATGGTATGGTACGTTATAGTGTGTAAGCACCTTTAAATTGAGCTAATAAATTTTATTGTCCTACAGTTATCACGCCCTGGACGGTCGGGTGTGAAATCTATTGCACGCAAAATGTAAGAAAATTGCCTACAGTCTCATAAAAATGTATAATAACGTCTATTATCAAATATTATGTACTAGTTTCGGACCGTGACATTGTCTGCTATTATAACTTGGGTATAATTGGTCTTTGTTTTAGAGATCCGTGTGGTTAAGAGCTAGAGCTATTATAGGTATAAAATAATGCATTGATTGCCGTTATATCCACTTTTATTTGTGATATTTCCCTTTGATCTTCTTCTTCTTTTTGATAATATCATTTTCCTAATTTTTATAAAAATTGAATTTGGTTATTTTATACGTTATACCTAACACGCTATTCACTTATTAACTTACTAATTACTTACTAAGGCGAAATGTTTGCATAAAGCGTGTCTTAAATCATATTTTCATATGCTTTCTAAATGATTACTATCAGTTGTCAAGGTTTTTCTTAATTGACTGTTTTTTTTTTAAATTAAATTGCTAGATAAGAAGTTAATTGCAAGAACTATGATCATTTATAGTGTCAAAATGACGTCATTTAACTACTACTAACAACTAAATATACGGTCCTAAAATCTTAAATTATTTTTCAAAATTTCATTTATTATTATAGTAAGTTGTTCGTCACACTAACAAGTACGCTAAAGCGATTGTCATCATGTCATCAACATTGGTATATTTATGTTATGTCAAATATTCTCGTTTTTGCAAGATTTTTCTGCTATAGTGGGGACAACTTAGCTAGGTTAGGTATTTAAATTTAATATATCTTCTCCAGAACCCTTCATCTAGCAGCCTCTTCTCCTACATCCGCCTCCATTTTTTTCACCGTCATAAGCGTCACACGCATAAAATCAATTTGTCACGTGGTTTTATATCCCTCTAATTGTTCTAATAAAGTTGTGAAAGGCTTGTGACTTATTCGACACCTGCTATAACAGTTAGGCCGTCCTCACACGGCGACACCGGCAACGCAACGAACGTTTGTTAACCTCATAAGTGCATTACGTGACGGCTTCGCGTGCTAGCACTCGCCAACTTGAGAAAGGACACCGAACGCGACCGAAAATGTAGTTGTTGAAATGACTATCACGTGAGTGAGTCCCTTTATATATCGTATAAAATGTGTAAAAAACTACGTTGATTTCCATTGTAAAACCTTATAAGTATTTTTTATTTGCGAACGTTTTACTTCGTATTTTATTCTGTTTTCCACAGGCCGCGTTAATGCTAAAACTAATACCTAGATTATTATTATGTACTACGGGACTAATCGCGCACTAAAATGCATAAAAATAATGTGTTCAATTCGCGAAAGTTTAGTAACAACATAATACCTAGATCATTTTAAACTTAATTTTTAGTAAGTATACTCCTACGTTTTTGTCTTGCTTGCACTTGTTAGGCTTAGTATGCGCTTTTCTAAAGTTTCTTTGGGTTTAACTTTTAGGATTTTAATTGAAAAGTCTAAAATTTAAATAAGTAGATGTATTTTTCATTACGACCAACTTAGAGAGCAACGTACATAATTACGTTTATAAATGAATTGAAGGGTGCATGAGATTAGTTGTGTAAAGATGTCAATGCCGTTGTCCTCGTGTAAGAATCTATATTAAGCTTTATCTTACATACTCTGCGGATTTTTTTATTGTCACTCTTTTATGAACATAGGAGGGTCTTCCTAGAAAGTGCGATTGTGTTATATGTCGTAAAATGATTGTTTAGAGATTGGATAAAAACGTAATAAAAGGAAAGTAGGTTCCTGTGTTGATTAAAGTTTTTGATTGGGTTAACTGCAAATAGTCGTAAAGTTTGTAAATGTATTTTTGAACCATCACAAAAATCGCAAAATCCTACAGTCATAAGCCATAGCCATTTTTATCATTTAGGGGTACGAAAGTAGCCTATGACCTATTCTCATGCACGGGTACCAAATACATACAAAATATTGAAAAGTTTGATAACAAACACTGCGACACGAGACGAGATTTTTATATACTCGTATTAGTCGATGTTTCATAATGTTTAAATAACATTTTTCTTTATTTTATAACTTAGCATTGTCAAAAAACTTTAGTACCTAGACAAACTCAATTTTTCCTTATCTACATGACAAAAATGGATTTTTGTAGACTTCTTATGCAAAGACCTAGTAAAAAAATTAAGACAGAAAGCCGTGGATATACAAATGAGGCCGGTTTTTATGCATGTGGTGAGTGAGAGACGAGCTAAGGCGTAGTTTCGTTGTGTGTCTATGTCATACATTCCATTTTTCTGGAGTGGACAAAATAATGCAGTTGCTCCTTCATAAAAAAACTTTCTTGCCATACCAATGTTAGACAATTTTGTCAAAAATTGGTAAATATGTCTCATGAAACAAATACAAATATTTTCCTTATTTATGATCAATCCATTACATTCCGCTAGTCCAATCTTCTAGTACAAGGTTGCAACCGAGATGATGGATCATGTCTAACTTCCTACAATTTGCTAATGTCATAACTTAACGTTATTTAGATGGATAACAATTTTATTGTCAGATCAACTGGTATAGAATTGTTTCGACGTTAATAAGGCGTAATATTTTGGACCACGTTCTTGACTTTGGACGGTTTAATTCAACACTTCATTTGTTGTAATTTTTACACCAGCCACCTTAATATATTTTAAAATTTTATTTAAAATTAGTTATTTTACTATGGAGCTATATTATGGATTAACATTTTTTTATCGCGAAAAAGTCCGCGCTTGACCACCAACTCGCCTGATGATAAGCGATGTTGTGGTCGAAGATAAAGCACGCAGACCTAGAAGATACCTATTCACTCTGACCTTGAAAAGCTTTTTTATTTATTTTTATTTAGGTATTTATTTGTAAGCAAAATATTAAAAAACCGAGACCTAATTTTATTTACCTGGTAATAGAGGGTTTTTTTTCGAAGTTGCACTGATTTGAAGAACAGTATTTTTTATATACTTCTTAAAACATGTTAATTGTAATACATCAGCAAAAATATGACTACTAGTTTAGTGAAATGGGTAAATGTAATAGAAACACTTGTCAATAGTCATCAAGACAAAATAATAAAAAATCTTTCATTGGTAATTTTCATTATTACATGTCAAATTAAAAAATAACCACTACTTGTAACCAGTATATATAAACATAATTTCAAAATCAAAATACATTAAAAATTACAATATAGTAGTTTATGCAACTGTCATATAATGAAGGGTATTAAAACACGAGTGTGAGTTTATATATGTTGCATACACTACTTTATCTTCACTAATAAAAAATAAAAAAAAACGTATTGCGAAACATTAAATTCACGCGTAGGTACGTGTATTGTCACAGTGAACTTGGCGCCATTAAAATCAATCAGGAGCAAGCGCGCGCTGTTCTTTTTTTTTTCATTGGCACAAGATCTTACCAAAGAGTTTTGTGTATGTAAGTTTAGTAGTTTCGACGAAGTTTTCACGTATAACCCAACTGTTATCAAAAGCCAGCCTAATATCAAAATTTTATACAACTTGTATGAGGATTTTGACATAAGGCTCGCCAGGTTAATTGGTCGCGTTTTATTGATGTTATAATGAGATTTTACGATATCGATGTGGATATTATAACACCATGTGAAATTGCTTAAATTGAGTGTTTTGTTGTCTGCGCTATAACAGTAGTCATTATAAGTCAAGTATTGGAAACATAAGTAGAATGTTACAACATTAGTGTAGATAAACACTATAGTCATACTGATTCTGGTAATTTTATAAAGTCATCCATGTCGTAATACAATTGTTCACTAAGCCATGACTTAAGTTTATTTTTAAAAGACACGGCGGTAATTGCACCACGCACGTCAGTAGGTAGGTATCCTATTATAGACATCCGGTCCCCCAATATACACTGATTTCTCAACGCATGAGTCGGTGTCACTATTTGGTCCCTTCTGACGTTGCTCCTCAAAGCAAACCAGTAGTAAATTGAAAATAATAACAATTTTGACGGAAATACAAAATAAAAAAATACTACCTCTCTATGTCTGAAAATTCTGTCTGTTTTGCTCTGTAGGTACTTACGAAACTCCAAAAAAGTGTTCATGAAATCAGACTAACACTCGCCTATTATAAAGATATTACACAATAAGGATCCAGCACGCTCATCAGACGGACGCAGCGAATGACCAATGACTCTTTACAAATGGTAGGTCACAGGTCAAGCGGAGATCTTAAAAAGAAGCGCGGCTTAAACGGGCTGCAATCATTTTCATGGCTTTTTACTACAAAACAAGTAGAAAGACGCCTTACTACCACCCCTACACTGTCAATTTTCCTTCGATACGTACGAAGTGGTTTGACTTAACATTTCTGATTCGTACGGCTAGGTAATGGAACAGTCTTCCGGCTAAGAGATAATAATATAATCTAAAGCTTTTTACGATCAGAGTGAATAGGTATCTTTTAAGTTTGTCTGTCTGTGTTTTATCTTCGACCACAACGTCGCTTACCATCAGGCGACTGATAATTTGCGTTAAAAAAGGGAAATTGCGATCAAAATTTTCTGTCAACCAGTTGAAACTTTTTAATAAAATAAAGCTATGAGGCCTTTATTAACTACAAAAAATAGAATACTGCTTACTCATGCTAATACTGCCTAGTTAAACCACAATTTTGTATAAAAATCAATCGGATCATCCAAATATTTTGAAGGTCTAATAATAGTCCAACTGTCTGAGCCTGCTGCCAGTTGGCCAGCATAAAGTTAGTCAAAATTATAAATAGCTGATCAACAAAAAACATTTTTATGCAATAAAACCTTCTAATGAATAATCAAGTGGAACTTTTATAAATAAAGTATCATTACGGTAATTTTTGCATTGTCATACAGTAGTTAGGTATGTCCGTGAGTCCTCAATAATACCTTACTTGATTGGGTGTATAAATAATAATTGAAAACAACCTTTATTTGATTTGAAACTGTTACCGAAAGGTTTTTTTCCAGTATCGAATTACTAACGTCACAGAAAGGGTTATCAGTCACAAATATTTTACTTGTTTATTATTTGTATTAAATCAGTCCTCGGTTTGATATAAAATTATATCAAATCACACTTTGTTCTTTTTGAATATGGTAAAATGTCCAAAATATACTAAGGTAAAACTGAAGGCTTGGTTCAAAAGAATTTCAACCTCAGTACCTGACCAAATATCTATTTAGCTGACAGCAAAGTACAAGCCATCTAAAAATTCTCAGCGAACCATTTAAATAGTTCTCATTAATAATCGGCCAAGTACGAGTCGGACTCGCGCACGGAGTGTTCTGTACTGTATGGGAGCCCCCCTTAATTATTCATTATTGAATTGAATGTACAACTAAATAGTCTGTGAAATTTTCAAGCATCTACCTGTTGCCATTATTAATACAGAGCGAAAAACGGATAAAATTCAGGTTTGTTGTATGAGAGCCCCGCTAAATTATTAATTTTATTCTGTTATTAGTATTTGTTGTTATAGCGTCAACAGAAAAACATCATCTAGGAAAATATCAGCTTTCTAGCTATAGCAATTCATGAGATACAGCCTGGAGACAGACAGACAGACGGACAGCGTAGTCTTAGTGATAGGGTCCCGTTTTTACCCTTTGGGTACGGAACCCTAAAAAGTATGAAAGCTCTATAATGCTCAGCGACGCCAATCAAATCCATGATTAATATACTAGCATCGGCCGTCTGTGAAATGGCTCATTAAACTCATTTAACGTGTGATAGCTTATTTAGATGTTATTGTGATTTTAATTTTGTTTGGTTGAGAGAGCGGTCTAGGTTTACCGACTTCCAAAAAGGAGGAGGTACTATGTTAGTCTGTAGGTATTTTTTGTGTATGTTCATTGATATTTTCGCCAATTGAAAACCGATTTAAAACAAAAAACTTTTTTTATTTTCGAAAGGGTTTACTTCCGAGGTGTTTTTAATTAAATTGTATCATAATTGACTTAGCCGTTTTTTTTTAAATCAACAGTAATGTACATGAATGTCACATCGCTTCGTGCATAGAGTTTGGCCAACGAAAGCTGTCCAAGAAAAATGGCGGGAATTTTAAAAAATCAAGAGCTGTTAGCTTGTTTTCTAGTACTTATTACTATTACTAGCATAAATTTCTATAAATTTTATTAAATTAATAAGCTAATTAATTTTAAATTTGCTAAATTTCATGGAGATCAGCTGACCGGTACTAGAAAACAAGCTAACAGCTCTAGATTTTTTAAAATTCCCGCCTTTTTTCTTGGACAGCTTTCGTTGGTCTACTATTCAGATTCTGTAAAGGTTGGAAGTCGGTGGTGCCATTTTTCGCAAAAAATAATTATTCAAATCAACGTCGTATACAGGGTTATTTCTAATCAATTAGCATCCTTTTAGGGGCTTATTCTGTACATCAAAACTAACAACTTCTATTCTGCTACTTTTGTCAAAACTCAAAAAAAATGTTTGTTGTACCATAGAAAAATATCATTCACCCGCGACAAAATGTAAGAAACAGCTGATTTAAAAATAACCCTGTATATGTGTGTGTGTATAAATATATTCCGCATTACCATAAAAGATTTAAACAACCTTTAAGCATAGTTAAAACGTGCAATTTGTACCGTTAAACATTGCTAAAGCGTGCGTAAAACTTTTGTGATAAGAAGGATTATTTTTATACTTTTTAACCCCCGACGCAAAAGAGGGGTGTTATAAGTTTGACGTGTCTATTTGTCTGTCTGTGTGTCTGTCTGTCTGTCTGTCTGTGGCATCATAGCGCCCGAACCACTGAACCGATTTCAGTTTAGTTTTTTTGGATGAAAGGAGACTTAATCGAGAGTGTTCTTAGCTATGTTTTATAAAAATCGATTGAGCCGTTTAAGAGTTACGGTGGGTTAAAGTGGGGATGGAAGAACCAAAATTCTACAAATGTGCCCAAAATGGTTGTCAATGTGTCGGGGGTTTCTTAATTTTTTATTTTATATTAGTTATTACAACTCATAGTGCTTTAGACCGCCGTATGCTGTCAAAACTATAGTGGTAATCATCACTATCACTAAATAGTATAAAACAAAGTCGCTTCCGCTGTCCCCATGCATGCTTATATCTTTAAAACTACGCAACGGATTTTGATGCGTTTTTTTAAATAGATAGAGTGATTCAAGAGGAAGGTTTATATATACACCTGTGCGAAGCCGGGGCGGGTCGCTAGTGACAAATAAATTACGTTAGTCACTTTCCATTGTAAAAGTGTAGAAATGTGAAAAACAATAGAAGTCTTCTTTTTTTTTTACTAAACCTTATTAGCTTAGTAATCTTATCTAAGCCGTGGCGCGTTCGTCACTGCACGTGCATAATGTAATCTTTATCATAGCAGGCTTAGGAAGGACGTCTCTTGTTGAACATAGGCCTATAGAATTCTTGTGATATGCGGCTTATGTCAAGTGCAATATTTCTGTTTTAATGAGAATAACACTTGCTTTATAAGTTTCAAACTTAAACGGAAAGTTTCAATTGGAATACTAATACTACTACTACTATTATGAAACGAGTGTTTATCCGTGTTATATGCAGTTGCATACACTACTTTATCTTCACTAATAAAAATAAAAAAAAAACATATTGCGAAACATTAAATTCACGCGTACATGTATTGTCACAGAGAACTTGGCGCCATTAAAATCTAACCAATGAGAGCGCAGCTGCGCGCGCAGGGCCAATCATGAGTGAGAGCGCGATGTTATAATGAGATTTTACGATATCGATGTGGATATTATAACATCATGTGAAATTGCTTAAATTGAGTGTTTTGTTGTCTGCGCTATAACAGTAGTCATTATAAGTCAAGTATTGGAAACATAAGTAGAATGTTACAACATTAGTGTAGATAAACAACACTAAAAATCTAAATTTTTTGGTGCGGTTTAAAAATTATTAGATGATAGTCATTTCATAATGATATTCTTGTTGCATAAATCTATCCTCAAATTAATATCGTATAGCTCATAATTTATTGGTTCAAAAAATAAATTATTCCATATCATTTCCTACTTAATTATGTAAAAAATACTTTGAAGATCCAACTGCACTTCCTAGGTCGAAAACGTGACTTTTATAACCTTAAAATAACATAAAATGTTCATATTATTAATTAGAGATAAATACTAAACTGATTTATGTGTTAAGTTGCCATTTAGTTTTTAAGTTACACGAAGCATTGAACGATTGATAGCCTAGATAAAGAACTTAACTAAGTGTTCTGTACTTATCTTTTTATTGAGTGTATTTCAGTGTAAACAGGCAAGTATCCTCCTTGTATGAGTCCAAATTTTTAGGGTTCCGTACCCAAAGGGAAAAACGGGACCCTAGGAAGGCTAAGACTTCGATGTTCGTCTGTCCGTCTGTATGTCTGTCTGTCTGTCTGTCTGTCTGTCTGTCTGTCTGTCTGTCTTTCTGTCTGTCTGTCTGTCTGTCTGTCTGTCTGTCTGTCTGTCTGTCTGTCTGTCTGTCTGTCTGTCTGTCTGTCTGTCTGTCTGTCTGTCTGTCTGTCTGTCTGTCTGTCTGTCTGTCTGTCTGTCTGTCTGTCTGTCGTCTGTCTGTCTGTCTGTCTGTCTGTCTGTCTGTCTGTCTGTCTGTCTGTCTGTCTGTCTGTCTGTCTGTCACCGGGCTGTATCTCATGATGATAGCTAGGCAGCTGAAATTTTCACAGATGATGTATTTCTGTTGCCGCTATAACAACAAATACTAAAAAGAAAATAAATATTTAAGGGAGGCTCCCATACAGTACGGAACCCTCCGTGCGCGAGTCCGACTCGTACTTGGCCGATTATTATAATGTGTATTAGTTTAACATTTCTTTAATGTTTTTTTTGGTTAAAAGGACAAATTTTTGAAATTGACCTGTCACTCAAACTTACAGGAGTGCTTTCGGGTAGTAAGATCGTTTAGGTCGGGTGGCTAGGCTAGCTCTGTTATCAAAGTTTTTAAGCCACCTGAAGACAGCTGACATAGCTAATCTGTTGAAACGTACAGGACCTACAATTTTACGTGTCATCCGATACGGTAGTGCTAAGTTGGAAAAAAACAACTATGCTCAACCATAGAAGCCGTGGTGCTCTAGTAGTAATGACTCCCGCCTCACAATCGTGGGGTCGTGGGTTTAAATCCCGGTCCCGTACCAATGAATTTCTTAGAATTTATGTACAGAATCTAACACCACTGGCTTTTCGGTGAAGAAAAACATCGTAGGGCGTGTGTGAATCCACCAACCCGCACTGGGCTACCGTGGTGGATATGCCCTAATCACACATTCGTGGGTAGGCCTACGTCCTTATGGGTTTTTCTAGTGTAAACACTCACACATATGCTAAGTAAGTAGGTAAGTAGTCTTACTGTTTTGTCGTGTTAATAATCATAAGTTATTATATATTGTACATTGTTATTGTTGTTGTATTGTATATTGTTATAGTTCGGCCGTTCAGAGAATGCGTTCCTGACACGTCATCTTGAAAAAAATGTTCTTAAGGGCAAAAACATAAAGATCATTGTAGAAAATAAAATTTCGCATCCTTTGTTTCCACGACGAATTTCAAGATGACGTGTCAGGATTCAGGAACGCATTCTCTGAACGGCCGAACTATAGTAGACTTTTTACAAGTGCGATCATTTTGATGATAACGATGACGATGTGTCTAAAGCAAACATAAACAATAACTCGGCAAAATTTTCCATTAATTCACAAACATCCTCCTAATACAAAAACTTAAACTAAATTAAAGCTAAGTACAGGCTGCACTTGCAGTAATGACACCGGTAATGGCAAATGGATGTGGTATCACTACATAATATAAACAAAGTCGCTTTCCGCTGTCTGTCCCATTGTATGCATATATCTTTAAAACTACGCAACGGATTTTGATGCGGTTTTTTTTATTAGATAGAGTGATTTAAGAGGGAGGTTTATAGGTATAAAACATCTGTGCAAAACCGGGGCGGGTCGCTAGTTACATTATAATATAAAATAATGGATCTAAATGATAAATGTTCTAAATTGTTTACACTAGTTCTAATATTAGATATTTTTTCATGTTCTTTTCAGCCACTTGAACATAGGTCTCCTTTATACTCGTAGATCACCAATAATATTGGCTTCTGAACTAATTTGCGGACTTAATTAGGTCATCTGCTCACCTTGTGAGTGGAGGCCCTTCCCTATACACTTGCTGGCACGTGATCTCCATTCAAGAACTTTACAGGTCATCCGTTCTTCAAACAATGTGTCCTGCCCACTGCCATTTAATCTTGCTAAACAGCTGAGCTATGTGAGGTATTTGAGTTTTAAAAAAAGTAGCAGAACAAAAGTTGTTAGTTTTGATGTACAGAAAAAGCCCCTAAAAGGATGCTTATTGGTTAGGAATAACCCTGTATACAAAAAACATGACACCCGAAAAACATGACCCTTCCTCGACAGTCGGATAAAAACATCCTCCACACAAAAACTAAAACTAAATTAAAGCTAAGTACAGTCTGCACTTGCAATAATGACGATAATGACAGATGGATGCGGTATTATGTCAAATTATTTCACACCGATCGGGAAAAGTCAAGGTGACTGATTGTGAACGTAATGATCGTGTTTGGAATTAACAAAGGAACTTTTAGATGTGGTATTGTGTTAGGTTTTGTATTAGAAATTGTGTCATTTGTTAATTAGGTTTAGTAAGTTTGTATATTATCTACCCGAGATGAAACGCGCGGGTGAAACTCCATCCCTAAACAGGGCCTGCTCCTAGGTTATCAGCGCTGCTGGAGCTGCGGACGAGTGCGAAAGCGTCCCCACAGCTCCGGCACATGGTCACTATGCAGCATCATCCCAGGGTTTTAGTGGGTAGACCGAACGGCGAGACGTCCCCCGGTGGGTTGGTATCCATAGAGGATTTACCCTGGGCAAAAAAACACAAAAGAGATGAAATTAAAAAAATTTATTCAGGAACTAAATTATCACTTTTGCTGGAACCACAATCTGAGCTGTCAATCATTACTAATATCCTAGCATTTTTATCGTTTTGTTTCATTTTGTTGATTGTGAACAGAAAAACAGTATCATTATGCAAAATTTGCTAACAAAGCGATGGTAGCGACCTCATTTATTTTCAAGTCGCACTGTAACTTCCAAAAAAAAAAATGGTTGTCAATAAAGTCTGTTTACGGACGATAATAACTTTACGTGATAACGTCATATGCATTACAAGCCGAACGCTTAAGCCGATTGCGCCTCTCTGATTGTGCCGTGCTCTGGCTTGCACGCTCGACACAGGCGGAACGTGACAATGAGTCATGCTCTTTCATTCGTGTTCACTTGTGGGTCTTATGGAGCCGCACAGTGGATGTGCTTAAGGTTATAGACACATATCGACAAGAATAAAATCAGATAGAAACATAGTAGATAGTATTGTGGCCCTAAAAAGGTAAGGCCCACGACTCAGTTGGTAACGCGGTGACTATAGTAATAATACTACTAGTACTACGACTAGTAATAGACTACTAATATGATCTAAAGCTTTTCAAGGTCAGAATGAATAGGTATATTCTAGGTCTGCGTGCTTCATCTTCGACCACAACGTCGCTTACCATCAGGCGAGTTGGTGGTCAAACGCGGACTTATTTGTGTTAAAAAAAAAAGTACTATACTAGTTTTCTGCTATTTTACTTATTGTTTACATACCATATCCATTGAATACTAATTTTTGCATCTCCACAACCCATTGAAATCATAATAGTCGCGTAAAAAACACGATCTTAGGTAAAGCTACTAGATGCGTCCTTAATCTTAATACTGCGACATTAGCTTGCTCTGTGTCATTGCTTATGGTGACCATCATTTCAGTTTTCTTCATAAATTTTAACTTTTTATAAATAAGACAAAGCGCTACCCTTTTATGGTGGACATTCCGCGCGTTAGAATCAAACGTTTCGAATCCACATTCCTCAAACGAACAGCTAGAATGTGAAACGCTTTGCCTAGTCTGTTTTCCCGCTAAAGTACAACGTAGGTGTCTTCAAATACCGAATAAATCGGTATCTCCTAGGTAAGCGTGCTACAACCTAGACCGCACGTCTGCTTAACATCAGGCAGTTTGTAGTCAAAGCTGTACGAAAAAAACAAGTGTCTTTTTGACCGACGAACCAACCGGAGGAAGTACTCAATTCGATGCGATTTTTTTTTTTTTTATGAATACTTTACGCATACGCATAACTATTTTATAGTAGGTAGTCCGATTTCAATAACTCTTTTTTTTTCGTAGAAAGAATATACTTTGAAATTCAATTTTATCGAAATCGGCTGAGCCATTTTTGATAAATCAACAATAGTGTGAAAAATTCTACATCGATCCGTGCGAAATATTCGCGAATTTTGTACACTGCAGAAGTCGGTCATGCTATTTTTTGCAAAAAATAATTATCGAATAAATAGAGCGACACCGGTCCGTGCGCAGACGAAAAGAAAATCAGCTATAATAGCCTTATACAACCGCTAGGAGATATAAACCTCTTGTAAAGAATTGAATATCGAATAAATAGAGCGACACCGGTCCGTGCGCAGACGAAAATAAAATCAGCTATAATAGCCTTATACAACCGCTGGGAGATATAAACCTCTTGTAAAGAATTTAATATCGAATAAATAGAGCGACACCGGTCCGTACGCAGACGAAAATAAAATCAGCTATAATAGCCTTATACAACCGCTGGGAGATATAAACCTCTTGTAAAGAATTGAATATCGAATAAATAGAGCGACACCGGTCCGTGCGCAGACGAAAATAAAATCAGCTATAACAGCCTTATACAACCGCTGGGAGATATAAACCTCTTGTAAAGAATTTAATTAAGTTGTAATCGGCTAACATTTCGTGATTTTCTGCGGTCTTCGTCATAGTCAGGTCTTTGACAATACCTTTTTGGCAGTACTTAGTTGTCGGTACTTAACCTCCACTAAGGAATTTTTCCACCTAATCAGTCATATCATTAGTCCTACGTGTTCTGTGCTCTGTTCATTGCCATTTCAATTTGCAATCGGCTGAGAATTGTCTGTAATTTTGGTTCTATTACGGATCTCCTTATTCCAGATTCCATATCGCAGAAAAAATCCAAGCATAGATCTCTATAATACGAGTAAATACACCTATAGTAAGAGTAAATAAATATCAACAATTTCTATAAAATGATGGTGGTATTACAATTTGATTGACACCACTGATTTTAGTAGTGTATAGAAGTCAAAATCGCAAAAATGTCACTTAGCGGTCTTAAAGCAATCGGACGGCAGTATAAATATACCTATAGTAGCAGTAAATAAATATTAACGATTTCTATAAAATGATGGTGCTATTACGGTTTGATTGACACCACTCGTCGAGCCGGCAAATGTATTGCGGTGGTGATGCCATCAGCTAACCATCGCTCCAAAGTGTTATGGTTCTACAATTGACGCCACCTTGATCTGTGGTCGATGGTACGCGCAACATCCTTGGATTTGATTTGAAATAAATGGAATATGAGCACTATGATTGCTACTAGAGGTGAATATTATAAAGTTTGCTTGATAAGTATAAGTTCGTGCTAGCCCTGGTGTCAGAGTTTTTTAGCCGCCTGAGGCCTCTAACATGGCTAAACGGTTAAAACTACCAGCACCTACAATTTTATGTGTCATCCGAGCCACGGTAGCGCTCAATTGTAAATGCGACCCGCGGTCACACATCCGAAGACTGACCGTGCTGAACGTTGCCTAACATCGATGATCGATAACGAACACCTAGTCAAACTACTATTTATGTATAATATAATGTGTAATGTGCGCTATATGTATAATATGCCTGACTATAAGTACATATATTTTTCTGTACGGTACCAGCCTTTTTTAAACTTCACTGCTGAACATAGGCCTGTCCGAAAACGGTCGATTGACCCAAATCTACGATGCTGGACCAATGCAGATTAGTGGATTCACGTATGCCATCGACTTTTTTCTGTGGACGTATGCAGGCTGCCTCACGATGTTTTCTTTCACTGAAAATTGAGTGGCGTGAACTCGTACATACGAGTAAGTTCCAAAGAACTAATTGGTATCTTTATCGAGGCATAAGTTTTTATTATAACATAATTAAGATACACAATACATAACATGTTATTTGGGAGACATAGACGATAGATAATTTTATTCTACTGAACATAACTATGTATTTTGTGCCAAACTATTATAATGATCATACTCCAACTTCTATATGTATTTATCTACACTAATGTTGTAACATTCTACTTATGTTTCCAATACTTGACTTATAATGACTACTGTTATAGCACAGACAACAAAACACTCAATTTAAGCAATTTCACATGATGTTATAATATCCACATCGATATCGTAAAATCTCATTATAACATCAATAAAACGCGACCAATTAACCTGGCGAACCTTATGTCGAAATCCTCATACAAGTTGTATAAAATGTTGATATTAGGCTGGCTTTTGAAAACAGTTGGGTTATACGTGAAAACTTCGTCGAAACTACTAAACTTACATACACAAAACTCTTTGGTAAGATCTTGTGCCAATGAAATAAAAAAAGAACAG
Organism: Hypomecis atomaria; assembly: GCA_964007245.1. Lineage (NCBI taxonomy): Eukaryota > Metazoa > Arthropoda > Insecta > Lepidoptera > Geometridae > Hypomecis > Hypomecis atomaria. The sequence continues at coordinate 1,972,283 of OZ023295.1, read as the reverse complement.
CGCGCGCTCGCTCCTGATTGGCCCTGCGCGCGCAGCATAGATCATTGGTTAGATTTTAATGGCGACAAGTTCACTGTGACAATACACGTACGCGTGAATTTAATGTTTCGCAATATGTTTTTTTTTTTTTTTATTAGTAAAGATAAAGTAGTGTATGCAACTGCATATAACACGGGTATTAAAACACTCGTTACTATTATAAAAATTGCTGCGCTCGTTTCATAAACTCACACTCGTGTTTTAATACCCTTCATTATATGACAGTTGCATAAACTACTATTATTATACATAGTAGGTATATCTTTGTTACTATGTTGAAAGCATTCGCTGACAAACTGTCAGTTTTATTTTTGTATAAATTGACAAAAGTTTTGAAGTAGCACGGGCTATTGATTTTATAATAAAGCGATGTAATGGAATTTCAATTTTAGCTCTAGTGCCTATAGTAACACAAAAAATATAGATGAACATATGTACTTACTTCTCTCTTTTCTTACTAGCTTTTGTGTTATTTTTAAGGATCAATAAGTGTCTGAAATAAAGCAATAAAATAATTTTGTTTTGTTTCTAAAACTATGCCGCGTAGTTTTCATGTCAACCTTATGAATCTCCTTGTACCACCTTCTTAATACACTTCGAACTCATCAGCTATTAAACAGAACTATTATCAAAGCTATCGTAAAATCCTTTCATCAAGTACCATAGCAGACCCCACATGACACCACTCACACAATCAAATACGTCCATACAACATCATAGAAAACAATACAGCCGGCCGCACACGTCCACACAGTGATTGTTCTATGATTGATGCATCTGATTTCATTTGCCCACGTGAACTATGCCCTGGGATCGTGGGAGACGATGTCTGGTCACTGTAACGCAGTACCTAAAGTTTCCCATTTTCACTCACTATCTCTTACTAGTAGCGCTAATAAAGTTTGACTAGGTGTCTGTCAGCTACGTTCGGCACGGTCAGTTCGAATGGGAGACCGCGGGTAGCATTTACAACTTTTTTAAATTTCTTTTTTTTTAATTTCGTAGGTATAGGTTTGCGTTTGACTGCATACTGCATGATGTTAAGCAGATGTGCGGTCTAGGGTGTAGCACGCTTACCTAGAAGATACCTATTTACTCGGGATTTGAAGACACCCAACTCGGGATTTGTACTTTAGCGGGAAGACAGAACCTTTTGCGCTTTAGCGCTCAGTTGTTGGAACCCAAAGCTTTTCAACAGCAACAGAGCAATGGATTGACTTTTTTAGCATGGACATAGATTAAAAGACGGAAAGTGACATAGGCATACTTTTTATCCTGAAAAAATAAGAGGTTCCCATGGGATAGCACAAAATTATTTTGCGCTATCATAAGCTAGTTGTTAATAAAATGATCATGAATATTAGTGCATTTAAAACAATTTAAATTATAGTAATCTTACGTACTGTCATGGAAGTATACTGTTCAGCCTTCAAAGGCAGCTTGCTATGAGCTTTAGTGTTGGTGGAAATGAGTTTAATTATAATACTGCGATTTGTTTTAGTAACTTGCATTAGTTATTTGCAAAACCATATTCATAAGCAATTTACACGGTTACTCGAACATAACATAATAAGCACCCACTATTACCTTCCTACCTACCATTTTAGACGAGTAATTATTTAATAAAAATCAGCCAAGTGCGAGTCGGACTCGCGCACGAAGGGTTCCGTACCGTGTTGGAGCCACTTTAGCCCCATTCCTCTTGCCATTATTAATAGCGAGTAAAAAAACTCCTAAAAATTCAGGCTTGTTGTATAGGAGCCCCCCTTAAATATAAATTTTATTCTGTTTTTAGTATTTGTTGTTATAACGTCAACAGAAATACATCTTCTGTGAAAATTTCAGCTTTCTAGCTATAACGGTTAATGAGATACAGCCTGGTGACAGACAGACAGACGGACGGACAGCGGAGTCTTAGTAATAGGGTTCCGTTTTTACCCTTTGGGTACGGAACCCTAAAATAGCAAAAACTAGTGCTGGTTTTCATGATGTGTAGAAATATTTAAAGGAAAAAAAATAGAAAAAAGCTACTATTTACCCAAATCTTATTTCTTATTCTTATTCACTTATTGGTATTTTAATACTTTTTAAATTCAATTAAAAGACTATATTGAGACTGTTGAACTTATTAAGACTAAGACCACCAGATAGCGCTGTCTGCAAGCCGCTTTCAACCGGTCTTATTGGAGTCTACTGAAGAGGCCTATATTCAGCAGTGACTTTCGTATTATGATTGAAACGAACGAATGAACCACCAGAAGAAGAATAAATAATCGTGTTCAACTAGAAAATTTTTGGACCGATAAAAGTAAGTAAGTTCGTATAGGCCGGGTGGCTAGCCCTGGTGTCAGAGTTTTTAGGCCGCCTGAAGGCCTCTGACATGGCTAAACGGTTAAAACAACCGGGGCCTACAATTTTACGTGTCATCCGAGCCACGGTAGCGCTCAGTTGGAAAATGCCACCCGCGGTCACCCATCCAAGTAGTGACCGATAAAAACAATTCATTAATTTGGGAGATAGACCTACAGATTAAACTTGTTTGAAAAATAGGTAGGTAGGTACAGACAGATATACGGGGTTATTTATAATCAATTAGCATCCTTTAAGGGGCTTATTCTGTACATCAATACTAACCACTTTTGTTCTACGACTTTTATTAATTCTCAAAAAAAATTTGTTCTTCCATAGAAAAATATTGTTCACCCTCGACAAAATGTATGGAACTGCTGTTTTTTTTTTTGAGTTTTTACAAAAGTCACAGAACAAAAGTTGTTAGTTTTGATGTACTGAATAAGCCTTTAAAAGGATGCTAATTGATTAGATACATATAATAACCCTATACAAATCCACTTTAATTTATAGCACCGCTATTTTTGCCAGGGATGAAAAACTGCGCCACTATTTTTCAACCTCAATAAAATAAATAAATAAAAAAAAGATGGGACATTTTACACACGGCCTCTGACCCGGAACTAAGCAAAGCTTGTGATATGGTTGCCAGAGACTGATATACTTATTTTTAAATACATACTTATATAGATAGTAACTAAATAACACCCAGACACAGAGCAAACACTTACGTTCATCACATAAATATTTGCCCTTGGTGGGGATCGAACCTACGCTTCTCTGACCCAGAAGTTAGGGTCACTAACCACTGAGCCACCGAGGCAGTCAATCAACCTTACACCAACAATATTGACAAACATGTACCTACCTACACTAAATACCACAAAAAACCGAATCGTGCTCGCATCATGTCCAAAACATAATGATGATGACCCCTCAATCCGTAACACCTCCTCTGACGTGAAGGTCACTCGCGTAGCAGCCTTTGAATTATACTCACCTTTTATATTTGCACAATAGCCCAGATTTCAGCGAGTGACAATTGAGTGATGTGCGGAAAATGCGACTGTCACGCCGTCGGACGGTGGTGGGAACTATCACAGACATGTATTATTTAGATACCACTATGGCTTCGAAAAAATTAAAAACATTAGTTATGTAGAAACGTGAATTGACTTCATGAAACTTTGTGATATTTCCCATTGTATCACTAGTAATAAACAAGTACTTTATTTAAAGAACTCTTTTTTTAAAAAACAAGCTTTTACTGAACAAGTACTCGCCAAGACGAATCAAACAAGCTGAAACTCGATAGCGTAGCGTCGTTTCTTGACAGAGTTTCTATGAGCTCCATCAGACCCTGGTTACCATTGAAAGACAAACCACTCGCCAAGACCATTTAAATGAACCCAAACTCGATGAGGTTGTGTCGTTTCATTGCTAAGTTCCTTTGGCCACCTTCCAGCTCCATCATCAGATCGTCATCATAATATTGCATTGTCACGCGACTTACACATGTATGCAAAATTTCAGCTCAATCGGTAACCGGGAAGTTGATCTAATTAAACAATTTTTGATTACAGATCGACATATCAGTCGACAGGTGAAACTAAATAAAAGCTTGTAATTATTAAATAGTCGTCGTTTGATCCTGTGGTTTCCACAAAGTTATCCGTTCACGCTACTCTTGCCGGTAAGTACTTACGTGAACGCTAGTCGAGAATTCTAAGGCCCCATCGATTATCAATTGAGCTATAATTTATATTCACTGTTAGACATAGGCTTTCCTTACGAATCTCAAATAAGACAGTTTGGAAGCAGCCTGCATCCTGTGTTTTTTCCGTTCACACTGAGTTTGTGGTTCAGTAACTTACGTGGTCTCCACTCGAGTATTTTACGGCCCCTTTGATTTATCAATCCTCCATGATAAGAAGCTCCCACCATGTACTAATATAATCCGCTGGGATATGTCGGTATCTTTGGTTCATATCCTCCTGAAATGCCAAGTAAATTTCAACTTTATTTTGAATGTAAGAAAAACAATAGGAAATAGCTAAAAATTGATTACTTTCATTAGGTACATAGATAAAGGATAATTTTATCAAAAGAGCAAATTTCGAATTTATTGAAATAATTTACAGAATTAATTTATTCGTCGCGTCTATTGTATAAATGTCTGTGTCACTGGACATGTTTTGAACGCACTGACTGACTGTGAAATTAGCTGTTTTGCTAATTGATTGTTGTTAGAAAGTTGAATAATTTGATGTTTATCCTCCTTGATATGTATTATAATTTACATAACAATAAATAAAAACTATACTAACCAGGAAAAGTAAAAGATTACCAAAAGTGCAAAATAAGAATCTTTGAATCAAAAATCGATATTGCTTTTATTGAGATAATAACTAAGCTTGGAATTCTTGCTCTGGATTCCAAATTAGCGTGACCTGTGTGGGATTCAGGCTTTTGTCGAGATTGGGAGTTAATACTTACTACGTATATTCATACATAATACAATTTATAAGTTTGCGCCAAATCTTATTGATTGTTTATTTCACACTTAGTTCTCAGTACCTTTATGACTTTAGAAGAGATAAAAAATCGCAACACCGATTTCCACCGTGTACAGAATTCGATGTGACACTCATTTACATTATTGTTGATTCATCAAAAACGGCTCAGCCGATTTCGATAAAATTTAAATAATACTCATTGGAACTAAAAAATAAATTTTAAAATCGGTTTACTGTACCAGCCTTTTTAATTGTCCACTGCAGGACGTAGGCCTACCCACGAAGGGTGATTGGGCCATATCCACCACGTTGGCCCAGTGCGGGTTGGTAAGAAATCGGTTTACTATTGGCGAAAATATCGATGAACAAACACAAAAAAATACATAAAGACAAACATAGTACCACCTCCTTTTTGGAAGTCGGTATACGCTAGCCTCATTTCATCATAGAGAGGCATACATATATATTGTAGAAGGCCATTTCACCGTATTACTCCGAAAACCCGGTATCGGGCAATATCTAGGGGCGTGCGAGCGGGCTCGGCTCATCTTTGCCCTTTCTCAGCGCGTGGGCCGGACGCCGAGCATCGCTAATATACGTGCCAAGGAGGTCTGAAAACAATATAAAGAAACTTCATTAATGTATTTAATAATTGTAAAACCGCCTTCCATTGTGTACAAAATTCGAATATTTTGCTCGAATTGTTTACAACAATAATCTGTTGATTTTACAAAAACGGCTCAGCCGATATCTGTTTAATTTAAATGGATTCTATAAAATTAAAACCCGCTTGAGAGTATACCCTTTCAAACCAAAAAATATTTTTCGAGTCGGTTCAGTGTATTTTTAATTATAGTATTAAGCTCGATACGTCAATAAATGATTCTGATTCTGTTCAAAACTGGAGGAAGTTTTGTTGAACATACACAAAAAAAAATACACACAGACGAACATAGAACCTCCTCCTTTTTGGAAGTCGGTTAAAAACTGAGGTGCTTTCTGAAGAAAGAAATAGTATTTTTTTTGCCACTAAGACCTTTTTCACCTAAATATAGTTTTATTAATCCATAATTAATTATTATTGTTGATATGGATAGTTGATCATTTACTCGACAACTGCTTAAAACATTTGATTATGTTACTTAGTGATAAAAAATAATAGTTCTATAAGTTTATACGTAAGTATTGCCTATGATTTTGATTTATTACTTTTGTCCCTTGTCCCTTGTTGCTGATTGAGTAATTAAAACTCTCTGTCTAGGATTCCCTGTGTTGGCGATGCCATGGATAAGCCCCATAAACAAGGACAACTTACTTTACTGACCCAGAACAGATATTTAAATTCATTACCCAAAGACAGAATCGATCGAATCAGAGACTTCCTACATCAGTGTATTCTGGCCTGCCGTTTTTCCACTTTAGAATTGCCGTATTGCCGTATTTAGGCCAGTTTGGGGAAAAAATATTGCTCGCCAAAATCGCAAGTCATAGGGGAGAGTAGGTGTATACAAGTAAAAAGTCTGCCGTATTACCAACCAATAATAACACTGCCCTGCATAGAGAGCAGAGGTACTACTACGAGTATAACTGCTCCAAGGGTCACCATGACAAATATTCAGTATATTTAATTAAATAGGTATTTGCCAGAAATAACATACCTCATCGCATTTTCTTCATATATTCCCATATACCGTACCGTACCAGATGTGAACCTAAAATGCATTCTAGATAACTCGACTCATGCAGACAAAATGCATGATGGCCTCAAATCCGCTGACATAATGAGGAGAACTACTTAAATCTATGGCATCATCATCATAATCCGCCACAGACTTGGTCTTATTATTGACTATCTTGTACCGTTCACAACTGAATGTCATATTTATTGCTCTAAACAGTATATTTTTTGGTAACTTTAGATACCTAATGTATTATACCATCCTCCATCCATCAGCCGTTCAACGTCTACTGTGGGACATAGGCCTCCTCTATGAATGTTAAATAAGGCCAGTTGGAAGCGACCTAAATCTAGCGCGTTCCTATGATCTCAATTATGTGATCAGTCCATCTAGTCAATGGACGTTCCACGCTGCGCTTGCCGGTCCGTGGTCTCTATTCAAGAACTGTACGGCTTTGTATTATAGAATATGTTGGTTGCTTTGCGAACTGCAGGAACTTTCAGGAAAACAGATATACCTAACATTATCTTGAACATCTTATACTAAGACTGCAAAATCGCGAAAATAAATCAGCTACGAGTATTCCGGACGGAAAGACAATTAACTCGAGAAAATGTATCAGAGTGTGACCTCATTTTTTTAATTCCGTATAGGTTTGCGTTTGACTACATACTAGTACTTCATTTAGTACTGTACTGTAACCGTTTCTTAATAATGCGCTGCTGAACGTAAGCCATAACCATCACGCAGGCCTAGTGCGGGTTTGCAGACATTAAGTAATACTCGTATGTCTTGATAATAATTTCCATAAAGGAGGAAGCGTTTTGTGCCAAATAAATAATTACCCTTTCAATTTCCTTCTCATAGAAGCTCTGCGTAGTTTCCAAAATACTTGCCCCCTGACCCGGGGAACACGCTGAGGCATTTTCTTTGTTTTAGCAGAAGATATATTAAATTTTACTACCTATTGTGCAGCACTGGCCTTTCATAGTTGAAGGGGTTGCATTCTAATTAGTTGTGGTATCTATGTAAAGCAGGTCTCATATGTTGTATCTATGAAAAATACTACTAAAATAAGTAATTTTTACGGGATTTTAGCCAAAGCGATCACCAAAATTAAGCATCGTTCGGATTGGTTAGTCTTTGTATGGGTGACCGCGGGTGGTATTTTAAACTGAGTTCTGAGACTCTCGGATTACACGTTAATTTGTGGGTTGTTTTAACCGTTTAGCGTTTAGTTAGAGGTTTTTAGGCGTAATAAAAACTCTGACACCAAGGCTAACCACCCGACCATACGAACTTACGTTACTGAGTTTCAAGAGTTTTGATTTGGTTTGGAGCGTCGCCGCAGGATTGCAATTCTGTCCATTTTCTATAGTATATTTTGGAGAGTGTTTATCTGAGCAACACGACCTTATCCTACCATCCCACCATCCCCTTTATACTACAGGACAAGTAGAAAGACGCCACATTATCACCCTTACACTGTCGATTTCCCAAGTCAAGCGGTTTGACTTAATAGGGAATGGAACAGTCTTCCTGCTTTCCTGTTTCCTACGAGTATGAGACATAATCTAAAGCTTTTCAAGATCAGGGTGAATAGGTATCTTCTAGGTCTGCGTGCTTCATCTTTGACCAACGTCGCTTACCATCAGGCGAGTTGGTGGTCAAGCGCGGACTATTCGTGTTAAAAAAAATTAAACCACGTACCTATGACTACAGAAGATAAAGCTAAAAACTGTAATAAAACATTCGTTTACTTTCGGCCAAGTATATGAAATAGCTAATATTTTTCACGTTTTCGGAGTTGGCCCTTAGTAAAAATTGTTCATTTAGATATTTGGTCAAGAAGGCAACAGTAACTCGGCCTTTTTGAGATCATAAAATGTTATACAGTGTTGTTTCTAATCAATTAGCATCCTTTTATGGGCTTATTCTGTACAACAAAACTAACTACTTTTGTTTTATGACTTTTGTCAAAACTAATAAAAAACAGCTGGTCCATTCAATTTGTCTAGAGTGAACGATAATTTTCTATGGAACAGCATTCTTTTTGAGAATTAATTAAAGTCATAGAACAAAAGTTGTTAGTTTTGATGTACAGAATAAGCCCCTAAAAGGCTGTTAATTGATTAGAAATAGCCCTGCATAATGATGTAGGATTAGTAAATAATTTTGAAAGTTGCACATGTTTATGATACTTACTAAAGTCGTTCTTAGCAAGTTGTGCTTATTTTACAAGAAACCCAGTATATCAATTGATTTTTAAATGCATTTTAAACTGCCAAGAGAAATAAAATCTCGTGTACATTCTCGAGCTCGTCCGTGCTCCCAGTTTGGATTGTATCGGGTTCGATTCCCTGAATGGGATGTTCCATTCATACGGCACGCAGTGTACCTTTGTGGCGGGTGATTTGTTGGTTTTTCTACTTGTTTTATTGGAATCGCTTTGTAAGGGAATAAATAGCCACAGGTTCATGATAAATAGGATTTAAGGTAAAAATCGCATTTAGATAAAGTAACATTATCATTGTCATCAACCCGTGATAACCGACCTAGTGTTAGGGATGAGCTTACGCTCAATTAATCGAATTCAGATAAAGTTATATCTCATCAAAAACATATACATCTCATAAAATTCAGGAATGTTGTAAGGGAGCCCCCCTTAAATATTTATTTCTTTCTGGTTTTAGTATTTGTATTTGTTGTTATAGCGGCAATAGAAATACATCATCTGTCAAAATTACAACGTTCAAGTTATCACCGTTCCTGAGATACCTACCACCAACCACCAACCTGGTAACAAACAGACAGACAGACAGACGGGTTGAAGTATAGACGGACGGACAGCGGAGTCTTAGTAATAGGGCCCCGTTTTTACCCTTTGGGTACGAAACCCTAGAAATTATTTTGAGCACTGTGGTAAAATTGAAATTCTTAAACTTGCACACGGCTCAGATATCATTGACTTTACAAATATATTTCTTAGCTAGTTATGTTTTTCTAGCAGTTCATTATCAAATGACATCTTTTTTTCTCAACCTATGCTGTCCCACTTATAGGCAAAGGTCTCCCTCACTTTCTTCCATTTATCGCGTTCTGTAGCCAAATCCCGCCAACCTTCCCGGAAAGTGTCAAGATCGTCACGCCAGCGTCTTTTAGGCCTTCCCTGCTTTCGTATGCCCTCCGGTACCCACTGTGTGACGATCTTGGCCCATCTCTGGGGGTGCATACGAACCACATGACCCGCCCAATCCCATTTTAGTTAAGCAGCTTTTTGGCCTACGTCAACTATACCTGTGATGGAACACAGTGTTCTGTTTCGAACTCTGTCCGTCCTTTAGATCCAAATGACATTATAACAAAAATATCATAATCAACGTCTTATAACACGCACTTGACAACTTATTTGAATTTGGGGCTTAAAATGCACAATTTTTATAAGAAAACAGCTACAACTGTTGACCACTAGTAGTAAACTAATAAGTATTATAATCCTACACCATCTGTAGGTATAAAAGTTGCGCGCGACAAATCGTATACACAGCAATACACTCAGGGCAGCCGCAATTGATAGGCCCTCCTGAGGAGGCGCGCTTTATTGTCCAGGACTCCGGTAGGGCTGTAGTGTGACCACACTGCTTATAACAAACAAACAAGATATCCTAAAACTATAAACTAATATAGATTTATTATTTCCTTAGAGATATAATCTATAAAAATTCAAGGTCAGAGTGAATAGGTATCTTCTAGGTATGCATGCTTCATCTTCAACCACAACGTCGCTTTCCATCAGGCCAGTTGGTTGTCAAGCGCGGACTTATTCGCGATAAGAAAAAAAAAGATTTTTTTAAGTCATAAATTATTTTTAGGACACCTAAATAAGTACTTAACCAATAAATTAAAATAATCGACTACTAAAATTAAAATTCTACAACCTGGAGCAACAGAATGTTGTGAACAAAACAAGTGAGGCCGGCAAAACTACGCCTCGCCGTGTACAGACACAATTAGACACATATACACGTACAAAGAAACTACGCCTTGGCTCATCCGTCGAACTATGGCGGCGTAACACCGACGCACTCACCACATGTACAAAAAACCGGCTTCACTTGTCTGTTCACAACGTTATGTCTTGTTTTTTTATTTGGTCTGAGGGTCCAAGATGGCGGGCTAGTTATCTTTTGGGATTGACTATAGGTATCAAAGATACAATAAATTAGGTAAAAGAATTTTCTATTTCAAATATTTAAAACAATTACCGTCTCCATTTAGCTCTCAAGTAAGAAATAGGTATCAAGTTCATATCAATAAGTTCACGCCTGACGATAACTTTAACTTGAAGTTGATGATCAATAGCTATACCTACTACAGTCAGTTTCCTCACTAGGTTAGGCTTTTGCTGCAGGCAAAGAAAACTGATGGCGTACTTTATTGCTTAGAAACCTGGGAACACTGCGGTAGTCCTAGAAAAGACATAATGTATGGAGCCCTTACTAATAAATGGCCTCTATCACCAACGAGAAGTATCATATTGGCATGTTACAAATATATAATACATAAATATTTAACCCTAGCTGACCCGGCGAACTTCATTTCACGCAATATCTATTTAAATTATAGCCTATGTGTTATTCTGATGTATAATCATTACTGTTGCAAAGATTCATCTCTATCCGTTAAGTATTTTTTGCGTGAAAGAGTAACAAATATCCATACATACAAACTTTCGCGTTTATCATATTACTAGGATACAATGCAGGCAGTTTACCCACTATGCTAGGATATTTGCAGCAGTGAGGGAAAACCTTACTTTATTGCTTAAAAACAAAGATCACTAGAGTCCTAAATAACAAGTAAGAGTCCTAGGAAAGGCGTAATGCATGGAGTCCTTACTAATAAATGTCCTCTATCACAGAGCAGTATCCGCAATGCAGGCGACATGCACCGACTGCACTTGGCCGCGGTGTGACGCCTTTAACTTTGGTTTTGTAGAATTTATTATAGAGCTAGCGGTACTTTCAAATTAGTTGTAATAAATAGTAAACAATTTATAAACTTACTGTAAAAATATAAAAATAAATGACTATTTTTTTTAATAAATATTGGGGGACATTTTACACACGGTCCCTGACCCCAAACTAAGAAAAACTAGTGATTTGGCTGCCAGAGACTGATATACTACCTACATATACATATTTTAAATAAATACTAATAAAGATAGTATCTAAGCAACAATAACACCCAGACACAGAGTAAGCACCTATGTTCATCACACAAATGTTTGCCCAAGGTGGGGATCGAACCCACGCCTCTTTTACCCAGAAGTCAGGGTCACTAACCACTGAGCCACCGAGGCAGTCAAATCAAAAAAGTCAAAAAGTACCTTAGGCATCTATCTAACTGAAGTACTCCCCTAAGTAGGTACAGAAAACATGTTCAGCTGATGACTTTTTACTATTAAACACTGTTAATTGTTTTTTTATTCTTTACAGTCTATGTTTTTGATATTTTTTTAACCAACCTTCATAAACGTAAAGGAGGGTACTCGTCTGTAGGTATGTATTTTAGTATGCTGGGTAACCCTATGTTAGGTAGTAAAAGTTAGTTGAAAAAAAAACGTAAACAATTAATTAAACATAAATAAAAATTATGTAATGTAAGTTTATTGACAATTATTATTAAAACCCTAAATAATGGATAAATGAATGTATTTCAAACCACAATATTATCGTAATGTTAATTCACTTAGATATCTTTAATTATGTTCTTAACCTGGTATCCAAATGCAGCTCCAAATGATAACATAATTCAACTATCGCATGGCTAAATGATAAAATAACTTAACTATAAATGGAGTTAAGTGCAAAAACTATTCCAGCAATTAACTTTAACGAGTCCCATTTAAAACAGCAATGTAGGATAAAACAACGTTAAACCAAGAAGGAACAAACAAACATTCATGCAGATGGATCTTAAAGATGCGTCATCTACACACATTTCACTGTTCAAAAGTTTTTATCGTGGATAAGTTCTAGTTGTTTTGGTCGGCACTTTTAGAATTAGCCCAAAAATGTAAGGACTGTGAAAGAAGTTCTTTAAATATTCATTTTTCCATCAAGATTCACGAATGTGCCATAGTTTTATGGAACATTATTACCTACTTGCTGAAGAGGCTAAAAAGTCAGCTATCTAATGATGACCACCAAAAATACTGCTAAAACTGACAAAATGTTAACTATAATAATTAATACTTTTGTACGGACAAAAGTAACGAATTTCAATTATTAATTAATGTATTGAATAGGGCCCTTCAACTTATTTGCAGACACATAAATAGTCCACTGCTGAACATATGCTTGCTCACGAAGGGCGATTCGTGGCTAGTGCCACCATGCTGGTCCAGTACACTTTGGTGGATTCACAATTCACAATGGAACGCGCCATCGAATTTCATTTACGGACGTATGCAGGCTTCCTAACTTTACTGAGTGTAGCATACGATTAAACAAGCGGCGGTTTACGTCAACTGTCAGGTGAACTGTCTATCAAATTAAGATCTCAGGGAGTTGGGAACCTCAGGAGCAAACGAAAGGAAATGCTGCACGCTAACAGTTTTCAATCAGTATTGCTGCTAATTCATAGGAGAGACCTTTGTCTAGCAGTAAACGTCTTACGACTGACCTGATGATGATGAATTCTAATTTCGAAACGAAGCCTAGAAATCCCAGAGCCGTGCCCATATCTGACATGGAAACCGTGAAACGTGCTCCCTATTACGACGGCCATACACAGCACAATAATGTCACCGCCTGTATTATAATATGCAATTTTTCAATATTATAACGATATTCTCTTAATAAGACATTCGTGAAGGAAGGCTTGGGATTATCACGACGGGAGTAAAGCTAGTTTACACACCTAGGTACTGGTATTTCAATTTCAATTGAAAACAATTTTACAATTTGAAAACTTGTTAACTCCATAAGGTGAGCAAGTTCATGTAGGCCGAGTTTTAGCCTGGTTTTAGTCTTCTTTTTTTAGAGTTCCGTACCCAAAGGGAAAAACGGGATCCTATTACTAAGACTTCGATGTCCGTCTGTCCGTCTGTCTGTCTGTCACCGGGATGTATCTCATGAACCGTGATAGCTAGCGAGCTGAAATTTTCACAGATGATGTATTTCTGTTGTCGCTATAACAACAAATACTGAAAAGAAAATAAAATAAATATTTAAGGGGGGCTCATCATACAACAAACCTGATTTTTAGACGTTTTTCGCTCTATATTAATAACGGTAATAGGTAGGAGCTTGAAATTTTCACAGAATATTTAGTTTTATATTTACTTAGTAAATAATAAAATTAAAATAAAATAAATATTTAAGGGGGACAGTAAGGAGCCCTACGTGCGCGAGTCCGACTCGTACTTGGCCGATTATTTAGACTCTACCTACTTACTTTTTATGATATAATAATTAATACATCCACTTTGTATTTTTACTAATAATTTCGTAAATTAAACATTTGTTGTGTTGATGATTTTACTTTTTATAGTGCATCCCACACTAGGTTTATCTCAAAGAGTTATTTTTGTGATATTTTCGCGACGAAGTTTGAAATGTTTATCAGAAAAATAACTATTTGTTGTGTTATTTACTAGCCAAAACAATATAAATATGTAAAACCAAATACATGTACCTAGGTATATTTCTGTGACTGTCATACTTTCTTTCTTTATTTATTAAATGAGTATATACTCTGCACGTTACATACTACAACACTTTTGACTCATTTTTAATACTTCGAAAAATATCTTGTTCGCCGGGTTTATTATTTTATTACATTTTCTTTTTGTTGTTTTCAGATAGTAGCACATTCCATTACATCAATATTTAAAAAGTAATACAATAAGTACTTATGTATTGTATTATTTTTGACACAGTTCAATTTTTTGAAAGACAAAAAACGGAGGAGCTACTTAAGTCGACACGTAGTTTTTCTTTTTATGTATAACCACGCATTACTTTTTACAGTACAGCGGGGCAATTCTGTCAACCGATCTCGTTACTAAGGTGACACGTTCTTGAACCTGTCTCGTTTTTCTGACAGTTTTAAGCTGTCGGAACTGTCAGAAAAACGAGAGGGGTTCAAAAACGTATCACTTCAGTAAAGAGATCGGCTAACAGAATTGCCCCGCAGGTTACATACGGGTACGATTTCGATACTTCTTTTTTTAGTGGAAAGGGTATACTTTAAAGCTGGTCCCATTTAAATTTTATCGAAGCCAGCTGAGCCATTTTTGATAAATCAACAATAATGTGAAAATTGCTACATCGATCTACGCGCACTATTCTCGGATTATGTACACGGTTGAAGTTGGTCATCGCATTTTTTTGGAAAAATAATTAACACCTTAGCATTTCTATTTAGATCACTTGTCCAAGCAGTCAAATAGTCTATAAATTATGTTGATAGTATATCCTAACCTTAGCATTATTTAAAGCGTTCCGCATCCCTAGGCGTTCTCATCGTAATTTGAATTCGATATTTGAACGACGCTCTGTCAACGCGAGCATAGGAATCTTATAAGGCTGGCTTTAAAGCTAGCGTATTAAAAACTCTAGCATTTTAAATGATTGCAAAATTTTCTTGCTAATATATTATGAGTGATATTTATAGAATTGCTCTGGTAAACTTCTTATTTATATTTCGTTGATGTCTTAAGTCACACATAAATAAGTTAAAAACAAGAGTACTACACCATTATAAACAAAACTAAAATTATACGACAAAACATTGAAAAACACCAGCGTAATTAAATCAACTTCTCATAAATTTCTTTCAGCTTGAGTTTGTGCTGCTGAAGACTGTGGCCGTCTTTACATTATCTACAATCATTTTAAGAGCATTTTCTTCCATTTTTAGGGTTCCGTACCCAAAGGGAAAAACGGGACCCTATTACTAAGACTTCGATGTCCGTGTCTGTCCGTCTGTCTGTCTGTCTGTCCGTCTATCACCGGGCTGTATCTCATAAACCATGACAGCTAGGCAGCTGAAATTTTCAAAGATGATGTATTTCTGTTGTCGCTATAACAACAAATACTAAAAAGAGAATAAAATAAATATTTAAGGGGGGGCTCCCATACAACAAACCTGATTTTTAGACGTTTTTCGCACCATATTAATAATGGTAACAGGTAGATGCTTGAAATTTTCACAGAATGTTTAGTTTTATGTTCACTTCAATAATAAATAATAAAATTAAAATAAAATAAATATTTAAGGCGGGCTCCTATACAGTACGGAACCCACCGTGCGCGAGTTCGACTCGTACTTGGCCGATTTTGTCATGTAAGGCAGACGTGGAGTCACTTGCAAGACATAGTTTTACGATGGCAATACTTCTGCTCATTTCTGCTGTATTTACGCTACGCTGTTTTGGGTAATTATGCCAATCTGGCGGTTTCAGTGTTTTAATTTTTAATTGTTTATAGTCGATAAGTGAAAGCCGATTTTTTACTCTAAGTAGGTAGCCTACGGCACTAATCTTTTTAGCTTTTAAAAGCTCCCAAAGCACGTTTAGTCTAAAGACAGCTTTTTCGAAGTATAGTGCTGTTTTTATTATAAATTTCCGTTACTTTTGAAACGAAAATTTAATAATACTTCAAAAAACGCTCCGTCTAGAGCGTGCCTTTCCAAAGTGTCGTGCTGCCCGAGATAGCACCAACACTGAATCGTGAAGACATCCCGCACTAGCGCGGTATAACTCATGAATGTTTTAATACGGTACACATAATTTATTTGCCTTCCGTTTGGCGCTAAGAATGGCGTTTTGATTTTAAATTCAAACGCCGTCGGCTGTCTCTCAGCTTGATAGCTCAATAGGATGGCTTGGGTTTTCTTTATGACGTACTAAATCTAATTGGTATAATAGTGCTTAACGGCAATCTGTCTGAGTCTTGTCTCGAGTCCAAAGTAAACTGCTGCGTATGTGAGATTTATTTTGACCTAAAATATTATATGTACAAGACTGGTAATATTTATGGGAGAAATAATAGCAAGAAATCAGCAATATCAAACGTAAGCATATCATAGAAATTTTTATCCTACTAAGTAAGTTCGTAGAGGCCGGGTGGCTAGCCCTCGTATCAGAGTTTTTAGGCCGCCGAAGGCCTCTGAAACGGCTAAACGGTTACAACAACCGGAACCTACAATTTAACGTGTCAGCCAAGCCACGGTAGCGCTTAATTTTGTCCTAATAATTTGAATTAGTAAAATATAGTAACAGAAACAAAGATATTTCACCGTAACCCAGATTGTGTTCCATGCTTTAAAATATTATATAAAACATAGAAAGGCTGTTAAATCGGCATTAAACTAATGCGTATTTAATTTTTAGAAAAACATTTTCTGAAGCTATTATTAATGGTAAAGTACAAAGGCATGGCCTAAGCTATATATATTTTTACAATGCCTTCTCAAGCAATCTGTCACCATTATTTTAACATTAAAATAATGGTGACAGATTGCTGTCAAATATTAAGAACAAAAACGATACCTTTTCATGGCAGTCGAGTTAAAATACCCTAACAAACAAGTAATATTCAATTTAAAAACTTCGTGATCTTCTAATGTATTTATCTCCTTAGAACAATAGAAATAATAAAACCGTTACTCTGCCACATTACACTAATGGTAACTCAATAACATCTAATTCGTATTATCAAACCAAACCGTTTCTGTCAAATAATGATCTGGAAACGTACAACAATGGCGATCGTGTAGAGTTCCCAAATAAAAGTCTACAATATTGCTTAAACCAAAATTAATTTAAAAACGCATTATGATGCGTAATATTGTTTGTCTGTCTTTCATAATTAATACTGTCTTATCTACGTAACTTAGTGTTAAATATACGAAAGAAAAATAAGGATGAAAGTAATGTACATTGCCTGCATCCTTATTTATACTTTACAATAAAAAAATGAAATAGCTATCTCCTAATAAATTAGGAGATCGAATCAAAAATGAGGAGATCCGTAGTAGAACCAAAGTTACACTTACAGGCCAACAGATTGGCAAGTGGAAATTACAGTGAGCAGACACGGATTGATGACCGATGGGGTCGAAATGTTGGCAAATGGAGACCACAAACCAGCAAGCGCAACGTCTACCCAAGTTGGACGGATAACGCGAAATCCGCAAGATTGAGCTGGATGCAAGCCACTTCTAATCGATCTTTTTGGAGATATATTGGAAAAGGCTATTCCTGCAAAGGATGTTCTGTGGCTAAAAAGAAGAGGAGGAGGATTGAGTTTGAAAATGAAATAAGCCACCTAATATGTAATGTAAAGAATAAAACTGAACTGAAAAAACTATTGTGAAATATAAATATTCAACAAAGCAATAGGCAAGCAGAACCACGTGGTTTAACTAGTTCTCCATAATGATATGGTGAGCCCCTATGGCACGGTGGTTAAAAAGACATCATCACTTCATCGGTGTGAAGAATCACCGGAAGGAGGTCAATGACGATCTCGGGTCAGTAGTTTCCGTTGACACCTGGATCATATTTAGGGTTCCGCTTTAAGGATAATGAATCATTATTGATGTTCGAAGTTTATAACTTCCTTGATTTTACATAACTTTAAAATCATGTGAATATAAAAGTAATCGTATAAATAATTTTTCAAGAGTGTCAAGACATTTTTAAAGTAATAAGTAAGTAGTAATAATAAATTCTTTGAATCATTATGATGATGATAATCTTACTATACTTAATTTAGTTTTTTGATTCTATTAAAACGTTCAGACCCGTGGTAGTCTATTGGTGTGACATCCGCCGTACAATCGTGAGGTTGTGGGTTCAAATCCCGGACCCGTACCAATGAGATCTTTAGAATTCATGTACGGAATTCTACATCAAAGGCTCTTTGGTGAAGGAAAACATCGTGAGGCAACCTGCATTCATCCATAGAAGACATTCGATGGCGTATGTAAATCCACCAAACCGCATTGGGCCAGCGTGCTGGATATGGCCCAATCACCCTTCGTAAGTAGACCTACGTCCAGTAGTGAACTATTAAAAAAGGTTCGTACAGTATAGTACAGTACAACTCTTTTTTTAGACTTAAACTTCGATGTCCGTCTATCCGTCTGTCTGTCTGTCACCGGGCTGTATCTCATGAACCATGATAGCTAGGCAGCTGAAATTTTTACACATGATGTATTTCTGTTGCCGCTATAACAAAAAATACTAAAAAGAGAATAAAATAAATATTTAGGGGGGCTCCGATACAACAAACCTGATTTTTTAGACGTTTTTAGCTCTATATTAATAATGGTAACAGGTAGATGCTTGACATTTTCACAGAATATTAAGTTTTATTTTCAATCCAATAATAAATAATCAAATTTATTAATATTATTATTATTATTTCAGCCTGCGTTGTCCCACTGCTGGGCAAAGGCCTCCCTTCCCTCCTTCCAGACTGCGCGGTCTAATGCTGTGGTGGCCCAGTGCTTGTCGTGAGAGCTCAGTTCGTCACGCCACCTGCGTCTGGGTCGGCCCAAAGGTCTTTTGGATTTTGGGATTCAATTTAAATAAAATAAATATTTAAGGGGGCTCCCATACAGTACGGAACCCTCCGTGCACGAGTCCGACTCGTACTTGGCCGATTTTTTCTTTGCCCGTAATTTTGAAGCAATGAAGTGTCAAAGTCATTATGTTCGTTTTGGAATTGTCATGGGTTTAATTCTTTGTTTTGGTCATGGGAGAATAACCCTGTCCTCAAGGTGTTAAATAAATTCCGTTATCGACCATGTTAGTAAGATGAAATGAAAATTTTATATGTACAAATGCAATCAAATTGTTAAGACTTTATTTGAAACTGTTACATATTGACATTATTGAAAAAAATAATAACTTCATTAAGGTTGTCATGAAGTACTACGAGTAAAGTAATAATAGTGATGCCTAAGCAGTTTATGGTTAATTGGGCAGATGATTGAAAGGATCAGATTACTGAAAGTAAAAAAAACGGAAATAAAAATCATTACATAGAAATTAAAACAAAAAATATAGACATAACGAAAAATTGGAAGGCATCAAAAGATCAGCAAACGGGGATCTAGCAAGGAGGAAATCTTCAAATAATACCCGGATGCTCACCAAAAGGATAGTTAAGATAAAGCAACTTTTTCACCATGATTTCACCCAACTTCAAAGACACCGTTTAGTTCATTACTCATACGTCCCAGTATACAGGTAGGTATAAGATTTTGATGAGGCTGATGTGAATAGCAATAAAATGTTCTTGAGAGGAGCATGCGCAAACGCGCCCTGATAGATCGCTATCCGACTCACGGTATATGCGAAGGAGAGTTAAGTGTGGATATGCTCCGATTTTTATTATTAAAAACAAGTAATATTCTGCCACTACATCTTTTTAAAAGCCTGCTGTCGAATATTTCCTTTTACAAATAGAGGTTGAACAACATAGGTCAAACTAGTGTGGTATCCAGAGACTGCCCAATAAAGCTACCATTGCCATGGGAACCAACTGCCTTATTCAGTCCATCCATGTATCGGGAGCAGTATCCTGACGATGATTTTTAATAAACTAGATTGCCCTGTACAATATAATAATACAAGGGGATGCTCATTGTTATGGAACAAAAATTGTGATGCAACTATATCTGTCTGTGTTGTATTTAAGTGTTTTATTTAAAATTAATTTATATTGACATTCTGGAACCTACATAATTGTAATTTAAAAAAAAAACATAATAATTGTAGAACTGAAACATAGAAAAAAATATAGGTAAGTACGTAATATATTTTCAATGAGCTCCAAAAAAATTCAAGGCCATTTCTGTACAGCCACGAATATGCATAAGCATAATAAGCCGTTTCTGCAATAGCCACGAGTACGTAAATTGGTCGCACACTTGAGTTATAGAAAAGAGAGTAAGAAGAATCAATCAAATAAATCAATATTATTATATTTTAGGTACATTTAAGTGTACGACATTTCCCATCATTTAATTAAATGCAAAAAAGCAATTTGAATCTCATTCCATTTTCTAGTCTCGAGTACCTATGCATAAGAATGATAAGCAGTTATGGCAATACGTCAGTGAGTAGCAAACCTGAGTTATTCAAAAGTGTTTAACTTAGAGATTAAGTCTTGCTGTGATCTAGCAAAGTATAAGTTCATCAAGAAAGCTGTTGTAAAAATTCACAATTTCATCAAGCAGACTGGGCTAGCCACAGATCAGCAGGGTAGACGGGCTTTTAAGATGCCTCTCGTAAAGGTTAACTCAACATATGCTGACAGACATCCCAATGCCCTTCTCCCAAAAATCTTCAATAGGGTATCCAAGGTTTTTCCGAACTTAATAAAGGAGAAAACACATAAAGTAAACCTAATTATTCGAAACTGGTTGCTTACTCTGTCGTATAGCGCCACGGAAAACCTGAGAGCAGATGAGTACACATACATTAGCACACTTTCACACACATAGCCTTTCAAAATTATTTTTTATACTTACACAAACAAACTGCACAATAATATTATACTCCTGCGCCCACTTACACAACGCAACAAGAAAACTGGCACACATTCTTTCTTTCAGGATGATTATGTATTCCTTGTATGTATATTTATTATTGTTTTTTGAGTTTATATAATATCACTAATTTCAGATATTCGATAAATTAGTATTTCTTTATAAAATTTAGGACTACTCCAGAATGTCACCACTAGATAACTTTCTGTATGGTACCCACAACACGGGCCTCGAGCCTAGTGTGGGACCAAAGGATACTTCGCTTGTGAATCCTGAATCTATTTATCTTGTCAAATTTCAACTGTTATTCATGTATTCGTGTATTTCAATTTTAGTAAATAAATATCTTATCTTATCTTATCTTATCTTATAACACTTTATTATATTATGCATTTTATTTATTTTTACCGACGAACTAAACCGGAGGAGGTACTCAATTCGACGCGTATATTTTCTTTTTTTTTATGTTTAACGTATAACTTTTTTCGTAGTAGTCCGATTTCTATAACTCTTTTCTTATTGGAAAGAATGTACCTTGAAATTGATACTATTAAATTTTTATTGAAATCGGCTCAGCCATTTTTGATAAATCAACAATAATGTGAAAAATGTAACATCGATTCGTGCGAGATATTAGCGAATTCTGTACACGGGTGAAGTCGGTCATGCTATTTTTTGCGAAAAATAATTAAAGATTTATAAAATTGATCTCCACTAACCTGTCGCAGCGTAATGCGTGGGCTGCGCTCGCGCACATCTGCACGAGCTCCATCGCGCGCGCCGATACCATTGTCATGGGAACCGACCGCCATATCCGGTGTGCCCGTGTCCCAAGACCTGGAAAATAGAAGATTTAAAAGAAAAGTTTATATTATATTTAAAAGTTTAGTGTAGGTACTTTTGTATCACTTTAGTATCAATTAACTGCTCCAGGGGCTCTGTGGTTAGTGACCCTGACTGATGACTCCTGGGTCAAAGTAGCGTGGGTTAGATTCCACCCAGGGCGTGCTTTTATTCTGTGAACTTATACGTACTTATGCTTTGTGTCTGGAT
This sequence comes from Hypomecis atomaria, assembly GCA_964007245.1. Lineage (NCBI taxonomy): Eukaryota > Metazoa > Arthropoda > Insecta > Lepidoptera > Geometridae > Hypomecis > Hypomecis atomaria. The sequence continues at coordinate 1,950,073 of OZ023295.1, read as the reverse complement.
ATTTGTATCTTTAAATATATGTGTTTAAAGATATGTATTTATGTACTATTCCGTTTGTGGTAGCCATATCACAAACTTAGCGTACCTGAGCGTAACATAGCATAGCAGCGTACGAGTAGGACGTCCACCCACAATCGTGCTGGATGCAAGCCGCTACCAACCGGTCTTATTGGAGATCCATATAGAGGCCTACGTAAAGGAGGACGTCCTATGGCTGAAGGATAGATCATAAACTTTGCTTGGTTGTTATTACCAAAATTCCAAGTCGATGGTTGTTACACATTTCGGTTTTGGAAATTCACATGATTTGATTATTTATCTTTATTAGTGTGGAATAAGGCGAGCGATATGGAATGTTTGCGTATAAAATATCCTAAAGCGCTCTGAAGTCTAGCCACCCTACCAATACTTACTTTAGAAATCTAGGTTTGACTAGAATAGCTTTTCCAAAAAAATAATTTGGGTCAAAATATATCAACAATCACTAGTGTAAAATGCATAATTTATACACTTCAAAACCTTATCAAAAGAAACTTTGTACAATACGATTTGAAACTTTACCTTGGACGATAACATGCATTACGTCCAGTATTTTTCGACCTTTAATTTTAATCTCTTCAAGATTAATTGGAGTTCCAATTGTAGTGGACAAAGGGCTATCTTAAATTTTGAAAAATCGATCGTATGTCAAGAGTAATAGACGCGTCAATTTGTAGAGAAACTACTACAAGTAAAGTGAGAAAAACAAAGAGGAAATATGGATTGGAGTTTTTAACATACCAATATTTTCTACTTTTTTCTTTGTGTAAATCAAAGTAATTTATTTAAATCTTTAGTAGGTAAACATAAAAATAAATACAGCCTCACTTATGATACTTGGAACAGAAATGATCGCTATTATAACAAAAAGGCTAAAAATTAAGATGGTAATCTAGATTAGTAAATTGATTTGGTTAGGAAGCCATGGTGGTCTAGTGGTAATGACACTCGCCTTACAAACGTGAGGTCGTGGGTTCGAATCCTGGTCCCGTACCAATTAATTCTTTGGAAGTTATGTACGGAATTTCACACCAATGGCTTTTCGGTGAAGGAAAACATCGTGAGGCAACCTGCATACGTCCGTAGAAGAAATTCGATGGCGTATGTGAATCCACCAAACCGCACTGGGCCAGCGTGGTGGATATGGCCCAATCACCCTTTGTGGGTACGTCCTATTAAAAAGGCTGGTACAGTACAAATTGATTTGGTAAGATGCCTAAAAAGCTTTTTGAAACATTAAGAAGCCTACAAATTGACAAGTCATCTAAGATAGGCATGCTCTTAGTATTAAATATCAGGTCGCGGTCTCCCATACCCAACCCTTACTTCCGTAATTAAGTAATGGCTGTGTTGGCCCTGAAACCAGGGCAAGAGAATACGGCATCGGTATCCCCTGCCTGTAGTAAGAGCCAACTAAAAGTAGAACTTTGGGCTCGTGGATGGTTGGAGATGGAGTTCCTGCCATCCAGTCAAACGGGCCCGGAGAAGACAATTACGTGTATGACCACGTTATCGTAAAGAACTGTAAAGTCTATGTAGGTTCAAGAAGTTATACACAGTACTGGGAGCTTTGGTGTGTTTCCCTGGAGTTGTCAGAGCTCCCAAGAGCGCACAAAGGCCAACTAACGAGAGGTTTTTATTGGTTACAACCCTACATAACCCAGCTGCATCCCAAAGCAGTCACTATCTTGCATAGATTTTCTCTCGTAAAAAAAGGCTAGGGCTATGAGTGTTATGAGCGTTTCTCTATAAATATGTCTTTATTTAAATAAATAATTATTATTTTACTGACGATAACTTCATAACAAATAAAATAATAATTTCTATAATTCACCGACGTAATAAATCAAATGACATTCTGCAGCGATGACGGCACATTCCGAAGACAATCACGATCTCATTACGATCCTAGTTCAGTTTGTTTGTAATCAAACTGTCTGATATTTCAACAGGGAGACTATTCTGGCAGATTGTATTAAAAAATGTTAGAATTATAAAATCATTAATAATGTTATCTAATAAATAGGCCCACTCCATCCATCCATCCATCAGGCAAAGGACGTCCACTGCTGGACATAGGGCTCCCCTATGGATCTCCAATAAGACCGGTTGGAAGCGGCTTGCATCCATGGCGATCCTGCGGTCTTAATGAGGTCATCCGTCCACCTTGTAGGTGGACGTCCTACGCTGCGCTTGCCGGTACGTGGTCTTCACTCGAGAACTTTTCGACTCAGAGACCACGTACCGGCTAACACAACGTGAGACGTCCACCCACAAGGTGGACATAAGACCGCAGAATCACGCTGGATGCAAGCCACTTCTAACCCGTCTTATTGGAGATCTATAGCATAGGCCTATGTCCAACAGTGGATGTCCTATGGCTAAAACGATACAATGAATTAAACGAATATATAAACTCTAGTCATTCATACAAAGAGCCTCAGAGCACTCGATGCGGGATAGACAAAGTAAGAAACGCAGTTTTTGGGCAGAAAACTAGAATCATAGACGCAGTGATGATGACGATGATTTCCAGGCTGTTTCCAACCATAGCGACTGCGTAATTACTTCTTAGGTTACTTGATGGTCCCTCACATGACTAGAGTAACCAATTCAAGCGGTCTCGATGCTCTATTCTACCTCTAGAATAAGCCCACATAGCTCTACAAATGAAACTGTGAACTAGATGTGGCATCCCGCGCTCCGCTAGCGCTAGCTGTTCGCACGCCCACTCGCGTTCCGACGATTCCATTGCATTTGGATCCGGAATATGAATAATAATATGAGATATGAATGAATGACTCAGGAATTGGGCGTGAGAATTAAAAATTTAAAGTTTTAAAAGGTGACTTTAGCCTACTAAACAATGTACTAATATGGGAAACGGTAATAATTAATTAATTAATTAGGAATGCTCTTTATATGAGGCATTGCTTTACAAAGTGAAGAGATTTTCAAATAAATATGATAAATTTACTACCAAAAGGTCAATCACAATTCATTTAGATTAATCCTAAAACGCATGCATAAAATATAATAGGTAATTTTGACTTTTTACAAAATTAGGTTTACCTATTTTCATGCAGAACAATGAGTTAAGTTATTAACTGTGGGCCCCAAACTAGGCTAAGCCTGTATATTGGACGCCCGAGGGATACAAAATAATCGGCCAAGTACGAGTAGGACTCGCGCACGGAGGGTTTCGTACTGTATGGGAGCTTATTCTAAATATTTTATTATCTATTATTAAAGTAAATATACAACTAAATATTCTGTGAAAATTTCAAGCATCTACCTGTTACCATTAATAATATAGAGCGAAAAACGGCTAAAAAATCAGGTTGATTGTAAGGGTATGGGGGGCCCCTTTATTATTAATTTTATTCTGTTTTTAGTTTCCTTGTTATTAAAGCGGCAACAGAAATACATCATCTGTGAAAATTTCAGCTTCCTAGCTATAACGGTCCATGAGATTCAGCCTGGAGACAGATAGACAGACGGACCGACGGACAGCGGAGTCTTAGTAATGGGGTCCGTTTTTACCCCTCGGGTACGGAACCCTAAAAAAATGTAAGCAAGTGGCGCTGAGGTGTGCGTAACCGCTTCGGCCGCTTTGGAAACCGGGGTTAGGAAACTAACTATTAGTGTACCTACTTAACTATAGGGTACCTACGTAACTATAGGGTACCTACGTAACTATGGTTTACCTACTTAACTATTGGGTACCTACGTAACTATAGGGTACCTACGTAACTATGGTTTACCTACTTAACTATTGGGTACCTACGCAAACAAAGGAGTGTTTACTCATAATTAGGTTATTTCAGGGTTGCCTCCATGCTAAAAGTTGTTCATAATCATGAATTTACTCAAGATGCCGTAAATATACGCACGATAATAAGATTCTTTTTGATGAATATTGCGTAAAATATGCTCATCTATTGATTCTATTGAACACCTACGTGTTGATACACGTAGAAAATAACAATTAAATTGTTACTTCATTGATTACTTAAGCTACATCCACACTGAATTTCACTAAATCCTCCATCCAATTGTCACGAAAATGAGTGGGACACACACACAAACTTTCGCAAATATAACAATTTGTTATACTCGTAGGTGACACAGAGATGCATCAGTACCAAAGATCTCACAGGATAAGTCATGCCTCGAGCTATCTAAGAACTAATTTTGCTTTTTTTCAGCGTTTCTCTGCTTAAAAGTTCTTTGAATCAGCTATATACAGGGTTATTCCTAATCAATTAGCATCCTTTTAGGGACTTATTCTGTACATCAAAACTAACAACTTTTGTTCTACGATTTTTGTCAAAACTCAAACAAAAAAGCAGCTGTTCCATACATCTTGTCGCGAGTGAACGATATTTTTTATGGAACAACAATTTTTTCTGAGCTTTGCAATAAAAGTTGCAGAACAAAAAGTTATTAGTTTTGATTTACAGAATAAGCCCCTAAAAGGATTGGGGATGCTAATTGATCAGAAAAACCCTGTATCATATAAATATTACATAAAGAATTTTTATAAACAGAACACAATTATTACTTACAGAGCACAATAGACGACTTATTCATAAGCGCTATCACAACACTGCATTCTGCAATGTATTTTCGTAAGCATGTGTTTTGCGATGTCTGAGTATTTCCTACATATCCATTCATCTATTGGCTATACGCGTAGAAGTACTTCTCTGCGCTTGCCAATACCTGGTCTCTACTTGAGAAATTTCTACGCCAGCGGTCATCAGTCCTCCGTGCAATGTGCCCCGATAAAGGTGCTACGCTCAGGTTGGTCCATAGGTTGCCTGGAAGAAATTGTTTTAGGAGATCAGATCGCGAATCATCTACTACTATTACGTACCATTTAACAATAGTTTAAGTATTTTTATCTACACTAATATTGTAACTTATGTTACAACATTAGTATTTAACTAATTCTACTTATGTTTCCAATACTTGACTTAAAATGACTACTGTTATAGCGCAGACAACAAAACACTCAATTTAAGCAATTTCACATGATGTTATAATTATCCACATCGATATCGTAAAATCTCATTATAACATCGCGCGCTCGCTCCTGATTGGCCCTGCGCGCGCTCTCATTGGTTAGATTTTAATGGCGCCAAGTTCACTGTGACAATACACGTACGCGTGAATTTAATGTTTCGCAATATGTTTTTTTTTTAATTTTTTTTATTAGTGAAGATAAAGTAGTGTATGCAACTGCATATAACACGGGTATTAAATGACAGTTGCATAAACTACTATAATGTATTTTCTGTGTTTTAACAAACATTACATTGTGTCGTGCATCATGTAGAGACAATGCAGGACCACTCTCTAGATCTCAATGATCAGTACTGATTATATCTACCACCTACTTACCTATTATTAGTTCGTTATAGCATAACATATACACTATACCACTAGGCACAGGTGGGAACTGAATTATCGTGGGATCTGGCCTACAGTATGACTCATTAAGGTTCTGAAACTACTGAAAGCGAGGCGATATTGGCGCCAAGTTTTGTGTGAGACACTTTGAAGTATAGAAATACAGAAAATTTATTTACGAGACTGAACAATATCGTACACAAAACACAAAACATGAGAAACACAAAAAGAAATAGAAAAACAAACAATTAATCATAGGTATGGGTAAGGGTCAAAGGTATAAAAACACAAAACCTTTAAAAGGCGGGTCTAGTACATTTTTAAGAACAACTTTTATTCTAGGACTTTTGGAAATTACGAAGGAAAAATCCGCATTTTCATACAAAAAGTTCGTCAACGCGCGGCAAAATGTATGGAGAAGCGAATTTTTCGAAGTCGTAGTACAAATGTTATTTGTCTAAATGAACTAGACCCGCTCTTAAAAGGTTTTGCGTTTAATACCAATGATCCTGTATAGGTACTTAAAGTTTTGCCACACGACTTTCGACTTTGCGTATCCCATACTCAGGGTTATTCAGAAAAAGTGTACTAAGCCTAAAAAAGGTGGTTTAGATGAATTCTGGATTGATCCTATAGTAAAGGTTGCTCAAAACTTTGATTTTACTTTAGTAAATATTACTCGGACGCAAAACAACGTCCTCCATTTATTTTCTAACGGTTTTGCTAACAGACAAATTTTGAAGATATAGGTAGGTATATGCTCTGCTTTTGAATAAGTTAGTTTTATGACTGACCTGACTTCCTAAAACGAGGAGGTACTATGATTGTCTGTATGTTTTTTTGTGTATGTTCATCGATGTTTTAGCCAATTATGTAAACCGATTTAAAAATAAAACCTAAGTTTGAAAAAGTATACTTCTGAGGTGGTCTCATTTAAATTTTATTGAAATCGGCTGAGCAGTTTTTGATATATCTACTAATCTACGAATAATGTACATGAATGTCACATCGATTCGTGCAAAGTTTTGAAGGCTGTACACGGTGGAAGTTTATATTGCGAGTTTTTTGCGAAAAAATTTTATAGTAATCAAGTTTTTTAAGCCAACATTCATCAATTTCATTATTTTTTTTCAATTATTACGGTATTTACCAATTACGTTAATAACTCAAGATTCAAGATATTTATTGCGTAAATAGGTTAAAATTGGTGTTACAACTTATAATAGTGCCTTATGAGGTAAGTAATGCAATATTGTTTCACTCACTTACTGTACTCGATCAAGAAAAAATGCTACATAAATGCTGTACTCAGAGTACCTGTACTTTGTCTTTCATAAATTCAAACCAATAAATTAATCATAATTAAATAAAGCTACGAGTTTGATAAGCATATAATAATCAACTCGTACTCACAAACTTGTTCACGTCTTTTATTTTACCCCAGAAAAATTGCATACACGTTTATAAAATCATGTAGGTATTGATAGACTTATATCATAGCAAATTTACATCAATCGCAAGATGATGTAATAAGTGTTTGTTGCTAACGTCTCCGACTTGTATTGGAGGAGAAGTCTGATGAACATACAAAAAGAAAACAAACTCGTAGCTATTTATCTCTTCTGACTCGCTTTTAGTACTAAGAAGCCTTATCAGCACATGATCACGAAATCGTTTATTTGATCCAAGATTCAAGGTACGATCGATTGTGCAGATCTATGAATGAACTGATGGTACTATTGATAGGTTATTGATTATTAGGTCATAGTCATTGTAATATAATATAATATACACAATCACAAGACTAACAGACCATATGGCTTCTAAAATGGAATAAATTTCAGTATTTAGTGCAAAAATCTTTTACATCTATCACTTTAATAGTAGTTTATGCAACTGTCATATAATGAACTCGTTACTATTATGAAACTCGCTGCGCTCGTTTCATAAACTCACACTCGTGTTTTAATACCCGTGTTATATGCAGTTGCATACACTACTTTATCTTCACTAATAAAAATAAAAAAAAAACATATTGCGAAACATTAAATTCACGCGTACGTGTATTGTCACAGTGAACTTGGCGCCATTAAAATCTAACCAATGAGAGCGCAGCTGCTCGCGCAGGGCCAATCAGGAGTGAGCGCGCGATGTTATAATGAAATTTTACGAAATCGATGTGGATATTATAACATCATGTGAAATTGCTTAAATTGAGTGTTTTGTTGTCTGCGCTATAACAGTAGTCATTATAAGTCAAGTATTGGAAACATAAGTAGAATGTTACAACATTAGTGTAGATAAACATACATATTTCAGATGTTTTGATGCGCTTTTAATTAAAAAGCTATATTGGTATGATATTGGTATTATATTTATTAGCACAAAAATTATAAGTTATTTATAGCAAAGTCCTAGTCCATCTAACTAGGTACCCTCAAGCACACAGGTACGAGTATGTCCTAGGGAACAAGCCTTCCTGTCAATAGCTGTCATTTAATGCTATGCGGATTGCATGTATGTTGACTGCCTCGGTGGCTCAGTGGTTAGTGACCCTGACTACTGGGTCAAAGAGGCGTGGGTTCGATCCCCACTAGGGCAAGTATTTATGTGAAGAACATAGGTGTTTGCTCTGTGTCTGGGTGTTATTTAGTTACTATCTATATAAGTATGTATTTAAAATTTTGTACATATAGTATATAATATCAGTCTCTGGCAGCCATATCACAAGGTTTGCTTAGTTTGGGGTCAGAGGCCGTGTGTGAGATATCCCCTAATATTTATTTATTTATTATTTATTAACCTATTACAGGAAGTATCGTATCAGTAACTCCGTATTATTTATTTTGAAGAACAACGCAAAACTGGTGGTTTGACCTAGTAGGTGCCAAGCAAAATACCTACTCCAAATGAGTGCTAATCTCCACAATTGATTAACAAAAGAGCCCATTTTATCCCAATGCCATCGGCACCAAACAATGTGTGAATCACACTGCCCACACTAGACTCTTATCAACCTTGGGACTGTTTGGCTGTACCTTCGCTGCTCTTAATAGATCAGCGAGGTGGTAATATAATAAGTTAATAATGAATAACGGTGCGGATTGACGTATTTGCCGCCTGTAGGCTGTTGAATTTTGCTAACCCCCACCGACTTTGATACTTAGCTGTGAAACGAATCATATATTATAATATGTTGTTTTTTCTCTGTAGACTTTATAATGATTCATCCATCCATCAACCATAGGACGTCCACTGCTGGACATAGGCCTCCCCTATAGATCTCCAATAAGACCTAATGGTATAGGCTTGCATCCAGCGCGATCCTGCGGTCTTAATGAGGTCATCCGTCCACCTTGTGGGTGGACGTCTTACGCTGCGCTTGCCGGTGCGTGGTCTCCACTCCAGAACTTTTCGACCCCATCGGTCATCAGTCCTCCGCGCTATGTGCCCTGCCCATTGCCACTTCAACTTGCTAATCCGCTGGGCTATGTCGGTAACTTTGGTTCTTCTACGGATCTCCTCATTTCTGATTCGATCTCGCAGAGAGACTCCGAGCATAGCCCTCTCCATAGCTCGTTGTGCTACTTGGAGCTTATAATAAGACCCTTAGTTAGAGACAACTAATTGTAATGTTATAATGTTTAGGTATACAAATTAATCTTGTATTTTTGTCAATTATAAAATTAATGATCCGAAATTTGCCGCCTTCTAAAATTTGCCGCCCTCTAAAATGTGCCGCCTTAGGCTTCAGCCTACTCAGTAGTAGCAGCCTGCTGGTAAATCCGCCACTGAATGTAATCTAGGTTAATTTTAAGCGATTACAAATTACAGCTTAAACACGGTGAAACGCAACTGCAACGAAACCCTTTTGAAATTATTGATTTGAAACCAGTTTCAACCATTTTCCACACACGCTGCAACCACAATCATTTCGGTTTTCTTTGAGTGCGTTGCGTTTAATTCACTTTTCTACAAAAAATTAATGAAACGCAACGCAAGTTTCCTGCACGCCGGTTTCAATGAAACTGATTTGCAACGCGTTTCAAACTGGTCGCGTCATGTGTGGTCTCTCAACGAAATCTATGGCAGACACTTAAATGCAACTCAAAAGTAACGAGTAGTTGCAGTTTCGTTGCATTTGCGTTTCACCGTGTGTTCTGGGCCTAAGGCAACCTTGAAACAGTACAATTTTGTGTAATGTCAAACAATATCAGTCATGTAACAATTAGAATCTAGAACAATAGAAAAATAATCTTTCTGTAACAGATATTTTCGGGTTCCCTAGCAAAACAAGGAACCTTTATAAGTTCGTTATGTCCATCCTTCTTTCCATCCCCTCCACATTTATGAACCAAATTGCCTGTAATTTTTATATTACGATGGTTTAAGTATAGACCTCATTTTCGAATATTCGAATGTAAGATTTTATAAAAACTTTTTTTGTCATGTATCATTTGTGAGATTGAATCAGAAATGAGGAGATCCGCAGACGGAATCCAAAGATAAACGCAGATCCAAAGTTACCGACATAGCCCAGCGGATTAGCAAATTGAAGTGGCAATGGGCAGGGCACATAGTTCGGAGAACGGATCGCCGATGGGGCCGTAAAGTTCTCGAATGGAGACCACGGACCAGCAAGCGTAGCGTAGGACGTCCACCGACTGACTAGGTGGACTAACGGTTTTTTTTTTTAATTCGTATTGACTTACTTTTGACTACATACTACCTGATATTAAGCAGAATTCCGGTCTAGGGCACGCTTACTTAGAAGATACCTATTTACTTGGGATTTGAAGACACCGAAGTTGTACTTTAGCGGGAAGACAGACCCACGATATAATAAAGATCGCAGGAACGAGCTGGATGCAGGCAGCGCTTCCAACCGGCCTTATTGGAAATCCATGGGGGAGGCCTATGTCCAGCAGTATACGTCCTACGGCTGATGGATGGATGGATCATTTGTAGTAAATTTTCCTCATGATGTTTACTTTTCCGGATAATTCAGTACTTCAGTAGTATGATAATTCACATTTATAACCCGGTCACAATATCTGTGCACCTGACTTCGTGACGTCATATCGAATTATCGGGACGTATATACATTACCGGACGTCAAGTATACCGTCCGGACGTAAATTATTATCGGGACGTGTATCGGCAACGAAGATGCTAACCGTACTGTCGCACCGGGGAGTGCGCGGAGAGGTGACAGGGGAAGCGGGAGAGGCGCCGCATTCCAGCGAGGTGCACAGATATTCTGACCGGGTTGTACCAATGGCTAGCCTATTTTAATAATATACCTATTTTGTTTCAAAGCTAATGTGAACGAGATAAATTTTGAAATTGAAATAGTTTATTTTCCAAAACTTATTGAGCTATGTACCTACATATTGGTTAAGAGACAAATATACAAGTAAATATATCCTAGATAATGTAAGTCTTGTATTTAGTGGTAGTTGATAAAGGAACTTGCCCTAAAAAAAATGTACAATATGTGTGCATTGGGTTGCAGTCTTGCAGAGCACTACTTATTTGTTATGATAAAAAATAATCGGCCAAGTACGAGTCGGACTCGCGCACGGAGGGTTCCGTACTGTATGGGAGCCCCCCTTAAATATTTATTTTATTTTTAGTTTATTATTTGTTAATAAAGTGAATATACAACTTAATATTGTGTGAAAATTTCAAGCATCTACATGTTACCATTATTAATATAGAGCGAAAACGACTAAAAAATCAGGTTTGTTGTATGGGAGCCCCCCTCAATTATTAATTTTATTCTGTTTTTAGTATTTTTTGTTATAGCAGCAACAGAAATACATCATCTGTGAAAATTTCAGCTTTCTAGCTATAACAGTTCATGATATATAGCCTGGAGACAGACAAACGGACAGAAGGACAGAAGGACAGACGGACAGACGGACAGCGGAGTCTCAGTAATAGGGTCCCGTTTTTACCCTTTGGGTACGGAACCCTAAAAACCTACTGCTTAGTTAGCAAAAATACTTTCATTACGTTTCTCTCATTAGTAATTAGTAAACGTTTTGCTCAATAGTAAACTTAGGTAGGTATGAGCAATTATCAAATCGACCTAAAACACTTAAATCATTGGGTTAGTGCCGCCCACGCCGGTCTGCGCTCATTTAACTAATCAGTGCATGTTAATGTGACCTTCCACCAAATAAAGGAATAGCTGAAGTACATTGGAAAGTAATTACTTGAGTAATGTAGGGTTGCCAGTTCAATACATTAACAGTTCGATTTGGATCAAGTTTTTAACGACGACACAAAAAAACGGCAGGATGTTATAAGTTAGACTTGTCTCTCTTTCTCTCTCTCTCGCTCTCTCTCTCTCTCTGTGTGTTAGTGTGTATATGTGCGTGTGTGTGTGTGTGTAGCTCCCGAACGGATGAACCGATTTTGATTTAGTTTTTTTGTTCGAAAGGTGATTTAGTCGGAAAATTTGTTAGCTATCATCATCATCATCATCACATATAATAGGACATTACAATAGCCATAGGACTTCCACTGCTGGACATAAGCCTCCCCTATGGATTTCCAATAAGCCCGGTTGGAAGCGGCCTGCATCCAGCGCGTTCCTGAGGTCTTAATAATATCGACGGTCCACCTGGTCGGTGGACGTCCTACGCTGCGCTTGCCGGTCCGCGGTATCCATTCAAGAATCTTACTGCCCCATCGGCCATCAGTTCTTCGAGCTATGTGCCCTGCCCATTGCCATTTCAACTTACTAATCCGTTGGGTTATGTTTCATCGAAATCGGTTTAGCCGTCCCAAACTGTTGTTAGCTACGGTAGGGATCAATCTGATCGCGATGGGGTTTCTTAAATTTTTAACTTAATCTTGTCCTTATAGGAAATATTTTTTTGTAACTCAATCGTAATTGGCAGCCCTAATTTTAGGTCCACAAGACCCACACTCGACAGGCGACTCCCACGCGAGTCAAATGTTTAACTTGAAGACGTTTGAGCATCTTTACAAGTGCTCTTATATCGTAGGGTTGGGACCCGCTAGTGATGGGAAAAATTGCTAAATTTTAACTAAAGATTTGAATTAATTTGGTAAGTAGATAGGAAATTTAACAATGTTTTAAAATAAGGTTTGTTACTCATAGTCTCTCCACAATGAAGATGATTGTTATTATTATCGCTATGACCGCCTATTTTTGTATAAGTTTACTGCCGTTTTAGTTTTTCGTCTATCCTATGTTTGCTGTACCTATTATAATTTGATAATGATTTATTTTTCTATTGTTCTAGATTCTAATTGTTACATGACTGATATTGTTTGACATTACACAAAATTGTACAGTTTCAAGGATGCCTTAGGCCCAGAACACACGGTGAAACGCAAATGCAACGAAACTGCTAGTTACTTTTGAGTTGCATTTAAGTTTCTGCCATAGATTTCGTTGAGAGACCACACATGACGCGACCAGTTTGAAACGCATTGCAAATCGGTCGCATTGAAACCGGCGTGCAGGAAATTTGCGTTGCGTTTCATTAATTTTTTGTAGAAAAGTGAATTAAACGCAACGCACTCAAAGAAAACCGAAATGATTGTGGTTGCAGCGTGTGTGGAAAATGGTTGAAACTGGTTTCGAATCAATAATTTCAAAAGGGTTTCGTTGCAGTTGCGTTTCACCGTGTGTTCTGGGCCACGGCGATTGTTAACTGCGAACTTAGCCATACAAAAACAATCTACCTCTAAATATTATCCGATTAAAGTGTTTTTTTTTCATGTAATCAGCACTTCAATAGCTAGGGTTAAAAGTCGTAGTATTCACAGTTTATTTAAATGCCTTTAAAAGCCTCTAAAAAGCATCATTATTTTACGCCAAAACTTGGCTAAAAGTTTATATAAACTAAACACTTAAAAAAAAACATATGAGAGTGCAGTATTTTGTGGGCGATTGACACCAAAACATAACATTTTTGTTATAATTTAAGGGATGGAAACAGTTTTCTCCCGGTACGTAATTTTTTATCACAAATATACTTACCGAAAATTATCTCGATATTCTACAGAAAACGCGAAAATAGTAAACGATTCACGATCCTTTCAAAACTCCTACTGTGATAAATAATTTCACAAACTAACCTAAAACCTTTTAAAAACCTAAAACAAACAATTTTCTCGAATTTCGCACAAACGAATTAGTTTTAGCATTATGTTTAATTATTCGATAACTATTTAGCTCTTCTCTAATTGCTAAAACAGGTACATAATAAAAAAATACTTATTATTCGCATACTGACATGTGCGGCCAACACTAACTATTAGATTAAACTGTAAAATACAACTATTCCACTCTTATAGCCACTGATTAAGGTTCAAAATTTCAAAACAAAACCGCATTCAAAAGTGGTTTCAAAGTGTTTCTCTACAATAGCAATAATTAATCTAAAATTGGACTGCACTCGTAGGTATAAAGCATACCGTTTTAGGACTTGGTCGCAGTGCAATTTTTGCTACACCATATTTTTAATTACACATGTTTATTGATATCAATGACCTAAGAAAAAGTTACACAGACCTTATTTTATATAATAATTAAGAATCAATCGAGCTTACCTGTTAAGTGAAGATTGATGGTAATTATCCGAAATCACCGAGAAAGGGACTGCATAGCTCCTTTATTTTTTGTGTTTATTTTTCTTTTTTGCTCAAGTGCGTTGTTCAATTTTCCAGTCTTATATTTATCTCATTTATAAATAGACCGCGCAAAACATAATGATGAAAATTGTGTAGGAAAACATAAATAGGAGCTGACATATACCAGGGATACACAATTTAATTTATCTTCTCTACTACTCGTATACAAAGTAATTCAGCAACTAACTCCAAAAAAAAAATACAAATCAGTGCCTACAATTTTATCAAACTTTCAAAAAATAACTTATACTCGTATTATTTTTTTAAATATTCCTCACTGCGACAAAGTACCAAACTGTATGGTACTGTTAAGTAACTCCAAATCTAATGAACGAAGGTCAAGCATTAAGTACCTAATAGTTTAATTGGTACATCACAATCATACCAAGAAGGAAGTGGGTGGCATATTGTAGCTTTTTTTAAGGTTTTGTGCATTGTAGTCGGTTGATGAATAGCGCTGTCGAAACTGGCGACTAATGTACAGTTCTAACTAGTAGTTCTACAAACAGTAGACCTCGTGGCACATTTCTTTAACTGAATCTTCATACTTCATTATATATTTCGACCCGCTCTAGACCGATTCGGTTCATACTCGCAAATGTTATTAAGAATTAAATATTAAACACTAAATTTTGCTAAATATTATCAAATCGGCTGATAAGCAGCGCGACAGCAAATCCCCCCTCTTCTTGAGGGAAATACAGGGGGGGTACCTACCAAATATCGCCGTCAGCAAAAAAAAATCATTATATATCTAACCTGTGTATACTCTGAACCACACAAGTTGATGGATGTGAAGTTAGCCACTAGCTGCGCAATAGCCAATCAACGTGCGGCTTCCACGTCACGTCTCGTCAGGATTGGCTATTGCGCAGCTAGTGGCTAACTTCACATCCATCAACTTGTGTGGCGCGGAGTATACCAAGTTACAAAGGAATCTTAAGTATCGCATGCAGGCAAAATAAAAGAAAGCAAGAAAAACAATTCCTTATTACTATTTCCAGCGGTCCCACACTAGGCTCGAGGGCCCGTGTTGTGGAGACCAAAATACGAAAATATTCTAATTTTTTGATAAGTTGTGGAGGAATTTCGTAACATTAAAAGTATAACTCTGACTTTACACAAAAATAGTTTTAGATTTTCATTTTTAATTATTATACTTATAAGTTATACAGCAAATAATATGTAGATAGATCAAACATTAGTGATGATTAAAGAAATAACATATATTATGTGATCCTATACTATAGATATTGGACAGCAAGCAGAGAGAACAATATGCACGTTATTAACACTAACACACTGATTGTGTAAAAGTGTGTGAGAGAGTGTGTATGTGTGTGTTTGAGTAACACTGCAATACACGAGATCTCATGAGAGTCAAGGTTTGCAGTGCTACCCGTGTGTGTGTTTGTGAGTGCGTGGGTATGAGTGTGTGTGTTTGTTTGTTTGTCTGGCTATGCGGTTAAAACACAATGTACGTGTCATCCAAACCACGGAAGCGCTCAGTTGCCACCCGCGGCCACCCATCCAAAGACTGACCGTGTTGAAATTTGCTTAACTTTGGTGATCATTAATAAACACGCCTATGTAGTCAAACAACGCTAAGAGCGCTACGCTTTACCACGACGAATGTGAATATAATGTACATTGTACCGATGATATCGTAAGGGCAAAATATTTCCGGATGGCGGTATGCAATAATAACAGGCTAGCTCGCGTTGCAATTATTGCATAAACCTATCTATGAACATGCGGTCCTATTTAGACGCGTCCGCGAAAATCCACATGTTCATAAATGAAGGTAGATTCTATATTTCATTATTTATTACTATGTTCTTAATAATAAAACCACATAAGTCGTAAGAAGTCCTTTTCTACACACACACTTCTCGTATTGAAAATCGTCCTGAAGCTATAGGAATTCATCAACTTGCCAAAAGACGTCCTATGTTGTGCTACTATGCTTCTATAAGTAGTTTTATTGCGCAAGTAGGTACACTCATTGTATTTTCATCACAGACAAAATAAAATAATCGGCCAAGTACGAGTAGGACTCGCGCACGAAGGGTTCCGTACTGTATGGGAGCCCCCCTCAAATATTTATTTAATTTTAATTTATTATTTATTATTGAAGTGAATATAAAACTAAATATTCTGTGAAAATTTCAAGCATCTACCTATTACCATTATTAATATAGAGCGAAAAACGTCTAAAAATTCAGGTTTGTTGTATAGAGCCCCCCTTAAATATTTATTTTATTTTGTTTTTACTATTTGTTGTTATAGTGGCAACAAAAATATATCATCTGTGAAAATTTCAAGCATCTACCTATCATCATTATTAATATAGAGCGAAAAACGTCTAAAAACTTAGGTTTGTTGTATGGGTGCCCCCCTTAAATATTTATTTTATTTTGTTTTTACTATTTGTTGTTATAGCGGCAATAGAAATATATCATCTGTGTAAATTTCAGCTGCCTAGCTATTATGGTTCATGAGATACAGCCCGGTGACAGACAGACAGACAGACAGACAGACAGACGGACAGACCGACATCGAGGTCTTAGTAATAGGGTCCCGTTTTTCCCTTTGGGTACGGAACCCTAAAAATCAAGACAGAATGTCGTGAACAGACCGGTGAGGCCGGTGAGTGCGTCGGTGTTGCGCCGCCATAGTTCGACTGACACCCCAAGGCGTAGTTTCGTTGTACGTGTATGGGTCTGTAATTTGTTGTGTATGTACACGGCAAGGCGTAGTTTTGCCGGCTTCACTTGTTTGTTCACAACATTCTGTCCTTATTTTTTATTTGGTTTGAGATTTTTATTTGTTTTACTAATTGTGGATGGTAAGATTTAGTTAGGTTTAATGGGAGGTGATAGCACTGGCAAAGGATTGTGAGGTGTGGTAATGGCTCCACCAAAAAAAGGTTTGAATAAAAATATATTTTCTGAAATAAACTAACAAAAATAAGACTGCCAAAAACACTGATGGGATGTAAATTGTGCAGTTTTTTTTTAGGAATAAACAGGGTTGTTTCTAATCAATTAGCATACTTTTGTTATGCTACTTTTGTCAGAACACAAAAAAAATCAGCTGTTCCATACATTTTGTCGCGGGTGAACAATATTTTTCTGTGGAACAACAAAAAATTTTTTTGCGTTTTGACAAAAGTCGCAGAACAAAAACTGTTAGTTTTGATATACAGAATAAGCACCTAAAAGGATGCTAATTCATTAGAAATAACCCTGTATTGTGGAATGTTATTGATTATCAAAAACCTATTTTTTTAAATACAATTATTTTTACAAGCTTTTATTTAGTATCACCTGTCCCGTTGTATGTCTGTCGATCTGTAATCAAATCTTGCAAGTTAAATTTCATCCACTTTCCGGTTACTGATTGAGCTGAAATTTTGCATACATGTAATGTGTAAACTGCGTGACAGTGCAATATTATGATGACATGATGCTGATTTGATGATGGAGCTGAAAGGTGGCCAAAGGAACTTAGCAATGAAACGACACAACCTCATCGAGTTTGGGTTCATTTGAATGATCTTGGCGAGTAGTTTGTTTTTCAATGGTAACCAGGGTCTGATGATGGAGCTGGAAAGTGGTCATAGGAACTCTGTAATGAAGCGACGCAACCCTATCAAGTTTCGGCTCGTTTGATTCGTCATGGCGAGTAGTTGTTCAGTAAAAGCTTGTTTTAAAAAAAAAAGTTTTCAGGGCTAGCCACCCGGCCTATACAAACTTACTTTATGTGAAAAAGTGACAGATATATAACACCATAACTCTGTCCCGTTCTGACACGTTGAAATAATTATTTCGTGGTGCGTTTACTAGTCCAGCTGAATATAATGTTATCGATGTATTATGCGGGAGTCAGCTGTCCGCTTATTTAATGTACGAATTGATTTTCAACTTTTCTGGGGAGAAAAAAGAAGGATCTAGAGAATGCGCTTACCTACCTACTCATACCAAATAAAAAAATCAAGACAGAATGTTGTGAAAAAACAAGTGAGGCTGGCAAAACTACGAGTATAATACCTACTTGTTCTTGAGTAACTTAAAATAGTGAGAAATATCAAAGAACGCTAGCTATTTTCGTGTTTTGGCTTCAGCTGGCCAGCCATTCAGCCTCAGTTCTATGTTCTCGTAACATTTTTCAAAACGTGACTGCAGTATTTGTTAAATGTAAATTAGCGATTTGTCCGTATGTCCGTAGCATCTTCTCATGGAAGGGTGGTACTTAATTTTTCGTATATCAGAGTAGAAAAATCCAAGTTATTTTGAGCCCCATAGCTTGGGAAGAAGGTAGAAATTTGAAAAGCAGCCTTTATCATTGATGCTTTTAAGGAGTGTCTAGAGTAGTTAACACCACCCATGTAAAACAATATAAACGTTCGTTAGGTACTTGCAAAATTGGCTACAAAATCTTCAAAAATGGCTTCTTGTTAATTTCATAGTCACTGTATGTTTTGTAATTAAAAAATAAATCAACTTTACGTGAAATCGGGTCCATGTTACAGAGACACAATTATACATATGTACTTGCTATTTTAGCAACAAATATTAAGTGAATCAAAATTAGAGAGTTTTACACAAAACCAGAAATTGCTATATTTTTTTTTGTTACAAATGTATGGCTTTATTATGAAAGAAATAATCGGGTGAAATAAAGCAGAAAATCTCTAAGCGCTCTATATGAAGTGCTGTTTTGAATTTTAGCGATTTCATCGGTTTTAACAACTCTGTAATGATCTACGAAGACAACTGGTACAAAAACCGCGCAGAGGTAGACAATACGCATACAGCTCAATGTTCAATTCGAAATGCAGTGGAATATTTAGCGGCTAAATCTTCTAACATTTCAGTTCTTAAGGGGGCGCCTAATGCCAAAATCAAGCGAAAGGTGTACTTTTAAAGACGTGGTGTAAAGGTAACGAACATAAACACCCTTATTAAAAAAATACGGTTAGAAAGAAAAAATCTAAAGTAGCAGAGTAATCGAGTAGAATTTTGAAAAATAATATGGTTACTTTAGAAAAAAATGAAAACTTCGCATCATAAAAAAAAAAAAAACATTTTATTTGAAATGCTCGAAATTATCAGCGACGACACCACATTATTTTTGACAAATTACGTAGCCAGGCTAATGTTCTAGCCGAGTAATCAATTAGTTTTTTTTATTGCATGCTTAAATTTTGAATAAATAAATAAAATCCCACCTAAAAATATAAGCTGGAGCTCGAAGCCAACATCGTCGTAAACTGTGTCATGCGATTTTCGACTTTAAACAAAGCCGCATAGATGATAGCGGGCGATGTTAGAAGCGCGGGTAAAATCTGATTTTTTCTTAGCATCAGGCGCAGCCTTAAAAGTTTAAATCGCCCGTAACGCAAGTTGGATGTTTCAAAAATAAATTCAAAATTACGTAATTGAATAATAGTTTTTGACCGACGAAACGGAGGAGGTACTCAATTCGACGAGTAAATTTTTTTAATGTATAACGCATAACTGTTTACAGAGTGGTCCTATTTTGATAGTTATTTTTAATTGGAAAGAGTATACTTCGAAATTGGTCCCGTTTAAATTTAATTTATTTATTGAAATCGGCTGAGCCATTTTTGATAAATCAACAATAATGTGAAAAATGCTACATCGATCCGTGTGGAATATTCGCAAATTCTGTAGGTACACGGTTGAAGTCGGTCATGATTTTTGCGAAAAATAATTATGTCAGCTTTTCTACTGCCACGGTTGTTTTAACCATTTGTGTTTTAACCATGTCAGAGGCCTTCAGGCGTCAGTAGTTTTTGCGTGAAAGAGTAACAAACATTCATCCATCCATCCATCCTTACAAACTTTCACGTTTATAATATTAGTAGGATAATGGCATAATGTTATGCCATTATGTTTCATACATCGTCATTCAAACCAAACGTTACATCTTATTTGGCAGCAGATAAAACATTTAAAAAAAAGTCAATCAAGATCTGTATTATAGCAGAATAAATAAAATTGTTCGATGGTAAATCTCTAGATATAATGTGAAATGACTAATTCGTAACTGAGCCAGTATATTAGCTTCGCTCAAATGCCTTTCAAGAAATGACCTATATTCAACAGAGGGCAATGATAAACACTAACTAAGACAGTTGCTTTAAATCAAGTTTTCATATAAAGAAAACTATAAAGTTAGATCTAAAATCAAAATCTACACTCAAACAAAAATGTGCTAAAACAAAACACTATTTTTATCTACTAAAGTTCACCTGTTAATCCAGCTGTCAAAACAGTACCTAAATCAAAATCAACGTTTATTTATGTAAATCGTTATTATTTCTTGATTTGGTCGCTCGTGACCCGTCAATTGGACGTAACTTGTGAACATTTCGAGTTATTTTAGTGAAAAAACAAGCGCGGAGGTCGGACCATTCAATTAATTTTAGTAATCGCTTCTTTCTCCACGGATTTAAAATGGCCACTCAGAAACAGTTAAACTAACTTTTTTTGTAAATTATTGGTAAAGATTTAATACGCTGATTTAATAAAACTCACAGACAAAAACTATTTAAATTCGATCGAAATAACATTTTTAATTAATACGAGAAAATAGTTACAGTAAAGTTACAAAAACATTCTTGAGTGGGTAATTTTTGAGACAAATAAAACTGTTATAAAATAAGTTAGTAAAACTAAATATTTGTTTACAAAAAAATTACTTAAAAAATAAGATCACAATGTGATGCGCTTACCTCGCATTGATTTGTAATGTCTTAGTTTTTATTCGAGATTCTATAGGACATCAGTGTAATATCATTCTCTCCCAGTACTCAGCTACACTCGTCCCGTCGGGGGTAGCCTGGTAGAGGTCCCGCATTGTGCACGCTAATGATATAATAAGCCCGATTACAGAGGCGCCATCGTAATTATTATAATAGCTAAATAGCATAGTTCTGTTTCTTTTTCACTTTAGACGTTCGATAAAGGGAACGCTTTTTACGTTGCTATTTAATTTACGCTGTCGCCTCTGTAATCGGGCTTAATATTTTTAAAAATTACGTAGTGCTCATAGCGTAGTTTGACAAGGTGTTCGCTAGCGATCATCGAAGTTAAGCAACGTTTAGCACGGCCAGTCTTCAGATAGGTGTCCATGGGTGGCATTTACAACTGAGCGCTACTTTGGCTCGAATGATACGTTAAATTGTAGGCCCCCGTTGTTTAAACCTTTTAGCCATGTCAGACGCCTTCAGACGGCTTAAAAACTGACATCAGGGTAGCCACCCGGCCTATATGAATTTACTTTTTATCATTACGTATGTGAAGACCAACCATGAAGAATTGCGGAAATACAAGGCTGTCAATTACCTGTGCGTGCTTTAAAATTCAGTTTGTTTGTTAAAAAAAAACTTTAACAAATAATACCGGCAATCGGAACGCGCCCTCGAGAAAAGTTCTTCGGAAGAAAAAAAAAGTACATGAAAAGTTTGCGTTCGAAATGTCAATAATTATCTCGTTAACGAATACGGAGCTGCAAATTCAAATAAGCAGTCCTTTGCAACTTATTTTTATGTTAATAGAGTTTAAAATTCATAACATGGGTATTTCTTAATTTTGTGCAGTTTTTCAAAACTTTGTGTGAACAAGCGCCATTGCTGTATGTGTAACGGTTTTTGAATTTCGATGATTGGTTAATTGTTTGTATTTGTTTGGCTGTTATTTAAATTACAAGATGCAGAATCAAGCTGAAGCTCGTCTGGGGACCGTTTTTTACCTTACAAGTACATCTTCATGTATTTTTATTTTGTTGCTTAGGGCACTGGATCTGTAGCCCTGGAGTCAGATTGACAGAATAATAAATATATCACCCCGCCACCCCGTTCACTCATTTCAGGATTCTGTAATTTTAATTATGATTGTGTCATGATACATTAATAGCTCTAGTTTTTCATTTGACTCTTCTTATAATATACTATATCTATAGGTAATGACAGAGATTCGAGTCATACGGCACTGCAAGAAAAAGCTACACTATGAGTATTATTATATATTCTTTGACTATGCTCTACTTAACCCCAAACTAAGCACTCGTACGTTGCACTCGGGGCACTCGGGGTCACCAATTTGCCAGGGTGTCGATAGGGATCACAATAATACACTAGAGTCTGACTGAGTCTCTCTCTATGAATGTGTCTGATTTATTAACGAATATTAACAGTTTATATACTAAATTATATATTTATTTTGTGTGCTATATATCTCAGGCAAAACATCTAGATCACGAACTAATTAATCGTGTTAAATCTATAACATTCCATCGAGCTGCAACAACACCATCAAACAAGATAGAAAAAAATCTGTAAATAATGATGATACTGTCAATCATTACAATAACCAAAGTTCAATAGACATGAACGAACTAATAAAATGTATTGCAAAACATAAACAACAAAACCAATGTTCGATTTCCAAATTAGAACATGCGTTTGTGCTTACAGTACAGTTTAAGCAAGACCCCCGCCCATTTCTTGTAGAGCGAGCAGCGAAAAAAATATCTATTAGTAACGTTGTGATTTAATGATTTTTTTATCGAAGTCGTGAGACCGGAAACTATAATTTCGATTTAATCGTAGATCTTGTATCAATGGAGGAGTAAAATGTTCTAACGTAAAATAATAATCGATGAGGTTGATAGTCGAACGTGGCGTTTGTGGTTGCATTTCAGCATAATCATCATCCACCCCATCATCATATTTGTCACTCATCATTGTCGTAATTATCAGCCACAACCTTTTTTATCGCACTGTTGGGTAAAAGCTACTCTCTGGAGGTGCCATCTCTCATGTTCATGTGCAAATTGTGTCCATGTTCAATCTGCGATTTACAATATCGTTACTTGTATTTAGTATAAAACTATGTGCATATGGTAACTTAAGTTCAGTGCATGTTGTTAACAAAAAATTTAATGTTTTTTTTTACATTTTCCTTGATATTTAAGAAGTTTCAATATTTTTGCTTTATTAATCCAATATTTTGTATAGACACAACTCTCTCACTTAAATTTTCTCGGTATTTTTTTTTATTTTATACCACATTCAGTATTTACTATTAGGTAAATTGTGGCTAAACATATTACTATAAAAACGGTACCATTTTTGCTGAAACAACCTTACATGAACTTATGTCTTATAACACTGATATATTGACAGAAATTCAGCTTACATAATGTCATGTCTATCCAAAACTTCACTCGCTTGTTTCAATTGATATTTAGGAGTTGGGCCAGTGAGGTGTAATGGCCCATCTCTGGCCAAAGGTCACCAGTTAAATGCTTCCCTAGTAAATGGTAACGGATTTTTATGTTTTCTTGATTAAATGATAACATGCCTCTAAAAGGAACATAAACAAAATTGATTAAAAGCACCGCCCAGTTTTCTGAACCTTTTATTATTTTTTTATCATGTTTTTGTAAACTTGTGTTTTCTACCAATTAGCCTGAATTTTTGTGTGCTTGTTTATCACATCCGTTTAAGTGTTTTAAAATTTCGAGTTTTATCTATTTTATTATAGTTACTTATCTGGCATAGTGATTATAAGTGAAACAGTCTGTGTTGCTAACGGGAGAAATGGCAAGTTTACAAATGATTTAGTACTGTTATAACACATAACATAACAAACAAACAAATTTATGAATGAATAGAAAAATAAAACCACTTATTAGGGTACCCAAAGGGTAAAAACGGGACCCTATTACTAAGACTTCGATGTCCGTCTGTCTGTCTGTCACCGGGCTGTATCTAATGAACCATGATAGCTAGGCATCTGAAATTTTCACAGATGAAATATTTCTGTTGCCGCTATAACAAAAAATACTAAAAACAGAATAAAACAAACATTTAAGGGGGGGCTCCCATACAACAAACGTGATTTTAGGAGTTTTTTGCTCGCCATTAATAACGGCAAGAGGAATGGGGCTCCCATACGGTACGGAACCTTTCGTGCGCGAGCCCAGCTCGCACTTAGCCGATTTTTTATTTTAAATTAATGTTTACGAAATAAATACAAATCACTATAAATTATTTATGAAGCTTAAAGGTCCAATTTCAGCAATTTAGAGTAGCCCTTAGTAGTAGTTTCTTTTTCACTTTATGCATTTGATAGAGATAAACTATTTTACGTTGCTATTTTTACAATGGCGCCTTAAAACCGGCCCTTAAACACCCATACATTTATTGTATTTATTATTTCCAGTGATCCCAAAATGTATAACCATTTAGTATTTATAGTGCTTAGTGTGATCACTAACTCAACATAGCATAATATGACTTATTTTCAGTGCCCACAGGAATTACAGCCTACATCATCAAAAGTACTTCGGTACATTCGCCAACACATTTTTTGCCTCTAACCGTCAATAAACAAACATCGTGTACAATGGTGCACAAAAACTATTAACGTCGTTGCCCACAGTAACCGCGTAGAGTGAACCGCAGGATGCGCCCGCAAAAGTACACATATTATGCTGACAAAAACGCACAGATCACAGGGATGTTTAAAGAAATGGAGAGGAAAGGACAGTATGTAGAGCTTCTATATTTTTTTGTTGTATCGCAAATCTGTCCGCGCTTGCCCATCGACTCGCCTGAAGGTAAGCGACGATGTGGTGTCTATGTATTTTTTTTGTCGTAATAGAAACAATTATAGCTTGCGTAAAAAAGTTAGCGTAGCTCAATAAATGTAAAGAAAAAGTCGGATTCAGTCACAAGTCAAAGTTTGTAGATTTTATATCTAATTAACTAGCTTTTTTGCGCAGTTTTTCCTGCAAAAAGTAGCCTAATGGCACTTTCCTATCTATAAATATTCAATCATTTATTGACACAAATATAATAGGTAAAGTAAAAAAGCTAAAGCCGTGGTGGTCTAGTGGTAGTAACACAGGCCCGCCCTGCAATCGTGATGTCGTCGGTTCATATCCCGATTGGTGCGGACCAATGAGTTTCTTTGGAACTAATGTACGGAATTTCACACCACTGGCTTTTCGGTGAAGGAAAACATCGTGATGCGTCCTGCAAACGACCGTTAAAGAAAATTGATGGCCTATGTGAATCCACCAATCCGCACTGGGCCAGCGTGGTGGATATGACTCAATTACCCTTTTGGTTAGGCCTACGTCTTGCAGCGCACTATTAAAAAGGCTAGTACAGTACTTACAATATACTCTTAAGACTCTATGAGGAACTATTTTTGTACAAAAAATAAGCACACTGAAGCAGATAAACACATTTTTTTTTGAATTCCAGATGTGAGTATACATCATATAATACAGTTTTGTTCATTTAAATAATAATATTTTTAGACATCTTGCCCACGCAAGATCATTAGATTCATATTGGATCAAAACTTACCAGAATACAGAAGAAATAACTCTTATAAAAATGTCTGCCGTCAGAATGGACGCCGCGACCGCAGCATAATGCGCAATAATAACTAAAACACGTTGATAACTTGCACTATTTATAGCAACACTTTCAAGGTACTATGCTGCTAAAGTAGAACGAAATGGATGAATCAAACAGTTCTTTTCCTAAAACTAAATAATCTATCCTTGACAGCTTTGCCATGTCTTTGAAAATGCAGTCATGTAGTTTTTTTTTAGCATTTGAAACAAAAAGAATACCCTGCAAAGTCATCCTAGACCTCTTTTCTACAGTTACCCAAAAAGCGTAGCAAATTCACAGAAAAAACAACGGTATTTAATGGTTACTTTTTTAGAATTTCATATTGTCTCAAATGATTTTTGTTCAAAGCCGCCATCGCGCCATATTTTACAAGCAATCACATAAAAAAATAAAATCCGAACATATAAAATTCATTAAAATATAGATTGTAAAGAAAATGATTAGAAAAATATTTTGCTAAACAAACAAATCAAATAATTATATACAGTATAAGGTTTTGGCCTTAGCTCGATATATTTTTGCATACATTTTTTATAAATTATGCTTATATTGTTAAATTTCTGCTCACAAAACTGTCAGATTCGTTATTTTTTCAAATAAAGAATGTCTACGGGTGGATGTAGATAGGAACTGTTAGATTACTAACAGAAACGGTTTGGATGATTTACGTTAGGACGGGGCGGGCACGGGACGGGACCGGACAACGTACGTTCCATACATTTTTGTAGTGGACCGTGCGACGCCGAAGCCCGTACGACGCCGGACGGGGCCCGACCCGGCTTTAAACACAAATTTATGCAACGTGCGTCGTACGGCCCCGTCCCGTGCCCGTCTTAATAAGTCATATTTTCTTTACCTCGTAAGTGCCTTGTATGCCCTACGATGCGCTTGCCTGACCATTTCATTGCATTAATTCCATAGAAATTTGAAACTTCATCGACTTTCAGTCTTACGCGGTATGTGCCCTGCCCACTGCTATTTTAAGTTTGCTAATCCTCTAAGATATATTGGTATATTATGTTCCTCTACAAACAAATGTCTTCATTTCTGATTCGAAAACAACTTTATTTTACTCTTACCTTTAACCTATCGAATAAACTAGTTGTAAATAAAAACGAAGGTGCCTTTACCATCCTCACATTCACACTGATACTGACTCATACTAATTAAAATCTGATTTATGTGCACCAATTATTTAGTGTCATACACTTGCAATTATAGTGTGGTAATCATGTTCTTGGGATAAATTGGACCACCCGTCGTGTACGGGTTAAAAGGACGATAAATGTGTTTGTTTCGTTTAAAATTTTGATGAGTTGTAGTGTAGTACATGTAATGGTAAATTGTATTTGGTTTATTACAATTTTTCCTTATGGGTTTACTGCTTTTTCTAGGCCATCATCATCATTTGGTGTCAATAGCTAACCGTTTAGCCATGTAAAAGACATCCAACGGGTACAGACTCGTGGTTACACCGCTTTGTTACACCAGTGTGACTACGAGTAAACTTTTTTACTCGTGGTTACACTACTCTAAAAGGATCGCGCTTGACCAAACAATATATTGGGTAGGTAGTGATGTGCCTGATAGTTGAAAATCTTTTTAAGGTCAAGATGTTATGCTGTTGCAAACTGTTTAGTAATGTCATGGTAAATAAAATGTATACACTAACATTGTAGTATAGAGTTTTAAGTGTTTTAGCTTCTTTTCAAAGAAAACCAAGTTAAACAACAAATAGTAAAAATAATTAAAAAAATTCGGATGGAAACCGGAAAAGATCCATCTAGATTTTGAACTAGCAATCTCCAAAGCTATCAAAATAATTTTCCTAAACATCGAAATTAAAAAATTGCCACTAGTTACTTCACAAATAGATTGTGGCGAAAAACAAAATTTATAGGCATAAAGACAAAACTTCATCGCCGAATAGTAGGTTTGTGCACTGCTCTTTCACAATGCGCTCTTTTAAACTACAATAAAATTAACGCTTTCATGAAGTATATGAACAGTACGTTGCTTAAAATGATGCATTTATAAGAGCGTGTGGTGTGTCGGCAATAAACGTTCGTTAAAATCACGACGCTGTGCCGTTATCGGCGTATGTTTCAATATGTATCTGCATTATTTAGCTACACACACATAAGCGATTCATTTAAAAAACGATGAAGCGGGAGAGAGGCGACTCGGCGATCCGCGGCTGATTGGCGATCCCTTACGCAGTGCGCGGTTACGTAGTAAAGTTTTTATTTTTCGCAGAAAGGTGTCTTTTTAATTTCAATTTTAATAAAAAAAAAATTGTTTGTTTTGTTTTTAATAATTAAAAAATATATAAATGTTACTCTAACATTTATACAAAAAGAATTAAATGCATTCCTATTATAGTTACTTTTCTATAGAATTTATAATAATGACGAAAATGGCCGGCGCACAGGTAGATACGGGTTGTTCATATTTCGCAATATTTCATAATTGTTTTATTTTTGTTTCTTAAAAGACCTACAATTATTATTTTTGTTACTTAAAAAATGACATAATTTTTTTATTGCTGAGTAGGGATCGGAAATTCTTAGAATTTAGTTAAACACGTAGTATGTACTAGCAAAGAAAATGTAGTATGGTACTAGTATACATATATTCTGAGCAATATAGATTTAGTCTCTGGGTTTACAAGGTCATCTTATATATGGTACAGATTTGTTTTATTTCCCCACACTAGCAGTGTAACCACGAGTCCTACGTTTTATTAGTTTACTTGTGGTTACACCACTCGGTGTAACCACGAGTAAAAAAGTTTACTCGTAGTCACACTGGTGTAACAAAGCGGTGTAACCACGAGTCTGGACCCCATCCAACATACGAATTTACTTAAAGGGTAACAAAAATTGCTAGGTACAGGGAAAAAAATTGCTACGCCCGCTAGCATTTTTTTTTCCTAGACCTATAAAACTTAAACGTCAACGTCAAATCAAGTACATTCTATTTATGTTTAACTATTTAAATGTCCTTCCAGGTCATGATGATACTTTTTAATTTAGATCCAAAAAAAGTAACGTTATAAAGTAACTTATGTATTTATCTCTAGAATCATAACTATTTTCTAAAAAGAAATTGTATTAAATTCAAATAGAACATCTAATACATTCATAATTTTCAACTTACAACTTTGTTATTGAAAACGGATTTACTTAAAATTATCTAATAAAGATCTCAAACTGGAAAAAACTATTTGGTAAACTGATGACCTGTGGTAATAACCAGAATAAAATAATAGTAATGGGATCCTACAAAACATAACAAAAAAGTTGAAATAAAATCTGGATTCCTTTTCTATAAAATGTCGATTGAATCAGCGCACGTAAAATAAGAGCAAACCAGTCATAGTCGGCTGCCGGCTACCGTACAATATCCAGACCACAGGTGATTTGCGAAAATAAAACGAAATCGCTGCGCCGGCGCCGCTACTGTAATGGAATAGTGATGGTACGCGAATCGATAAAGTTTCAAGATATCGATAGCATGTATCAATCAGACAACAACATCTACTGACAAGTTAGATAGATAAATATCTGATTAGAGTTTCAGTTATATCGAGTTTTGGCGGGAACGCGGAATAATCATGTCGCCTCATTATATTATTTTGTTAAACTTGTGTTTTCATCACTTTAGTGAAAAATTGTAGTATTTCGTTGATTATGAGCTGATTTACGTGCATGAGTGTAGGCAAGTGATATAATGTAACGTATTATGTTGTTCCGTGTTATTACCAATACTCCATAGACGCCTCTAGTAAAGTCTCCACTGCTTTACTGAGGTATGACTTGGACTGTGTTTGGACTTGACAGTGACTTTATTGGACTATGACGTGACTACAACACAAACTACATATTTTGATAAATATATCAAAAAATTATTAAAACTAAAAACATGACACTAGCAAATGCACAATAATGCGACACCAAAACATAAAAGAAGAAAAAGAAGTTATAGTTATACCCTGGATGCCAACTGCTTCCACCTAGTCTAACTGCAGATCTACAAAAGATACCTTTGTCCAGCAGTTGTCAAGAGTTCATATTATAACTAGCTGACCCGGTGAACTTAATCTTACAAACTGTCAATGTCAAAATTTACATGCAGGAACATTTTGTATGGGACAATTATATTCACGTTTTACTATTTTACTCACTACATTTTTATATTTTCCCACCGTTTAAACCTTTCTTTAACTAACACAGATATTTCAAGACCAAAGTTAGACAAATCGGTTCAGCCGTTCTCAAGTTTTAGCGAGACTAATACCCATGATACATTTTTGTACAATAGATGAAAATGAGTTTTTTTATCATAGACAAAATGAGTTTCTTTATCATAGCTTTGACATTTTATTCTATTTTACGAGTATAGATACTTCAAACAAAACATGATGCTAATTATTAAAAAATCCGCCAGAATGGATCAATGTAAGGCAAGTTTCTTTTTATTGTGAAAATCAGAAATAGGTTTTGCTAATTTATTATTTATTATTGTACCTATTTTAGATACTCGCCAGTAACAGTAAACAAGCAACAAAGTAGATATGCTAATAATAATATTATATTAATAAATGAGTCAAGAATAATAATCTTCTTCGAAATCAAATATGTTTGCAAGACTAAAATATATTTATGACAATGTAAAAAAGTCCTGTAGTTCAACGATTTATATTAAAACATCGACATCTTTTGAAGCTTTCCAATCTCAGCACATCCCTAATCAAAAAGGATTCCGCACAAAGTAATCATTTGTCTACTTGACTAAACTGAATTATATTCTTTTTTATGATTATTTAATAATGCTCACAATAATTGGAGATGTAGTCTGTAGCTCCTGTTCTAACTCACTTGGTGAGCTTATTCGAATCATTGTTGTTAAGGGGAAAAGAATCATAACGTTTGTTTATTATTATAAAATTAATTGGCTCTAGTTGATAATAGTATATTTTTGAAGGCATAGAGACATCGTTTTTGCTTGGGCTGATTTTAAAATTCACGAAACGCGATTTTATTATTTATTATTCTGCTAGATATGAGTAATTCTTTCCTGTCTTTTTTGTCACATTTTTTAGAAAAATAAAAATTACTGAATAAGCAAACCTAACATAGGTTATAAGACTATATAAGTAATTATATCATAATAACTTGATAAAGTGTTTGTTATAAATCAGAAATGGAAGACTGATATTGCCTGACAGACTGCCTGGAAGAGATAGCTTCTACGATAAGGCCGCCTAGTATTGCACTACCTTAAGAATTACACTGTTGTGTTATTTTTCTTTTTATTTTGTGTGCACAATTAAGAGTTATTTGTTGTTTGTTTGATATTTTATGTTCTTCTGGGTTAACCCCTTGAAATAAAAAAATATTTCTTTTCATTTTTTACTAAAACAATTGTTGTACAATTACCCAAAAAAAGATACAAAAACGTCTAAACATCTTACAGAGCACTATACTTTCTAGAGTACATTTTCGTAAAATGTGTACTCAGTGATAGTTATAACATTCCACACGAATGATTACTTTGACCTGCGACGCCGCCTTAAAAATTATAAAAGTTTTTTTTTTTTTTTAATTTGCGAAGTAATCCCCTTAAGCCATCGTTATTAGATTACTCATAAAATGATACAGTGTCGGTTCGCACGGTATTTACTTCAAAATGATTGCTATACTACGGCATGACTTAACATTTTCATATGCCTACACAAATATTTCGAAGTCATTGCAAATATGCTTTTTTAAAAGTAAAACCACAGAGCATATGTCCGAATAAGTAGAAATTATAAGACCTGAGAAGATCCGTCGACGACCAAACCTACGTAGAGCTATGCCCATATTAACACAATTACAATAAGTCTTCTGGTATTAGTAAAATGTTTCAAATATTAAAATATTACAAAATATAATTGTAATAAATGTAACCAAAACATCAATGACCCGATTTACACTAAAGGAAGTAAGTAAGTTCGTATAGGCCGGGTGGCTAGCCCTTCCTTTAATTATTATTATTAATCACACTGTTAGGTAACGTTGATATGGCATTAAAGTGTGCAGCATTTATGACTAGATTAAAAGCGCGTGGCGCGTGTAGGCCGCTGTGGTTTAAAGACACCCGCCTTGATATCGTGAGGTCGTGAGTTCAAATCCCGGTCCCGTACAATGAGTTCTTTGAAATTTATGTACGGGATGTCACACCACTGACTTTTCGGTGAAGGAAAACATCGTGTGGCAACCTGCATTTATACCGTAGAAGAAATTCGATGGCGTATGTGAATCCACCAACCCGCACTAGGCCATCGTGGTAGATATAACCCCTTCCTTTAATCCTTCGTAGGTAGGCCTACGTCCTGCAGTGCGCTATTAAATAGCTGCCACATTACACACATTACAGAAAAGCGCGTATCAATAAGTTCAACATATCGCTGCTTAAAAACTAAAGAGCCACAAATCAAAAATTAGTTTTTTTCAGGAGACCAGATTGAAAATTTACATTTCGTTTTTTTGCTTTTTTGGCACTCTTACTTACAATAACTATGTGTAATTTTATATCATTCGATGCGTATTTTAGTTCCCTATCATTTGTTTACTTCAATTTTGTGGTAATTATATCCCAAAGAAAGTTAGCAGCACATAAGTCCTTT
The DNA here is from genome assembly GCA_964007245.1 of Hypomecis atomaria. Classification (NCBI taxonomy): domain Eukaryota; kingdom Metazoa; phylum Arthropoda; class Insecta; order Lepidoptera; family Geometridae; genus Hypomecis; species Hypomecis atomaria. Next base: position 1,917,803 of record OZ023295.1, on the reverse strand, counting down.
TAGTTTATATATTTTTTCAACCAAAACTATAAATATTTTGAAGAAAAGGCCACAAGTCGAAAAAATTTAATGAATTTTTTTTTTAAATTTATCACAACCTTGTCTGATTGAGACAAAGTCGTTACTTAAAAATGGAAAATAAAACATTCGCACATCGAAATTAAAAAACAATCACTATACTTAGCTTTTTGTTACAAAAATAGGGTTTTGGCACCATACAAAATAGGAAACAGACAAAAATAAATACTTCTAAAACCTCATCAGGCACAATTATTATCAGGAAATATTGGTAATACAATAAGCAATAGTAGGTAATATGGATAAATGCTTTGTACTTAGTATAAACAAGAGATCAACACTTTCACTTACGATAATAGTATTTTTAAATGCGGTTTCTAAGTAATGACTAAATAACAGTTTTTAACTATACTACTATGTTTTATAAAATCAGTCTGTGTTCTACCAGTATTACGTATAAAGACTAGCATAAAAAGCTTCGTAATACTTTGGTAACACATTTCTTCTTATCAGGTTCAGAATACCCTGTTTTTTTTTGTCTCTGAAACTTTTAGTTTTTGAGCATATACTTTTTTGAGTGTCGTGGTTATCACGGCATTGGTCTTTGCTTGTTTTTTGGTCAAAGTAGACACTGACTTAAACTCGGCGTCGTCGTAAGAAGTCTTAAAAAAGGACTTGTTTGGGTTTTCTTGGCAAATTTTTAGGACTTTTATGTCAGCCCATCTCAGCTTTTCTCCATCTCCTGTAAGGGTGTAATGACAAGCAGCCATGCAGGCTGCTGGTAATTACACCCTTACAGTTACGAGTTAGACCCTTAGAGTTAAGAGCTTCCTTATCAAAATCGTCTGAAAAATAAAGGAAAGCTTAATATTTTTTTACAGACCAATGTTACCTATAATAACTTTACCCAGATCTAAACTGAACGTAATTGCTTATATAAGAGTTCGGTGGATACGTACTAAAAATTCTAGAAGTTCCAGGCTTTGGTGAAAAACCTGTTTCAATCGGCCCTGTAGAATCACTGTCTATAGAGACAGCTGGAGATTTAATTTGATAGTCGGGATCTTTTACGCTGTCATCTGATGAAAAGGCATCTACCGTACGATCTGAGCTCGTAGAACCACTATCAGAACTTGAGCTTGAGTCATCGTCCGAATCTGAGCTACTGTTTTCGACAACTACTCGTATGTTTGGTTTTTGGGACACGCCGAGTCTTTTTTATTTGTATTATCAGATGTAAAATCGATATCAAAGCCAATCTATCTAGTATGCAATTTGTATCAAACGAATCATCGTGTACGAGTAAGTCGGTAGATGTAGGTTCGCAGGTGAACGAATAATGATTTTTATGCTTCTGTAAATGGATGGGTGACCTTTCGCTTTCCTTCGGTGCAGGTAAATTTTGGTCTGGCTCTTGATTTTGTGAATGATGATATTGTTGTTTTCAGGCAACACCATGTTTAAAATTCTATGTGTTTGGTTACTCATTCTGCAACAGAACATGAATTCACAAAATACATCGGTGAGGTAGATTGCGAAATATAAGACAATAATCGACAAAAGTGAATGTGCTTAAAAGAACTGCTTTTTATTATTATCCACATTATAATATTTATTACACAACATTAGTACATTGTTCACAGAGAAGAGAAAGTGACCGATTACCGTCGAGGGTGTCGTTTAAACTTTGCTTTAAAACACCCGAGATCGGGAATCGCACTTTCTCTCGAGTGATACATAGTGCTTTATACTACACCAACGAGGAAAATAAAGAACTAAATCTTTACTAATTGAAATTTATATTGAAATTGTTGCAGTTAGTGAAGCTTAATGTAACACTTGAAAATGGCGCCAATGGCGTCTGCAATTTTCACATGTTCTTTTTTCAAATTGTTTGACACCATCCAACACACAGCTAGTGGCCAGTGTCATTTTGCGAACTTGGAGATAAAAACTCACTGTAAAAACTTTTTGGCATTTGATATTTAGGTTACCAGCGCATAGTCTTACCCAAAATTAAAAAAGAAAAACCACGTAAGAAATGGATTTTCATACACTTTTCTCTCCCGCTCAGATGCGTTTTCTCCCCGCATATTTGTTCGATATGCAATGACGTACTTTCTACCGTAAATTTGATAAAGTATCAAGGTACTTTCCGAGCAGGTGTAGTATAAAAAATATTATTTAACCATCACAAAGCGAAGTATTCCGTTACCAAATAAATTCCAATTTTTATTAATTCCTTTTGTCTTAAAAGAAAACACCTCAAGCACAATAATATCTCAAGCAAAACAGACGTTTCACAGAAACAACTCATAAGCTAATAACAAAAATAACATAATTAGGCATTTTTTATTTGCTAAACTGACACTTTTCAAAACGAGGCACTTTTGATTTAAAAATAATTGTGTACTTACTTGTTTTACAAGCGAAACAGACGCATTCCGAAATGTGGCCCTGTCGCTACTAAAATTCACCCTCAATATAGGTAACTTTTTGTGATGTGGCTGTTTAGCAAAAAATAGACGTGCGCTCGCACCGCACCGTGGGGTCGCAACTAAAAATATGGCTGCTTTGCTCTGAACTTAGCCACCAATCCGTGAAAATGCCAAAAGGGCGTATGCGTAAATTATTGATACAAAAGCCGATTACGACGAGTGTCTTTGTGTTATATGAAAATAAAGGCGGTTTTGGCCCGATTTTTAAAATAAAAGCAATTTTGGATAATTTTGTTTTGTGGCCCTTTAGTTTTTAAGCAGCGATATGTCACCCACTCACGAAAACAGAATCTGTCTTCGTTTTACTGCTTAATTTTATTATCAGTATCAGTTCTGCTTTAGTTGTGCATTTAATGCAGATAAAAAAAAAATATTTGGTTAAAATTATTATTATCCTAACCATCAACTCAAATCTATGTTCTAGCTAAAAACCGTAACCAATAAAGACCAAACTATAAATCCACGAACATATTAATGCACCATAGACAATAAAATTACACGCGCACATCCGATAGAGGGCGTGTATCAATTACTGTGCGCCACCCTCCGCGGAGGAACTCAGACTGTGGGACTACCCGCAAATCCACGCACCATTGAGTTATGCTGTATTAGGTAATTACAGTGACTTCGAAAATTATAATTAGTTTACATTGCTTTTCGTCTACTGCTTGTATAAGGAAATACAAACAGATAATACCTATTCCTTCTACTTAGAAATAAATTTAGTATTTATGTAATTTTATTGTCTATGGTTTGCTAATATGTATAAGGATTCACAGTTTGGTCTTCATTTGTTATGGTATTTTGACGAAAAAAGAAATGAAATTAAACTATATACCTCCCTACTTTGGACATCTCATGAATAGATTTCTAAATCCGCAGTTTTACTAAAATATAATTTAATGGGAAAAGCCAAAACGTATCAAGTAGTACATCAAACAATACTGTAAAAAGTAGACTTTAATCAATAATTAGAATCTAATAAAGTCCTAAAAAATATAAACGATAAATTTATAATATTGAATTGAAATACCATCAATAATTATTCTTTATCAGTAAATTTTACTAGTGGAATATCATCCTAGAGCAAATACTCATTCATTTTTTTCAATTTGTTAATTCTATCTCATAACAATACAATAATCGGCCAAGTACGAGTCGGACTCGCGCACGAAGGGTTCCATACTGTATGGGAGCCCCCCTTAAATTTTTATTTTATTTTATTATTTATTATTGAAGTAAGTGAATACATAACTAAATACTCAGTGGAATCAGTGGAAATTTCAAGCATATATCTGTTACCATTATTAATACAGATCGAAAAACGGCCAAAAAATCAGGTTTGTTGTATGGGAGCCCCCCTTAATTATTAGTCTTAGTCTGTTTTTAGTATTTGTTGTTATAGCGGCAACAGAAATACATCATCTATGAAGATTTCAGCTTTCTAGCTGTAACGGTTCATGAGATACAGCCTGGAGACAGACAGACAGACGGACAGGGTCCCATTTTTACCCTTTGGGTACGGAACCCTAAAAATGCTCTATATGACCCGTATCATCACCACCGCTTAGACGAGAAACAAAATTACCTGACCCATCCAGCAAAAGTTTCCATCAAGCTTACACAACATAATAAAAAAAACAATCTAACACAAAAACACTATCGTGAACAAATATCGAAACAAATTCGTGCGCTCTATAAGTTTAATTAAATATTGATTCGTGTAGGGCGGGGCTTCACCGCCTTCGTGTAGATATCGATATTGTTTTCCTGATATAAAATCTAAGGTTCAGCCCTATTTGTGGCGATTAGCGATTTGTACATCACAATTAAAGTTGAACAAAAGTATCGCTCATGGCTGATTTCCATGCCAGACAGACAGTAAGACATAAGAGTTTCGATCATTTGGTGATATTTTTTAAGATTGCAGTTATTTATTAGGACGGATGGATTACCTAATAGGACGCGGGCTCACTGGACTCATAGAAATTATGCGTGAAAAATACCTGCGTTTATTTTACCTGTTTTTTATCATTTTTTTGGGAGAATTTTTGTTAAAAATTCATATTACTTTTATAATTACGGTTACATTATGAATTATAAAGGATAGTCATAACATGTTTTACTTAATCTCGTCGAAATAAATCGACTAAAAATAATAGATTTATTTTAAATCTGTGAGATTATAATCTTCTATCCTACACCTCGCCAACACAGATAACATAAGGACAAAATAGTATCTGCTAATTATGTATACTAAAATATCGGCAAATTGCACTTTTACCATTTTCGAAAACGCAAAAAAAATTTCAATTTGATCTTTATTTTGATGGGATTTTTTTTTCTTAATGTCAAGAGGGTTCACAGTACTATATCCATCCATCCATCTATCAGCCATAAGAAGTCCACTGCTGGACACAGGCCTCCCCTATTGTAGCGGGGTTTCTTCCCTATGAAAGGGTGAGGATAAATATACCTACACTTATAGACTAAGGTAGTTAAATAAAAGCACAGCGTTTATCACCGGCATGTTTGTTTTTATTGATAAGTTTTTAAAAGATTATTATTCACAGGAACAGTGAGGTCACCATGGTACTTTTACAATGATAGTAGTATTTAGTAGTATTTAGGAGTAAATAGGAGTAGTATAATGGGAGTATAATAGTAGCGTTGAATAGGTACCATGGGTAACACAAAATGTAGACGGGGAAGCCGTCTAACTCTAATAGGTAAACAACGGTGAGTTGCTTGGTTATGTTACAATGGGTACTTAATGGATTAAATTAGTATACTAGGTAAGGTAGAATGTAGACGGGGAAGCCGTCTGACTTGAATATGAAAAATAGTGGTAAATAAAATAATAATAACGGTGGGTCGCTTGGTCGAGTTCTGTCCCTTCACTTAAACTATAATCAGCAAATGGGTGGATCCATCCGATGGTGTCACCAATAGGTAGTAGATGACCGACGGTAATAAAGGGGAATGAAATACCTCTGTACGCGCCGCCGGTTAACAAATAGGAACTGGAGGTAGACTGCCAATACTCTGGCAGGGCTCACGTGAAGGTCAGTGGTCGCACCGTTGACTGGGTGCACCAACGACGCCCAGGCGGCTAATCCAGGTAAGCCTGGTTGGGGGTATGCCCAAACATGCCGGCCTCACCTATACACCCTGAAATGGATGGAATGAATCCATGTTAACACCGAGTAGGAAGAAAAGTAAACAAAATTAAAATTACATTTTCTCAGGTCATAAATGAGAAAATGGGGTATAATTGGGCCTCACCACGTGCGGGGGCTTGTGGACAAACTATTTAATAAAGGTTTAACAGTCAAGTAGCATTTTAGAAGGGGGTATTACACGGAGTGTGTTTTTTACAAAAAGTCAAGAATCTCAGCGATTTTACATTAAAATCGGGGAAAATTGCACCTCGCCACGACCGCAGGGTCGAGAGGAAAGCGTTTAGCACAAATTTGAACATCTAGGAACATTCCAGAAGGTTATTTTACACTAAGTAGGTTTTCTACCAAAAGTCAAGAATTCCAGCGATTTTACATTAAAATCGGGGAAAATTACACCTCGCCACGACCGCAGGGTCGAGGGGAAGGTTTTTATCCTATATTCAATAGTTAAATAACGAAAGGATTGTATTTCCAATCCATGTGGTTGGCCCAAAAACGCATTGAAATCACATGTTGAAGTGAACATTTCAGGGTAATAATTTAGTGAAATCGATAGAAAAGTAGCTGCGCGCGCGCTCAATGGAAGATAATACGATTTAGTATGTATTTCGTGATTATTTGACAAAAAAAAAGTACGAATGGTGACGCGTCCACATACCTTGTTAGGGGGAAAAATATAATAATGGCGACTCGAGGCCGCTCCACGCCCGGTGAGTTAGAGGTGCGTGGCTCCTGGGGTCTTCTGCAGGATCCCTGGGTCAAAGCTCAGCCTTCCACCGCGTTTTTGGAGCAAAAGCAACTCGGAGCCCCGGTCCGCCATCTCGTCGTCCTTTTGATTCAATGATTCAATGACCTCTCTCACGCAGACGGTGGGGACAACGTTGAAAAAAGACTAGCAACTAACTTAACTAACAATCGAATTAGAATCGACTAAAAATAATACGAGGAGAAGAAATTACTCCCAAAGAAAACGGATAAATGCTAAAAAGGTGAGATTAATAATACTAAGGCTTATCCAAAGGTTTCACTTTGTTGAGTGGCTTTAAATAAGCGTTTGTTTATCAAAAGGAGACGCCGATATGAATTAATGAAAAAAATGATCGAGTGAAAAAATCGATAGTTTGGATCAAACGAGTATTGATTGGGAAACTGTCAATCACTAGACAGGTTGACGTTTCGTCCTGACCAATTAGAAGCGTTTACACTGTTGACAACTGTGAAATGAAAAAATAGCGTTCCGAATTATACATAAATTAGATATGTGTAAAATTTGATGCTACAATGACCCCCTTTGCCACCGGAATTTTACTCGGGAAACGAGGAAAATTCAAGCTGGCCCTCCAGCTTTCCTGACCGGAATCGAAGGTAACTAGAAACAATGGTTAAAAATAATAGGTAGTAAATAAATTAGGGTAAGTTAGCGTATAAGAATGTAAGTCATAATATTTTGATAAATTAAATCTTTAGACAATCAACCAAGGGTCGCGGTAGAAATTCTGAAACCAACAAAGTTACAAAACAGAGTAGGATACGACCGAAGGCTATATAACTCAATAAATAATAATATTAATATCGTCAATCCCAATAATTTTATGCTACTACTGTGAGTGTAATAGAACAAAGGTAAATTCCAAGATGTGACCAACACTGGTTGGCACAAAAAGACCATTACGACCTTCTTAAGGTCGTAAAGTAATGGAGGAGTGTGACCATCCTTATGGGCAAAAACGAAACTTTACTGCACCTGATGAAGCACTAAAACATCTCGGACGCGGAAGTAAGTGTGACCAACACCGTGGGCACAAACAGAACTACGTTGTCCGAGGCACGGAGATGCTGTAAAGATTGGTAAAAGGTACTCTCAAGATTAGCGAAGGTGACCAACGTGGTGGGCACCAACAGGCAAGCACTACCTTTAATAGGCAGCATAATGTAAATTAGGCCTGCGGTAAGTTGCAGGACTAACTATAAGGAGGGCTGAAGCGTTCAGTGGAAGTGTGACCAGTGAAAGTGGGCACAAACAGGTGCTACGTTACAAAGTAGCAAAGGTACTGAACGATTCAGCCAAAGCGTGACCGAAAGTGGGCACAAAGCACTACCGTTATGTAGGTAGTAGTAAGGTACATTAGGCCTGCTTTTACGGGCAGGACTAAATTAGTAGGTAGTAATAAGGTAAATTAGGCCTGCTTTTAGGGGCAGGACTAACCATGATGGGTGGAAACGTTCAGCAGGAAGTGTGACCAGGAAAAAGTGGGCACAAACAAGCGCTACCGTTACAGGGTAGCAAGGTACTGAACGGTTCCATTAAGGCGTGACCAGGAAAAAGTGGTCACCCAAGGTACTGTGTGGGCAGTACAAGTAGGTATAGGTAAATAATTGATCAGTGTTCCGCGTGACGGCAACACTAACCATAATGGGTGGAAACGTTCAGCAGGAAGTGTGACCAGGAAAAAGTGGGCACAAACAAGCGCTACCGTTACAGGGTAGCAAAGATGCTGAACGGTTCCATTAAGGCGTGACCAGGAAAAAGTGGTCACCCAAGTACTGGGTATGCAGTACAAGTAGGTATAGGTAAATAATTGATCAGTGTTCCGTGTGACGGCAACACTAACCATAATGGTAGTAGAATGTATGTATAGGTAAATAATGGATCAGTGTTCCGGGTGAGGGCAACACTAACCATAAAGGTAGTAGAATGTATGGTGACCAGGGAAAGTGATCACCGAAGGTACTGGGTAAAACAGTACACATAAGTATAAATAGGTAAAATAGAGACCAGTACTAAACATTAGTAAGTAGTACTGACTATTAAAAAAAAGGTAAATTCAATGCTAAGCGATGCGAGTATTTCCACCGGTAAAAGGTACAATAACAACACATTTTTAAAGCTTAGTTACGTAGTATAAGTCAATATGGCTATTAAGTAAATAGCTGGTATTAGTTTAAGTAGTAAGAGGTTGGCACATCTTTATTCAAGGTGCGAACCTGAGTTAAGTAGAATGTAAAAAGTTACAACAAAAGGATTTTCCGCCATTTTGCAATTTTACAACAAAAATCCTATCATCTCAATATCAGTATATATAAGAAAAACACAACATAATTATACGCGTAGTATACACACATCGGTGTCAAAAAATAGGAAGACATTAACACAGAATGCCGCTTAAAATAAAAGAAGTTTAAAAGTTAAGTTCAAAATTACCCACATTATAAAGTTATTATTCATTTTGGAATTTCACCAAAACAACCAAAAAATAATATTCTTATCAGATCAGCATTATATAATCATAGACATAGTATAACCCAATCCGTATAAGTATCAGCAACAATATTAATAAATATATGATGTCGCTTTGGAATAAGTTAAAAAGTTACAGTATTAAATTGTCAATCGTTTCAAAATTTGACAACAAAAAAAAAAAGATTAATAACGGTATCCACCAGTAAATTCGGGTAAAAGTAGTAGTATTATGTAGTGATTATTTAGAACTCGACTACACGTTACAAGGTAGTACAATATATAGTAGCTTAAGAATAACTTAAGTAAGTAATGTAGCTTATAGTAAAAAGAACTCGACCAACTTTTTGATAGCGAAGCGACACCAAAAAAGAACCTTTTATGATAAGTATTTAAGGTTGCGACACCACACGTCCCTATGTTCGGGCGCCAATATGTAGCAGGGTTTCTTCCCTATGAAAGGGTGAGGTTAAATATACCTACACTTATAGACTAAGGTAGTTAAATAAAAGCACAGCGTTTATCACCGGCATGTTTGTTTTTATTGCAAGTTTTTTAAAGGATTAATATTCACAGGAACAGTGAGGTCACCATGGTACTTTTACAATGATAGTAGTATTTAGTAGTATTTAGGAGTAAATAGGAGTAGTATAATGGGAGTATAATAGTAGCGTTGAATAGGTACCATGGGTAACACAAAATGTAGACGGGGAAGCCGTCTAATTCTAATAGGTAAACAACGGTGAGTTGCTTGGTTATGTTACAATGGGTACTTAATGGATTAAATTAGTATACTAGGTAAGGTAGAATGTAGACGGGGAAGCCGTCTGACTTGAATATGAAAAATAGTGGTAAATAAAATAATAATAACGGTGGGTCGCTTGGTCGAGTTCTGTCCCTTCACTTAAACTATAATCAGCAAATGGGTGGATCCATCCGATGGTGTCACCAATAGGTAGTAGATGACCGACGGTAATAAAGGGGAATGAAATACCTCTGTACGCGCCGCCGGTTAACAAATAGGAACTGGAGGTAGACTGCCAATACTCTGGCAGGGCTCACGTGAAGGTCAGTGGTCGCACCGTTGACTGGGTGCACCAACGACGCCCAGGCGGCTAATCCAGGTAAGCCTGGTTGGGGGTATGCCCAAACATGCCGGCCTCACCTATACACCCTGAAATGGATGGAATGAATCCATGTTAACACCGAGTAGGAAGAAAAGTAAACAAAATTAAAATTACATTTTCTCAGGTCATAAATGAGAAAATGGGGTATAATTGGGCCTCACCACGTGCGGGGGCTTGTGGACAAACTATTTAATAAAGGTTTAACAGTCAAGTAGCATTTTAGAAGGGGGTATTACACGGAGTGTGTTTTTTACAAAAAGTCAAGAATCTCAGCGATTTTACATTAAAATCGGGGAAAATTGCACCTCGCCACGACCGCAGGGTCGAGAGGAAAGCGTTTAGCACAAATTTGAACATCTAGGAACATTCCAGAAGGTTATTTTACACTAAGTAGGTTTTCTACCAAAAGTCAAGAATTCCAGCGATTTTACATTAAAATCGGGGAAAATTACACCTCGCCACGACCGCAGGGTCGAGGGGAAGGTTTTTATCCTATATTCAATAGTTAAATAACGAAAGGATTGTATTTCCAATCCATGTGGTTGGCCCAAAAACGCATTGAAATCACATGTTGAAGTGAACATTTCAGGGTAATAATTTAGTGAAATCGATAGAAAAGTAGCTGCGCGCGCGCTCAATGGAAGATAATACGATTTAGTATGTATTTCGTGATTATTTGACAAAAAAAAAGTACGAATGGTGACGCGTCCACATACCTTGTTAGGGGGAAAAATATAATAATGGCGACTCGAGGCCGCTCCACGCCCGGTGAGTTAGAGGTGCGTGGCTCCTGGGGTCTTCTGCAGGATCCCTGGGTCAAAGCTCAGCCTTCCACCGCGTTTTTGGAGCAAAAGCAACTCGGAGCCCCGGTCCGCCATCTCGTCGTCCTTTTGATTCAATGATTCAATGACCTCTCTCACGCAGACGGTGGGGACAACGTTGAAAAAAGACTAGCAACTAACTTAACTAACAATCGAATTAGAATCGACTAAAAATAATACGAGGAGAAGAAATTACTCCCAAAGAAAACGGATAAATGCTAAAAAGGTGAGATTAATAATACTAAGGCTTATCCAAAGGTTTCACTTTGTTGAGTGGCTTTAAATAAGCGTTTGTTTATCAAAAGGAGACGCCGATATGAATTAATGAAAAAAATGATCGAGTGAAAAAATCGATAGTTTGGATCAAACGAGTATTGATTGGGAAACTGTCAATCACTAGACAGGTTGACGTTTCGTCCTGACCAATTAGAAGCGTTTACACTGTTGACAACTGTGAAATGAAAAAATAGCGTTCCGAATTATACATAAATTAGATATGTGTAAAATTTGATGCTACAATGACCCCCTTTGCCACCGGAATTTTACTCGGGAAACGAGGAAAATTCAAGCTGGCCCTCCAGCTTTCCTGACCGGAATCGAAGGTAACTAGAAACAATGGTTAAAAATAATAGGTAGTAAATAAATTAGGGTAAGTTAGCGTATAAGAATGTAAGTCATAATATTTTGATAAATTAAATCTTTAGACAATCAACCAAGGGTCGCGGTAGAAATTCTGAAACCAACAAAGTTACAAAACAGAGTAGGATACGACCGAAGGCTATATAACTCAATAAATAATAATATTAATATCGTCAATCCCAATAATTTTATGCTACTACTGTGAGTGTAATAGAACAAAGGTAAATTCCAAGATGTGACCAACACTGGTTGGCACAAAAAGACCATTACGACCTTCTTAAGGTCGTAAAGTAATGGAGGAGTGTGACCATCCTTATGGGCAAAAACGAAACTTTACTGCACCTGATGAAGCACTAAAACATCTCGGACGCGGAAGTAAGTGTGACCAACACCGTGGGCACAAACAGAACTACGTTGTCCGAGGCACGGAGATGCTGTAAAGATTGGTAAAAGGTACTCTCAAGATTAGCGAAGGTGACCAACGTGGTGGGCACCAACAGGCAAGCACTACCTTTAATAGGCAGCATAATGTAAATTAGGCCTGCGGTAAGTTGCAGGACTAACTATAAGGAGGGCTGAAGCGTTCAGTGGAAGTGTGACCAGTGAAAGTGGGCACAAACAGGTGCTACGTTACAAAGTAGCAAAGGTACTGAACGATTCAGCCAAAGCGTGACCGAAAGTGGGCACAAAGCACTACCGTTATGTAGGTAGTAATAAGGTACATTAGGCCTGCTTTTACGGGCAGGACTAAATTAGTAGGTAGTAATAAGGTAAATTAGGCCTGCTTTTAGGGGCAGGACTAACCATGATGGGTGGAAACGTTCAGCAGGAAGTGTGACCAGGAAAAAGTGGGCACAAACAAGCGCTACCGTTACAGGGTAGCAAGGTACTGAACGGTTCCATTAAGGCGTGACCAGGAAAAAGTGGTCACCCAAGGTACTGTGTGGGCAGTACAAGTAGGTATAGGTAAATAATTGATCAGTGTTCCGCGTGACGGCAACACTAACCATAATGGGTGGAAACGTTCAGCAGGAAGTGTGACCAGGAAAAAGTGGGCACAAACAAGCGCTACCGTTACAGGGTAGCAAAGATGCTGAACGGTTCCATTAAGGCGTGACCAGGAAAAAGTGGTCACCCAAGTACTGGGTATGCAGTACAAGTAGGTATAGGTAAATAATTGATCAGTGTTCCGTGTGACGGCAACACTAACCATAATGGTAGTAGAATGTATGTATAGGTAAATAATGGATCAGTGTTCCGGGTGAGGGCAACACTAACCATAAAGGTAGTAGAATGTATGGTGACCAGGGAAAGTGATCACCGAAGGTACTGGGTAAAACAGTACACATAAGTATAAATAGGTAAAATAGAGACCAGTACTAAACATTAGTAAGTAGTACTGACTATTAAAAAAAAGGTAAATTCAATGCTAAGCGATGCGAGTATTTCCACCGGTAAAAGGTACAATAACAACACATTTTTAAAGCTTAGTTACGTAGTATAAGTCAATATGGCTATTAAGTAAATAGCTGGTATTAGTTTAAGTAGTAAGAGGTTGGCACATCTTTATTCAAGGTGCGAACCTGAGTTAAGTAGAATGTAAAAAGTTACAACAAAAGGATTTTCCGCCATTTTGCAATTTTACAACAAAAATCCTATCATCTCAATATCAGTATATATAAGAAAAACACAACATAATTATACGCGTAGTATACACACATCGGTGTCAAAAAATAGGAAGACATTAACACAGAATGCCGCTTAAAATAAAAGAAGTTTAAAAGTTAAGTTCAAAATTACCCACATTATAAAGTTATTATTCATTTTGGAATTTCACCAAAACAACCAAAAAATAATATTCTTATCAGATCAGCATTATATAATCATAGACATAGTATAACCCAATCCGTATAAGTATCAGCAACAATATTAATAAATATATGATGTCGCTTTGGAATAAGTTAAAAAGTTACAGTATTAAATTGTCAATCGTTTCAAAATTTGACAACAAAAAAAAAAAGATTAATAACGGTATCCACCAGTAAATTCGGGTAAAAGTAGTAGTATTATGTAGTGATTATTTAGAACTCGACTACACGTTACAAGGTAGTACAATATATAGTAGCTTAAGAATAACTTAAGTAAGTAATGTAGCTTATAGTAAAAAGAACTCGACCAACTTTTTGATAGCGAAGCGACACCAAAAAAGAACCTTTTATGATAAGTATTTAAGGTTGCGACACCACACGTCCCTATGTTCGGGCGCCAATATGTAGCAGGGTTTCTTCCCTATGAAAGGGTGAGGTTAAATATACCTACACTTATAGACTAAGGTAGTTAAATAAAAGCACAGCGTTTATCACCGGCATGTTTGTTTTTATTGCAAGTTTTTTAAAGGATTAATATTCACAGGAACAGTGAGGTCACCATGGTACTTTTACAATGATAGTAGTATTTAGTAGTATTTAGGAGTAAATAGGAGTAGTATAATGGGAGTATAATAGTAGCGTTGAATAGGTACCATGGGTAACACAAAATGTAGACGGGGAAGCCGTCTAATTCTAATAGGTAAACAACGGTGAGTTGCTTGGTTATGTTACAATGGGTACTTAATGGATTAAATTAGTATACTAGGTAAGGTAGAATGTAGACGGGGAAGCCGTCTGACTTGAATATGAAAAATAGTGGTAAATAAAATAATAATAACGGTGGGTCGCTTGGTCGAGTTCTGTCCCTTCACTTAAACTATAATCAGCAAATGGGTGGATCCATCCGATGGTGTCACCAATAGGTAGTAGATGACCGACGGTAATAAAGGGGAATGAAATACCTCTGTACGCGCCGCCGGTTAACAAATAGGAACTGGAGGTAGACTGCCAATACTCTGGCAGGGCTCACGTGAAGGTCAGTGGTCGCACCGTTGACTGGGTGCACCAACGACGCCCAGGCGGCTAATCCAGGTAAGCCTGGTTGGGGGTATGCCCAAACATGCCGGCCTCACCTATACACCCTGAAATGGATGGAATGAATCCATGTTAACACCGAGTAGGAAGAAAAGTAAACAAAATTAAAATTACATTTTCTCAGGTCATAAATGAGAAAATGGGGTATAATTGGGCCTCACCACGTGCGGGGGCTTGTGGACAAACTATTTAATAAAGGTTTAACAGTCAAGTAGCATTTTAGAAGGGGGTATTACACGGAGTGTGTTTTTTACAAAAAGTCAAGAATCTCAGCGATTTTACATTAAAATCGGGGAAAATTGCACCTCGCCACGACCGCAGGGTCGAGAGGAAAGCGTTTAGCACAAATTTGAACATCTAGGAACATTCCAGAAGGTTATTTTACACTAAGTAGGTTTTCTACCAAAAGTCAAGAATTCCAGCGATTTTACATTAAAATCGGGGAAAATTACACCTCGCCACGACCGCAGGGTCGAGGGGAAGGTTTTTATCCTATATTCAATAGTTAAATAACGAAAGGATTGTATTTCCAATCCATGTGGTTGGCCCAAAAACGCATTGAAATCACATGTTGAAGTGAACATTTCAGGGTAATAATTTAGTGAAATCGATAGAAAAGTAGCTGCGCGCGCGCTCAATGGAAGATAATACGATTTAGTATGTATTTCGTGATTATTTGACAAAAAAAAAGTACGAATGGTGACGCGTCCACATACCTTGTTAGGGGGAAAAATATAATAATGGCGACTCGAGGCCGCTCCACGCCCGGTGAGTTAGAGGTGCGTGGCTCCTGGGGTCTTCTGCAGGATCCCTGGGTCAAAGCTCAGCCTTCCACCGCGTTTTTGGAGCAAAAGCAACTCGGAGCCCCGGTCCGCCATCTCGTCGTCCTTTTGATTCAATGATTCAATGACCTCTCTCACGCAGACGGTGGGGACAACGTTGAAAAAAGACTAGCAACTAACTTAACTAACAATCGAATTAGAATCGACTAAAAATAATACGAGGAGAGGAAATTACTCCCAAAGAAAACGGATAAATGCTAAAAAGGTGAGATTAATAATACTAAGGCTTATCCAAAGGTTTCACTTTGTTGAGTGGCTTTAAATAAGCGTTTGTTTATCAAAAGGAGACGCCGATATGAATTAATGAAAAAAATGATCGAGTGAAAAAATCGATAGTTTGGATCAAACGAGTATTGATTGGGAAACTGTCAATCACTAGACAGGTTGACGTTTCGTCCTGACCAATTAGAAGCGTTTACACTGTTGACAACTGTAAAATGAAAAAATAGCGTTCCGAATTATACATAAATTAGATATGTGTAAAATTTGATGCTACACTATGGATCTCCAATAAGACCGGTTGGAAGCGGCTTGCATCCAGCGCGATCCTGCGGTCTTAATGAGGTCATCCGTCCACCTTGTGGGTGGACGTTCTACGCTGCGCTTGATTACTATATGTGACGATTTAATCTACAGAAATAAAAATAAATCTTAAAACTTTTGCTTATTCTCTAACACTCGCTATAAGTCACCACCCACCGCACTCTGACCTCTGTGCCCGACCGCATACATCACTAAAAGGTCATAAGCCCGAACACTTATCGACTATTTATGATGTCAGTAGAATCTGACTCATCTCTATTTTTACATGATACCCTTTTGCCGGATTAAGATGACAAATGATACATTATTTTTCATCACATCGAGTTGGAATGGGAAAACATGTTTGTTTTAACTCGTTGCTGGGTCTTTTGTACAAAGTCATTTTTTTTAACTAATTAATTTAACCTTAACCCTTTTTTAACTGAAAAGGGGCCTAGTGAGGCAAAACACACACACACTGAAATAAATGGAGAATACACACACATATGTACACTGATTTGCGATTCGAGTTGGTGGTCAAGTGACGACTTAAAATTTTTCGCGTTAAAAATAATTTTTTGGACAATTGCGTATGCGTATTGATACGACCACGAAGAAGAAGAAGAAAAGCAGTACAGTAATATCTAATGTGCTCTTTTTAGGGTTCCGTACCCAAAGAGAAAAACGGGACCCTATTACTAAGACTTCGATGTCCGTCTGTCTGTCTGTCACCGGGCTGTATCTCATGAACCATGATAGCTAGGCAGCTGAAATTTTCACGGATGATGTATTTCTGTTGCCGCTATGACAACAAATACTAAAAAGAGAATAAAATAAATGTTCCCATATGGGGGGCTCCCATTCAACAAACCTGATTTTTAGACGTTTTTCGCTCTATATTAATAATGATAACAGGTAGATGCTTGAAATTTTCACAGAATATTTAGTTTTATATTTACTTCAATTTTAAATAATAAAAATAAAAAAATATTTAGGGGGGGGGCTCCCATGCAGTACGGAACCCTCTGTGCGCGAGTCCGACTCGTACTTAGCCGATTATTATTTAAGAACTAATTCATTTAATTTTAGCGTGGTAAGCTTAACCCTTTTATAAATGAAAAGGGCTAAAAACACACACACTGCAATAAACGGAGAACACACACACAGATACACTGATTTGCAATTCGAGTGACGACTTCTAATCTATTTTTGGACTATTGCGTATGCGCACTGATACGACCACGAAGAAGAAGAAAAGCAGTGCAGTGATCTAATGTGCTCTTTTTTTATTTCAGACAAGCAAAGCCCGGAGTAAAGACTAGAGATTATATTGGATATTGTAATGAGATATTGATAAATGAGATTGCACCTAAAATAGCACTTTTACAAAATTGTGTTTGGGCGTTCTGACATTTTTGAAATATGCATTTTGTCGCGATGATTGTAAGTCACTTATAAATCAAGTTCCAAATTTATATTATTGTGTTTTACTAATATTATTAATGGTTGACAGTGTTTAGCTTAGTTTAATTAAGCTGCTAATAAATAATAAATAAGCTGACTAAATTGCCATTTCAAGTTTCTAATATTGTTATATATAATCAGTGACACATTAAAATACTTTGGATATGTAATATGAAAAGTTAACAATGGCTATGAAGTAGGTACCTATGTAATTCTACAGAAACTATTTGTTTTAATAAGCTCCAACAAACAACCCCAAAATATGTTCTAGTTTGTATTTTCGTAAAAGTTGTTTCATTTTGCTGAAAATTTATGTAAATGTACTAATTTAACAATTATGTGAATATCTATCAAGTAAAGAAATTGAATTAAATCACGTTTTCCAACTAAGCAACCTCATTTTACTTACTCAACATGGTTAATGCCTAGTAGGAAAACGTTGCACACGTGACTGAATTAATGAATTTTCGGAATTTATCTACGATTTTACACACCACTAGCTTTTCAGTGGAAGAAAGTTCGTGAAGCAACCTGCATACTTCCTTAGTTGGCGTATGTAAATCCACAAACCCGCACTAGGCCAGCGCGAATAGATGCAGGTAAACGGTTCTTCGTGGATAAGCCTATTTTCAGCAGGAATTAACACAAAACCTGTACAGTAATGTACAGTGCGACATAAAAGACTTGAAAATAAATGAGGTCGCCACCGTCGCTTCGTTAGCATATTTTGCATTATTTTTTTTATAATGTTACTTTTTTTCTTTTCACAATCCACAAAATAACACAAAACGAGAAAAATGCTAAGATATTAGCAATGATTGAAAGCTCTGATTGTGGTTCCAGCAAAAGTGATAATTTAGTTCCTGAATAATTAATTTCATCTCTTTTGTGTCGCACTGTACGTATGTCTGAATAAGTTATTTTAAGTATTTTATTTCATCGTAATTACTAACATTGCCACATTCAAAATTTGTTAATTCATAGAATAAGTTTTATGTTTATTAATCTCTTATTTAAAAACTGACAATTATTATGGATTCTAAAGCCATTATTTTACAGCATCACAAATGAAGCTGTTATCATAAAAAATGCCAATTTTGCATTTCACTTAAAATTGATTAAAAGTGTCATTCGATTGTCGAACCATTCGAATCGCAGATAATCGATACAAAACACCTGTTGTACAAATTAACAAGTCATTGTTTCGTATACTTTCTCTTAAACAAATACCTCTTAACTGCAGAATATGAAAAGGCAGAGAAGCAACTGCAGACTTTTGTTCAAGCTCCTGGCTGGTCCTGATAAATTTATCTGAGACTAGTTTTTGCCCGCGGCTTCGCCCGCCCCTTAACCAAGGAGGTGGAAAAAAAAATAGACATTTGTTCGATTCGACATTTCTTTTTTGACATTTCTTGGAGCGCACGCTAGAATAGCTCGCAAATGGCAGAATTTTTCCTACTTACTTAACACTTATTGTTATAGTATGGAAAAATTACGCAATATCATTATAATTTATAGCTTATGTGTTATTCTGATATATAAGCTATATAATTGCAAAGTTTCATCTCAATCCGTTCAGTAGTTTTTGCGTGAAAGAGTAACAAACATCCATCCAGCCATCCATCCTTACAAACTTTCACGTTTATAATATTAGTAGGATAACCTAATAAAGACGAGTGTCTCGACGCTAAGACATAGAAATCGACAAACGGAGACATTTTATAGTTTCGGATACACGGAGAGAGTACGTCTTTAACACGCTTTTATGTATATGTCGGATCCATAAAAAGGCACCGCATCAGTTATGATTCTGCTTCAATGTGGTAATGTTTTATACCACTGACCCAACAATGATTCAGTGTGGCGTGGCGTGGGTTTAGCGGGCGAGGAGATAAAGGCGACGTCACGAACAATCAGTTTATTTCACAGAAGATTAGGTATCATTACAATTATAGAGAGAACTTTAAGCGAAGGACATGGCGTTCCGCAGCGTAACGCACGCTGCCACCATTCTATCAAGAATCACCAGACTTTAACCGTTCTAATCTCAGTTTTTCACAACCTCTTCCGAACAAGCTCTATTTACAACTCCCACACCCATAACTGACATCTGACATGTCACCTCGCATTTTCCCGCCCATCGGCCGATCATGCGATGTCAGTGTCACTTAAAACCTCCTTAGAATCAATCAGCAGCGTTTGTCACAAGCGTTACCCCAGGAATGTTGCCACTTCCATTCCTAGTCCTTCGAAATTATACTAAGTGGCACTATTTAAAATTAAACTTAAAGCTATTGTCCCGTTACGGCCATCTTGACATTCGCACGTCCTCGGGCGATTATCATCAGTATCTGTAACAAAAGAGCAATGTGAATGTTTGTTTATCCACCAACCCGCACTGGGCTAGCGTGGCGAACATGGCCCATTCACCCTTCGTAGGTGTATGTTCAGCATTGGGCTATCAAAAAGGCCTGTACAGAATATTCGTTTACCGCTCGTCCATTCCTGACATAATGTTACTTTTAATCGTGTTCGAAACGATGACTAGATAAGATAGTAAACAAGAGATGACTAGACAAGGTAAATAAAAATCATTAATTGTTTCTTTACATTAGCGTAGGGTAGGAAAATCAACACTCACTAGGACAACTCTTTGCCAATACCACCAAATCGCACACCCAATATTGGACAACAGTGTCCCTCAAACCGCACTTACCACCCAGTAAATGCGAGAATCGGCAACTGCGTCTCTTTGACTCCAGTCCATCGGTATGAGACCGGATAACAGCGTCCCTTCGATCTTCGCAAGAACCGGACAACTGCATCCCTTCGACTCAGCCCAGATGCAACTTTCGTACAACCCACCTACGCTTATCAGATACCAGATCGAGGCATGAGACCGGATAACAGCGTCCCTTCGATCTCCGCAGAGAACCGGACAACTGCATCCCTTCGACTCAGCCTAGATGCAGTTTTCGAACTACCCACCAACAAAAATTTAATGAGTTCAGCTTTTCTACCCTTGCTTTTATTATTACAGAGAATTTAAGAATCACTTAAAATATTTCCTTGACCTACCTCCGAAAGTAAAATCTGTGGCAGCATTTAACCATCTTCCAAGGGTCGTAGCTTAATAAAAATTGGCAGTTGTATGTAGTTTTGATGACAATACAATAATATGGTACTGTCGAACTGATCTGACGATGGAGCCGGAAGATATGAACAGTCATGATGGTGGAAAATAGTATTATAGCTGTTTTGGATTTCTTAAAGAAGCCTTGTAATGAACTTTGACCACAATTAGGTTTCAAGGCATGATGAGCGTTTTTTTAGTTTTTTTAAACTAATTTTTTTTTTCATCCTATGGTTGCCCGGAAGAGGTCACTGTAAGTGGTAATGGTGCCTATATATGCACTAGATACTACTCCATTTGTACTAACAAAGATTTTCAATGATCGCTGGTTGCTTGCTCTCACTTGGTCACTAAGTCACGAGACCAAGTAAGAGCAAGAGCAAACATTGAAAAATACGAGTATAAGTTAGTTCGAACGAGATAGCAATGCGATTTCAAAAGTATTTCTATAGTTTTAAAAATAGAGCTCCTGCATTTTGTAATATAAATATGGATTTTATTGCAACATAAATAAATGTCATATTCGTATGCAGTTTTTGAATAGCATGTTAAGTACTGATAGCGCGCGAGTTGAATGCAGTCGGGGTCTGAGGTCAAGAGCGGGAGCCTCTCCCCCCGCTATCCGCACGCCCCACCTCACGCGCCTGGGCGGGTTGGGCGTGCGGATAGCGGGGGGAGACATTCGCATTCCTAAGCTCTGCATTCAACTCGCGCGCGTACAGTATTCAGAAAACACAAAAAAAATTTGTGCCAACTGCAAAATTGCCATGACCCTAATTATAGTCCTAAGTATGTTCATACCTTTTTGACCCTATATGGTTATGGCAATTTCATTTTTACTATTGGAACGGTTTGTCTGTCCACTGACAATGTTTAACATCTCCGTCTAGGTATTCCGTGTTTGAAGCACAATAAAACACTTTTGTATCGATAATGACTTCTTTAGGCGTTCGTGACTCGAGCATCGAATGATAAATGTTTTGTTACGGATAATTAAGTTATTATGTGCCTTATGGCGTACCTTGAATGATTCGATGATATCTGTACAATATACCTATTTATTACATTTCCGTTCTATACATTCCCATAGTATGATGACCGTTAATTTCTTTTTGTGAGGACTCGCCCGTTATTTAAAAATTACTTGTCAGGTGTTGATTTCATATCGCTAATGTCTTTCAATAGATGATTTATGGATAAATAATTGGGTAGTTCTCTATTGAAAATATTTTAAGCGATGGCTAGTACTATAGCTCTTATTAGTTCATGCTAATGGCAATTACGTTGAAAATGTAGATTCACCATTATCAAGCAAATTGCTATCACAGAGTCACTTAAAAATGTATTTGGAATATTTGCAACCTGAAAAAAATATATCTCAACGAATTGCAGTTTCGTCGTTTCAGCCATAGGACGTACATAGGCCTCCCCTAAAGATCTCCAATAAAACCGGTAAAATTGACGTGAAACTTCTAATTCGAATTCCAACAAGGTTGCGTTAAACGTTTAACGCTACCATGGAGGGGCTATGAAAGTTTCACTTCTTCCGCGCGGAGGGTTTCCACTTGCAAGTTTTTCAATCATATAATCTAAGTAGGTACTGTAAGAAGATAAAAATAGTGGAGTTAAAACAAATTTACAACAGAAAGTAAAAACAGCTGAAAAATTGACGGTTTTTTAATCAAAACTTTACCTAAAAGTCCCCAATTCAAAGGCAGGTAAGTCTGGAACATTGTAATTTCCAGAATGCTGTCTGAAATTAGATTTGTATTTTTCGATGAGTGCATAGAAATATTCCAACACATCAAATATTGTGTAGCAGCGCATATTTTTCACGTAACATCTTCAGTAGTTTAAGCTCGCCAATTTCATCTACGAGTATTTATTGATCCTAGATCTACTGTTACTTATTTTGTATACCATTATGATAGAGCACGGTGGTCACGTTATTGTAATAACGTAATTCAACAACGTGTTACCCATGCCCCGCAATATACGCAATAGTTTTTTTTTTGTTTCAAATAGTTTTGCGTTTGACTAAATACTGCCTGATGTTAAACAGATTTGGTGTCTATGGTGTAGTACGCTTACCTAGAAGACGAACCTATAAGTTAATTATTTACTCGAGATTTGAAGACACTATGTTATACTCTATCGGAAAGACAGACTCAGGCAAACCAAAGCGTTCAACAAGGTTGCTGTTCGTATGTGGTAAATCTACTACTTCTCTGCAAGTACGTATTACACACACATTTGCACATTATTCTTTTAAGATTACAATCGAAGCAGTTCTACAAAATTAGCAACTGCCTTGGTCGCACCCAAATTCTCAACAATGGTGACTTGCAGCTTCCACTACGTGTAAATTAAATCAATATTGTTGACTATCTCGAGAGCCCAGAACTGGACAAACAGTGTCATATAACAGCTGAGATAACATCCATAAACAATCGGATAAAAGACTAAAGACCGTTATTAATGGGTCGAGTAACACCTAGCCGGTACAGGTAATACAGTAGGCAAACTGTAAATAAATAAAATCAAGATTTTGAATTGATTTATTATTATACCTGCTAGTCTACTTCACTTTAACATACAAGCTAACAACAAACTATTTCTTCTCATACTAATTTACAAATTCAACGTCAATTTAGAACACTTATTATAAATGGATACGAATGTATGTTTATTTTTTTGTAAGATTTTTCCTAAAGTATTAATAGCACGTTTCCTATTTTAGTATATTTTTCACTTTCTTTATAGTCTACTCCGTCGTTTTGACTGTATATTACCTTAATATTTTACATTATTACCTGAAGGAACCGTACGTGTTTTTCGGGATGATAGAAAACACACTTGTTATTACCTACATATTTCAAACCAATGCAATCTCATTCGACAATTCGTTATCGCAGTTTGTTTAATTTTATGTGGTAATTCTGACTATCCTGTGTCCGCCGAGTTCCACTCTAAACTTTGCACCTGCTAATTTTAATTAAAAGCTCCTGCTTCACAGGACCATAAATAAATGAGTAATATTCGTAGATATTCTTCTGCTTTTCCTACGTCCCAGTGTAATAAAACAAACAGTTTCGTAAGCAAAGAATTAATTATCCACGCGCAGTTTGCTGAGCTCTCGACCGTTTTCGTTTGTCTTCGATTGTAATGTAAATTAGTGAAATTCTAGAGGGCTAATCAATGGAGTTGCGACATCTAAATATATCATTATGAGCTACCCGCTCCGGCTTTGCACAGGTGTATTATACATATAAACCAACCTCTCGACTGACTATATCTGTTAAAAAAAACCGTATTTAACTCCATTGCGTAGTTTTAAAGCTATAAGCATACATGTAGGAACAGACAACGGGAAGTGACTTTGTTTTATACTCGTACTATGTAGTGATTACACAAATATGCTGGCTTTTAGCTACATTCTGATCACTACATAGTTTAAAACAAAGTCACTTCCGCTGTCCCCATGTACACATGTATGCTTATATCTTTAAAACTACACAACGGATTTTGATGCGATTTTTTTTCAAAGATAGAGTTATTCAAGAGGGAGGTTGCTAGAAAATAAATAAATAAGCTTCTACTCAAAAATCAAATGGCTTAGTTTGTTTAAACCAAATGGCCCGGTGCGAGTTTTTAAGCCGTCTAAAGGGTTCACATTCATAGCCACCAATCTGGGATTTTCTGAGAAATTTACAAAAATACGGCTTTATTTACACAAATAGGTCGTTATGTTCTCTCATCGAACAACACCACCTCTAAGACTCTAAGCGATGTAATTCGATGTATGTTCCCACGTAACTTAATACTAGAGATAAGCGGCCGTTTCGCAGAAACAAACCGAGCACTGGTCTTATCAGTAGAGCTGACTATGCGTCTGCGAATAAGACCACCTAGATGCCTAAGTTATCTTGTAAGATGTATCAGTGTATTTTATTCATTAATTATAGTGCCTTCGCATCGGCAACATCTTAGTTTTATTTCTAGTTTTAAGAAACATTCTCTCGCGCTTCCGAAAGTTAACTGGCGCAGCCGGTAGGATAGTCGGCTGCTGCCAGCGCGAAAAGTTCGCTCTTATATTCGGTGAATTTCCCCCGCGTTGTGCAGTATTAAGTAAACGGTGTTAATACTGAATTCAGTTGTATCCGTTCCGGCTATCCACACGAACCAAACAAATAAGTTATCTATGGGCGCAGAAGATGCAGGTCGGTTGGTGAGTAAGCCTTTTTCGCCTTCCTTAACCTTCCACCCCCATTTACCTCGAATATTGTAAATTTAGACCTTGGTCATCGGTCAGATTTGCTTGTGTTCATTGTAGTATTGAAAAATTTGGTCTTAAATCGACTGAATTGTGTTAATTAAGATATTTTATTTAATAATAGTAATAGTATCGGAACGTTGAATCTCAAATCGATTGAATTGTTTTAATTAAGGACATTTAATAAAAGTAAGTAATAGTATAGGAACATTTAATCTCAAATCGATTGAATTGTTTTAATTAAGGACATTTAATAAAAGTAAGTAATAGTATAGGAACATTTAATCTCAAATCGATTGAATTGTTTTAATTAAGGATATTTAATAAAAGTAAGTAATAGTATCGGAACATTTAGTCTCAAATCGATTAAATTGTGTTAGTTAAGGATATGTGTTTAATAATAGTTATAGTATCAGATAATTTTGTCTCAAATCGATAAAATTGTGCTAATTAAGGATAAAATATTTAATATTAAGTAATGGTGTCGGTATAAACTCTACCGAGACTCTAAATTAGGTTTGAATTATTTTGTTTTAGTTATATTAAAATAAAATTAATTAGAAATGGCGCAAGAACATAGAGCTGCTCTTGCACAAACGGAAATCCCAAAAAAAGATGCTTTAAAAGTTGTGCTGGAAGAAGTAAACTTCAAGGAACAAGGAACAGGGATGAAGTCAAATTTACTAAGATCTCAGTTTTCAATGCCTAGTAGCCAGAATACCATGAGATCCGCGATTCCCGCGTCTCAATTCCAGTTCGGTATACCTGGGAACCAACATTAAAATAGACCACCGGTTCCAAGGTTCGCACAGCTTCAATTTGACTACCTCCCGCAGCTAGGCTCCGCACCTCAGTTTGGTAAATTAGGCCCACAATCAAGACCGCAGCAAGGGTTCAGGCCCCGATTAGGGACGTCCCTTCAGCTAGGTTATAGGCCACCCCAATTTGGGTACAAACCACCCCAATTCGGGTACAAGCCACCCCAATTTGGGTACAAGCCACCCTATGAACAACCTCAACAAGTTAACCCGCCACACTTGCAATCCGGCGACGTATCCTTAAGAACCGCTCGTTCTATTGGATTTAAGCTTAACGAGATAACCGGTGACGACGATGAACAAAATTTTTACCCTGATGATACTTACCCTTATACTCACAAAAACGACATGTACGGACTATACAAATATGACCATTCAAACGACTTCGAATACAAGTACCTCACTAAGCATGAAACTTGCAATAAGTTGTAGTAAGTTTGTATATGGCACATTTGTGAATTTCAAACATCATCTTGCAGGAACATGTCACTTACATAGATCTTATTGTTATGTTGAAACTTATTAAAAAGTATTGTATTATGTTACTGTTATATTTCGCATGAAAGATTACGTTTCAACTTTGCAGGGATATAGCCTCCCAAACATACCTGAATGTAAGTAATGAACATTGTTGCAAAAATGTGATTGGGACGTTACAAGATAAAACGTTGCTGCAATGTAATTTTACTAACTTCACTGTCTGGCATTGCCTGTACTTTACAAATGAAAGTTTCTGAAATGTTATAGTATAACATTGCGACAATAGGTCTATTGTTATATTTTTTATCAACTTTCCTACAACATTACGAATTGTTCTTTTTATTTACCTAACCTATGTAAGTATAATGTTGCTGGAACTTAATTTTCGAAAGTTATCAAATGTTACTGTAGAGTTTCTTACTTAACATTGAAAAACTAGATGGCGTTAGTATCGCACATTGAAATTCTGCATCGCCGTGGCGTTGTGTTTGCAGAAATTGGTATTCCCATTTGTAAATTTGATTATAACATTCCTTACAGCGGAAAGAAGAAAAGTCTCACACACACCTACCTCTAGGACATGTACTTAAAACTATAGCCTCAACAAAATTTAGAAAAACAAATTATTTTTTAGAAACTGAAAACCTAGAAATGTAACTTTGCGACAACTAAATAAATGCTAGCAATTCATAACTAAATAAATGCAAGCCAAGTGCAAGTTTTTGTTTGTAATATTTTGTAACCTTTTAGCAAGATAGATGAAACAAGTTACTATTACCTTTCAAATTTAAAGTTGTGGAAAATTTTAAACGTTATAATTGCGGAAAGTTAACTTTACAACTTTCAGATATATTTCATGTGTAATGTTACTGGAACTTCACGTTTTAAAGTTTTAAAAAGTTTAGGAGATTAGCTCTGGGCAAGTTTATCTACAGCGTGGCCGTTAGGGCTTCGTTTCAAGCTCGCTGTAAGCTTGCATGAACGTTGCAACATTATATTTGTAAGTTACAAGCTCGTTAATATTACTTTCAGTAATGTTATTGCAACTTTTGCTTGCTTAACGGGACCCTTAAAGAGACTGTAATCCGAGAAAATAATTTAGGGATATCATCTTATGCGTTAGAACTAAGTATATAATCTATTCATAAGTAGCTTTAGGAGTATATTCATTAGGTTAAGTGAAATCGAAACCGCTCTAGCTCTAAGCAAGAGCTCCATACTATAGCAGTCTATAGTTAATTCCACCGAACTACTATACCATTTGAACTTGATAGCAGAATCTAGAAACCTGGTATATGTACCCAATGAATTTAATTTAATTAAGATTGAGGAAACTATTGATGTTAAATCTTTTATCAAAAAGGACCAACTTACCTTTATATTGGAAATCCTTCTGACCGATAATGTTACGTATAACTATTTTAAATTGTACACATGACCCATCCTCCTCAAACCTGAAAACCTAACCGTTGCCATATTTCCTAAGTACCCATTCCTATTGGCGAAAGGGCTGAAGTATCAGCCGATCGTAAAGCCGTACCGCTCACTCGCTGCTGGAGACGAGTTTCTCTGCGACGATGACAACCGCGCCCCATACAGCGGACCCTCATGCGAGGAAAAACTAATGAGGTACGAGGACGTCACTGGCATCTGCAAGCAACACCCCATTCACGTCGAGGACGTGAAGCTGCAGAAAATAGATAGAAACAACTGGATACTATACACCAGATCGGAAACAACCCTCACAGAGACCTGCGGCGACGAGGCTTCGAAGCAGCAGATATGCGGAACGCACGTTGTGACGCTGAATAGGCCCTGTGATGTCACTGTCAACGGGACGACCATCCGGTACCACCGCCTTTACACCGAAGCGGACCCAGAGACCCCACTACCCATCATCAACCTTCCGAAATTACGCGCAACCGAGAACCTATCCAGTGCACATGCACTCAACATGCGAGAGATTGCACTGGACGAAGTTAAATACATGGCCTTTGCTTTGAAGAACAGTGAAGTTTTCGGTGATAACAGAGGAAAAGTTCTACAATTAGTCTCATAGCATTAGGATTAGTAGTATTAAGTATAGTTTTGATTATTTTTTATGTTTCATACACCAAAATTAATCCTTT
The DNA here is from genome assembly GCA_964007245.1 of Hypomecis atomaria. NCBI lineage: Eukaryota > Metazoa > Arthropoda > Insecta > Lepidoptera > Geometridae > Hypomecis > Hypomecis atomaria. Next base: position 1,889,656 of record OZ023295.1, on the reverse strand, counting down.
AATTCAAAATTATCGGAATCCTTCTAAAATCGAGTGCTCCGATAATTTTTCGCTTAGGGAGGGAGGCGTTATGTTCTCTCATCGAACAACACCACCTCTAAGACTCTAAGCGATGTAATTCGATGTATGTTCCCACGTAACTTAATACTAGAGATAAGCGGCCGTTTCGCAGAAACAAACCGAGCACTGGTCTTATCAGTAGAGCTGACTATGCGTCTGCGAATAAGACCACCTAGATGCCTAAGTTATCGTGTAAGATGTATCAGTGTATTTTATTCATTAATTATAGTGCCTTCGCATCGGCAACATCTTAGTTTTATTTCTAGTTTTAAGAAACATTCTCTCGCGCTTCCGAAAGTTAACTAGGTATCTGCCTGGCTAAGAATCGAACCCGGGGCGAAGGAGAATAAACTTTTAAAGTTTCAATTAATCCAGGAGCGTCATCAGTAGTGCTAGACAGAGACCGGCAAGCGCAGCATATGAGCTATAAATTATATCCGTCCGCCTATAAAGTATGAGGTAGATAGCTGACCTCATCAAGACCGCAGAATTGCGCTGAATGCAAGCCACTTCCAACCAGTCTCATTGTAGATCTATAGAGGAGGCCTAAGTGCAGCGGTAGACGGCCAATGGCTGAAACGATAACGACGAACGACCAATGGAGCATGCTATGATTGGAGACTCTTTAGATCGAATGCACGGTGCGCATACGCACCACGACTTAATTTTATCGACGTATCAAATCGAGACAATGCTATGTATACATAATAAAACACATCAGGAACATCTTACACGCGGTATCTGATCCCAAACTAAGCAATGCTTGTAATATGGCTGCCAGGGACTGATATTAGTCCAAAATGATATACAGGGTTATTAGTAATCAATCAGCATCCGTTTAGGGTTTTATTATGTACATCATAACTAACAACTTTTGTTCAACGACTTTTATCAAACCTCAAAAAAAAAATATTGCTGTTCCATACTTCGATCAAGAATCCTGATCGAAGGTTCCATAGAAAAAATATCGATAACCCTCGACAAAATGTATGGAACAGCTGTTTTTTTTTTTTAGTTTTGACAAAAGTCGCAGAACATAAGTTGTTAGTTTTGATGTACAGAATAAGCCCCTAAAAGGATGCTAATTTATTACCTTATCAAACAACCTGTATATTTAAATACATAGACAATTTACGAAACCTGCATGGAAACGAGTTGTTAACACCCAAACACAGAGCAAACATGGATACAATGTAGAGTTGTAGTTGATTGAATTATTCGCACACATATTTTTTTAAACATGTAGTCTATGAAGATTACACAGTACTTAAAATAAAAAGCAGAATTTGAAGCAGTAATGTAACAAAGCAAATTCAATGTAGAGTCAGGTAGAGTCACATGTAGAGTGCAGTTATCCGCACACGTAGAGTTTACGAGGCTCGTAACGTGCGGTACCGCTAGAGTTCGGATGCTTCACCTCCTAGAGTACAAGCGACGATAAAATATTTTAGCAAGGATTAACATTTAAAATGGCTACGATACTGTAAAACATCATAATAATATCTGCAACCATAAGATGTCAACAGATGCGCAAAGGTCTCTTCTTCTTTTATGTTTTGGCGTCGCATTCTTGTGCATTTGCCAGTGTCAAGTAATTAATTTTTGATAATATTTTATCAACTACGACAGTTCATAGTCGCGTCATAGTCCAAACAAAGTACAAGTCATACCTCAGTAAAGCAGTTGAGACCTTACTAGAGGCTTCTATGGTGTTTTGCTAACAACACGGAACAACATGATACGTCACATTATATTACTTGCCTACACTCATGCACGTAAATCAGCTCATCGTCATCAACATTATCATCCACAGCCTTCTTTATCCCATAAATCAGCTCATAATTAACGAAATACCACAATTTTTCACTAATTATCACTGATAAAAAAAAAATGTGTGTGAACTGTGAATTTGTAGAGTAAGGACCTATCGTATTGATTTTGACAGTCGTAATAATACACAACCATGCGTTATAAATACAGAGACACATAATATGCACAAGAACATAAATACACAGTTACACTTATAAAAAAAACATCAAAAATAAAATAAATATCTTTCTAGAAAACACTTTTGGAACGGGGCTGAGATTTGAATCCATTACCTCACGATTGTAGGACAAGCGTTACTACCACTTAACCACCCATCTCAGTTGTACAAATGAGTTGTAACCAATGGACGGATTTCCACATCACTGGCTTTTCAGTGAAGGAAATCTTCGTGAGACAACCTCCATAACCTCTTAAAAGTAATTCAATAGTGTATGTTAATTCACCAATCCGCACTGGTCCAGCGTAGTGGATATGGCCCCATCACCCTTTATGGGTAGCCCTATATCCAGCAGTGGACTATTAAAAAAGCCAGTATAGTACACCAACACTTTTGGTGTTACCAGTACAACGTGTGAACGCCATAATCAGCACGCTTTTAGAAATAGTAGGGCGCATATTTCTGTACACTGGCAAGTATACGCGAATCGATTCGTTATTTCACTTGGACAATTGTCACGAATAACTACAGTGCTAAATCCATCACTAACACTAGCATTAACTCTAGTGCAAAGTGTACGAGAAGTGAATAAAATGGGTGATTGAAGACTTTTACGGCACTTGACGCTTTTCTGTTACTTCCTATGACTGGGAACTGTAAAACTTGAAATGTGTCGGTATTTTAATGACATTGGTAAAGATTTCGAATTGTTAACTAGATAATGTGTGCACGTCTTACGATGCGTTTGCCGATACTTGGTCTCTATTCGAGAACTTTACTTCCCCATCGACCATCCGTTCTACAGAGTATGTGTCCTGCTAATCTACTGTGCTATGTCGGTAACTTTGGTTACCGTTTGTTACCGTGGTCGGTAATTAATCTCTTGGAGAGACTATGAACATAATTCTTTCTTCATGTCACATTGGTGTGTTTTGAATATAAAGTGTATTAACTCATAAATTTCAGTGTATTAACTCTTGTTGTACAACAACGTGGTTACTGTAAGCACAGCAAAGAACCACGTTTTTGTACTACAAGAGTCATCATCTTATTAATTATACTGAGGATGCTCAGTTTCAAGAAAAATAATAATATTTATCCATGTCATTTACTTAGCCTTGTCAGAAGCCTTTAGACGGCAAAGAAACTCTGATACCAGGGCTTGGTAGCCGACAAATACAAAATTACTTACTGAATGATAGATATATCGACTGCCTCGGTGGCTCAGTGGTTAGTGACCCTGACTTCTGGGTCAAAGAGGCGTGGGTTCGATCCCCACCCAGGGCAAACATTTGTGTGATGAACGCAGGTGTTTGCTCTGTGTCTGGGTGTTATTTAGGTACTATCTATTTAAGTATGTATTTAAAATATGTATATGTAGTATATTAGTCTCTGGCAGCCATATCACAAGCTATGCTTAGTTTGGGGTGAGAGACCGTGTGTAAGATGTCCCCTAATATTTAAAAAATATTTAATTTAAAATATTGTCTTCCATTCTTTGCAATGAAAAATTTTATGTTGTACAATCAAGCAGGGTTATCTGCTAACGCCAAAAGGTAGTGATTCAGACAACCATTAAGAAAACTTTACAATCGCGCCAAAACAAAATTCGAAAAAAAATCTGCTGTTTCATACATTTTGCCGATTCCGAGTTGCACTTTTGTATGGAGCAGCGGTTTTTTTATTAGAATTTTGCGTTGGTTCCGTAGTAAAAGTTGTTCATAATTGATGAATTGATGAATCACCCCGTTTTAACTAAATACTGGTTAAACAGATAAATCTGTATCCATCCATCCATCAGCCACATGATGTCCACTGCTGGACATAGGCCTCCCCTATAGATCTCCAATAAGACCAGTTGGAAGCGACTTGCATCCAGCGTTATCCTGCGGGCTTAATGAGATGATCTGTAGCTCTACCATGAGTTGGTATCGAAAACGTCGACCTTCCTTCGATATACGATAGCGAACCAACGGACTGTCCACCTCGTAGGATGGTGAACTCTGTACATGTTAAGTTAAAGCAAAACAAGTGCGCATCCCATTGTTAATTCGTTCAATGCCTCCAAAGCCCAAGTCCTCTAATGCTCGTATTTTACTACAGCTGAGTTTGTATCACTTCGGTTTAGCGATGTCGTCTCTTTAGTTTATATTCTGGTATGCATTACTGGCTAGACGGAAGATGGCACTAACATTTTTACAATACACGATTTCTGTTTTGCAACGCTACAACTTTGAAGATCATTAAAATATGTTTAGGTGAGTAACACAAATATGTCTACCACAAAGGTGTTGTTATGCAAAGCGCAAGGAATTGCTGAGGTGTATATAAGCTCATCCCTATAATCAACATTTACTATGGGACCAACAAAATCGTAACAAAAAGATCGGGACTTAGATTTTGTGGCTTAAGGTGAATCACTCAACGTGGTGAAAGCCAGCGAATGGCTAAATCGCCCTAGTATTTGGGTAGTATGTGTTCAACAGTGAACTATTAAGCACACTACGATAAGTACCTACACTGAACTAATTTAGTCCGTCCCAGTTTTACCCGGCTACAAACGGATCATTTCAGAAAAAATATTCTAAAGATAGTAAAACCGCATTGTAATCAGATGTGTAATTTAAATAATAATCGGCCAAGTACGAGTTGGCATCGCGCACGGTGGGTTCCGTACTGTATGGGAGCCCCCTTAGATTTTAATTTTATTATTTAATATTGAAGTGAATGTACAACTAAATATTTAATTATTAATTTGATTCTGTTTTAGTATTTGTTGTTATAGAAATACATCAGTGAAAATTTTAGCTTTCTAGCTATATCGGTTCATGAGATACAGCTTGGAGACAGACAGACAGACAGACGGACATCAGAGTCTTAGTAATAGGGTCCCGTTTTTACCCTTTGGGTACGGAACCCTAAAAACTACTCAGACACACAAAATAGGTGACTTTGTTTTATAGTAATATGTAGTAAAGATCGTATCAGTGCAAGTCCTATCATCCCCACACAGAAAAATAATATCGTATCGCAAGCTCTGAACAGGATTCGCAGATCACATAAAACAGAGTCAGCAAATGTTAAAGCTGTAAGAGCTCATAACAGCTTTACGAACGACCCTGCTTCGATTCCACTTTGAATACGACTGCCCGTACTGCCTTTCAAATGTGTTTTAATATGTATGTTTCAAATGGTTTGACTTGAATGTGAGGTTACAGGCGGCCGTGCTAGATGTAAAGAACTTTTCTTATATTTAAGTGTAAGTATTTTATGGCAACGTCTCGAAGACCAAAGAAAGCTAGCACTTTCTAGGTAGGTACCTAAGTAAGTTCCTATAGGACGAGTGGCTAGTTCTAGTTTCATACCTTTTATACGCCTGAAGATTTTTTGAGGTTGTAGAAACCACTAGCTAGAATTTAACTTACCACGCCAGTTACAGAAACGCGCAGTTACAACGAATACTTTGAATTACTTAGTTGTACAACCCTTCAATATCATAACCCTCCGAGGTAAGTAACAATCTTCTGATGCAGCCATCAATATGAAATAGAAAAATGCCAAGTGGATGGATACAACATTAAAACATTAATTTCACGGACGACATTAAGTTTGTTTTTGTAAATTAACGTTCCATTCGACGAGTTTCTCTTTTGCAGATTACCGATTGAAACAATAGGGAAACCGTAGGCACCGACCTGTAATCCGTTAGTCGGAAACCCAAACAATACTTGAGTGGAGAACCTCGAGCGTAGTTTTGGGAAATGTAGCGTCCAGCCCAGATCCCGAGATTCGAGGGCACTCGGACTGAGTGTGGGCAAATATTCCCACTGTCAACACTCGGATTTGGACTATAAGGAGCGATGAGGTAACATTTTCAATGGATGTGTCACCTGGCATATCATCACCATCAGCCTGTATCGACCCACTGCTGGGTAAAGGCATCCTGTCCCTTGTGCCAGTTTGCCCTGATATTATCCACGCGTGTCCCGCGATGGATCTGATGTCGTCGACCCATCTTGCTGGTGGTCTGCCTACGGAACGCCTGGCTGCTATTGGAAGCCACTCAGTCAAAGATCTACTCCACCTTCCATCATCACGTCTGGCCACGTGTCCTGCCCAGCGCCACTTGAGTCGCGCAATACGGCTTCCAACATCTGCTACCTTTGTCCATCTTCGGATTTCCGTATTATGGACTCGGTCTCTTAACTAATGCCTAGCATAGCCCGCTCCATCGCCCTTTGTGCGACTCTCACTCTGTGCAGTCTCTTTTGACAGCGTCCATGTTTCAGCACTTAACATATAGTTTTCTGTTTTTAACCCCCGACGCAAAAACGACAGGGTTTTACGTGTCCGTGGGTGTGTGTCTTTGGCATCGTAGCTCCCGAACCTTTTTTTTTTTTCGTTTGAAAGGTGAAAGAAATCGGAAATGTTCTTAGATTTAAGGGGTTTTTAAAATTTTAAATTAGCTATTGTTTTACATAATTTTTGATTGAATAGAAATAAAGTTACTATACCATCTGTCTTTGTTCTGGAATGCCTATGGCGTACACCGGCTAGCACAACGTAAGACATCCAAAAATAATTATTGGAACTGCGAATTTGCGCTGAGAACAAGGCGCTGACAAACGGAAATCTTACAAATTTAATGCATCAACCAAATGTTCATTCCCCTCAGCTGGTAGAATGTTGATGAGCTAATTCGAACACCTACATTAAGAACGCTTACTTAGACTCTACAAAAAGACGACAATAGGCTTGTTTACTAAAAAAATATAGTTTGTCCGTCAAATAGATAGTCAAAAAATATTAGACACGTATTTTTTCTTTTGTCAATTTAACAAAACTTGATGAAGATATATGGCCCGTTAAACTTCCGCGTGACGTCACTAACCGCTATCAAATGTACCGGCTAGTGCCGTCACGAACCCTTATTCTCAAACTTTGACACGGTCTATCTTTGTCACTAATTGTGGGATTGACAAAATAAAAATTAGGGGTCCAATATTTTTTAATAATCTAACTGACAGACTTATTATAATAATGATTTTTATACCCATTAAACATCCCTATTAATGTTTGCAGATAATGCGATTATTATGTGATTTAAAAAGTACACAAATGCATCGAGGGATAAAATTAAAATGTCTTTTCCTATCAACTAAGTTATAATAAAAGTTAATAATTTGTCACTTTCACTAGTTTATAAAAGAGCTAAATACCGCATCGTCATTTTCAGTACTCGATAACGAAATAAATTCGGTAAGCACCCGCGTGGGCCAATGTTATCATAGAAAGCACAAAGGAATGTACCGAGTTACACGCACTGTTACGGCATCTTGTCGATAAACATAGAGATTACTAATCGATAGACGCAACAGTCGAATAAATTGAATATTCTTCTATGTGTCTGAAGTTTATGAAAACAGAGTATCTCAGCACTCTATCACTGGTTTTGCAATGACACAGTATAGGTCAAAATTCTGGTTGGTACAAAGTTTTTTTTAATTTAATTTTTTATTGGTTTTTTACACTCCACAGACACCGGGGTCTGTGCTAAAATAATTATACATACTTTTATAATGTGATTTAAATAATATTTTTTCTTTTAATTATCTATGATCTATACAATATTCTTGGTGCAAAGTTATAGACATTCGAATTGATTAACCCCAGGCAAATACTGACCTCGTCTCGTCACTTGATCGTGTAAAATCGTCAATATTGATTACTCAAATATTACGAAATTATTAATCCAACTCAAAAAATATACATTTTCTGAGTTTATTCAATGATATAAGAAATATTAAGCACCACAAAAAAATAGTAACCATGATTGTGTGGTACAACTCTATCATATCGAACTTGAGTTAGATATCCACCAGAAAGTTTGTTTGCCTTGTGTGTTTATTCTGTTGACAATTTCGTTGAGTGTCCAAGATTTTCGTATTAAATTGAATTGTCATCTAAATAAATATATGGGAATATCACCCATTCTTATGTGGTGGTGAAATGACCCCGTTATGTCTAAGGAATTATGAGATCTAAAAATATTTGGGTACCGGAATTTCTCTTCAAAAAGAAACTCCGATGGCAAAAATAAATTTTGTTGTTACTGATGATAATAATAATAATTATCATTTAATAATATAATTTTTAAATAGTTTAATTATTTATTGTCGTCATTTCAAAAATATTACGTTCCCTGCTGGACATAGGCCTACTGCACGCAGGATTACGCTGGACAAGTCGCTTATTGCTTCAGTTGAAAATGTATTAAACCTGTCTTCAGCAGTAGACCCCATACGTCTAAAAAGATGAAATATACGATTGAATTATGTTACTAGCTGCCCATCCCGACTTCGCCCGGATACGAATAAAAAACCTTTGGAGGTAATGTTTTAAACGATAGTGAAACCAGCATTGAAATCTGTTGTGTTTGGACGATATATGCCGATACACAGGCAGACACACATATATTACGGTTTGGATTACTGATTATAATTATTATAATCAGTATTCCAAATTATTTGAATATAGTTATTATAATTATTTAGTGATTCTAACGCTATACGTACTTCATGAAGTTATTAATTCTAAGTTCATAATATTACTATTTCGTATCGCTTGTAATAATTTACACTACTAACTTATTGTTATGTTCTTGCCGTTAAATGAAACTGAAATGCTTGTTTATATTATTTCACTACAAGACAGACAGGAAAAGACCACGGAGGGCATTTTTAAATCAAAGAGAAGGTCTCTGCCATGTCATATAGATGGGTGAAGACATTAGCCGAGCACAGGGAGACGACTTAAATTTTGAATGAATAAATGAAAACGGACAACCATAATAAAATTATTTATCGCAAAAATGGTAAAACACTTTCCATCATGTACAAAGTTCGAATATTCCGCTTGAATTGTTTGTATTATTGTTGATTTTTCAAAAACGGCTCAGCCGATTTCTATAAAATTTAAATGCGACCCTTTTGAACTAAAAAATAATTTTTCGATTCGGTTTACAATGGGCGAAAATATCGAAGAACATACAAAAAAAAAATACAGACAGACGAACATAGAACCTCCTCCTTTTTGGAAGTCGGTTAAAAAGACATCGCTCTAACTTGAACTGAAACTCATCATGACAGGGAACCGTCCAGCGTCGCGGATACATCGTATAGACTGAATCCGACATTTTGTCAGCTGTGATAATAGCTACAAGCTGCAGATAACCCAATACTGACTGAAACTCACTTAATAGCTGTTCGATGATTGTATCATCCGCGACTTGCTAATACCTACACCACGCTTTCTTCTATTCTTTGCTTTTTGCTCTTTGCTTTTCTTTGCTTAGTTTGGGGTCAGAGACCGTGTGTAAGATGTTCCCTAATATTTATTTATTTATTTATTTTATTTATTCTATCGTGCCGCTAGACAGACGCGACCAAAGCGCCACTCTTTAATGGTGGACATTCCGCACGTTAGAACCAAGGGTCTCGAATCCTCATTCCTCATACGAACAGCCAGAATGTGGAACGCTTTGCCTGGGTCTGTCTTCCCGCTAAAGTACGACGTAGGTGTCTTCAAATCCCGATTAAATAGGTATCTTCTAGGTAAGCGTGCTACATCCTAGACCGCATATCTACTCAACATCAGGCAGTATGTAGTCAAACGCAAACCTATATGGAATAAAAAAAAAGTTTTTTTTTTTTATTATTCGACATTACAAACACAAAAAACAACAATTATGATATAAAAATAATGAATTTAGAAATGTCGAAAAGGGCTCACCTCAGCATTATGTTGAATGCAGGTAGGAACTAAACACTCACAGCTGGTTTTCAAGTTTTAGCTTATAGAAGTGAACATAACAGGGTGTTGCCACCTCAATCACAATGCGCATTCCGCACCACTGACCCGCGTATCGTCCGCAAATCTCCCACATTCAGCACATTGGGCTGTATTGTTCACAAGCGTTAGACAATAGAACAGATGAGTGAGCCCCCTGGCGGCGATTATGTTCACTTGTTCTGCAATAAGTAACGTTCGCGGTCATATCCGGGTGGAAAAGCATTTGGAGTAGAAACCATCTTGATAAGCATTTGGGTGAAGAGATGTGCACTGGACCAGTGTGGCAGATATGGCCGTCACGCCCTTCATAAGTAGGCATATGTTAAAGTAGAAGACTATTAAAGATTCTCTGAGACTTAATCAAAATCTTTTTACGAGCTTTCATTTAAATTCCTACCGCTTAACTTAGTCTTCGCCGTACAGGGGAAGGACTGAGACAGGTGCGGGCGCCGGGGACCCGCCGTATATGGTTTCACCAGTTTCACCTGTACCATTGTCTGTATGTCGGTCTGTAAACAAATGTTGCAATTTAAATTTGATTGAAACACTTTCCGGTTACCGATAGAGCTGAAATTTTGCATACATGTGTAAATCGCGTGACAATGCAATATTATTATGACATCGTGCAGATCTGATGATGGAGCTGGAAGGTGGTCAAAGGAACTTAGCAATGAAACGACACCACCTCATCGAATTTGAGTTCATTTGAATGGTCTTGCCGAGTGGTCTTTCAATGGTAACCAGGGTCTGATGGGCTGGAAGGTGGTCGTAGGAACTCTGTAATAAAACGACGCAGCCCTATCGAGTTTCAGCTCGTTTGATTCGTCTTGGCGAGTAATTGTTCAACAAGCTTGTTCTTAAAAAAGTTTTTTTTTTTTAAATATTACAATACTTGTTGTGGGTGCTGTATGGTAGGTGGTTACTTTAACCATAAAGCCATGTGCAAGGTTCTCAGGTAGTTAATGGGAGAACCCTCGCCTTTGAAGTCGAAGGTCGTAGGTTTAGATTCCAGCGGCGGCACTAGTGTAAATTTGCACTTTGTGTGAATTAATACTACAGTCTTACAACTACTATCTGCTAACGGTTAAGGAAACATCGTTAGGAAACCTTTGAAGGAATTCATTGGCTGTGTCCGATCCACCGACCCGCAATCAGAAAAGCGTGTGTGGATTTAGGCCTAAACTCTCTCAAGATCTCTTAATAGAGGAAAGCAGGCCCGTGCCCCAGCAGTAGGGACATTAAAAGGGTAGTAAAAAACCGAAGAAAAAAGACTCTCAGGTTGCTAAATAAGGCACCATGGCTTTGCTAACTTAGATATTTAGTTTTTAGCAAACGTTCATCTTCATTTCAGTTAGAAGATGCCCACTGGTGGACTAGGGTTTCTGAAAAGATTTCTGATTTATAGAGAAACCTTTTCTCTTTAAATCTAAGATCTTCCAATTCGACGTCTATCTACCTTGTCGGTGGAAACAACTACGCTGCGTTTGCCAACAAGCGTTCTGGACTCGAGAACATTTCGATTCCATTGATCATCCACAATGAACTGATCTCCTGCGCAACTCTTGCGTACCATGTCCCTTGCCAAACCATTTCAACAAGCTTTTTACGTTTTAGGGTTCCGTACCCAAAGGGTAAAAACGGGACCCTAATACCAAGACTTCGATGTCCGTCTGTCTGTCTGTATGTCACCGGGCTGTATCTCAAGAACCGTGATAGCTAGGAAGCTGAAATTTTCACAGATGATGTATTTTTGTTGCCACTATTACAACAAAAACTAAAAACAGAATGAAATAGATATTTAAGGGGGGCTCCCATACAACAACGGTGATTTTTAGGAGTTTTTCTCGCTATTAATAACGGCAAGAAGAATGGGGCTTTCATATGGTACGGAACACTTCGTGCGCGAGTCCGACTCGCACTTAGCCGATTTTTTACTAGTGGTAGTTAAAACAAAATCAAAGTAACCTCACACATAAAACAAGTTATCAAAGTCCCAGCCCACCGTAAGTCCACTAGTCCAGGCAGCCATTGTACGAACCTGTGTGCGCGCATATTTCCCCTGCATTTATCATAAATTATGCCAGCAATGAATATTCCACTGTTAACGTGCCTCTTAATTTATTAATTGTACCCTGTGACCCCCTTGGGATTTATGGGCCAAACTTATTATTGTGCGCAAAGGGCACTGCGGTATTAAATCCCTATCAAACAGGGTATACATGTAAAAAATTAGAATTAGTTTCTATGTACATGTGTTTTGCATAAATAAACAACTATAACTATTAAAATGGCCAGTAAGATTAGTCAAATCTGCAGTGCTTCAATCGTTGCTAGGTGTTTAGATTTTTGGGATACGCATAGATATACAGGGTTATTTCTAATCAATTAGCATCCTTTTATGAGCTTTTCTGTATATCAAAACTAACAACTTTTGTACTGCGACTTTTGCCAGAACAAAAAAAAATCAGTTATTCCATACATTTTGTCGCGGGTGAACGATATTTTTCTATGGAACAACAAAAATTTTTTTGAGTTTTGTCAAAAGTCGCAGAACAAAAGTTGTTAGTTTTGATGTACAGAATAAGCTCCTAAAAGGATGCTAATTGATTAGAAATAACCTTGTATAGATAATTATAGATAAACGCTTTATTGTTCACACCAATATAAAAATACTTCAATATACCTAGCAGAATGCAATGTACACAACTGAATCAATATCTAAATCAAGTAAAATATATTCTAAATCAAGATATTGCGTAAAACTTTCGTATTATAACCATAAGTGTTAAGTAAGTAGGAAAAATTCTGCCATCTGCGAGCTATTCTAGCGTGCGCTCCAAGAAATGTCAAAAAAGAACTGTCGAATCGAACAAAATGTCAAATCGATTTTTTTTCGTTTTTAGGGTTCCGTACCCAAAGGGAAAAACGGGACCCTATTACTAAGACATCGATGTCCGTCTGTCCGTCTGTCTGTCTGTCTGTCTGTCACCGGGCTGTATCTCATGAACCATGATAGCTAGGCAGCTGAAATTTTCACAGATGATGTAATTCTTTTGCCGCTATAACAACAAATACTAAAAAGAAAATAAATATTAAACGGGGGCTCCCATACAACAAACCTGAATTTTTAGACGTTTTACGCTCTATATTAATAATGGTAACGGGTAGATGCTTGAAATTTTCACAGAATATTTAGTTTTATATTCACTTCAATATTAAATAATAAAATTAAAATAAATAGTTAAGGGGGGCTCCCATAGAGTACGGAACCCTCCGTGCGCGAGTCCGACTCGTACCTGGCCGATTATTTATTTTTCACCTCCTTTATCAAGGTGGTAAGGTGGGGCCTCGAAATATCATGAGGGCGATGCCGCGGGCAAATCTAGTTATAAATAATGAAATAAAAATTCAAACAAGATTAAAATTAACTTTAAGGCATACCAAATCCTGTCCTATCAAAAAGCATGGGCACTTCATAATCTGGTAGGGAGCGAGCCATCGTAAATAATTCCAAGGGCTACTATGGTTGACTGAAGATATGGTTATACTTAATCTCGGAAAGGTATTAGAAAAGTGTCAATATCTTGGTTTATTTACATCATAATTTAGACTAGCACTGTGCAAGGTGTACTACTGCAAATACATAAATCAAAATAAGCTATGTTTATCTGCGCACGCAAAAACGAAGCATTTACTTGTCATTTACTTGTGATGTCATTTATAAGTTTAAAATTAATACTGAAATATTTTAACACAGTTTTGATGGTGTCCTTGAGTTTTTATAGAGTATAACATGCTAAACGATTTAGTTAAGTACTTTTATCTACACTAATGTTGTAACATTCTACTTATGTTTCCAATACTTTACTTATAATGACTACTGTTATAGCGCAGACAACAAAACACTCAATTTAAGCAATTTCACATGATGTTATAATATCCACATCGATATCGTAAAATCTCAGTATAACATCGCGCGCTCGCTCCTGATTAGCCCTGCGCGCGCAGCTGCGCTCTCATTGGTTAGATTTTAATGGCGCCAAGTTCACTGTGACAATACACGTACGCGTGAATTTAATGTTTCGCAATATGTTTTTTTTAATTTTATTAGTGAAGATAAAGTAGTGTATGCAACTGCATATAACACGGGTATTAAAACACTCGTTACTATTATGAAACTTGCTGCGCTCGTTTCATAAACTCACACTCGTGTTTTAATAAACCCTTCATTATATTATGACAGTTGCATAAACTACTATTACATGATAAAACATTGTACTTTAATTAAAAAAAGTATATATAATAAGCTCAAGTTTTTGATCCGTAAAAACAGTACACTGTATGTAATGACAATATGTATGGAATAGCTCATTTCTTTTGTGATTTCAAGTTTGATCCCATATTCAACGTATTTTTTTTTAACCGACTTCCAAACAGGAGGAGGTCCTATGTTCGTCTGTATGTATTTTTTTTGTGTATGTTCAATGATAATTGCGCCAATTGTGAACCGAATCGAAAAATTATTTTATACTACACCTGCTCGGAAAGTACCTTGATACTTTATCAAATTTACGGTAGAAAGTACGTCATTGCATATCGAACAAATATGCGGGGAGAAAACGCATCTGAGCGGGAGAGAAAAGTGTATTCTGAAAATCCATTTCTTACGTGGTTTTTCTTTTTTAATTTTGTGTAAGACTATGCGCTGGTAACCTAAATATCAAAAGCCAAAAAGTTTTTACAGTGAGTTTTTATCTCCAAGTTCGCAAAATGACACTGGCCACTAGCTGTTTGTTGGATGGTGTCAAACGATTTGAAAAAAGAACATGTGAAAATTGCAGACGCCATTGGCGCCATTTTCAAGTGTTACTTTAAGCTGCACTAACTGCAAGAATTTCAATTTAAATTTCAATTAGTAAAGATTTAGTTTTTTATTTTCCTCGTAGGTGTAGTATAAAGCACTATGTATAACTCGAGAGAAAGTGCGATTCCCGATCTCGGGTGTTTTAAAGCCCTCGCCTACGGCTCGGGCTTCAAACGACACCCTCGGCGGTAATCGGTCACTTTCTCCTCTCGGTGAACAATGTACTATTTTAGTTCAAAAGGGTATACTCCCGAGGTGGTCCCATTTAATTTTACAGAAATCGGCTGAGCCGTTTTTGGGAAAAACCAACTATAATGTAAGCAATCTGAGCGAAATATCCGAATTTTGTACACGATGAACATCGATAATTTCGCCAACTGTGAACAGAATCAAAAAAAAAAAAATTTTTAGGTCGAAACTCGAAAGGGTATACTCCCGAGATGGTCCTATACGTTTTTGAAAACTCAACAATAATGTAAACAATTCTAGCGAAATATTCGAATTTTGTAAACGATGGTAAGCGGTATTGACATTTTTTGCGAAAATTAATCATGTTAATATGTTATTTTTAAACTTTCGCGATTTGAACACATTATCATACTACAACACGGGACTTATCGCGCAATAAAACTTGAGATATGAGCTAATTCAGTACCTCTAATAATTATGATAGTCTAATTTACAGTCTCCAACATCTTGTGCAAAAGCTACCCGTTACCCAGTACCGTAACATATTATTTATTCCTTGCAAAATAGGTTAACAATTAATATATTTGTGATCTCAATTCAATGGCTTATAATAAAGTACCTACTAACTAAGCATTTCAGCGTTACATATCAATTTTATATTTGACCGTATTATACTATGAAATACAATATGTTTTGTATTCATTACCTAGGTATAAAAGTTATTTTAATTCTGACTTTTAATTTTAAAATAATAAGAGAGAATCAATTAACAAACTAAACTCGAAACCTGCGCCTAACCACACTTCCATATAAAGCACTTCCATCAAAGCCTTTCTAAAATCTTCCTTCCGCAAAAGGTTAAGCCCATTTCTCGCCAGTTTGCACCATTTACAAATCAATGTCAGCACTTTAGAATACGGAAATAACCAGAAAGATATTCGCACTCAAAAAGTGAAGCTACAAAACTAGTAGAGAAATAGAATAGGCGGTAGCGCACGTTCTCTATTTTTAAAAAACGGAGTGGAAGTTCATAAATCATTCTAGGTACTGTATAGGCCTTTTTAGTAGTCCATTGCTGAGCATAGGCCTGCCCACGAAAGGTGATTAGGGCATATACAAAATGCTATTTTAAATGGCTTAATCACCTTTCAGAGGGTACGATTTCGTGGATTCACACAATATGTGACCTTATTTCTTCTACAAACGTATACAAGTTTCCTCTCGATGTTTTTCTGCAGTAAAAAGCTAGTAGTGTGAACATTTGTACATACGTTCCAAAGAACTCATTAGTACGGATATGGGCTTTAAACCAACAACCTCACGATTATAAGGCGATTGTTATTATCTCTAGATCACTACGGCTCAAACAGGAGACAGTAAAAGATAATAGTTTTCAATGAAAACTATTATCTTTTACGTATGGCTCCGTATATTTTTGTTAGTTCTGCCTCTTTGCAAAAAAAAAAAATACTGTAACTACTGTAGTTTTCATCAATGAATAATCGTGAAATAACTTTCCTAATTCGAATTTTTCGAATACTAACCCCCTTGAGCGCATTGCATTCAAATGCATCTAAAGAAACCGCGATGGTCTAGAAAAGCCGTAGTGGTCTAGTGGTAATTACTCCCGCCTCACAATCGTGGGGTCGTGGGTCCAAATCACAGTCCCGTACCAATGAATTCCTTGGAATTTATGTACGAAATCTAACACCACTGGCTTTTCGATGAAGGAAAACATCGTGAGGCAACCTGCATACATCCGGAGAAGAAATTCGATGGTATGTGTGCATCCACCAACTCTCACTGGGCCAGCGTGGTGGATATGGCCCAATCACCCTTCGTGGGTAGGCTTACGTCCTGCAGTGGACTATTAAAAAGGCTGGTACAGCATCTAAAGGGTTCTTCTGGTTTCATTCATGCTCTTTGGTCAGCACCGTTAGCCACGAACTCTCTATTTATTTTTATAATGGCGCTTTTGATGGCGAAATTAATATTTTATTAATATTTTATGGTCCATCGATCCATATCTGTATCACGCAGACAATGGGGGGCGTTCTATGAGAACAAATTATTGTGGTTATAGGTGATCTGGATGAAGGAGAAAGTATAATTAAATGTTGGAAGGTAAATAGATTTTTATGATGAAAATTTAGTAAATCACTTTCATCATAAAAAAGCCTTCTTTATCTCACTACCGGGTTTAGGCCTCTCTCTTGCTGTGGCATCTGTCCTAGTCCTGAACCAATCGTTCTTAAAATTGGTAAGGAATGAAAGTATTTTTTTGCTAGATACAATAAATAATTATTTTTCGCAAAAAATGGCAAAACCGCCTTCCATCGTGTACAAAATTCGAATATTTCGCTCGAATTGCTTACTATTGTTGATTTATCAAAAACGGCTCAGCCGATTTCTGTAAAATTTAAACAGAGTGATAAACTACCTTGGGAGTATACCCATTCAAACTAAAAAATAATTTTTCGATTCGGTTCACAATTGGCGAAATTATCGATGTTCATCGTGTACAAAATTCGGATGTTTCGCTCGATTTGCTTGTATTATTGTTGGTTTTTTCAAACACGGCTCAGCTAATTTCTGTAAAATTTAATTTGAACCACTTTGGGAGTATCCCCTTTCGAACTAAAAAAGAATTTTTCGATTCGGTTCACAATTGGCGAAATTTTCGATGAACATGCACAAAAATAAAAATACATACACACGAACATAGAACCTCCTCCTTTTTGGAAGTCGGTAAAAAGAATGCGAATCATTTTACAAGGGCAACATTGATCTATTCCTTAGGACAATATTATGAATACTATTATGTGTAACACATTCCTCATGTTAGCTATTTCAATAAGATCGTCGACCATTCCGATGCCGGAAGATCAAAGTTTTGCTTACCTTGCCTGGTTAAACTTCTGCTTAATCATCGCTTCTTCTTGCTAAGTATGTTATATATTTTTTTTTTCTTGCCACGTATGTATTTAGTACAACTTTACTACTTATTCAATTCAATTAATTTATTTCAGATAAAAATCCATATACATCAAGTCAAAATACATTAAAAATACTTAAAACTACTTAACTACCTACCTTAACCTATAGTTGAGTTTGGACCCGGAATGCCCAACATGCACCTTCGTCCAGTGCTGCATTATTGGGCAGTCCAGGTCCATCCTCCACGCGAACAGCTGTAGGTAGGTGTAGGAGCTGGCGCGCACACGGCGCATCAGGGACGCGGTTCGTTTGCGCATAATGGCTCCAAAGCTGTCTGTGTGCGCTTCCGCAAACATCCCCGATGCACTATTATTATTTATTGACCGACGAACCAAAGCGGAGGAGGTACTCAATTCGACGCGTATATTTTTTTATGTAGGTATAACTACGCATAACTTTATTCGTAGTAGTCCGATTTCAATAATTCTTTTTTTACTTCGAGATTGGTCCCATTTAAATTTTATTGAAATCGGCTGAGCCATTTTTGATAAATCAACAATAATGTGAAAAATGTAACATCGATCCTAGCGAAATATTCGCGAATTCTCTACACGGGTGAAGTCGGTCATGCTATTTTTTGCAAAAATAATTGTACAAAAAAAATCATAGACACCATTACTGTGAACCAAAAAGAAATTACCTCGGATTTAACTGATCACCTTGTAGGCAGGCAATTAGATGACTGACAAAGATTCCTAGAGTGATATCCGTTCCAAATTATAGTCAATAAAACTAATGAATTCTTGAAAGTAAAACCTTGGTCACAGTCTAAGGTCCATATCTTCTTGCATCATATTGCATCTATATCCGCAACTGATCTAATATTGGAATGTTTATTTTTAAAGAGTTTTCCTGTGTGATTCACAACAGTGTTCTGATTTTTTTTTCTAAAAAACATGCTCTTTTATTCCTTTAGTTATTTAATTGGTTGTTATTCCGCAAATTAGTGGATACTTACTACGTAGATTTATTACGAGTCAACTTCAGGAATTATGATCTAATGGATTCTATTTTCATCTTCCTACTGATCCGTAAAAATATTGTTGAATGTTGCTCGATAAAAAAAAAAAATTATAAACATCAATGCCATAATTTAATATAAAAAGCCAAACAATTTAAAAAGGACACATACACACATTTGCCTGAACTTGGTTAAACCTGTTCTTCAGGCTGACAAAGAGCAAAAAAAGAAAATTTAATACTTATAAATAAAATAACTACTTGCTTCCTAAACTTAGTAAAATACTTCTAAAAACTGATTACAGTGCAAAAGTAGTGCGGCATACTTACTTAGTAACCCAAACAATATACCTGATAATACCTAAAAACCTAACGTTTTATACAGAACTAAAAAAATTGAAGACTACGTTAAAATAAGAAAAATTTAGACATCTAGGTAAATGTAAATGTAACAGTTTAGAATAAAAAATAAATGTAACAAAACTGAATGCAATAATGTATTTTCGTCTCGGGTTTATAATCATCATCACTACATAGTATAAAACAAAGTCGCTTCCACTGTCCCCATGTCACCATGTATGCTTATATCTTTAAAAGTACACAACGAATTTTGATGCAGTTTTTTTAACAAATAGAGTGATTCAAGATGAAGGTTTATGTGTATAATAAACCTGTGCGAAGCCGGAGCGGGTTGCTAGTAAGATTATAAGTAGCGTATGACACATAAAATTGTACAGTGCAGTTTTTAAACTTTCGCGATTTGAACACATTCTTATTATGTACTACGGGACTAATCGCGCACTAAAATTACGAGATAAATAAATAGCTCATCATCCCGACGTTTCGACCGAGTTGCATCGATCGTGGTCACGGGTAGACTAGTGTCATCCTCTGCAGCAGCGCCACCATCTAGAAAAAAACAATAGTACTTTAAAATGATGTACATTAAACGTACATGATATACCTATAATATAATTGCTGTACGTGTATTAGGTACTGACAAAATATACATCAGTTGTGGCTCTGCTATGGAGCATACTCGCCAGCAAAGCCACTCCGAACTTATTCAGGAAAGATAAATGCGACTGTTTTATGATGGAAAGTGTTGTACGTTTAGTACTTAATGCGTACGTGTAAAAACATTACTACAATGGCAGTGATTTCACTTAGTAATACTTCACTCAGTAAAAGCGTCTGGTTATTTTATGTCAGTAAAAATATATCTGGATATTGTGTATGTGTGGATGAAGCATACTACGTGCTTTAAAAAAATAAATACTGTTTGAAAATGGTGTAATTGTAAATAAATGACTCACATTGTTTGGAGACACACGAGTCCACGATTGATGGAGCAGATTCTTCAACAGCATCTACGACCTGAAAAGAAAATAGCATAATTTGCATGAACACAATCAGTAAATAGGTAGATAAATAGATTATTCACTGAGAACATACAGAATTGAACATACGTACATAGAGAATTGAGAATAAACAGCAGGTACCGCCAATTAAACTTGAACTCGAAAAATGGTCACTACGACACACAACACTGACGGTATCTAATAATGTCCTGCTACCTACACTACGCGATTTACATTTGTTGATAACAGGATTCCACGACGCCGATAACTTAAACCCATCCTCCCGGTTAAAATTGTTAGGTTTTTTGAATTCCACCGCTTCACGAACTATTTTTGAAAAAAAGTGTCGATCTGTGGAGAGGACTTATGGGTCGTGGAGCTCGATCCAATGACCAGTACCTCCGTCAAGCAAATGCTTAGCTATAGCAGACTTCTGTATTTGACGGTTTTTTATTTATCTCGTAATTTTAGTGCGCGATTAGTCCCGTAGTACGTAATAATAATGTACAGTGTAGGTAATTAATATCTGCTCGACCATCATCTATGTATTTACGACATACTGGTAGTATCACCACTTCAAAGCTAAAATATCCATGTTTCGATTACCGACCAGATATCAATTTGAATGACATTTACTCGTACATACAAATACATAATTATATGGTTTAAATTTTGAAATCTTACTTTTGATTGTTCCGTGGCATCCCAAACACAGCAAAAACCCCGGTTCTCGAGTTATGAGTTTTATCCATCCATCAGCCATAAGACGTTCACTTCTAGACATAGGTCTCCCCTATGGATCCCTAGTAAGATCGGTTTAAAGCGGCTTACATCCAACGCTGTCCAGCAATACAAAACAATACAATATAACTTTATTGTACACCAAAAAAACAGCTTAAATAACAAAGTAAGTACGTAATATTCTTAAAATTAGGTGGTACAAGGGCGGCCTTATCGCCTTAAGCGATTTCTTCCAAGCTACCTTTGGATGGACAGAAATCAGAGTAAAAAAAGCAATCTGCAATTAATTCATCTTTTACCTCGTGGGTGGACGTCCTACGCTGCGCTTGCCAGTAAGCGGATATAAGTTTCAATATTAATTTATTTATACATTGATCTCATAGCAAAATTAGATCATCATACACAAACTCACGAGAACGATAAATTACCGCACGTCTCACGTTACAGTATTACGTTACAATTGAATGATTTTATATCGACCTTGCGCGGGCGCATCGTCACGAACCGGGATCACGAACAATTTGTTATCTCATTTGTTAATTATGTTTTTTTTTTTTTATGTTGTTTCAATATCGTGGGTCACAGGTATTGCTCATGGTTTAAGATTGAGCTTGAGCGTTATAGCGAAATTCTACTCGTTAACTTAAGGTTTGGGTCAAGACACAGGCTCAGCCTAGTTTGGGGCCCACTAGTAATACAAGACGATGTTAATTTCTATTAAATACCTATCTTTCTACTGCGGTAATTTTACAAATTTCAGTTAGTCCTTTTACTTCTTACCTTTGTAGGTACCTATCTGAATTGTAAATTTTTCGTTTAGTTAATAAGTACTCAAATTGAATCTGTATTATATTATATTATGGGACATCTTACACACGGTCTCTGATCCCAAACTAAGCATAGCTTGTAGCATTGTTTGGTGTTTGATTGGTATTTATGAATAAATAAATTATCTTATCTTATAGTAAGTTCGCATAGGCCGGGTGGCTAGCCCTGGTGTCAGAGTTTTTAGGCCGCCTGAATGCTTCTGACATGACTAAACGCTTAAAACAACCAGGACCTACAATATAACGTGTCAATCGAGCCTCGGTAGCGCTCATTTAGAAAATGCCACCCGCGGTCACCCATCCAAATACTGACCGTGCGGAACGTTGCTTAATTTCGGTGATCGCAGACAACTCAAACTCAATCATTTATTGCAACATAATATGAAATTTACATGCAGTTCTTAATTAACATGTTTTGTTTAGTAATACAATATGACCCTGTAAGGGTATGGCAATGTTATTATTTACTTATATTGAAACGATATGTTATTGTTTTATAGATTATCGTTAAAAAAATGTGTAGGATGTCATTACGATAATTAAGAATCAATCGAGCTTACCTGTTAAGTGAAGATTGATGATAATTATCCGAAATCACCGAGAAAGAGACTGCATAGCTCCTTTATTTAATTTACACAGTTGCAGAGCGTGCTCCGGCGCGTATTTTTTCACAATTTTTAAAGTTTTTTTTTTTTTTTTTTTGTATAGCAACACTGCTCCTTTAAGTCATTGGAGTTCAAAGTAGAGACATGGTAACATTTCACAACCTTTACATAGAGGCAGAGCCTTAGAGGAAAGACCAGCGTTGGACAGTTTTATCTTTCTGGGACTTCCATAATGACATCGATCGAGGCTTACCTGTATTATACTGATACCTTATAATTTCCTTGATTAAATAAATAACTCATCACTGCATAGTGTCACCTCCGGGCAAGGGAGGGAGGGATTGAGTCACTATGCAGTCTCTTTCTCGGTGATTTCGGATAATTATCATCAATCTTCACTTAACAGGTAAGCTCGATTGATTCTTAATTATCCTTCAATCACCTCTAAAGAGACTGCATAGCTCCTTTATTTAATTTACACAGTTGCAGATGTTTAAAGGGTTGTGAAATGTTTTTACCTCATATTATATACTTATATTTACTTTTATATTTTACCTCATGGGTTTAATACAAAAGATATATATTATATAAGCTATTCCTCTTTACCAGATAAATCACATTTGTCCCTTTGACCCCAAATGTTTTGTATGATCTGTTAATTTTGCCACTGCTTGATGCAAATATGCCTATATTTTTGTATTACATGATGCCTAATCGGATATTTTGTGTTACTGTTGTACACCCAAGAGAAGTGAAGTTATTTGTATAATTATAGAATATGATGGTTAAAGAATATTGTATCAGGTTCTAATATTTTAAGCCATAGGCCTACAAACTTGATAGGTACTAAGGTTCTATCTGGTTCAATGAATAAGTAGTAATCTTATTCTATCTGGTTCAATGAATAGTAATCTTTATAGATATTATCAATAATCTGTTTTGATAAAGCTATCTCATATTGGTTTGCTAAAACTTGTTATTTACAGCTAAATATTATTTTTGAGCATCAGTATGTACCTAGGTTTATTAAATTATAATTACATAGGTACCTAACCATAATTATGTATCTACTAATTGAATCATGTCATTATGACTCATTTTCTATGCTCTTAGTTTAAGTAATGCAGACCCCAACAATGGATTTTAGAATATATTTATACAATATATCAACTTGTCTGGTGATTTCCAGCTAATTTTCTTTACAAAGGTACTTAATCTATACAGTATTAAGTAAAGTAAAATCTAAGCTTTTCAATCAGTTCACCATGTAGTTAGAAAAAAAGTAACAATATTCCATTGTGAAATGCTTTTTATTTAATTTATTATTATATATAAATATACATATATAATTATATATTTTTTTTTTTTTTTTTTTAAATTATTGATATATTTATGTCAAGTATTTCCTTTACCTGTCGTTCATTTTTACCTATATTTCATTAATTGTCACCCTTGTCACTTACCTACCAGCATACCTAATATGTAAGACTACAAACAATTATGGGTTGTATTCCTATCTTAACTTTTTTTAAAATATAAAAATATAGATATCTTGAAATTGCACATACTTGTATTATTGTGACTTATCTATCTAGTCATATCTAGCCAACCAACCACATTAAGTGATAAGGAGCTGTAAAACTAAACCTGTAAGCTGTGAAACCAGCTTAGACCATATTATTATGTTAAGAAATGATGGTCTTGTCTGAGTTTTAAAGTATTGGCACCCTTTAAATATTTATAAAATTTAACAGCTCTCATTATTCTCTAAAAAGTTTTCAGCAACATGCATGTCATAACAAGCATGCTACACCACATACCATGTTATATTATTTTGTCATACAAGATGAAATAATGGGTATGTCAGGGTAAGCCAAATTTTTTAAGATCATGTTGCTGTTTTGTTTTACATTCTAAGTGCCTACTAGGTACATAATATACAAATTATACAATGATGTACCGACTTATCAGTTGTCATTTCAGGCAGACAAACCTTATTGAATATATTTTGTCATACTATTAATATGAATATGTATTTCTAATTGACCCATAAGATATTTTTTGATAACATATTTTTATAGATAGATTTGAATCCTGTGAAAATTGGATATTTATTTATTCGATGTGAATGTGTTAAACATATTTTATTCTCAATATTTTACTTAAACACATATATCATTAATGTACTGACAGCTTTGTTTGATTATGTTGCCTATTACCCTAATTTAATTCATTAATACTATTTTATATGTCTATAAGTATATAATTATCTTAATGTACTGTTTAATATGATATAATATGTAAATATTTATTATCTGGGTCCCCATGAATAGAGGGATGAGTAGGCAAATAAAGCCTGAGGAACAATCAATGTCTATAGCCTGATGTCTAGGTTCTTGCCTCATAATAAATAAACATTTATTTCAGGCATACAACGCCATATAAAAAGACATACATCATTTAAAATAATAACATTACAATACTTAATACAAAATTATCATAGTCTAAAAATTAATTAAAATAAAATATTGTTTAGGGTCAAACCTAGGATTGATATTCCTTACTTAGCTCCCTATTTCCCCTTTAGTTTAAATTATAAGATGGATACCTACTGTCACATATGTGAATAAACTTTCAGTAGGTCCTGGAATTCACTAAGCATAATTATCATGAAGTTTATCGCTTCATAATCTGGGTGCACGGTAGTGCACCCCAAACAAGTCGAGCAGAGCCGTAATTGTTATTTACAGGTAGCATTAAAATATTCAAGCCCGTGTAGTAAATCGTAATGACATAACTGTATGTCAAGAAGGAAAAAACAGCTTTAGGTACTCCAGATATACCTTGAGAAATACAGAAATTTATGATATTATAAATAGGTATGCCCTTAAATCACCCGTGTCATATTTCATGGCATATCACAGTATTTCATGGCTGTGTAAGGTATTTCATCCCTTGAACTGAAATTACTTTAAAGTTTCAGTAGATTAACTGTAATCCTTAAAAGCTGTAAACTTTAAATAACCAATAAGCAATTCCTATAATAATTTACAAGTTAATATAATCAGCTTAATTATGTTAGTAATTCAATTAACTTAGTATGTACCTAATGTTTATAACAATGATAGTTATCATATCATCATAGTTTTCTGAAGGACTGAAGAATTTCTGACTATCATGTTGCTATCATGTTTGATGACTTATAAGAATTGATTTTTGATGGGATACCACGTTAGATCCGGTCTTCCTAAAGCATTGAATAGGTATATGTTTGACTGCCGGATAAACATACCGACAATGAGATAGACAACATGGCAAATACTACTTTTAAAATCCATCTATAAGAAATAATGCCAAGTCAGTGATAAAGATATCTCCAAAGGAAGATTAATATAAGAGGTTGCGGGTAAACCTCACATACCACAGTATAGTAACTACCAATATGGCGTAAATAGTCACTTTATTTATTTCTCAAATTTTAGGGCCTGAACATGAAATTAAGCTTTTTTATCTTTGATTTCAGATGTGATAGGCATACTCCTAATTAGAATTAGACTCCTAACCTAACCACAACAGTGAGTGGTTCACTTTATGTATAAATGTCTAACTAGGTATGCCTACAAAATTATTATGTATAAATAAGACATTCCTGTTCCTTTTCTCATTTAAGGTAGGTGTGTAATATGTAGGCAGGTACCTTAAATAACAAGTATTAATTTTGTTGTTTATATTTTTGCAGTTGAATTATTATGGTATTCAACTTGCACCCAGCCATCAGCCAGAGTGATAGCCCAATCGCTCTTCCTGGGTATGGTATGTATGTTTAGTAGTAGACTATTAAAGTCCTGTACAGTACAAGTACCATTTTTTCTCCTAGAGATGATTCTACTGATATAATTATGTTACTTGGTAACTTTGATTGGTGTTTTCTTGGTAATAGTTCTTTATGGACTGAGTACCATGGTCCGTTCAAAGAATGTTTATAACCAGCTTGGTATAAATAAGAAGTGAATGTGACAGAAATAATTGAATTCTATAGGTACTTGTAATTGGACTGTTTACATGTCATGTTGAATACTCAGAATTTGAGATATTAATCAGATGGGAGAAGGGTAAATACTATTTTTGCTTAGGGTTCAATGTGAACTTACTGTTAGAGATTTCTTAATAGGTGGTAGCTGTGACCCCTTATCTCTTCCTAGGTATAATATGACATGATGACATCATATACTTACCTATTTGAGAACAAACATTTGTCCTCGTTCAGTGATTACTCACTGAGATAGGTAGATCATCAGTAAATACTGTGCATTAAGCATTAGTACCATATACAGTGTACCATGCTGCGGTGATATTACTTATATCCTTTGTAGGATGACTTTTTCTGTATGTGACAGAAAAGTTTGTTGTGTGTCTTTTGACCACTTCACCGCCGAGAAGTTTTTCAGAAGTAATTATAATAATTTTGTTGTTTGTAGAATTATCTCGCTAATAGTACCCAGATGTAGTAATCTCATTATGAGATAATATGTACTGCTCTTATCTTTGACAGAATGATAGCATAAAAAACATAAGAAAACAGACCTACCTATCTTTCAGTCCTGTTTCTTATAGTCTGTCTGACCATCATACATAGATGTCATTTAGGAAACTCATCGAGTTCCATTAACTAGAATACAGTTTTCTTACTGTATTTTGTTGTTTATAAATCGTGACAATACGTTGGCAAGATTACGGTTACTATAAATTAGAGCCGGGAAATGCAATCTTTTTGCTAAGTACTTGTGAAGGAATCAAGTACTTGAATGGGTTCCCCAGTTAGGGTAGGTACTTACTGTCATTATTTAAGACCTTTTTACTTGTATTTAATTGAGTTTTGTGTTGCCGGAAGGCGTTTAGAACGTTGAATATGTAAATTTTTCGTCGAACACATATTAATGTACACAGTCACATAAACACACAGTTTGATATGTGTGTTTCACTTCTCGTGGTCTGCAGGCTATATTACACGCTATTTACGTAATAACTAGTGGAATCGGCTTGGTTTTAACATTTTTCATCGAAAAATGAAACCCGTTTTTTACACGCACAAAGCACACAATGACTTAAAGGAGCAGTGTTGCTATACAAAAAAAAAAAAAAAAAAACTTTAAAAATTGTGAAAAAATACGCGCCGGAGCACGCTCTGCAACTGTGTAAATTAAATAAAGGAGCTATGCAGTCTCTTTAGAGGTGATTGAAGGATAATAGGATAATTTTTAGTTGTTTTGTGAAACAGTTTTCTCTTTTAACATCTTTTAGATTATTTGACGATTTGTTGAATTTTTTTATGGCCATAGAATTTGGGCTATAACTGTGCATTGCTAAGTTAGACTTTGGCTCCATGAGTTTATGTCTATATTGCGATCTAATTTTGTGCGTTTTATCGGACGCTTTGTGAAAATAGTCAGGGTGATTTGTGACAAATGTGTGATTACCTCAATAAAAATAAATAAATAAATTTTATTAATTTGACTTTTCTTAATGTACAGAAATAGGTACAGTTATACAGTTTTATAGTATACATATAACTAATAGTTAAACTTATTATGCTACATACATTGAGTCCGTGGACTGTACATACTTGTGGGTGAACCCTAGATCCCACACTAGGAAAATTCCTGTGTCGTGGGATTTAGTGCCTTCCGTATTAATAATGATTAAAATTAATGGTGACGTTTAGTCTAAATTAACCGTATAAGTTTCGTAAATAAGTTAATGTAAGCGAAGAAAACACAAAAAAAGAATACCCATATTAAATTTACATCGAGGGTAGGCAAGATACATAATATTGTAGTCAATTATACAGTGATCCCAGGCTTAGTCCAATAATAATTGCGAACTATTAATAAAATACATTTGTGCATAAAAACGTACATATATAGATAATGCAAATGAATAATGTAATGAGTTATAGGAATAATATGTATACGGTAACTATACTTATTATACCTGTATTTATGAATGTACCTTATATTAATGTATTTGTTTATGCTTGTCGAAAGGTAAAATCATGTAGAAGTGCGCAGGCAACGATTACTCAAAGATTGTGGTCGCAAGTCGTGTTTACGTACGTTTGTGTTTATTTCAAAGTATTAAAATCATTGTACTTTAAAAATCACGGATTATTTTTATCTTTTTTTTATTGCGTAGTCTGAGAGTCTGAGAGTCGAAAGGTTAGTGATAGCGTTACTCGAAAATAAGGTTAGTGAGCTAGGGTTAAAAACTGACGCTAGGACTAGCCACCCAGCTTATAAGAATTTTCTTAATCAGATACAACAACAATATGGCAAAACTTAGGTAACACTAGATTTTGCCTACGGCTTCGCCTGCATGATATTTCGAGGCCCTACCTTACCACCCTTAACAAAGGAGGTGGCAAATAAAAAAACAACAAAAATCGATTTGACATTTGTTCGATTTGACAGTTCTTTTTTGACATTTCTTGGAGCGCACGCTAGAATAGCTCGCAGATGGCAGAATTTTTCCTACTTATTTAGCACTTATTGTTATAATATAGAAAATTTCCACAATATCATTATAATTTATAGCCTATGTGTTATTCTGATGTATAAGCTATATAATTGAAAAGTTTCATCTCAATCCGTTCAGTAGTTTTAGCGTGACAGAGTCACAAAGATCCCTACATCCATCCATCCTTACAAACTTTTACGTTTATATAGGTATTATTAGTAGGATTTACCAGTCCGAGACACTGGATAGTTAGATATATACCTAGTATTGTTATGTTAGTAAATTACAATTAAAATCCCGAGTAAATAGGTATCTTCTAGGTAAGCGTGTTACATCCTAGACCGCATATCTGCTTAACATCAGGTAGTATGTAGTCAAACGCAAACCTATTCGAAAAAAAAATAAAGAGAAAAAACAATAATTGTAAAACGTATAATTGGCAGATAAGGAATGGTCAGAAAAATATGTATGTATGTTGTAGGTGTATTACACCTATAACTAGAATCAAAAGTAAATAAAAAACTAGAATCATAAATATAGATACATTGCTCGTACTGACCATTGTTCTATAATCTAACTGTCTACATCTATTAATCGATACACATACATACATTACAGCACAACACTAGTCCACGACCGGCATCGATTACTATCGATATGTATGCGCGGGCACGTCACTACGGCGCCCACGCGCGTTGTACTGATGATCCATAATACAATTATAGATTAATTAGGGTAGTGACGTCATGGAGTAGGGTCGGGTATTTTACCTATTTTTTGTTAGCATCTAGGATGATTTTGTGCCGATTGTCCAAAAAGGAAGTTCATGTAGATTTTTAATTTAAGTGTCTAACAAATGGTATATAACCTCTAAATACTCTTGATCACAATTATATTGGTATGATCGAATTTCTACTCTTTCCAAGGCAATTTATGACACATTTCAATAAGACGAGATACACATCAATAATGTAATTGGTTGCTAATACTTATTCTTTAGTCAAATCATGTCAAAAACTTGTATGTTAACTTAACGTATTGTAACGTTTCTAAATCCACAGTTATCTAATATTCTATCTACTTTACTTAAGTATTCTTAATCTCTAGTCAGATTCTTTTTTTATGTTTAAAAAACGTTACCTCTACGTTTTATAACAATTTATATTTATATATATATCAAAAAATGAAATGTCGTTATTAGTCTAGGAACGGCAATATCTGTGGAAGCTAAGGGAAGGTTTAAACGGTGCGAAAATATAAATATGTAGGGAGTATAAAAACATGAATTTAATTTTCCCATTCAAAATGTTATTACATGTTTATGTTGTCATTGACAGATGACAGATGGTGAGATGAAGTTCATCGGGTCAGCTAGTATAGGTATATTTTATCTCATTCTACTCTGGTTAACTTAATTCATAATGTTTGCCCTGCTCATTGTTTAAACTATGACTCGATGACACGTTTCCCAGAATAGATCCCTCGATCCAAATCAAATGCGCAGGAAACCCAACTCTACTTGTAGATGGATTGGAGAACAGAATACCACACTACCGTACTGAAAAACAGGACAGTATGAAAATTGCATTATGGAATCTTGCATTTTTTTTTCCATAAGCCAAAAGCGGTAGCCTGAAACGCTAGGTTTTAATTCAAGAAGAATTTCGAATTTCGATGCCGCTTGATTGATTTCCTTAGAATTCATTATACGGATTTTCACACTACTGGTTTTTGGAGGAAAGAAAAAAATTCTAAGAAAATTTACTATTCGTAGAAGAAATACGATGGCTTATGTGAATCTACTTACCGCGTGGCTAGCGTGATATGGATTGGCCCAATTACCTTCTAAAGGTAGTTATACATTCAAAAATTTATGGGCTTTCATTGATGACAAATTCAATTGTTTTTTTTAACGCAAATAAGTCCGCGCTTGACCACCAATTCGCCTTATAGTAAGCGACGTTGTGGTCGAAGATGAAGCACGCAGACCTAGAAGATACCTATTCACTCTGACCTTGAAAAGCTTTAAATTATGTTTCTTAGGAAACAGGAAAGCAGGAAGACTGTTCCATTCTCTGGCGGTACGAATCAAAAATGTTGAGTCAAACCGCTTCGTACGTATCGAAGGAAAATCGACAGTGTAGGGGTGGTAGTGCGGCGTCTTTCTACTTGTCCTGTAGTAAAAAGGGGACGGTAGGATAAGGTCGTGCAGCTCAGATGCACACTCCGAAATGAATCCTATAAAACATGGACTGTCTTTTCATTTTAGAAAAAAAATAGTGACTACTAAAAAATTTGTTTTTCCTAAAGGATTTCAGTATTGGCTGAGACTACGTCTCCCTAGTGCAGACGTGCCAACCGTTTTACTAATCAGCCGATGTAGATCGCGGTGGTCGTTTAAAATGTTAACTAACAGTTAATGAGCTCGCCAACAACGCGGTACTGTTAACTGGCTTCACGCACTTTCTTGCACTCGAGTTGCATTTAACTTAGGTGAAGTTAACTACATCTTTTTAAGATTCGAGTTTCTTTTTTTTCTAGGGCTGTTAAATAGTTTTAACCACTTAAAAAAATAAAATTCCTAGATCGACACGTAAGTATTTAATAGATATTTCAAAACTTCGTAATTTTCGTACATTATTTTGATTGTCTTATACAGATACATTCATAGAATGGGAATTCTATGACAACCCATACGCAAGTTAACTGAGTAAATAACTTAACTTAAATAACCTCACTTTTATTTTTAGTGTAAAAACTAAGTATGTTAAGAAAGCTTTTGAATTTTTGTAACAGATTTATTTTTCTTTTTAAAATTAAGAAAAACATGTCCTGACTGCTATAAACCCAATCCAATGTGCTAATTCACTAGATTGCATAAACCTTAATTCGTCTACAACTATACGATCAATACCTTCATCACCAATTCAATCTTGCAGAGACACTCAAAACATTGCCCACGCAATAAATTTTCAAAGATTTTTTTATTCCACTAGAGCAAATAACTATACAATTCTGTTTATTCGTGTAAAAATAATTTAGGCGTCTCCAAAAGTCCGAAGTATAAATGTGCTCCCTAGATCGCATTTCTATACTTGACATCAGACAGAATGAAGTCAAATGCGATTTTAATACAAAACTAGGTACAGTAGTAATTGGTAGGTACGAGTAACTACCTATACAATAAATGTTTTTGATCGAGTGACTACGGGAGGCATTTTCAACGGAGCAATACCGTGGCACGGAGGACATGTTGAATTGTAGGTCCCGGCTATTTTAACCGTTCAGCTATGTCAGAGATCATAATTCATGAGCTTAAAAACTTTGATATTAGGCTACCCAGCCTATACGAACTTACTTTCAATACTGAGAGTAACTTACAATCCCTTTTTCCAACTTAATATGGAAAGAAGAGA
Source organism: Hypomecis atomaria (assembly GCA_964007245.1). NCBI lineage: Eukaryota > Metazoa > Arthropoda > Insecta > Lepidoptera > Geometridae > Hypomecis > Hypomecis atomaria. The sequence goes on along the minus strand of OZ023295.1, from coordinate 1,857,285 downwards.
ACGTCCTTTCCACTATCCCATGATTCAGGGTTCCGTAGAAATTAGCGATCCGTCGGACAATAAAACAGACGCCGGAAATCCCGTGCATAAAGATCCTATCTCCTTCTGATACTACATTTAAATAACTTTTAGAATTTTTATAATATCGACTGAGATTAATAATTTAAATACAGATGGATCACTGTTTAGATCAATATCTTTGTTGTTTACAAAATTGCCTACTCTTTCACTGGTAAATTCTCGTAAGAAAAATAGGCGTAGGGAAACAAACTTGGCATCATCTAGACAACTCAGAGGGAAAATCAATTCAGTAAAAAATCAATTTCATATTTCAAAACTTTACAAAACTACATATAGCCGTCGTATAATAGTAGTTTTTGGAGTGATAGACTTTTTGTGTCATTCAAATGGTCACATGATAACCAATAAAGTTTAATGTTATCTTCATTATTTCAGTGCATATATTTATTTCTTTTTAAATAATTTGAATACTTCGTTATAAATTTACTTTATGTTTCAGGTCTCTCATACAAAGTATGTAGTTGAGACGGAGTTCACAAAACCTGCAAACATGAACTACTTGAAATCTAATTAAGAGATTAGCTTTTAACTAGTTCATTTTACAGGTTCTGTGAAATCATCTTGGATAAACTTAACTATTAAACTTACGTGTAAAATATTAATAATACTAAAATACTACTTAATCTACCCGTTAAATGATCTAAGTACTTAAAGCTAACATTAAGATATTATGATAATATTATTATATTATGACTGCTTCGCTGGTTCAGTGGTTAGTGACCCTGACTTCTGGGTTAAAGAGGCGTGGGTTCGATCCCCATTCCCCCCCCCAGGGTAAACATTTGTGTGATGAACATAGGTGTTTGCTCTGTGCCTGGGCGTTATTTAGGTACTATTTATAAAAGTATGTATTTAAAATATCTATATGTAGTATATCAGTCTCAGGCAGCCATACCACAAGCTTTGCTTAGTTTGGGGTCAGAGGCCGTGTGTAAGATGTCCCCTGCTATTTATTTATTATTAGCTTTTAAGTACATGGTTCATTTTACAGGTTCTGTGAAATCATTTTGTCAAAATCGTGCTCTGTTGCTGCATGAATGAGGAACAAACCAATAAACGAACAAATACACTTTCGTATTTATATTCTAACGGAAGGATTCACAGTCCCATCTAATCCAACTAGTCTATACCACCACATCACAATTCCCCTCGCCTACCGTCGCTCGTGTACACCTCGTATATAGATCATTGTTCTCTATTTAACGTGCGCCCTATAACGTCATCGCGCGTGCGCAGAATCAACAATAGGCAACTTTGCGTTGGGTGAATTAAAATCGGAGTGACGCCTCTGTGTGCGTGTACTCACTGGTCGATTTGGTAATGTAAGTATGGTGGTTATGTAAATGTTTGTGTTAAGAATTAGTTCAGTTTGGATAGGGTTGTACACAGGGATACTGGATATTTACACATAATCTCTGACAGGAAATTTTAGAACGTTAAGATTCAAATTAGATACCTAACATGAATACTTTTTACAATAGGAATAACTCTAAAATTGCGAAAATCAATATTCCATTTCATTAACTATCGACAAAATGCTTTGTACTTTTTTACTATCCTATTGTTTGTATTCATATGCGCAAATTAATTAATAATCGGCCAAGTACGAGTCGGACTCGCGCACGGAGGGTTCCGTACTGTATGTGAACCCCCCTTAAATATTTATTTTAAGTTAATTTTATTATTTATTATTGAAGGGAATATAAAACTAAATATTCTGTGAAAATTTCAAGCATCTACCTGGTACCATTATTAATATAGAGCAAAAAACGTCTAAAAATTCAGGTTTGTTATATGGGACAACAAAATATTTATTATATTTTGTTTTTAGTAATTGTTGTTATAGCGGCAACCAAATTACATCATCTGTGAAAATTTCAGCTGCCTAGCTATCATGGTTAATGAGATACAGCCCGGTGACAGACAGACAGACAGACGGACAGACGGACATCGAAGTCTTAGTAATATGGTCCCGTTTTTCCCTTTGGGTACGGAATCCTAAAAACCTACTTTAAAAATAAAAAGTACTAAGAGCATTTACAATCCTAGAATAGAATCCTAAGCTGCTTTCGGGTCGCCGCGCCGGTCTACTCGTGGCATTCACGCAGTGCATCAACTAACTCAGGCTAAGATTTCAAGTACCTACTAACTCTCTTTGTACAGTATAATCAAACAATTGTAATTTTAGTTGATAAAGGGCACAGACCCTGGACTCCGTGGTTGGTAATTTTTTTTAAACTTGTGATATAATACATTTTCCGATTCTAAATATGGAACAAGGAATTACTTCCGCTAAGTCGGTGTTGGTGTGGCAGTAAGATTTAAGCGGTTATATTATGCAAGTTATCAATAATTTATGTAACTCTGAATTGAAAGTTGCATTTTCAATCCGAGGTATCAGATTGACCAAAAGTTCCCCTTTCAATCCGAGGTATTGGACTGAATGAAAGTTACAATTTCAACCAAAGTTTTACAATCCTATTGACTCCCCGAGCATGAAAAATAAAAGAAATGATCAGATCAGAGTGAATAGGTATTTTCTACGTCTGCGTGCTTCATCTTCGTCCACAACGTCGCTTACCATCAGGCGAGTTGGTGGTCAAGCGCGGACTTATTCGCGATTAAAAAAAGTATTTTTTCATACACTAGTTTTGAAGTTAATAGCACTCCAAAAGCCAATCTAACCTGCGATCTAAGCTATAAATACACTAATATATTCCCCGCGCCGGCGATACCGGGCGTGATTTACGTACCCACTTGTTAATATGGATCACGTGCGTGATTGGCCGTTGGCAGGTGATGTCATCGCGAACGTGCCACAGTGTGCACGCAGCTTTATGTCGATAGATAGGTTGAAAACTATTGTGTACATTAGCATTAACAATTAGAATACGTAATCAAAGTATAACATCTTGAATAAGTGCTACAAGTGACGGCCATATCGTAAGTGATTTCTTCCGGGCAACTGTTGGCAAAATATTTTAAACTTAAAATGTTTTGTATGAGATGGATGTATGAGATTTTATACCACTTGAAAGCCTCTGTCTGATATGGCTAAGCGACTAAAAAAACCAAGACCCACAATTTAACGTGTCGTCATGCCACGATTGCGCTCAGATGTAAATGCCACCCGCGGTCACCCATCCTAAAGCTGACTCTTTTTTATCAGGGGAAATTCTTTATGGATACCACCACGCCTCGTGGGCAGACGGTTATGTGGGAGTTCCGCCGACTGGACGGTATACCCACAAAAACCCCTAGGTGTTCCACCACTGCGCCTGGTGTCGGGGCTACGGGCACACTCCCGCACTCCTCCGCGGTACCCGACAGCGCTGGCCATCGCGAAACCGACATTTCTCTTGCCCTGCAGCCCCACCGCCTCCGCCAACACGTTGAAGTCGCCCGATAGGACCGCTGGCAGGTAAGACAAGCAGCCGCTTCCTCACCGCCTTTTCCACCCGTCATCGCCCCCGCCTCGATGGGCTCGACCGCGGCATCGCGACAAGCGTGACACCGCAGTCCACCTCAGTCGGCGAACCAACCTACTGGCCAGCCTCCACACGGGTTTTGGGAAAAAACCTGGAGAGGCGGCCCCACATCGGGTTCCTCTTGGTTCACCAGGCTCCTGGGCACCTGGATACTAAGCCCCCCCGCCACGACAAGTCGGGAACCCACTCGGGGGGGATCTTAAAGGTGACCCTAGCTCGTTTAACTACTGATCCCTAAGGAACACCTATTAAAAACTCTGACATACCTAGCTGACAACTGGTTCAAACAACCAAAACTATGTTAAGTTTTGGTTAAATGAAAAGATCGTTGCGGTTAATTTACTTAGTCTACAATGGCAAAAGAAACTAAAGCAAAGCTTTTAGATTTTTTTTTCAAACGCCTTATATTGTGAGCAAAACCACTAAAACAACAAAATAGCCGATTAATATTTCTCCTGTATCATAAACGACTTAAAAATAATAATACGTCCGTGTCAAAAAACCGATTGCGAACAAGAAAACAAATAAGGCTCTTCGCGTCTAGAATACAACGGGCGATTTATCAACGGAGCCTTAAGAAACAGTGCCAGTGATGCGATCAGTCGCATTGGTCGCAAATTACTCGTATGCAATGCTCAGACGCGACGTGATAAAATGCGGCGTTTTCATTACGACATGAGCTTACGATTTTTTATTATCTTTTTAATTAATTTAATTACGATTTAGATTCGGTTTGATTTTTTATTATCTTTTTAATTAATTAAATTACGATTTAGATTCGGTTCCGAATGAAAATTAGATTAGTTTATCTATTTAGTAAAAAAAATTTCGAATTCATTATACACTTGTACATTGTTAATTTTTAGGGTTCCGTACCCAAAGGGCAAAAACGGGACCTTGTTACTAAACTCCGCTGTCCGTCTGTGTGAAATTTTCACAGATGACGTATTTCGATTGCCTCTATAACAACAAATACTAAAAACAGAATAATATAAATAATTAAGGGGCTCCCATACGGTACGGGGTTCCGTGTGTGAGTCCAACTCGTACTTGCCCGATTTTTTTATCACTGTACGATCTGAAAGAAAACACTTGGCTTCCTTATTTATATTAGTTTTTCTGTTAAGATCGGAAAATATTGCACATGTAAATAATTTAATAAAAACTTAATCTTTTGAAACAATCACCATTCATTTTGCAATCGTTACGCGTCAATTACAGAGCTCGTATTTTTTTCTGCTAGGCACAGGTACTGGTCGCAACATTGTATCCAGCCTTAAAACCTGCATAATGTTGCCATCGTCGGCCTATCACCATACCATCAATCAAAAACACAGGATACATAAGACTTTTAGAAAAAAAGTAGAAAAAAAAACAAAATGTAAAAGCGCGCGATTACTGATTCGTCGTACGCATGCGCGGCGGAAGCGTCACGTAGCGGAAACGTCAGAACGCGATACGATTTCGAATTTGAATTTGGAATGGGATTCGACTGGGATGTGACATGCGTCTACTCTGCTTTTTTATTAGACTTTTTTGTGTAAATAGATGTTTCGTATATGTGCGTGTGCTGGTGCGTACGTGTGAGTGTTTTCAATATGGTTTTAGTGTCGCGATGTGGTCGCCATAATTGTTGTATCATACCACAATGGTTTAATGCAAATTCGTTGATTGTTACAACTTGGCGCTTCTGATACATTCTATATCTGACTATGATATTATTTCATCCTCAGAGCCTGAAGTCGAAAGTTGTGTGTGTGTGTGTGTGTGTTGCCAGTTATGACATACATGGCACAGAAACGTGGTCTCTCACTATGGGCCTTACTAGTAGCCCAAGTAGCCCAACGAGCCATGGAAAGGGCTATGCTCGGAGTCATTTCATTTCATTTTCAGTATTGACCCTGTCGGGCACTGCATCTGCATATTCGAGTGAGAGTGGAGAGTCTCTCATTCGGAGTCGGCCAAAAAGGTTTTTTCATGATGGTGCTTGAAGCTCCACCTGGATCTGTCAGCATTTTGTGATTTTATGCTCAGTAAGTGACCCTAAACCTTATTAAAAAAAATTGGATCGGAAATTTATGTAGTGCGAAGTAAAATTATTTTTTTCCTGTACTAGTGATAGCGCACGCTATTCCTAATAACTGACATAGTTTGTTTCCTCATGCCGACATCTAGGATACACCAGTCTGTGTTTGTAGTGTGAAATGGCAGGTTTGTTTTTAAAGTTAGATAAGTTTTTTCTGGCATACATAATACACAGTTTAACATTCTTGTAACATTACTAATAGTTTTTTTATAGTAGTAGTTGTTTTATTTCTATAAGGACTATATAAAGATAAAGACGGTGCATACCGCTTGGTCAAGCGGTATGCACCGCTCAACCTTTTAGCATCTTCTGACTCGGGTAAGCATAGCACACTATTGCAGCCCCCCACTACAATGTTTAAAAAAAAGTATTTAATTTTATTACTAATATTTCATATTTTTTGCTTAGTAGATAAATCAAAGTAAACCTTACGGTTATTGTTTATCACCGGAAGTTACACCCGAACATGGTGTAAATTTAAATGGCGGCACACGTTATCGAATTGGGTGGTCAAAATTACAATTAATTTTACTCAATATATTTAATACTTTTATTTTATTGATATATTTTACCTATGAAGATAAAGAGTGGCTCGTATTTATATTTTCCTTTATTTTCAAGGCCTTTGAAATCAAAGAACTCTACTTTGTGTAGGTATGCTCCGTCTTTTCAGAGATAACTAGAAAATGTATTTAGATATGATCCAATGACCTTTTGTTGGTAAGCCTATGCTCGCCATTGAAATAAAAAGCCGATACTTGACAAGAATTAAAGTACCTAAGTTCGAATAAGCCGGCTGCCTAGACCTGGTATCAAAGTTTTTAATCCCCTTGAAGACCTCTGACATGGCTCACGGTTAAAACAACCAGAGCCTACAATTTAACGTGTCATCTGAGCCGCGGAAGCGCTCAGTTGTAAATGCCACCCGCGCTCACCCATCCGAAGACTGACCGTGCTGAACGTTGTTTAACTTGTACAAGTATTGAAAAGTAAGAAATTTTACCCATGAGTTATCCCTCCAATGAGGATGTTCAACAAACCTTCCCAGCCAAGTTCAAGGAGCAAGAATCTCTCATCAATTCTGTCCTGGAGTTAACCTTTCACTAGCCGTATTAGTTCTGCGGAACATTAGTTGTATGAACATATTGCTCGCAACATGCGATCCCCGCTTTACATCTGGATCATTCATCAACGCGTCACCGGGAAATGTAAGGAGTGTTTACACTTTTGTAGCGCTTATAACATAGGTTTACTAGATGTTTCTAAAAGATCAATTTTTTATCAATTTTACTTTTGCGACATTCCATTTCATTTATACTGACTGACTGACGAAAATCTACCAAATTGGATCCATTTGGTAGGTTTTCGTCATTCATACACTTGGCACCTTGTTGTGTTTACTTGTTTTGTTTTTAATGTGTAAACTGTAATTTGACTTTAATTAATGTAATAATGTAATGTGATTTAATTAATTGTGGAGTGTGAATTAGTTTGAAATGGATGATTTATTTATGTAAGTAATTGATTTCTTGTTAAGTCTTTACCATTGTGTAGATTTTGTTGACTATTCAAAAGTGTGTCTCTGACACCCATTTGTCGAATTAAAGAACTAACTAAATCAGTGAAGTTCAGTAATGTCCGAAATAGTCAATCTTAGGATAAGCGCTAGCTTTGCTGAAATAATATGTTAGATTATTCTGATTACCCATTTCAGAGGCTTTTAGGTGGCTTAAAAACTTTGAAACTAACTTAAAAAAACTATTTTACCAACAATTTCAGTTTGAGGCTAAATCTGATTTTTCTGCTGCTAACAGGCTCCATATGCGACCGTAAAGCTTCTTACTGCCACTTTGGACTGTTTAGAAAAAAAAAAAAAAAATTTGTTAGGAGCAAATTTTCCTTGCCAAGTTCAAGGAGCAAAATTCTCTCATCAATTCTGAGTCCTGCGGCCGTTTTGTGTTCATCGCTTTTCCTCCCGCTCGCTCAAGGCGATAGTAACTTATGCGAGCAGGAGAAAAGGCAAAACCGAACGTCAGAATGCGTACGCGGAACGTTAGTTGTATGAACTTATTGCTCGCAACGTGCGATCTCCGCTTTACATCTGGATCATTCATCAACGCGTCACCGGGAAATGTAAGGGGGTGTCTACATTTTTATCCAAATAGGTGTTCTATACTTTGTAAACATTAAATATAATAATTCATACAGTAAGAGTTATTTTAGTGATAAACATTTCAAAAATTCGTCGCGAATGCAGGACTCGAACCTTGCGTCTTCGGATCTGCGACTAATTTTTTAAATGTTAAAATTAAAATCAACTGTAACATTAAACTCACTATGGGCCTTATTGGTAGCTACAAGTAGCCCAACGAGCTATGGAGAGGGCTATGCTCGGAGTCTCTCTGCGAGATCGAATCAGAAATGAGGAGATCCGTAGAAGAACCAAAGTTACCGACATAGCCCAACGGATTGGCAAGTTGAAATGGCAATGGGCAGGGCACATAGCGCGGAGGACTGATGACCGATGGGGTCGAAAAGTTCTCGAGTGGAGACCACGTACCGGCAAGCGCAGCGTAGGACGTCCACCCACAAGGTGGACGGATGACCTCATTAAGACCGCAGGATCGCGCTGGACGCAAGCCGCTTCCAACCGGTCTTATTGGAGATCCATAGGGGAGGCCTATGTCCAGCAGTGGACTTCTTATGGCTGATGGATGGATGGATAACATTACAATCATTTCATATTAGTCTTTGATTATGTATCTGTGTCTAAATTCTGTCTAAATTCGTTAGAAATTCAATTCATTTCATTTTTAACCGACTTCCAAAAAGAAGGAATAATATTGGTATAGATTTGTGCAAAAATTCTATAGGTATTATTTTAACTACGACAATATATTAGTGAGAAATCCTCCTAAGCAGTGCTTCCCGAACCGATTTACATAGGTTATTGAGTGCGCCGCCACCATCGCATCTCGCAGGCGTATTAATGTTTCCTGACTCGCTGACACAACACTCTCCTATGGAGAAGGCTTCAATGTATTTCTAGAATAGTTTCTTGTTTTTAAAGTATGAAGCAGTATAGACCAGTATTATTCTTATTGTACGAGACTTATCAAATGAAAAGTATTATATTGAAAAATACCGTTTTAGGGTTCCGTACCCAAAGGGTAAAAACGGGACCCTATTACTAAGACTGCTGTCCGTCTGTCCGTCTTTATATTTCATGAACCGTTATAGTTAGAAAGCTCAATATTTCACAGATGATGTATTTCTGCTGCCACTATAACAAGAAATACTAAAAACAGAATAAAATTAATAATTAAGGGGGGCTCCCATACAACAAACCTGATTGTTAAGCCATTTTTCGATCTATATTAATAATGGTAACAGGTAGATGCTTGAAATTTTCACAGAATATTAAGTTGTAAATTCATTTTAATAACAAATAACACAATTAAAATAAAATAAAATTTTGAGGGGGGCTCCTATAAAGTACGGAACCCTCCGTGCGCGAGTCGGACTCGTACTGGGCCGATTATTTTTAAAACATTATTTTACCGAACAAATACTCGACAAGACGAATCAAACGGGCCGAAACTCGATAGGGTTGCGTCATTTTATTACAGAGTTCCTACGACCACCTTCCAGCTCCATATCAGACCCTGGTTACCATTGAAAGACAAACGAGCCCAGACCATTTAAATACCCAAACTCGATGAGGTTGTGTCGTTTCATTGCTAACTTCCTTTGGCCACCTTCCAGCTCCATCATCAGATCAGCACCATGTCATCATAACATTGCATTGTCACGCGATTTACACATGTATGCAAATTTCAGCTCAATCGCCAACTGGGAGTGGATCAAATTTAACTTGCAAGATTTGATTGTAGACCGACAGACAGACAACAAACAAACAACAAACAAACAACAACACTTTATTAGACAACCACATTACATAAAAAACAGATTATAAGGACAAAAACAAAACAATAGGTATCTAATTGGCGGCCTTATCGCTTTAAGCGATTTCTTCCAGGCAACCAAGCACGGATAGAAAATAGCAGTTGACAAAAAAACGTGGCCATAACAGAAAGAAAATTTAAACAGCATAGAAACAAACACTTAACAAAATATTAATAATAGGCAATATATACTTACAAATAAATTATATTTCAAGAAAATATCTCTACACACATACAACAACGGGACAGGTGAAACTAAATAATAGCTTGTAAAATAGGAGACAAATAAATATCTAAATAGACGTTTCGACTGAAACGCATCAGACTTGGTCACGGGCAGACTGGACATGCAAAACCGCTGGTACCACTAGTTTACACTAGTAGTTCTCTGAACTGTACATCGCGAGACACATCTCTTTAACTGACTCTTCATAAGCTATATCTCGACTTGATCTTGACCGATTTAAGTCATAATCGCAAATCTTGTTCGAAAGGGTATTCTTTTAAGGTGGTGCCATTTAAATATTACAGAAATTGGCTAAGTCGTTTAGATACATCAAGAATAATGTAAACAATTCGAGCGAAATATTCGAATTTTGTACACGATGGAAGGCGGTTGTGCCATTTTTTGTGAAAAATAATTATAGGCATAACAAGTTTATGTTTATGTCGTTCGGATTTCAAATTTTCAAATCGGGTTAAATAGTTTCGTACAAACATCACACATTCGTAAATGTACGTAGGTAAAGGGCAGGGCAAAGTTAAAATATTGAGACTTTTAAGTCTTTCGCTTGCTCGGTCATCGAAATTGAGTACGCGGAAAGCAACTTTGCACTCTTGTATAACAAATAACTATAATTTGTAACCATCATCATTATTAAAATTGGTATATATGTATTTGTATATATGTATGTTTGTAGGTTATAAGATATGTATATTATGTGTGTTTATAAAATATACCTACCTTTATCTGTTTTTTTTTGTTTGTATCTAAGTTTTTTTTTCTCTCTCTCTCTCATTAATTATTTCACAGTATTTATACACCACCGACCGTATTTCTATTTTTCGTGTCCAGTCCATCCAAAGGTTGCCTGGTAGAAATCGCCAAAGGCGATAAGGCCGCCCTTGTACAACATTTTCGTGTAGTTTCTGTTGTACCTATATTACTGTAATTTTGGTGTACAATAAAGATATATTCATTTATTTATTATCTAGTCTAGGTTTTATTGGTTTTTCATTCTCATTTGTTTGAATAAGTCAGGAAAAGAAAAAGGTTTTTCATCAAGGTATAAGTGAAAATTGATATTGTATTTTGATTATATATCTAACTATTTGCATTAGTTTTTCTTTGTATTTCATTTATGAAGCGATAAATAATTTGAATTCAAAAAACCAGCTGAGGTGTAAACGTATATTCTACTATACTATTTTTTTTTTTTCGTATGTATAATTTTTATCTTTTTCCTTCAATTTTAAATCTAAGCACTCTATAACTACTTAGTATACGTTCCAACCAATTGACTCTACAAAATATTTCTTCTAACATAATAAACATCTAGATTCATGACAAAAAGTGTTACTCTCAAAACCCAATTCACCAGAACAAGCTCTACAAGCTAAATTAAATCCGTTAATTTAAATAATAACACACCAAATAACCGACGAAACAAAAAACGAGGAAGTGGCGTCATTAAAAAAAGAAGTAATTCACTCAATCATACAACTGAACTGACGGTCGATCATGTTTTGTATCAAAAAAGTTATAAATCTGTTCGATTGTCTGTACTTTTGTACTTAAAGTTGGTATGTGATTTCTTTGAAATACAGGAATAGATTTTCCTATCACTGTCATTTTGGTACAATAAATACAAATAGACTTACATATGTCTGAGTAAAGAAATTCACCAACAAACAAAATAAACAATAAGTTGTAGTAGTTTTATGACAGTAAAATTTAGACTGCCTGGATTTCTATGTACCTACAAATTGAATCATCAAAAATATTGGCTAATATTAAGAATAAATAAGATAGATAATCACTTATATCCGGAGAATGCTCCAGGGGCAGCAAAAAATGCAAGCAAAACCAGATAAATGACTAGTTCCATAAAGAACAAATCGACCTGCCCGGTAGCTATATGAGAAAACCTTAATGATCCAAATTATGAACTTTTTAGGTCCATCAGAAATCCGTAATTACTCGATCGAGTTTAATCTTTTTTGGGTATTTTATATGAGTTATTTTCCGATGGCATTTCGGTAGTCAGAATAGGGATCGGAATAACTATGTGTAGGCAAAAACGTAATTTTGACATTAACCAACTCTTTTCCAAGACTAGAAAAAAACGACATTAAAAAGTAATTCTGTTTAATATTGGATTCTCTTTATAAAAAAACTAGCAACCCGCTTCGGCTTCGCACAGGTGTATAATACATATAAACCTTGAATCACTTTATCTATTAAAAAAACCTCATCAAAATCCGTTGCGGAGTTTTAAGCATACATAGGGGCAGATAGCAGGAAGCGACTTTGTATTATACTATGTAGTGATAGCGATACTATCATGATCATATTTAAAAAGCGTTTACTACTAGACGCAAGTTTTCCAAAGATTTAAACAAAAATATTGGAAACGGCGAAATGCTGAACAGTAGACATAATAAGGCTGAAATGGTCACTAAATGTAATTTATTGCCTACGACTTTGACGACAATATTACTTTACTATGCAGAACCCTCAAACCAATTCTGCAATACAACTCCCTCATTTTTATCTGTGACCCAAAAACCTTTTTGGTCGGGCACGAGTTCGTCAAAATTGATTTTTTCGCTCAATCCCAATGCAGTCCGACAAAAAACTAATTGCTTTTTGTTTTCTGTTATTTTTCGGTTTTTGTAATTAGACCTAAACTGAGATGTCGTGATCTGAGCGATATAAAGGATTTCTCGGTATATTAGTAATTTACTCCTTGATTAGATGATGTCAGATTGTAATCAAAATAGGTCACAAAATTGACCTCTGTCTAAAGACTTAATGCACAAATTGTTCTGGCAAAAAGTGGTGTGTAAATATTTTACAAAAACTAACAAATGTAGCTTGATTAGAGGTAAAATAAAGTTTTTTGTGAGAAGAATAAATTGAGATGAACTTGTCAGTTCGTGTTTTAGATTAGATGATAAACAAGATTGTTTTTTAACCTTACTTGTCAAAAATTTGATGTAACCTTTAGTAATTATAATATTTTTAATCTAATTAGCGTGTAATTGTAGCAGTTCGATTTATAAATACTTAGTTATAATATTAACCTTAAACCTCATTCGGCGAAGCTCCAAAAATTTATTTGAAATATGGGGAAAATTTGGATGATTTAGATCCAGCTAGATCTAACATCATTGCATCTAGCGCATTGCATTTACCTCTATAATTATGGTCCATTTTTTCAATGAGCGGAGGTTGTTCACTTTTGCTTTTGCTAGCTTTTGGTCTCCATTTCAGAACTTTTTGGCTCCAACCGGCAGCTTGCATGCCCTGAGCATTCATTCTCGCCATCGAAGGCTCCTTCTTGCGGCGGCGTCGTATGTCGGGTCGTTCTCCTCCCTCAAATATGATCGAGGAGAGCGATGGCTGGCACATGCGTCACACTCGTGATCGGGTGCTGCATGTGGGTCGCCGGTTTGCTCGCGGCATTTACGCAATGCACTGAAACTACTAACTTAGACTAAGATTTAAACTAACCCATCTCTATTGTACAGTCGCATTCTTTCAATTGTAACTTAGTTAACAAAGGGCACAGACCCTGGAGTCTGTAGATCATGAATTTAAATTAAAAAAAAAAAACCGGCAGCTTTTCTATGTGTCCTGCCGACTGACACTTTATCTTACTCCTACTGTCTGTAACTTGTATAATGTATAGGTAAATTATGTCGCGACTTTTATCTCCCTGCTCTCGTACACTTTGAGTATAACCCTCTCCACAGGTCCTTGAGTCCTCACTTAATACTACACACAATCACACAACCCTGTAAGTACAGTAGTAAGTAAGAGTGAATAGTCTTCTAAGTCTGCGTGCTTCATCTTCGACCACAACGTCGCTTATAGTCAAGCGAGTTGGTCAAGCACGGAATTATTCACGATAAAAAAAGTATGGCAAGCAAACGTATGCACTATTGTGGCACTATTTAATTTTGATTTTGTGACATATCGTGACTCAGATGCAACAACGTCAAAATTTAACGCCAGTCCACATTCCTCGCCGTGCCATGCGCTAAGAAATTTTACAGCTTCCTTTCCTCGCTACAACCACTTTACTATGACCTATGCAAGTCTGTGTAGACCTCCCACTGTCCTTCGAAATTTCCATTGAAGCCACGGCTTCAGGGTTCAAGAGGTTTTGGTCATAAAAACAGTGCTAACAAAGGTGTATTAAGTTATATCTGGTATTAATATGGTTAGCACTATGGTTTTCCCGTGTGAGCGCTGTCAACTGAAGGTTAATGTATTCGAAAGAATGTTGAATTTAAAAGGCTTGAAATTTAAGGCTTAAAGGGTGTAGGTAATTGTTATGAAGTGTTTTGTTTATAGATTTTTTTAGTTATTCCCCTAACACCTATAATAGATTGAAAGAAATCGTGAACAAAATTGTAGCACGGGATGAATCGTTGATTTTTGTGTAATACTGATACATAGTAGCTTCACTTTAGCTATAAGTGGCACCCTCGGTCACCCATCTGAAAACATACAATCCTAAACGTTGCATAATTTCGGGGGTTGCTTAAGAACACATTATATTCAAATAACGCTAAATTAATAGGTACTCTAGGAACTAGTAATACAAGGTGTTGCTTCGTAAAGTCAAAACACATTTATTCATAATTATGACTCATTATTAAGAATAACTTCTTCTATCGAACTAACCCTGAAATCGCGAAATAAATCAATTGTTCCATACAAGCAGTTACTTCATTAAAACCTTTAAAATACCTAATTGTATTTGCTTTTCCGTGATTGGTGCCATAGTGAAATTTTCCTATAATTATCCTCACTCATAAATTTTGCAAACGTGAGTTTGTTGTTTTATTGGTTTGTTTCTTCCTCTGCCAAGGAGCATGAGCCACAGATCGTATCAATTTTTGGCATGGATATGTCACCGGTTAATTAAATTAAAATTTAAAAAACCCCCGACACACAACCATTTTGGGCACATTTGTAGAATTTTGGTTCTTCCATCCCCACTTTAACCCACCATAACTCTTAAACGGCTGAATCGATTTTTATAAAACATAGCTAAGAACACTCTCGATTAAGTCTCCTTTCATCCAAAAAAACTAGACTGAAATCGGTTCAGTGCTTCGGGCGTTATGATGCCACAGACAGACAGACAGACAGACAGACACACAGACAAACAGACACGTCAAACTTATAACACCCCTCTTTTGCGTCGGGGGTTAAAAAACAATGGATGGCTGCACCCAGCTGAGGAGGAGTGGCCGTAAAAGGGATGATCCGTTGTCGAACCAATCAATGTCCACTTTGAGTTTCGTTACACAAGTTCACAATTTCACGATTGAACACTGTTTGTTTACAAACTAACGAAAATGTAAAGCGTTAAATTGTACATCGTTGTATCCGTTCACAATCTATCGATAGTTCATAATTTAACTCGAGAGATGGTAAACAAATGGTTCTTACAACAAACCGGTGACATATACAGGGTTATTTCTAATCAATTAGCATCCATTTAGGGGCTTATTCTGTACATCAAAACTAACAACTTTTGTTCTGCGACTTTTGTCAGTACTCAAAAAAAAATCAGCTGCTCCATACAATTTGTCGAGGGTGAACGATATTTTTCTATGGAACAACAATTTTTTTTTTTGAATTTTGACAAAAGTCACAGAACAAAAGTTGTTAGTTTTGATGCACAGAATAAGCCTCTAAAAGGATGCTAATTGATTAGAAATAACCCTGTAAACATAGTTTGAAAGTTGAAGAGCATCACAAGCAGCCCAAGTGTTTTAACAGGATTTCACTTCGTTCAGCTCAGGCATGAAATCGCATTGCTGAAATCAGTAAATCACGATAACAATCACACGTCCCACGATCTTTGCCATCGCTAATTGCGTACGAGTTGCACACGCTGACCCGGTGGCGGGACGGGCTTCTAATTGCTCGGACAAATAACAAATAGCACTTACTAATTGATGATTATTATTAATCATGACCGATGGGGTCGAAAAGTTCTCGAGTGGAGATCACGTACCGGCAAGTGCAGCGTAGGGCGTCCACCCAGATGGTCGACGGATGACCTCATTAAGACCGCAGGATCGTGCTGGATGCAAGCCGCTACCAACCGGTCTTATTGGAGATCCATAGGGGAGGCCTATGTCCAGCAGTGGACTTCTTATGGCTGATGGATGGATGGATTAATCATATTTGTCAAATTTACCGAAGCGCTGAAAATGTGTGAAAAAAAAGATTACAATGAATTACAGCAGTTTGTTTTGCGGAGTAGAAGGTTCAAAATTAATAAAATAATAAAGAATTTGAGCTCTTTATTAATCGGCAAAACACTTTTATGTCACTTGTTAATTGGTAGTTATTACCTAATTATTTTTAGCAAAAAAAATTACGTGTTTTATATTTTCGACATTATTGTGTTTTGTAGAGTTTAAAGTTTGAAATAATACGCAACTCTATAGAAACTTAGAACTTAGGCAAACCTAATGTTATAAAGAAAAAAAAACAACTACCTACACATTTTCTTGCGATGGCTACAGATATTTTTTTTAAGATTTGAGCGTTGATTCCATTGTAATAGTTGTTGGTAAAGATGAGTAGGTAACCTTGCGCAATAAGATTCTACAGCGCTTTTTTAGTGACAGCCTATGTCCAACAGTGGAGTTCCTTCGCCTGAAAATGATGACGACGATGATGAATGAGATTTTATCTTTGAGACTTTTAAAGATAATTATTTTTCACAAAAAATGGCAAAACCGCCTTCCATTGTGTACAAAATTCGAAAATTTCCCTCGAATTGTTGACATTATTGTTAATTTTTCAAAAACAGCTCAGCCGGCTTATTTGAAATTTATATGGGATCACCTCAGGAGTACATACCCTTAGTATATACCCTTTCGAACTAAAAATTTTTTTGATTCAGTTCACAATTGGCGAAATTATCGATAAACATACAGCAAAAAAATACGTACAGACGAATATGAAACCTCCTCCTTTTTGGAAGTCGATTAAAAATATACTTAGGTTATCGTCCTGAAATCTACATAGAAAAGGTTACCAAAGGTTAATAAAATATTGCTAATCCATTCTTAACCCAACAAAAAGGTCTTTATTGCTCACTAAGTCCTACAAATCTTACAAATATCTACTGAAAACCTCACACCGCAACGTTAAGGTGCCAGATCAGAAATGCAGAATACCAAAGTTAATTTATTTTTAACGGTACTAAACTACTCAACTTAGCATTTGTATAACTAGTCTGTGGTTAGTTGACAACAAATTATTTAGCTGAGCTTATGGTAGTAACATGGAACAGTTTTGATACTTTCACATAGTCATTGATGGTAGACAAGGATAATGGTAGGTAGATTTGGTCAATTAAGCATAATAGTTTGTTTTCTACGAAAATCGTTAAATTTTTGTCAAATCAATAAAATTTCAACAAATTAGGGAAGAAGCAGTTATGAAACAATATGCTATTATTTTCGCCAATAAAAAATAATTGTATTACTAGAACGGTAACAAAGCTATATACCAGTACTTTTACCCGAAAAATAATTTTGATTCGTTTTTTGAAATTATGAAAATTACTAGTTAGAGGATAGTTATCTGTGTAAATTAAAGCCACAGTTTCTGAAAACCAGTTATCAAATTAAATAGTACCTAACAAAGGTATGAAATGTTTAGATCATCTTGTCGTTCTAGGGTACAACCTTTCTAGAGTATGTGCAAAAAAAGAACAGTCGTGGTGTCACGGTGAGCTAACAGTAAGATTTTAATCAGCAGCCAAGGTGTCGACTATAGCTGTAGACGCTAGTACTGATGAAAACCGAATTGGTGTCTACCAAGTATCAAACACTTTTAGTTGTACTAGCAATGACGGAGCAGTGATGCCAACGTAACAAAATTACTAAAATGGCGCACGGGCGACCTCACCTACGACGCTTCTCTTTTTGCACAAACTCTAGCAAGTATCAAACCCGCTCCAACTCACTACAAAGCCAACCTCATTGCGGGAACATTACAGACGACCGCGGAAGTGTAAAAATATAATCTATTTTAAACATTTGTCGTGCTCACCCCTATCTGCCTAATAATACGATGTGGTCGGCGGCTTAGCGGTTACGTTCGTCGCTTGTTGTTGTTTTTTTTTTCATATTGGTTTGCTTTTGACTACACACAGCCTGATGTTAAGCAGATATGCGGTCTTAGGTGTAACACGCTTACCTAAAAGATACATATTTACTCGGGATTTGGAGACACCTACGTTGTACTTTAGCCGGAAGACAGACTCAGGCATGTTTACAGGCATGCTTTTAAGAGACTGACTAATGCGGCTTATCTAATACAGAAATACAGTTTTTTTTATTTGCAACAAAAATAAGAGGAGAAAAATAAGATTTTACCAAATATTTTTGTCACAAAACTATTATTACCATTAGTCTATCTCGTTTAATAGACTTAACAATGCTCCCTATACACTGAACAAATTAAAGGAAACGGCTCAAACAGGCCACTTTATTAAAAAGCTCATAATTACTCAGGAGTAGTTGGCCCGTGTTCTGTTTTTTATTCTTTCTTTGATAATTTTAATTCACTTCTAAAATACGAAACACGAACTACTCTGAAGTCTCTGCATTTACTAAAGTAAGTAAGTATGTTAGTTTAAGGTATGTGGTGTATAAGGCATTTAACTCCGCCGTTGGCGGACCCAAGCCCGGATGGAAAAGGAGGAGGGTTGGTCAGGAGGACCCATACCTACCGTCAAAGGTCTACGCCGAGTTTCAAGCGGCGGCAAATAACCTGAACCCACCACGGCCACCCAGCGCACGTAAAGCGGTAACTAGCTGCCGTGAGGGCTAAATACCTTCAGAAATGCTGATACGGAAAGACCTGGGAACCCTCCGTAATTATTTTCCCAAAAAAAACCCACCCACCATTAATAGACAAGCTTTTGCGGGAGGTGGTGGTCTCGACCTTCAGACATTAGGAATTCGACTCGAGGAGGAGGACGTAAAGGCCGGCTTGTTTTCACAGTTTATAAGCCGCCGAAGACCTTTGAAATGGATAAACGGTTAAAACAACCAGAAACTGGAATAAAAGGTGTTAAGGTTCATACATCAACTAAAGCGGGTGGAGATGAAACGAGCTGGACAGTGCTGAGATCGGTAGGTTTTGTACCAGACAGCAAACTCTAAAATAGTTTAGCGCGCAGGTTTGTCTAGCTCTCATTATCTGTGCTATGTGAGACAAGCCCTTGTATTAGAACTCCATCTTGATAAACACCTCCAAACGCGATTGGCACTATAGTAGCTGTCTGCTATAAAAGTTTATAACTTACACCTGAACTGCAGGATGGTTGCGACGCACTGTATGCTTACAATTTATAGTAAATTTATCAACGAGGCTTACGTATAGCAGTGGACGTTCTAGAGCTGATATAATGACCTTAAACTATAGCAATAACTATTAACATTTAACACTCAGATCACAAATAGATTTGATCTTATCTACTTCGACGACACTATCTGATGATCGATCCATTTTATCAACCTCGCGGTTTCAAGTCGTTAAAATGTTGATAAGAATCAAAACTTGCTTAATAGCTTTTAGGCGCAGAGAGCAAATACTTTTTTGACAACAAGAATGTCGTATTACTGATTGCCAAATCTATACACATATACCTAAAATATAATTCTACTCTAATAAGTAAGTCTTCACAATTTATTAAGGTTAAAACAATTATGTTTAGTCACAGATATAATCTTAACCTTTTCAAAGTCAGTAAGAATGGGTATTTTCTAAGGCTGCGTGCTTCATCTTCAACCACACCACATTGTTTACTTTGTTGACGATATGCTACATTAGCAGATTTTTATTTGATCGCAAATAGAGATATCCCCGTTTTACTATCAATTCGCTTGATGGTTTGATGTTACGAAAAAAGAATTAATTTTACAAGAAGACAGAATATTTAAAAGAATTTCCTTTTCGAAAGCTAAGTATGTTTAGAAAAAATAATCACAGCTTTCGAGCAATTTATATTATCTGACCTTGTCCTTCTAATTTCCTTGTCAATGAGATAAAACTAGACATCAATACATCCACTTAAGAATAAGCTCCCTGATTACGAAATCAAAATTTACGCTTAGCTAAGATGAAATATATATAAAAAACTTAGACATACATACAAAAATCCACGGTCATTATGGCAAGTGAGAGCTCAATACAGACATCAAAGTCGACCTGCGCCGGCGCACCGTATAATAGTGATCAATGATCGGTCTCGACGGAAAAATGCCAAATATTGTATACATCAATCGTACTTCGATCACTGACAGCCGAAGTGTAAGGTGCTTGTAGAATTAGGAATAATTAGAAGCGGTAAAAATACCTATTCTAAATGTTTCTACTCATAGAAGTAGATGAGTGGAGAAGCGCTTTCATTCCAATGTTTCTGTTTGTGTATAACCTTCGACATGCAAAATCACTAAAACTAAACCAAATTATCGTTTATGAAAGCTATTACAGACACCAAAATCAGAATCATTTATTGACGTATCAAGCCTAATACTATAAAAATACAAAATTTGTATAATACGAGTAATAAACTGTAACGCCAACAATAGGTATCGTTATTCAACAACGAAAATACACAATCAATTTGCACAAAACTGAAAGAAAATAAGATAAAGGTAATTAATACGATTTTTGCTATCCTTTTTGTCGACTGACGAGATCTCTGAGAATTTGTCCACATAATTATGTATTGCACTTGCCCTTACTTGCCGCTGTCTTCAGTACCTAACCGAAATAAAATTACATTTCTTACACTGTGGTGTTGCAAACAAACAAAGTAAGACACGCAAGTAAAATAACACGGCTATTTACTTATCTATTATGAGTTTCAGTATTTGAATTGTCTCTACACCTTTAGTGGTTTATGGATGATTTATTTATACAAAAAGTAGTAAGTACTAATACTATACTACTATTTAGTGAAAATGTACTGACAAATACCAGCCTTTTAATAGTCTAATGTTCAAAATATTTTATGATAATTAACTAAGGGCACTTGCTTGTATAAAATATAATGACCGGCCAAGTACAAGTCGGACTCGCGCGCGAAGGGTTCCGTACTGTGTGGGAGCCCCTCTTAATATTTTTATTTTAATTCATTTTTTAATTTTTTAAACCAGTAAACATTCTGTAAATATTTCAAGCATCTAACTGATGCCGTTGTTAATATCGAGCCAGAATCGTGTAAAAATCATGTTTGTTGTATCGGAGCCCCCTTTAATATTTATTTTATTCTGTTTTTAATTTCAGCTTTCTAGGTATGACGGTTCATGAGATACAGCCTTGTGACAGACAGACAGACAGACGGACGAACAGCGGAGTCTTAGTAATAGGGTCCCGTTATTACCCTTTTGGTACGGGACCCTATAAACCAATTTAATTGCCGTAAAATATTAACGGCATCATATCTAAGACTTTCCTAGTTCTACAATTCCCAAAGCAAAGGTCAACCGCGTAAACTAAAAAGATCGTAATGCGTGTGTATCCCGACCATCTGATTACTATTTGTAACGTTTATATTACATCAATTGAATGCGTTGCAATGTTCTGTGATTGACGGACCGTGTAACGAGGGTATTTCAACCTAACACAGTTTCATATGAAGCATTTTTCGTAACAAGTGGATTAAATTACAAATTAAACTACGTAGTAACCAAAATAAAGTACAAGTATATAAAAACCCCGACGCAAACAATACCCATTATGCGTCTCCGCAGCCAACAAACAAGCTCAAACGGTTGAATCGATTTTTATCAAACAAAACTATGAAAACTCTCGACTTATTGAGATTTAAAAACGAAAACAAAATCAGTTCACACACACACACAGGCACGTAATTTAATAATACCCTATCGTTTTTGAGCTGAGGATTAAAAAAGTAAACATCATCGGAATTTAGCTAAAACCTTTGATTATGTATATAATACTGAATTAGCTGAGCAAAACGGCCCAAAAAATATTACCTATACAGGGTTACAGGCTAGGTCGATAAAGGCTTAAAAAAAATTACAGTGGGACCTGTCCATCTGCCCAGGATCTGTCGCTTGTCTATTATTCTAGGAATGTTTGGAATAATTTTATTAGTAACTAGCTGCCCCGGTGAACTTCATCTCACCATCTGTCAACTGTCAATGACAACTTTTACATGCAGGAATATTTTGTATAGGAAAATTCAATGAATGTCTTTATTATTTTACTCACTATATTTTTATATTTTCTCACCGTTTAAACCTTCCCTTACCTTCCATGGATATTTCAAGACCAAAATTAGCCCAATCGGTCCAGCCGTTCTCGAGTTTTAGCGAGACTAACGAACAGCAATTCATTTTTATATATATAATAAATAAATAAAAATACTGAATAACAGGAAAATAAAATATTTGTGTCATTTAATTATAGGTACGTTCAAAGTATGCATTGTCATTAATATGCTTTAATAACTTACCTACTTCATAATCTTTGACCGCAGTATTGACAACGCCAAGCGCCAAACCTGACTCGACCTTTGAAGCGTTCTGTAATCGATGTGCGATCATTATTCGAGTAATGATAATAGCGAGAAATTGGTACCATTCCCACGGTTCGATCGTCTGTAGCACTTGCTCTTTGCGAAATAGTGTTATGTCAAATTAGTCACTTTTTTAGGCTTCCGTGCCCAAAGGGTAAAAACGGGACCCTATTACTAAGACTCCGCTGTCCGTCTGTCTGTCTCCAGGCTGTATCTCATGAACCGTTATAGATAGAAAGCTGAAATTTTCACAGATGATGTATTTCTGTTGCCGCTATAACAACAAATACTAAAAATAAAATAAAAATAATATTTGAGGGGTTGTCTGGTTTTTTGTATGGGTATACAAAAAAATCTAAATTTTTAGCCGTTTATCGCTCGATATCAAAAACGGCAACAGGTAGATGCTTGAAATATTCACAAAATATTTAGCTGCATGCCTATTTAAATAGTAAATATTCAAATAAAATAAATATTTTAGGGGGGCTCTCATACCGTACGGAACCCTTCGTGCGCGAGTCCGACTCGTACTTGGCAGATTATTATTTGCTTCTGGTGACACGTGATTATCATGCATTTGTATTTCAGTCTTCGGATTACTGTTGATTAATGACACGTTTAATTATTAGTCTTGGTTGTTTTAATCGTTACGCAGTTTTAGAGGCCTTCAGACAGCTTAAAAACTTTGACACCAGGACTAGTCACCTGGCTCTTATAAACCTATTTGTTTTTATGCATTTGCATGAAACCACGGACGATTGGGCTATATCTAGTTTAAAATATCTGTATTATGGGCTGCTAAATTCAAATCTATGGAACCTATGTAATAAATAAAAACTATTTATAGTTTTCATTTATAAAAAAACGGCGTAGCAACTTAAAGCTATGTGTGTGTTACATATAAAATTATAATAAATATGCGGGTAACTCAAAGTTTCAGCGAACACCAAGCTCTCTTATTAACAAAGATTCATATGTCACAAAATTTTCTAATAACTCAGTATTAAAATGGTGATCTTAACCAATTGAGATAGACCTCTTCATCTTTTATGTATTTGAATACCTATAATTATTAATTTTGTGTAATAATCTTTACACAACAATAAACTTTAGACAATAACCATAAAGCGCCGACCTTTTAAAACCACAAATAACAAACCTTTTCACAGAACTACACAAAAAAATCGATCCAAATCGAATTGAACACAAAAACTAAACTAATTATTCGAATAAGCGTTACAGAGAGAGCAAGTCGAATCGAAACAATCAAATCGATACATTGATAATACAAAATCAATAAAATCATTGCTACATTAACGAAAAATCAAGATGGCGGTGTGGCCTTTGATCTGCGCCGCTATCGGCTCTCTTTGATGTTCTAATAATGCGACCAAATTAAGTCAAAACCGCTAAATGTGTGACGAATGGAGATATCAAAGTATTTCTTCGAGTTGTTGACGGTATCTTGCGATATGGATAGGTGAGTGCTTATACATCGTGATGAGACTTTAATGCTGCAAAGCAAGCATCATCATCACTTCATAGAATAAAACAAAGTCGCTTCCGCTGTCCCCATGTATGCTTATATCTTTAAAACTACACAACGGATTTTTATGCGTTTTTTTTAATAGATAGAGTGATTCAAGAGGAAGATTTATATGTATAAAATAAACCTGTGCAAAGCCGGGGCGGGTCGATAGTAATAAATAATTTATGAGCAAAAGTTCCCTACAACGTCAAGATACGACATAAATATAATATGATCTCAGAAACAGTACTAGCTGTCATTTTACGGCTTGTACAAAGGTCTGTGGATGATCCAATGCTTTTTATGTAGTAGTAGGTAGTGTAGTTTTGTTGTAGTTAGTAAAAAGCACTTTTACCTGAAAAAAAAACGGCTGTCCAATCACACTAAATGTCAATGACCAAACGTGTTTCATTAATATTAGATGACAGGATTATTATTCAAAATATATTCTTTACATAAGTGTTAATAAAGTCAATAAAATTATGCCCAAAAATAAACTCAGTCATATAACCCCTAATTGTTCCTGGAGCAAAGGTCCCCAAAACACTGGCCGCATTACCCCGTTGAATAGCCAACCTTTGCTCTAGGGAACAGCTGGAGCGGGGGTCACCACACTTTTCCGTTATCCGCTGGCCAATCTGTCGAATAAATTGACAGGAATTAACAGGATTATTTGCAAATAACACACTGAAAATACGAGATTAAAATCACCCCCACACCCATACGTAAGGTTAGGCCTACGTTTTGACCAAGTAATATGGCAAAATTCTTCAGGCAAATTGAAAAACCGTCCTTTCTTAGTTTAAGCGAAAGAAAAGTGAACTATGACTTTTAGTGCATTGAGCAAGCTAATAAACCAAATTTAATGCATTTTTTTTCAACGCCGCACGGAATGAAAATTTGATTTTTTCGTTGTGTGTAGCATTTATAATCAAAATAGTTATAGCATTTTTTCAAGTTTTTTTTTTATTCTGTATAAGTTTGCGTTTGACTATATACTGCCTGATGTTGAGCAGATATGCGGTCTAGAGTGTAGCACGCTTACCTAGAAGATATATGTAGGTTTTAAGACAACTTTTAGGGTGTCAATATACAGGCATTTACAGACTTACAGCTGGGTATCTCGAATTCCGAGATTTACGCATACCTAATTTAAGCTTAAATGACTGGGCAAATACCTATTTACTCGGGATTTGAAGACTCCCACGTTGTACTTTAGCGGGAAGACAGACCCATTCAAAGCGTTACACATTCTGGCTGTCCGTATGAGGAATGAGGATTCAAAACGCTTGGTTTTAACGCGTGAAATGTCCACCATAAAAGGGTGGCGCTTTGCAAGTATTTTATAAATGATAACAATATTATACTTTTTTTATTTTCTTTAATATTAGAACACCCTGTAAATCTTGACACTAAGTTCGACGAGTGGTCAAAATGCCGAGGTCAGGCCAACGCTGTTTGCTTTGTTCTTCGCTGTCGTTTGTTGGCTCCAATTGTTCGCTTCAGTACTCAAATGCATAAACATTTACTAAAATATCACATGATGATAGGAAAAAGTTGGATAAAATATAACCTACAACAAAAATTAATGTGTTAGAGATGTCGATCTCTAACACATTAATTTTTAATCGCGCGCGCGTTTGTTTATACCGACTTCAAAAAAAGTGCGTGATTTTTCTTAGTTTATTTTGTCAAAGGTAATAGGCGAGGTGCGCGTGGAGATGAATTTGCAAGCCCACAGGTGGGGGTAGCTACATCAGTCATCGCTGAGCTCCTCCACACACATGACGCTTGTTTCCTGTGCTAACATGTTTTACTAACTGTAACCAACTGTAACCAACGATCGCAAATAAAGCCGTAGTGTTTCGTATATTCAAGTTTTATTCCGAAGTAGTTCCTCAGCCCATCTGCTACAAAATGGATGCAGGGCGCTTTAGGCAAGTCTTATTGGAGATTCATAAGAGAGGCCTGCGTTGAGCAGTTGGATGGTTGTAAAGCTAAATTTAAGTAATCTCGTATAGGGTTGCTAACCACGATGTCACCTGAAGACCTCTGACATGGTCAAAACAACCAAACCTACAGTTTTATGGGAACCATGGTAGGGTCCAGTTTTGAATGCCGCCCGCGGTCACTTATACGAAGACTTTACCAAACAAAGAGCACCCAATAAAATTTAAAGAGTCGAGATCGCGTTGATGTCTTTTGTATGAAATACTTCTCGTAGTTACGGAAATAATAAACGCTTCACAAAAAGTTCTCTTCTACCTTTTATAATAATATTCTGGGTATTCTAAATCGTATTTTTAAACACTGACCGCCATACCACAAAAGAT
Source organism: Hypomecis atomaria (assembly GCA_964007245.1). Classification (NCBI taxonomy): domain Eukaryota; kingdom Metazoa; phylum Arthropoda; class Insecta; order Lepidoptera; family Geometridae; genus Hypomecis; species Hypomecis atomaria. Next base: position 1,830,980 of record OZ023295.1, on the reverse strand, counting down.
TTAAACATGCTTTAAACACTGTTTAACCGTGCAATTAGTACTGTTAATCATTGTCTAAAGCGTGCGTAAAACTTTTGTGGTAAGACGGTGAGTTTTTATGATATTATTATGATATACTACCAAAGATGAGGATTTGTATTTTTTTTATTGTCAAGTAGATTCATGTGATATAAATGTATAGTATTACGAACTTATTGTATTGTTTGACATTCTTCTACCATTTATGGTAGAATGAAATGCGGAATATAGAATTATTATTGACATTTAATTAACTCATTTTTTGTGAATGATTTTTTTTGAAATTCACTTTTTTATTAGTTATGAATCATACAAGTACTAGATAATGTTTTCTAAAATATGTTACTACGTACTAATGACTTATAACTAGTTGTTATCAATAAAGAGTATTAGTATGGTAAAATTTTACATAGCACCTACCTGTGTCAAAATTTTATTTTTAAATGTTTAAATTTGGATTCAGCTAAATACAAACATTTTATTGATATATTCGTTCATTAAAATCTACAATTAGTTATTCCTTACTACGAACGTACCCAACACTAAGGTGTGTACACACGTGAGACGTGTAGCGGAAGCTCACAGAAAAGGCCCGCGTGTCCGCACCTGTCGCAGCCTTCCGTGTGAACGGGACTCATTGCAGAATATAATAATGAGATTATAATAATATGTTACTAGCTGACGCGGCGAACTTCGTTTCACGCAATATCTTTATATCCTATGTGTTATTCTGATGTACATGCAAAGTTTCATCTCAATCCGTTCAGTATCTTTTGCGTGAAAAAGTAACAAACATCCATACATACACACAAAATTTCGCGTTTATAATATTAGTAGGATACGCAGAATAATATTATCAGAAAATACTAAAAACAGCACTTGATGCACTTATATGCTTAGACTGACCACTACTTTGTTTTTTAGTTGTATATAATTTAGTACCTTATTAATAGCTTTTCGCAAACTTATGATATGCCTATATACTATATATAGCATATATACATGGCAAAAAAAAACAAGTAGAATGCAACTCTGCGGTCAACTCCATGCAACAAAACAAACTATCTATTATCGCGACTCTATTGATTTCTATATACTTAATTCTATGTACCATATTCCATAAGTGGAAAATACTAGGTCTAGGTGTCGCTGTAGTCTGTTGATATTGATAGTTTTGTTATCAAACAAGTATTCCCAGATAATCTCCTCTTAACTAGGTTCATTTCTATTGCAACAAAGAAAAACCTCTACTAAGTAGTTTAATAATAATTGTACTTGTTAAATTTTTATGTGTATAAGCGAGATGCTTACACAGTAGAGGTACTCAGAAATATTTCTTAGAAATAAACCTCAGTTCTAGATGCGAGCAACAAGTCCGTGGCTATTTAAAATCTGATATCACGATTAGAGTGCGACGATGGCGCTACAGTCGCGTGTATGCTCCTGGCTAGGGTGACTCTGCTTCTAGCACTGGCTAGATTTCATGTCATTTCACTCTTCTTATTTTTAAACTGACAGTGTCAAACAAATTGATAGCCTACCTGATGGTAAGGAATTACTGCTACCATGCATATGTTACTTTGACATCACAAGTGCAGTCGGTGTATTGTATACTTTTCAGGAAGAAACTACCATTATTATTAATTCTGCTTTTATCGCAAAAAAAAAAATAACACATTTGTGTAACTTATTTTTTTGTTACTCATTTGAGCAGTACAAAAAAAAACATGGACATAATCATTGTACGACAGGTGTAAGGTTTTATGGCACAGCCTTATATGATCAACATGTTTTGTTTATTTTCTCCAAATTGATGAATTAAAAATATATGAATTTCTTGGACAACGCACCGCGAGCCCTGCGCAAGCAAAATTGCTTCACTGGCTCAGGTGAATTGACTGTTACTTTTATCATTTAGAACAACTAAAATATGATACATACTAAGTTTTATCTAAAAAATTAAAGTTAGTTTTTAACTAGTATTGTAAGTTTAGTCACCGTAGCGGTGAGAGTATGTGCACAGATCACGCCAGATAACCAGTAACCACTATCAGATGACATACGGCAGAATTCCACGGCGACGCCACGCGAGCCAGATTGCTTTACTGGCTCAGCTGAGTTGGTTAAAGCTAACCTAACTTTCATTATTTAGGATAATGCTAAGCTGTATTTAAAAAATAATCTAGTAAAAAAGTGTTGTGAGCGTGGTCACCGTAGCGGTGAGAGCTCGTGCACAGATCGCGCCAGATAGCCGCTATCAGATGAGATCGCGCGAGATACGGCAGATTCCCACGACGACGCGCCGCGAGCCCAGCGCGAGCCAAATTGCTTTACTGGCTTAGCTGAGCTAGGTGGGACAAAATTTTGTGAAATGAAATTTAAGTTACAGTTCCAAATATTTTTTTTTAATTATGTGTTTTTTAAGTTTACTGAGGAATAAAATTAAATGGAATGTTTATGTGGCATTTCTCAGTTTTATTAAATTGTCAAAGGTTTTGACAAATTAATCTTATTCTCTATCTGTAACCAAGATGGCAAAGGAACCACCACTCCAATTATATTCATTCATCTATAATATCTGTTTTTAATGTCAATTCATACTTTGTCCCCTAAGTATTTATCCTTTTAATATTTAAAGAAAAACATGGCTGCAAGATTAGAATTTGAGCCTGCATAGCAGTCTCGCAGTTCGGGTTTTCGTCCCGGCGGCGCTTCGTAGTACAGCAACCCGTGCCGTGCAACGTAAGCCGTGGTGGTCTAGAGGTAGTGACGGTCGCCTTACAATCTTGAAGTTGTGGATTCAAATCCCGGTCCAGTACCAATGAGTTCTTTGGGATTTCTGTACGGAATTTCACATCACTGGCTTTTTTTTAAATCTTTATTTTTAAGGAGAGGGTTTGATCGGGCATGATCACGCCACCCTCATTTGCCTTACGCAAATCATATTATAAGGCTCTGCCACAAAAAAACCTTACACCTGTCGTACAATGATTATATTCATGGTTTTTTTTTCGTACTGCTCATTTGTATTACATTTGTATTACTTATTTTTTTCTGATGAAGGCCGAATTAATAATAATGGTAGTTTCTTCCTGAAAAGTATACAATACACCGACTGCGCTTGTGATGTCAAAGTAACATATGCATGGCAGCAGTATGTATAAATGCTATATATAGTATATAGGCATATCATAAGTTTGCGAAAAGCTATTAATAAGGTACTAAATTACATACAACTAAAAAACAAAATAGTGGTCAATCTAAGCATTTAAGTGCATCAAGTGCAGTTTTTAGTATTTTCTGATTAATATTATTCTGCGTTGATTACGATGATGATAAATTTATATATCTATTTAGCAAAGAAACTTGGTCAAAAAATAGTGTTCGTTCAATATGTATTTCAAATATTGAAATGGTAAAAATATTCAATACTATAAAATGATTGCAGTATTTTAGTAGGTGTTGAGTTTTTTGTGTTTTTTTTATATTAACATATGATTAGTATTAGAACGACATATATTTCTATGAATTCCTAAATCCAGTATTTTTCATTCAAAATACGAACATGTTTCTACAATCCCCATTAGGTAGAAATTTATTATTGCTTTCCTAGAAGCTTCTAGGCATGGCACATTATTTATACAAATACTAGGTGTGGAACTGTACTTTGTGAGTACCACAGATATCGCAAGATGGAACATGTCTTCAGCGTGAATTTTAATTTAGTACAAAACTCTTTGCTTCACACCATAACGATGCTTGACGCTGATGATTTTACACATTTATCACTCACAGAGCGCAACAAATTACTTGCTTAAATGCACTCACACAATAAATCTGCAATGTATTTTTCGTAAACATGATATTTGTGGTGTTTGAGTATTTACTTCGTAAAATGCCTGTCTTCCACTGCGTGCGGAATGAACCCATTACGGGCTCTGTTTAACTCACACGGTAAGTTTAAGAAAATCAACTCTTTTTCAGTAGGGCCATAAATAAATTTTGTTGTTGCGAGTTAAGTCTGTAATAAGTTCGTCCTGCTTGCACTAGACGGCGAGTGTTAGAGCATGATGCTCAGAAGAATTAGAAGTAATAGAAGTATTGCTAAATTTTACTCAAATAAAAACTACGCTACAGCTGTCTTATTCATATCTGGGTATACAGCACCGCGAGAGCGAGTGGAACATAAAAAAACGCAATGTCTGTCTCATACGTCAAAATCACCAGTTGGAATGTCAAAATGGTTAAAATTTGGTTACACCTTGGTCATTTATCTTTTTCGGAAATTTGAACCCTCTATTTCCAGTAAGAAGGTTCATATCTCTGATCATTTTACCTTCCTACTTTTTACGTTTTAGAATTTTGACACCCGAGATAGCTCAATGCTAGTTTATGAAACCCTTCGAAATAACGTAAGTTCGGGTGTATGTGCATCTTTTTCTAACACCTTTTAAATTTTATATTTAAAATGGGACAAAGTGATGTATTTATCTTGCTATTTTAGTACTGTTTCTATTACTTTAGTTCTTATTCTATGGCTTGATGCGTTAGGAAAAAGTCGTATCTTACGTTATCTTTGGTTAGTACTAATACCTAGTCCTTACGAGATTTGGAGACATTACTTCAATACCTAATGTCGTTTGTGGGCGATGATGTCACCGTGCTACAATTCAAATTCAAATATCGTACATAAAACTGGACGTAAGCTATAAGAGATTATAACATATTTTATTCACGTTGTAAACGTTTTAATACTACTTATTTTTATCCGAGATTAACCGGCATTTGGTTAGATTGTCGTAATGAATGTGCTAATTTGGGTTCTTCTGTAGTCATGTATCAGTTGCTTTCTAATGTCATTTTTTCCCCACAAAATCATCGATAAATCTGTGTTTGCAATTTATTTATATTTGCGACTTTTAGTTAACAATTTTGCCGAAATAATAGAAAAACATGGAATAAAACATTGACAAAAATTGAATAATATATTTTTTCCTTGATACAGAAAACCGAAATATTTTAACCCAGTTAATATCTTATTCTTATAACTTGCATCACACATAGCATACAGACAGACGGACGACAAATCAATCGAGCACGCGCCAAACGTGCTGTGTTTGTGTAGGAATGTCGCTCGCTTGGTGCCTGCAACTACTGCTCATATCACAGAAAAGAAGTTCTTCTGTTCTGTGGCTCATATTACTACTGTTTCTGTACTGTAATGTACCAGCCTTTTTTAATATAGTCCACTGCATGACGTAGGCCTACCCCCGAAGGGTGATTGGGCCATATCCACCACGCCGGCCCAGTGCGAGTTGGTTTACATACGCCATCGAATTTTCAACGGACGTTTGCAGGTTGCCTCACGATGTTTTCCTTCACTAAAAAGCCAGTGGTTGTCGTCGGGTGTGCTTGCAGCGTAGTAGGAGAGGTCTGATTTTTTTATTCTGACAAATGTTAATTCCATACATGTTGGTTGGTGTGGCAGCATTCCCTATCGGAGAAGGCCAGAATGCTGTTACGAATAGCAAAATTAGGATCATTTATCATTTTTAGGGTCATTATTATCATTTTTAGGGTTCCGTACCCAAAGGGAAAAACGGGACTCTATTACTAAGACTTCGATGTCCGTCTGTCCGTCTGTCCGTCTATCCGTCTGTCTGTCTGTCACCGGACTGTATCTCATGAACCATGATACCTAGGCAGCTGAAATTTTCACAGATGATGTATTTCTGTTGCCGCTATAACAAAAAATACTAAAAACAAAATAAAATAAATATTTAAGGGGGGCTCCCATACAGTACGGAACCCTCCGTGCGCGAGTCCGACTCGTACTTGGCCGATTATTCAATTGAGGTTTTCACTAGTTTGTTTTAGGATTCTAAATATACGTAGCTTGATTGATAACTTTTTATATATTTTTTAAAATTTAGTAAATACCTATGTAAAAGGTTAATACCGACATGTTTAAATATACACTTACCTAGGTAAACAATCGGAAGACACTGAAGTCTCACGGCACAGGACCAGCAAGTGTGTGTTTCAAGGTTCTCTAATTTTTAAAAGTTTCACACCTACTCTACTATGCATGGTTACTGGTAATCGATTGGCATCTTTTAAGGGGCTTATTCTGTACATCAAAAATTCAAAACTAACAACTTTTATTCTACAACTTTTATTGAAATCTAAAAAAATGCTGTTCCATAGAAAAATATTGTTCGCCCACTACAAAATGTATGGAACAGCCATTTTTATTCTTAGTTTTGATAAAAGTAGCAGATCAAAAGTTGTTAGTTTTGATGTACAGAATAAGCCCCTAAAAGGATGCTAATTGATTAGCAGTAACCCTGTATAATAGTAGTAGTAATGTTAAATTTACTAACACTCACTGTGTGAGATCACTGTACTTTGGCTTATAATATAAAATATTATAATTAATTAGTAAAAACTCTTAATCAAACCTATTAGGATCACCTTGTATCAAAAACGCGGTCTTAATCGCATCGTCTTATTCTGACCTTGAAAATATCAGTTAATATAAATCAATACTCTTAGTCTGCTAAACTTAATATTATGAATAATAAAATAAAGACATATCTTTATGAAGAATTATTGTTTCCTTAATATCAGCATTCCATTAGCACCACCTTTTATGTAAACGCCGAAAAGACTAAAAAACATAAACACTATATTTTTTATGATTTCCTTTCCATAAATAACCCTCTTCTAACGGTCTATAATGTTTATGTAATCGTTTCGTTCCCATTATGTATTCATCTTTAATACTATTTTGGACAGAATAGTACGGGTATAGTCAGGATTTGAACCTTGTCATGCTGCCATTGACTTGATGATTTAGTCTCTAGAGGTGGTAATTAAACTATTATGGCATGCTTTATTCTTAGTTTATTAATTGGTAAGTGAGCTGATGCATCAACAAAATATTGTAATGACCGACCGTCAAACCATTTGATGTTTTTTTCTTTCAGAAATTTAGGTTCAAAGATCTTTATTGTTGTATCACAAGAAACATTTTTGTCTCACTTATGTGATAATCTTAAATACTACATTACAGTTTCATGCACATATAGGTCAGTGGGCTATTTAACTGCTGTATGAGCAATTAACAATTTTAACGTAAATAAACCAGTATAAGTAAATCAAATACGTCAACACTATATGCAAACAAAAATCACGATTAAAGGTAGTACAGACAATTTATGGGTACACACATATTATTCAGCGAAATTTATAATAGCCAACTAAAAACATTTTTCTCTTTGTATATTTTATGTTAATAAATTATTCCATTAAACAATACATTTAGTAGATATATATAACAATGCAATACCTATACATATATTTTGCTCAGTTTTATTATTTATCTTAACTATCTATTAACATAAATTATGACTGCTATAAAATCATTTGAATTCCAGTTACTTTACTTGTATTAGTATTTTTTATATGTTTACTACATTCTATCAGAAACTAGCTTTTGCCCGTGGCTTTCCCCGCGTGATATTTTAATTTTTGTGGTATTTCATGGATTTATTGCCTATGTCAATTTCCGTCTTTCAAACTATGTCCATGCCAAAAATCAAGTCAAACGTTGCTCCGTTGCTGCGTTAAAGAGGAACCAACAAACACACCATATTATAATTATATTAGTATGTCCCTGAACTTGTATAAGGGCTTAGAATAACAACAATCACGGCTTGTAAAGTATGTGAGCGAAGACAGATTTAATGCAACTGATTAATTTTTAAATAATAATGAAGTTTAATAAAAAATGCCATAATGTTTACCTTTTCTTATCAGTAAAAAAAATCGGTCAAATGCGAGTCGGACTCGCGCACGAAGGGTTCCGTACCGTGTTGGAGCCCCCCGAACCCCATTCCTCTTTCCATTATTAATAGGGAGCAAAAAACTCCTAAAAATCTCATTTATTGTATATATTTGTTGTTATAGTGGCAACAGAAATACATCATATGTGAAAATTTCGGTTTATCGTATTCGGCCATTACGGTTCATGACATACAGCCTGGGGACAGACAGACAGACGGACCGACGGACAGACGGACATCGGAGTCTTAGTAATAGGGTTCCGTTTATACCCTTTGGAAAGAAACTGATTTAGAAAGAAATTAATAGTTTCTTTCCAAGCACGACAAGATCTAGAAGTTGCAAGACGCACCGAAAATGCCTGGAGAAGCTATTGGTCCATGAAAGACCTAATGAAGGGCAATCTACCACTCACCCTTAAGAAGAAAATCATGGACATGTGCATTCTCCCCATCCTCACCTACGGTGCACAGACTTGGTCTTTGACCAAACATCAGAAGTCCAGACTCGGGATTTGCCAGCGAGCCATGGAGCGCAGTATCCTAGGAGTCAAACTTTCAGACCGCATAAGAAATAGCATGCTGCGCTCCAAGACACAAATCGTTGACGTTAGTCAGAAGGCCGCCGAACTGAAATGGAATTGGGCTGGACATATCTGCCGCATGTCAGACGATCTGTGGGCCAAACTCACTACACAGTGGGTTCCCCAGGCTGTCAGACCAGTTGGCAGGCCCAGGCGGAGATGGCGGGACGAACTGGACTCCTTTTGTAACAATTGGACCCACATAGCTTTGGAACGTGAAGAGTGGAAGGAGAATAGGGAGGCCTTTGCCCAGCAGTGGGACGGAACAGGCTAATAATAAATTATACCCTTTGGGTATGGAACCCTAAAAATTAACATCACCATGTTCATACGAACAAAACGATACATCAGTACTTTTCAATCAAATAGACTATATTAATTTGCCCTCTCCTTACAAAGTAATATAAATGTCAATTGCCAACACTTGTTATTATAATCCTTTAATTTGTTTTCAAACCACGTACGGCGTTGTTTGTACAAAATACTTATTATATCTAAAGCGTACGATATTTTTGGCACGAAAAACACAACCCATTATTTGTACGCGTATTTTTTTAAATTAATCGTCAATAAAATATCGTCTTATCGATAAATTGACAAATCGATTATTTTGATATCCAAAAGAGTACAGAATACACTAAAAGAATGATACTAATGTAAAATATTACACTATTATGACTAAAATTAGTATAAAGATGTCTGAATACTTTATTTCAATATTATTTTAATTTTGCAGAAATCTTTATGGTTTTGCTAAGTTTCGAGTAAAATATGTATTGATTTTTCTGCATTTTGTTCTTTACTCGCTATTATTATTTATTAAAGTGAGTTCTTTAAGGCCGGGTGACTAGCCCTGGTGTCAGAGTTTTTAGGCCGCCTGAAGGCCTCTGACATGGTTAAGCGGTTAAAACAACCGGGGCCTACAATTTAACGTATTATTTATTGTGTGGTATTAATAATGTTGGGTTACTGCAATGTAATTTAACAATATGTTATATATTACAATTACCTATTTATCTCAATTAATTTTTGTTCTGAAAAGACAGGAAATAATTTAAACAATTTGAAATAAACAAATGAAATATCAAATTGGACGAAACAGTTTATTTCTATGCCCTCTACAATATAATAGAGTCAATATTGATCTATTTATTTTTTCACCTATTTTAGCCTCTATTTTTTTAGAAGGAAGTATTGAAGTGGGTACTTTGACAACATTGTGGGTACTTTGACAACATTGACCCTACAATATTGTATAGGGCAAAAACTGTTCGTCGAATATACATAATATTTCATTTGATTATTTCAAAAGAGTCCAAGTTATTTTCTGTCTTTTCAGAACAATCCAAGAATTGCAAGTTGTAACACTAGCTATAAGTTCCATTAAACTTGTTTACCTAGTTTATTTAAGTTTTGGTGTGACAATAAAGAATTAATCTATCGATCAATCTGTTTATTTGTTTTGATGTAGGTGTTTATTCGACGACATTTGGGTCAACGACATCAGATCCATCGCGGGACACGCGTGGATAAGATCAGCCCGAGACAGGGAAAACTGGCACAAGAGAGAGGAGGCCTATACCCAGCAGTGGGTCGATACAGGCTGATGACGATGATCATGAGGTGTTTGTTCGTTGATATCTAATGTGACTATAAAATATTTTGATAACATTTAAATAATATTTACATAATGTACATATAAAACAACTTAATACATAATTGTATATCAAATATATTGTAATTGAAGCGAAAAACTTCTCCGACAGCTGGTTTTCAGATGTAAAATAACTTAAATAAAGTCCAAACAGTAATTCTTATAACACCTTACTTTACTTAACTTAATTCTATCACATCCAGTAAATTTTCAAGCTTATAATCACAAATCATCAGCTCCCTTATCTTAACGAGCCGTATAGATAACACGCGTCTCCAGTAGAACGTATTAATTGCTATTTATTACGTTGTCATGTTAAAGGTGACACTATATCGTGTTTTTATTATTTACCCGGCTTTTAACGTAATAAAATTGTTATAAATATGCTAAAATAATAAAAAGCTGGTTTAGTTCTAAATTTTCACGGCGTGTATAAATATTGGATTTATTTCAACTCTTTTGTTTCGTCGAGTTTAAGTGAATTTTAAACCTAACTGAAACGTTCTGCTCCAAGTAAGTACAGAGGTACTTACTTAGAGCATACTTAATGTAGTTTTGGTCATTACAAACAGAACCTAAAAATGATACAAGTAAACGAAATAAAAACTCTAAAAATATCTGATTCAAGTTTTGTATTAAAATTAAATAAAATAGTTGTGCACACAAATAATCGTGTCAAATATATACCATTTTATATTACTGAAAGTTTCACAGTAAAGAGTTGTATGATTATGTATTTAAAAGGTTACGGTATTAGTGTAGTTCCCTAATATATATAATTTTTCCTAAAATGTAACAAGATAAGTATGCAACTATTCACCATAATAATATGGTACCAACCTTTTTCTAGTGATAGACATCGCTGAAACAGTTTGGATGTGTTTCAGTCACTTCGTATTATAGGTTTCAGATGTGTTTGGATCTGAAACCTATACTGCAAAGTGACTTTTTAATAAGGCTAGTGAAGTGTTTAGTTGTAAAATTGTTTCACTTGTAAATGCAGTCCCTTATGTTTTGTTTTGCGTCATTTTGTTCACACTTTACAATACTCTTGTAAATATGGACAAAAATATGGAGCCCCATAAATGAACCTAAATAAACATCAGACACATTCTAAGTAATTTACAAACAATAAAACCAAAAGCTGTTTAACAGCTCCCGTGCAACATACAAACTCGCTTCTCTAATTATTCTAAGGATCCAATGAAGCCTTCAACGATGACTTAACAAAATTATTTTAAGCGCTCTAAAAATAATGTAACAGTGACATAGCAAGAGTTTCTATCCTGTACATATAATAATGTAGGTATCTAAACTCCTTGTTAATTTTCCCCAATTGGCTTTCGTGGGTAGGCTCATAATCAGCAATGGACTATTGAAATGTCGATATAGTACCATCAGTACAATATGAGTGAAGTAAAAATCTGTAATAAACAACAATTATTTTTTTGTAAAAAATGGAATGGCCGACTTCAACCGTGTACAGAATTCGCGAATATTTTGCACGGATCGATGTAGCATTTTTAACCGACTTCCAAAAAGGAGGAGGTTCCATGTTTGTGTGTTTGTATTTTTTTTTGTGTATGTTCATCGATAATTTCGCCAATATGAACCGAATCTAAAAAATCTTTTTTAGATCGAAAGGGGTCCCATTTAAATTTTACAGAAATCGGCTGAGCCGTTTTTGAAAAAACCAACAATAATGTAAGCAATTCGAGCGAAATATCCGAATTTTGTACATGATGAACATCAATTAGTTCGCCAATTGTGAACTGAATCGAAAAATTATTTTTTAGTTTGAAAGGGACTCCCGAGATGGTCTCATTTAAATTTTACAGAAATCGGCTGAGCCGTTTTTTATAAACATTATTGTTGATTTGTCAAAAATGGCACAGCCGATTTCAATGAAAAAAAATTGGACCTATTTTGAAGAATACACTTTCCAATAAAAAAAATAATTATCTAAATCGGACTACAAAAGTTATGCGTGGTTACACATAAAAAAAATATACGCGTCCAACCTACCTCCTCCGTCTCTTCGGCCAATAAAAATTAGGCGTGGCAAGACGAATGAAGGCATAGAAAATATGATTTATTGTAGTTAAAAATCATTTTCATACATCAATGTACTATACTGAAACAAATGGCTTCAACTTATCACACATGCCATCATTTTTCTGACTAAATAAAGCCTGCAAAGTTCTTGAATGGTGCCAAATGCAAATGTAGAGTATGTGCAAAAAGAGAACCGCCGTGGCGTTACGGTGAACTAACTATAAGATTTTAATCATCAGCCAAGGTACCGACTATACTTGGTAGACGCGAGTACTGATGAAAACCGAATTGGTGTGTACCAAGTATCAAACACTTTTAATGTACTAGCAATGACAGAGCAGTGTTGTCAACGTTACAAAATTAGTAAAATGGCACACGGGCGACCTCACCTACGGCGCTTCTCTTTTTGCACAAACTCTAGCGTAGAACATGTCCATTGTCCATCTGACATGAGCAGGCTATCTGACAAAATGTAAGCTGCTACCAACCGGCCTTACTTCGATCAGGAATTCCTGACCGAGCGGCCTTATGAGTAATCTAAGTACCTATTAGGAAGGAGTATGTCTTAGCGTGGACATCTTGTAGCTAACATTATGATGATGATTATGACTTTCATAAATTCAAGCAAAACTCAGACAAATACTTCGATTTTTTGTGACTTTAATTTTATAATCATCATGATATTTAAATATCGATTTTAATTCTAAATTAATTTCATTATTGGTTTTCATAATTACAAAGTAAAAATGTCTTAATCACAAATTACGACCGAATAATATTTAACGGACTCACTTATCAAAACAAATCCTCATATTAAAATAGTGTTTCCTAAGAGGCTACTTAATTTTAACGACTATTACTAACAGTAGGCTGTTACACTGCATGACAATATTAATAACAATTTCCAAATAAACGATAAATATACATTCATAATAATCATCATAAGCATAATCAATTTATTGTTAGCAATTGTAGCTGGCAAAAATACAAATTGTCGTTATCATCATCATTCCCACATTAATCAAAGATCGTTAATTTCTTGCACATATCTATGCCTCTTCAATAGACTTACGAGTATAAATTACTTATAGGTGCCTAGAATCAATAAATTGAACAAAATTAAACATTAAAAAAAAAAACAATTCTCGAATTGGATAAATATTTTTTCTGCTATTTTAGGAAGTTGCTGTACTGTACCAGCCTTATTAATAGTCCACTGCAGGACGTAGGCCTACCCAAGAAGGGTGATTGGGCCATATCCACCACGATGGCCCAGTGCGGGTTGGTGGATTCACACACGCTATGGAATTTCTTCCTTGGACATATGCAGGTTGCCTCACGATGTTTCCTTCACCGAAAAGCTAGTGGTGTAAAATTACGTACAAAATTCCAGGGAATTAATTGGTACGGGTCCGGGTTTGAACCCACGACCTCACGATTGCAAGGCGGGAGTCATTACCACTAGACCACCACGGCTTTTTTAGGAAGTTATTACGTCACAAAAGACCTTTGAGACACTATAGTCCAAATATGTAAAATCGGTCTGAAATACGCGAAAAAGTTATTTGTATATAACTGCTGATGCTGCTGAACTTTGTTGATTTAACTGAATACTGTACTTATTTAACAATAAATATTTTTTATTGAAATTGTTTTACAATATTTATTTATTTATTTTAGATGTGTAAAGCCATTATTTTGTCGTGCATTGCATACCCACGTGGCTTGCCGCACAGTCACTCAGCGTGGTTATATTTCTCCAAACCCCAGTGCGTTGATAGTCTCGCCGGCCCACGCTCTGCGTTAATAATTACTCACTATTTGTTCTGCTCAATAGCCTTTACTTTTAGATTAAGCAATTAAATTCAAGTAGACATTTTTACAGAAATAGCGGTCATAGAGTTGTTTAGTGTTTCTTAGCGGTCACCAAAGTTAAGCAACGTTCAGCAAGGTCAATCTTTGGAGGGTAGACTTCAGTGGTAATTGCATCGCGCATGACAAGTTAAATTGTGAGTTCTAGTTGTTTAACTGTTCAGCTATCTGTCATAGTCCGTAATTCTTTCAAGCAACGTAAAAACTTTGACATTAGGGCATACTTACTTTAATAGAAGGAAATACAGAGTATTTCTCTAGACAACAGAAAATTTCTAGGATATCTTTGCACCTACTAATCAATTTGAACATTTGACCAACATTGCATCCGTAGAAGAAATTCGATGGCGTAGGTGAATCCACCAACCCGCACTGGGCAAGCTTGGTGGATTTGGCTCAATTACCCTTCTTGGGTAGGCTTACGTCCTGCAGTGAACTATTAAAAAGGCTGGTACAGTACAGTACAGACCAACTTTGGCTGAGTAGGTGAGTGTAGGCTAACCCAAAATCACAAAAGAATCGTCTGTTCGTTAGAAAAAGCCAATTTTGACAATCATTTTTTTTCACGAATTCTGACTCGAATCCATGTTAAAAGACATATTAATACATGATTTATTTGATGGCGTGTGAGTATAAGCTCAAGGTTGCCAGCGTGATATGTAGAGTACAATAATATTTTAGTCGGAGTCTCTCTATGTGATAAGTAAGTTCGTATAGACCGGGTGGTTAGCCCTGGTGTCAGAGTTTTCAGGCCAAAATTGACATGGCCAAACGGTTAAAACAACCGATACCTACAATTTAACTTGTCATCCGAGCCACGGCAGCGCTCAGTTGGAAGCTGCCACCCGCGGTCACCCATCCAAATACTGACCGTGCGGAATGTTGCTTAATTTCGGTAATCGCTGACAAACACCTACATAGTCAAACTACGCTACGAGCGCTACAAATATTAAATCAGGAATGAGGAGATTTGTAGATGAACCGTAAATATTGAATGATGAATCGGTAAAGAGAGCACATAGAATTACAGTTTTAAATTATAGTTTTCTGATTTAGTTTTTGACTAGTGCTTACAATTTTTATCAGAGGAATCGTTTGCCTACATTTACTATTAAAATAATAACGTTACAATTATGTAAATAGAACTAAATAATAAACTAACGAAAATTACTACTACAATACGCAAATACAAACTAAAGCCTAAAGTTTATCCACTGCAAGACAAGTCAGTCCTAACAAATGCTTAGCAGCGTTCCGTATTTAAATGTAACGAAATCGGAATAATAATACGATCACTGTACGTATTGACTGTTTGTACGTACGCTTACGTTGTAACCTTGTCGTAATAATTTTACTGAAACAAAATAAAACAAAATCATTGCAAAATTGTACACTTTTTAAAGTTTCTAGGCGTTTGTTTAATGTTCTTTAGGTGCTTGTAATAAAGTCGTAATGGTTTGAAGGAAAAAATAATTTGACTTTTGATTTCCGTACTACTTAATTATTATATTATATTAGGTACCAGAAAAAAATGTTACAGCTAAGTGGTGTTTTTAAAAGAAAATGTAAATACAATACAAAGTCACGTACCAAAATTGTATAAATCATGTTCCAAATACAGAACACCGAATTCTAATTCCAATAACCGAACATCATGTTCCAGTGTCACAATTTTATGTTCCAATGCTGCGTATTTTTATTTTGCTATGTCAAATTGAAAACGATAAAATTCAAAACATCACTAAAGCAATTTTTCGATCAAAAGGTAGCAAAAATCCAAAACCGTATATTTTAAAGAAATTATTATCCTAACTCAATTATAAATTCCAAAGTAGTGTTACTTTTTCACGCAGAAAGGGAACAACGGATCGACTTTGAACTTGTTATTTTGCACGGACATAGTTTAAAAATTGGACAGTGTCGCGGGCTATTTTTTACTTCAGAAAAATAAAAGGTTTCTCTGTTATAGCGCAGATAAAAGCTAGACCTATTTATATAAAGTTAAACTGAATGTGACAAAGCGTCAAACGGTCGTATATTTCGGAGTTTATAGTCGGGTCGAACGGACAACCGTCGCGAGCGATCTACGTGATCTCGAATAAAGTAAGCCTGACACATTTGGAATGTGCTATAATGTGCTCATGACACCATCATTTTGGGAACGCGTATGCGTACTGCGGCAAAATCGGCTTTTTGTGTCTTAGGTTTTTGTCATCTTTTATTATTCCATTTTTTTTTATGTATGTTCGTCAGACTTCTCCTCCAACACAAGTCGGAGACGTTAGCAACAAACACTATTACATCATCTTGCGATTTATGCAAATTTAATTTATTATTCCATTGTTTATAAAAGAGTCCTACTCCTGGGACACTATTGGAATTTTTACTACGGGACCAATCGCGCAATCGCGATAAAAAGCAGTTCCATACTTCATTAAACTACGTAGCTGATATCATAGTAAAAGTTGTTCGTAAGAATGAGCATTTGCAAATTATGCAAGAACACCTTGTATAAACACCATACCACGGTAATTATATCATACTGGCACAGGTAGAAGTTGGACATTCTTGGTTGATAATATGTGTGATGACGGGTGTGTGTAATAAATTAAGTGTAGGTTGCACACTATACTTATTTTTAAAGGTATATTCTACTAATAGTCCTTCGATATTGGTCAAATACCTTTTCATCTAAACACCGATCTCAAAACATTTTACTACACAAATCTTTGCTATAAATTACGAGAATACTCACACTCAAGTAAGCATCGGTAAGTTTGCAATGCGGCTTTGTTAACTTTTTTAATAATTTTAATTTTGTCCCAGTCTTTTTAATAGTCTACTGCAGGACGTAAGCCTACCCACAAAGGTTGATTGAGCCATTTCCACCACGTTGGCCCAGTGCGGGCTGGTGGATTTACATACGTCATCAAATTTCTTCTACGGACGCCTTGGTTGCCTCACGATTTTTTTCTTCACCGAAAAGCCAAATGTGAAATTCCGTATTTAAATACAAAAATTCAAGGAATTCATTGGTACGGGACCGGGATTTGAAACCACGATCTCACGATTGTAAGGCGGGTGTCATTACCAGTAGACCACCACGGACAGCTATAGTTTTAATTTGTGCTAGTATAAAAATCCTACTAAAACTAAGCCCCTGGTCACCACAAGCGTCCAGCGCGTGCGCGGCGTGCCAAAACGCGGTACCCACCGCACGCGCCGCGCCATTGATATGAATTTCAATGGATTAGCTATGCGCCAGATATGGATTCCAGCGTTTGGACAATTTTGGCCGCTGCTCTAGTATAAACTTCCTAACCTATAATTTGCATGTATATATGTTAAAAGTGTCTTTGTGTGCGTTTGATACGATGTCTCCGAGACAGGAATTCTTTTAGCACCTAATAAGTTCTTAAACACTCTGGTGTTAGATTATAAGCCACATTAAAGCTTTTAACATGGGCAAACAGCCATTCAACGAGGTCCATCAAATCCACGGTAGCGCTTGGTTTTTAGGGTTCCATTCCCCAAAGGTAAAAACGAGACCCTATTACTAAGACTCCGAAGTCCGTCTGTCAGTCTGTCTCCAGGCTGTATCTCATAAACCGTTATAGCTAGACAGCTGAGTTTTTCACAGAAGATGCATTTCTGTTGCCGCTATAGCAACAAATACTAAAAACAGAATAAAAGAAATACTTAAGGGGGCTCCCATACAACAAACGTGAATTTTTAGGAGTTTTTTGCTCGCTAATAATAATGACAAAAGGAATGGGGCTAAGGGGGCACCAACACGGTACGGAACCCTTGGTGCGCGAGACCGACTCGCACTTGGCCGATTTTTTTAAACACTTATTTCCATTACAAGAACGGGTCAGGTATTTTGTAAATGCCGCATGCGGTCACCCATCTAAAAAACTATACTTACTGATCACCAAAATGTGATTTCTAAGTAAACTACCTTAGCCAAGCTACGTTACACTATAGTAAGAAGGATAAGTACCTGATAAGAAACTGTGACTTCAAAACTTTACAAAACGAGACAAAAAACGGTTTTATCCTTTTGATTACTCATTTTTAACCCCCGACGCAAAAGAGGGGTGTTATAAAGTTTGACGTGTCTGTTTGTCTGTGTGTCTGTCTGTCTGTGGCATCATAGCGCCCGAACCACTGAACCGATTTCAGTTTAGTTTTTTTTGGATGAAAGGAGACTTAATCGAGAGTGTTCTTAGCTATGTTTTATAAAAATCGATTGAGCCGTTTAAGAGTTATGGTGGGTTAAAGTGGGGATAGAAGAACCAAAATTCTACAAATGTGCCCAAAATGGTTGTCAATTGAAAGTTTGTTGTCAAATATTTTGGTGTCGGGGATTTTTTAAATTTTTAATTTATATTTATAAGCGCATATTGTACATACAGGGTTATCTGCTTGCCCTGTACTAAGCTAAAAAAAGGATAGTTAAGATTATTACGGTATTAAATTGACAGTGCTATTGTATGTAGGTAAATTCGTCTGATTACTCGTATGACAAACATCAAAGAGGTAAAGTAATTCTTCCCTGCTGTTACCTATCTTGTTCAACATAAGAATAGTTTGGCAAGTTGTAGTTTTGCTAGTTTAAAACTCTAAATGTGAATTTAATTTGCCTGGACTGCCGCTTATCAAACAAGATCTAATACTTACTGTATTTTTATCTCATTAGTTTTAAGGGTTCCGTACCCAAAGGGTAAAAACGGGACCCTACTACTAAGACTCTGCTGTCCGCCTGTCCGTCTGTCTGTCTGTCGCCAGGCTGTGTCTCATGAACCTAGAAATGAAGCTATAAAGCTGAAATTTTCACAGATTATATACTTCTGTTGCCGCTATAACAACAAAGACTAAAAACTGAATAAAAAATAATAATTAAGGGGGCTCCTATACAACAAACCTAATTTTTTTAACTTTTTTCGCTCTATATTTATATTGGTAACAGGTAGATGCTTGAAATTTTCACAGAATATTCGAATGTATATTCACTTTGATAATAAATAATAAAATTAAAATAAAATAAATATTTAAGGGGCTCCCACACACCCTCCGTGCGCGAGTCCGACTCGTACTTGGCCAATTTTTTCTACCGTCCGTGAGTCAATAGCGTAAATATGCCTAATTCTCGAATACGATTTATTTGCCTAACCGTATCAATACACTACGAACACACAGCTATATCACGGCACGTACAAATCGGTTTGAAATCCATCCGGATTCTTAAAATAACACGATATCGGTGTACAGTAGCTATCACGTGCAAAAAGCAAACGTGGTCCGCCTCTGAAAGACGTACATCATATTTTATAGTTGAAGAGCCCAAGAGAGGGTTTAGCAAAATAAGGTAGAGGATTTCTTGCACCGTGCAGAGTGCCATTACCGCATATAATCCTTCCATACAGGGCTACGTGTCTATAGGCAAACCATTTAACTCGCGGAACGCCTTCGGTTAAGAAGGGAGCGGGGGGAGATGTTATCGGGTGGGTAAGAGGGGTGAGACGTGCGCTCTCTGCTCCGCGTACCCCTGTCACCCACCCGGTAACATCTCCCCCCGCTCCCTTCTTACCCCGCGGGCGTTCCGCGAGTTAAATGGTTTGCCTATAATTCATCTCAGAAATCGTATCCCACCAGATAATCATCAGATTAAGGGCTAGGACGCGAGGAATACAAAAGTGAATCCGTTTGTATGAAAATTTGACATGGACAGATAGGTATTACATATTAGGTATTCGAATCGAATCGAATATTAGCGATTTTATTTTACACTATTTTTTATTATACGCGATTTTATTCTAAGTCACTTCCATTTCGTCAGTCTTTGGATTAGGTTCATTACAGGGTTAATTTTAAAATCATGTCTAAATATATAAAAATATATAAATATCCGCATTCAAATTGATCAACAGATGGCCGCCAAGCCTTAGTAAATAACCTACCACTGCGAGCGGAATGGACCCCATTACAGACTTCGTTTAATTCGCAACGATATTCATACAAGTTAACTCTTTATCAGTCCTGATATGAGTTTTAAAGAAGAAAGCTCCACGAAGCTATGATAGCCATCTATTGAAATGGGTGTGAGGGTGCTGACACGCCGTTAGCCCACGCGGGCGCCCTGGGTACCACATCCTCTGAACATCCTCTACGAACAGAGCCTAGCCCTAGTATGAGGAATTTCCCGCGAGTCTGATTTCTCTCTTTAAATAAAGGAGAATGACCTTAATTAGATCTACATTTAGCGTCCTTGGGCATGATTTTTCGACTTCGCACTGTTGGGAACGTATACGGAATTTTGACAGATTTTATAAAAACACTCTATATTGTCTATGGAAGTTGCGAGTTCTTAATACAAGTTCCGTATACGAAACAGATCAGGGAACAACCTTGTTTCCTATGTATACGACCATGCCGTGCGAAGTTTAAAAATCATACCCCTGGGCTCCCCTACCATTAGGTACCTAAATGAGAATAACGCGTACGTGACCGAAAGCATTCGAATCATTACCCGATATGTAAATATTAGCGAATCCATTATACCTCGATCTGTTTCACGAATAAATAAAGAACTTTTTATGAACTCGATAATTTGCTTTAGAGAAATTGGAACTCCATTTTCTCTGAACAGTGAATGTTTGTTTTCTTTCTTTATGCGTTGGCTTTGTAATTCACTTCAGGTTTAGGTAGTTAAAACTATGCAAGATAATTGGGAATAGCAAGGACTCTCACAGGTGTATAAGTACTCATATTATATGTTTCACAGGTATTTACTCATTCATGAAGACCAATTTTTACAACGGGGCCACCACGAAAGCAAGAAATTTTTCGCCGAAATTGTGAAAAATCAGTTCTATGTAAGTTTATTGAATCGCGGTGTATGTAAAGACATAATAAAAAATGTTTATATAATTATAACATGTCTACTACGAAGTCTTGCCCCGTTTTATTGCATTAAAATGGATGATAACATAATTTTAATTCAAAGCATCGTAAATTATTAAATAAACATAATCAGATAAAAAACAATGTAATCCAAACAATCATACAATTGATACATTTGCTTACAATAATTGTATCTAAAAGTAATTACAGCGCACTCCATATCCATAAACAAAACCAATTGACCTACTCGCCTAAATTACGAGACAAACCCACCAACAAATCAATGACAATGCGATCTTAACCTTTGAAAACAAAAGTGAATGAGTACATTCGCTAATTCATCAAGGAGCCTTGAACCGAAAACAATGATCCTCCTCCAGTACCGAACCCACGGCTGCGTCGAACGCTGGCCTATGTACTTTCAAATAGATATTTTGTATTATTAATCGACTTCCAAAAAGGAGGAGGTTCTATATTCGTCTGTATGTTTCTTTTTTTGTGTATGATCATCGATAATTTCGCCAATTGTGAACCGAATCAAAAAAATATTTTTTAGTTTGAAAGGGTATACTCTCGAAGTATTTCTATTCAAATTATACAGAAATCAGCTGAGCCGTTTTTGAAAAACAAACATAAGCAATTCGAGCGAAATATCCGAATTTTGTTCAAATTCAAATTCTTTATTTTCTTAATAAGTAACTTTACAGTAAATACTAAAACGTTACTTATTGTACACGATGAACATCGATAATTTCGCCAATTGTGAACCGAATCGAAAATTTTTTTTTACTTGGAAAGAGTATACTCGCGATTTAAATTTTACAGGTATTGGCTGAGCCGTTTTTGATAAATCAACAATAATGTAAACAATTCTAGCGAAAATTTCGAATTTTGTACACGATGGAAGGCGGTTTTGCTATTTTTGCGAAAAATAATTATGACTAACCGCCTTACCAGAAAAAATTTAAACACGCTTTAAACACTGTTTATCCCTGTAATTTGTGCTGTTAAACATTGTCTAAAGCGTGCGTAAAACTTTTGTGGTAAGACGGTAAGTGCTTTAGCGATCATCGAAGTTAAGCAACGTTCGGCACTGTCAGTCTTCGGATGGGTGACCGCAGGTGGCACCTGCTGTAAACTGAGCGCTCCCGTGGGTGTGATGACACGTTAAATTGTGGGTACCAGTTATTTTAACTGTTTATCCATGTCAGAGGCCTTCAGGCGGCTTAAAAACTCTGACAATAGCTAGCCCTAGCCACCGGGCCTATACGAATTTACTTCCCTAACCCAGGGCTAGGCCGAACAGGTCTCTGTACTTTTAAGTGTTCAATTTGCAACATAATTGAAGTGAGTCTGCAATTTTCATAACTGCTTAAGTATGCTTAAGAGAAAGTTATTTTGGGACCATTTTTCGATATTTATTTACAGATTGAAAAATAAGTGTGATAATAAACATCCGATAAATTAAATAAATAGAAAAAACATCAAGTAGCATGATACCAAAAAAATAATATGTATAGAATTATAGTTCCTATGGTTATAGCCCCCCTTAAATATTTATTTTATTATGTTTTTAGTATTTGTTGTTATAACGGCAACAGAAATACATCATCTGTGGAAATTTCAGCTTTCTAGCTATATAGGTTCATGAGATACAGCCTGGTGACGGACAGACGGAGCGGAGTCTTAGTAATAGGGTCCCGCTTTTACCCTTTAGGTACGGAACCCTAATAGCCAAGAGATTCATCGATTTTCAATATTTCTCAATAGTCAAGAGATCATCATCATTATCAGCCGTAGGACGTCCACTGCTGAGCATAGGCTTCCTCTGTGGATTTCCAATGAGCAAAGTTGGAAGCGGCCTGCATCGAGCGTTCCTGCTATCTTAATTATATCGTCAGTTTACCTATTCGGTAAATGTCCAACGCTGCGCTTGCAGGTGCGTGATCTCCATTGGAAAACTTTGCAGCCGTGACAGCCAACCGTTTTCAAAATTATTCTGCTGGGCTATGTCGGCACTTTTAGTTAATACCGATCACATCCACATCCATCACCATCCTTCTTGTGGCGGGGTCGTGTGTCGGGACGTTCTCCTACCTCAAATATGGTCGAGGAGAGCGATGGCTGGCACATGCGTCACACTCGTGATCGGCTGCTGGATGCGGGTCGCCGGTTTGCTCGCGGCATTCACGCAATACACTGAAACTACTAACTAAACTAACTTAGACTAAGATTTAAACTAACCTCTCTCTATAGTACAGCCGAATTCTTTCAAATGTAACTATGTACTTAACAAAGGGCACAGACCCTGGAGTCTGTGGGTCAAAATTTTTAATGTAAAAAAAGCTTTAGTTCATCTGGGAATCTTCTTATTCCCGATTCGCTCTCGCTGAGAGACTCCGTGAGTCAGTCTGATTAATTAACTTTTGTTCCGAGGTTACTCCCATTCATAGGGCGACGTGGGCGATGTTATGAAACCCAACCTGATGAGATGACTCACATTTACACCTTTAACCTGGGCCACTCTGTCGAACCAAATAGTTATTTTACTTTTCAAAGTTTAAAAGTGTGCAAAGGCCTCAAAATATCAGTAAAAACATTATTGAAATTTGTGGGGCTTCATAGTTGACATTTCTCGTTGATTTGGCCTTTTTTTGGTTTCTTTTGTTTTATTACTTGAAAAAAACACTCTAATAGTACTACAGTACTAAAAAAAGCAAAAGAAAAGCAAAAAATAATAATACCATAGGTACAAGATTAGCAGCGGCATAGAAATTGCCGTGATTTGGATATTTTGGTGTGTAAATCACTATTTATATGTGACAATGAAGTTCAATAGATATTTATCAAATAATTTTTCAAAATTAAATTACATAACTTAAAATTAAGACTGCAGAATCGTGCTGGATTCAAGGCGCTTACAATTTATCTTATAGGAAATGTAAAGGGGAGATCTATGTGCAACACGCTGAGAAGAATAATTATACAGTTTCCTTTTAAACCATAAATTATTGCCATTAACATAAGAAAATCTATAAACAAATCAAAAGACAAGGACTTCAAAATTTCTGTATCACAAACGTTTCATTGCGACAAAGTAACAAACGGTCGCGATGCTCTCAGATTAATGATACATTTATAAGTAAGGTAAGGTGTTAGTGAAATTAGAGCTTTAGATTATAAGATTAGTGCAGAACAATACAAAGACCTTGACACGTGTTAGAGAAGAAACAAAAAGATGCGTAGGCACTTTGATGAGACGTTGGAATTAAGTTTGGCAATCTGAATTGCTAAATGCGGTCTAGATTTTTTAAATATCATTTGTCTATTGAGATTGGATGAGAAAGCGCACTTTCAAGTGTTCCAGTGCAAAGATGTAAGCTTGAAACTTGCTTTAAAGAAGTTAATTAATTTAATGCTAACCTCGGTAGTGGTTACATGTTTGAGCCATTTGGAGTTGAGACATTGGGTCCGTGGGGGCTTGGAGCTCATCTTATTTTCAAAAGTCTTTCTGAGCGTCTGGTGGACGCGATGCGTGACCAAAATGCTGGTGTTTATTTGGCTCAACGCATAAGCATTGCCATTCAGCGTGGCAAATTGGGAATGCAGCCAGCATGCTGGACACGCTACCAACTGCCAGTGGGCTTGAGCATTTGGGATTATCTTTAGATCTTCAAGGGTATGTGGATGATCCAATGCTTTTTATGTAGTAGTAGTGTAGGAAGTTTTAGCATATAAAGTAGCATTGTGTTTTGTTGTAATTGATAAAGGCACTTTTGCCCGTTAAAAAATTATACAATTATCACGGGTACATTTTTAAAACAACTGAAAAATGTGAAAACATTATTTGAAACATCTAATTAATTTAGGTACCGAGATACTGAAGTGAGCACGTCTTAGTTTTGACTTGACAATTTGGTTTTCATCTGTTTGGATGTTCATTTTCTTCTACAGATTGCATTTTTCAACGAATCTTGACAAAACTGGTCGACAATTTTTGATTAATCTCAGCCAATTTCGATAATATTTGGCTACTTATATATTTATACATTCAATGATTATTCTAAACTACCGGGTTTTTCCTAATCAATTAGCATCCTTTTAGGGGCTTATTCTGTACATGAAAACTAACAACTTTTGTTCTGCGACTTTTGTCAAAAGTCAAAAAAAAATTGTTGTTCCATAGAAAAATATTGTTCACCCGCGACAAAATGTATGGACCAGCTGATTTTTTTTGAGTTTTAACAAAAGTCGCAGAACAAATGTTATTAGTTTTGATGTACAGAATAAGCCCCTAAAAAAATGCTAATTAATTAGGAATAACCCTGTGTACATGTACAATTTATAAATTTTTCATTATCTGCATCCTAACAAGATTTGGAAGGTAGGTCTGATTAAAATCGTACATGAGCAAGTCGAGATATAGACTTATGAAGATTCAGTTAAACAGATGCGAGGTCGGATGTTTAGAGAACTACTAGTAATATTAACTATAGTTTAAAAAGTAGAAACTATAATCGCACTAATGAAGGCAAGATAAAAGTCATAATAAGTCAATACACTTGGGACATAGTTTGGATCTGAGAGTTTCGTATATACCCATGCATATAATTTATAAAATCTAAAATACACGTGCCAAAATCATACTAAATAGGGGAAAAACCATACAACAATCTCCACGCGTAACTTGTATAAACATAATAAATCGAACACTAGGAGCCTTCAAGAAGCCACCGACCAAACATAGTATAGACGCGACAAAATAAGAAGACCAGTAGTCAAGTGGCCGCCGGCTCCTGTGCACTTTACCGTCTGCCTCACTCACTTGCTGGCTTCAATTACTACTAGATAAAAATAACGCCGCGACCGGTCTTGATACTTGAGATCAATAAAATGTAACGTTGTGGCATTTTTCAGTGAATCGAGTGGTCGAAATTATTACAAAACTCTCAGTATTTATTTGGAGGCATTTTTCAAATCTAGTCAATATAACATTTCGGTAATTATCAATGTACTGTTAATTACAGTAATTACTCTATTGGCGAACTTTTACGGTGGTCAAAGGTTAAAGGTTACCTTGGCGGGTTCAACAAAATGTACGCAAATACGGCGGGATTGGTTTAGTTTGCTCTCTTCTCAGGGAATAAATAATCTTAAATAATATTCCCATGTGATTAGCCATTTTAGACTGAACACACATTAAATTAAGCGCACCGCAGGAGTGGCATTCACCGGAAACATTAAACGTCTACAGCATTAATTTGACGTTTGTCCGTAGCAATACTTCGATAAATGACCGGACAGACGTCATTTGTACGTATTGATAAGGGCTATTGGACCCATAATAAAATCATCATAGCATAATATCATCCGTGAAAGTATCAAAACCACTCAGTCCTCAAGCTCAGCTTTGCGCGTACTGTTTGCGTTGTGAAAGAAGCGTTCAACAAAATGTACGCAAATACGGCGAGATTTGTTGGCTTTTCCCTCATCTCTCTAGAGATAACTAACCTAATAAACAATATTTCAAGTGTTCAAATTTCAATTTAATTAACTTTTGGGAGTCTGACGATAAAATAGACACCAATTAATGAGGCTACCAAAATCCATACTACTAAAATTTATAATAATATGTTAATGGTGAAAGTATCAAAACCATTCAGTCGTCAAGCTTAGCTTCGCGCGTACTGTTTGCGTTGTGAATGAAGCGAAACCTCGGCGGGTTCAACGAAATGTACGCAAATACGGCGAGATCGGTTGGCTTTGCTCTCTTCGCCGTATGGGATAACTAAACTAATAAATGTTATTATGAGTGAATAAGTGAAATGGTTTGCCTTAAATGTGATCTGCTCGATCGATGCTATTGCTGAATAACGTGTCTTGCTATTTGTTCCTTAACTGTGATGTTAATAACCGTTATTGCTGAATAACGTAATATGCTACTTTTTTATCTGTGATGATCATTTATTTTTTGTTCTTGCTTTGATGTTTGTTTTCGTTGACATTACTTTAGTAGACTGATATATATTTTTTCTTTAAGTTGTCTCTATGTTATTTCTTGTATTAAATATATTTTGTGAAATCTTGAAACGTATGTAAGTACCTATTTGAGATTAGATTTAAATTACTTAAACTGTATTCTAAACATTGTTATCTGACGATTCCAAGTGCAACTGTAATGTCTACGGAATAAAGGAACTTTGACTTTGATCTGATCCACGACTTACGATCAGCAATGTAATTTTTTGACAGCTACCTAATAGGTTAAAAAAATATTTTTATGCTTTCTACAAAAATAACCTCCAAATGTCCAAATGGACAAATCCGAATATTTCAAAAAACTTTCATAAAAATAATACTTTTTCGATGACCTATGTAAAAGCCGCGAGTAAAGTTGATAACTTTTAAAAAAATTGGTAGTCTGTAAAGTCAGTTTATGGACGATAACTTTACGTAAAAACGTAATATGCATCACAAGCCGAACGCTTAGGCCGATCGTGCCTCTTTATCGCTTGTTCTGCGCTCTCGCTTGCACGCTCGGCTCAGGCTGGACAATGTGTCTTGCTTTTTGTGCGTGCATCCGGCGTAATCGATTTATAACGTCTTATAAATCGATTACGCCGGATGCACGCACAAAAAGCAAGACATCACGTTAAAAAATAATGTTCACACTTTAAATAGTTGCAAAGCTGAAAATATAACCAACTGGCGCCAAGTACAAAACTGTTCATTGTCATTTTACCACTGCTTTGTTTATTGTTTAAGTTGTCTTACATTGTTGTTCGAGTTGTTGAACAAGTTGATATTATAATGGCAAACCAAAATTAATGTGGAATTTACTGCTGATCCTTTAAACAACACTATTATTGTTATGCGGTGAGCCGCCTGAGCAGCACATCAATAAAATACCTCTATTGGTTAGAGGTCAATAAGTAGGCACGTAGAGATCGTATCGAAAATTCGAAATATTTCGAAAAAAGGATACTTTTTTTCGTTTTCAACTTGCTCAAAATTTGTACATACAAAAATAATGTCGTCGAAAAACACAGAAGAATCGCGAAAGGCGATAAGGCCGCCCTTATACAACATTTTTTTTGTGTCGTTTCATATTCATATTCGTTTATTTGCGGATGTGGGTACATAAGGATGGCATTAATACATAAAATCGAGCTCCATATTCTACCTTTTGGCATGCAAATGTAATCTTAAATGTAAGGAACAATTTGAAACTTACAGTGTGCGACCAACACTAAACACTTTTACCACTATAGGGATATGACTACTACAGAAACTCATTGCATCTCTCACAAACTAAACAAATCAGACCAACATATAAAACAAAATACGTAACTCAATTACAAAATAGAAACAACACAATGAAAACAAAACAAACACTCAACAACTGTTTACAAAACTGTGACCGAAAAATATTTATCGAGTCAGCACTTGTCATTGTCAAAACTCAATATAAAGTTTGCTATTATATGAAACTAAGATATCATTTCGATTAGTTGTCTATTATAATTGATCATCTGTACATACTACATCAAGCTTCACTCTAGGGAAGGCTATCCATCAAAACACAGGTGTGTACTCACCTAGTTTGCATGGCTATGGCTGCACTATCCATGATTGTACTCATTTTTGAAATAAAATGGTTTTTAATTTTTTAAAAGGCATCCATACACAGCTATAATTTCGAAACTCAAGAAAATGACAGTTTATCTACTTGTATAATATTAAACATATTTATATCTCAAATGAATAAAAGTTAAAGTCAAATTGCAGCTTGCCACCTCCCCGCTACCCAGCAGTCTGCGGGTGCGGGAGCGGAGGCAGCAGCCAAACTCAAACATACTCAGATTTATTCCAAAACACGTTTTAACTTTAGTACTGGACTTAGTACCTAACTAAAACCATGAACTAACAAAAACGTTATTATAAAACGAAGTTTATCACTAAACCACTGATCAACTATGGACTAAAGATAAACCTGTGAGAGCCCTAGTTTAACCATGGACTAACTTCGGTATTAAGAGAATTTTAGCTAAGAATTTGATTTGAATTATTTCACTCGGCACTTTTTTTATAAACTAGAATTTAGAAATATAAGAAATATGAATTGCTGTGTAATTAATAGCCTAGAAAACAAAAATACACTATTAAGTTCAAAAACGACAATAACTAAGTTTCACTTTTTTCTTGCTTGGGTTTTGGCCTCACATACATTCGCATTTGCCTTAAACGTGAAAAAAATCTTAGGTTAGTCTTTGATTTGTAATAGGAACGTATTTTAATCCTTGGATTAAATTTAATACCGTAACAACCGTGGATATGGTAGGTCTGGTTTAAACCTGGTACAAATGAACTTTTTTGGAATAAGACTGACTAAGTATGCGTGCCTGGAATCAGCGTATTATTTCGTTCCGTTCGCTGTCGAGACAGCTGGACCGTGGAGTTCCGAAGCTAGAGAATTCGTAGTGGATCTGGGACGTTGGCTGAGGGAAAGAGGGAATGACTCTCGGTTGGGTAGGTTTTTGGTCCAGCGAATTTCGCTGGCTATACAGCGCGGCAACTCCGCAAATGTACTGGGGACTTTCGGTCAGGGCTCAGCGCGCGGGGGACCATTTTGATTGGGAAGCAAAATAGTTAGTCTAGAATATTAGCACAAGTTTAACTTTTAATGTTATTTATCGAGTAGGTAGCTGACACTATTGTTTTATTATTAATAATCATATTCCTATTTTAATGTTATGAAAGAAATGTATATGACAAATTTATTGAATTTATATTATTTTATTACAAATCATAAAAATATATTTGTTGTTATTATTTACGAGTATTAAGATAAAATACTATTAAAATATAACTTCTTAAAAATGCAAGCTTTTGAGATCCTGGTTATCATATAGCAGCAGAGTGCTAACCAAGACAATTAGGAAATTTGAACCCAAACACGACGAGTCTATCTTGTTTAGTACAGGAGTTCTTATGGCCACCTTCCGACTCCATCATCAGATCAGCTCCATGGTACCATATTATTGCATTGTCACGCGATATACATAAATATGCATGCATTTCAGCTCAAACGGAAACCGGAGGCCAATTTAACTTGCAAGATTCCACCCGAACTTACATATACATAGGTACATTCATTGCAAGTTAAAAATAAAAGCTTGTAAAAACGTTACCATCTATAATAATCGGCCAAGTGCGAGTCGGACTCGCGCACGAAGGGTTCCGTACCGTATGGGAGGCCCATTCCTCTTGCCGTTATTAATAGCGAGCAAAAACTCCTAAAAATCGCGTTTGTTGTATGGGAGCACCCCTTAAATATTTATTTTATACTGTTTTTAGTATTTGTTGTTATAGCGGCAACAGAAATACATCATCTGTGAAAATTTCAGCTGCCTAGCTATCACGGTCCATGAGATACAGCCCGGTGACAGACAGACAGACGGACAGACGGACATCGAAGTCTTAGTAATAGGGTCCCGTTTTTACCCTTTGGGTACGGAACCCTAAAAACTACCAAACCTACCTACATCTTTTCAACAATGTTGCAGCAATTTTAAACGTAATTTGTAATTAGTTTCCTTAATTATATCATCAGTTCACCTAGTCGGTAAACGTTCTACGATGATTGCTGGTACGTGGTCTCCATTCGAGAACTTTTAAAATGTATACTATAGTAAATTCTGGCAATTCATCAGGCCCAAGACAAGCAAGTGAAGAGCGAAGTGCGGTCGCGCCCTCCGCTCATTTCCATATGACACATTGTGTTGTCAATCATGGCTGGCGCACGCGCCGCGATATCGCTGAATTTGCATCCTACAGGGTGGTTAAATATTGCACAAGACGTTTTTTTTTTCTGTCATAAGTAGAAGCTTTTTTTTTATCGCGTATAAGACCACGCTTGACCAAAAACTCGCCTGATGGTAAGCGACGTTGTGGTCGAAGTTGAAGCACGCAGACCTAGAAGATACCTATTCACTCTGACCTTGAAAAGCTTTAGATTATTTCTCTTAGGAAACAGGGAAGCAAGAAGACTGTTCCATTCCCTGGCGGTACGAATCAGAAAAGTTGAGTTAAACCGCTTCGTACGTATCGAAGGAAAATCGACAGTGTAGGGGTGGTAATGTGGCGTCCTCCTACTTGTCCTGTAGTAAAAGGGTGATGGTAGGATAAGGTCGTGCAGCTCAGATGCACACTCTCCGAAATTAATCCTATAGTAAATGGACAGACTCCTTTCAGTCCTTCTTAGTTACTTTTTGTTTGTTATTATTGTGTATTGTGTTTATTATTGTGTTAGTCTTCCATACGTAAGTATAATTTAATGATGAAGATAGATACGAGTAAGAAAGAGTAGCAGCCTATAATATAATAGGCCGCTATGATCACGCTAAACAGTTATACCTAACTAACTTTTAAATTAAGTAAATTTTCAAAACGACTCGTATAATTCGGCATCACAACTGTGATTACGGTCAAATCTGCTGTCGACTTGTATGAATTGAGTAATTTTTATGCTCCATACAAAACTGCAACTCGGAATTAACGAAATGTATGAAACAGCTGTTTTTTTTCTCAAACTCCGGGTTGGCCCATAGTAAAAGTTGTTCATAATGATGTTCTAAATAACCTTCTTGATTCAGATCAGCACACAAGTTCCCCTGTATAAATATAACTCACATTTTGCATACTAATTTACGCTTACCCACCTAGACATCTTTCATAGGAGAGGAATGTAGGTACTCGAGGTTTGCTTTGAAGAGCAACGTCAGAAGGGACCAACTAGTGACACCGACTCAAAGGTTAGCACGCTCAGAGAAATCAGTGTATATTGGGGGACCGGCTGTCTATAATAGGACTCCTACTGACGTGCGCGGTGCACCTACCGTCGTGTATTTTAAAAATAAACTTAAGTCGTGGACTAGTGAACAATTGTTTTACGACATTGATGACTTTCTAAAATTACCAGAATCAGTATGATTATAGTATTATTCTAATTTTTTATGTATTTTGATTGTGACAATGCCTATGTTTATATTTATTGGTTCCAAGTACAGATTATTATTTTTTTTAATTTGACATGTAATATTGAAAATAACCAATAAATGATTTGTATTTGTATTTTGAAGCACGCTGTATATCCCTCAATTGGTACCACAAAACAAGGGAAATCCTAATGTTCTGGCAAGACTCTTCTGCGCCATATTTTATGGAAAACCGAGCTTTTTATTACATTTATTGTTGTTATAGTCGATTTTCTTCAGTTCGTTGTATTGTATATACTATGAGTATGAAGTTATTGTCCGTTGTGTCTTGACAGTGATGTCAAGTGATATGGACGATAAAACTGACAAGTTATCTTGTGTTTTTGTATTGTTTTAATAGAATGTTATATGAATGAATTGTTTGGATTTTCTGCGTGATAATTTTTTCAAGCAGGTGAATAAATTTCCATGGCGTCTTTGACCATCTAATTTTTCTTTTATTTTCTTAGGGATTGTCCATAGATCGCGCGAGACTTAAAAGCGGGGATTTGGAAAATACCCGAAAAAACAGGATATGTCACAATAGGAAAAAGCAGTGAGCTATCCTGTGTTTATTTTTAACCGACTTCCTAAAAGGAGGAGGTTATATGTTCGTGTGTATGTATTTTATTTGTGTATGTCGATAATTTCGCCAATTGTGAACCGAATCGAAAACTGTTTTTTTTTTTGTTTTAAAGGATACTTCCAAGGTACATTTAAATTTTACAGAAATCGGCTGAGCCGTTTTTGATAAATCAACAATAATGGAAACAATTCGAGCAAAATATTCGAATTTTGTACACGATGGAAGGCGGTTTTGCCATTTTTTGCGAAAAATAATTATGAACCAATATCACCACATAGTATAAAACAAAGTCGCTTCCACTGTCCCCATGTAAGTATGCTTATATCTTTGAAACTACACAACGGATATTGATGCGGTTTTTTAATAGATAGAGTGATTATATGTATAATAAACTTGTGCGAAGCCGGGGCGAGTCG
Source organism: Hypomecis atomaria (assembly GCA_964007245.1). NCBI lineage: Eukaryota > Metazoa > Arthropoda > Insecta > Lepidoptera > Geometridae > Hypomecis > Hypomecis atomaria. The sequence continues at coordinate 1,798,009 of OZ023295.1, read as the reverse complement.
CTAGTATTGTATAAAATGTAAAATATACGCATTCGACCATCCCGAGAAAGGTCCTAAGTCCAAGGTGTGACAATTGGGAAAAACCGCACAGCAACTAAATGCACGATGCATACAAATAAAGAGAGCTTTGTTCCGTACCAAGAATGTGGGATTTCTGCTATTAGTGCGTTATTTTGAATCATCGTATGATAATCGTGATAAAGAATTTCTGATCGTTATCGTCGTTCATGGCCTGGAACAATGATGCACTTGAGTGTCTTAATCCTGTAGGGTATAGCTGGTTGTTACCATTGATGATTCACACAATATTATATGTAATGTTTTTAAAAATAAAACATTTGTTACTCATTAAACCTTCAATTCAACTTAATTTGCTGATATGAGTATACATTAGGTTGGAATTAGTACATAGAAAACGAGCTCTATATTCTGCTTTTCGGTATAAAAATTATACCTTCTTCTCTATCTTATACAGGGCTATTTCTAATCAATTATCATCCTTTTAGGGGCTTAATATGTACATCAAAACTATCAACTTTTGTTCTGTGACTTTTGGCAGAACTCAAAAAAAATCAGCTATTCCATACATTTTGTCGCGGGTGAACGATATTTTTTTATTAAACAACAATTTTTTTTTTGTGTTTTGACAATAGTCGCAGAACAAAAGTTGTTAGTTTTGATGTACAGAATAAGCCCCTAAAAGGATGCTAATTGATTAGTTATAACCCTGTATAGTAGATAGTCTTCAAAATTAGTATAATATAACATTACAAAGTCATCTGACTTTAATACTGTGTTTCTACCAGAGATACGTGAAGATCCCTACTGAAGGCCGTTTTTGTAAAAGCCATTGGAATTTATTTCCTTTACTTCGCCTTGTTCTGCGCAGTTTTTAAGAAAACAGCTTAGATAGGATTTTGGTAAGACGGCTAAAACAGTCGGAGCCTGCAATCAGGAACCAGATGCGCCTAAAAACAGCATCTTTCATTTGCAAAAGTCACCTACGACTACCCATACTACATTTTTATAAAGTTACTAGATTTATTATTTTCTCAAACTTTTGACTGCCTCAGTGGCTCAGTGGTTAGTGACCCTAACAATTATGTGTATTTTTTTTTGTAAACAAACTATATTTTATTTGTGTATTGAAAAGATTCCGTCGGTCTTGCTCTTGCTGTATAAGGCCGTATTTGCTGTGCAATGCACCGTGTCGACGCGTCGCTGCAGCGCGACTCTAATTACTCATAATTGGCGCCACGCGACTACAGCCTTATTAATTACTAATGGTGCTAAGTTGATACTTTTTGCCGTTTATAGTTTCGAAAGCAAAAGTTATGATTTAATAATATAGATAACAATATTTAGATAAGAACTTGATAGGTATATTTGTGTTTGGTGGTGCATTTAACAGATTTTATAACTGATTGTTAGCTATTGACAGCCTCGGTGGCTTAGTGGTTAGTGACCCTGACTTCTGGATCAAAGAGGCGTGGGTTCGATCCCCACCCAGGGCTAACATTTATGTGGTGAACATAGATGTTTGCTCTGTGTTTTATTTAGATACTATCCATATCAGTATGTATTTAAAAATATGTCTATGTAGTATATCAGTCTCTGGCAGCCATATCACAAGCTTTGCTTAGTTTGGGGTCACAGACCGTGTGTATGGTGTCCCCTAATATTAAAAAAATGTATTAACTGACGAGTACATTATGGTAATCGTTATCATATATAATTATGTAATAAGAGATTTACTTGATGGCAATAAATATTATCTTATTTTATCATTCAAAGACTGATCGCACCGTCCAGTAGGAAAATCTAGTAGGTGTAACTATATCCTGAAGCTATGGTATTAGTTCAATTTGTATTAGTCAGCGTCATAGAACAATTGATTTTGGTCAATTTCTCATCTGCTACTTTTCTATTTTCCATTTCCCACGGATATTTAACGGTATGCATTCTTTACTTTAACTAATAAAACCCACTTCACAAACAACAATAAGTTCAAAATATATTTCCAGAAATCAATCAAAAAGCCTACAAAACAAGATAGCATCTCATTGCAAAGATTAAGATTATGATATCTAAGATCAGAGGCTCTATCATTGAATCGATCAATAGGCTAAACGCGTGCGTAAATGATTACGGGAAGCAGAGGGAGCGGGAACGAGCGTTGAAAGTCTCTGCTTGTGCGAGCGGGAGGGCTTAGCATGCGATTCTCTGCGAACGTTACAAATGATTCTAATGATTCAGAAATTGGACTTCAGCTGTTTCAAAATCGTATGAAACTCATTCACCGCATCAGTCAAGCCCACACGTTGTCTGAACTATTAAATGGATTTGATTAAATGAGTCATTTTGTTTCCAAGGCCTTAGAAGAGGTGGATTTGGGAGAAATCCGGTGACTTAATTTCTAATATGTTGAAATAATCTCTCTAAAATAAGAATCCAACAAAAACATTTTAATGTGAAATGAAGCCAAGTCTAAATCACAGTTCCCACTATCATAAAATTGTCAGATCTCACGTAAAGCCAAGCTTCTAACTCTACACGCCTTACTCTACAAGTCCTTACTCCGCAAACTCTTACCTTGATGCCAAATATCAAGTTTCTAGGTCACCTGGAAGTGGGTTAGGTTTTTGATCTATAAGTCAGTGAGTCAGTGAGTGAATCAGTCAATGAAACCCCGGTTTTTAAACGTTTATATTTCATTAACCGTCAAAGTTAATGAAATTTTGTATTGTAGATAAGCTCAAAAACTTTAATAAATATGCTAAATTTCATATATATGTATAGGTTAATTGGTTTTCTAGTTATGAAGGGGTCAAAAGTGGCTCGAAATGGTTCGTGTAATATCACGTCGCTAGTTCCTTTTTCTTAGACTTGGCTGGACACGCTTCCGCGTGTCTAGATAAAAGTAACTGAAGCACAGCACTAGAACTTTATTGAAACTATCAATTTACTGTGTAATAATACTGTAACAACACCAAGAGCTATTTGCTCTTTGTGGAAAAACCTATGTTTGACTGCGAGATAAAATTGCTCAGTAAGTACAGAAGTAAAAAATACAAGTAGCAACTGGCACAAAAAACGAATTGGTACATAGAATAAGATAACATTTTATTTACTATTGTATTATAACTTAAACTGCTATAAAATTAAACTAGACTACGTGTAGGTACCAGGCTTTACCACTGATGAACACAAAAGGAGATAATGCACAAAGGGCTCAGACTAGGTACAGTGGCTCAAAAAATCCGATAAACTATGATAAATACATGACGGAGAGGTCAACAAACGTGTATTATTGTCTCGATAACCTCCTTGATCATAGTGCTAGTTATTGAAATATGAACACCAGCGAATTTCCGATATCAACTTTATTCTGCTTACAGAGTAATTCTTCAAAAATTACAGTAATTGTCTTCGAATCAAACAATTGAACACTCCGATGATTTTCCAACATCTTCTTGTATTTTCGTCAAAACAAAAAGTGACTCAAGCCACGCCTTTTCCCGCCAATGTGTACGTCAGTGTGACGTGGGCACGACATTGAAGTTGACAGAAAAGTCATCTGTCAAATGCATCTCGAAATATTATCTGTCTGTGTATTGCCAGTAATTAAATAAAGCAAATCAGCTCAAGGGGCTGCTCTCCGACATACATATATGCACCGAGTAACACAACCGCATTAAATGCTTAATTTATGAGTAATTTCACATTTTCCAATTCGATTTTTGTTCAGTCATTGAATTACTGCCATTTTGGTCACATGTAACCTTTTTAACCCCCGACGCAAAAGAGGGGTGTTATAAGTTTGACGTGTCTGTTTGTGTGTCTGTCTGTCTGTCTGTCTGTGGCATCATAGCGCCTGAACCACTGAACCGATTTCAGTTTAGTTTTTTTGGATGAAAGGAGACTTAATCGAGAGTGTTCTTAGCTATGTTTTATAAAAATCGATTGAGCCGTTTAAGAGTTATGGTGGGTTAAAGTGGGGATGGAAGAACCAAAATTCTACAAATGTGCCCAAAATGGTTGTCAATGTGTAGAGGGTTTTTTTACATTTTTAATTTATAATAGTTATCTAAATTATTGATATAACCTACATAGAATTATAGCCTACATGTAAAAAATGCACTGAAGAGTTTAGTTTTAATACTTACATTTTTAAACTCATGATATCTTTCGAATGAAATGTCCGAATTGAACAATTTAAAAAGTCATATAAAGGTACTAAATAATTCTTGAATATTAAGTAGTTTATTTTGATAAGGGTTTATACCATGATATAGATTAAGAGCCTTTTCTTGCGGCGGCATTGTCTCTCAGAATCAATGACAAGTACTTGAAACCGTACTAAAATAGCGAGAAAAAATACATAACTATGTCCCATTTTCATTATGTTTGGTGCCTAGTTATCCTACTAATATTATAAACGTGAAAGTTTGTAAGGATATATGGATGTTTGTTACTCTTTCACGCGAAAACTACTAAACGGATCGAGATGAAACTTATTATATAACTTATTATTACATAGCTTATATATCAGAATAACACATAGGCTATAAATTATAATGATATTGCGTAAATTTTCCATATAATAACAGTGTTAAGTAAGTAGGAAAAAATCTGCCATCTGCGAGCTATTCTAGCGTGAGCTCCAAGAAATGTCAAAAAAGAACTGTCAAATCAAACAAAAGTCAAATCGATTCTTTTTGTTGTTTTATTTTCCACCTTCTTTATTAAGGCTGGTAAGACAGGGCCTCGAAATATCGTGCAGGCGAAGCCGCGGGCAAAATCTAGTTTTATATAAATTTAAGTGTCAACTTCTCACGTTCCCATACGGCAAACAGTCAACAATTACAACAATATCTTACCCACAGTGAATCATTCGACCAGACAATACACACAGACTTGCCCTTCACCTGATTATGTTAATGCTGCATGTATATTGTACATTCGTATTAATATAATAGTTGACGAATAAGGTTTGGGTGCCAAATGTATTGGTTTTGTTGTCTCATGTAGGTGCTATTGTAATTAGTGAGTAGTTTGGCGATGTAGGTTTGTTTGTTCTGTGTAGGTGAGTAGGTGATGCAGTTTTAGTGTTATGTTTTTAATTTAAAGTTGCTAGACCACTTAGCTACTTACTTTTACCTATTTACTTTGGCTAGACTTTTAATCTGAGAATATTGATTTTGAATTTTGAAGTACGCATCTCTCTTCAATTTATTAAACGTGATTTTACTCATAATTGCCGTTAGCTTTAGTTGATTAAAAACAGAAAAGGAGGTGGCAGAAAACATCAAAATAAAATGTGAATTCAAACGGAAATGGTTTGAATTTGTAATTGGACATTTCTTTTTGTACCTATTCTCACATTTTCAATTTCTATTTCAATGTAATATGTTAATATTTCAATGTAATGTTTACAATTATTAGGTTTTATTTCAATGCAATCTTTAATGTATTTTGTTGGACATTCAAAAAGTATGCATAATCTATGTTGAGAAATAAATGAAATGAAAAGAATGGTTTTTAGACATATGAAAAAAGACCATGACAAAATTGCGTAATCGCTATCCAAATTCTATTTTCCTACATACTAGGGTAGGCTGCGAGCTTTGTAGACTACAAAATAAAGCTTCCAGACAATTCAAAAGAAGTCCGAACTCTGAAATGATCAATTTAATACGGGGGATCAATTTAATCTGAAATGATCAATTTAATATACAATAATAAAGCAACAATGATTTTGTGAAATTGAACTTTACGACTACAAAAGTTCAGTATGTTATTTACACGTACAAATCAATGAGTTCTATTACCACGTATAGAGACGACATCACAAACAACCACTATGTCTTAGCTCCCTGCTCACGCATGTCAGCTGGCTCCACAGAGCTATTACAACTAGAGAGATAGCGCTGCTGTCGCTTGAGGCAATTCTTATCCACAAAAATGTATGGAAAATCTGGCTCAGCGCTGTCAAAACTGTCAAAAATGTATTGTAATTTGACACTACTGAGAGAAAAACACGGCAATTAGCCACTCAATCGAGATATTTTTCATGTCTCTTTCTAACTCATGCCATATTAAATCACTGCATCTCTTTCTTTCTTTTCTCGGTCGACCACATTATCCCTCTGGTATCTCTGTGGCTGGCTCATATTCGTTCATTGACATCCATGTATCAACATCACAACAAGAAGGCTCACTGAAGCACATACTGAAGAGCTCAATATGGCTGCCGTTACTAGGTTAGGATAAAAAAGTGAGTGTGACATAACGTCAAGTTCCATAGATACCAAAAGTTGTGAGTGTCTCTTTATATGTTTAAACTGTATGTATTCGTTTAGTGGGAATGATAGTGACGAATAACGTTGAGAAAACGAAATGAATGAAATGAAATTATTTTTTGTCAAAATAGTACATTGATAACAAAATATAATTACTTAAATATTAGCATCTATGTTCCTATTTATGGACTCGTCCAACATAAAATAAAATCATAATAAAATAAAACATAACATTAATAATCAATTAGATTAATTAAAATTCGTTAATTAAATAAAAACTAAATACATAAAACTATGTTCCAAAAACTATTTCGTATCTGCGTCAGAAAGCGATAAATATTTTGAATGTACGAGTATGTAAGTAGGAGATTTTAAAATCTACCCGCAGATGTTCTGCACTTAAAAACATCGATCAGCTGTACTCTCAAGTCATACCTGAACAAAGTAAACAATAACGTTTTCAAAGTAATGTTTGTAATGTTAAAAATGTAGCACGATCGCTCTTAGAAGCAGGATATCCATACGTAGTAACAGAACTCATTCGTTCATATTGGACATTTTTGAGAAAGAAACTTTAGAATGTCACTTTAGAGTCGGTAAGTCTACTTTATCTACACTAATGTTGTAACATTCTACTTATGTTTCCAATACTTGACTTATAATGACTACTTTTATAGCGCAGACAACAAAACACTCAATTTAAGCAATTTCACATGATGTTATAATATCCACATCGATGTCGTAAAATCTCATTATAACATCGCGCGCTCGCTCCTGATTGGCCCTGCGCGCGCAGCTGCGCTCTCATTGGTTAGATTTTAATGGCGCTAAGTTCACTGTGACAATACACGTACGCGTGAATTTAATGTTTCGCAGTATGTTTTTTTTTTTTATTAGTGAAGATAAAGTAGTGTATGCAACTGCATATAACACGGGTATTAAAACACTCGTTACTATTATGAAACTCGCTGTGCTCGTTTCATAAACTCACACTCGTGTTTTAATACCCTTCATTTTTTGGCAGTTGCATAAACTAGTATTTCAGAAAACTAATACATTTTGATCTTATTATCTGATAAGTAATAAAAGCCTACATCGCCATCACTTTACGCGAATGTTGCCGTAAGGGCGCATTAGTTCACGCTCGGTGATGTATAGAACTCGCGCTCGCTTCGACTTGGAGAATTTGTCCTGGAGTGAACGTCTCACATTTACACATTGGATGGAGTTATTTGGTAAAACGCCACCCTCTTATTAAATTATCCTTAAGCATAATATAATATTAAATGATTTTATATTTAATAGTGGTTTGCAATATAGGTTTTTTTTCAAAGAGTTGTATTTGTAAGAAACATCAATTCATTATTTTTCTGAAAAATAACACACTGATCCAGATCCTTTTCTGATCCGATCTGATCCTTTTCGGCAATTTTTTAAAATGTTTATTAACAAAAACAGCGCTTTGAGATATATAATACTTTGGGAGTCCCTGTATTTTGCTAAACCACCCTTTGTATATTATGCTATTTGCCCACAAACACTTTAAAATGCTAATATTCCGAGTCAAAACTTACAGACAAGATTTATGTGTCGATAAATTCGGTTTATCCTCATTTCTGATTTAATCTCGCAACCTTAGTTAGACAGGGTATACTTTAACTATAATAAAGAATTGAAAAACAAAATTAATAGCACTTTCCACCAAGTCTAAAATTAAATAACCTACTTTAACAAAAAAAAAAGAATACTAAACAAACTTGAACACAAAAAAAGAAACAAACTTATTTCAAATCATCATCATTTTCAGCCTGTAATCGCCCACTGCTGAGCATAGGCCTCTCTTCTTGTACGCCATTCACCTCGATCTTGGGCCAATCTCGTCCAGGTTGGCCCCGCGACTCTTACAATGTCGTCAATCCAACGAGCTGGTGGACGCCCCACCCTTCATTTGCCATGAAGTACTGTAACTTATTTCAAGTATATTGAAATATACTGAGAAAATGAGTTTCAATTACCTGCATGAGTCAATCTCGCACAACCAGATCCCTGCCCGCACGCATCGCCATTGACCGATGCGAGCACATCCCACAGGTGTCACAGACTATCGACCACTCATTATTACCCGCCGCCGCGCGACCTGTGACCTACCGCATTTCACTACACTGTGGACGGTACGTGAGATTGTATTACTTGCAAATTTGATATATTCGATAAATGTTACCGAATATTCTTTATCCCTGAAACTATTTTGCCCAAAATTCATAATTATTTTTCAGAAATCACACTCAAATATTTATGTACAATTATACCAGCATTTTATAATAGTCCACTGTAGGATGTAGGCCAAGCTGGCCCATTGCAGGTTGATGGATAGTTGTAGTAGAGAATGTGGTTGGTTTGGTGAGAAGTTATTCAAAATTAGTAAATAACTAGATTGCAGACACCATATAATACTACTGTGACGTAAGATTGGAAATCAACAAAAAGTTTAAGTTTCGATTTTCTGTACTAAAACAGTCTCAGTGATACGATAAAACCCTTTCGGCCGCGTTTGTAACCCAACTTTGTAACCCGTTACAAACAAAGAAAATTTTCTCCTTTCTCGTTACCCAGTTACTACAGTTGCAGCTACAAACTTATAGTTCGGCCATTCAGAGAATGCGTTCCTGACACGTCATCATGAAAAAATGTTTTTGGCCGATATCTATTTTTGAAGCCCATTTAATGAAATTTCATTAAATGGACCTTAAAACATTAAATGGTCCATAAATCGTAAACGGTAACAAAAAAGTTTCTTGGAAACAAAAGATGCGAAATTTTCTTTCCTATAATAATAATCTTAATGTTTTTTGCCCTTAAGTACATAGTTTCCGAGATATCGGACAAAAACATTTTTTCAAGATGACGTGTCAGGAACGCATTCTCTGAACGGCCGAACTATAGTAAATATTTCAATGGATGAATTCAAATGGACTATTTAGGATGGAATATTTTTAAATAGTTACCATGAAATCATTTTTATTCCTATTTTGTAGTAAAAGTTACCAAAAACGATTTTCAGTCGAAAAATTTTGAGTTTAGGCCATATTAAAAGCTTTCTCTGAAAATTGTTTTTAACACTGCGACATTATAACTTTTCGAGTTATAAAGGTTTTTAATTGTACATAGCTCTGAGGACATTGACCTTAACATAAATTTCTTAGCTAATTATATTTTTCTAGCTAATGAAATGTTAATAATCGGAATAATAATGAAATGTTTTTAGTATTTGTTGTTATAGCGGCAACCGAAATACATCATATGTGAAAATTTCAGCTTTCTAGCTAAGTATAACGGCTCATGGGATACAGCCTGGAGACGGACAGACAGACAGACAGACGGACAGCGGAGTTTTAGTAATAGGATCCCGTTTTCACCCTTTGGGTACGGAACCCTAAAAACATTATTGAATCAACAACTGAAACAAGCCAAACGCTTAGGCTGATCGTGCCTCTCTATCGCTTGTTTCGCGCTCGCGCTTGCACGCTCAGCTCTGGCGGAACGTGAAACTTTTTGGTGCGTGCAGCTGACGTTCATCGTTTATAAAACGTTATCATGTCAAAAAAATATTGGCTTGCTCACCGAGGGCAGCCGTCTTAAAGGTCTGCAAAACTATTTCATGGATAGCTTCGTGAAATCTTAGAGCGAACATTACTTTGGTTTACAGGTGAGTACATTTTCGTTTTACAGTCGTATTAAAGCTAAAATCATCATTGATATGAAATCTATTCGTGTTACAGGTTGACCACGCAGATTTACTTAGTACAGTTTTTTTTAATTTGTTGATATAATGATAATCACCAAAGGAAATAAAGGCAGTTCTTTTTATCCACGTCAGCCAAAAGATAGCACAGGAAGATTTGGTGGTCGACTATTAAATAATATTAGATTTTAATTACATAATATCACGAGGCCTCCATAACTCCATAGGTATAAATGAGCTCGTTTCTGGTGTTCGTATGAACTTTGTCAACTTTACTTTTTTCGCTGTTTACTGCACATTACATTACATTCTTACATTACATTTTTGAAACTTCTAATGCGACTTCCAACAAGGTTGCGTTTTAAACGTTTAATGCTTCCATGGAGGGGGTATGAAAGCATTGTTGCGTCGAAGTTTCACTTCTTCCGCGCGGAGGGACTCCACTTGAATTTTTTACAGGTTACATAACAGAGATAATAATTCGTTCCATTATCTTGACATCGAAAGCTAATTTCGAGTTTTTTTTTCAGTATATGTGAGGATTCTAATTTTTGTGCTCTCTCGACTCAAGCAGTTTTATCTACTAATATCGTTGGATGTGTTTCTGATTTTCAATACGCAATAATTTGTTGCAACAAATGCAATAATTTAATGCGGTTCTTAAGTAACAGGTTCCTGTTGGTCCTCGCGCGGTCAACTGTTCGGATAACCACTAATTAAGTATTGAATACCTATCACCGATTAAATAGTAGAGCTCATATATTGTTTCCGCATGAACGTGGTCAAGTTTTACTGTTTACTGCCTTAGCCAATATAATTGTATCTCCAGTTTTACTGCACATTACGTCCGAGCTGTGTTTTCCGGGTGGCCGGTCATTTACTTTGAAATATCAAGTGATACTTTAAAGTAAATGACGGAGTTATCACCTAAGAAACATTTTATTTTAAAACTATCGTCTAAGAACCATTTTATTTTAAAATTTTGTATGAAAATGATTCTCCAATCTTTATCAAATTAACCTTTTAAAGAAATCTTCCATCCAAATTCAAATAAAATACATTCAATTAGCGCCAAAAAGACAATCATAAAATACAAGGACATATCGATTATACCTGCCCGATTCGAATAAAACAATCGATATAATGTTACATCCGTTTAGATCTTAGACAAAATAAATGTGGACGCGACTTACCTGCAGTTTATCCGCAGCCAAAACACATGTAGTGAGAATATAAAGCGTCAGCTTAAATTAAACCAGCGGGGCAATTCTGTTAGCCGATCTCTTTACTGAAGTGATACGTTCTTGAACCACTCTCGTTTTGACAGTTCCGACAGCTCATAACTGTCAGAAAAACGAGACAGGTTCAAGAACGTGACACCTTAGTAACGAGATCAGTTGACAGAATTGCCCCGCTATATACTCATGTGATTCGTATGTGGGTGTTTGGCACTATAATCTATTTAAACCGCTGAACTAGTTTACTAATAAATAAAAGGACGTTGTAATTAGGTAGAACTTTGAAATATTGTTACCAGACGATTCCAAGTGCCTGTATTGTGTCTACGGAATAAATAAATTTTGACTTTGACTTTACTAACTGGACGTTTGTCTATCTTTGAAGCTGGTAGTCCAGGGAGTTCCCAAAAAATTTATGTCCGATCCGTACCTACTGTGGTTTAAATGATGAAATTAAACTCGGGGTGCTCTGTATTCTTGTTTTTGGGTGTAACTTTCTATGACATCCCCAATACGGAGAAATTTCGTTAGAAGATATTTGATCACAAAACAATTTCTACAACTGTGGAGTTTTATCGTTTTACCACAAAAGTTTTACGCTCGCTTTAGATAATGTTTGTCAGTACAAATTGCACCGTTAAGAAGTTAAAGCGTGTTTAAATCTTTTGTGGTAAGGCGGTTAGTTTTTAGTACGTTTTTAAAGGGATCAATGAGTGAATGATATTAGCTCTCTGTCCCCCTCAAAATAAAATAAATATTAGGGGACATCTTACACACGGCCTTTGACCCCAAACTAAGCATAGCTTGTGATATGGCTGCCAGAGAATGATATACTACATATACATATTTTAAATACATACTTATATAGATAATACCTAAATAACACGCAGACACAGAGCAAACACCTATATGTTCATCACACGAACAGGGTCACTAACCACTGAGCCACCGAGGCAGTCAAAAATTTGCTAGACATTTTACATAGTAGTTCGTTCTCTATGCTTCATCTCTCTCATAAAGGTCTAAGGTTTAGATGCATATGTCCCGATTGAAATCAACTCGTTGTCTTATTATTATTTATTGGGCTCGTGTTAACATGCTATAAAGTAATCGATTTACGTTATCGGATCCTCCGATCGATGACGATGCCTTTTGAAGATGTTTTAGTTTCAAATGCTTGTTTTAGATTCATATTTTGATACATTTGTAACGATGACAGAGAAATATTTTAGTTGTCATATTTTTTTACTAGTAGTACTTAGTAGTTTACTCTGAAAAGTAAACCTCTCATCTGTTTTACTGAATCTAAAGCTCCGTATTACCACTAAAGATTTAAACACACTTTAAACACTGTTTAGCCTTACAATTTGTACTGGCAAGCATTGCCCTAAAGCGTGCGTAAAGCTTTTGAGATAAGACGGTATATCTCGACTTGCTGTTTGCCGGTTTAGTTCATCCTTGCAAATCATACTTCATAATACATCATACATTTTTTGTGTATGTTCATCGATAATTGCGCCAATTGTGAACCGAATCGAAAAAATATTTTATAGTTCGAAAGGGAGGAGGTCCTATTTAAATATTCGAGAAATCGGTATAGCCGTTTTTTAAAAATCAACAATAATGTAAACAAATCAAGCTTAATTTCTTGCGAAAAATTAATATTACAAAATTAATCTTATATTTTTTGACAGTCAGCTAAAAAGCGATAACTTGTAGCAGTAAAGCTAAACGCGAAATAAGGGCAAGTATTAGTGTCACAAAAAAAATCATATCAGATTGTGTGCGCATTTTATTCGCTATATCAATTACCTGTAAGGCTACACCATGCAATAATTATTCAAAAATATGTATTAGTCGGGCAGATTCTTAAGCTGAGTGTACAATTGAATATGATCTAAAAGTACTCAAAAGAAACAAATCCAGCTAAGAAACGGTTTGTATATATACTTGTCATGACGTCATTACCTTTACTAATATATTACTATATAGGTAGTTCTCCGAACAGTTGACCTCGCAAACACAGAGAAACTTTCAGAAAAACCCAACATCCGGACATTGAAAGTAAAATTTCCGTGTCAAAACTAAGACCTTCGCTTCGCTTCAGTCAATAAATCTGAGTGTTTGTTGGTTGTTTGTTACTTAATAACGCAATAACGGAGTGTCGAATCGACTTGTTTTTTTTTACCGATTTCCAATAAGGAGGCACTATGGTCGTTCGTATGTTTTTTTTATGTATATACATATCATTGATATTTTCGCCAATTGTTAAATAATTTAAGTTTAATCGAAATCGGCTGTGCCGTTTTTGATAAATCAACAATAATGTATATAGATGTCACATCGATCTGTACAAACTATTCGAATTCTGTACACGGTGGAAGTCGGTATTGCGATTTCTTGTTTAAAAAAATATTGAATTTAAATCACAAATAAAATATAGATCGTGCTTTTATAATTTAATTAATTTAAATATAAATAAAAATAGAATTTTGTTTCATTAATAAAATTGTTATGTGCGAGTAAGCATGCAAATTTATCCTACACTTAATAACATTAATTTCTATATAAACAACAAAACATACATTTTATATTTTTAAATACAGATGCATGGATTAGATATAACGTAATTTTAACAGACCAGTACAATACCTACAGTGCTTTACACATACACAATATGACAATTAGCAGGTAGATACAAGAATTTATTCAAGTAGCAGGTATGCTGAGCGCAGGAATACCTACTCGTACTAGTAGGTAAAACCATAATACATAGTTGTAAAGTCTAAAGCAATTACTGTATACCTAGTAAGTATATTTTGTCAACTTTTTGCGACTTTTGTATGAAATCGTCTTAACAGTCAGATACAGAGACTCTGGACAATAAATTAGCTTATTTAATTATTAATTTGTGTGAGTACGAACGGTTCATCCGAGCTCACTCGAGGCTCATCTGTAACGTGAGCGATTTTATTCACTCAGACTCAGAGTAGAGAGGTAACAGAGGCTAAAGGATAAAATACATTGGGTAAAGTCGTCCAAAAAATGTATGGGCAAACTGAAATGTTTGCGGACTCGCACCAAATTACTATTTTTGAAATAATACAGGGAAAATAGACGTTTTTTTGGTTAACTTCGCACTAAATTTCCAATCCAAATTTTTTCTTTAATAAGGTTTAGGATCACATAATGAGTATAAAATCACAAAATGCTGACAGATCCAGGTGGAGCTTCAAGCGCCATCTTGAAAATACGTTATTAGCCGATATCTCGGTAACTTAGTGCAAAGAAAAATTCTTTTCATTTCCTGTACTAAAAGGGCTAATAAAATTATTCCGTTGTATGTCAAAATTATCGTTCCATGTGCGATACCAGCCGAGATACACAACAAAACGTATCTTACCTTTATTGGCAAATAACTACAGAACCATTTAATTCATAGAAAAAACACAAATGACAATTGAAAGATCTATTTAAGGAGATAATAACTTTAAAACAAAACACCGATGTGGCTAAATTCAGAAAAAAGATGTCCGATAAAATAAGTTTATCAGGATTTTAATTTCCAAAAATCTACGTAACCGTTCCGCGGACTTTGGCCAAATTATTATTTTCTGGGAGTAAATTTCAAGGAGCATAATATTTGTCTAGTCAGACCGGTTGGTAGAGGCTGGCATTCAGCTCGATCCTTTGGCCTTATTTAAATCATCAGTGCACCTTGTGGGTGGACGTCGTACTCTGCACTTGCCATTATATGGCATCCACTCGAAATAAATTCGACTCCATCGGATATCAGTCCTCCGTCCTATGTGCCTACTGCCATTTCAACTGGCCTATCTACTGGCCTATGTCCGTAAATTAGGTTTTTCTACGGATCAATGTACTTACACAGATGTAAATTGTAAAGTGGAAAAATGTCGCGCTGGATGCAAACCGACTATGATCGGTTTTAAAAGAAATCTGTTATCTAAGAAAAGCTTCGTTCATCAGTAGACGTTCTGCGGTTTCATTTGAAATTGTGATGAAAATACACTACAATCAATTTGACATAATGGCAATTTACGGGGTTTTATGATGAACGATGGCTGATTGGTTGATCAAACATGTTTTATGCAATGAACATATTTTGTTAGTAAATTATTTATAATATATCTTTAAGAACTGCAAAGTAAAATATAATTAAGTTAAAATGGAACGTCTTTCGTCAACTTTCGTCAAAATAAGTAACGGATGTTACTTATTTTGATAATAATAATCTTATAAGGTATTCACAAACTTTCCAATTAAATTTCGACTCTGGTGGCTAAAACAATACTCAGTTAGGTCTGTATTTTGTTAAGTCTCTGTTTTGAAGTTGTCTGGAATGAAATCGGACGTTGTACGAATGCGGGCGTCTCCGTTCAGACCGCGAGATAACTATCGCACAAACATAATAAATTATATTTATTACATTAAACCAGTATTTATTGTATTATGCCACAGACTTGGAGGATGGCTGCCATTTTTGGATGATAATGTTTTTTGATACTTTTGTAGGAGTACTATGGTGTTATTTTGTGTTATTTTTGTGACTGTAATCAATTGAGCGACCAAAGCGAGCCAATTATTGTAGGATATCAACATTTTTTTTCATCCATGCAGTTACTTAGGTACTTTGCAGAATTTGTAGTACCTAGATTTGTTTATTTAAAATCGTATCCGTCGGGCAACGGCTCTTCATTCGATTTATTTAAGTTTTAATTTCAGACAATGGTCTTAAATAATAAACAATTAATATTTTTTCTTTCTATTTGCAAAGAAAGCACAAGCGAAACCATCGTCTTCTGTGGTCTCTAGATCTGCGATTAAACCGATATTATTTATTCGAATGATACCGTATTTAGAGCTGCCCTGTTTGTTTAATCCTATCCATTGAGCCACGCCTCTTCATTCGATTAATTTCAGTTCTAATTTCGGCCAGTTATAATTAATTCGATGTTTATTTGCTTTTCAAATAATTAAGGGGTAGATTGAGTTTAAAAGTGTATAGTGATTTATAGAGTACAAGGTGTATGCGAATCGCAATTTGTGCTTGAGTATTTGTTTCTGGGTATTGATTTATTTTGATTGATTTTACGAAATATTGATTTTTATTTAATGCTTTTTCATATAAACTTTTTTAACTATTTTGAAATATATTTTTTTATATTTTTTTTCAACTACAATAACGTATTCAATCACTTTTGACTAAAAATACAGAATCTTTTCAGACGTCGTTTATTTCATACCCAGCCAGGGATTAAAGTCAATGAAACATTTGGCAGCAATATGAATAGGTACAGTATGATTATGGTTGACTGAAATATTATATATCGGTAGTAGCGTTTTTAAAGATCACTGACTAAAAATCCATTTGTGAAGCGTAAGGGGGGGGTACTGAAAAAAAAGAATGACAATGATCCCCAACCAATTGAATCCAATTCCGCATATTAGAGCCAATAAAACAGAAGTTTATAAATGATGACCATTTTCCATCATATTTGCCGTAACACTTCCGCAAATGAACATAGGTGTCCTCTGTAGACTTCTAATAACTAGTCCAAATTAGATCCTCGTAGGTCGATGCTCCTTGTAGGTGGTCGCCCTATAACATGCTTTGTGAGTTCGAACCGTAGCGCAGCATTAGAAGCATATCCCGCTTTGCTTTCCAGTGCGTGGACGTAGTGGTAGCCCGAAACAGCAAGAACATCCCGCTCATAGAGTACACGGTTCAAACCAATTTTTACGTAATTATATGAATAGGAGAATATATTTACCAGGTCACCTTGCGAACCAAATGTGGAAATCATATGTTAGGAAATGACAATAGAAGCTACAATTCGCTAGACATAATTATATAGATATATTCTAAGCTTCGCAATGTATCTAAAAACAAAGTGAATGAAAAGTTTAGTCAAAAAATAATGAAACTTTTTTCAATCAAAAATACTGACGGCCATATTAAATAAATAAATATTTTGGGGACATCTTACACACGGCCTCTGACCCCAAACTAAGCATAGCTTGTGATATGGCTGCCAGAGACTGATATACTACATATACTTATTTTTAAATACATACTTATATAAATAGTAACTAAATAACATCCAGACACAGAGCAAACACTTATGTTCATCACATAAATATTCGCCCTGGGTGGGGATCAAACCCACGCCTCTCTGACCCAGAAGTTAGGATCACTAACCACTGAGCCACCGAGGCAGTCATTTTGCAAGGCAACCTAATTTATATGTCCTATTCAATGCATTTATACTAAAAACAAATGAAGGATATGTTTTGCTATAAATTAATAAAACGTCATATTATATTCTCCTATTCATATAATTAAGTAAATATAAGTTTAAACCGTGTACGCTATGAGCGGGATGTTCTTGTGGTGGGATCTCGGCCTATGGTATCTCGGCTATGATGAGTGATGATTATGATGATGAATGTTTGAAGCTTTATTAAGCAGCGTTTTCAGCGGACACCGGCCACAAAGGCCACTCGTGCAGCGTAAGCGGAACCTAAGCGGAGCGTGAGCGTCATGCCTTTTACCCGCGCCCAACACAGATATTATGTCAGCCCAATATTGATCCATGGTCTGACAAATTTTCTGTGTCGGAACTGTCGCCCCGGCTCTCTCTTTAACGATGTTTGTGGCTGTGTGGAGGGTCAATATTGTTTTGTTCTTGTTCCGTGATGGATTGCAAAGGTTGGACGATGGGAATGGTTGGAGAACTAGATTTTTGACCTCTAATAGCCCAGTATTTTTAGAATAACAATTTGAGAAAATTTACCAAAAAGTCGATTGGTACTAGTAAAGTTTAAGAGCACGGCAGTGTTGAATATAATGATTCTGTGATATATTCAGATTCACTAAATCTCCAAAAAATTGAATAATCGGCCAAGTACGAGTCGGACTCGCGCACGGAGGGTTCCGTACTGTATGGGAGCCCCCTTAAATATCTATTTTATTTTAATATTATTATTTACTATTAAAGTGAATATACAACGAAATATTCTGTGAAATTTTTATGCATCTACCTGTTACCATTATTAATATAGAGCGAAAAACAGCTAAAAAAACAGGTTTGTTGTATGGGAGCCCTCCTTTATTATTAATTTTATTCTGTTTTTATTTATTGTTTGTTTTATTTGTTGTTATAGCGACAACATAAGATGTATTTATCTGTGAAAATTTCAGCTTTCTAACTATAGCGGTTCATGAAATACAGCCTGGAGACAGGCGGACAGACGGACAGCGGAGTCTTAGTAATAGGGTCCCATTTTTACCCTTTGGGTACGGAACCCTAAAAAAGTTGCCTCTAAATGATGGAAGAGCTGGCTAATTTTGACTGTAACATCTAAACGTGTTGCGTGCGCTTGTTTTTAATGTTGATAAGGACTCAGTTTTAGAAGTTAGTTTTTTTAAACTGTAAGTACTTTTATAAAATAATACAAATTGTATGCTTCCAAAGGCCGATTTGAGACATTTCATTGTTCTAAAGCTTGATGTTACTGAGATGGCTCTTGGTTAAAAAATCAACATCATTATGAATAAAATCTACACTGAAGGAGATGCAACGATTTAATATGGTACGAGTAAGAAAGAGAAATGAAAAATAATTACCTCGATTTGGTAGATTTTTCCAGGTTTTTTAGATAGATAACGTGAAATTTTAGTAGATATTTCAATCTCAATCCCATTTTAATTCCAATAGCAGACAGCGGCCTTTAAAGATTTCCGTCCATTTTTAACTGACTTCCAGAAAGGAGGAGGTTCTTTGTTCGTCTGTATGTATTTTTTTTGTGTTTGTTTTTTAATTCCGCCAATTGTGAACCGAATCGAAAAATTATTTTTTAGATCGAAAGGGTATACTCCCGAGGTGGTTCCATTTAAATTTATAGAAATAGTCTGAATCGTTTTTAAAAAATCAACAATAATGTAAACAATTCGAGCGAAATACATATTCGAATTTTGTACACGATGGAAGGCGGTTTTGCCATTTTTTGCGAAAAATAATTATTGTGGTCGAGAATTGTCTGAAGTGACAACAGCAGTATCAATCTGTTTTAAATGGATATCTGTGACATAATCATGAGTTCTCATTTTAATAGTAGTTTATGCAACTGTCATATAATGAAGGGTATTAAAACACGAGTGTGAGTTTATGAAACGAGCGCAGCGAGTTTCGTAATAGTAACGAGTGTTTTAATACCCGCGTTATATGCAGTTGCATACACTACTTTATCTTCACTAATAAAAATAAAAAATAAAAACGTATTGCGAAACATTAAATTCACGCGTACGTGTATTGTCACAGTGAACTTGGCGCCATTAAAATCTAACCAATGACTGCGCGCGCAGCTGCGCTCTCATTGGTCAATCAGGAGCGAGCGCGCGCTGTTCTTTTTTTATTTCATTGGCACAAGATCTTACCAAAGAGTTTTGTGTATGTAAGTTTAGTAGTTTCGACGAAGTTTTCACGTATAACCCAACTGTTTTCAAAAGCCAGCCTAATATCAAAATTGTATACAACTTGTATGAGGATTTTGACATAAGGCTCGCCAGGTTCATTGGTCGCGTTTTATCGATGTTATAATGAGATTTTACGATATCGATGTGGATATTATAACATCATTTGAAATTGCTTAAATTGAGTGTTTTGTTGTCTGTGCTATAACAGTAGTCATTATAAGTCAAATATTGGACACATAAGTAGAATGTTACAACATTAGTGTAGATAAAATACTTTTCATTGAGTCAAATGACAAATGCCAGCCGGCATCGAACCTCATCCCCGCGTAAAGTAAACAACTACCGCACTCCGTCGTGTCAACACGCTGTGTTTGCCCGCTACTGCGCCCGTAATGCGCTGAATGATGAATCATAATGCATGTTAACTATGCAAAGAGATATCTTAACCGACAGTCAAGATTTAAAGGTGTTTGAAATAGATTTTTACGTTACTAGCGATAAAGCGGATAACTTTGAAAAATATTTGATGATAAAGCAACGCGAAGTGAATGTTAGATTCACTGTTGTACAAAAGAGTACTCTCGATGAGTAATAGGCATGATGACTAAAAAAATATAATTAGTCCGTCAGATAAGACTACCAAAAAAAATTACACACGTTTTTTTCCTTTGGTCAATTAAACAAAAATTGATGAAGATATAGTCCGTTAAAGTTTCGCGTGACGTCATAAGTGCCATACAAATGTGTAGACTTCTGTGAGAGACGGACGTCACGACCCCCACTCCTAAACTTGGACAAGGTTTATCTTTGCTATTTGTTGTTTGATTGGCAGAAGAAAAAATACGTGTTCAATATTTTTTAGTAATCTAACTAACGGACTAATTATAATAATGAATTTTATACCCAGTCATCATGCCTATTGGCGTATTTGAATATTCTCAGTTGCGGATTGCTTGAATCCCCAATCTATCCATCAATCCATCCAAACCACGCATGGAAACATCCATCGAATGTATCGAAGCCATGCCATCTCCATACTTATGCGTGTTTATTCCTTTACCGCAAAGCCACTGTTATAAAAGTCTGTACATAAGTACCAAATGTTACATTACACATTTCAAATCAAAAAATATAAAATTTTCCTTATGTTCTTGACTATCAGAGAAAATTTTTGCTTTTTGTTTTGATAATGACATGGTCCACATCAACACTAAAAAATGTGATAAATTTTAATTACGACGAAGATCCAACGACCGGGACGTCGGTTCCCTAATTAAGTGGAGTTGAGCAGGAAATTCCTAGCCTGTGCCTTTGCCAGCCAAGCGAAGTTATAACAGGTAGAGTAGGGCGGTGAAAGAGTGGTGGCCGAGCCAAGGCAAGCGGAGCGTTGGTCGTCCGGCGACAAGATGGGTCAACGATATTCTGAAAATCGCGGGTCACACCAGAGGCCTTATTGTGCAAGCGCTCTGATGTTCGGTTTCGCTTTTCTGTTCACGACGGCACTCACGCCACGAGAGCGAGCGAAACGAAAAGCGTAGCCGGACGTCAGAGCGCTTACACAGTTATTCCCCAGGAGCCTTATTACACAACAATATTACACAATAAGGCTCCTGGGGCCTTACTGTGTAAGCGCTCTGACGTTCGGCTTCGCTTTTCCGCCCGCTCGCTCTCGTGGCGTGAGTAACTGGCTCGAGAAGGAGAAAAAGCGAAGCCGAACATCACAGCGCTTACACAATAAGGTCTCTGGTCTCGTTTTGCACAGGACCGAATCAAATTAAGCCACAAAACAGAAAAATAGATACATGACAAAATTTTGCTTTATTGCACTAAGGACTACCGTAATTTATTTCAAATATATGCAAAACTTACAAACGCAATGATCATAAATTCGACTACTTACTACCTGTTCAAATCACAAATCAATAATGAGTAATTGTGAATACCATCACGTGTTGGACAGTGCATTACACCCCACATTATTGTACCAAAGGTCTTTGTCTTATGAGATGCAGTGCGCATATATTAATACATTAATGACCACACAGGAAGTATTTGGGTGTACTCATTTACTATACACACATCACTTTGAGTCGTATGTGAACTTTTTCTTAGTAAGTTTTAATGAATCATAGATATTGTGTCAATATCATAAAGATATAATGAAAAACTTTTTAAATTTAGAAAAAAGTTTTAATCATAGAGCTATTACAAAAAGAGAGATAGCGCTGTTGTAGCTTGAAGCAATAATTCTCAAACGCAAAAATTTATGGACAATCACTATCTCTAGTTGTCAACTGTCAAATAAATATGTTTTTGAATTTGACAAGAATTTGACACTATCGGGACAAAAACACGGCAACTAGCCACTGAATCGAGATATGTTTCATGTCTCTTTCTAACTCATGCCGTATTGAATCAATGCATCTCTTTCTTTTATTTCTCGATCGACCACATTAACCCTCTGGTAACTCCGTGGTTTCAATTAAATGTAAAGAAGATCTTGCAAAGCGGGACCGACTGTGTACAGCAGCTCAAAAAATATGGTAAAAAAATGCGCGGAGTAAATAAACCGCATTGAATGCTTAATTTGAATGGAAGTTTACATTTTCTAATTTTAGTTTTGTTCAAGGCCACCATCACGTGTCCATATTATTACCTATACAAGAAATGTCAAAAGATAATCAGATCCAAAGCTATGAAATTCCTTTAAATGAAAATTGTTAAGAAAGAAAACAACAGGAAAATCATTTTTCAAAATAATTGAATACTGTATAAGGTAATGGCCTAAACTCAATATATTTTTGCATTTTCTTCTCTATTCCGTTCTCTGAAAATATATTACATCCATAATTATTTTTCACAAAAAATGGCAAAACCGCCTTCCATCGTGTACAAAATTCGAATATTTCGCTCGAATTGTTTACATTATTCTTGATTTATCAAAATCGGCTTAGCCGATTTCTGTAAAATTTAAATAGGACCACCTTGGGAGTATACCCTTTCGAACTAAAAATTAATTTTTCGATTCGGAACACAATTGGTGAAATTATCGATGTTTATCGTGTATACAAAATTTAAAGGGGACCACCTCGGGAGTATAATATATATGTATATATGTATATACTTTCGAACTAAAAAGAATTTTTTGATTCAGTTCACAATTGGCGAAATTATCGATGAACATACACACACACACGAACATAGAACCTCCTCCTTTTTGGAAGTCGGTTAAAAACGATAAAATTAACGTACACAAATGAGTAACTATTTACGGCAAAGGAATTTGAAATATAATTCCGTGTATAGACATCTAAATCTAGATAGTAAACCCCAGATATCCATCTCATTAGGATTTAGTTAAGGGCCAAAGGTTAGGCGCTAGATTTCACATGGGCATAAGCCATTATCTATTTCAAAGATTAAAACATGCCAGAAGGGCTCAGTATTTTCCTTTTTAATTCTCCATTGCTGAGATATATAAGACGCCAAACCTACTAGACCTACTAGTTACTAAACTAGATTTAAATAAGTTTTAAACGATATAAAACGGGACTCACTCACGTGCACGTATAGTCATAACACGACTATAGTAATAGGTACTTTAACACTTTAAATAAGTTTTTGCGTGTCGAGACACACGTATGATAGGCTTCCGTAGATGGTGAGGATGATTATGATGATGATAATAACCGATTTTATAATGTCATAAGATGGTTTAGTGCTAGAAATACATAACTGGCTAAAACATATTTGTGAGGTCAATGACCTCTGAGCTATGTGCAAGCTTAAGAATTTCAATTTTTCTTTCCATCTCAGAAAGCTATTATCTCACAGTGCTCCAAAAAAAATTTGCGATAAAGTTTTTAATGTGGTCTATAATCTTAGAAAGTTTGAATGTTCTATCTCGTATTCTTTAGAAATTAAGGGGGGGGATGGGGGGGGGACACTGTTTTTTCAACTTTGGCGTCTTATATATCTCATAAATGGTACACGTGACAAAAAACTTGTTAAAGAAACCTTATATTCATTTTAGAAACCGTATTCAAAAAAATCCCACACGAGGGGGTGAGGTTGAAAAATAAGTTTCATCCCTACTTTACATGTATAGGAGCTAACCCAATAAACTGTTTTGAAATTTTTAAGTATTTTGAATTGAGATCTATACTAGAACTATTATGTTGTCAAATTTCATCCATTTTGGTTTATAAATGTGGAAGCTATAAGGCTTTGTAGCATGAGGACAGACGGACGGACGGACGAACGGACACAACGAAGTTATTGGGTTCCTCGTTTTTCTACGGAACCCTAAAAAGAGCACAGACTCTGGAGTCTGCAGACTCCAGCTTTTTAGTCTTTAATCTATAAAAAAACATAGACGTACGAAAATCGATTGGATTACATCTACCACGCTTGCTCAGTGTAGGTTGATGGATCACGTACACCATCAATTTCCTTTTACGGTAAAATGCAGATTGCTTTAATTTACGATTTTTCTTCACCGGTAAGGCCGTATGGTGTAAATTCACAAATAAATTCTAAAAATATTTTTTGTACGGCACCGGGTAGGAGCCTAGAGTCCTAGACCTCTCAATTGTAAGGCGACCGTTCTCCCACCAGGGTGCCAAGGCAAAAAAGATTTGTTTTATACCCACATAGGAAGTCCTGTGGATTAGCCAGTTGGAATGGCAGTGGACAGGGTACATATCACGGAAAATAAATGACCGATGGGGTCAAAAAGTTCTTGTTGGTACCTCCATAGCATGCTAAAGAGGAGATTCGATGTAAAGACAAAAATACGGTGGACATTTTACTCCACTATAGCAAAGTTTAACAAACTCATAATACAAGTACTGTATCATTTAAAGTACGCGCAAGGTAACTCTGCGCGCGGCCTAAATCGGGAACTAACTCATTGCTGCGAGGGAATTCAAAATACTAGACACATAACGTACGTGGCGCCACAACTCGTTCGCAGAGTTATCTTGCTTGCACTCTAGTATCCCTTCAAAGTTGCATTTCTATGACAACGACTACTCCGAGATCTACAATTGAACTGAAGCATTGTAAGCTGCGTTCCACAATGCTGCTTCTTAGGCTGTAGCGGGTTTTTGTCGGTGTTTTATGGCCCAAACTCCTTGACTCGGTTTTTGCACTAGAAAGACGTATGAGTATTGAGACATGACATTTACTTTACAGAAAGGTAATGAAAAACAATAATTTGTTGCCAATAATTATTTTCACCATAAAATAGCACCACTGACAAATAGTTTGCACGAATCGATGTGACATCCGTGTAGGTAAATTATTGTTGATTTATCGAAAACGGCTCAGCCAATTTCGATAAAATTTAAATGAGACCAATCTCAGAAAACTTACGAATTTTTTTTTTAAATCATTTCATAATTGGCGAATATATCGATGAACATACACAAAAAATACATCCAGACGAACATAGTACCTTCTCCTTTTTGGAAGTCGGTAAAAATGGCATACTTAGCCAACTTCAACCGGGTACAGGATACGAATATAGGTAGTTCCCACGAATCAATGCGTCATTGATGTAATTTACATTATTGTCAGTTTTCCAAAAACAACTCAGACGATTTCGACAAAATTTAAATGGGACTACCTCGAGACGATATCTTTTCGAACATTTTTTTAATTGGTTCAGAATTGGCGAACATATGGACAAACATACACAAAAAAAAAAACAATTAGGTGAACATAGTACCTTATCCTTTTTGGAAGTTGGAAAAACATATTAACCCTCTCGGCGCGTCACGTCTGCGATTTACCTAATCTATGCGCTGCGCATACGCAAGCTCGACTTGGCGTGTGCCGTAAAACTTTATTTTACATACCCGTAATATTTCCAACGTCGTAAAGGGACCGTCGTCGCGTACGCACCGAGGATCAAAGATGTAAAAAGATGTAGAGTCCAAAATCAATCCTGTACTGTAATATCTTATAGAATAGACGTGATGACTGAGTAAAAAATCATTATTATAATTAGTCCGTGAGTTAGATTATCAAAAAATATTGGACACGTATTTTTTCTTTTGTTAATCAAACAACAAATGACAATGATAAACCTTTTCAAATATTGGGAGTGGGGATCGTGACGTCACCTCTCTTACAGAAGTATATACATTTGTATGGCACTTGTGACGTCAATATCTTCATCAATTTTTGTTTAATTGACATTTATAGTCAAACCGCTAAACTCAGACTTCGCCTGCGCGGGTACGGGGGCGCGGGGGTAGACGACAAAGAGGACTGAGACAGGTGCGGGCGCCGGGGACCCGCTGCCCGCGCCTGTCTCAGTCCCCTGTGTCGTCTCCCCCGGCGCCCCTGTACCGCGCAGGCGAAGTCTGAGTTTAGCGGTTTGACTATAATAGTAGATACGTATTTTATCTACTTAATATTTTTGATAGTCTATGTGACGGACTAATTTTAATAATTAATTATTTACTATAATGTTTTTAGTCATCATGCTTATTGTACTCTGCTGAACATAAATCTGGACAGATATTTCCTTAAGACCGCAGGATCACGCTGGATGCAAGTAGCTTCCAACCGGTCGTATTGCAGATCCACAGGGGAGGCCTAAATCATTTCATTTCATTTTATTTCATTTATTTTTCATAACTTACATCTACCATTACAGTCTAAAACTAATGCGATAGTGTAAGAAAAAAAAAATACTTCCAAAATAAATTATACAATATTCTATTCATAGCAATGATGAGTCATAAAATGTCCAATTGAATATTAAAAATAATGTCATATTGTTACGATTAATTCATCACATAAATCTGAATAATAATGCCTAATAATGTCATAAAAATACAATGAGTTCATCATATCAATTAAAATAATTGAAAATTATTAATGTCACAAAAATCCAATTAATAATATCATAACAATCTAATTCTACTAAGTAATTAAATTTACAACTGACAAATAATAGCGTCACAATTTAGTTACATCTCTATAACAGGCATCATACAACACCGCCCTCTTAAATTCAGGAATCAAGCAGTAGACGTTATGTGGATGATGGAAGGAACATAAATCTATCCACGAAGGATCAAATTAGGAAATTCAAAATAAAGTAATGTGTTTTAAAATGTTATTACTTTTTACAGTATTGACTTAGTACATTGATAAAATTCAACAAGAGACATTTGATTAACTTATGCATAATAACTTTAAAAAGTATGATGAATAGCGCGGTTAGCTGCAGAGGTTTTTATGGCGTAATACAAAATATATTTTAACAATGTATAGTTACGTGAAACTTGGACCGAATTGAAAAACTTGTGCTCCTTAAAACTGGATTTGATTTTGAGGTTTTTTTGTAATTAATAAAAACCTTTTTTTAAGTCGTACAGTTATCGTTAGAAGCTTGAATAGTAATATATATATATATACCTATTTTTTCACTAAGAATTTTAAATAAGTATCTCTTGGGTTTTAAATAAAGATACCTCTCTATATGGGATTTGTATAAAGATACGACAAGACAAACCGTCACGCAGACTTAAAACTCTACATTCCATCTATAGGTTTCTTTCATCCGCGGACAGACCAACAAATGTACATTTTTGCGCAGTTATGTGTAAGGTCGCTCGAACTCTGGGTGTTAGATGGGTATCGGTCGGCGCGTGGAATAATCCAGTATACTGAATGCAATTTGAAACAATCATTCTTGATCCTTGACGCATCTTCGACCATATTATAATTGTATATCATCTAGCAATTTCAAGCCGTGGTGGCCTAGAGGTAGTGACACCCGCCTCACAATCGTGAGGTTGTGGGTTCAAATTCCGGTCCCGTACCAATGAGTTCTTTGGAATTTATGTACGGAATTACACACAGCTGGCTTTTTGGTGAAGGAAAACACAGTGAGGCAACCTGCATACGTCTGTAGAAGCAATTGGATGGCGTATGTGAACCCACCAACCCACACTGGGCCAGCGTGGTGGATATGGCCCAATCACCCTTCGTGGGTAGGCCTACGTCCTGCAGTGGACTATTAAAAAGCTGGTACAGTACAGTACATTACATGTAATCCTTCTAATATTATAAACGCGAAAGTTTGTGTGTATGGATGGATGTTTATCTTTCACCCAAAAACTACAGAACGGATTTAGATTAAACTTTGCCATAGTAACGCTTATACATCAGAATAACACATAGGCTATAAATTATAAAGATATTGCGTGAAACGAAGTTCGCCGGGTGAGCTAGTAAACAAATAAGTTTTAATTGTTTGTGCCTTCAACGACGGAAGTTTTATCTTTCTTCTACAATGGTTTTCTACTAAAAAGTTTACAATATTTCTAGTTGTTTAACAAAATAGTTTCTGGAATGAATCTTTTAGTTGCACGTGTTTCAGGTAACGGTACTAGCAGTACTAAAGTTGTGTTTTATTGGTACCGTCACAAAACGGCTCGATTTTGCAGGTCAAAGTTCTCAGCGCCAGTTCAGTGTGAATGAGGCTTAGGTTCTAACTTAAATCTGTAGTATTGAGTAGACGGGCAAGTATAATTCAGCGGATTTAGTTATAAAACCTTGTTAATTGGCCTTTGCTAAGTCAAACAAATTTAAAATAAAGCAAGTCTAATATTGCAATGACTAGCATAAATATGTTAAGAACAAGCCTTGATACCTACGAGTATTGTGACGATTTGCGCTCGCATTGTCGCCTGATACTTACTCATCGATTAAGCATTTTTTCATTCCATATTGATGTTCTGACCCTAATTCTCATTCATATTATATCTTATCTGATAGTGAAAATGCGGAACTATTTTTCAAAGTGCTTTTGTTAGAATTAGAATTTCCATTTTAAGACTTCAGCAAGGTCAGAAAACAACCATTCTGAACATGATCCATTCTGGACTGCATCTTAATTTTTCATTAGACAAGATTTAACAAAATTAGACTACGACAATGCGTCACAAATTGACCAAAAAACCATAGGAAGGCTTAAAAAGCGTATTTGCGGGCGCGTCTTGTATGAGAAACGCTCGGGCGTCTACTCGCAGTATCAAATCTAAGTCAACAAATTTTATTTATTCATGTATTTTTATTTTTTTTAAATGGAACAAACTTCGATGGTGTAAAAATTCGAATTTTTTGCTCAAACCGATGTATACGATTTTACATAATTGTTGATTTATTACGATGGATATAATTGAATTCCAACAAAACTATAAGCATTTCAGAAACTATAACTATTAAAATTAACCTATTTAAAATTAAACCTTATACTAAAAAACTAACACTGAAACTAATAATAAAATAAAAATAAAACCGATCTAAAAGACCCGTGGCAGAGGGTAAGGTTGATTTATTAAATACGAGCTGATTTCGATAAAATTTAAATGGGACCATTTCGAATACCTTTTCGAACATTTTGACGTGACAACGTCTTATAAATTGGTTTGCCGGGTGACACTTCAAGAAACTGCGTTACGCTCCCCGCTCACACTTCATGCGCTCACAATCATTCGTCTCATTCGTCTCAAAGTCGTTGTCACGTAAAACTTTCGCCCGTATACCGACTTTACAGGCAACCAATTTTTTTTAATCGGTTCGCAGTTGGCGAAAATTTCGATGAACACACACAAAAAAATGTATACAGACTAACATAGTACCTTCTTTTTACTCTACTTTTTAGAGAATCGGTTAAAAAGGCATTATAGCTGTTTTATCGCTGCACCAAAAACGCTCGTCTGCTTCTCCAATATACCGGAAACTCGGCTATTATCGTAAAAGTGTCATCGCACGACACGTGGGACGACACCGTAAACTGACGGACCGTAGGCGTTTATCGTAGATAAGACAAGTATACGGGGTTATAAGCTTTTTATATGTACTAATCTGAAAGGGGGTCATTAACACCACTTACATGAATATATAATTATGTTTCGCAAAAAATGGCAAAACCGCGTTCCATCGTGTACAAAATTCGAAAATTTCGCTCGAATTGTTTACATTATTGTTGATTCATCAAAAACGGCTGAGCCGATTTCTGTAAAATTTGAAAGGAACCACTTCGAGAGTATACCCTTTCGAACTAAAAAAGAATTTTTCGATTCGGTTCACAATTGGCAAAGTTTTCGCTGAACATATACAAAATAATATATACACATGAACATAGAGCCTCCTCCTTTTGGGAAGTCGGTTAAAAATACTACTAATCTGAGGTAAGTTTAAGTAGGTGGTGACCCAGATTAAGACGACAAAATCCAGACCAGATTCATTCATTAATTCTTAAAATTCCATTACTTGCCACACTAACGGCATAAGCCAAGGCATGCTACATTACATTACAATTTTAAAACATATCCAATTAAACACCAAATCATTCAAAATAATAAAAACAACAACAAGACAATAATAAAAATGTCAAAGTAAAAATCTCAATATAAAATGTCAGGAAAATTAAAATAAAAATAATAAAATTCTTGTTTTGAATAAATATTTAGTGTATTTCCGCTCTGTCGTAGTCATATAAGTTAAGGGTACTATTCAAAATTCAAATTAAATCACAAACAAAATTAGTAATTAATCATCAAACTGTAGCATGGTTCGACTATGGTTAGGTCAGGTTAGAAAAGTTAGGCTTAGGTATGTTTACAAAATATGAATGAACCTGAAACAAAATTTTTTTTTTAATTAATCCGTTTAAAATAATAAAAAATAATTAAACCTATAACAAAAATAGTAATTAGGTTCATTCATATTTTGTAAACATACCTAAGCCTAACTTTTCTAACCTGACCTAACCATAGTCGAACCATGCTACAGTTTGATGATTAATTACTAATTTTGTTTGTGATTTAATTTGAATTTTGAATAGTACCCTTAACTTATATGACTACGACAGAGCGGAAATACACTAAATATTTATTCAAAACAAGAATTTGAAGATGAACTTCCGCAAAGTAACGCCTGATTCAATAAACTATAAAAATAATAATTATTTTTCGCAAAAAATGGCATGACCGACTTCAACCGTGTACAAAATACGCGAATATTTCGCAGGGATCGTTGTAACATTTTTCACATTATTATTGATTTATCAAAAATGGCTCAGCCGATTTCAATAACATTTAAATGTGGCCAATTTTGAAGTATATTCTTTTCAATATACAAATAATTATTGAAATCGGACCACTATTTAAAAGTTATGCGTGGTTACATAAAAAATATATACGCGACGAATTGAGTACCTCCTCCGTTTCGTCGGTCCAAAAAAGAAAACTTAGTAAATAACAAGTCATCAAATGAATGAGTGGACAAGGGAAATATGTAGCTGCAGTCGGAGGATTTAAAAAAAAAACCAAATGTCCTTATAAAGATTTAATTAAAATAAATGAAATTACAATTAAAACTATAGTTAATTTATACTAGTGAGCCTAACTGATGTGTAGTCGGAACTGCTTCACCTAACTAGGAGGCAGACGCAGGTCGCCTCGGTCGAACGTCACAAAGCGCTGATGCTGTAGCTCGTGCCTCGGTGCATCCTCGTGTTGAATCTAGAACGGGGTCAGCGACGCAGCAGTTTCCGTGGTTGGGCAATATGTTATTAGGGATAGAGATGAATGACATAAACAAAGAGGCCTATGTCCAAAAGTGGGTTATTAAAGACTGATGATGATGAAGCTTATTTGGTCCCCTATGACACCTCTCTTGTGATTTTACGGAGTACGTACATTACACACAACATTATTGACCATCTAGCACTGATGTGGAAGCGAAGTAAACAAAGTAACAACTTTTACTATGGTCTTTTCTGGTACTTTTACTGGGTCAATTCGGAATTTGAGAAAATTGAGATGTGTAATAAATTTTGTCGATTTGGAGTTGTACTTTGAATGGGACAGCAAATATTTGTCTCGAATCTTAGATTGTCCCTGTAATAAATGTAAATTCACAATGGTTGCTAAAAACACCTCCTTTCAGCTTAGTCCTAGTAGTAGCTCATTTTATATTATACGAATACCTTATATAAATTTTACTATGTCACAAGATCAAAAAAACGTTTTATGTCCTGATGAAATTACGTTTTCTAGCAATTTAGACGTTTAAGGAAATTAATAGAAGTTATGCCAAAACGTGCCTCAGTTTTAACGGAATATTGGTCATAAATTGACGTCGATTTTGAAAGTTTCTTCACACAATTCCAGTAAATTTAATATTTAGCTGTTGTTATATAACAGTAATTAATTGAAACGAACATAATTTATCTAGTGATCTTAAAAGATTTTTTTTAACGCAAATGAGTCCTCGTTTCACCACCAACTCGCCTGATGGTAAGCGACGTTGTGGTTGAAGATGAAGCACGCAGACCTAGAAGATACCTATTCACTCTGACCTTGAAAAGCTTTAGATTATACCTCTTAGAAAACAGGAAAGCAGGAAGACTGTTCCATTCCCTGGCGGTACGAATCAGAAATGTTGAGTCAAACCGCTTCGTACGCATCGAAGGAAAATCGACAGTGTAGGGGTGGTAATGTGGCGTCCTCCTACTTGTCCTGTAGTAAAAAGGGGATGGTAGGATAAGGTCGTGCAGCTCAGATGCACACTCTCCGAAATGAATCCTATGAAAAATGGACAGACTCGCAACCCTACGGCGGTGCTCCAGGCTATGAAGTCTTTTTGAAACTAACTTTTCATCACCTATAAGCTGAACAGCACGCCGATTCACCGATTCCAAGGCCTCGAGCTGATACTATTAAGTTAATAAAATCAATCTCTCTTATTATACTTAATAGCATAGTTAATACAGAACATTGCCAAACGTAAAAACTAAACAGGGGTTATGTGTTCAGTTATCTCCGACCGTACCCGGTGCTAAAAATGCTGGCCGCATTACAACGCTGGATGGCGATGGCCATCCTTTGCACCAAGTACGAGCTGGAGCCCTTAGCCTGCGCCCAATTTCTGCAATTACATTTTTGGCCCATTCCATTCCCTTACCCTTTATTGTTATAAATCCTACTAATATAAACGCGAAAGTTTGTAAGGATGGATGGATGGATGTTTGTTACTCTTTCACGCAAAAACTACTAAACGGATTGAGATGAAACTTTGCAATAATACAGCTGATACATCAGAATAACACGTAGGCTATAAATTGTAATGATATTGCTTAAATTTTCCATAATATAACGATAAGTATTAAGTAAGTAGGAAAAATTCTGGTATATGCGAGCTATTCTAGAGTGCGCTTCAAGAAATGTCAAAAAAAGAACTGTAGAATCGAACAACCGTCAAATCGTTTTTTTTTTCACCTCCTTTATTAAGGGTGGTAAAGTAGGGCCTCGGGTTTGAAAGACGGAAAGTGACATAGTCGTCTTTTTATCCCGGATAAATAAAGGGTTCCCATGGGATAGCACAAAAATCGAAATATCATGCGGGCGAAGCCGAGGGTAAAAACTTAGTTTAATTATAATAATCACGCCGAGCAAATACTTTATTTATGCTGTCAGTATAACGTAATCAAACTAAATTAAACATTTATTTCTTACCTGCTTCTTTTTGTGACAATATCACACATACTTTTCAGTTTTTCTAGGGAAAGTTTATGGGTTGGTAGATTCATATAAGTTATCGAGTTTGTCTTAAAAACATAATACGCAGGTTTTCTCATAAAGCTCAAAGAATAGCCAGTAGTGTGAAAATCTGTACTGATGAAATTGTCGTAAATCGTGAACATTTTCTTGGTTATTAAAACGTTTAGTAGTGTTTAACATTGTTGATTAGTTTATTTTAAATGCCCAAAAAACTATCATGTTTACACTTTCACAAAAATGTGTAACCTAAATAAACTTATTTATTTTCCCTTTTATACTCAGATGTCTTTACCAAACTTAGAGCATTAGTATTTTATTGTTGGAGAACAAACACGTATATGTAATTAACAAACTCAAAAAATACATTTTAATAAATAAGTCTTAAAGTTTCCACTCCTTGTATAATATGTATATTAGAAAAGCGTATCAGCTAAACTGTTAAGATCGTTAAGACTGTTAAGACCTACACTTAAATGAGTCATCTGAGCCACGGTAGAGCTCAGTTGTAAATACCGGCTGCGATCACTCATTCAAAAATTGACTGTTCCTACAAAGATCGCTGACAAGCACCTAGTAAAACTACGCTGTGAGTGCTACATATAGTACAATAAAAATATATTTCCAATTTATCTACATTTTTCAAGCACATCCTAGAGGATGCTGTCTCTACTTATTTACTTGTTACCTCCACAATATATCTCTACCGACCGCAGAGCATTAGCGAAGCATATTGCACCCGGACCCATTGTATGCAAATATAGAGGGACGTGTTCATTTCAACAAAAAAAATACCCGTGGCAGGCTTTGGTCGGAGAGGTAGATTTCGAGTTAGAAAAACATAAAACTCATTATAGACAAAAATGTTCATGGCAAGGTACAATATTCAATCGTTTATTGCACCACAAATACATATACATATCTCTTAGTCTAATTTATAAACGTATACAACATTTATGTAAACTTAGAGTTACATAATTATGGACCCTGTTTTAGGGTATTGCAATTGACTTAAACACTAAGGTAATAATGGGAACAGTTAGGTATCGGTATCAGTAAGGATCTATTTTACTTTGTCTGGCTTCCGGTATTACATGCTACCGTTTGCGTTTTAGTCATTAAAAACCATTTATGTAGTTATAAGAGTTAAATGAGCGTTATAATTTAAGAAGAACACTCAACAATTTTGAACAAATTGTTGAGTGTTCTTAATCAAAATGATGTTTGCTGTTTATCACATTCTGATTAGGTAACGATGGTGATGGCTACAGCGTTAATTTTACTGCCCTATGCTAAAACTTATCTGTGTTTTCGCGTATTTGTTAAACTAATAAATATATTATGCTGCTATATTTTTTTCAGTGCTGACCCTTTAAGGTGTGTGTACTTGTTATTTTGTTTTTATCCACTACGAGGCTAACCCTTAAATTGCAAAAAAATGTGGTTGATAAAATACTTGTAGCAATTGTTTTCTTTTTTTGGTAACGCATTGTTTCGTTTTTATTTTGCCATTTTATTTGTGGAAATCTACCTAATAAAAAACATTCACTACCGAATCCTCCCCGTTGCATTCCGTTTTATATTATCAGTATAACATAACACGAGCTCCGTTCGGGACAAAATGTTGTCTTTTTTTCAAAAACGGGTGCTAAAGTCACGCTTTATGTGTAGCAGACTTAAAACCTTTTTTGATAAGATTTATATTTAAGCTTAGTTATTTCAGTGTAGGTATGTATCGTACAATTTTTTTTACTAAATTTAGAGGGACTACATATTTGGCAGACCTTTATAATCGTATAGCAAAAAACCTTGTCTTTTTTCTTATAGTTTAGAGGAAACTAAATTTACCGCATACAACTTGAATACAAAATTTATTATACTTAATAAAATATGTATAAAAATAGGCTAATAATAATGTTTTTTTTTGTGATTTCAGTGAATTACATTGCAATTGACAACACCAAAAAATGTTAACTAAAAATAATTTCAAAAGTATTCTTACGTTCATACGATTTGACCTTTGACCATAGGTCACCCGTTCAGTAACATCGTAACCATAGGTAGCAAAATACCAAAATACTGAAATTCATATCTACACCTATCTATTAATAACTTCAATGTAACTTAAATAAAACTTATGAAGACTTTATACCGTCATCAATATAACTGACAATAGCTTAAATCAATCACATTTCCATAACCTACGAATCCCTTGTCCGTACAGATAAAACCTTACGATTATTACAACTTATATCTTCCACATCCAATGTTTCAACTCTAATATCCAACAATTCAAGTGTAATATCTCTTAAATACACAATACGACACATTTTGATCACACTTTTACCAATACCTTTTCTTTTCCCAGACAAAAACCAACTTAAACTGGTCCTTCGATACTAACCCAGTCCCTTATTAGGTGTAATATAAAGTTGCACATTGCATGTCAAGGTGAATAATGAATGTAAATGTTAAATTTGTACCGTTATAGGCACCTAAAACTATTGACCTATGACTTTGTACGGTTCGCTACACAAATATGTTAACAAAAGTTTCAAAATGTGACAGTAAGATGAACATAAACTGATTTAAATACAGTTTGCATATTAAGATAGTTCGGGAAGTCAAAGATCAGACGTTTGTATGAAATATATGAGGGAGCGAGGTTTTGTGGTTATTGTATGGATGAGGTATAAAACGGCATTGATAGGCTGCAATATTTAGATGGAAGATTCTCAAATTATATTTTGTACTTTAATATTATTTATTATAACCCTATAGGCATATACATTCTACATTTTGTCACAAATACTTGAATTTTAGCAATAAATCTACTAGTGTATCAAAGTCATTTTTTCCTAATTGAAAAGATGTAAAAGTCTAGTTAAAGAATCCTCTTTTTTTCTCCCAAAGAATTTTTTTGTTTTAACCTAAGGTTTTAGGTTAAAGTTAAACTTAGGTTTAAGTTTACAAAATGACATGAAAAGAAAACGGCGCGCGCATAGCAAATTAAAAAAAATACACCAAGAAGGTTCCGAGTCTCAGTTTTTAACAAATGAAAAAAAGGTTGTATGATAAATTCGGCACCATGGAGGTAGAAGTAAATAGGTTTTAGTGATGTTTTGAATTCAAAAACTTAGTGCACACGATGTTCTAAATTCAATTTTACTTTATTCTCTAGCGGATTAAAACGGCTTTTGCACTCAGATTTCGAAGAGCAAAAATACTCTTGCCGAGATGAGGGGATGAAAAGAGTTTTATGTATCTATCATTTTGTATCCAGCCACTGCTGGGTATAGGCCTCCTCCATTTCTAGTATTGTGCTAGTCTCAAGCCTTGTGTAGAGGACGATAACTGAAGCTGATCAAATAGAACACAAAGACATCACTCTATTGAAACGTATAAAGTCAAGTGGAGAAAGACAAGAGGAACTAAAGAAAGAACTAAAACAATCTACTTATTTAAAAAAACATAAACTTTTCGGAGAAGTACTTACTTACATTAATAAAAATACTCTAAAAAGATTGCCAACACCTATCAGACTCTACTGAAATGACGCAGTCTAATTTCAATAATTTCCTACTAAACTGTCCCAAAAGCCATGTTTGCGTGTTCACCTCTCACCCTCTATTGTCACACTATTTGTCAAACCGAACCAACTGTTGAATATTCATACAACAGGCATTCGACAAATTGACGTAGAATTTCACACAAACAGACGTACAGAGTGACTTTTTTATGTAAACTTTGGAGTGCGCAGGCGCCGCGAGTGAATGTATTTGGTTAAATTTGAATAATTTTGTTTGTTTCATTTCTGGTTCGAGTCAGAATTTGAGTTTTTGTGGTGTATTGTAGTGATGTTGTGATATTGTAAAGTTCAGTAATGTCTAATGTCTGACAGTGTTTTGTTGCATTTTGCTAAATAGTAGACATAAAAATAAGTATTTCATATAATTAATTTGAATAAAACCAAACTCTACCGTGCGATTTTGAATTTAGTAATTTTTAATAGGAAGTATATCTGTACTAAAATAAATATTTTTAAACGCCCCAACAAAGTGGAAATTTAATTAATAAATAAGTCAATATACAATAATTTCAATTAAATGTCAAATCTACAATTTACACATCGTCAAGTTCCTTGACACAGACAAGAAAAGCGTCAAGGAAGCCCCTCGCGTGTGAACCTTGACCCAAAAGTTCCCAACACACTTGCGGCGTTTCCGCGCTGTATAGCCAACGAAATGTGCTGAATGAAGAACCAGCCCGCACGAGGATCTCGACCCCTCTCACGCAAACGCCGTCCCAGGTCATACGCAAACTTTTTAGCCTCGGAGCCCCACGTTCCCGCAGTTTCAACAGCAAACGGGACAAAGTCGTACGCCGTGGCCAAAGCGGAATACTTCGCGCACTTGCCTCGCGCTGCTGCCTCCGCCCCCGCACCCGCCACTTGCTGAGTGGCGGAAAGATGGCAGGAGGCGAATGTGCTTACGCATGTGGCATCCCACAGGAGGCAACGCCCTCTCCGCCAAGGCACCAGCGTAAGACCGTCCGGCCGCTTGCCGTCTGAACGGGACAGTCCAGGGGGCTCTAACATGCACGGCACCTCCGCTGAGACTAAGGCTCGCTTAATCACCTCATTAATGGCGTGATGTCGCGGCCTTCTTCCAGCGCAGCGAACGCAGCTCAAACCATGTCGGCCGGTCGCCTCGACCTGAGCACCGCAAATACAGATGTGCGGTTCGCACAGTGCACAACCCAGGCGGAGCCCCACCGCCACCCTCAGAGAGTCGTCGTCTAGCAGCGTGCCCATCTGAGGTGACGGCAAGGCATGCAGCCAGGCACCCGACTCCGGCTTAGCGGCAGCGAGCAGGCGCGCCAACTCGGTTCCCGAGCTCCCATCACACAGTTGCGCCAACAACTGTTTGGAGACAATGTTGTCCCAACTCTGTTGCGATCCGCGCTTCTCCGGTGGGTTCTCACCTGGACAGAGACCCGACCACGCAATCTGAGCCCCATCGACGTATGGGATGCAGACCATGTCACCATTATTAGGTAAAATTTGAGTGACTAGATCCGCAGCCCCATACGAAGAGGCAAGAAAGGCGATCGGGCCAGTCTCCAGTAACCGGCGCACACCTAAGCCACCATGCCTAATGGGCAGGCTGGCCTGGCACCACTGCTGCTCACTAAGACTGACGTTGAGAGTTTCCTCCAGAATCCCTTTAAGGGTGTTGTCGAAATGAAACACTTCTTCAGGAAACTCCCAAGTCGGAGCCGTCCTCACAACGTATGTGAGCTTAGGCATAGCAAAACAGTTTCTAAGGAGAGTGAGTGCTACATGCGCCGGCAAATGTTTGAAATGATCGGCCAGAGATGCCAAAGCTTCCGTTCTTACTCGCATGGCATCGCACACACCCTCAGAAAAGACAGGTGCCCCGAGCAGACTAAGAGATTCTCGGTTAACCGTCTTAAGGCCCGGGATTAGGTTCGTAAGTCTGACGCACGATTTCGCAGCTTCTGGGCTACAGGCAAATAATTCGCACTTAGATGTGTTAACCTGTAAACCCAACTCTTTTAAAGCTGGAAAGAGTGCCCTAACATCTCTCTCCACAATCTCTGGACTCCCTCCGATCGTGCCGTCGTCTAAATACCATACATTGAGGGGAGCTTCCAGTGAAGAAATGATTCTGTGTATGGCAAGACTAAAAATTAAAGGGCCTAGAGGGTCTCCCTGCTGTGCGCCAGACTGAGATGGTATACACTCACCATTGTAAAACAAGTTGCTGGGCGCCGAGTAGCATTGGAGCACAAAGGGGAAAATTGCTGGTGTCAAAGTACTGACCTCCTTCAATATGGCATCCCGCTCGATACTGTTGAAAGCATTGCGGATATCCAGCTTTAACAGGATGTCGTTGCTCCCCTCCCGCGTCACAAATGCCCTAGTAGCGTGTATTGCGGCTTCGCAGCCAAGAGATGTACCAAAACCAACC
The DNA here is from genome assembly GCA_964007245.1 of Hypomecis atomaria. Classification (NCBI taxonomy): domain Eukaryota; kingdom Metazoa; phylum Arthropoda; class Insecta; order Lepidoptera; family Geometridae; genus Hypomecis; species Hypomecis atomaria. The sequence goes on along the minus strand of OZ023295.1, from coordinate 1,758,645 downwards.
TGGTGTGGCTGCAGGTACGATGCCATGGGAACCCTAACCGCGTGACAACAGATCTTGGCCACTAAACGTCTAAAAGTATTCCCCACCGCGATCGGCCTGATTCCGCCATCCTTTTTCCTGAGAGCACACAGAGAAGCGCCGTACAAAAAAGGACATATGTCTGAATTTAGGCGCCCGCTCAAGAGAAAGTTGCAGAGGCACACCAAAGACTCCAGCAACCTCCGACCGCTGTCACCAGCTGATGGAGAAACCAGTTCCCTGAGGTGCTCCGGACGCAATCCGTCGAGGCCGGACGCAGACCCCCGGACAAATGACTGCAGAGCACTCAAAACATCCTCAGCTTTCACTCTGAGACAGGGTGGAGAAAGCTCGGAATCCGGTGAAACATAGGGAGGGTTACAAGGAGCGGGATGCTTATCCCGCAAGGCATTTAGCGTTTCCTCATTGGAAGGAGCCAGCAAACTATCTGACGTGAGCAAACGCGCAGCGCCCCTAAGGTCCCCCTCATAAACCTTAGCCTGCACGGCCCTATATACTGAACGGGTTTTACGCGGCGTTGTGTCTTCCTGGAAATCCAACTGACCGCTCTCAATGTTATCTTTCACTTTGGCTGTCAGAGACTTCTTGTCGCCCTGAACCGGGACTCTCAGCGCCGTGAAAGCAAAAGTCAGTAGCGTAAGCCAGTCTTCAGTGCTATTGGTTTGTAGACACTTATCAATTGCAGCCGCCAATTTGGCCGCTGCAATTGATAAGTGTCTACAATTGTAAGTGGAAATTAAATTTTCCAACCTTTTCTTGGAAACCATTTCCAGCTAAAATCATTTCAAATCTATAGAGATGTCTTGTACCTAGCAGTGATCGTCTTACGGCTTTCTATCTGCAGCTGCTAAAGATATATATATCCACCAATAAGCAAACAGCCAATAAACTTTTTAGCAGCTATCCTTTACATTTCTTTTAAAAATATTTTCATTCCGACCCCATCAATCATACAATCTATTGTCAACCGTCAGCACCACGACACAATCTCCAAATTAGAATGCCCAAGATTAGGGCTCAATATAAACGGTAGCACTGATCCCCCTGGGCAACACCCAATCGATCAAAGTTAACTAAACGCTGTTAAATACGAGCTGTTGGTAACAATCAGTTAACTTGATCGATCGGCTCTACTTTTGTGCCATTTAACTGATGTTTCCGGGAGAAAAAAACCTAAAATGGTTAAATGTAAAAATATTAAATCTGACAAAACAAAGACAAAGTCAAGAATGTGTACGTGTTTTAGTTAACTTGTTGTTAAATATTTGCCTTTACTTGTTTGTTTAACTGTTGTATGGTAAAACATTCTCATGTTTAGGCTATGGAAAATAAATGTTTTGCGTAAATTTTGCGTACCTAGATAAAAATTGCTTGTGATTATCTAGGTATTCAATTATATTAGACCACCCTCCTTGGCAGATTTCTCCAAGGCTCTATATGAAATTGTACTTAAAATAGGTCTAAAATGTATCTAGCGCATTTTCATTGAGCTCTTTTTACCAGTTGTTGCTATATTATACGACGTTTACTAGTTTTTTTTTAACAAATTATTATATACCTAACCTAAACCGAATCTAAATTTTTTTTTTTTTAGTGTTGTCCTGAGACCTCTTTGTTGTGTGTTGTCGAATTGATGAAATAATTTCACTAATATAATTTAACCTGTAGGTAATTGTTTTTAAATTGAGCCATGTAATCATTGTAATGTTATTACTTATTTTTTCTTTCTTAATGATCGAATAACTTAACTGAGATAAGTTATTAATTTTATTTATTCTTAAGCAGTTTATGTTATTGTATTGTACTGTACTGTATCAGCCTTTTTGTAATAGTCCACTGCAGGACGTAGGCCTACCCACGAAGGGTGATTATGTTATTGAGTGCCTTTTAATGTTTAAAATTGAAAGTGAAGTATTGTAATTGACCTGTAACTTATTGTTATTAATAAAAAAGTATGAGTATAAGTGTAAGTAAAAAGGATTTCTGTTTCTTAGATTGTAACATGACTTTGTGGTCTGGTGGTAGCAACACCCACCTTATAATCATGAGGTCGTAGGTTCAAAATCCTGGTCTCATACCAGTGAGTATTTGAGAACTTATAAGTACCTACTGCAATCTTTCTGCTGCATACTTCCGTGGAAAAAAAGATGGACAGGACATGGCCTATTTTTTGCTCGAGCAGAACTCAGTTGCTTTCGAGTCGTGAGTTCAAATCCTGGTCCCGTACCAATTAATTCTTTGGAATTTCACATCACTGGCTTTTCGGTGCAGGAAAACATCATGAGGAAGTCTGCATAAGTCCGTAGAAGAAATTCGATGGCGTATGTGAATCCATCAACCGCACTCCGCACTGGGCCAGCGTGGTGGTTATGGCCCAATCACCCTTCGTGGGTTGACTACGTCTTGCAGGGGACTATAAAACGCTAGTATAATAGTAGGTAGGTACCTAGAGTATAAGTTTATTAAATTAGAGGTGGCTACATCTCATACGACATATTTTTATGTATGCTGTTTTAGCAAATACCTACGTAAAGTATCAATTGAAAACAGTTTTATTTTAAAATGAAGTTCTGTTTGTTCAATTTAACATGTATTTCCGCTATAGCAGTATATTTTCAAGTAGTTGTAGAAGGACTATAGCGCTCGCAGACTAGGACGCGATTTGTTACCACCTGTGGACAGCGACGTGTTACAAACAACACGATAATCGCAGATTTATGGCATCGCACCCCGATGACACGCCGATAGGACGGTGTTATGTACCATGTAGCCAGAATTGCTGTTTTTGAGTTGGACTTTAAGTCCCGATTGTTGTAACCGTTTAGTTGTGTGGCTTAAAAATTCTAGCAGGTTTTTTTATCGCGAATAAGTCCGCGCTTGACCACCAACTCGCCTGATGGTAAGCGACCTTGTGGTCGAATGTGAATCACGCAGACATAGAAGATATATTGAAAAGCTTTATATTATATCTCTTAGGAAACAGGAAAGTAGAAAGACTGGCCGGGTTAGGCCGGCCTAAACGAACTTTAGTTGGACTTTTTATATCATTGCACTACAATATGATTTAATGCAACTTCATAATCAAATTCATCATTAAAATAACTTTAAGTCTTAGGGTGTAATTTATTCCCTAGAAAGATAATCTACGTCAAAATGACTCCGTGTGTTTAGAAATATTGCTGTCTCTCTCTAATTCGCGCAAATCCGGCGCAGTGCTTTACGGACATTTCAGTCGCCGGGCGGAGCTATCGACTGGCGGTCGCGGCATCGATGTAAGTGTTCCCGTTTTCGAAATACAACAGGTGTTGGAGTCAAAATGACGTATGATTATCTTTTACGTGACTTTTAGAATTTTTGTATGCGATTCAATTAGGGTTCTTTTTGGTAACTTTTCTTTGTTTTAGCGATATTTTTACCTATATTTTATATTTATAAATATTATAGAATATCCGGTTGCAATGGGTAATCGGAATTTAAAATACGAAAGCATCCTGGCGGCTCTTTTAGAGAGCGATGAGGATCTTTCATTTGCCGACATTGACAGCGAGCTCGAGGACCATCTGCGCGAAGACAACGTGCAGAGTGACGTTGAGGAGGCATTCGTCGATGAGGAGAGGGACCAAGAGTCAATAGCATCCAGTCTACCACCTGAAGGAAATGCTGAAAAAGTACCACCATCTACAGCTTCTCGTCGTCTGATAACAGTCTCTCGGCCTAGCATAAGATATAAGAAGCTCAATATTGCATTATTCGTAAATGCATTTATAATATACAGACACAATGTTGTCACTAGAGGCGAGAAACCTCTTAACGGCCGCTAATTCATGAAACACTTGAGCATGGCTCTAACTTCACCCTATATGGCCAAGCGCTTGGAAGCACCCACTTTGAAGCGAAATTTGCGAGATGAGATAAAGAATACGTTACCGAAAGCAGCTCCTGGACCAACCGAAGACGACACAGAAGAGCCCAATCGAAAGAAACGTACTTACTGTGCCTATTGCCCCTCTAAAAAAAAGCGTAAGGCGTAGGATGTTGCAGAAAGTGCAAAAAAGTGATTTGTCGTGAACATAACATTGACACATGCCTGAGCTGCAGGTCTCCGTAGATTCAAGTGTTAAAAATGTATGGAGTCTATTGTTTCGAACTAATAGTATTACTAGAAATGACTGATTAGTCTAAAAAATGTGATTTCATAATCAAAAGAGAAGTTCCTATGTTTTGTTTTCTTTAAAATGACAGCCATTACGTTTCGTTACTTTTTTAAATAATTAATAAACAGTACTTATATATAATTATGTTGTATTTCTATTTCAATTGATTTGCGAAATACATACACACCATAGTTCATTAAATAAAGTAAATAATCTTTGAAATAATAGCCATTTAAGACTAAGGAGTCATTTTGACGTATGATTATCTTTTCCGTAAATCTAAATAAGATTATCTTTCTAGGGTTAAGTCATTGTGTCAGTCCGTAGTCAGTCAGTGACATCAATTAAACTTCAAGTTGTTTCATCCATCCATCCATCCATCCATATAAGCCATAGGACGTCCACTGATGGATATAGGCTTCCCCTAAAGATCTCCAATAAGACCGCTTGGTAGCGGTTTGCATCCAGAGCGATCCTGGGTAATGAGGTCATCCGTCCACCTTTTGGGTAGACTCCTACGCTCCGCTTGCCGGTACGTGGTCTCCATTCGAGAACTTTTCGACCCCATCGGTCATCAGTCCTCCTTGCTATGTGCCTAACACACTGCCATTTCAACTTACCAATCCGCTAGGCATTGTCAAGTTAATTTTTATTGCAAAAAATTTGACCACAAGAAGATTAGTTCAACAGCACCTGCTAAGTAATGATAGAATAATAATTATTTTTCGTAAAAAATGCCAAAACCGCCTTCCATCGTGCACAAAATTCGAATTTTTTGCTCGAATTGCTTACATTATTGTTCTTTTTTCAAAAACGGTTCAGCCGGTTTCTGTAAAATTTAAATGAGACCATCTTGGGAGTAAGCCCTTTCGAACTAAAAAAAATGTTCGATTCGGTTCACAATTGGCGGAATTATCGATGAACGTACACAAAAAAATACATTTAGACAAATATAGAAACTCCTCCTTTTTGGAAGTCGGTTAAAAATCGGACCACTACGTAAAAAGTTATGCGTGGTTACATTAAAAAAAAAATACGCGTTGAATTGAGTACATCCTCCGTTTCGTCGGTCAAAAATTCTCCAGATTTCAAGACATCTATAACATCGATGGTTGTAATAACAAGTTTGCTAGAATCGAGTATTTTTCCCACGGCGCGCGGCGTGGCAGAGTGGCGCTAGTGCTATAAACTCGGCTACGGCAGTGGAGCGGCCGCGGACCACCCGCGTCGCGACACGCGCTCGATTTACGGGCCCGTTGGCGTCGGCGCGCTGCTTGGCTAGTTGTGGCATCAACTGAGCTCAAACTTTTATATGGGTTTTTATAAATACTACATAAATTATATTTAGTTGCACATTTTGTTCTAAGATTGGTCTTTTATTGAATTAACTTAAAAAACATAATTTATTCTAACTTATTGTACTAAAATATTTACAAAATACCTAAACTACAAATCTATATATATACAATACAACTACATATACAAAACTAAATTAAAAACATATAAAACATATATTTGTTTATTTTAAACAAAATATTACAAATAGATACAGAAGTTATAGTTATTGTGTGTAAAATTTTTATAAGTCATCATCATCATCATCTTGCCCTTATACCACTAGGTGGGATAAGGGCAAGATGATGAATAGATGATTATGTTTTATAAGTAATTAAAAAAATTAAATGATTGAGCAGAAACTGATTGATCGTCAGTCAAGTAGTGATCTTGATGGTCAATATTTGAGAAAACTAATTATTTTTTGGTTGGATAGTTCACAAAGAGAAAATTATAAAAAAAGTTTATTTTCGTTTTCGATATAGCTCACACTTAAACTTATAAATGAACATATATGAACAAGTGGTAGTACTAGGTTATACTCGTAAACATGTTCATATACAAATAAATACTCTTCATGTGTTTAAATGCTGTAAAAGGCATGTGAAAAGAGAAAAATAAAACATCATTCTCTTATATGATGACATGAAGTACATAATAATATTAGCTTACAAAACCAGTTCATTATATTGTTATCCAATACAAAACTCAGAGCCAATAAACGTCACTCTAAAAATGTTCAAAATATCGACGTAAAACCAGATATTTGTACCACAAAAATGAAAAATCAAACATGATTTCAATTCCAAGAATTATTTCATACAGATAAGCATTGTCAGCCACTCTTCAGTAGCTCAAAGAACCCATTGACAGAGGCGCCGACCCAAAATCTTAACGAATAAACAAATAAAACGTAACGACCTAAAAAATGGGATCAAAAGTCGTTCATAAATTATAAACTCCCATCAATGTCGCTCTAAATTGTTGGCTAGACAATAAAACTGATTCATTCCTAACAAAATCGTAAATAAACTGGACACTTTTAATACTTACCCATTTTGAACTATTACGGGGGCATAAAGTTTGAAAAGATTGAAGCTGAACGCGTTTCCAGTCGTAAAATCGTTGAAGTGTTGTATAACGTGGTAACGTGTACGGTGACCACATAAACCACTTTCGGGAAACTAAATAAATATTATTATTTGTTTTTTATATCATAAAACCAGTAGTAGCACCCGTACATTTTTAAATTTTTCAACTTCTTTACTTTGAATGCAAAAATCTTTGTTTTTCTCAAGCTGGCGTGTGCTAGCGTGCAGACCCGCATACTTATATGATATATTATTTTTTACAAGCGATTATAAAAAGATATCGGATAATGTGGAAAGATAAACGATACAATTCATAAACCATTCTAAATCAATAATTTTATTCAAATATTTGATAGACATTTCACAACTTTTTAATTCTTTCATGTTTTCATTAGGTAGGCTCAGACCAAATAAAAAAATCAAGACAGAACGTCGTGAGCAGACAAGTGAAGCCGGTTTTTTATACATGTGAGAGTGCGTTGGTGTTGCGCCGCCACATGTGTGTATTGTGTCTGTACACGGCGCGGCGAGGCATAGTTTTGCCGGCCTCACTTGTTTGGTCACAACATTCTGTCTTGATTTTTTTATTTGGTCTGAGTAGGTAGGTAATTCATTTAGGCAATTATCACAATATTCTTTTTTTTGCGGCGCCTCCTCTAGATCCTTCTTTTTCCTACCCAGAAAAGTTGAAAATTAGTAGGTACATTGAATTAGTGGACAGCTGACTCCCGCGTGATTCATCGATAACATTATATTCAGCTGGGCTAATAGTTATTTCGAAACACACTAATAAACATAGTAATTATTTCGTGTTGCATATACTAGCTCGATGTGTCAGAACGAGACAGAGTTATTGTGTTATATATCTGTCACTTTTTCACATAAAGTGATTTCGTATAGGCCGGGTGGCTAGCCGTGGTGTCAGAGTGTTTAGCCTTAAGGCCTCTGACATGACTAAACGGTTAAAACAACCAAAACCTACAATTTAACGTGTCATCCGAGCCACGGTAGTGCTCAGATGGAAAATGCCACCCACAGTCTTCCATCCAAATACTGGATAGGTGACTTGACAAAAAAACTCTTATCGTAGTCGTATGCTAAGCTAGCTAGTGAGTATTCTAGCCATGCAGGTTTTGTTTTACGATTAGATTGATAAAAAAGGAAGACTAAATGTTAGACGTACCTTCTTAAAAATCATAAGCAAATATTGCAACATCAGCATCATGGTGACCCTACCTCTTCCACCGCTGTTCAATCAATAAATTGTCCCAGTATTGTCAACATTGATTCATCGCGGTTTTCCATCGAATCGATTCTATCTTACTTTTACTGTCGCATTGTAAACCACGTGTGGCCTTATTTACATACTTTATTCGATGAAAATTTGGGTACAGACTCGTGGTTACACCGCTTTGTTACACTAGTGTGACTACGAGTAAACTTTTTTACTCGTGGTTACACTACTCTAAAAGGATCGCGCTTGACCAAACAATATATTAGGTAGGTAGTGATGTGCCTGATAGTTGAAAATCTTTTTAAGGTCAAGATGTTATGCTGTTGCAAACTGTTTAGTAATGTCATGGTAAATAAAATGTATCCACTAACATTGTAGTATAGAGTTTTTAGTGTTTTAGCTTCTTTTCAAAGAAAACCAAGTGAAACAACAAATGGCAAAAATAATTAAAAAAATTCGGATGGAAACCGGAAAAAATCCATCTAGATGAAACAACAAATGGCAAAAATAATTAAAAAAATTCGGATGGAAACCGGAAAATATCCATCTAGATTTTTTTCCTAAACATCGAAATAAAAAAAATGCCACTAGCATTTCACAAATAGTTTGTGGCGAAAAACAAAATTTATAGGCATAAAGACAAAACTTCATCGCCGAATAGTAGGTTTGTGCACTGCTCTTTCACAATGCGCTCTTTTAACCCGTGAGAAGGCGCGCCTAATTTTCTTACACGAGTAGGCGCGCGCGAGCAAATTGCTCACACTATCATACATGTTAATATTTTTAGTGTTTCTATATTTATTGGCTTATAATGTATTCAAATAAATAACACAAGGTTTAGTAAGTAAGAAAACAAGTATTTTAATCAAAACTATTAAACATAATAGCAACTTCTAAAGCAAATAACAAAACAACCTAGTATTCATTAAATTTTTTGGCACGTTTCATAAAAATCACAATAAAAACTGTTACATAACAAAAACTAAAAAGTGTTATTCATCCATTAAATCTACACTAATGTGCCTCTCGAAACATACTGAAAACATGTATTTTACATGTGGATGATGTTTTTTTACATGTGGCGCGTGATGAGCAAATTGCCGCACGTTGGTACACGGCCTCCACAAACGCCTTGCTGCGCGGTCGCAACGCCACTGAGCGGATCGAGAATTGCGTCAGGGGAGAGGGGGTGAATATTTAGGAAGGTACATAAGTGCTTGAATTGGTGTGGCAAGGGAAAGACAAAAAATTTTTGAATTAAATTTTTGTGTGAGCAAATTGCTCATAGCGCGCCTTCTCACGGGTTAAACTACAATAAAATTAACGCTTTCATAACGTTCGTTAAAATCACGACGCTGTGCCATTATCGGCGTATGTTTCAATATGTATCTGCATTATTTAGCTACACACACATAAGCGATTCATTTAAAAAACGATGAAGCGGGGGAGAGGCGACTCGGCGATCCGCGGCAGATTGGCGATCCCTTACGCAGTGCGCGGTTACGTAGTAAAGTTTTTATTTTTTGCAGAAAGGTGTCTTTTTAATTTCAATTTTTTTTTTAAAATTATGTAATATTGTTTGTTTTGTTTTTAATAATTAAAATATATATATGTTACTCTAACATGTATACAAAAAGAATTAAATGCATTCCTGTTGTCTTTTCTATAGAATTTAAAATAATGACGAAAATGGCCGGCGCACAGGTGGATACGGGTTATTCATATTTCGCAATATTTCATAATTGTTTTATTTTTGTTTCTTAAAAGACCTACAATTATTATTTTTGTTACTTAAAAAATGACACATTTTTTTTTATTGCTGAGTAGGGATCGGAATTTCTTAGAATTTAGTTAAACACGTAGTATGTACTAGCAAAGAAAATATAGTGTGGTACTAGTATATATTCTGAGCAATATATATTTAGTCTCTGGGTTTACAAGGCCATCTTATACATAGTACAGATTTGTTTTATTTCCCCACACTAGCAGTGTTACCACGAGTCCTACGTTTTATTAGTTTACTTGTGGTTACACCACTCGGTGTAACCACGAGTAAAAAAGTTTACTCGTAGTCACACTGGTGTAACAAAGCGGTGTAACCACGAGTCTGGACCCGAAAATTTATGTCATTAGTCACTTGCGGGATTTCCAATGTCACTGGTATCTGTCGCCGGCTGACTTGTGAAGATACTGATTTAATACTTGAAACTTGGCATTGGTTTGAAAGTCCGGTAAAAAGGTAGTGCAGTTTTCAAACTTGAACCAACTGTAGCAAATAGCAATAAATGAATTTTAAGAATGAAATGATTTTAATTTTATAGAGCTTCCTACACCAGGTTTATCTCAAAGAGTTATTTTTGTGGTAAACATTTCAAAAATTTGTCGAATTTGCGAATACAGGACTCGAACCTGCCTCTTTCGGATCATTAGACTTTTAGTTGGATTAGTTGGACTCTCTTCCAACTGAGGTAATTCGCAGTATTATTTCGTAATTTTAAGAATTATTGCGTACAGAAAATCATTGATCGATATATTTTAATTAAACTACAACAAAATGAATTGTTGGAAAATAGCTGTACAACTGACCGGACAACTCAAATAACAGATAGATGACTAAAAACCAAAAATATTATTTCTTTGTTGGTCGGTTATATTATTGAAAAATATTCGCCATTTTTTCTAAAGTCAAATTAAAAAAAGACTATGTGGTCTGACTACAAATTTGGTTCTGTAAATTGTTCATGGAAATAAAAACATTCTCAAATATCCGTTTCTTACCAAGTTCTTTCAAACAGCTTTTGCACTGAAGGATGATAAAATATGTCTCCATGTCACATAAATTTAATATATTTCCGTTAATTTTTTTTTTGCACAATACAAATAATGACAACCCGAAGCGTATATACTCGTAGCGTACAGCGGATGTAAGTGCAGGTCAAATAACCCCTATCTTGAATGAGAATTAGATATAATCAAGTCTTTAAAAGCTGCACGTTATTCTCATGTCGCAATTCAAATAGTTGGCCAAGTGCGAGTTCCACTCGCGCACGAAGGGTTCCGTACCTTATGGGAACTCCCTTAGCCCCATTTCAAGCGTCTACCTGTTGCTGTTAATAATGTGGAGCAAAAACGGCAAAAAAATACGTTTGTTGTATGGGAGCCACCGTTATTTTTTTTTGTTATTTAGTATTTATTGGTATAACGGCAACAGAAATACATCAACTGTGAAAATTTCAGATGTCTAGCTATCATGGTTCATGAGATACAGCCTGGTGACAGACAGACAGACAGACGGACGGACAGCAGAATCTTAGTAATAGGGTCCTGTTTTTACCCTTTGGGTTCGGAACCCTAAAAAGAGAATACGATATGCATATATATCCAAATTCTATCCCACCACTCCGTAAAGCAATAGATTGTAAAATAATTTAATTAATTCAACATTACAATTTCAATCTCGAATCAAACGAAAGCGAGTTAAAACCCTAGAACTAATTAGAAAATTCTTCATGGTAACCGAAAATGTGCCGTATTTCTTTTGAAATTAGCATTAATATATGGTTTATCTGTTGAAACAAACACAGTAAATAACCGTATAACCAGTAGTCCAACTAATAATATCGAGTTCCACAAAAAACACCACTCGATGTCGCACCCGGCTCAGCGATATCTCGCGTGGCATCTTTGATTATTTAGTGAGAGATGTGGTTTATTACCAACGGCTGAAGAAAAAGCTGTGCCACTTTTGACGAGGATCGAATTAAATGGGTAAGATTAGATAACTCTAATCATACACACCAGAAGTAAATAATAACACAAGACAAATTTAAATTAGCATTCATTTTCATGGATAATTTTTACTATGGGATTGGCTTGAAACTTAAAAAATCAACTGTTTTAGAGATTCCATAGTAAAAGCTGATCAAAACGGTAGGGTAAGAAATTATCTAGGATAAATAAAAAGCTTTAAACTAGTCACCCTTTTATGTGAACCAACTATTGAGGCGGTCACGGTCACTGTTTCTAAGTATGTACTTCAGAGAGCTTCAGCTTTAAAAAGAAGTCTTGGTCACTGTTTTTACAAGGAAACTGAAGGCAAGCTAAATTTCTTTCCGAATAATCAAAAGCAGAACTCGATGTCGCGCCGGCTCATCGATATCTCGCGTGGCACAATCGATATCGCACTCGCTATAGTTTAGAGACGTCTCAAATATCGATTAATATCGACCAATCGGGTAAATAAATAACATAACGCATCGAGAGATCGAAATCCGAAAATATCCGATTAAAGTTACGAATGTTGTACAGAAAAATGCAGTACCAAAGCTATGACGTTAAAGTCCCCGTTCAGTTGATTATCTACGTATGTTCCTTTGGCATCTTTTTGACAAAATAACTCCATCATAGAATGTGTCTAAGATTGACCTGTCAATTTACATTGACATAAAAATATCCCATAGAATTAGAACTAAAGTAATAGAAACAGTACTAAAATAGCAAGAGATATACATCACTTAGTCCCATTTTAAATATGAAATTTATAAGGTGTTAGAGAAAGATGCACATACACCCTAACTTACGTAATTACGAAGGGTTTCACAATCTAGCACTGAGCTATCTCGGGTGTCCAAATTCAAAAAGGTAAAAAGTAGGAAGGTAAAATGATCAGAGATTTGAACCTTCTTACCGAAAAAGACAAATGACTAAGTGTAACCAAATTTTAACCATTATGACAATCCAACTGGTGATTTTGTTGTATGCGACAGACATTGCTTTTTTTTGTGCCACTCGCTCTCGCTAATGCTGTATAACCAGATATGAATAAGAAAAGCTGTAACGTAGTTTTTATTTGAGTAAAATTTAGCAATACTTCTATTACTTGTAATTCTTCTGAGGTTCTATGTCCAGTGAAATTTCAGGGCAAGCTGAGATTACTTTTCATGGAGTTACAAACGCAGTGACATGCGCAGAGTTTTAAATTGGTAAGTATAACTTGAAAGAAGATCATGCAAAGTGGTATCAGACTGTACAGTAGCTTAAAAAATCCATTGTAATATGATAAATGCTTTATTTGAATGGAATTTCATGTTTTCTAATTTGATTTTTGTTCAAGGCCACAATCACGCCGCCATATTTTACAAGCAATGGCATTAGATAATAAGATCCGAAAATATGAAATTCTATGTTGATTGCTAAGATTGTTATGAAAGAAAATAACTGGAAAATCATTGGTAATGACCGAAGCTCGATATATTTTTGGATCACCTTTATTTAGTCTTCGAGCAAATACCTACAATACCTACAGAGCCACAGTCCCTAAGTCAAAGTAGTAAAAAAATGTCAAATGGGCAGAGTTTTGGCTCGGACACTTTTTTTGTACAATTGTGACTCCATAGATATTTGCTCAAAGTTTTTAACATACATTTTATTTTGCGTATTTCTTCGTCACTCAGTTTCACTTACAAAAAAAAATCGGTGACTCTGTCAACTTCTAATCTACCCAAGTATTCTGCTTTTTTACAATTAAAAAAATAACATATTGAAATATATTGTTACCTACGTGTAGTGTTTATTGTTGTATTTTTCTGATTATGAGGTTGCTTTTATACACCACTGGGAAAAAATGATGTACTCGTAGATTGTTACGGTGATGTATTGTTAATTATTATTTTTGAAAATAATCACCGCAACAATCTACATCATTTTTCTCAAGTGGTGTAATGAAAACAATTTCATACCTAATCTTTAAAAAAAATGTTTATACTTCGAACAAATAACTATAGAGTCACAATCGTACAAAACTAATGTACTGACTTCATTGACTTCCAGGTCCACCTGAGCGTCGGCCGGTCGCCATATAGCGCGCATGCCGTGCGGCGCGCGCGCAGCTAATCGTAAATCTCGGACATTTTTGTGCGCCTAAGAATCTATAATGAGGAATGGCTGGCAAGTCTGTCTGTTACTTTTGTACTCAGCGTAAGAGTAAAGTTTAGTAAGCAGGAACTTTAACTTGTTACCTAGTACCGTATCCGCTATAGAGCCTATATAGGCCTGACCTGACCTGACCTGAGTTGGATTTACATACAACGTATCACATTTTTCTACTGTACTGATATCATAAAATTCGTACAGTATGTGCAACCCAGCTGTTTTTTGAGTTTTTAAGCTATTGCATAGCTTCTATCGCGGGCCTTGAGCGCGGGGACCGAATCCAGAAATTCCGTAACGAAAAAACCTCACGCTCCCCACTCCGACGGGCAAGGAGGTGTGGCTTGAAGGCCGTGCATCGTCTAACGTCGTTTCAGTTCGGCAGTCTTCGACACGGCGTTGTGTGCGATTAGACCTGATTAGACGTATTGTACATTGTACGACTCTACGAGCTGCTCTCTCTCAGACGAGCTGCTCCGAAATCGGACGAATACATAAATGCTATGCAATAGCTTTACCGCGGCAGTCCCCGAGTGCCACACGTCTTTTTTTTATTATTTTCACAATTTGCAAGACTTCTTTAATGCTTTTTATTTAATTGACTATTTGGTTTGTTGTGAGAGTATTTTAGTAACAGTATTAAAAGGATAATAAGCCCGATTACAGAGGCACCATCGTAATTATATTAGCTAAATAGCATAGTTCTGTTTCTTTTTCACACTAGGCATTCGATAGAGAGAACGCTTTTTACGTCGCTATTAAATTTACGCTGGCGCCTCTGTAATCGGGCTTAATATGCTTCTAAACGCATGCTAGTATACAAGGTTATCTACTTACTCTGTACTTAGCCGGAAGAACGTGATTAAGACCATCATTATGAACAACTTTTACTATGGAGCGAAACTGGAATTCGAGAAAAAAAACAACTATTTTAAACAAAACTGCAACTTAGAATCGACCAAATTTATGTTAGTTGCCCCGATAATACAAATCGCTCATAATGATGGTCAGAATCACTTATTTCCGGCTTAATACACTAATTCTGGATAACATTTTAAATAAATATGTGGTTTAATAACACAAACAAAGCCTGTGCAAAAACTGATGTCAAACACAAGATCGCAAATAACCACTAACAGCGAACCGATGACATGGAATTCTGGATCTAACCGCCGATAAATGGGTCATTCCACGGTGTCCGGCCATTCCGCGTATTGGCCGGTAAATCCTCATTGACAGGAGCGTTTGTAAAATTTTAAATTTAGAGCTATCTGTCAACTTGACGTTTTGTTTGTTGAGGTTAGGATTAAGGTTTTATGGGTTGCAAAAAGTTTATGGTATCTCTGGAAGGATTTTTATTTTTACTTGTTTTCTTTTGTGTATGTTGTACAATTTTACTGGTTTTGAACTCAAAGTTATTCTTACATCTTTTCATCATCGTAACAGTTGTAGAAATCTCAGTTTATTGGTCATAGATGGACTCAAAAACAATGGATAACGTTTAGTTATTGGATAACTTTTAGTTATTTTAAATAAAAGTAAATTGTTAAATTTATCGGACGTTTTATACCAGTTTAGTGTATATATTTGATAAGACCGGTAGGAAGCAGCTTGTACTTATTCACTGCGCTTGCCGGTGCGTGGTCTCATCTCGAAAGCTTTTGCTCTGCTCATTGTCTACTGGCATTTTAACTTAGCTATCTGCTGCTGCTTGTTGCTATCTTTGGTTCTCCTTAATAACACATACAACTTAAAAAAAAAAAAAACTTCAAAGATAATTTAGAAGAAAGATAACATTTCTGTACAAACTCTAACTTCACTAGTGCAAAAGAAATACTACCATAAATTGGCTCCCTATCGACAACAAATTATAAAAACGATACTACAGTGCGATATCGCTCCACAGTAGCAGTATAATGTACCGACACGGACAACACTAACGTAGTGTTGCGCTCGGTAGCTGCCGACGCACACAACGTATCGATGCGATACTAGTGAATTTAGTGCAGTTCCAGACGTAGGTTAAGTATGTAGACCAGCGGGCTTAGCATACGGACCATAAAATTATAATATCGACGTGTCAGAACGAGACAGAGTTATGGTGAAGTATATACGTGTCACCTTTTCATACGTCGATAAACTCTTGACTTGTCGTCGTGCGGTATGCTAAGCTAGCAGGGGTGGCCAACTTTTTAAAACCTATTGTTAAATCTATTGTTTGATGACAAAACCCTGTCCGATCGACCGATTATGTTATTAATAGGTCATGTTGTCTATTTGAAATATATCTACCTACAAATTTTTAGCTACTATATAGATAGGTATAACTATGGTCAATTGAAAACCTAAACGGGTAAATGATATCGATATCGGCTTTTTGAGCATCCCTGATGTAGATTGTGCACCACATCTTGAATTACATATTATTATTGAACTGTTTCAAGATCAACACTATTTGTACGATAACATTTTATAGAACTATTTGCAGCATTTAACTTTTTATCCATCATCTGAAATATTACAAATGCTTGATGATGATGATGATTGAAAACAGTTTGTGTAATGCTATGATACCAAAAACTTTGTTAAACATTCGAAATGCTTCAATGATTGATTAATTTAATGCATTTCTTAATACTCCACGGATTTTTAGATCTATACTTTTTCCTATAGCTATTATCTATTTCTACATTTATCTAAGTCATAACCCAGACACATTGACAGACGATCTAAAAGAATCAATACCGTAATTTAAAATTCATATTTATTTATTGCATAAAATGGGTTTACACAGTACTGACAGAATAATAATATAAATAGCTTGCCATATTCAGCCTTTCGACATGCAATATTAGGTTACAATATAGATATGTACGAGGGTCAAACTGAAAGTTCTTAGAAAATCAAAAACTGATTACATTAGCCAGTTATTAGTTTTATTATATCTTTTCAAAATATTGTCCATTCACGTCAATACACCGCTGCATGCGATGGAACCACTGGGAAAAGCACTTTGCCCACTCGTCCTTAGGGGTCTCTTCAATGGCATCGCGATACGCAGCCACCGCTTCTTCAGCATTCATAAACCGCTTTCCTTTAAGTTTTTCTTTAATTTTTGAAAATAAATAAAAATCACAAGGCGCGAGGTCGGGGCTATACGGCGGGTGACCCAGTAATTCAACGTTTGATGTCGCCAAATAGTCGATCGTTCGCTTGGCGGTGTGCGATGAGGCGTTGTCGTGGTGAAGGAGGATCCTACTGCGAGGTCGTTTCTCTCGAACTTTTTCCAAGACAAGTGGCAAACAATTGGTAGTGTACCATTCTGCAGAAACTGTTTTTTGATCCTCTAACACAATTGTCGCGAAATGACCTATCCTTCCAAAGAACGAGGCCACCATTTTTTTCCCCGCACTTCGATCTCTCTTCACTTTAGTTGGCAACTCCTCGAAAGGAAACACCCACTGAGCAGATTGTCTTTTGGTTTCAGGATCATAACAGTAAATCCAGCTTTCGTCACCTGTTAGTATGTCGAACACAGCATTTGAGTCACCTCCGTTAAATCTTTCAATCATTTTACGGCACCAATCCACACGATGGAGTTTTTGAGCCTCAGTCAAATTATGAGGTATCCACCGGGCGCAAAGCTTCCTGACCGCTAAATGTTCGTGTAGGATTTTGTGCACTTGACTCATACCGATGCCTAAGCTTGTCCGAATCTGCTGATAGGTCACTCTTTTGTCAGTCTCTATCATACGCCGCACAACACAGATGTTATCTTCAGTCGTCGCCGTAGAAGGCCGTCCCTCACGTAAATCATCAGTGAGATTAGTGCGACCACGTTTAAACTCATTAAACCAGTTGTAAACAGTCGCACGAGATGGGGCTTCATCGTGAAAGGCCAATCGTAGTCTATCATAACTTTCTTGTTGACTTAAATGACATCGAAAGTCATAAAAAATCATTGCACGAAAATTTTCTCGTGTTAAATTCATGTTGACGTGACACAGACAATTTTCAATTTGCCGCCAAATCGTAAAACAAATGACAAATGAATGAAGTATATACTCAGTAATATTGGCAAAGAGTTCTATTTTCAAATTATAGAATTATTTTTTTATTATATTGTTTATAAGTGGCCAGTTCTAAGAACTTTCAGTTTGACCCTCGTAGTTGGTTTTATCTAATACTTTTTACATTTTAAACATTTATCACAACATCATCACTTTAACCTAAATCACTACTAACAATTATGAAAACTAGAATATTTGGTCGCGTTTGGTTGCATCTATCAAATGTGAAAAAAAAATATTGATGGAATGAATTGCTATTGAGGCCATTGGCTAGAAAACCGGAAACTAAGATTTTAAAGCATGCCATTCATGTCATTTTTTCACAATAATTATACCTAAATGACTAAATCACAGTAAAGGCGAAAAAATTTAATAATTACATTAAACTATTGAATATTCGTCACTTAAATTCAAATTTAAAAGTTATAACATAACAAAAGAAAAGAAATGAAATGAAAAGAAATTGCAATATTTTTCCATGAATCAGTTACTTAACTTCCCATAAACAGCAACTGTTAAATACCTCACCAATCCTTTTGTCTATACATATTAGGTGCTATACCATTTATTAAAAACACTACCCCCAAGCCCTATGCCTATATTATTCGCAGTTGTTGCCTCTATTTTAATGGCTAACGATCTTCCTAGTTAGTTCAAGATACATATTAACTTTATGAAAGCAGTATTTTCTCGATATTATTTAGCACAGTAAAGCATTAAGTGTAATGAATCTTGTGACAGTTTAACATAAAAATATAAAACTATGGTCGGGTGAAGACACGGGGCTGTCTGGAGAGGACACAGTGCGTTATTTATTAAAATAATAAAGTGTACCTTGTTAGGGCTTTGATACAAAGCAGTAGGGTTTTATTTATGAAACTAATTATATTTTATATGAATTATTTTGTGATGCGTATTGCTTTTGTTTATAATTTAGTCTTCATTGTCAGCGAGTTGTTACTTCAGGCCGTCGGCTTCTCTAGCTTTTGACATTTTTAGGGTTCCGCACCCAAAAAGTAAAAACAGGACCCTATTAATAAGACTCTGCTATCAGTTCTCATCTATCATTTCTCAGGAACGCTGATAGCTAGAACGTTGAAATTTTTTAGATGACATAATTCTGCTGCCGCTATAACTAATACTAAAAATAGAAAAACAAAATATTTAAGGGGGACCCCATACAACAAACCTGAATTTTTACAATTTTTGCTCGCTATTGACACTATTGACGCTTACGGTGACAGGTAGATGCTTGAATTCTTTACAGAATATTTAGCTAAACATTAACTTCAATGATAACTAAATGAAATAAATATTTAAAGTTGGGCTCCCATAAAGAAACGTGATTTTTTGACTCGATATTAATAATGACAACAGAAAGATTCTTGAAATATTCGCAAAATATTAATTTGTATATTCCCTTCATAGATAAATAGTTAAAATAAAATTTATTAAGGGGAGGGCTTCTATGCGGTACTGTACCTTTCGTGCACGAGTCCGACTCGCACTTGGCTGATTATTTTGTGATATACCTAATAAATAGCTACGCAGATAAATGTTAAAATAAGTTGAATGAAGTAAGAAATAAAGTTTTGAAAAAGATAAAGTGAGAGAAAAGTAAACAAAGCTTCGTCATTACCAATTTAATTTACAACCGAAATATCACTTATATCTGGATCAATAAAAATGTAATTCAATTTTGCTTACTTGAGTTAGTGTGATAAATATTAATTTTTCAAATAACACAATATAACTAATAATTTAAATTCGGTATATAACTAATTTTATTGTGAAAAACATTTGTCCACGCGAAACTCGCGGAAATAAAAAGAATACGTTACGTTTTGTCGATACAGAATCAGAGCCCTTAGTCCAGGTTTTGCGTAGTTTACTTAAACTTTCGGGTTCGCTTGTGGCGCCATACATTTTGGTTAGTCCTTCCTCGTTTCCGCCAGGGGCGCTGTACAGAAATGTATTTAGCCATACGGAAACTTCTGTAGTTTCAACTTACGTGTAAACCTGGACTAACCCCTCAGGCTCCAGAAAGTTCACACTTGTGAGTTCGCCCATTGAAAAGATCGTATCAATTAGCCATGTCTCGATCCGGGTCCGCCATTCCCGCGGCCGTCTCGATCGGACATGTCCCGGGCGATGTCGTCCCGTAATCGCGGAATCACTTCACTAGTCTAGAAATTCTAGTAGTTCTAGACTAGAACGCATGATGTCTGATTTTGTTACTTAAAGTAGGTACATTATACAGGGTCATTCAATTGGCATCCTTTTAGGGGCTTATTCCGTACATCAAAACCAACGACTTTTGTTCTGCGACTTTCGTCAAAACTAAAAAAAATCAGCTGTTCCATACATTTTGTCAATTGTAAAAGATATTTTTCTTTGAAACAACGACTTTTTTTTTGAGAAATAATAAAAGTCGTAGAGGGAAAGTTGTTAATTTTGATGTAAGTCCCTAAAAGGATGCTAATCGATTAGAAATAACCCTGTATAGACCAGTGCGATAAACTTGTATCAAAATAGTTTCAAGTAAGTACATCGTTTTTTATATTCAGTAATAATAATACTACAATCAAATTTCTGCGCAATGAATTTTATAATGCGAAGCGGGAAAAAAAAAACAAAGCAATTCTAGCTAAAATTATACCACTATGATTACACTAGACTCGTTTGAAGTTACCATCGCGCGCATAGAAAAGATAGTATCAATTAGCCAGTCTCGATCCGCTGTTCCCCGCGGCCATCATGTCACTACATTAGAATATATTTTACTGTATGATTTCGTTACGGAATCAGTGCGGATAAGCTATTAGTACTAAATTCAAACTTTCACAAATGTACATAAGTTTAATAAAAAATACTGTATACACATTTCTGCGCAAAAAATGTTGATAGGAAATGGAAAAAAAAAACTAAATAATTTAAGTTCAAACTAGGTATATCACTATGTTCACACCAGCCTTGTTTGAAGTAAGTAACTATCCCGCGCATTGCATAGATAGCATCAATTAGACTTGTCTGGATGCGCCAGCCCGCTTATCCCGCGGCCGTCTCGACCGCGGGAGACGTCCCGTGCGATGTCGTCCCGCTATCGCGGGATCACATCACTACATCAAAATAAATTTTACTGTATGATTTTGTTACAGAATCAGTGCGGTGTAGCTTTAAAAACAAAACAAACTATTAGTACTCAATTCAACTTTTACCAATGTACATAAGTTTAATAAAAAAAATACTGCAGACACATTTCTGCGCAGAGAAATTTTTGTTGATGATTTGAAATGGAAAAAAAAACCGAATAATTTGAGTTCAAACTAGGTATATCACTATATTCTTACTAGCCTTGTTTGAAGTAAGTAACTATCCCGCATATTGCATAGATACTCGTAGCATCAATTAGCCGTGTCTGGATGCGCCGGCCCGCTGATCCCGCGGCCGTCTCGATCGCGGGACACGTCCCGTGCGATGTCGTCCCGTTATCGCGGGATCGCGTTGCGCACATCACTACAAAGTACTGTACTGTACAAGCCTTTTTAATAGTCCACTGCAGGACATAGATCCACCCACGAAGGGTGATTGGGCCATATCCACCAAGCTGGACCAGTGCGGGTTGGTGGATGTCATCACTACAAAGTACTGTGATTTTATTAGGAAACTGTATGTACGTTCTATTTATCATAAAGCAATACACAATGATTTACAGAAAAGGCAACAAAAATGATAAACAGCTAAACTTTACAATTTTACAGGTTTACTTCAGTTCGCAATTAAAAATCTTCACAATTAATTTTTTTGATTTGATGGTATTAAGTTATAGTATTAAGGTCACACACTGATAGTTGTATGCTTGAAATTTCCACTCTCACTCTTATTTGAGCTGGGAAACTACTATTATTAGCCCACATTTAAAAACATTAGAAAAGCTTTAATTTGATTAAAATTCAATAATTAAAATTCAAAACTCGATATTTTTCTTTAATTCGCTCAGTATCAACATTCGTGCTCTCGATATTTACAAAAATACGTATCAACAAATAAAATTTTATCGACAGCATATCTAACTAAATTAAATCATAACAATTTAAACAAATAACAATAAATAATTAAGGAAATCGTATAGCAACATCGTTTCCTGTTAGTTAAAAACAATTTGAAACTATTAACTGGAGCCTATAAAAATCGAATAACACTTCACTAAAGAACTATTAATTTGATGCGCTTCGTGAATGCTAAACACAGCGTGGATTGAATCTTGGTTATTCGTACGTACAGGGCCTACCAAAAGCGGCGCCTAGACCAAAAATCGTAAGTATGTGTACCTTACCTTTTATTTGACCAGATTTTGTCCGCGGCTTCGCCCGCATGATATTTCGAGGCCCTACCTTACCACACTTAATAAAGGAGGTGGAAAATAAAAAAAAAAAAACAAAAAAAACGATTTGACATTTGTTTGATTTGACAGTTCTTTTATGACATTTCTTGGAGCGCACGCTAGAATGGTTCGCAGATGGCAGAATTTTTCCTACTTACTTAACACTTATTGTTTTAATATGGAAAATGTACGCTATATCATTGTAATTTATAGCCTATGTGTTATTCTGATGTATAAGCCATGTCATTGCCAAGTTTCATCTCAATCCGTTCAGTAGTTTTTGCGTCAAAGAGTTACAAATATCCATACATCCATCCATCTTTACAAACTTTCACGTCTATACACATAATGTTAGTTATTAGTAGGATGTACCTTGACCCCAAAGTACCACTTCTTCGCGCCATCAAGACGTTCCGCGCGTTAGAACCAAGCTTTTCGAATCTCCATTTCTCTGAACAGCCAGAACGCTTTGCCTGGATCTGCCTTTCCGCTAAAGTCCAACAAATCTCACGTAAATAGGTAAGAGTATAAATGATATCTTCTAAGACGACGTGTTACGCCCTAGACCGCGTATCTGCTTAACATCAGGCAGTATCTAGTCAAAAGTAAACCAATATGAAATATTAAATTTAAAAAATGTTAAGGGATAGTTACATTTCACTGCACTATTTTATTCTAAAGAAATGCCGCACCCACATTGGATTTTTATCGAATAAAAAGTTATATACCTATGTTCTGAAAAATGACTCTTACGTTCACTATGAAACAAACTTACGGTCAAATAATTGGAAACAGATTTTCAGCCCATAATACTCCAGAACGACTGACTTGATTTTGAGGAATTAACCATGATAAAAGAGTAAATTAAGTATTTTCTAAAAATACACGCAGTTTTTCAAAGTAAAAGTAAAACGTCCAATTGTTTTTACGTACCATACAAAATATACAACTGCGGCGTTTTATCCACCTAGTGAGTATATGACCTGATTGTTCCAAATATGCAAAGAAACTGTACACCATAAAGTCGAATTTTATTCGATCTATATCGAATTTAATGCAGTTTAATCCATTTTGAACCATATTTATGCATTTGAGAATATTTCTCACAATCCGAGAATGAGAACTAGGTTGGGTTGGTCTTAAAATTGGTTTCGTTTAGATTAAATTCAGTGCTTGGTATTTACAAAACTTATATCAGGCGGAAGACATAGTTCAGTGATAATATTTTACGTTGAAAGTGGTATTTAGTATGCGTTTCAATGTCAAAGTGGTTATTTGACTGCCTCGGTGGCTCAGTGGTTTGTGACCCTGACTTCTGAATCAAAGAGGCGTGGGTTCGATCCCCACTCAGGGCAAACATTTTGACACAAATGTTTTGACAGGTCAAATATCTGCATCCTTCTTCGATAAACGATACGCGCATTATCTTTGAACATTCAGATTCAGTAGTCTGTACTTATTTTAATAAGATCCAGTTGGTCCTATGATGGCAGTATTGGTTATACAGGGTTACTTGTTATTGAACCTTATATTGAAGGAGTAGGTTCAATAACCAGTAACCCTGTATTGTATCTTGTTGCAGTTAACAAGCACCTATCACCAAACACAAGTCATAAAGCGACCACAAAAGTCAACTTCGGCCACAAACACTGCTTCCGGCCACTATAAAATATATTTCACAAAATAAATATTATAATATTTCATTTCATACAAAAACCATTGGTGATGGTTGATGGTGTATGTAGCTGTGGGTAAGCATTTGTATAAGGTCAACCTAAATGCGCGTGTCTCTAAAAAGTGCCTTAACTACAACAAAACTACACTACTATTACACAAAAAGCATTGGATCATCCTCAGAGCTTTGAAGGTCTAAAGATAATCCAAATGCTCAAGCCCACTGCCAGTTGGCAGCGTGCCCAGCATGCTGGCTGCATTGCCACGCTGAATGGCAATGCTTATGAGTTGAGCCAAATAAACAGAAGTAAAAAGTTAATACTGAGTTTAAATTGTAAGAAAAAAACTCGAGCTGAAGTAGTGACCGTTTGTCTTTCATTTCACTTTTTCCTTCGCTTACTTTTTATCATCTTGAGCAGAACACGGCTGCGCCTGCGCATCGGTCGGTATCGATCGCATCGTATTTATGCGCTGTCGAGAGCTTTTATTGGTATTAATATGCGCTCGCCTTTTTATTCGCGATATTTTTGTTTTAGCACCTGCTTATTGTTTGCTTTTGATTTATGATAATGTTTAAAGCATTTTGTATGTCTTTGGAATTCGTTTAGTGATATTTTGTAAGCTAGTTTTGAGAATAAATTTATTATGATGACTAAAGGATATCTAATAGCTATACACAGATACGTACATTATAGTATATTTTATTTGCTCGGTAGACTGTTTAATATACTCAATAACCTGGATTTCAATACAATGCAAGCCAATTACTAGAAGCTTTTTTGGAAATCAGGTAAAGTCCTTTGTCCAAATAAGATCCAAATAGGAGTATATTGCGTAGAGTCAAATGTCCAAAAGCCACCAAATAGCCAAAACTTGCACCGGAACCTATAATCACCACAATGTTTCCTAAAAGTTTTTTGATAATACCAGTTACAGACTGTAGGTTCCACTACCCAGCGCTATCTGGAGATTTTGAAACATTTGAAGAATATAAGTATTCAAAAAGCTGTGGTGGTCTAGTGGTTGTAACGCTGGCCTGTCATTCTTGAGGTCGTGGGTACGATCCCGGTCCCGTACCAATGAGTTTCTTTGGAACTTATGTACGGAATTTCACAACAATGGCTTTTCTGTAAAGGAAAACATCGTGAAGCAACCTGCATACGTCCGTAGAAGAAATTCGATGGCGTGTGTGAATCCACCAACTCGCACTGGAACAGCGTGGTGGATATGACCCCAATCACCCTTCGTGGGTAGGCCTACGTCCTGCAGTGGACTATCAAAAAGGCTGGGACAGTACAGTAAGTATTCAAAATATTCTCTTACGGGTACATCTTTTACTCATCAATAGAAGGATTCAATTCTGTATCTAATCCAGCAGAGAATTTAGTCCCAAACA
Organism: Hypomecis atomaria; assembly: GCA_964007245.1. Classification (NCBI taxonomy): domain Eukaryota; kingdom Metazoa; phylum Arthropoda; class Insecta; order Lepidoptera; family Geometridae; genus Hypomecis; species Hypomecis atomaria. The sequence goes on along the minus strand of OZ023295.1, from coordinate 1,733,340 downwards.
AAGCGCTAATTCTTCACACCCAATCCCATTACAGTCCTCTAATTACAAAATTACCTAAAGGCCACACCATCACATCCTAATCCAACAATTAAACAATGGACAGAAGCGCATTGGAGTCGGAAGCCTGGCCAAGGCGAAGGAGCCATCCTACGGCCTTGTGGCGCCAACAAAGCTGCATTGTCTATCCACATCTTGGAACAAATCCAATACTTCTGGACATACTGCGTGACCTCCAAATCCTGCATTTGAATATTTGAATACCCTTCTTCCAAAACAGCTTAACTCCTCACATCCTCACCGAAAATCCAACCATTCATCCTCTAGCCAAAGTTCAAAGTTGGGTGGATGTGGTAGAAATTATCGCCATCGTTACCGATTAGTACAAAGCATTAAAAGCCCTGTATGGCGAGGTGCCATTGTCCAAGCCCTGACCTCGGCAAAGAAAGGTGCGATGACAGACAGACCAGCAGTCAAGGTTACGATGTGTCGGGTTGGATATGGTGTGGTTGTACTACGGTAGCTGTATCTGATTAATATTCTTGGAATGACTATTTTGTCAACAACGTACATACAAGTTCCAGGAGGTATTTTCTCTTGAATTTTTTTGTACCACAGGATTTTTGGTGAAGTAAACATCATCAGAAAGCCTGTTTACGGCTGGAAAAGAAATTTGTTGGTACGTGAGGAAGAACCCTCAATATAGGGATGATTGTCTAAAGAGGTAGGCTTATGCTCTGCAGGGGATTAAGCAAAGGCATGATGACTAAAAAGTATACATAATCCGTCTGAGAGACTATAAAAAATATTAGACACGTATTTTTTCTTTTGTCAAGATATAGCCCGTCAAAGTTCCGTGTGACGTCACAAGTGCCATACAAATGTATAGACTTCTGTAAGAGAGGTGACGTTACGATCCCCACTCCCAAATTTTGACAAGGTTTATCTTTGTCATTTGTTGTTTGATTGACAATAGATCATCGGCCAATCGGCCAAGTACGAGTCTGACTCGCGCACGGAAGGTTCCTCCGTACTGTATAGGAATAATAGATAATAAATCCGTACTCCTTAAATATTTATTTTATTTTAATTTTATTATTTATTATTGGAGTGAATATAAAACTAAATATTCTGTGAAAATTTCAAGCATGTACCTGTTAGGTACCATTAATATACATCGAAAAACGTCTATAAAATCAGGTTTGTTGTATGGGAGCCCCGCTTAAATATTTATTTTATTCTATTTTTAGTATTTGTTGTTATGGCGGCAACAGAAATACATCATCTGTGAAAATGTCAGCTGTTTAGCTATCATGGTTCATGAGATACAGCCCGGTGACAGACAGACGGACAGACGGACATCGAAGTCTTAGTAATAGGGTCCCGTTTTTCCCTTTGGGTACGGAACCCTAAAAAAATACGTGTCCAATATTTTTAGATAATCTAACTTACGGGCTAATTATAATGTTTTCTTACCCAATCATCATGCCTATAATGATGACGTGAGTTAAGTTGCAACTGGGCAAACTTAAATACGAGTATGTCGTTGCAAATATTTGATTAATATTTTGTACTCTCTTGCTATGACCGAGCATTAGAGGACAACTCCGTTATTGGAGGTGATTCATCCATCCATCCATCAGCCATAAGAAGTCCACTGCAGGACATAAGCCTCCCCTATGGATCTCCAATAAGACCGGTTGGAAGCGGCTTGCATCCAGCGCGATCCTGTGGTCTTAATGAGGTCATCCATCCACCTTGTGGTTTAACGTCCTACGCTGCGCTTGCCGGTACGTGGTCTCCACTCGAGAACTTTTTGACCCCATCGGTCATCAGTCCTCCGCGCTATGTGCCCTGCCCATTGCCATTTCAACTTGCCAATCCGTTGGGCTATGTCGGTAACTTTGGTTCTTCTACGGATCTCCTCATTTCTGATTCGATCTCGCAGAGTGACTCCGAGCATAGCCCTCTCCATAGCTCGTTGGGCTACTTGGAGCTTACTAATAAGGTAGTAAGGTGATTGTTGGTGAATATTGAAAGCTAGCTTTTAAAAAAAATTCTACTATAGGTAAAACTTAAACTAATATTCTGTAGTCAAAATGCCTGTCCATTCTCATATTGTTTGGAAGCCATGACTTATTTCGTCTTCCACTTTCGCGCTTTTGTAAATGAGTACATGATTCAATTTTGATCAAGAAATTGTTAATGTTGTACTGTTGGTGTCAGTTGCCAAAAACGGCCTGTGCCAAATTATATCGTATGTATTTTTGTCACGACTCTTTAATATGGATTTCAATGATAAGCTAATTTAATCCAAGACCACAACCTGTGCAGTCAACAATACATTAACATAATGCACCAATCAAGAACCAAAGAGTTACTTTGAATTATCTTCTTGAAAATTTGCTTAAGAAAGACAAAATAAATAAGAAATAACAATTTGTAATTGTAGTGAACAGTATCGGGCACAAAAATTCTACTACAATAGGCTTGTTTACTAAAAAAATATAATTAGTCCGTCAAATAGATTGTTAAAAAATATTAGACACGTATTTATTTTTTGTCAATTTAACAAAAATTGATGAAGATGCAGCCCGTTAAAGTTCCGCGTGACGTCACTAACCGCTATCAAATGTACCGGCTAGTGCCGTCACGAGCCCCCACTCTCAAACTTTGACAAGGTTTATCTTTGTCACTTATTGTTTGATTGACAAATCAAAAAATACGTGTCTAATATTTTTTAATAACCTAACTGACGGACTAATGATTTTTATACCTAGTAAACATTCCTATTTCATCAATCCAAAGTTACAGCCACATATTATCAGATGATTAGCATATTATTAATTAAACTTAATGTAAGTATATAATATATTGTCATTTACCATGCTAATGCCACACACATACTGGCTAACCTATCTATATGCAGTGGTCTTGAGCATTTAATTTTTAGGACGCAATGGAGGTCTAAATTTTTAAATTATGAATAATCTAGATGTTATTTAGGTAATACCTACTAAATAAAATAGACTTTTTAACCCTTCATAATAATTAGATACATTTGGAAATTTATGAATAATTAAAAAAATAAATAACATTATGAAAATAATAATTAATTCTTCGTAATTAAACTTATTCATATTTTATTTTGGGCACCCAAATCGTGATGAAAGCCACCTTCATGTCTCGCCATTTCGGTCTTGCGCTAGACGGGTCCAGGTATCACCTGCAACCTTGGTAACGTCATCGCTCCATCTTTTTTTTACTCGTAGGTCGTCCTCTATCTCGTGAGGTGTCCCTAGAATCCCAATGAACAATGCGTTCGCTCCATCTGCCATCCTCTACCCGAGCGAGATGACCAGCCCTCTTCCATTTAAGCTGACAGAGCATCTCTGCCGCGTCGATCACTTTTGTCTTCTGTCGTGTTCTCTGTGTTTCGGACTTTATCTCTGAGAGTAAGACCAAGCATTGAACGCTCTGCAGCACTCAAGTACCTAGTAGTACTAGTAAATTGGGTGAGACTGGTGCAGAACAGGAATAACGGAAAAGGAAACGAAAGAGGGAGGAGGCTCATGCCTTATAGGGGGCTGAAACAAGCTTAAACAGTTATTTTTATTTTTATGATAAACATTTCAAAAATTCGTCTCGGACGCAGGACTCGAACCTTGCGTCTTCGGATCACTAGCCCGATGCTCTGCCAACTGAGCTAATCCGCAGTACTGACCCCGCGCCGAATTTCGTGAAGTGTTTATCATTTTAACCAACTTATAGCGTTGGCGGCGCCACCTGTGATACCCGTATTAAACAGGTTATCACTCAATTGAAGTTATAAGAACTTCTGAATATTGACTAGAGATGGCGCACTGCTTAATCAATGAAGTGATTTTAATTTTATAGTGAATCCCACACTACGTTTATCTCAAACAGTTATTTTTCTAAAATTCGTCGCGGATGCAGGACTCGAACCTTGCGTCTTCGGACCACTAGCCCGACGCTCTGCCAACTCAGCTAATCCGCTAATTGAAACAAGCTGTCAATGATGAATGTCGATGAGTAGTAGTAAAATTAGTTATACCAACAGTTGTTGTGTTGATGTTGTGTTGTAAAATTATTTCTACTGCATTTCATTATTTTTACTAAAGTCACTACTTATCCATTACAAATACAGTAGTTACTAAGTGAATTGTCGACCCCTCGTGTCATTTATCCCAAAGGACATCGCCGTACGTTAGGCCGGTGCCAATCACCTCTCAAACAAAGGTTTTACGATGAAACCGAAAGTGTACAATGAATTTTAACACCTCTCAATTTGTACTTATGGATCTCAAATTATAATACGGGTGCACTGTAAAGGGTCAGCGATATTAATCAATTTGATCAGCAACTTATTAAATTATATTATCAACGTAAGTTAAAGTTAAAATATTTGAACATTCTGACATTGCTGAAGAAAAGAAAAAATTTAAAATTGCCATGACCAAACCGTTGTCATTGATCATGACTTAGTATTTTATCTTAAGATCACATTTTTTAATAAAAAAAGAACGGCTTTCTTGCAACAACGAGTTTGTAGTAAGTCGGCATAATTATATGGCTAAGTATCCCGTGTTTGATATATGCGGCTGACCAGATGCTTAAATTATGGAAGATAATACTAATAAAATCAAAATTAAAAAAAAATATATTTGCGGACATCTTAAACACGGTCTCTGACCCCAAACTAAGCAAAACTTGGATGTACAATATACAATACAGTACTGAAATCTCCGCATACCATGTACTGGCAGCATTTATACTCCAGAAACATGCTGAATGCAAGCCGCTTCCAACCGATCTTATTAGAAATCCGTAGCAGAAGTCTATGTTCAGCTGTGGAAATACTACGGCTGAAGATTAGAATTTATTTTTGGTCTTAGTACTAACAGTTGTTATAGACGTTAAATGTGCTTCTAGTGAGATGACGTAAGTATGAAATGTCATTATGGAATTACAGCTGACCATTTCAACAGTTGCTTTATAATAATAGGTACCGCTATAAGATTAGTCATGGTACTTTTATGGTAAACAATAAAACATGGTATGATTAAAATCCACAAAGATTTTTATAAAATGATTGTTCGTTGTAAAGTAACAAAGAAAAGCGTAACCAAACAATAATATTAATAGAAAGCAGATGATTTTAGTGTTATTGTCGCAGATTGATGTCATTATCTAACATTTTTAGGAGAATGGCTTGTGGTCATGAGTATGTGATATGAACAGGTTTTTCTGTTATTCAATACTCGGATAGTATTTTTTTTAAATTCATTTAAAAAGTTAAATCTATAGTTTTTCTACAAATCTTTAGTCAAAATTGGTCTTCCTACTTTTATCAATATAAATAAATAAATAAAGCTCCTCGCACACTCAGCTACCTCCAGATCAGTCCACAATTAGGCCCAGCGCACACGCGCGACGCTGCGCTACGCGATATCATCACGTGATCTGCATATTTACCGTACATATGTCTTGTCGTTGATTACGTAGCAGTTTTTATTCATTTTAGCCATTTTACTGTTAATTTTCCACTGCTTGACTTTTCCTAATTGTGTCTGTACTTTTTGTATCAAATACAAGCATGTAATCGTTACTCTTAGATTTATAAAATAACATCAAAAAAAAAATGCAATAAAATAAAGATATCGAAAATTGAAAATTGAAATTAAAAAAACTTTATTCGACATTACAAACACAGAACACACAAAAAACACAATAACGATATAAAAATAAGGTATGTATTTAGAAATGTCGAAAAGGGCTCACCTCAGCATAATGCTGAATGCAGGTAGAAACCGAACACTCAGTGCTGGTTTTCAGGTTTGCCCTTTTTGAGGGCAAAAAACATAAAATAAGAAACAAGTGAAAAGTAGTTAACAAACAGTGTAATGCTAAGAGAAAGGAAAATCAAACGAAATAACGTCAAAAAATATGAAATAAACGTAATAAATGATTTCGCACACTCAGCTATCTCTAGATCCGTCCACAATTAAGTCGAACAAACACGCGTGACACGGGCGATAGCGTTGTGTGATTCACATAATATTAAGTAAGTATAATGTTATTTTGGTTTGGTTTGCACGATATTTTGAGCCTTAGGTTTCAAATTTACGACCATAGAGTCCTTCCTAATTTTTTTTTCTCCAAAGATCAAAAATAAGCTTATCGTATTTTTATCGACCCAAAAAGGAAAAAATACAATAAACTAAAGCCATCGCACACTCAGCGGCTATCTAAGGATCCGTCCACAATTAGGCCTACCGCAAAAGCGCGACACGGTGCGATGGTATCATGTGGATTACATTTTTATACATTTTGAATGTCTTTTTCGGGTAACTTTGACCAAAGGACTGTTTTTCTCTCATTTTTTCCTGTAGATCAAATAAAAACTTATTTTAATCGTTCCTAAAAAGAAAATAAAAATGCAACAAACCAAAGCCATCGCACTCTCAGCTATCTGCGGGTCCGTCCACAATTAGGCCTAGCGCACACGCGCGACACGGCGCGATAGCATCACGTGATTTACGCTCCGCGCCGATCCCCGATCACAATCGGCATCGAACACCGCCGTAATGAGCACACTTTACTGCCTGATCTATTTCTCGCTACAGGGAATGGTAAGTAAGTTCACCTAGGTCGAGGATGCTCTGTAGTAATCTTTTAAAGTTACCCATTGCTTTCCAGAGCTGCATTGGGATGCAACCTTCATCATCATCGTCATCAGAGGACACAGACTTCCCTTGCGGTTTTCCAAGATCAGTTGAAAGAGGTTTAAAGTGTTCATGTCGTCGTGGTTGGATAATCTGTTCAGTTTACCACGTACAAGTAAACATATTGTCGCCAAAAGAGTAACATTTTTAGTGATCTTCAGATCACCGGATACTACACACGTCACTGCCTGATTTATTTCTCTTCTCTACAAGAATTGGTAGGTACAAGTAAGTGGGTTCACCTAGGCAAAAGATGTTCTGTTGTAATTTAACTGGAAAAATCTTTTAAAGATACAAAGAGCTGTATTTAGGTGCAACAAAAACCACTAAAAACGTGACCGCCTTCCAGAGTTACTATAAAAAATTCGGCTACCGTGCCTATTTCCCTTTTAAATTGCTATATTTGGGCCAATTTGGGGGACAATTGGTCCTAAATCCTAGGGTCCCTTAGTAGGTGCTATGACAGTCTGAAATTGTCGTATTTCAGTAAGAGTCTGCCATTTACTCGTATACAACTTGAATCGCCGTATATTATGTCAATTGCCGTAGGGTGTGTGCAAAAAGACAACCGTCGTGGCGTACGGTGAACTAACAATAAGATTTAGATCATCAGCGAAGGTACCGAGTATACTTGGTAGACGCGAGTATCTACTTATAAAAACCAAATTGGTGCTCTCCAAGTATCAAGTATGCTCTCCAAGTACCAAGTATGCTCTCCGGTACAAAATTAGTAAAATGCCACACGGGCGACCTCACCTACGCTTCTCTTTTTGCACAAACTCTAACAATAACAACACTGTCGTTTTCTGAAGCTACTTTACAGAACGGTATGTGCTTATGCGAGTCTATATGAACGGAAACTACAGGAATAAGTTTCCATGTGACCCTCCCTATATGTTTTCGAACAACGTCCATGGCAAAAATAAGAAAGAAAAAGAAGAGATTATTATCATTAAAAATTTATTTGTACTTAACCGCAATTATATGTGTTAGTTTGGAGATTATTATCATTAAAAATTTATTTATAGGTACTTAATCGCATGTTCTAAAAATTTGTCAGTTTTTTTAATAAAAAGATAACTTTTTCTACTGGACTAGTTACATTGAACTCTACTCATCTCTACCTTTTTTATCATCCGAAATAACTCCAAAAAATCTAATCCGAAAACAACTCCAATTGATTTGATTTCAATATTATGTATCTAATTTGTATACCTCCATTCCTCGTGGTCGTCAATTAATATACCCCCGTTTCGTGAATCTTCCGCCTTGTATTCTACCTTCAAAAATTTCTTTTATAAACTCTATTGATATTAACTTAACGGTCAAATTACAATTCTTGAAAGTTTTGTTTTCTTGGTATTTTTATATGCGCGTTGTCATCGAGATATTTTTCAAATGTAAGTAATATTTCGATTTTACAAGTCACAGTGTTTCAACACGGATGGTAATGGGTCTAATCAATTTGGTCGTTGTGTGCATCCATTTGACAAGTTCGGTTTGAGTTAGACCCGTGATAAGATAGTGTCGAGCTCGATGGGATGGAATTAAATTGATTGTTACATATAGTTTTTTCTCACGTGTTTATTTTTACGGTTGGACTTTGTCTATCTGTTTTAGTGTAGGTTTTAGGCTTGCATTGAATCAGAATAAATAGCAGGAAAGGGGGGCTTGTATTCCTATAATTATTTTTCGCAAAAAATGGCAAAACCGCCTTCCATCGTGTACAAAATTCGGATATTTCGCTCGAATTGCTTACATTATTGTTGTTTTTTTCAAAAACGGCTCAGACGATTTCTCTAAAATTAAATTGGGACCACTTCGGGAGTATACCCTTTCGAACTAATAAAGATTTTTGTATTCGGTTCACAATTGGCGAAATTATCGATGAACATACACAAAAAAATACTTACACACGAACATAGAACCTCCTCCTTTTTGGAAGTCGGTTTAAAAGTAGGCTGAAACAGGCTCATTAGATAATTAAATGCATTTTAAAGTTAGTTAACAAAATTGTATGAAGCTAATCTTAATATATACGCCGAGCTAATCTAGTAAAGTATATCAAAACCCAAATATAATAGGAAGAAGCATGAAAGAACTCCAAAATTTCATGACTTAAATAATTTTTAAACAATTTTGACTAGGTTTAAATTTTAAAATAAACCAAAAAGAATATAAACTGTAGAATTTTGTAGCTATTTAAATTGTGTTGTGGTTAATGTTTCAATATACAATAAAAGTTTTGTACTACAATTTATCTTAATTTATTATTTATATTTAGAAAAATCACTTGAGTTTTTCGCCGCAAAACCGTTGTTTAAAAATAAATCTCATTTATTTTACATGGTTGTATAAGTAAACTTGATAAAAACTGAGCTATAAAAAGCAACATACTTTAATGTAGTTAAAAGTCTATGACTTTTTTAATAGATTAACTATCAATTTGATAACTTGACACGCTATTTTACCAACGTCACTTTCCACCAGAAAACTATAAGTCATTTTAGGTTAGCATTTAACTGTGCTTTCTAAGTTCGCACCAATATAGTATTTTAAACCAATATAACACCGTGGCTAAATAACACGTTTAACCCAAAGGTTTAAAGTTCAAATTTGACAGTTTGAAAGTTAAAATAACCCATAGATAGGTGCCTACTTTACAAAAAATGACAACGGTATTATTTATAGGTTTGTTAATAAATTTATGAGAGTCTCGATATGTTTTATTGAAGAGTGAATTTGTGGTGTGTTTTAGTGTTTTTAGAATTATTGTCAACGTGATTAGATAAGCAATGTGTGATATTTTATGAATTAAATTTATTTTAGAAAGTTGGCACTGTATTATGAAGGGATAGGCACATGGACTTCGATTATATCTGTAGAAAAATTGTAGGAAAATGTGTAGATGTTTTATCAATGTCGTTTTATCCGTGATACAGAAGTATCAACTTGCATTCAAACAAAGCAAACGCTACTTTATTATAAGCTTATTATTGTACTGTTTAAGAAGAATCGAAAGTGCAAAATATATTTTTCGATTATTTATTAGTATCACATCATAAGTGCGATCCAGATTATATTCATAGAATAATTGAAAGAAGGATTTAAATAAAGCATCAACCCACTGATGAAGAAAATAAAACATAAAAGCACGTTTATCATTTTTAGGGTTCCGTGCCCAAAGGGTAAAATCGGGACCCTGTTACTAAGACTTCGATGTCCGTTTGTCCGTCTGCCTGTCTGTCACCGGGCTGTATCTCATGAACCATGATAGCTAGGCAGCTGAAATTTTCACAGATGATGTATTTCTGTTGCAGCTATAACAACAAATACTAAAAACTGAACATACAACATACTCCCATGGGCTCCCATACAACAAACGTGATTTTTGGGAGTTTTTTGCTCGCTATTAATAACGGCAAGAAGAATGGGGCTCTCATACGGTACGGAACCCTTCGTGCGGTTTTTAGTTTATGTTTAAACTGTCATATGTTTTTTTTTTCCTATGTCTAGCTCTCTTCTAATAAGCATCTGTCTATTGTCCATCGTTAATTTTAATCAACACATTTTTTAACCTTATCTATTTTTTTTTGTATGATCCCATTCAATCAAATGTCATCTGTGACTCCAGAGTAGGTAGAGTCCAGATCATTTCATTTCGCCCACTTCACACTGTCATACCTATTATTCGTATATATAAGAATTTTAATGTAATACATCCTTCATAATTTCGCTAAAACTGATTTAGTTATATGTATAGCTACAAAAGCTTGTTAGTGTCAATAATTTTCGACATTTTGTATTTTTTTACTGAGCTGTTAAATTGTCGCGATAGTCTAGTAGTTCATATCCCGATCCCATCTCAAAGAGCTTTCGGATGGGTGACCGTGGCTGGCATTATCTACCGAACGCTACCGTGACTCGTTAAATTGTAGGTCCCGGTTGTCATAATCGTATAACCATTCCAGAGGCCTTCAGGCGGCTTAAAAAAATCTCTGACACCAAGGCTAGCCACTCGGCCTATACTAACTTAGTTTAGGGATAGATATTACCTTGGCATAAATACGATAAATGATGTCCCTCAAATTCAAAGTTGCGGGTAGGCTCGCGCCATGAAACCTCTAAAATGGACCATTACACCAAAACTTATCGCCTCCCAAGACAATAACATCTCCTTTCCTAACTAATAACAAATAAATTATAATACTATACTGCGTTTAACATCATGACGTGCTTAAAATTTCCTATACAACCTGGTCACAATAAATATGTAAACAATTTTTAGAACAGGCGCCTAGACAATGCGAGTAAGTTTTAGTGTGAAAGGGTTGCAACGTAGATGTGTTATGAAATTCCGAAGTATTTGTACTCGTTTAAATTTCGAGAAAACAAAGGGATTACAGGGACCACACAGACAAAACAGTGACCATTTCGTCTCAACTTGGTCGTAAATTATTTTTATTAAACCGAATTGTTGCCAGTTCAGAGACTTGTTTTCTACTAATAGTACCTACTATTTGAGAAAAATGTTTCTATCATTTTCTGTGTATAATGATGATAGGTGGTGTTTGTAGCTAAAACAAATTTCATATTTATGTTTAGTATTGTTACACAAAAAAAAAAATATTAATAACTCCACGCGATGCCATGTCGCGCTGGTATAAAAATAAATAATTTAAGAGCCAATTTTGGATTTTATTATATTTAGTGTTTTAGAAAGGGTGTAACATAGTTACTTTTTAAGATTACCAGTTGCCACTATGTATCTTTAACGTGAAGATAAGATAAACATATTATACTAAAGGACCAATTAATAAAATAATTTGGGTTTTGTAGTGTCATAATTTAATAATTTATTTACTCAAAAAAAAAATAGAAAGCTACTACATTAAAAATTTAATGGCAAGGTTGCTTTAGCAAAATTTTCTTTATTACAGTTATCTGTTATAATTTAACTTTTAATGTTTTTAAATTAATAGGTATTAAGTACCTATGCACACACAAAATCAAAATGTTTTTTAATCCATTAGAAAAAAATCATAGATCTCACAAACTTTTTATCCTGGCCACACCAGCCCGCACGTTTGATCCTAATCATAAACTATCCGTATTAAACCAGCTTATTAGCATACGATAAAACAGCTATCAAATTACAATGAGGCATGGCAACACACTGTTTATGAAATATAACCGAGGTACACGAAAGAGGCTGTACGGGAAAGAAACATGGGGGAAGGCTGAATTGTGGGTGATCTATAATATTGAATTATATGTCAATTGCTTGCGCCTTTCGTGTGTAGCCCTATGTTTGACAGTAGACTATTAAAAGGCCGGTACAATGCAGTACTGTATTGAGGTTAACCATCGTTTAAAACATTCAATGACTGAAAAATCATCAACCATTATTAAAAAACTTTATTGATATCTCATTTTCATCATCATTGTGGACGAAAATTCTACCTTGGAGAAGCTTAAAGGTACAACAGATACACAGGTAGATTGCCTTCAACCAACATGTTCGTCAGACCGACACTTTTTTTTCGTAATTCATATCCGGTTTATTCCCATAGTAAATGTATTTATAATACCAAAAATTTGGACCTATGAAGTTACTGCAACTTTGTAAAGCACCACTTTGTACAGTATACATAATAATACAATAACTAACTTTGAACGCAAGCCGCTAACAACCGGTCTTTTTGGAGACCCATAGGGAAAGCCTATGTCCAGCAGTAAGCGTCTTATGGCTGATGGATGAATAGAATTAACTTTAATCCACAGAAAGGAAAAAATAAACTTTTCAACCTTAACAATACAGCTATGCTAAAAATTAAAGCAATTCTCTCCTGCGTGAATCTGTAACAAACAGATACACTTTTGAATTATTTTTTAATTATTATTAAATTAATTAAAGGTTTTATAATAATGTTGGCACGAGATTCAAATATTATGTAAATAAAGAATATCGTTTAAAAAAGTTTGATATCATTTTAAGGCAATTATTTTCTAACAAAACTTTTCTCGTCTTCAAAGTATCGAACCAAAACATAAAACTCATAAATTCAGTCTTTGATTATGAAAACAAATAATAATTAGTGTTAAAAATCGTCCCAGCAGGAGACGGTCTATAGCACAGGCGGTACTGTTGTCGCACCATCACGACTAATATTGTAATATTTCGGAAATAAATGGACTATTAGAAGGGTTTATTGTATAACTTTTCTGGTAATGAGTATCAGGTTTCTAAATTGCATTTTGAGCTATCGGGTTACTAAGTGTGTAAGACCGTGATGAATTAATGTATAATTAATGCAGTAAATTAAAGCATAGGATAGTAACCAAATATCAAATATACCTTTTATCTGTCACACATGAAACATGAATAAATATAATATTGAGTTTGGTGTAGAAAGTTCTCTCAATAATATTTTCATTGTACTAGAAAACATTATATTATCAAATTCTAAAAATGTACATATTTACCTGCACCCCCAGACAGACCAATTTTCCAGTCACTAGTAGTGTTAAACTAGGATATTATTACTGTATTAGCTTCGTTTCTATCTGCTCTCTACTTTACAAAGAGAAAAAAAAATGTAAAAACGTTTTACTATGGAAATTTACGTAGTTTTCACACATTTTAAACGATATTAAACGGGACTCACTCACGTGTTCGTATAGTCATAACACGACTATAGTTTCGATCGCGTTCGGCGACCTTTCTCAAGTTGGCGAGTGCTAACACGCATTGCGCATTGCGAGACGGCTCCGCGTGTTAGCACTCGCCAACTTGAGAAAGGTCGCCGAACGCGATCGAAACTATAGTCGTGTTATGACTATACGAACACGTGAGTGAGTCCCGTTTAATATCGTTTAAAATATGTAAAAACGTGTTGACAAAATTAATTTATTTATTTTGTTTATGTGTTACAAGAAATCGGAGCAGCGCCCTATAAAGAATTAAGATCAAGCTCATTGCCAGCGAAGCTAGCCAATAAGACCCCTCAACGAGTGAGCACAAAAACACCTTGGGTTTAGTTAGTGGTATCGGCACCAGCCTAATTTGAACCGGTCAATTTGGTGTACCGAGCGAGGGTATGTTTCACGCAACGTGTGTTTTCGTTGTCTTCCGATAAACTTAGGTTAAAAATGTTTTAAAACGTTGGTGTATGTGTTAAACTTTTTTTCAGTGATATCATAAATTCTCTGAAGATGCCATTTTGTCCCGGCTTTTTGGTCGTTTTCAGTTTGTACTAAAAAAAATATATTTGTTTAATCGTTTTTAGGGTTCCGTACCCAAAAGGTAAAACGAGACCCTATTACTAAGACTCCGCTGTCCGTCTGTCTGTCTGTCTCCAGGCTGTATCTCATGAACCGCTATGGATATAAAATTATCATATCGATGGTTTATTTTCTCGTCCTCCACAGCCTTACGCATTAGTAAATTTAAGTAGCAGTAAGCAATGAACATAGCTCTTTCTTCCTCTGGAGACGCGGAGGCGGATTGCAGATATATCATTCTTACTAAAGGTAGCAAATGGTTCCGTTGATTGTTCTGAAATACTTGATAAATTAGGCATCAAAGTGACAGTCGATCCGTTTAGAAGGCCTTGCTCAGTGCATGTCCCCCCGCGAGTACCAACTACAGGCAGAACACATTCTTACTGAGGGCGAGTCGCAGCTTCGATGCAGAGGCAGCACTGCACGACATTGATTTATTTACAACGTCCGATTTGCAGTTGAGGCGATTATTAAGTGATGCATTTTTTGATTCGTATTGATGTACCTACCTAGAAATTTTTGTGTGTATTATTTCTATGAGATGTACAGCGACGATTTAACACTTTTGTTTTTCTTTAGCATAGCAGTGGAAGTTTATAATTGGCAATATTTATATATTTAAGTAAATTTACTCATGCCTAGCTGTTAACTTCCTTAATATTAATAAAATAAAATAAAATAAATAAAATAAAACCAGTAGGATCGTGAAGTTCTGGAATATAGACCACGTACCTGGAAACGAAATGTAGTAGAACGTTCAACCACAAAATGGCAGGAATTGACAGACAGGGATTAAACGTCAGCAGTACCATTTATAGTACAACTCCTCAGACTAAATAAAAAAATCAAGACAGAACAGACAAGTGAGGCCGGTTTTTTTACATGTGGTGAGTGCGTCGGAGTAGCTCGAATGACAAGCCAAGGCGTAGTTTCGTAAAGTTTCGTTGTACGTGTATGTGTGTGTAATGAAGAATGTTACTAGGTATGCCAAATCCCTTGAAATTGTATGTATACAAATACACTAGTTTTTGTCGTAGTCAAAAATACCAAGTAGTTTTGATTTTATGCGCATTCAAAGTTTCGAAAAATATCGAGTCCCGCTATAGTCACGTGACCGCTTGTGACGTCACGTCACAACGCGCCGCGCCCCTGCGCTTAGTATCAAGTCGGCAGCGCTGTAGTAGGTGGAATAGCTTGCGCGTGTTGTGGTGTGACGTCACACCGTCACTGGGCGTTTACAACTTGTTTTACTTCTAAATCGGAAACTAATTGACGTATCGAAATAATTTTTTCACTAGTATTTTTTATTTTTGACAGAGAATATGGAGTGCTAATAATCAGAATTAGTGAACATTCTTCATTGTATCTGTACACGGCGAGACGTAATTTTTCCAGCCTTAAATGTTTGTTCACAACATTATGTCTTGATTTTTTTATTTGGTCTAAGTACTGATCACGCTAGATGCAATCCATTCCCAATCAGCCTTAGTTGGGGAGACCTATGCTCGGCAGTGGATGTCCAACGACTGAATGATAATGATGACGTTAGTTGCATAAAGGTTGTGGAAACTTAAGCCAACAATCACGCCTACGTGTTGGTTTTCGTATTAATTTCGTATAATTGTAGCTTTGGTTTATGTTACAGCTTTCATTAATTGTAAACCAAATGTGGGATATTCTTAGCAGTTGATTTATAACTATTCATTATATGGATAATGTTTGGTTTGTAAATTAATATGCTGTTAGATGTTGGGACATTGGTATTAATATATTTTTTATTTAAAGCAATTTAAAAAAGTAAAACTTAAAACTCAGGGCTAAAATTAAGTCGAACAGTCAGTCAGATTATGTTTATTGTAGTTTCTATGTTACATTGGTGATTTAAGAATATCATTGGCTCAATACAAACTTGCTTTTTCAAGGCTTGTTACGCTACTGGAAAGTCTATTCATATTATTAAATCTAATACTCAAATCAATTTTTTAAAATCGGTACTGCAAAAAGAAATTTTCATAATAAAAGATCTATTTCATCTATAAATCTAGAAATAATAGTTAGGTACTTTTGTAAACTTTTTTTTTGAGATTCGGACTAAATAGTCTAATAGTACGGGCAAGCGTGGCGTAATAATATTTATCTACACTAATGTTGTAACATTCTACTTATGTTTCCAATACTTAACTTATAATGACTACTGTTATAGCGCAGAAGCAAAACACTAAATTTAAGCAATTTCACATTTTTTTTTTAATACGGGCAAAAGTGCCTTTATTAACTACAACAAAACTACACTACTATTACACAAAAAGCATTGGATCACCCTCAGACCTTTGAAGGTCTAAAGATAATCCAAATGCTCAAGCCCACTGCCAGTTGGCAGCGTGCCCAGCATGCTGGCTGCATTGCCACGCTGAATGGCAATGCTTATGCGTTGAGCCAAATAAACACCAGCATTTTGGTCACGCGTCGCGTCCACCAGACGCCCAGAAAGACTTTTGAAAATGATATGAGCTCCCGGCCCCCACGGACCCAATGTCTCAACTCCAAATGGCTCAAATATGTAACCACTACCGAGGTTAGCATATTTGCGCCGCTTGTGCTGCTCCGCCGAATTGGCCGCAGCTCCAGCCCTACTCTGAGTCTCAGAAAGATGTGACGGTGCCAAAGTATCGACACAAGTTGCGTCCCATACTAAGGGCCGTCCACACTTCCATGGGACCAGCGTCATGCCGTCAGGCCTTTTGCCATCACCACGCGCGAGCCCACTCGGTTCGAGTACGGCTGCGATATTGGCGGTGGCAAAAGCCCTGCGAATGACATCGTTAAGGCTGGCGTGGCGACCAATCCGACCAGCGCTTCTTGAGCAAGAGAGACCGTGGTGACCGAGCTGGTCAACTGCAGTACCACACTGACAGCGATGGGCCTCACAACACCTTGCACCCAAGCGTAAGCTGATAGCTAGACGAAATGCAGTTGGGTCTAAAAGGTTACCAGTATTGAAAGAGGGCAAAGCTTGCAACCAAAGACCGGACTCCCATACAGAGACCGCAAGGATACGAGCGCGATCCGCGACGCTAGAACACGTATCTAGAAGAGATTTCCGTGCTAGTTCGCAGATCGGCCGATCCCACAGTCTCTGCGACGACAAAGTCTTTGGAAGCTCGGAATTTGGGCTAGCGACCCTCCAAGCATTCGTTGCCTCATTCAAATTAGCTACATCTACGCCGGAATGGCCTAAAGAAGGTGCGAGGATTTTTTCAACTAATTTATGTGTACTATGAATGGAGGACAAGAAAGCTGGTAAAGCAACACTTGAAATTTGGCGGACCCCTAGCCCTCCAAGCCTAACAGGCAAGGAGGCTTGTAACCACGCCCTTTCACTCATCTCAATATTCAAAACCGATACTAGGGTCTGCTTTACAACATCGTCTAAGCTCAAAAGGAGCTCATTGTGCTTCCACAATGGACTACAACGTAAAGCGTACATGAATTAAATGCAAGCAATTTCACATGATGTTATAATATCCACATCGATATCGTAAAATCTCATTATAACATCGCGCGCTCGCTCCTGATTGGCCCTGCGCGCGCAGCTGCGCTCTCATTGGTTAGATTTTAATGGCGCCAAGTTCACTGTGACAATACACGTATGCGTGAATTTAATGTTTCGCAATATGTTTTTTTTTTATTTATTTTTTTATTTGTGAAGATAAAGTAGTGTATGCTACTGCATATAACACGGGTATTAAAACACTCGTTACTATTACGAAACTCGCTGCGCTCGTTTCATAAACTCAAACTCGTGTTTTAATACCCTTCATTATATGACAGTTGCATAAACTACTATTTCACTTACAAAATAGACAGTATAATCTAAAAATCACGCTAGATGAATCTGTTTCCAATCGGTTTTAATTGGCATCCAAAGGGAAAACCTATGTCCTCCAATATGTGTATCCAATATCTTTGTGACAATACAAAATAAAAGCATGTCAAAAATGATATTACGTGGAATATCTTTAATATTCTTTAATGGTACTTGAGATACAAAGTTGTATCACTAGTTCCATAGGGGGGAATATCCTCATTTTTCATTAATACATAATACCTATTAAGGACACAAAGTTGTGTCACTTGTACCATCAATGGAACAAATCAATGGTACTACTGACACTAAGGCCAAATACAAATACAGTCAAACCTGGATAAGAGAGAGTTGAAGGGACCGCCATCTCATTCTCTCTTATAGAGGTTTTCACTTATCCAGGTTTCTCACTTATCCAGTTTCAGAAGTGGCTACTCTCTCTTATAGAGGTTAAAACATACGTCTAATTTGTATGTAGGTGATGCACATGCGTGAAGATTGATAAATATGTTTATAAATAGTATATAAGTACTAATTGTACATAGATGATAGTTTGTTTCATTCATTCTAAAAAAGACTTTTCAATATTGGAAAAATCAAAAAGTCGACTCTTTTTAATATTTCCTTTAGAGCACTGATACCGTATAGGGTCTTTGATTTTATTATTTTATAAAAGTAATTCTGATGAATCAAATTCATTGCGTATTTCATTTCGAGATTTTCCACTTTTGAACGCATTTAATAGCTTATTTATTCCTTAAGATTTATTTATTAACACCAAACCTTTCTCCTCAATTGATATTTATCAACTGTAGTAAGTTTGACCAGTAAGATAGTGTAAACGCACGTGTGGCTATTCCAAAAGAATGTGATACAAAAATAATGTTAGGTAGATTAAAGAAAATCAGAAAATAATTTTGAATACATAGACCACTATTTCAACAGAGATAGTATAGACGCACGTGTGGCTATTCCAAAAAAATACGATACAAAATCAATGTTAGGTACTTTGTCTACAAATTACAAAAAAAGAAATGTTTGAATAAGTGCAACACGAACCGAAAGTAACGGTAGTTAGTTAAACGAACTTTAAGAATGGGTCATAAAGTGTAGATGTTTCATTACTCTCACCTGTCACTTATAGAGGTTCAGACAAGTAGTACTCTCAGTTATAGAGGTCCATGAGGGAAAAACGACTCAACTGTCACTTATAGAGGTTCAGACAAGTAGTACTTTCAGTTATAGAGGTCCATGAGGGAAAAACGATTCTCTCTTATAGAGGTTTTTGTCTCTCACTTATAGAGGTATTTGAGGGGTAAAATAACGGGACCTGGCAATTACTCTCACTTATAGAGGTTTCTCACTTATCCAGTTCTCAGTTAGCCAGGTTTGACTGTAATCGGCCAAGTGGGAGTCGGACTCGCGCGCGATTAGTTCCGCACCGTGTGGAAGCCCTTCTTCATGTATTTTATTTTAATTAAATTGTTTATTTTTGAAAGGACAACCAAATATTCTTTACGACAACTAAATATTAGAATATTTCCGGCATCTTCCTGTTGCCGACATTAATATCGAGCAAAAAAATCACGTTTCTTGTATGGGAGCCCCCCTTAAATATTTATTTTATTATAATTTAACTATTTATTTTTAAAGAAAATATTCATATAAATATTCTGTGAATATTTCAAGCATCTACCTGTCACCGTTATTAATATCAAGCGAAAAACGGCTAAAAATGCATGTTTGTTGTATGCCTCCTTAAATATTAATATTTTTCTGTTTTTAGTATTTCTTGTTATAGCGGCAACAGAAATACATCATCTGTTAAAAATTCAACGTTCTAGCTATCACCGTTCATGAGATACAGCCCGGTGACAGACAGACGGACAGACGGACGGCGGAGTCTTACTCGTAGTAATAGGGTCCCGTTTTTACCCTTAGGGTACGGAACCCTAAAAACGAATTCGATAATGTCAAGAATCACGTATCTTCGACACCAAACATAGCAACTCAAGTCAAAACCACCTAATGAATTATCATCAGTAATTTTAATCCCAAGGTCATCTGACAATCAAAAATCTCACCAAGTAACATTGACTCATGACCTCCCCCTGCTGCACTACATTATAATACCTAATTATATCACAGTAGAGTTATGTCACAGCGTGGTTCTCACGATTGTGCTTTGTCTGCCGGGCCTTGACGACTGGGAGTGAGGCTTACTTGTTTTGACTGTACCTAAACTAATTCACCTTTACCTATTTTTACCGACTTCCAAAAAAGAGGAGGTATTATTTAAACGGATAAAACAACTGGGACCTACAATCACAAATAAAGAAGGCATACTCAACCTAAGAGCTATTTTTAGATTTTTCTCATTTATTTGTCAAGTGGAAAGATATCAAAACATAAATCTGTTATAAATAACATTGCAATAATATATTGAGTAATCCAATTCTGTATTTTTTCTATGCTATTTAGCAGTTTTATATCTTCAAACGATACAAATTAATACTAAGCCCTTAGTCTAGGTTTTGCGTAGTTTACTTAAACTTTCGAATTTGCGTGTGGCTCATACCTTTTAGTTAGTTCTTCCTCGTTCCACCAAAAGCGCTGTATAAAAATGTATAGGAAGTACGAGTATTGCTAAATTTTACTCAAATAAAAACTACGTTACAGCTGTCTTGTTCACATCTGGTTATACAGCATACGTGAGAGTTAGTGGAACAAAAAAAACGCAATGTCTGTCGCATACGTCAAAATCACCAGTTGGAATGTCAAAATAGTTAAAATTTGGTTAGATTAGGTCGTTTGTCTTTTTCGAAAATTTGAAACCTCTAGCTCCAATAAGAAGGTTCAAATCTCTGATCATTTTACCTTTTTGAATTTGGACACCCTAGATAGCTCAATGCTAGTTTGTGAAACCCTTCGAAATTATGTAAGTTCGGGTGTATGTGCATCTTTATCTAACACCTTTTAAATTTAAAATGGGACAAAGTAATGTATATCTCTTGCTATTTTAGTACTGTTTCTAGTACTTTGTTCTTATTCTATGAGCCATACGGTAACAACTGTAGTTTTAATTTATGTGTAAACCTGGACTTACTACACTGTACCTGACAACCATAAGTTTATTTATGCTCTAGCTAGGCAAAAAAATTACACGTGCATGAAAGAAAAAAATAAAATGAATAAATATTATTTCAACTGGTGTCGTTAATAATGAAATACAATATTAAAATAGTATATAATAGCGAATAAAAACTAGAACAATGGCAACCTGTCTGAAAAGGTGATAATTAATTAGAATAAACTAACCATAACAGAAAAATCAACATAGCATTATTAATTAATGTAATTAATTAAATATTGGTAGAGTGTTAAAATTAATATTAGCTTCTGTAATAACTTTAAAAGATTTTTGAAGTAATACTTTGTCAAGAGAGAGAGCAATTGTTTGTATGATAAGGTTCCGTAGACAATAATAAGAAATGCTCCAAAAAAAAAATAACAAATAATGTACCAGGCTTACAGATACGATCACAATTTGAATTCAAACAATCGCTAACCTGCAGGGGACTCGCTAAAAACCGTGATCTTAAAACAATTTTTGCTAAAATTTTGATTAAAATTGTTTTATTTTGGGTATCGTTTTGAAAGACTATAGGTCAAAAATTGCATATTCATCAAAATATTCACATACAGACGTAAGTAAATTTAATTAAAACACATTAAACTTGTGGGACAGTGAAATTTGTGGACGTATGCGTGGACGTTTTTCCGTAAAAAAGCCCATATATTTTATCATCACTCTTTAGCATAATATGAACCTAATTATGTATAATTATTGTTATAGGGGCTATAGTACTCGCAATACGTTGATATTTAAGACAAAACAAAATCCAATAACAAACACAGTCATGGCTGCAAAGAAAAACCTTAACAAAAAGTTATTTTCGTTAATTTTTGGCCATGGCAGTAGTCATATTCGCAAGCGCAGTTACGTTTTTTATACTTACATCGTTATCATTTTCTAAAGCTTTTTACTTAAATAAACCATACCTATATGAATCATAAATAAGTAGGCATGCATTAATTATTACGTATTTTAAAGCACGTCGTATCTATGCAAATTTTCATAATAGACTGATTCCCACGGCACTCGCTTTTGATATTTATAAAAATTATTACGTAGTGAAATTAATTTTGGTGTAAGATTATTTAGTAAATTTTGAGTATAATAGTAGATGTGTAAAAATGTACAAAATTTTTTCATGTACTATGTATAAATAGACTCTTAATTGAAAATCTTACTATAGCGTACCTACGCAAATAGTACAGATATAGTAATATTGTATTTGCTTTAGAATGTTTTTACGGGGAAGTTTGTGGTAGGAAATGTGTTTTTTCTTACTTTCTTGTGATTAATAGTTTATTTTAACTGTGTGACTTTGAACTTTGTGCGTATGTCCGTCTGCCTGTTACCAGTCTGTATCTCAAGAGCTAGTACGTTAAATTTTTTACAGATGATGTACAATTTCTGTTGCCTGTATAATAACCTATACTGAAAAGAAAAAAAATCAGTGGGCTCCCATACAAAAAACCTGATTTTATAGACGTTTTTCGCTTGATTTTAATAATGATGAAAGGTAGATGCTTGAAATATTTACAGAATATATGTGTATAATACAATTTAAATAAAATAAGTATTTAAGGGGTCTCCCATACAAGTAACGTCATTTTTTTGCTCGATATAACGCCGACCGGAAGATGCTTGAAATATTCTCAGAAGTAATTAAATATATATATGTATATTATAGGGGCCTTACATACGATACCGAACCCTCCATATGCGAGTTCAACTCGCAATAAGCCGATTATTATTTGAATAATTTTTCACACTCTATGTAGTTTTTAGTGACTACTTCGAAGACATCCAAGCTCGAAAAACTCATAGTTTGTCAGTCTGTTATTTACAATTTGCGTTCTACTTCAGGAAATGTGGTCTGCTTATGACATCAGAGAATTTAGGGTGTTAAACGTGTGATATGTGTATTTATTTATAGTGTGTTTATTTTTTGTGGCTCTTTATTTTATATCCGAAAGGTAGCATTTTAATTCATTTGTAAATAGATTAGTCTTATTTTACTAAAAATCATGAAGTTAAAATAAAATCAATTTTAAAATTAAACAAAAATAATTAATAAATTAAATTGTATTAAGGCAGTTATTGCATGTATTTTGTAAAATTCTTAAAATTAATTACTCTACCCTACTCTTAAAATAACAAACAAATGACTTTTTAAAAATGTTTTTTAATGGTTTCAATATTTGACTTACCTAAAATTATATCAGTTTGAATTATTGTATCAGAACATTGCAAGAGACTAATAAACATTCATATTATTTTGAAAGAATTACCTCGACAGATTTAACGCAAGCCTTTGATATCGTTGACCTTGCAGTGCCATAGTTCACACCGTCCCTTCACTGTGGAAATGTGGAAAAAACCTGACAATAGCGAGGCCCTCATGCATGGCGTCGGACAAGACAATCGATTACAAGCATTCCTATGCAGTTTATTGATTATTGTTGACGTTGGGTAGAATTGGGAAAGAGGCGTACCTCAAGGATGATTTTTGGGACTTCTGTTTTTTACTAATCATTCGTAATTTCAACCAAACAAAATTAGTAACTAATTTATTTTTGTACCACTCATAACACGTAAATACACGAAATGTTTTTGTTCATTAAGTTTGCATTATAAATTTAAAACCTTAACCTGGTCTGATATTAATCAAAAAATAATTTGACAGTTAATAAACAAGTCAATGTAATTAATATTAAAGAATAACAAGTATGTATGCAAAAGCAATAAATGAGTTCGTCAAAATGCATATCTAATGGAATAGATGGACACACAATCTTTAAAAAAAGCACTACACGGAAGCTATTTTCAACTAGTGTTTTAGGGAAATTAATAAAAAAACCTAAAGGTTTATAACAGTAGACGACTTGCAACATATTGTTGTTATGTCTAAACGTAGACGGCTAACATATTCATGATGGTGAAATAAATCCTTTTAAATCCACACTTCCCTATAAAGCAGGTAATTTCTTTACAAACCTTACAGTTACTGTTAAAACAGCAACTACAGCGTCCACATTGTTTATTTTAAATAAATCCCTACATTTAATCTCGAGAAACGAAATGCTTATCCTAAACAAGGAAGCCCATAATTGGCGTTAAATCAAACATGGCTAAAATCCTGCGTGAATGGAATCTGAGGATCGGAGATGACCGCGGGTTCCGCCGGCGATGCTATCACAGAACACCTAGCGCTCCGAGCCACGAGCTTAGAAAAATAGAGTTGGCATATTTATTATTTAAGTATAATCCTTACTAATATTATAAATCCGAAAAGTTTGTTGGTTTGTTGGTTTGTTACTCTTTCACGCACCAACGGAGCAACGGATTGACTTGATTTTTGGCATGGACATAGTTTAAAAGGCGGAAGGAGCTTTAGGATACTTATTATCCCGAAAAATTGCATAGTTCCTGTAGGACAGGACAAAAACCATCAAAAGCGAAACTGTCGCCACTATCACAAAGACGCTAAGTGATTAATTCCTCTATGACGCTAATATGGACTA
The DNA here is from genome assembly GCA_964007245.1 of Hypomecis atomaria. Classification (NCBI taxonomy): domain Eukaryota; kingdom Metazoa; phylum Arthropoda; class Insecta; order Lepidoptera; family Geometridae; genus Hypomecis; species Hypomecis atomaria. The sequence goes on along the minus strand of OZ023295.1, from coordinate 1,708,794 downwards.
ACGAAACGTCACAGCCAAACGTAATTAGATGACAGGTGACATTGTCTGCAGACTTTTTATAAATCACAAGTAGCATGGCAAGGGGACAAATTGTTTTTCCACCATTATATCCCCTTGAAGAGGAAATAAAGTATGGATTGAAAATGACAACTGACATTAAAATTGGATAAAATGTTTTTTCTCCTCTGCATGTTACATGTTACTATGACGTTTAATACCAGGCCTTCATTTTGTCTGACATTAAAAATATTTTTAAATCTTTTATCATTAGAGGTTTAACATGTTTCTTTATTCTACCTTTGTGGTACAAAATCATCATACTTTAATATTTTCAATCCGAAAAGTTTGTTGGTTTGTTCCTCTTTGACGCAGCAACGGAGCAAAAGATTGACCTGATTTTTGGTATGGATACCTATGGTTTAAAAGACAGAAATTGATAATAGGATACTTTTTTATCTCGAGAAAATTCGTGATTCCCATGGGATAGGACAATAACTATTTCTCAGCAATGGAGCAACGGATTGACTTGATATTTGGGGTGGGACCAGTTTGGAAGACGGAAAGTGACATAGGATACTTTCCATCCCGAAAAAATTGTGGTTCCCGTAGGACTTAACAATATTTTTTTTCTCAGCAACGGAGCAACTTGCCTTGGCTTAATTATTGCATGAATATAGTAGAAAGACGAAAAGTGACATAGGCCACTTTTTATCGCAAAAACTTAACAGTTCCCGTAGGATAGGATAAAAACTAAGTGAGCGGGCTGCGGTAGCAGCCGTCTAAGCGCCAGAAATAACCTGTCATGGCAAGTTTAGGACGTTCCTACATTTTTCGCACTCCTTCGCGGCACTCAACAGCGCTAGCCCAGACTCGGGCTCCATAACGGAGCTTGCGTTCTCGCCATAATGACGGAGTGTTTCGGAGCACAAGACACATCGTCATCCACCACTCGGGACTAACCAGTACTGAATGTCAGACAGCATTCCAACGCCCTGGTCCCAGTGCAGCGGGTCAGTCATAGTAGCCCAGCGCCTGCCTCTTCAACTGCAGAGGGCAGTGAGAACGGCCATCGCGATACCGACACCTCTCTTCCCCTGCAGCCCCATTGCGTCTGCCAACACGTTGACGGCCTAGCGGAAGGTAGGGTAGGTGGCGGCACCCACACCACCAGTTCCATATATCCCACCGCGGCCCCTAATCCTCGGCTGTCATATCAGAGTCCAGGAAGCAGCCTTGCTTTATGAAACTAAGAAAGGTTATTCCCAGCAAGTAACTGGAGATAGAGAGACAGAAAAGAAGCCACACCCAGCGCAGCAGGAGGAGCTGGAGTTCATTTGTCTGGCAGGCGGAGCAGCACTAGAGCAAAATCTTAACCGAGAAATTAACATATTTACAGACGGCAGCAAAATTAAAGGGAAAGTTGGGGCGGCATTATCCATTTGGTATGATGCCGCTGAGATCAGTACCCGCAAGCTGAAATTGGCCGATTGGTGCTCCGTGTACCAGGCCGAGTTATTGGCACTTCTTGAGGCTACCGAAAAAGCAAAAATCTTTTGTGACTCCAGGTCTGCACTGGAAACGGTAGTTGGCGTATCTTCCTTCCATCCCTTAGCAGTAAATTCAAAGCTAACATAAGTAAGTTACTACACGCACAAAATAAAATAGTGAAACTTTATTGGATTAAAGCGCACGCGGGGATGGAGGAAAATGAGAGAGCGGACCAGGTAGCAAAGGAAGCAGCACTGCACTCGAAGTGCAGACCTATTTACGATAACTGCCCCGTTTCATTCGTCAAGCGAGAAATCCGAAAGGACTCTCTTGACGAGTGGAACCGGCGGTATCAGGATGGACACACAGCGGCGGTAACCAAAACATATTTTCCGGATGCAAGGGCGGCAAACAAGATCGTAAGAGAAATAGCACCAGTGGGAATCATAACTCAAGTGCTGACGCGGCATGGTGAGTTTTCCCAATACTTACATCGATTTAAGTTGAGGGAAAGCCCATCGTGCATCAGTGAACCCACAAAAGAGGAGACTTCACTGCGCATAATCTTGGAATGCCCAGTTTATGGAAAGCAGAGATTTGATTTAGAACAAAAAATTGGAATTAATCTAACACGTAAAAACCTTAGAAACAATTTAAACAAGGCGGGAATACACTGGGGTTGTATATACACTCCAACCGTAACTTAACCAACAAAAGCATTCCTCTTAGGTATTTTGATATTTGTCGGTTAGGTTAGGTTTCGCAGCCGACATAAACATAAGCCAAAATCAAAATATTATAACGCGGGCGAAGCCGCGGGTAAAAGCTAGTATGTTATAATGAGAAGGGAGGATAGTCATGTCACAAAAAGAACTCTTAATATGATGGTAAATGGCAAAAGCGGGAGGGGAAGACCAAAAAAATACGGTATACGGCACTTCATCAGACAACTTTTTGACGTGATAACGTCTTATAAATCGATAAACGCCAGCTGCACGCACGAATAAGTGTCACGTCTTGCCTGAACCGAGTGATAGCGTGGAACAAGCAACAGAGAAGCACGATCGGCCCAAGCGTACGGCTTGTTTCAGTTGTGCATTCGCCAAATTTTTTTCTTAAGACGTTATTACGCAAAATTTACCGTCCTTAAGCCGGCTTTAAAGGCAACTAATTTTAATCGGAAAATGTATACCGCATCCATTCATAAGTCGTCCTACCAAACGTGTGGTGGAATTTCCCGCCAAATCGTACGGCGGGGTGGCGCGTAATTGCGGCTTATCGCGCATTGTTCCGCTAAGGAGCACAAGGCTGCGTCGCTGCGACGATATTCGTCAGCCTGATCTCCCAGACTATCTCACCGACGCGCGACGTGACCCCAAAATATCGCACGGAGGTCAGCATTTGCATTTGTGCATCTCATTTTTTTTACTATCTTTACTCTTTCCGAGTACAGTTGAAACGCTATCTTATTTCCAAACAACATAAGCACGGATTAATAGTGTACGACTAGTCCTTTATATAGATGACTCCGTCCTACTTCCATGTTCTGGATATTTTTCGCTGGCAATTTATGGATTTTTGTTATTTATAATTATTTATGTTTTATAAGTTGAAGTTGTAGATTAATTATCACTGTTGGTTGTGTTGTGCTTGTTTGTGAGAATATTTGTTACGATTATTTGTTTTTTTTTTATAAATATTTATAATCCATATTGAAAATCTGTCAGGCGATAATATAATAAATAAGTGGTTGATACTTTACAGATAATATCAGGATTACGAATAGCGTTTTCACACAGTTTGCTTTGTTTTGCAACAAAATACTGCTGTGTCATTTTAATATCAACAAATGTGAAGAGTTTATAGGAATCTTCCATCGTTTTTCATAGTTAAGTGAAGACGTTAAAACATCAAGATCATGACTTATTTATCGAGAATAAAACCACGCTTGGCCGTCAACTTGCCTGATGGTAAGCGATATTGTGGTTGAATATGAAGCACGCAGACTTAAAAGATACAAACCTATCCACTTAAAATTACTTACTTAAAAATCGATACAGGGTTATTTCCTTGTCCTGTACAAAGCCGAAAGGGAGTTATTAAAACCATTTTTATGAGCAACTTTTACTACGGGGCTAACTGAAAATTCGAAAAAAAAAACCATTGTTCCCTACAAAATTGCGACTCGGAAGCGACAATTTCTTTTTACGAATTGCATGTTTGTCCCATAGTAAAAGTTCATAATAATAGTCTGAATCACCTCCTTTTGGCTTAGTACACCAGTTCTGGATAACCCTGTATTTTATGCAATTTTCAATGTCGGAATTGTTTCAAAAGGTTAAAAATAAAATTTTGTTTTATTTTGATCTCGATGCACTCTGATATTTTTTACTATAATAAAATTAACTCTACCTACTTCAGATGATAAAAATAAAAATGTACGAAGGCTATAAAAAGTTCTAATTGAAGCGCAGCGTGCATTCTCATTCAATGTTCATCCTTTGCCATTTTTGATGCAACAAAAAACTGTGACCTTAATATTTTTGCAGTCACAGGAAAAAATATGATTTGCGTCACGTTTTTCTGATGAATTCTTTGTTAATTAATGACCCATATAAAACTTGATAATTACTTTTAGTGGCATGAACTGAGTAAAAAGTTTTAAACGGTGATGTTCGTCATTATTTTTATCTTTATGTTGCTGGAAAATATGTTCATTTTTATCTGACTCCGGTCATAATTGTGATGGGATGGCACTTTAAATAAATTTAATTTATTTTGGACAATATGTTTATTTTGATCTGACTCAGATCACAATTGTGATGGTTTTAAACAAATTTACTGAAATAATAAATCGCAGTCTTTTTCTTCTTCTTCTTTTCAGCCAGCCTTTGCAGGACGTCCACTGCTGGACATAGGCCTGCCCTAAAGACCTCCAATAAGACCGGTTGGTAGCGGCTTGCATCCAGCGCGATTCTGCGGTCTTAATGAGGTCGTCCGTCCACCTTGTGGGTGGACGTCCTACGCTGCGCTTGCCGGTACGTGGTCTCCACTCGAGGACTTTTCGACCCCATCGATCATCAGTCCTCCGCGCTATGTGCCCTGCCCATTGCCACTTCAACCTGCCAATCCGCTGGGCTATGTCGGTGACCTTGGTTCTTCTACGGATCTCCTCATTCCTGATTCGATCTCGCAGAGAAACTCCGAGCATAGCCCTCTCCATGGCTCGTTGGGCTACTTGAAGCTTACTAATAAGGCCCATAGTGAGAGACCACGTTTCTGTGCCATAAGTCATCACTGGCAACACACACTGGTCGAAAACTTTCGACTTGAGGCACTGAGGTATGTCGGACGAGAAGACGTTACGCAATTTTCCGAACGCTGCCCAGCCGAGTTGGATTCAGCGATTGGCCTCTTTCTTAAAGTCGGACCTACCTAACTGGACTACTTGTCCTAGGTAGACGTACGAGTCAACGACTTCAAGAACCGAGTTCCCAACTGAAATAGGGGTGGGTACAACATGGGAATTACACATGACCTTTGTCTTGTCCATGTTCATTTTAAGACCCACCTGTCGAGAGACTTGATTTAGGCCTTCGAGCATCGTACTGAGTTCCTCCATCGACTTTGCCATGACCACGATATCGTTGGCAAACCGAAGGTGAGTAAATCGCAGTAAATATGTACACAAAACTGATTTTCTACAGTACAAAAAATAAGACATGACATACGAGTACTAGAGGCAAGTATGTATAGAGCTGAATTTATTTTTTATGAACCACCAATGTAACTAAGTATTTATTTACGAACAGTAAAAAATTATTTAGATAATTATTATTTCACTAGAATACAATCGGATCAGTAACACGGATTCAAGAGTTACGTGTTCGATGAATGGAAAGTCGACTGAACGATTGTTCGAATGAAATTTATTGGGACGCGGTACCTACGTAAAATCTACATTTCGTATAAAAAATCGGCTAAGTACGAGTTCGACTCGCGCATGAAGGGTTCGGTAACGTATGGGAAGCCCTCGGCAAAAAAAAATCACGTTTGTTGTATGGGAGCCCCCCTTAAATATTTATAGTATTGTTTTAGTATTTGTTGTTATAGTGGCAATCGAAATACATAATCTTAAAAATTTCAACTCTCTAGCTATTACGGTTCATGAAATACAGCCTGGTGACAGACAGACGGACAGACAGACACACGGACAGAGGGGTCTTAGTAATAGGGTCCCGTTTTTACCCTTTGGGCACGGAACCCTAAAAATGAAGCGACAGATAGGGGCACCAAAGTTAATCCAACATGTTTGCCTCATTCAAAAATTATGATGAGCATCTAAGTGAAGTTATTTGCATCAATTTATTCAGTCATAAGTTTTTGTAGACCGCGCTCGGTAAACCAGAACGCTTTGTTTCCGACAGTGGCATTGTTTGCAAACACACGAATTTGAATGTGGGTAAGTTGCCTTGTTGTTAAACTAGTTTCGTTAATGGATTGAGCTAATCAGGTAGCGATTGCTGGTTTGCATTCTTCTTCGTCATGTCAATGGTTCAAAATGGTGAAATTATTTTATCCGGATATATGGCCACGGCGACCCCGCAGGGATCCTTGCATAGATCTTCCGTCCTTTGTGACAGTTTAATACACCAGAATTGACATACGGTACTGTATCAGTCTTTTGTTATTCCACTGTTAAACATAGACCTACCCATGAAGAGAGATTGGGACGTGTCCAATACATTTGGGTTGGTAGATTTACATGCGCTATCGAGTTTATTCTACTCATACTCTTTATTGATAACAACAAGTTACACGTCATTAGCATTACACATACTAACATATTTCAGCTAACACTATAGTATGATTTGTTAAAATGTGTAAAATTAAAGTGCATCTAACAAAATCCAATAAAAAATTCGTTAAACAATAAATTCAAACAAAAAAATAAATCAATTAAATGTCAATAGTAATATTTAAATATTCTGCATTGCTACGGACGTAGATAAGCAGGTTGTATCATGTTTTTCCGTCACCGAAGAATCAGTCAGTGGTGTGAAAATCCGTAGATAAGAATTGACAAAGCTTTTTTTTAGAATTTTATTATTTTGCGCTATTTAACGTTGAATTGCGAATGTTTCAAGTGCTTTGAATAAAGCTATTTGAATTTTTGTCACTATTGAATCAAGTTAAAACGACTGCCTTTATTTATAGTCGGTTAAAAAACCTTAAAATTGCCGATGGACCAGTCAAGGATGTACCTACTTTGTAGAGCATAGAATAAGTGGATGTAGCCGCCTTGAACTTGCAGTGTTGCCTACTCATTGTTGTCGGTTTAGTTATTTTGATTGTTACATTAAGGCCAAGATCTGTGACTATTGTTGCCAACTACTACGTTTCAGCTCAAATTACATATATTTAACGTACACATCCGTCAATTATGATTTAGGTACACTCAAGGTTACTGTAATTTTAGAACGTTTGAATCTGCTGACAATACACTACATACTCGTAAATTGGAAATAATATTTTCAGGGATTGTTTAAATAAGGATGCAGAGACTCGACCTGTCAAAATATTTTTATTTAATTTTTTGCAATCATGGAACAAAATATATTTCCGAATAATGATAGCACATTTCTTTCCGTACATGGGTTGCCTGGAAGAGATCGCTTCCAGCGATAGCCGCCTAGTGTTGCACTACCTTAAGCATTTCACTTTTGTATTTTTTTGCAAGTTTTACTTTGTGTGTACAATAAAGAGTTATTTGTTTGTTTGATATGTGCTTCAAAAATATACTGATATTTTGCTGTTTTCATATCACTAGTTAAGATTTAAATTAGACCACCAGAAAATATACAATGATTTTTTATTGTTTTTACTATCTAAATCCCCTATCAATGCTTGTTTGGCCAAATGTTTTAAAACTTCACTATAGAACTTTTACATGTCAGAACAGTTTTAGAAGCGTCATAAATTACTCTGACGAACATGACATTTTTAGAAATAAACTTGGGTGAAAATTTGTTCATTCGTATACAACAGGTACCTATTCGTATGTATAACCTACCGACATCCTTCTTTGTACTACCAAATAATCAAATCTATGCTATTTAAATCTTCCAATACAGTGTAGATTTTTGATTCAATCGCTTAGTAGATACTGAAGTAAAGCTTACTAGTGTTAGCTTTGATATTAATTTAAAGAGCAAGTTTCTTGTCAGTAGAGCAGCTTCCATATCTCACGGTCCGCTGCCAGTGTTTTTACCTCCCTGTACTACATGACATTTAACTTCCCTTTAATTTAAAAATACTCTTCGTGGTCTTACCCCTTCTTTCTTTTGTTCTACCCTTCCTTCTATTACAGTTTGTTTTTTATGTTCATTTTCATTAGCCTTTAATATGCTGCGTAAATATTTATTTTTATAAGATCGAATCAGAAATGAGCAGATTTGTGTTTACTTATGCGCGTTGAACTATTATGAACTGTGGATCACAGTAGTCTTTGAGCACGTACAGTAGTGCATCAATATGTAGTTGTCTGTATGTACATTTGAACTATGCGAATAATTATAAAATTACCCAGCACCTGTAGTAAGATGTACGATACGACCCGGTTAAATACCCTTTGTTTGAACCAACAATTAATATTATGAATATACAAAGCTCTGTTTTCATTACTATTTACAGTTTACCGACTACATAAACAGTGATGTTGTTACTATGCAATACAAATGCACAAATTGTGAAATTATTTTGAAGATTATTTGTATGACTATTTGCGTTTAACTGATGTGAGGTAAGCGATGATGATGTGAATATGAAGCACGTAAAACTTTTACTACCTGGTTTTAGTTTCATCATCATGATCAGCCTATTCTTACCCACTGCAGGGCATAAGCTTCCCGTCCTTTACGCCAGTTAGTTTGCTAATTTCTAATTTAAATTAATTAAGTACTATGTGAGGTAAGCGATGTGATGATTGTGATGATGCCAATTATTTTACTAATTTCTAATTTATATTAACTAAGAATATTTTAATTAAGTAAAACACAGGTGTTACTCACGTTTGATTTTTAGTAGGATACTACTATAGTTTCGATCGCATTTGGCGATCTTTGCTATGCTATGCGAGACGAGCCCGCGAGCTAGTACTCCGACCTTGAGAAAGATCGCCAAATGCGATCGAAACTATAGTAGTATCCTACTAAAAATCAAACGTGAGTAACACCTGTGTTTTACTTAATTAAAATGTACGAAAACCACGTTAGTTTCCATAGTGAAACTAAGAATATGTTGAGAACAACTATCTATATAAATGTAGTGGTTATAGGTATTAGTATTTGTACGCTCATCGATTAAGATTCTGTCTACAGAAAGTTATTAACCGTAGTCTAGTAGCTCTTTAGCCAAAGATTGAATTCTACGCCTATGTCGAAAGTCGCCTCTATTTCTGTGGTAAATCTTACTACACACTATTAGTTTACTGTATTGTATTTTTGAAAGTCCACTGCAGGACGTAGGCCTACCCACGAAGGGTGATTGGGCCACCACGCTGGCCCAGTGCGGGTTGGTGGATTCACACACGCCATCGAATTTCTTCTATGGACGTATGCAGGTTGCCTCACGATGTTTTCCTTCACCGAAAAACTAGTGGTGTGAAATTCCGTACATAAGTTCCAAATAAGCTCATTGGTACGTGACTGGGATTGAACACACGACCTCAAGAATGCCAGGCCAGCGTTACAACCACCAGACCACCATGGCTTCCACTATTAGTTTAATTTTTCATCCATCCATCCATCCATCAGCCATAGGACGTCCACTGCTGGACATAGGCCTCCCCCATGAATCTCCAATAAGACCGGTTGGTAGCGACTTGCATCCAGCGTGATCCTGCGGTCTTAATGAGGTCATCCGTCCACCTTGTGGGTGGACGTCCTACGCTGCGCTTGCCGGTACGTGGTCTCCACTCGAGAACTTTTCGACCCCATCGGTCATCAGTCCTCCGCGCTATGTGCCCTGCCCACTGCCATTTCAACTTGCCAATCCGCTGGGCTATGTCGGTAACTTTGGTTCTTCTGCGAATCTCCTCATTCCTGATTCGATCTCGCAGAGAGACTCCGAGCATAGCCCTCTCCATAGCTCGTTGGGCTACTTGGAGCTTATTAATAAGGCCCATAGTAAGAGACCACGTTTCAGTGCCATAAGTCATCACTGGCAACACACATAATTTTTAGTTATTTGTTTTTAAAAGACCTAACTACTTTGATGTTATTCTTTGTCCGTTGCATTCATTGAGTTTAAGTTACATTTAATTTTCCCGTAGTCAGTAAAGGAAATCATATATTACAAGCGAACTATTTTTCTTTTTATATAGTAAAACGTATGCAATAAACACCACTATTATTGCACTATTGTTGTATGTTCGCAGACTCTGCGCAATCGCCGCCCGGTACAAGTTACTTCCCTTCTGTAATGTACTCTATTGTTCTTCGCGTGAATAAAATCCTTTTCATATGACTTAAATAGTTAACACTGACTTTTAAATCCCTTTAACACACTATGCCTTCATTTTGAAATGTAGAGCTATTTAAATAGAGTCCTTTTTGCTCTAAAGTCAGCTGTCACGTTTTTGAGTTACGTCTGTATTTCTGTAATATCACGGGTGCCAATTCGAAATTGAATGAAAGGATTAAACGCAATTTGAAAGGTAGTTTTGTGACAGATAATATCTTAATATGTTTGTAATAAAAAGGGTAGTAATCTGTAACTGTCTGCCTGTTGCCGTTTTGTCAGTTTTTTGTTGGTGATTCGCACCTTGAGGGGAGGCTATTCTGAAGTATAAATATAAATTTGAAAAAGAAGTATTGTTGCAGTTTAACTCCCGATGCATACATAAGTTTTACATTTATTCGTAAGTTTGTAAGCCTGACGTGTTTATTATACGTATAATGCCTGTTTTCCTGTAATATCGTAAGTATTTAGTATGTTAAGTGTTTATTGATTATTGTGATTTGGAAAAATCTAAGGTCAATATTTTATTTTATACTTGTCACAAACTGTTTATGTTAAGTATTTTTTGCACCATGTTGGAGAAAAATGTTAGTTAAAATAAAAATTATAATTTATTAAATTTTCTAAATTTGTAAAGTTTTACGATTGATCTATTTATGTTTATTGTATGTATGACATAATATAAAGAGTGAAATCAAAATATAGAGATAACATTTTTTGCTACAAATTCAATGATATACCTAACCGCAAATTATAGATCAAAACAGGTACAGAACACAAAACAATGGGTCAAAAGAGGCATAAGTAAAAAATGCCTCTTTGCCTTATATTTAGTGGGTAATTAGGTTATTTTTTGGACTGAATAATGTACCGTATGTCACGGTACATGATCTTTGTAATTCTGAATTAACTGTAATTAAATCTGCATTATAGTTTTTTCTATTCCAGAGTTGTGATGATTTGTTACAATGTTGTTGGGTTTGACAGTAGAGTGGCTGCATGTTTAAGATGGATTAATTGCGTCTTAGAGGGCATTTAGATTATTATCTGTGTGTGTAATTGTTTATTTGGTGTTCCTTATAGCTTTGTTTTGTTGGTTTACCTATAAAATCTGTCAAAAAAATCTAATAATGTAAAATTTACCCTTTGTGAGTAAATAAACATTTTTTCGTGACATGGCAACTAAACTTATCTAAATTACAAATCACTACATAGTTAACAAAGTCTCCTTCCGCTGTCTGTCTGTAGAGACATGTATTTAGAGATAGGTATATGCTTTTTTTTATTGATTTGTTACACTTCACAGACACCAGGGCCTGTGCTTTTTAAGATATGTATTACTTTTTTTAATAAGATTTGAACAATATTTCTTAAAACTAAAGCTTCAGGTATATGCTTATATCTTTAATAAATCGTATTTTTATAATACATTTGTGTGAAGCCGGGGCGGGTCGCTAGTCTTACATATAACGTTTTTTATAGGTATAGCTTTTCTGAGTCTGTGTGACAAAACTAGTAAATACAATATTAGATTTGATGATTAAAATAAATTCAGTTGTAAAACTGTAATGGTCGCGTTAAAATATGTTTTATCGAACGGCTAAAATTCCATCGAGCAGAAGATTTCGCTTATTTTGTAAGTAAAACGCAATTTGGGAGTTTTTTTTTCATTCGATCACAGAAATCGCATCTAAAATACCAAAAACTATACTTAGCGATAACCTCCAGAATAGGCCCCCTAGTACAGTTTTCCAGTCGACATTAATGCGAGAACACGAGCGCAGTCGATACAGATCGCATGCGGGCCCGGAGTTATTCATTTCAAATGTGCCCAGATCAAGTAATAGTCACTACGTGTAACGGTCTTGTCTCTTTGTTCCCGAGATCGACCGATATCGAACGTATGAGACATCTGTTGTCTATGATCTTTGAGATATTAAAATTAATTTTGGGATATTTTTCTTTTTTAACCGACTTCCAAAAAGAAAGAGGTTCTATGTTCGTGTGTATGTATTTTTTTATAGTAGTAGGGCTGTTTTACAGAGCCTGCTTGAAGAAGGGTGGACCTTACTTTTGCTCCTTATTGAAGCCACCAAGCAGTAGCGTGAAAGCATTACTGCATTTTGGACTAAAAGCAATGTTACCTAAAAAATTTACAGAGAAATCAAAATTTCAGACCTCAAAATTTCACATTTTGAGGTCTTGGTATTTCAGGGTGGCGCAGGGTAGTTGTTGCGCAGAATTTTGCACTGGATCATGAAAAAGAAAATATGAACACAGTGTAGTTGAAAATATCCTCAAAATAAGTACATGCTTATGAAGGGTATCTGCAACATTTCAGGTTTTCATTTTATTAAAATAATATTAAACACTGTTAATAAGGGCAGCCTTATCGCTCAAGGCGATAAGACCACCACCACATGTACCACCTAATTTTAGGAATATGTATTGTCAATACTTTGTTATTTAAGCTGTTTTTGGTGTACAATAAAGTTATATTGTACACCAAAATAACATATAAATAAAAAATTAATTTTGCATTGTTGTTTTTGTTTACTATCCAAACGTTTCACTTAGTATATTGAAGCTCACAAGTAGTTTCTAATATAAGTACAATTAGTCACAATATGATCAATGATATTTCCTTCAAAACCAGATAAAAGAAGATGCCAGCAAAAAGAAACAATCACAAAACATGCGCGTACGCAACGAACTATAACTGACGAGATTATAACCTTTCTACGCGCCGCCGACGGTAGCCACAAAGCTTATTTATTTTTAACCTTTTCACCGCCCAATATTCTATGATGATTCAATTATGACGGAACATCGCAATCGGATTAAAAAATCATTTGTGTAACGATCTCTAAAACCAACGTAACTTGACATGTAGAACCTTTTTGAATCTCCCACTTATATGTCAAATTACACTGGTTTATTCGATTAAAAATCACAAACTAGCTTAACAACCTAGCTGACTAGTTTTCGATGATACCTGAAGGGTTTGAAATTGTTCGTTGGTAGAGTTCTGGTTGTGCTGGTTGAAAAATGACGTATGCGATAATTCATGTTTGATTTGAACCAATTAGTGATGCTTACGGACGCCTTTTGGTTGTATTCAGTTGCAACCTTTTTTGCTGAGCCGTGGTAAAGTCGAGGTGGAAATGTACGGAATGAAATTTTGACATGAAACAAAACCTGTCGATGAGTGTTTTAACTAATTCTCATAACTTCAATAAAGTATTAATAGGGAAATATAAATGTATTACAAATAACTATATTCAGACAAATATAAAGTATATAGTTTTTTAAACGGTTTTATTTAGTTTATCTCGTTTATTTTCTTGGATCAAACTTACTAATTGAAATTTTACCCGTTGCCTGTCAACCATTTGATCTGAATTTTGATATACGCATTTGGTTCTGGTGACAATACAGATATATATTATAAATTCAATATTATTTTAAATCCAAGATGGCCGCTGCTACCAAATGGCGGACTCAGGTCAGGCACCTAGTACAAACAAAGTATTTTGATACCATCTTTTCATAAGTAGCAGATCTATGTTTGTCATGTCATTTTTGTCGTTCGTCGTTTCTGTCATAGGACGTTCACTGCTGGACATAGGCTTCCCCCATATATCTCCACAAATATCTGTTAAAAACGGCCTGTAACCTTTCTGCATCCTGCGTTTTTAAGTTTTGTTTAAATAGTATTTTCTTATAAACTAATTCTCGCTCCTGCTCTTTTATTTTAAATTACAAATAGTAAAGATAGGTGTGCAGTATAGGATTTCACTCCCTATTTCTCATTACACCTCCATTTCAGGACGCCGATCCCTGAATACTACGTGATATAATAAGGGTTCAAACTTTAAAAAATATACCTTATACGGTAATACACTATAACCAACCAAGTAACTACAGCCAAGCCAACAGCGTTGTACTGCTCATGTTATACTTACGTATGTTTCCTAGAATCTACTACCAAAACTATGTTTTAACAAATCTCGGTATACATTCGAGCACTTTATTTTCCTCTCATTATGGAGCACAAATAAGCTTGTAATAGGTATGGGCCAATAATCAAGGCGAATCAATCATCAATCGGCCATCGTTCAATAGAAATTGAGTACATTCATTCACTCACTCATTAGTGCTAGGTGTTGGCTGTAATTGGACTGATATGTGACCGTTCTCACGAGTTTAATGTCTGAATATGTATTTGTTGAAGTGTTTTTTATGCACAAAAAACGTGATTTAGGTTAATTGATTACAGTTAAGCCCTACAAAATTGACCAATCGTCCACCAAAAATCCACCACATATTGTCAAAGATTTCTCAAAATGTTCACGCTTACTGCTTTCGCACCTTAGTAAAGCTGCAATATTTTCCCTTTTGGTTATGTTATTAAGAGTTACCCCCTAAATTGTAAACATCTTTATTATGCACATGATCAGCATTTTAATCCACAAGACCTAACAAGCAAAGCGAGCATTCTCCTACCACGGCGTACGATTAATTGAATCATCTAAGCCAGGGTTTCCCAAACTATGGGTCGCGACCCACTGGTGGATCCAATGGTGGTACCCACTGTTTAGTCGCGAGCGAATATTGAGCGTGGCACATTACAACGAAATACCGAAATAAAATAGACTTATCAAATTCTCTGCGATTGAAAGTAATTCGAGTCGAAGTTGATGATAAAAGTAATGGTAAAACATAATAGAAAGAAACAATGTCATCTTTCCCATAGCAATATATATTTTTATATTCTTAGCTGAAAAGTCTTTTATTTGTATAAACTGTAATGGTAAAGCATAGGAAACAATGTCATCTTTCCCGTTATTTTTTTTTTTAATTTAGTTGAAAAGTCTTTTATTCATATTGGTAACGAGTAAATTTCCCAAAAGTGGGTCCTGGGCTTGTAAACTTGCATTAGATGGGTCGTACCCCAGACAACTTTGAGAACCACTGAACTGTGAGATGCCAATTGTATCGGCCTATTTTATCAGTCCATTGCTGAACATAAACCTACCCACGACGTAGAAATATCCCCACGCTGACCTAGAACAGGCTGATTATACTCACATAAATCGCTGTGAATTGAATCATCAAAAAATGTCACAGTTAACCCCCAACTAAAGTAAAATCAGTAATCCGTTTAGTCCCGCTACAGCTCAGCTCCATCCATCAAGACTATCCGATCGCGTAGCCAATGCCGTCAACAGATTACATGGATGCGTGTTTGTTTAGTGATTGGTCATACAGCAGAGGCAGTAAGAACTAAGAACACGTTTGAAATATTGTTTTGTATATTTTACCAGCCTTATTAGGGTTCCGTACCCAAAGGGAAAAACGGGACCCTATTACTAAGACTTCGATGTCCGTCTGTCCGTCTGTCTGTCTGTCTGTCTGTCACCGGGCTGTATCTCATGAACCATGATTGCTAGGCATCTGAAATTTTCACAGATGATGTATTTCTGTTGCCGCTATAACAACAAATACTAAAAACAAAATACAATAAATATTTAAGGGGGGCTTCCATACAACAAACCTGAATTTTTAGACGTTTTTCGCTCTATATTAATAATGGTAACAGGTAGATGTTTGAAATTTTCACAAAATATTTAGTTTTATATTTACTTTAATAATAAATAATGAAATTAAAATAAAATAAATATTTAAGGGGGGCTCCCATACAGTACGGAACCCTTCGTGCGCGAGTCCGACTCGTACTTGGCCGATTTTTTTAATAGTCCACTGCAGGACGTAGACTACCCACGAAGGCTGATTGGGCCATGTCCACCACGCTGGCCCAGTGCAGGTTGGTGAATTCACATACGCCATCGAATTTCTTCTACGGCCGTATGCAGGTTGTCTCACGATGTTTTCCTTCACCGAAAAGCCAGTGGTGTTAAATTCAGTACATAAATTCCACAGAATTCATTGGTACGGGACCGGGATTTGAACCCACGACCTCATGATTGTAAGGCGGGTGTCATTACCACTAGACCACCACAACTTTTTTCTACACATACCTTTACCTTTGTTTGTTTGTTTATTTACCTTTGTATCTTTTACGTACACACAAAAAGAAATAGCTCGACTCGATGTTGCAATTCTGACGGCATTTGTACAGGCTAAATCATACAAGTTGGCGGATAACGAATAACACGCATCGTGCAGATGCAGTTGCGATCCTTCTGCCGTACCACAACTGCAACCGCAACCGCATAATGCGTAGATGGCCTTAGTTTCACTCAGGTTTCAGTTTATGCCCACTTGTGACATTGTGGCTTTTAAATGCGAGGCGACTTTTGTTGAAAAGCTATTGTGATCTACATGGTATTTAGACAAATTTAAAAATTGGCCAAGTGTGAGTCGGACTAGCGCACGAAGGGTTCCGCACCGTATGGAAGCCCCCTTAGTATTTTTAATTTTAATTTATTCATTATATTTAAAATAAATATACCACTCATTATTTTTTCCTGTTGCCATTATTAATATCGAGCAAAAAACCACGTTTATTGTATGGGAGCCCATAAATATTTATTTTTTTCTATTTTTATACGTCACCTGTGAAAATTTCAACGTTCTAGCTATTACGGTTCATGAGATACAGCCTGGTGAGAGACAGACAGACGGACAGCGGAGTCTTAGTAATAGAGTCTCGTTTTTACCCTTTGGGTACGGAACCCTAAAAACTGTCTTCGGGTACTTTAATATTTTTATTGTTTCTCTTGTTGCAGGATGTCGGTGGTGGCAACTCTGGTGTTAATGAAGCGTGGCTCTCGTGGCATTCATATGTGTAAATTCCCATCATCATCATCACGCTCAGCTGTCTTTATCCTACTGTTGGGTATAGGTAACGTGACCATACGTCCCGCTTTTGGCGGGACAGTCCCGCTTTCAGGCAGTCTGTCCCGTTGTCCCCTGCAAGGCCGACATTGTCCCGCTTTTGCAAACAAACCAAACGATAATAGGTAGATATAACTTATAATAACACTGAAAATAACTGAACATTCTTCGCGCTCACTTCGCTCGCGTATGATAGCTATGGCTGGTTACTCATATATGTTTTCAAATCATTGAAAAAATTATAAAAAAATTCACGCTCGCTACGCTCGCGCATAATAGCGGTATGATATTTTTCTTTGATTGTGTCTCTTATAAAATTTCTGAAATATTGTCGTTTTTTTGAAAAAACGTCAATAAATGTCCCTCTGAACCAACGGCTTATTCATAGAGGAGGTCTATGTCTGGCAGTGGACAGTCTTATAATGGCTGGTAGACGGATGGATGGACAACATAAAAAACTTATTTTTATTATATAATTCCGCAGATGTCCCGCTTTGACAAAATAAATCAATGGTCACGTTAGGTATAGGTCCCTTTCTTGTAGTGCCATCTGTCTTAGTCATTTTTGACCGACGAAACGGAGGAGGTACTCAATTCGCCGTGTTTATGTATTTTTTTATGTATAACCACGCATAACTTTTCACACAGTGGTCCGTTTCCGATATTTATTTTTTTAGTGGAAAGAGTATACTTTGAAATTGGTCCCATTTAAATTTTATCGAAATCGGCTGAGCCATATTGGATAAATCAATAATGTGAAAATTGTTACATCGATCCGTGATTTATTCGCGAATTCTGTACACGGTTGAAGTCGGTCAAGCCATTTTTTGTGAAAAATAATTATACAATAATCGTATTCAGGTTCCAACCGCAAAATTGACTAATGCCGAACTGTTATGTAAGTTCCCATACTGCACATGAATTTTATGTAAACAACATTCAGTATTGCGAATCAAAAAATTGATTTACGTGAGAAACAAATATGGGAACCGTGCAAGGAATTTGGGCTATGCAAAATTTTGAAATCAAATCTCAGCCATTTGTAAATGAACTCTGCGTGATCACACGCGAGCTTGGCTTTACCGTATTTGAATTTAACTGAACCATGCAGATAAATATTTCGAAATATTTTTAATTAGTGGGAAAAATCAAAGCGATTTCATAAACTAAAGTAACAGGCAACGCAACAGTACTGAAACCAGTTAGGTATGTCGATTTTTTAAGATTCACGTTTAATATATAGGGTTAGTTCTAATCAATTAGCATCCTTTTAGGGGCTTATTCTGTACATCAAAACTAACATCTTTTGTTCTGCTGAACAGCTATTCCATACACTTTGTCGCGGGTGAACGATATTTTTCCATGGGACACCAACTTTTTTTTTTATAATTAGCAAAAGTCGTAGAACAAAAGTTGTTAGTTGTGATGTACAGAAGAAGCCCCTAAAAGGATGCTAATTGATTAGAAATAACCCTGTATATCCTGTCTGGGACCTGATTCTCTATCAACAAAACGTATCCGTAACGCGGTAACATTTTTTTGTTAGTTCCGTGAATTTGGTTTGGAGGTATGTTTCATAAATGTAAAATTACGTTAAAATGTTGTAAACAGAGTTTCAGTTATGTTATGCAAAAATAAATATTTTTTCACACGAATTTGTTTTCATACATCACTCACCTGCTTGATATTAAACAGAGATGCAGTTCAAGATATCTAGGATGTAGCACGTTTACCTAGAAGGTATTCTAGATTTTAATACGCCTTTAATTAGATTTAAAAGCTATGGAGAAGGCTTTGGCTTTAGTCTTGTTAAGACCGCAGGATTGCGCAGGTTAAGGGAGGCCTGCGTCCGGCAGTGAACGTCCTAAGGACGATTGATGGATGTATGGAAATGTATTTATTGTGCGGCGTAGCGGCGGTGACTTGTAAGCTTATTTACAACTTTATTACATAAAAAATGTAATTACTATAATATTGAATTACATGAACCTAAAATTATGTGTTGCATATTCAATTTATTTATACATATCAAATATTTTATGAATGCGAGCAAAGAAATTGTAAAATTATCATATAATTTGCAAAATTCAGATTGCAATTTTACTGTTTTACTATTTTAAATCGATTTATATCAACGGAAATGCATTCAAGATTGGTTGCATAATATTAGTTTTTACGTTTAGTATTCCAGTAATTTCTTTCAACTATTACTGGTTATATTTTACAATGAAAAAAAAATTACAAATTGATAAAATACAGATATTGTTATTAAAGTCTAATTCATTTTTTGAACTAATGTGGGAGCACATTTAAACCGGACATCGAAATCTGAACAATAGAATAGGTCATTTTAATTACAGTGAAACCTGGATAAGAGAGAGTTGAAGGGACCACCATCTCATTCTCGCTTATAGAGGTTTTTCACTTATCCAGGTTTCTCACTTATCCAGTTTCGGAAGTGGCTACTCTCTCTTATAGAGGTTAAAAAATACGTCTAATTTGTATGTAGGTATCTACATGCGTAAAGATTGATAAATATGTTTGTAAATAGTACATAGGTACTGTTTGGGTTGTGTTGATTAGAATTGAACATAGATGATAGTTTGTTTTATTCATTCTAAAAGACACATTTAAATATCGGGAAAATCAAAAACCGACTTTTTTAAATATTTCCATGCCCTTTAGAGCACTGAGACCTTATAGGGACCGTTTATCTTTTGATTTTATAATTTTATTCTGTTAAGTCAAATTCATTACGTATTTCATTTCGAGATTTGAATCCACCTTTGAACGCATGAAATACCTAGATATCTTGAGCTTATCGCTTAACAACTTATTTATTTATTCCTAAAGATTTATTTACTAACACCGAAGTTTCTCCTCAATTAATACTTATCAACTGGAGTAAGTTTGACCAATAAGATAGTGTAAACGCACGTGTAGCTATTCCAAAAGAATGTGATACAAAAATAATATTAGGTAGATTAAAGAAAACCACAAAATAATTTTAAATAGAACACTATTTCAACAAACAGGACAGTTTAGACGAACGTGTGGCCATTCCAAAATAAATGCGATACAAAAACAATGTTACTTATTTCCACAAAATACAAAAAAAAAAAAATGTTGGAATAGTACACGATCCGAAACCAACGGTAGTTAGTTCCACGAAATTTAAGAATGGATTATAAAGTGCAGATGTTTCATTACCCTAAACTCTCGCTTATAGAGGTTCAGACAAGTAGTACTCTCAGTTATAGAGGTTCATGAGGGAAAAACGACTCTCTCTTATAGAGGTTTTGGTCTCTCACTTATAGAGGTATTTGAGGGGTAAAATGACGGGGCCTGACAATTACTCTCACTTATAGAGGTTTCTCACTTATCCAGTTCTCAGTTAGCCAGGTTTGACTGTAATTTAAAAATACAATATTGTTATAAATTTATGAACCATGAAACTGAATTAAAATTTACTGCTTTAATTGGATCTAGAGTATAGTTACTACCTACTCATGTCACAATAACTACTCGTTATTGGCGCAGAGCTCATCATTAAACATTAAAATTGTCAGCATGACTGTACAAATCATGTTTCAACATTTGTTTTAATTAGAAATCTAAAACGGTTAGGCACACATTTGCATTTCAAGAGTTTGCAAAATCATCGCTCCAAGGCACAATTTGAAATGAAGACAGTACACATTGTGCACACAATTCAATTCTTTTGATACGTTAATCAATGATGATGGTGTATTTATAGAACGATTTCCTTAGAACCGCTAAGACCTCGCGGTGAAGTCATGGGTTCAAATTTCAAGCCATCAAGTTTTTGGGATTAATGTACTGATTTTCACAACGCGTGCTTTTCTTTTTAGGAAAAGGTGAAGTAATTTGCCTTACAAAAAAAACAACGATGTTTATGAAGTAGTTAATCCACCAACTGATTAAATAAGTGGATTTGTCCTAATTGCTAAAACATTTGTAGTGCAAATAGAGCTTTTCCTTACGAGTTTACCTATTATTTCCAAAAAAATCAAATTTTATTTTTGTTCTTATTTCCTTTCTTCTTGGTCGTATTCTTCATTACTGAAGGTTGCGTCTAATTTGGAGCGGTTTGATCCTGGATCACTTTTTGACAATGTTCTTCCACTTGGACCTGTCTGCCGCGCATCTCATGGCGTCAGGGATGGGCATGCCGGTCAAAGATTTTATTTGATCCGTCCATCTCGTAGGCGATCGACCGCGTGATCTTTTCCCATCGACCTTTCCTACTACCTTCTATTAACTTCTCCAGGTTATCTGGGTCTCTGCGAGCGATGTGACCAAAATAGTTAAGAATGCGCTGGAAGCAAGTCGTCGACAGTCGTGTTTTTATACGGAGCTCCCCAAGAATGGACACGTTGGTACGGCGCGCAGTCCAAGGAATACGAAGTATGTATACGTCTCCAACACCACATTTCAAATGCGTCTATTTTCTTATGTACATACATACTAAGCAAAGCTCAGTGATAATCTAGTAGGTGCTCGTATATCAGCATTTCTCTCATTCTCGGCCGTTTGGAAAGCATTTTTAATAGTCTACCTTTCAAATGATAGCTTAATAAACGACTTTACTACTAAGAATAAAACGATTTAATTTACTCCAACAAAACTGCAATTCATTCGTTCATTCACAGCCGAGATCTACTCGCAAAACTTCAAAGCGTATTCATAAAATGAACTAAGAAACTTGTTAATGGGTGTAAAGTACAACTCTTTACTTGATATCTAAACGTTTTGAGAATCTTGTCTTTATAAATGCTTCTTCGTGCTTGCTATCGATGACTAAATCCTACAATCTTCTCTTTTTGACAGACGAAACGGAGGAGGTACTCAATTCGATGCGTATATTTTTTTTTATGGATAACCACGCAGAACTGTTTACGTGGTGGTCCGATTTTGATAATTCTTTTTTTAATTGGAAAGTGTTTACTTCGAAATTCATCATCCATACATTAGCCATAGGACGTCTACTGCTGGACATAGGCCTCCCCTATGGATCTCCAATAAGACCGGTTGGTAGCGGCTTGCATCCAGCGTGATTCTGCGGTCTTAATGAGGTCATCCGTCCACCTTGTTGGTGGACGTCCTACTCTGCGCTTGCCGATACGCGGTCTCCACTCGAGAACTTTTCGACCCCATCGGTCATCAGTCCTCCGCGCTAGGTGCCCTGCCCATTGCCATTTCAACTTGCCAATCCGCTGGGCTATGTCGGTAACTTAGGTTCTTCTGCGAATCTCCTCATTCCTGATTCGATCTCGCAGAGAGACTCCGAGTATAGCCCTCTCCATAGCTCGTAGGGCTACTTGGAGCTTATTTATAAGGCCCATAGACTTCGAAGTTTGTTCCATTTAAATTTTATCGAAATCAGCTGAGCCATTTTTGATAAATCAACAATAATGTGAAAATTTTTACATTGATCCGATCGAAATATTGCGAATTCCGTACACGGTTGAAGTCGGTCATGCTATTTTTTGCAAAAAATAATTATCTAAAATACTAGTTGCCTTTTTAGATGGTGAATATAGCCTATAATCTAAGATATCACTAAGTCAATTTAAGTAATACCATCGTATCAATCTAATCCCAAAAATGATTTTATACAAAAATTTCATCAACTCACGACAAAATGTATGGATAAATTTAAATACCTGATTGGTGTTGGTGGTTTCTGAGTTGTCATAAAAAATATGGATTTTATGACACATTTCTTTAGAAATATATGAATATTTCTTTCAAAAAGTGTCACAAAAAATACAATATATCATACAAATGTGTCAAATTAGTGAAAATCAACGTTTTCACTGCGACAAAGCATCATCTAGATAAGTCTAGACTCCTTTTAAAACTAATCTAAAACCTGTGTTATGAAGTACTGAAGATATGATGGAACATAAAATGGTGTTCTTTGATAACCTGCAACTTGACATCTGGATCAGAATCGTTATGACTAAGTCGGAACTTAAAGGCCTCGAACGTGGATTGTACCAGAAGGACTCTCTAGAAGCATTTGGCCAAACAACATACCGAGTTTTCCGGCGAAAGACGCTTAATTGTGACATTTTCTTTTAATTAATTTGTCTACTATATAAGAATTAATTAAAATATAAGATATTAATAATCCGGTTTGACTGTACGATATTGACATAATAATTGTATAAATTTAATTTATTTTTAGTACTCACTTAATTTTTGAAATTTATTGACATATTTCACGCTAAAAAAGTAAGTAAGTTCGTATAGGTCGGGTGGCTAGCCCTAGTGTCAGAGTTTTTAAGCCGCCTGAAGGCCTCTGACATGGCTAAGCGGTTAAAACAACCGGGACCTACAATTTAACGTGTCATCCGAGCCACGGTAGCGCTCAGTTAGAAAATGCTACCCGCGGTCACCCATCTAAATACTGATTAATTTCACGCTTTAAAATTATTAATATCTCTGTTATTCCAATTTTTATTCATAAATTATTTGAACAATTGAAATGAATTGAATCGTGTGGTACTTGTAGACTTTGTCTGAAACTCAGTATAAGGAAAAACAGTAGAAGTGACATAAAATAAAAAAGTTGTGATGCATGATTCCACAAACATGGCGTCGGAAATCCATTAAAACTGCTATGTAATCTGGACACAAATGACACTTGAACTGCTGATCAAATGGCAAATTTAACTTAACAAAAATGGTGGACAAACTTCAAACGTCTCCTATGTAGGGCTTTTATTTTGAACTTAATCATTATAGCAATAATGCCATGTCATTTCAAACACCGCCCCTATGGTCTGAAATAAGAAAACTATCGCTGCCTCTAAAATTAACATTGACAACCCTTTTCCTTCCGCTATTAAGAAGAGAGAGCGCTTCAAATAACTAAGTGGAGTTGTTCTAGGAAGGTTTTACAACAATTTTCAACGGCGATAAACCTTCTGTTTATTTCGTGTTTGATGCTTAAAGGTAATATGATTGGCTCAGCTTAATGTTAATGTTTCCTGTTTATCGCACTAGATAGGGCATAGAAGGAAGTAAAATCATCTTTTATTGACTTTTTTCAATTTTTTAAATATTTTATTGTCATAAAATAATTACATCATTTGAAAACTCAGCGTTAATAAATAAACTAAGTTACAATTTTCTTAATAATAGTTCGTTTTGTAGGCTAAAGTCGCCTTGTAAAAGTTTCGTCAAAATAATTATTTACAATAACTGATTAAATCTTATTTAGGGGTTAGTAGTTTGAGAAACATACATTTCGAATTACGATTACTTACGATTTTTTATTACAGTGTCCCTAATTCGTCTGGGCTAATAAGAAGAATAAATTAGCTATTTTAAATAGAAATTACATTCACAGTACAAAATCTGAAAACACTACATATATGAGAATAACACGTAGAAATCATCTTCAGTACCTAGATGCAAAAGGCAAATAAAATGTTATCGATCTGAACCGGGAGTACTTCGCATCATTATTCAAATATGTACCAACCAAACAGTTCTGACTACTACATATTCTACGACCTTTCGACCTTTTGGAATCATCATACAGTTTCCATTTTCCTCCTCGAGTTTCATAACAAATATGTGGAGTTAGAAATCTAAGTGCGCTCGGATGTCAGTCAAGTGGTCGTATAAATAAAACGCAGGGTTTACTAAGACTTTGACGTGTCATGCAAGTTCAGTCTAGAAATGTTAAACTAACCTGATCGTCTTTGGAATTACACATGTATCCACAAAACATTTATAGCGCTTATACTTCGAGCAAATATCTATAGAGTCACAATCGTGCAAAAAAGTGTCCGAGCCAAAACTCTGCCCAAGCTACGTAGTGGGCAGGTTTTTAATTAGTCGTAAGGCGATTGCAAGCCGACTACAACGCCGCGCGATGCCAAAGCGATTACAATCACTAGTTAGGTTACATAACGTCGAAATTCGAGAAAACGGGTCATTGTGAATTATTTAATGTAAATATCTAATTCAACTTTATTTACGACGGCGCTCAGACATTTTTTTACTTCTTTTATTAACTTAGGGACTGTGGCTCTGTAGTGTAATTTGTCTGGGTGTGTTTCAACGCTAAGCAACGTTCGGCACGGTCAGTCTTCGGATGGGTGACCGTTGGTGGCAGTTGCTGGACGCCACCGTAGCTCAGATGGCACTTTAAATTGTAGGTCCCGGTTATATTCCCCTTTTAGCTATGTCAGAGGCTTTAAGGTAGCTTAAAAACTCTGACGTAAGGACATAACTTACTAACATGTACCTATTAAACTAAAAAAACGTGATTAAGCGATATTTTTCAACAACTCGTTGTTATTTTAAATACGAGTAATAATATTAAATACCATTAGGTAATAGCGTATTTTTTAATTTCTCCAATATTGCCATCAAGAAAAGTTCGGAAAGTTTAGGTAGGTAGTGCTATATGTTATTTATAATGCTCATTATTTGGATAATATAATTATAGAGTTGAATGAACTATCTTACCTTCCAATTCTCTTAACTTTTCTCAAGGATCGCATCAAATCGTGTTATTTTTAACCCCCGACGCAAAAGAGGGGTGTTATAAGTTTGACGTGTCTGTTTGTCTGTGTGTCTGTCTGTCTGTCTATCTGTGGCACCATAGCGCCCGAACCACTGAACCGATTTCAGTTTAGTTTTTTTTGGATGAAAGGAGACTTAATCGAGAGTGTTCTAAGCTATGTTTTATAAAAATCGATTGAGCCGTTTAAGAGTTATGGTGGGTTAAAGTGGGGATGGGAGAACCAAAATTCTACAAAATGTGCCCAAAATGGTTGTCAATTGAAAGTTTGTTGTCAAATATTTTTGTGTCGGAGGTTTTTAATTAGGTATATTATTAGTACATTCTACCGCAGAACTAACATACAGTTACCATTTTTCTCCACAAATATCTTGCCTTAGAAATGTAACTGCGCTCGAGTGTCAGTCAAAGAGGACGTAAGAATAAAATGTTAAGTTTAGTGAGACTTTGACGTGTCAAGCGGGTGCAGCCTAGATGTTAGGCTGGCCAGATCATGTGAAGTGATACCATCTTTGAAAAGACACAGAAAATTTACAGTACGATTAAAAATGTCACTCAAAATTTAACTTCACTCCATTCTATTTTTAAATGACTTCCAAAAAGAAGGAGGTTCTATGTTCGTGTCTATGTATTTTTTTGTGTTTGTTCACCGATAATTTCGCCAATTATGAACCGAATCGAAAAATTCTTTTTTTAATTCAAAAGTGTATACTCCTGAGGTGGTCCTATTTAAATTTTACAAAAATTGACTTAGCTGTTTTTGATAAATCAACAATAATGTACACAATTCGAGCAAAATATTCGAATTTTGTACACGATGGAAGGCTGTTTTGCCATTTTTGCGAAAAATAATTATGAAAATTATTACGTAGTATTGCAAAAACTTACAATATAATATACAAATAATGATAAAAAAAAATTATCTGTTTTTGATAAATCAACAATAATGTAAACAATTCGAGCGAAATATTCGAATTTTGTACACGATGGAAGGCGGTTTTGCCATTTTTGCGAAAAATAATTATGAAAATTATTACGTAGTATTGCAAAAACTTACAATATAATATACAAATAATGATAAAAAAAACTATGTGTACTTAATTATATACAATATTTTGAAGTAGTGGTTATTAAATATGAAAAATATGCAAGCGGTCTCCAAGATCGGCGTCAAGTGGTAGTGTAGCTGAAAAACACGCCAATGTTAATATTATACTATACCACTGAGGTACAGCGTAATTTTATTGCAAAATAGAAAGTTTGTATTCTGTTTTATTCACTGTGACAACCAGATGATATTAA
Organism: Hypomecis atomaria; assembly: GCA_964007245.1. Lineage (NCBI taxonomy): Eukaryota > Metazoa > Arthropoda > Insecta > Lepidoptera > Geometridae > Hypomecis > Hypomecis atomaria. The sequence goes on along the minus strand of OZ023295.1, from coordinate 1,682,057 downwards.
GCAGAGGATATCGTCTACATTCTGCTGTGCAAACAAGACGATTTCTTGCCTTATTTATATACAATTATACATATAGCCGGCCGTAAGGCCCGTCTGTTTGTAATACGAGTTTGAATAAGGATGCGCCTGCGCACCGCTTGGCTCTATGCTTATAAAGTGGGTAATTAAACGATATTACAGATTATTACTGCTAATACGAATATTTACCCTGTTTCTTGATATGGGAATGATCTTTACGGCTCATAACTTGATTTCAAAGATAGTACAAGTACGTTACGTTGAAATATTTAGTATTATAGATCACTAGATTTTGCCCGCGGCTTCGCCCGCATGATATTTCGAGGCCCTACCTTACCACCCTCAATAAAGGAGGTGGAAAATAAAAAAAACAAAAAATTCGATTTGAAATTTGTTCGACTTGACAGATCTTTTTTGACATTTCTTGGAGCGCACGCTAGAATATCGGTCTCGCAGATGGCAGAATTTTTCCTACTTACTTATCACTTATTGTTATAATATGGAAAATTTACGCAATATCATTATAATTTATAGCCTATGTGTTATTCTGATAAACAAGCTATATAATTGCAAAGTTTTATCTCAATCCGTTCAGCAGTTTTTGCGTGAAAAAGTAACAAACATCCATCCATCCATCCTTACAAACTTTCACGTTTATAATATTAGTGGGATTCATATCTTAAGTCCAGTATTTTTTTACAAACAAGTTTAGAAACTGCCATAAAAATACCTTGTGCATTTAATATTCAATCAAGCATGGTATTTTCTAACACTAAAGTCAAGTCCGTAAAGTCGGCGTACGATAGATTTTACATGATAACTGAAACAAACTGAACGCTTAGGCCGATTGTGCCTCTCTATCGCTTGTTACGTGCTCTCGCTTGCACGCTCGGCTCAGGCGGAATGTGACACGTTTTCGTGCGTGCAGCCGGCGTACATCGATTTATAAGACACAAGGATGTTTTACCCAAAAATGTAACGTTTATGTAAGTAAGTTCGTATAGGTCGAGCGCCTAGCCCTGGCCCTAGCCCTGGTGTCAGCCACTCGGCCATCCCAGCCACGTTTATGTAATACATCCATAATAAGACGTTATCATGTAAAAAATAGTGTTCATGGGAACATATAATATAAATAATAAGAGCAATGAAGAAATTATGCTCTTCATTAAGCCGACGTGTGATTTTATTAAGACACACAGGATCAAGAAGGATCAAACCACTTTCAACTGATTCTATGGGATATCCAACGAGAAAAGCTATGTCTAGCAGTGAACGTTGTATGGTTAAGTTAAGATGATGATACATCGATTGGCACCATACATTCTATACCCAGCGACCCATTTGGCAAACCATCAACAGTATGGAAATCATGTTTTTAGGGTTCCGTACCCAAAGGGTAAAAACGGGACCCTATTACTAAGACTTCGCTGTCCGTCTGTCTGTCTCCAGGCTGTATCTCATGAACCGTTATAGCTAGAAAACTGAAATTTTCACAGATGATAAATTTCTGTTGCCGCTATAAGAACAAATACTAAAAACTGAATAAAATTAACATTTAAGGGGAGCTCCCATACAACAAACCTAAATTATTAACCGTTTTTTGCTCGTAATAACGATTAATAAATAATGGTATCAGGTAGATGCTTGAAATATTCAAAAAATATTTAGTTGTATTTTAAATTCAAAAATAAATTATTAAATTGAAATAAATATTTAAGGGGGGCTCCCATACAGTACGGAACCCTCCGTGCGCGAGTCCGACTCGTACTTGACCGATTATTTTATTTACGAAGATTATTATTCATGAACCTTTGTTTAATAACTGGACTACGCGACGTACGAGTACACAGCGATGATTTGAATAACTGTGTCAATGATGTTCTGCATTTGCATGTTATGTTTATTATTGTTTCTATAAAAGTAATTCATACAAGGTTAGTTTTATATAATTACTTTTTAAGGGCGTATTTTCACATTGTACAAGCTGTGTGCACCCATGTCATATTTAGACGCAGAAAAAACATTGGTAAGCCGCTTGGTCCGTAAAGCACCGGCTACAGCAGCAGACTACAATGTCATCGCGACTGTAAGTACTGGTTTTTAAGTACGTACTTCTATAAAATACATATACAGGGTTAATTTTAATCAATTAGCATCCTTTTAGGGGCTTATTCTGTACATCAAAACTAAATTTTTTTGTTCTACTACTTTTATTAATTCTCAAAAAAAAGTTTTTGTTCCATAGAAAAATATCGTTCAACCTCGACAAAAATATATGGAACAGATGATTTTTTTTGAGTTTTGACAAAAGTCGCAGAACAAAAGTTGTTAGATTTGATGTACAGAATAAGCCCCTAAAAGGATGCTAATTGATTAGAAATAACCCTGTATAATGAGACGTACGCTATATAATGTGTATTTATGTCATCCAACTACAGTATAGGCTGCTGCTAGGGCGAGCAATCAGCTACAGAACAGTACCTTTAAAGTGCATCAGTACTTACTTCAATGGAAATAATAATCGGCCAAGTGCGAGTTGGTCTCGCGCACGAAGGGTTCCGTACCGTTTGGTAGCCCCCCTTAATATATTTTATTTTAATTTAGTTATTTATTTTTGTGAAGGGTATACTTATACAACTTATATTCTGTGAATATTTCAAGCATCTTCCTGTTACCGTTAATAATATCGAGCAAAAAATCACGTTACTTGTATGAGAGCCCCCCTTAAATTTTTAACTTATTTTTTTTTATTGAATTGCATATTAACTTAATATTCTGTGAATATTTCAAGCATCTTCCTGTCACCGTAATTAATATCGAGAAAAAAAAGGCTAATAAATCAGGTTTGTTGCCCCCCATTAATATGTATTTTTATGTTTTTAGTATTTGTTGTTATAGCGGCAACAGAAATACATCATCTGTAAAAATTTCAACGTTCTAGCTATCACGGTTCATGAGATACAGCCTGGTGACAGACAGACGGACAGACGGACATCGGAGTCTAAGTAATAGGGTCCCGTTTTTACCCTTTGGGTATGGAACCCTAAAAAAGATCACCAAACTGTCGCACAAAAAATCCAGTACCACCAGTGAAAGTAGTAAAATTAATCATTTACTCTCTTTATCTTTTCATTAGCCTTACAAAAGTCAACTCAAATCATCCACAATTAAACACAACTTAATCCAAATCAGCTTTAACCCCGAGGCGGTGATAAATAGGCACTCCGATCAAAACTGTAGCACCAATTGAAACTATAAACGTTAATAAGACGTAATAAAATCGAATGTCGACCATAAAAAGCGGCTACCTTATAATCGATTCTGTAATTTAATTATAATTATTAGAATAAGTATTCGAATCGTTACGCGGTAAGTCAAAAAGGAATAAAACGTAATGGATGTACGTGGTTATAGGTGCTTCAGAATTAAACGAACGTGTCTTCTAGATTGAATGCAGTTGTAAAAGTTAGAAACCTAATAATATACAGTCAAACCTGGATAAGAGAGAGTTGAAGGGACCGCCATCTTATTCTCGCTTAAAGAGGTTTTTCACTTATCCAGGTTTCTCACTTATCCAGTTTCGGAAATGGCTACTCTCTCTTATAGAGGTTAAAAAATACGTCTAATTTGTATGTAGATATCTTTATATCCATGCGTGAAGAATGATAAATATGTTTAAAAATAGTATATAGGTACTAATTGTTTGGGTTGTGTTGATTTTATTTGAACATAGATGATAGTTTGTTTTATTCATTCTAAAAGACACATTTAAATATTGGGAAAATAAAAAAATCTACTTTTTTAATATTTCTATGCCCTTTAGAGCACTGAGACCTTAGAAGGACAGTATATATATTTTGATTTTATAATTAATTATGTATTTAACGCTGAATTAAAAGTTCTACTGTTGAGTTTATGGAGGTAGAATGTCATAAAAAGTGTTCATGGAAGACATAAACAAAGTGTAGCTTTTCACGATTTTGACAGTCATTGTTGTTGAAATAATGACGTTGTTTTAACGGAAATATGCTGAAATTACGCGATCAGCTGCTGGTTCATAGAATATCGAAGATTTTTTTTTTAATTCTGAATAGGTTTGCGTTTGACCACATACTGCCTGATGTTGAGCAGATGATTGATGTTGTATTTACTCGGGATTTTAAGACGCCCACGTTGTACGCAAAAGCGTTCCACATTCTGGCTGTTCGTATCCATCCATCCATCAGCCATAAGAAGTCCACTGCTTGTAACAATCCTGGTCGCGAAACCAATTGTAACAAACCTAGCCTAGCCTAGCCGAAATGTAACATGCCTAGCCTAACCTGCCTAATTAATCTCATTTATAAACCTATGAAGAGAAGAAACTATTTTAAAAAACATGTCTAAATTAAAATGTCAGAGAAAATGATTATAGAACCTTGATTTGCTTTCAAAGAATCCTAGCTTTATGTCAAACTAGCTATGCGTCCTGATTCCACTTGATTGTGAACAAATTATAAATTGAACCTCATTAAAGAAATATCCTAAGACGTTAAGAATGTATTAAATATCGAAACAGACATTCAATATGATCCCAGCTTACATCTCGTAATGATAAATAACAAGAAATACAAAAAAAACGTAACTATGAACCTCGCAGGTTCAAGGTAGAATTATACTCCTAACGCCACCTGCTAGATAAATGACAGTCTACATATTGATAATAGTATTCAGCAGTGTGATTCCTAATTTATTTACCTATTTATACGTTAGTTTGGCCAGTGTTCGTCTTGTGGTGGATCCTGCGTTATAGACCGCATAAACCCTAGGTAAAGGTGATTCAAAATTCCTACCTGTCTAATAGATTACCTAAGTTCAGAACGAAAATCCTATGTTTTACCTATTTTGAGCTTCTATGAACCTGAAAGTATATTACTAATCTCAGAGTGAAAGGAGTATCTAACTAATGTCTCAAGAGCTATTTAAAAATAATGATTCTAGAGCTTCTCTGTTTTACAAGGAGTTATTTAGAATATTTTTGAATTAAATAAATAAGCTTTAATAAAGCTAGGTATAAAATATTGTTCAAGTTACATAGAAAATATTAGACATGAAATGAGAAGGAAATTCCATTAAACTAGTACTTTAGAACAAAGAAACTCTATTGTTGAACTAATATTATTATCAAACTACGAATATAATAAAAGATATGAATGCCAGAAAGAATAGTATTGATTTATTTCTGACAATTAATTTTAATATTTTAAATTTATTCAATTTTATTTAGATATCAGAGATTTATTTTATTTTATGTTTATCTCTGACTATTTAGTCATGGCGCTCGAGAGAGCTGAAAACCATGAAAATGACTCTACTCTGCTTTCGTAAATCTAACGCCATCCTGGAAAAAGAAAGCAGGAAAGAAAACCAGGAGTCGCGAGTGTGTCAGTAGTCATCTTATCTTCATCACTTCATAAAGTCAGAAAAATCATAAAACTTGCATGAAATCCAGAGTGTTCTCAAGAAAAGCTCCAAGATTACTATAGATAAAGGTTCGAGAATCGACTTCGCCTTATAAAATAATATTAAAATCAATAAACTATCAATAGCTTTATTTCAAAGTGATCAGAATTTACACTCTTATACGGACACGGGATATCCCTCCATTTCGGAAATGAGAAACACTGGCCCAAGCTCTATCTGGCTTCAAGAGTTCTGCACACTAATGAAAATACAGCATTGATCGAGTAGCACTTACGGCTAGTATTTAAATAATGAGAAGTAGCAATAATAAGATATAGCAATTGTCGACTCTTCAATCCCCATAATATAAATAAATGACATTTTATCTATGAACACTCTGTTCTTCGCAAATTGTACGAGTAGGTAAAGCACGTCATGTCTGGAAATTTCTCAATTTCTGGAGATTCTCAATCCGCATAGAATATAATATCTTAAGATTTTATGTTCACAAATAGTCGAAGCTGAAAAAGACAAATAATTAAAACATTTGTAATTCATACATAGAAATCATAAAGAGCGAGAGTTAGAAGCTTCTATCTTCTACTCGTGAGTAAATGCTCAATGAAGGATAGTTTCGTCAGTAACATACTCGTACTTCTATAGAGTAGGAAACATCGTAAGTCAACTTATGCAAGACCGCCATAGGAACCTGAAGATGTATGCGTATTTATCAACCCGCAACAGGTCAGAGTAGATAATATTGCCTTGTTTCTGTGGTGTAGCGTAGCGTCGTGAGCAACTCGTTCATACTCATAAAAGAATAGATATGTGAGAGAATCCTCCATACCGCATCGTTTCAGTAAGACGGATATAGGCCAATCTTTCTATGAAAGACCTCCCCTTTTACTCTGATGTCCATTTGTACATTAATTCAACAGTAAATTATTCAGAAGTCTAATGCAGTGCTGATCAGGACGAATATTAACCGCAGAACATATTCTATATCTACATTGAAGACTTATCTATTTAAAAAGTGATACGTTTATACGAAACCAAATCCTCTAGGAACATCTTCGTCCTTCGATAGAAAACAACTTTCTTCAAACTTTCACTTTTTAGACCAGGAACAAAATTCTCCTAGTTAGTAAACTCTTCTCTGCTCTTCCTTTCTCTGAATCTTGCGGTACAAAACTAAAAATATCCTAAAAAATGAAATATTCCACCATTTTTTTTTTTTTCAAGTGAAGTCCCTGCTGTCAGACCCGTCAAAATCTCTGTTCTTTTTTTTCTCTTATTTTAAATTCTCAAGTTCTGCAAAGAGTTTTCATACCTATATTGAAGATCTGTTGCTTTTTTATAATGTTTTTATTTACCTGATTGTTTGAATATCATTTGAATGGAAAGTTTCTTTAGATAATATTAGAAATAATTATATCCTCATGTGAGAGACTCCTGACCTACAAGAATGTCTTCTTCCTATGCCTTATTACTCAGATGTGGACGATCAAACCATCTGAGGTTTGTTACAGCACCCCTCAAAATTTTCGCAGATGAAAAGATGTTGGTAAACATCTAAATCGAAGTAAATTTTCCTAAAAAAAATATAATAACTTTTAATTTAATCAAGTGCAAAATTGTATTTATCAAAATTCGAGTTCCAACAATGAAATTATATGTTTCGAATGTGAATGTATCCCTACTACAATATGCGAAAATGTTTTTATACCAGTCTACAGATAATCGTCTTAAGACCTCCTGCTCTCAGTTTGATTACATATCTACCATGAAGAAAAATCGCCTTCCCCACTAAATTGTTATAATCTGCAAGGAAGTTCTGGTTCGGTGACAGAAACGGAGCCCTCGTAAGGGAATTCTGTTTTGAGGTAGAACCGACCTTAATGGTCGCATGTTGAGTAGTCTCAGCGAACCAATCTTCCGTTCGGAGATTTTCCCAACATACCCCTTCCAAACTACACGAATTGTCCATGAAAAAGGAAAATAATTCCGCATGGCATCAATGTCCCGCCAAAAGTGAATAGCTTAATTCCAACTATCTATAAACTGGAGCATGTGCAGTGTATCAATTCAGAGTTTCCTACCTTGTAGAGTAAAAGATCCTTATGAAATCAACTTATGTTGATGGATTGCCTGCTGGCCTACTCCTAACACCACACTCCTTCATAAAGATCTATTTGTTCAAGTGATTGCCAAAACTCGAACCCTGACAAACCGCTTCAAATCCCAGCAATGCTATTGTCGTTTAGTTCCTCTTGTACTGATTTAATTTTGTCAGTCAATGTCAGTCACATTCGTAACAATATTCTTGTTCTACTATTTGTCATCTCTAATTCTCACAAAACGCCTTTCACTATCTTCACGCCAACTTCACGACGTAGCATCACCTTTTGAACTCAAAGCGAGCCAATATTTGCACATTCCCCTTTACACCCCATAGCAAAATATTTAAAATACATCCACACCCTCGTATTAAATTTCTACCTCACTATCCTTACTTAAATTTTAACAAGTTAGAGGTTAATTATTATTTGAACCTCGGTTAAATTTTTTTTATGATTTTAACCTGTTTTTTTTTTTTATAAAAATTCAGCCTTTTGCTGAATTACTACTTTTTTAATTGTATTTATCTACCTAAGAATCTCCAACGTATTCTCATTTAATTTAACAATGTGCAAATAAATGACAAAATGTTCAGTAAAGAAAATTGATTTCCAATATTTTTTTTAGCAATAACAGCTTCAGCTTTTAGAATGGCTTCACCCACTAACAAAATTGAACTAGATAATAATGCTTCAATATGCCCAAGTTTTCAAGTAAGTAAAATTTACATTCTTCTAGTGGAAAGGATCTCTTCCATATGTTTAGAGAAACCAATTCCTGGCGCGGCATTGCTTGGCCATGAGAGTTCTACCTACTCGAATCCCGACATATCTCCACGCGTATAATTTTTGAAATTGAATAAATATTTGAAACGTAAGTTCAGCCAATCCATCTAGCTTATACTCTTCTTCCTTCAAACCAGCAAATCATCTTTGAATTCTTTAATGAACATTTGAAATCAATTTTTCAATATTACATAAACTTGACTTTTATTTTGCAAGTCTTTTTTTAATAATGTGCCTTTTTTTATTTTCTAATAACATTCATTTTTCTTATCTTGGTGTATCTGATTTCTAAACATCTTGCAAAAGTATACGACTGAACTTTAATTTAATTTGAGATACAGAAAACTATTTATTGATTTACTTAGTTTAGTTGTCAGTATCATTACTCACTTCTAACAACAAAACAAATTTAAATCTATGTTATTGCGTTACATTTACTTACTTTAGCTTACTCTGACATATCTTAAATCAAGTATCCTCACAGTTATGTTTTAACCCGTTTAGTAATTAACTAATCAGTTAAAGATACGCTAATAACAAGAGTTGATTTGATTGATGATCGACTATTTAATTACCCAGCAATATATTATTATTTTAAGTGCAATAACTATTACAGTTTACCTGATTATTAAGACTTTGAATATTCGCTAAAGATTTAGCTAACACCTGTTTACATTGGTTACAACTGATGTCTAAGAATAGTAATAAGATTTATCTACTATCTGAAAAGATTGAGCAAATGTTTCACCCCCCTGACTAGAATTTCCTTGCTTTAATTTATAAATCTACCTTTTATTTGTTCAACTCTTTCATCCCTTTTTTTTTAAATCGCGAAAAGCCTGCGTTTGACCACCAACTTTCCTGATGATAAACAACCTCGCGGACGCAGAGGAAACACACTGAGCTAGAAGATACCTAATCACACTAAATACTACTATTTTTTTAGCATTTATGTTGTATTACTTGGGTTTTAGTTTATTTGATTGATTTTATTTACTAAACCCAGTCTGTCTCTCCTTTCTGAACTGCCTAATTATGTATTTGATAATACAACCCCCCGTTTAGAAGTCCCATTTTACTCTTCCTAATTAAACAACTAAATTAAACCTCCCCTTTTTACGTCTTTCTAGATACTACTCTGACAAATTATCTATTCTCCCAAATCATCTTATTTTAAGTAAAATTATTTAACAGCTGAATAATTTTGCAATTATTATTCAGCTTATCATAACCTCAAACTAGAACTGATAGATTTCCAATAAAAATACATTTTTTAACGTATCTTTCACTGTTAGACAATTTTGATATAATGATGATTCAAGCCGAATGCTTATTAATCTACTATTCGATCTATTGTATCTTTGATACAAGATAAATAGACGTCTAAATATTTATGCCATCCCAATTAATACAAGTACACAATGTAGATTAACCCTATGTTTATTTTATATTCCCATCGCTAATTTTCCTGTATGCAATTTAGTAAAACAGCCTGTTTGTTAGATTGAATTATTAAATTGATCTACTTGCTAACTTCCTGTGGTAAAAGTAGTAAAATACAAATGTCCGAAAAGTCAAAGTCATTCCGTAACCTACTAAAACAAATCTCTATCAATGAAAAATATTACGCATTTTATTACTTTGATTTACAACGTCAATAGATTGTTAAGTATACTCTACCCTCGGTTTTCTAGTCTGCAATAAAATTATATTAACGAATCAAATCCTTGAGTTTCTTTTTTTTTATAAATAATATTAATACCATTCCTTGCTTTGTATGCATCATTAATAATCATATCTTTTATGATAAATTGAAAATATTTACTATCTACAATTATTCAAGCTATACTTGTACATGAAGCAATACATTATATTATAAACACTAAACTACTGTACCATGTCTACTGCAAACACATTACATGAGTGAAGAATGATCCTTAGCTAGACCCCTTATTTTTGTAACCTGAACCAAATAATTACCCATGATACAAAATGCTTGCTATTGTTTGCAGTCTGTTTTTAAAACAAATCACCCCCCAACGTTTTAATATGTTAATACCCTAAGACAATGATTTACCCTGAAAATTAATGAGATATTCGTTACATTATCTAATGAACTCGCGATTGAAATTATTACGTAAACCTAGTTATCACTAACCTACAAATTTCGAATCACCATCGTATCCATTTCACAGCAACAAATTGTGTTCAGATAGTCTGACTACTGAACACAGTCCTATAATAAACCTAAATTGACTTGCCTAAACAAAGTTAACCTAAAAAATCAAATATTTATGAGTTCCGACTATATTGTATTGTCACGAAAATATTGAAAACTATTTTTATGATAAAACGAATCATTTCTATTGCTAATCCTGGTCGCCGCACCGAATTGTAACAATCCTGGTCGCGAAACCAATTGTAACAAACCTAGCCTAGCCTAGCCGAAATGTAACATGCCTAGCCTAACCTGCCTAATTAATCTCATTTATAAACCTATGAAGAGAAGAAACTATTTTAAAAAACATGTCTAAATTAAAATGTCAGAGAAAATGATTATAGAACCTTGATTTGCTTTCAAAGAATCCTAGCTTTATGTCAAACTAGCTATGCGTCCTGATTCCACTTGATTGTGAACAAATTATAAATTGAACCTCATTAAAGAAATATCCTAAGACGTTAAGAATGTATTAAATATCGAAACAGACATTCAATATGATCCCAGCTTACATCTCGTAATGATAAATAACAAGAAATACAAAAAAAACGTAACTATGAACCTCGCAGGTTCAAGGTAGAATTATACTCCTAACGCCACCTGCTAGATAAATGACAGTCTACATATTGATAATAGTATTCAGCAGTGTGATTCCTAATTTATTTACCTATTTATACGTTAGTTTGGCCAGTGTTCGTCTTGTGGTGGATCCTGCGTTATAGACCGCATAAACCCTAGGTAAAGGTGATTCAAAATTCCTACCTGTCTAATAGATTACCTAAGTTCAGAACGAAAATCCTATGTTTTACCTATTTTGAGCTTCTATGAACCTGAAAGTATATTACTAATCTCAGAGTGAAAGGAGTATCTAACTAATGTCTCAAGAGCTATTTAAAAATAATGATTCTAGAGCTTCTCTGTTTTACAAGGAGTTATTTAGAATATTTTTGAATTAAATAAATAAGCTTTAATAAAGCTAGGTATAAAATATTGTTCAAGTTACATAGAAAATATTAGACATGAAATGAGAAGGAAATTCCATTAAACTAGTACTTTAGAACAAAGAAACTCTATTGTTGAACTAATATTATTATCAAACTACGAATATAATAAAAGATATGAATGCCAGAAAGAATAGTATTGATTTATTTCTGACAATTAATTTTAATATTTTAAATTTATTCAATTTTATTTAGATATCAGAGATTTATTTTATTTTATGTTTATCTCTGACTATTTAGTCATGGCGCTCGAGAGAGCTGAAAACCATGAAAATGACTCTACTCTGCTTTCGTAAATCTAACGCCATCCTGGAAAAAGAAAGCAGGAAAGAAAACCAGGAGTCGCGAGTGTGTCAGTAGTCATCTTATCTTCATCACTTCATAAAGTCAGAAAAATCATAAAACTTGCATGAAATCCAGAGTGTTCTCAAGAAAAGCTCCAAGATTACTATAGATAAAGGTTCGAGAATCGACTTCGCCTTATAAAATAATATTAAAATCAATAAACTATCAATAGCTTTATTTCAAAGTGATCAGAATTTACACTCTTATACGGACACGGGATATCCCTCCATTTCGGAAATGAGAAACACTGGCCCAAGCTCTATCTGGCTTCAAGAGTTCTGCACACTAATGAAAATACAGCATTGATCGAGTAGCACTTACGGCTAGTATTTAAATAATGAGAAGTAGCAATAATAAGATATAGCAATTGTCGACTCTTCAATCCCCATAATATAAATAAATGACATTTTATCTATGAACACTCTGTTCTTCGCAAATTGTACGAGTAGGTAAAGCACGTCATGTCTGGAAATTTCTCAATTTCTGGAGATTCTCAATCCGCATAGAATATAATATCTTAAGATTTTATGTTCACAAATAGTCGAAGCTGAAAAAGACAAATAATTAAAACATTTGTAATTCATACATAGAAATCATAAAGAGCGAGAGTTAGAAGCTTCTATCTTCTACTCGTGAGTAAATGCTCAATGAAGGATAGTTTCGTCAGTAACATACTCGTACTTCTATAGAGTAGGAAACATCGTAAGTCAACTTATGCAAGACCGCCATAGGAACCTGAAGATGTATGCGTATTTATCAACCCGCAACAGGTCAGAGTAGATAATATTGCCTTGTTTCTGTGGTGTAGCGTAGCGTCGTGAGCAACTCGTTCATACTCATAAAAGAATAGATATGTGAGAGAATCCTCCATACCGCATCGTTTCAGTAAGACGGATATAGGCCAATCTTTCTATGAAAGACCTCCCCTTTTACTCTGATGTCCATTTGTACATTAATTCAACAGTAAATTATTCAGAAGTCTAATGCAGTGCTGATCAGGACGAATATTAACCGCAGAACATATTCTATATCTACATTGAAGACTTATCTATTTAAAAAGTGATACGTTTATACGAAACCAAATCCTCTAGGAACATCTTCGTCCTTCGATAGAAAACAACTTTCTTCAAACTTTCACTTTTTAGACCAGGAACAAAATTCTCCTAGTTAGTAAACTCTTCTCTGCTCTTCCTTTCTCTGAATCTTGCGGTACAAAACTAAAAATATCCTAAAAAATGAAATATTCCACCATTTTTTTTTTTTTCAAGTGAAGTCCCTGCTGTCAGACCCGTCAAAATCTCTGTTCTTTTTTTTCTCTTATTTTAAATTCTCAAGTTCTGCAAAGAGTTTTCATACCTATATTGAAGATCTGTTGCTTTTTTATAATGTTTTTATTTACCTGATTGTTTGAATATCATTTGAATGGAAAGTTTCTTTAGATAATATTAGAAATAATTATATCCTCATGTGAGAGACTCCTGACCTACAAGAATGTCTTCTTCCTATGCCTTATTACTCAGATGTGGACGATCAAACCATCTGAGGTTTGTTACAGCACCCCTCAAAATTTTCGCAGATGAAAAGATGTTGGTAAACATCTAAATCGAAGTAAATTTTCCTAAAAAAAATATAATAACTTTTAATTTAATCAAGTGCAAAATTGTATTTATCAAAATTCGAGTTCCAACAATGAAATTATATGTTTCGAATGTGAATGTATCCCTACTACAATATGCGAAAATGTTTTTATACCAGTCTACAGATAATCGTCTTAAGACCTCCTGCTCTCAGTTTGATTACATATCTACCATGAAGAAAAATCGCCTTCCCCACTAAATTGTTATAATCTGCAAGGAAGTTCTGGTTCGGTGACAGAAACGGAGCCCTCGTAAGGGAATTCTGTTTTGAGGTAGAACCGACCTTAATGGTCGCATGTTGAGTAGTCTCAGCGAACCAATCTTCCGTTCGGAGATTTTCCCAACATACCCCTTCCAAACTACACGAATTGTCCATGAAAAAGGAAAATAATTCCGCATGGCATCAATGTCCCGCCAAAAGTGAATAGCTTAATTCCAACTATCTATAAACTGGAGCATGTGCAGTGTATCAATTCAGAGTTTCCTACCTTGTAGAGTAAAAGATCCTTATGAAATCAACTTATGTTGATGGATTGCCTGCTGGCCTACTCCTAACACCACACTCCTTCATAAAGATCTATTTGTTCAAGTGATTGCCAAAACTCGAACCCTGACAAACCGCTTCAAATCCCAGCAATGCTATTGTCGTTTAGTTCCTCTTGTACTGATTTAATTTTGTCAGTCAATGTCAGTCACATTCGTAACAATATTCTTGTTCTACTATTTGTCATCTCTAATTCTCACAAAACGCCTTTCACTATCTTCACGCCAACTTCACGACGTAGCATCACCTTTTGAACTCAAAGCGAGCCAATATTTGCACATTCCCCTTTACACCCCATAGCAAAATATTTAAAATACATCCACACCCTCGTATTAAATTTCTACCTCACTATCCTTACTTAAATTTTAACAAGTTAGAGGTTAATTATTATTTGAACCTCGGTTAAATTTTTTTTATGATTTTAACCTGTTTTTTTTTTTTATAAAAATTCAGCCTTTTGCTGAATTACTACTTTTTTAATTGTATTTATCTACCTAAGAATCTCCAACGTATTCTCATTTAATTTAACAATGTGCAAATAAATGACAAAATGTTCAGTAAAGAAAATTGATTTCCAATATTTTTTTTAGCAATAACAGCTTCAGCTTTTAGAATGGCTTCACCCACTAACAAAATTGAACTAGATAATAATGCTTCAATATGCCCAAGTTTTCAAGTAAGTAAAATTTACATTCTTCTAGTGGAAAGGATCTCTTCCATATGTTTAGAGAAACCAATTCCTGGCGCGGCATTGCTTGGCCATGAGAGTTCTACCTACTCGAATCCCGACATATCTCCACGCGTATAATTTTTGAAATTGAATAAATATTTGAAACGTAAGTTCAGCCAATCCATCTAGCTTATACTCTTCTTCCTTCAAACCAGCAAATCATCTTTGAATTCTTTAATGAACATTTGAAATCAATTTTTCAATATTACATAAACTTGACTTTTATTTTGCAAGTCTTTTTTTAATAATGTGCCTTTTTTTATTTTCTAATAACATTCATTTTTCTTATCTTGGTGTATCTGATTTCTAAACATCTTGCAAAAGTATACGACTGAACTTTAATTTAATTTGAGATACAGAAAACTATTTATTGATTTACTTAGTTTAGTTGTCAGTATCATTACTCACTTCTAACAACAAAACAAATTTAAATCTATGTTATTGCGTTACATTTACTTACTTTAGCTTACTCTGACATATCTTAAATCAAGTATCCTCACAGTTATGTTTTAACCCGTTTAGTAATTAACTAATCAGTTAAAGATACGCTAATAACAAGAGTTGATTTGATTGATGATCGACTATTTAATTACCCAGCAATATATTATTATTTTAAGTGCAATAACTATTACAGTTTACCTGATTATTAAGACTTTGAATATTCGCTAAAGATTTAGCTAACACCTGTTTACATTGGTTACAACTGATGTCTAAGAATAGTAATAAGATTTATCTACTATCTGAAAAGATTGAGCAAATGTTTCACCCCCCTGACTAGAATTTCCTTGCTTTAATTTATAAATCTACCTTTTATTTGTTCAACTCTTTCATCCCTTTTTTTTTAAATCGCGAAAAGCCTGCGTTTGACCACCAACTTTCCTGATGATAAACAACCTCGCGGACGCAGAGGAAACACACTGAGCTAGAAGATACCTAATCACACTAAATACTACTATTTTTTTAGCATTTATGTTGTATTACTTGGGTTTTAGTTTATTTGATTGATTTTATTTACTAAACCCAGTCTGTCTCTCCTTTCTGAACTGCCTAATTATGTATTTGATAATACAACCCCCCGTTTAGAAGTCCCATTTTACTCTTCCTAATTAAACAACTAAATTAAACCTCCCCTTTTTACGTCTTTCTAGATACTACTCTGACAAATTATCTATTCTCCCAAATCATCTTATTTTAAGTAAAATTATTTAACAGCTGAATAATTTTGCAATTATTATTCAGCTTATCATAACCTCAAACTAGAACTGATAGATTTCCAATAAAAATACATTTTTTAACGTATCTTTCACTGTTAGACAATTTTGATATAATGATGATTCAAGCCGAATGCTTATTAATCTACTATTCGATCTATTGTATCTTTGATACAAGATAAATAGACGTCTAAATATTTATGCCATCCCAATTAATACAAGTACACAATGTAGATTAACCCTATGTTTATTTTATATTCCCATCGCTAATTTTCCTGTATGCAATTTAGTAAAACAGCCTGTTTGTTAGATTGAATTATTAAATTGATCTACTTGCTAACTTCCTGTGGTAAAAGTAGTAAAATACAAATGTCCGAAAAGTCAAAGTCATTCCGTAACCTACTAAAACAAATCTCTATCAATGAAAAATATTACGCATTTTATTACTTTGATTTACAACGTCAATAGATTGTTAAGTATACTCTACCCTCGGTTTTCTAGTCTGCAATAAAATTATATTAACGAATCAAATCCTTGAGTTTCTTTTTTTTTATAAATAATATTAATACCATTCCTTGCTTTGTATGCATCATTAATAATCATATCTTTTATGATAAATTGAAAATATTTACTATCTACAATTATTCAAGCTATACTTGTACATGAAGCAATACATTATATTATAAACACTAAACTACTGTACCATGTCTACTGCAAACACATTACATGAGTGAAGAATGATCCTTAGCTAGACCCCTTATTTTTGTAACCTGAACCAAATAATTACCCATGATACAAAATGCTTGCTATTGTTTGCAGTCTGTTTTTAAAACAAATCACCCCCCAACGTTTTAATATGTTAATACCCTAAGACAATGATTTACCCTGAAAATTAATGAGATATTCGTTACATTATCTAATGAACTCGCGATTGAAATTATTACGTAAACCTAGTTATCACTAACCTACAAATTTCGAATCACCATCGTATCCATTTCACAGCAACAAATTGTGTTCAGATAGTCTGACTACTGAACACAGTCCTATAATAAACCTAAATTGACTTGCCTAAACAAAGTTAACCTAAAAAATCAAATATTTATGAGTTCCGACTATATTGTATTGTCACGAAAATATTGAAAACTATTTTTATGATAAAACGAATCATTTCTATTGCTAATCCTGGTCGCCGCACCGAATTGTAACAATCCTGGTCGCGAAACCAATTGTAACAAACCTAGCCTAGCCTAGCCGAAATGTAACATGCCTAGCCTAACCTGCCTAATTAATCTCATTTATAAACCTATGAAGAGAAGAAACTATTTTAAAAAACATGTCTAAATTAAAATGTCAGAGAAAATGATTATAGAACCTTGATTTGCTTTCAAAGAATCCTAGCTTTATGTCAAACTAGCTATGCGTCCTGATTCCACTTGATTGTGAACAAATTATAAATTGAACCTCATTAAAGAAATATCCTAAGACGTTAAGAATGTATTAAATATCGAAACAGACATTCAATATGATCCCAGCTTACATCTCGTAATGATAAATAACAAGAAATACAAAAAAAACGTAACTATGAACCTCGCAGGTTCAAGGTAGAATTATACTCCTAACGCCACCTGCTAGATAAATGACAGTCTACATATTGATAATAGTATTCAGCAGTGTGATTCCTAATTTATTTACCTATTTATACGTTAGTTTGGCCAGTGTTCGTCTTGTGGTGGATCCTGCGTTATAGACCGCATAAACCCTAGGTAAAGGTGATTCAAAATTCCTACCTGTCTAATAGATTACCTAAGTTCAGAACGAAAATCCTATGTTTTACCTATTTTGAGCTTCTATGAACCTGAAAGTATATTACTAATCTCAGAGTGAAAGGAGTATCTAACTAATGTCTCAAGAGCTATTTAAAAATAATGATTCTAGAGCTTCTCTGTTTTACAAGGAGTTATTTAGAATATTTTTGAATTAAATAAATAAGCTTTAATAAAGCTAGGTATAAAATATTGTTCAAGTTACATAGAAAATATTAGACATGAAATGAGAAGGAAATTCCATTAAACTAGTACTTTAGAACAAAGAAACTCTATTGTTGAACTAATATTATTATCAAACTACGAATATAATAAAAGATATGAATGCCAGAAAGAATAGTATTGATTTATTTCTGACAATTAATTTTAATATTTTAAATTTATTCAATTTTATTTAGATATCAGAGATTTATTTTATTTTATGTTTATCTCTGACTATTTAGTCATGGCGCTCGAGAGAGCTGAAAACCATGAAAATGACTCTACTCTGCTTTCGTAAATCTAACGCCATCCTGGAAAAAGAAAGCAGGAAAGAAAACCAGGAGTCGCGAGTGTGTCAGTAGTCATCTTATCTTCATCACTTCATAAAGTCAGAAAAATCATAAAACTTGCATGAAATCCAGAGTGTTCTCAAGAAAAGCTCCAAGATTACTATAGATAAAGGTTCGAGAATCGACTTCGCCTTATAAAATAATATTAAAATCAATAAACTATCAATAGCTTTATTTCAAAGTGATCAGAATTTACACTCTTATACGGACACGGGATATCCCTCCATTTCGGAAATGAGAAACACTGGCCCAAGCTCTATCTGGCTTCAAGAGTTCTGCACACTAATGAAAATACAGCATTGATCGAGTAGCACTTACGGCTAGTATTTAAATAATGAGAAGTAGCAATAATAAGATATAGCAATTGTCGACTCTTCAATCCCCATAATATAAATAAATGACATTTTATCTATGAACACTCTGTTCTTCGCAAATTGTACGAGTAGGTAAAGCACGTCATGTCTGGAAATTTCTCAATTTCTGGAGATTCTCAATCCGCATAGAATATAATATCTTAAGATTTTATGTTCACAAATAGTCGAAGCTGAAAAAGACAAATAATTAAAACATTTGTAATTCATACATAGAAATCATAAAGAGCGAGAGTTAGAAGCTTCTATCTTCTACTCGTGAGTAAATGCTCAATGAAGGATAGTTTCGTCAGTAACATACTCGTACTTCTATAGAGTAGGAAACATCGTAAGTCAACTTATGCAAGACCGCCATAGGAACCTGAAGATGTATGCGTATTTATCAACCCGCAACAGGTCAGAGTAGATAATATTGCCTTGTTTCTGTGGTGTAGCGTAGCGTCGTGAGCAACTCGTTCATACTCATAAAAGAATAGATATGTGAGAGAATCCTCCATACCGCATCGTTTCAGTAAGACGGATATAGGCCAATCTTTCTATGAAAGACCTCCCCTTTTACTCTGATGTCCATTTGTACATTAATTCAACAGTAAATTATTCAGAAGTCTAATGCAGTGCTGATCAGGACGAATATTAACCGCAGAACATATTCTATATCTACATTGAAGACTTATCTATTTAAAAAGTGATACGTTTATACGAAACCAAATCCTCTAGGAACATCTTCGTCCTTCGATAGAAAACAACTTTCTTCAAACTTTCACTTTTTAGACCAGGAACAAAATTCTCCTAGTTAGTAAACTCTTCTCTGCTCTTCCTTTCTCTGAATCTTGCGGTACAAAACTAAAAATATCCTAAAAAATGAAATATTCCACCATTTTTTTTTTTTTCAAGTGAAGTCCCTGCTGTCAGACCCGTCAAAATCTCTGTTCTTTTTTTTCTCTTATTTTAAATTCTCAAGTTCTGCAAAGAGTTTTCATACCTATATTGAAGATCTGTTGCTTTTTTATAATGTTTTTATTTACCTGATTGTTTGAATATCATTTGAATGGAAAGTTTCTTTAGATAATATTAGAAATAATTATATCCTCATGTGAGAGACTCCTGACCTACAAGAATGTCTTCTTCCTATGCCTTATTACTCAGATGTGGACGATCAAACCATCTGAGGTTTGTTACATGCTGGACATAGGCCTCCCCTATGGATCTCCAATAAGACCGGTTGGAAGCGGCTTGCATCCAGCGCGATCCTGCGGTCTTAATGAGGTCATCCGTCCACCTTGTGGGTGGACGTCCTACGCTGCGCTTGCCGGTACGTGGTCTCCACTCGAGAACTTTCCGACCCCATCGGTCATCAGTCCTCCGCGCTATGTGCCCTGCCCATTGCCATTTCAACTTGCCAATCCGTTGGGCTATGTCGGTAACTTTGGTTCTTCTACGGATCTCCTCATTTCTGATTCGATCTCGCAGAGAGACTCCGAGCATAGCCCTCTCCATAGCTCGTTGGGCTACTTGGAGCTTACCAATAAGGCCCATAGTGAGAGACCACGTTTCTGTGCCATAAGTCATCACTGGCAACACACACTGGTCGAAAACTTTCGACTTGAGGCACTGAGGTATGTCGGACGAGAAGACGCTACGCAATTTTCCGAACGCTGCCCAGCCGAGTTGGATTCGGCGATTGGCCTCTTTCTTGAAGTCGGACCTACCTAACTGGACTACTTGTCCTAGGTAGACGTACGAGTCAACGACTTCAAGAACCGAGTTCCCAACAGAGATCGGGGTGGGTACAACATGGGAATTACACATAACTTTCGTCTTGTCCATGTTCATCTTAAGACCCACCTGTTGAGAAACCCGATTGAGGCCTTCGAGCATCGTGCTGAGCTCTTCCATCGATTTTGCCATGACTACTATATCGTCGGCAAACCGAAGGTGAGTGAGGTATTCGCCGTTGACATTGATGCCGAATCCTTTCCATTCCAGGAGCTTGAAGGCGTTCTCCAAAGTAGCCGTAAACAGTTTCGGAGAAATTACGTCTCCCTGTCTTACGCCTCTTTTTAAAGGGATCGCCTTGGAGCTCTCTTCCTGTACTCGGACCGACATAGTGGCGTTATTATACAAGCACTTCAACACTTCGATGTACCGATAGTCAATACGGCATCGTTGGAGAGACTCGAGCACAGCCCAAGTCTCGACCGAATCAAAGGCTTTCTCATAGTCCACGAACGCTAAGCAAAGTGGCAAGTTATACTCTTCGGTCTTCTGTATAACCTGCCGTAGCGTATGAATGTGGTCCATGGTACTAAAGCCCTTTCGGAAACCGGCTTGTTCGGAAGGTTGGAAGTCATCAAGCCTGCGCTCGAGACGATTCGTAATGACCCTTGAAAACAGCTTATAAACATGGCTCAGAAGTGAGATGGGTCTGTAGTTCTTCAATAAGGTGTTGTCACCTTTCTTGAAAAACAACACCACCACGCTTCTGTTCCATGCTTCTGGCGTGATGCCCTCGAGGACGACGGTGTTAAAAAGCTTCTGGAGGACTTTTAGTACAGGTGTTCCACCCGCTCTCAGGAGCTCTGATGTGATACCGTCATCACCCGGCGCCTTGTTGTTCTTAAGCTGATTCAGGGCCATTCTAATCTCGTACAGGCTGATGTCTGGGATATCTTCGGTGAAGTGTCGGGTCAGCTTGGCTCTTGGATCTTTGGCCGCGCTGCTAACAGGCTTAGCGACCGAAGCGTATAACTGTCCATAGAACCTTTCGATCTCCTCTAATACCTCTGCCTTGGTCGACGCTAAACTTCCATCTTCTCTCTTCAGCTTTGTCAATTGGCTTTGTCCAATAGACAAATCTCTTGCGAACACTTTGGAGCCTTTGTTCCGCTCTATTGTCTTTTTAATATGTTTAGTATTAAAAAGACGGATGTCGTGCCGCAAGGATTTCGAAATTTGTCTATTGAGACGCCTATATGACTTTGCATCATCGGAAGACTGCAATCTTAGCGAGCGTCGTTCGGCCATGAGATTTACAGTGTGATCGGAGAATTTCTGCGGTTTATTTGAACGGCGGGGTCTAAAGAACTTAGCACCCACCGTTTGGACAGTTTCTACGAGCCCGTTGTTTATCTCGTCCACCGACGCAAGGTTCTCTAGGCAAGCAAAACGATTCGAGAGCTCGAGCTGAAAGTCCTCGGGGTTTTGGATATGTTCACGAGTAGGTCGGAGCGTGGACTTCATCAGGCGGGACCTTTCGAGCTTAACATTAATATCTAATGTGCCTCGTACAATTCTGTGATCGCTGCCGGTTTTCACCCTGTGGATCACGGAGACATCATTAAATATTCGTCTCTCGGTGGTCATGATGAAGTCTATCTCGTTTTTCGTGGAACCATCAGGGCTCATCCAGGTCCATTTCCTGTGAGGCGGCTTCTGGAAGAAAGAGTTCATCATAAAGAGTTCCTCTCTCTCCAGAAAGTCAGCCAGCCTCTGGCCCCTAGGGTTTCGTTGCCCATATCCAAATTGCCCCACCCTCAGCTCATCGTCGTTTTTTCTGCCCAACCTTGCGTTGAAGTCCCCCATAACAACAGTGAAGTGGGTCTTAGACATATGAATGGCCCGACTTACGTCCTCATACATAGTCTCCACCTCATCATCTGGGTGTGACGATGTCGGTGCGTATACCTGAATGACCTTCAGCGAATACCTCTTGGATATTCTGAGTATTAGGTATACCACCCTGCTCGACACACTTTCGATGGTAATAATGTTGTTGGTGAGGGACTTGTGAACGAGAAAGCCAACACCACCTTGGGACCGTTGGTCACCTTCCCGGTAGTAAAGCAGGTTGCCGGAATTTAAGGTTATCGTGTCCTCCCCCTCTCTACGGACTTCAGACAACCCCACAATATCCCAACGCAACCTACTCAACTCTTCTTCCAGCTCAGCAATCTTCTCGTCAGTCCTCAACGTGCGCACGTTGTGTGTTACCAGGGCCAGTCGTCGTTTACGGGAGTGGTAGCCGGGCGTCTGCCAGCGATTCTTAGCACCCCCTTCTCCGCCGTTACCGGGGCCGCTACCGTAGCCCCGGGCTAGCGAAGCTGCTGGGGACTGGGGGCCTGGTCTTTTTGTTTGTTCCATATTGGGTATTTGCCCGTAATCGCCGCGCTGGGCAAGCGTGGTGGCGATCGCAGAAACGTAGCTTCGCGACAGGGATGCTGCTCCCCATCCCTGCCCTGTGCCATTTTAGCTACGTTTTTATTTGAATGGTTATACCGCCATTAGTCGGTTCCGCTGTACCTTAGTCGGCTCCTACGACACCTGGTACTAGAGGGGGGTGCTATTCTACTCTGCCGGCACCCCACGGCTGTTCGTATGAGGAATGAAGATTCGAAACGCTTGGAACGCTTGAAGTTCAGGAATATCATAGCTCTGTGCTTTCATGTACACTGTATCCAATGAAAAACAAAGCATGTTTAAAGTACAACAACTCGAGCATTTTACAGTAGAAAGTTGTGAGATCAAAATTTAAACACAAGTCGGTTTACTTATTCAGTACTTATCTTTGACTGCCTCGGTGGGTCAGTGGTTAGTGACCCTGACTTCTGGATCAAAGAGGCGTGGGTTCGATCCCCACCCAGGGCAAACATTTAGGTGATGAACATTGATGTTTGTACTATGTCTGGGTGTTATTTAGGTACTATCTATACATATAAGTATTTAAAAATATGTTTAAGTAGTATATCAGTCTCTGGCAGCCATATCACAAGCTTTGCTTAGTTTGGGGTCAGAGACCGTGCGTAAAAAGGTCCGCTAATATTTATTGATATCTATGGGAGTATCAAAGTTGGATAAATGCACTCAGATAATGCCCTCTTAGACATGATGATGATGATCAATGTTGCCAGCATGCTAGGCACGCTGCCAACTGAGCGTAGGCTTGAGCATTGTGTTATGTCTAGACTAGCAGACAGTACTGTACTATACCAGCCTATTTTTCAATAGTCCACTGCAGGACGTAGGCCTACCCACGAAGGGTGATTGGGCCATATACACCACGCGGGCCCACTGCGGGTTGGTTTCACATAAGCCATCGAATTTCTTCTACGGACGTATGTAGGTCTCACGATGTTTTCCTTCCCCGAAATGCCCGTGGTGTAAAATTCTGTACATAAATTACAATTGCATATGCAGTCGTGGTTTAGATATATTTTTATATTGACATATACATATTGTAAATCATTTATTAAGTTGTATTAACAATATTAAACACTTAAAAATTTGAGGAACTAATAGACTTGATATGCAACAAAATAAAGTGATTTTTATATTTAGTTGTAAGTAACAAATGCTCAAGGAAGAAATAAAGATTGATACATATATGTAGTACAATGCTTACTTTTACCCTGTAGGACACTCACATCACTAAAACGAAAACAAAAGTAGAATCTGCTAGACACTAAACAATTTCAACAGGTTTTTTAATAGCGGGATGTCTAGTTGTAACCATGTACAGTATCGCGAAATGCATCAAACTGGTAGAATACCACTTTAATTTATACTAAATACAACTTTATATTTTAACATCATATATTTATAGCAGTTAAACGAACTGGCTGCAATAAAAACTAATATATTCTCAATCGTCAGAACACGTCTGTTAATGGATTATTGACATTGATACAATTACATAGAAAGCAGTTTTATATTTTATTGCCGTTCTGCTTTCCAACGTTTTCAATGCAGCGATAATAATTGTAACTAGCTTTACTGCGTTGATAATTTGACGCCGTTACATCTGTTCGAGACTTAGTAGGGACTCAGTAGGGCTGGAGTGGCGACCTGTTCGGCGGACCAGCACAAGCGACGCAAATAAGATAACTTCAGCAGTGGTTTATGGTTACATATTTATTTCCTGGATGAAAAGTACTTAATGTTACTTTATGATCTTTTAACTATATTCATGCCAAAAATAAAGTCGATCCGTTGCTCTAATGCAAGAATGCTCATGGAAGAGTAACATACACACTTTCCGGTTTCGTTTTTAAAATCTCCCGCTAATTGTGCTCGACAATGGCTGACTGACCTGCGCGCGCACACATGCGACGCAAGCGCCGCCGCGCCCCGCCGTTGGTTGCGACCACGGTGGCAAGAAGAGGAAGCTCTGTTCGTTGGCGCAAATAAGATAACCTCAGCAGTGGTTTATGGTTACATATTTATTTCCTGGATGAAAAGTACTTAATGTCACTTTATGATCTTTTAACTATATTCATGACAAAAATAAAGTCGATCCGTTGCTCTAATGCAAGAATGCTCATGGTAGAGTAACATCCACACTTTCCCATTTGTAGGGTTTCGTTTTTAAAATCTCCCGCCAATTGTGCTCGCCAATGGCACCGACCTGCGACGCAAGCGTCGCCGCGCCCCGCCGTTGTGACCGCGGTGGCAAGAAGAGGAAGCTCTGTTTGTTCGTTTCGCTTTTGAAAATTGTGTGCGCAAAAATTGTGAAATTGTGATATTAATAACACTAATCACCGAACGCTTGTTTTGAAAGACAAACGTGGCTTTAACATTATCGGACTATCGGACATTACAATTAGTGTTAAGTAAATCAAACTATTTTTCAACGTTTTCGAGAACTTTGCCATAACACCAACAAAATTACACTGAACCTCATTTACCAGTTGAGTCATAAAACGTCCACTGCTGGGCATAAGCCTCTCCTATTCAGTCGCCAATAAGACCGATTGAAAGCGACTTACAAATACTGTGATTTTGTAATCTTAATGAGGTCATCTGTATACCTTTTGGATAGAACACAGGCGTAAAGTAGCAAGTTTGGCAATTTTCTATAGGCTCCATTTCGGCGATTGTGCGCTTTAACTCCACGACCTGATTCCTTCATCTCTTTTTCATAACAGAACAAACCGGAAGTCGCATAAATACTATCCCTACATAGTCGACGTACCACCTGCTCGAGACGTATCTTCATGTCAAGAATGAATAGGTATCTTCTAGGTCTACATACTCCATCTTCGGCTACAACTTCGCTTTCTATCAGGCGAGTTGGTGCTTGGTGGCCAATCGTAGCCCTATTCTAAATTTAAAAAAAAACCTACGTTGCGCTTGCCGGTTTGTTCTATGCACTCAATTTTTTCCCATCCTTTTCTCAAAAAATAATGCTAAAAGTCAGATTCATCCTCGCTCGCCAGACAAAATAAATCTAGTAAAATATTGGCACCATAACCTCGAGCAAATATCTACAGAGCCACAGTCCCTAAGTGAAAGTAGTCAAAAAATGTCCGAGCGCCGTCATAAATACCGACTTAGATGTTTACATTAAATAATTCTCAATGACCCGTTTTCTCGAATCTCGACGTTGTGTCTCCTTATTGGTTCATATAACCGAGCACTTTGGCTTCGATTTGATTTTTGATTTTAAAAGTTCTTTATTGGTCAGAAAATACCTACCTAGTTACAAAGTACGTAAATACAAAGTATGTAAATACCTAGTTACAAAGTACGTACAAACTAGACACAGTCTAAATAATTTGTATGCATCAATATTATACAAATGACTTTATCAGGCTAACAGCGCCTCCGGCAAGTCTTTCAAAAACATAGTTTATATTTAAAAATGTGTTTCAATCTATAAACTAAAAATTACATTTACATAGAAAAGATAAACATACCTAAATACATACAAATAACGAACCTTTTGCACCAGGCTCATTTTTTAAAAGAAAACGCTACATGTGGTAAGGACGTACTTATGTACAATAAATCCATTTTTATAAAATCTTGTAGACAACATTCGCGAAAAACTGATGGATTAGTTATGTAAATATAATAATGAGGGTAGAATCAAATAAGGATTCCACCTTCATAGTCATACTTAAATCATCGAGTGGCTAGGAGTGAGCGAAATGGGTGACACGGCGTCACCAGAGTCGTCGAGCACGTAGTGATGGGGTAAGCGGTATTTTTAATTTTGCCATCGCGCGGCATTGTAGTCGGCTTGCAATCGCCTTACGACTAACTAAAAAGTCTGCCCGCTACGTAGCTTGGGCAGAGTTTTGACTCGGACACTTTTTTTGCAAGCTTGTGACTCTATAGATATTTTCTCGAAGCACTATAAATAATTTTTAAATAATATTAATATTCAATACTCCAGCCAGTTTCTAAAGCTTAGTATTAATCACACGAGTTCACATTAAAAGCTCTAATTTCAATCGAATAAATCACGATCATCGACCGTCCCAACATGACATCACAAAAAATCAGGATCGTTTAAAAAAGGATGTGAAAATGATGACGATACCGTTTAAAATGATACCATTTGTACACTTCGTAGCAATTTTAGCTGCCGCTTTGAAGCGCGGAGATTAATGGTTCGTTGGTGTATTAGACGTTCTACGCTGCACTTTTTTTCAACTGCGAATAAGTCCGTACTTGACCACTAACCAGCAAGACGCACGCAGACTTAGTAGATACCTATTCACTCTAACCTTGAAAAGCTTAAGATTATATCTCTTAGTAATCAGGAAAGCAGGAAAACTGTTCCATTCCCTGCGGCGGTACGAATCAGAAATGTTGAGTCAAACCGCTTCGTACGTATCGAAGGAAAATTGACAGTGTAGGGGTGGTAATGTGGCGTCTTCCTTCTTGTCCTGTAGTAAAAAGGGGATGGTAGGATAAGCCCTTGCCTCTTTGAGACTGCAGGATCACGTTTGGTCAAGGCGCTTCCAACCAGTCTTTTGATTTGTTGAAAATCTACAGGGAAGGCCTATGTTCAGCAGCAGACGACCTATAGCAGAAACGATAGCGTCAATATTACCTACTTACTTTCTTTTACATGTTTCATTTGGACGCCGTTTTTTAGTAAATAAATATTGATGTAGTAACTTCATTTGAAAGAAAAACGTTTTGTTGTTATTATAACAATAAATAACGTCAGTTTTACCTGATATTTAGCACATACTACAAAGATATACAGTTGACGTGACATTATGACAACGTAATTTATTAAAAAAAATTTGTTATCTTCTTTACTTTACTAGCGCTAAAATTTGACATTTATTTTTATATTTTTGGTTCACGCCACTCAAAGTTATGTCGTCTATTCGATCACGACCTGTCAGGAGTGTCAGGATAGCATTGTCTCGCTGTTCAGCCATTAGTGGCAAAATATTTAGTTGGGCTATAAAAATTGTCTTCAGCTAGATCCGTAACCGGTTTACAGGAGATGTTATCAGCACAGTCATAGATTGATCGCAACACATTAGAACCGGATGAACGTAATAGTATCAAAAGTCACCGAATTAATCTGAAAAAGTATCAGAATATCAAAATATCTGTCTAAATAGAGACGTTAGTGATAATCTGAAGATAGAGTGGCAATGAGACACTATCGGGAGGCTAATTCTGGATAGTTTTGAAATACCCCTTTAATGGTCTGCTGTCGGCCATAGGCCTACCATCGAAGAGCAAAAGGCTGATCCAGGCCACAACGCTGACCCAGGTGCGGGTTGTTGGGTTGACACAACCGGTTTCTACGGATTTATGTAGGTTTTCTCATATTTCCTTTTCGAAAAGCCTTTGTTATGAAAAACTGTACGTATTTGTTCAAAATATTTTTTTTTTGCAAGACCAAGCGTTGCAATCAAAATCAAAATTGAATCTAAAATCAATATATGCTCACGCTTACCTAATTAACTGCACTACATAATTGACTTTTTAACAAGATATGTAGCCGCCCTTGTACCACCTAATTTTAAGAATATTATGTATTGTAAATACTTTTTTATATAAGCAGTTTTTTGGTGTACAATAAAGTTATATTGTATTGTATTGTAGTTGGACCGCTTAGTAGTTGACCTATGTCCAGTAGTGGAATTCTTATATCATAAAAGGAATAAAAGTACTTGAAGAGCAGTGCTAGATTTGAAATATTTTACAAAAAAGCTCAGTGAGTGAAGCCTAATAAAACCGTTCAAAAATAAAAAATCTGAATCGAGTTTACAGAAGCAGGGCCCAGTGTCGCAGTGATCGGATAAAGCGTAAGAGTGCGTTGATAAATCGCCGACATTTATCTAGTCGCGATTGTATCAAAATATTTTAGTCTTTTAGCTCGCTGGGATAAGTGTCAGGACGTAATGGTTGGGATTAGAGCGGACCCTGTGGAACACACCGGGCTTTGTGCGCCCAGACGAGCGGGGAAACGCTGGTTTTGAATAAATCATCATCAACATCATTGTTTTATTTTTTTTTATGGGACAAGTGCCTTAATGTCTACCACTAAATATGTACAAGATATACATAATCTAAAACTACATCTACATAACCAAACGATTTTAATACGCTGTTATTTATTAGGTCGACCTGTATGTAACTATGTAACGGAATCTAAGGTAACTAATTTAACCATCTTCCAAGGGTCATAGCGTAATGAAAATTGGCAGCTGTATGTAGTTCTGATGACAATAGAATAATATGGTACTGTCGAACTGATCTCATGATGGAGCCGGAAGATATGAACTGGAACTTCATGATGGAAAATCGTATCATTGCTGTTTTGGATTTCTTAGAAAAATCTTGTAATGAACTTTGACCACGATTAAGTTTCAAGATGAGCGTGTTTTTTAGTTTTTTTAAACTACATTTATAATTCTGTGAAAAAAACAATAAACGAAAGTATTTTAGATCTGATTAAAATATTAAGAACTTTGATCCGACTAAAGTAACAGGACTCAGGTATACTAGGGTCACAATTGAGTCTCAGATAAGATAAAAATTAATCTCATCCAATTTCTAGAAAATGTATCAGCTCATCGATGAATTACATCTTTTTGTAAATATTTTAGAGAATGCATGTTTTTTTTTTTTTTTAATAGTTTATCGTCTGTAGTATCGGTTTACGGACGATCATTTTACGTGAAATGTTGAAAACGTCATAAGAAAACATTGTTGAATCAATTGAAAAAAGCCGAACGCTTAGGCCGTCTATCCGTCTGTCCATCTATACGTCTGTACGTCTGTTCGTCTGTTCGTCTGTCCGTCCGTCCGTACTAATGGCGCCTTATAACACACATTCATTACATCCACATTTATGAACCAAATTACATGAAATTGCAACCAAATTGCATGAAAAAAACACTTAATTTCCCCCTAATTTCTAAAGTATACAAGATATTAGTATAATCTTAGTTCATAGACCATAATTAAAAACTGTTGCCTGTAAAGTCGGTATACGGGCGAAAGTTTTACGTGACAACGACTTTGAGACGAATGAGACGAATGAGAGCGAGTGAGAGGCACGTAAGTGTTTGTAATTATTAGGTGTTAGTAATTATTATTGACAATAACTGATTAAATCTTAAGTAGGGGGTAGTTCGAGAAAAGTGTGAGCGGAGCGTAACGCAGTTTCTTGAAGTGTCACCCGGCAAACCAATTTATAAGACGTTGTCACGTCAAAACTATCTTTTAAAATTATTTTGAGCACTGCGGAATAATAACTTTTTGAGTCTTTAAGAAAAATCGAAATATCTAAACTTGCACATAGAGACTTGCAATTAAAATTGTTTTTATCATCATAATCATCGTTACGTTACCATCTATGGAAGCCTATCATACGCGTGTCTCGACATGCACTTGACAACTAATTTAATAGAACGCTCGTCTATTCTTGCACTGGAACCGCAGCCTCCCGTGATTCAATAAACCTAACGGCACATTATCTAAATGAGTAATTCAGCAGTGGGAAGATTTTCGCGCTTAATCACACCTGACTAATATCCCTGTATTAAACAGTATTTATTATTGAGATACTGAGATACTATCTCTGAGGGTCGTGGGTTCAGTTCCTGTCGATGTTAGATGCGTTTGCTTTCCTGCAACTAAGTTACATTTGTTTATCACGATATTTGTTCGTTCATTCGTGTCACCTATAGGACGTCCACTGCTGAACATAGGCCTCTGGTTAGAAGCGGCTTGCATCCAGTGCAATGCTGTTGTCTCAATAAGGTTGTTTGCCTATCTTGTGAGTTGATTTAATGTGCTGCGCATGGTCTCCACTA
Source organism: Hypomecis atomaria (assembly GCA_964007245.1). NCBI lineage: Eukaryota > Metazoa > Arthropoda > Insecta > Lepidoptera > Geometridae > Hypomecis > Hypomecis atomaria. The sequence goes on along the minus strand of OZ023295.1, from coordinate 1,651,189 downwards.
GAGAAAATTTCGACCCCATCAGTCATCAATACTCTGTGCTATATTGCCTGTCTAGTGTCCACTACAATTTGTACTTGCTAATCCGTTGCCTTGTCAGTAATATTGGTTCGTTGACAAATCCCCTTAGCCCTGAATCGATCTCGTAATGTCACTTGCTGGTTCTAACAATACCAGACCTGGTTGCTCGTAAGTGCAACTAGCATTACGCTAAGTTGGGACCAGTTTGTGACAAGGATATCAGGTGTAACACTGTTGTTTTTATTGTGTTTTATGATTTGTTTTGTTGTTGTTTATTTATTGTACCTCTTATTTTTGTTGCAAATAAATATCTGTATTCTGTAACGCGATTACGAGCATAGCTCTCTCCATAGCCCGTAGGACTTCTTTGAGCTTATTTATAAGGCCTACAGTAACATTTCTGTGTGAGTAAGGTTTACAAGTTATATTTGAATTCTTGTTTTGAATAAATATTTAGTGTATTTCCGCTCTGTCGTAGTCATATAAGTTAAGGGTACTATTCAAAATCCAAATTAAATCACAAACAAAATTAGTAATTAATCATCAAACTGTATCATGGTTCGACTATGGTTAGGTCAGGTTAGAAAAGTTAGGCTTAGGTATGTTTACAAAATTTGAATGAACCTGAAACAAAATTTTTAATTAATCCGTTTAAAATAATAAAAAAAAAAAAAAAAAAAAAAAAAAAAAAAAATAATTAAACCTGTAACAAAAATAGTGATTAGTAATCTATTTAAAAAATGTAGTAAACCTGAAAATAATATTTCATTAATATGTCAAAATTACAAATATAATTTATTTATAAAAAACCTAACCATAATGACCTAACCATAGTCGAACCATGATACAGTTTGATGATTAATTACTAATTTTGTTTGTGATTTAATTTGGATTTTGAATAGTACCCTTAACTTATATGACTACGACAGAGCGGATATACACTAAATATTTATTCAAAACAAGAATTTGAAGATGAACTTCCGCAAAGTAACGCCTGATTCAATAAACTAAGTTATATTTGTTTGTCACGCTATTATATTATTTGAAACTAGCGACCCGCCCCGGCTTTGCAACAGGTGTGTTACGAAAATAAACCTTGCTCTTCAATCACTGTATCTATTTAAAAAAAACTGCATCAAAATCCGCTGCGTAGTTTAAAAGTATAAGCAGACAGACAGACAGCGGGAAGCGACTTTGTTTTATACTATGTAGTGATGTTTAAGCAGGTTCGTGTCTGTAATGACCCGTACCTCTGGCTAGAATTCATTTTATCCAGATGTTAAACAGTGATATGGTCTAGCTTACATGAGGCATTTTTCATTGCAGTTTAATAAAAGACTTCGAATGATGAACATAGGCCTCCTTTACAACTTTTCAATTAGATCGGTTATAAGCTGCTTTGATCCAATACGATTCTACGATCTTAATAATTATTTGAGAGGAAAGGTACCTATTCTAGGTTAAATTTAACAAGCAATGCTAGGAAAAACCAACTCGTGACTCCTCATAGGCTAGCGAAATCGGAGAGGTGTGTACGAGTATAAATTGGTGGGCCCGCTTTATACAACCGAATACCCGTAGAAGTTCGGGATGCATCTTCCGCTGGGTCGTTTAGGAATAAATTAAAATGTTGGCTACATGAGCAACTATTTTACGACTTAAATGACTTTTTAAAATTACCTGAATTGTATTAAGATTTAGTGACTGATTTGGTAATTGTCAAGTTCTTCTATTTTTATTTTTATTTCGTGCTATATTGTATAGTGCCCTAATGAAACGATTATTTTTTAACTTGTAACAAATGGTGTTATGATTAAATGACTATATGACATCTTGTCACCTTGTTGTATCAAATTGAGCCAATTTATTTAACACTAGAACAATTCAAATTTTTTCGGCAACATTATAATTCTAATTCCTCGAAGAACGACGATTGCGTGGAGACTTGATTGAGACCTTCAAAATTCTCAATGGCTTCTATAATCTTCCGAATATTCACGACATATACACCTTGAAGGAAAATATGCGCGATAGCAGACGCCATAAATTCCTCTTACAGCTTACACCATCACAAACCAACACTGCACACCACATCCTCTGCAATAGAGTTGTCTACAATTGGAATAGGTTGCCTGAGGATGTAATCTCAGCAAGAACTATAAACACATTTAAGAATAGACTGGACCTTTGGTTAAAGAAGGAAAAAAATTCCTTGACAGATAAATACTAATATTATTCGACTCTGCTTGATATGGGCACATCAGTATACACTGCTCGCCTATAAACAAATAAATAATTAAAATCTATCAAAACCAGATAGCTAAGCTAATAAATGGCGCTACAGTTGGTTCTCCCCTACTTTGAGGGTAATACCTAAGCGACTCTGTTCATCTAAATCTAAAAATTTTGAACTTTTATCTTACGGTATAAATAATAGAAAAAGAATTTATATTATTTTGAACATGAAAATATTTTTATTTAACAACTTACTCAATAAACTTTCTGTCGATTGCCCTACTAGGCTGAGCCTGTATCAGGGCAACCTGTGAACTTGTGTGAGTGATTATAAATGTAATTACTTAATCAAATATATTACAAAATTGTTTCAATGTTACAAAATTGTTTCAAATATTACAAATTTGTTTCAAAAATTTAGTAGAACACGATTTGTTTTGACATAATGTTAAAAATTGTTACTATAGAGAAGCCATTGGCTCCTGAAACACAGTCTTAGACTAATTCAGGAGTCTATGGATCATCTGGTACTGTACATTGATTGATTGATTGATTGATTGAATCAGTCTCTTTATCAACCAAATTAATCAGTCTTATTACCAGACCCCTTTTACAAGAATGAATACAATTTACGTCTTTTAAGTCATAAGATTTTATAATTAAATACAAATTTCTCCTTTAAAGTCATGAGATTATTCTGACGAGTCATAACAGAGCTTAATGACTGGAAACAATGTGGCCAAGGGGTATCCACCCCTATCTTTAACAGATTAAAACAAACAAAAAGACATCTCGCCCTTTCTTGCCTTTTGTAAGACTTGACAGTTGAAAAAGGAACGTTAAAGTTTTTCTATTCCTTTTTAGGGTTCCGTACCCAACGGGTAAAAACTTGACCCTATTACTAAGACTTCAATGTCCGTCTGTCCGTCTGTCTGTCTGTCACCGGGCTGTATCTCATGAACATGAAAAAAATGAACAACAGAAATAACAGAATAAAATTAATATTTAAGGGGGGCTCCCATTCAACAAACCTAATTTTTTAGCCATTTTTCGCTAGATATGTATAATGGTAACAGGTAGATGCTTGTAATTTTCACAGTTTCAATATTAAGTTGTATTTCCACTTCAGTCATAAATAATAGAATTAAAATAAAATAAATATTTAAGGGAGGCTCCCATACAGTACGGAACCCTCCGTGCGCGAGTCCGACTCGTACTTGGCCCATTTTTGTCTCTAAGTGAGAGGTTTTTTTCTATTTTACTAGAAATGCGGTTAGATGTTTCCGTTAATCACTAATCTATTTCGTTGTAAATGCAAATTCTATTGACAGTTTGGTGACAAACTGTTTTCTCAGATTTTGACCACGTGCTGTGATATTTATGGTGAAATTGTAACGGAAATGGATCTCGTTTACTTGTAAACAATTTGAAAAATGATACTGGGCTTGATGTTTGTTCACTAGTATAAAAAACACTACCTAATATCTGCGTCAGAAAAAAAAATCTATTAAAAGAAGGGGGCTGTCTATAACATTTTATCTCTAGTATAATTGGCAATACGAGTATGTCTGACATTTGAGTTGGAATATCTGGTTTGCGATTTACTAAACTGGGATTAGTAATGCGTAATTGGGAATAAGTTAGCGATTTTATTTTACGGCAGCTTTATATTATTTAATAAATAGCTTATGTATTTATTAAATTGCATAAAACTTCAAATTCACAGCTGTTTGTTTTTTATTCATTTATTAAAATATACAGTTGCTATATAATATGTCTAGAATAATACATCAAGTATTAACCATCCATCCATCAGCCGTAGGACGTCCACTGCTGGACATAGGCCTCCCCTATGGATTTCCAATAAGGCCGGTTGGAAGCGGCCTGCATCCAGCGCGTTCCTGCGATCTTTATTATATAGTCAGTCCACCTAGTGGTGGACGTCCTACGCTGCGCTTGCTGGTCCGTGGTCTCCATTCGAGAACTTTACTGCCCCATCGGCCATCCGTTCTCTGAACTATGTGCCCTGCCCATTGCCTTTTTAATTTGCTAATCCGCTGGGCTATGTCGGAAACTTTAACATTAGTACATATTATACCCTGTCTTTCAAATTCTTTGGAATTTCACACCACTCGTAGGACAAGGAAAACATCGTGAGGCAACCTGCATACGTCCGAAGAAGAAATTCGACGGCGTATGTGAATCCACCAACCCGCACTGCGCCAGCGTGGTGGATATGGCCCAATCACCCTTCGTGGGTAGGCCTACGTCCTGCAGTAAAGTTTGTATTTTTTTTTCAAATCTTTTTTTTAGTCTTCTAACCAAAAATTGTTCTACGTAAAACGACGTAGTCTACGGTAAATCAAAACAGCTCGTAAGTCGGTATTGTCCAGCTGTCCACATAAATCGAGGAGCTCCCTAAAACACGCTCCGTATTAACAGCCACTTAACTGTGTCGAGGATAACGCTACACTACAGGACAGAGAAAAGTTTCTGGGGTTCCGTGGTTTAAAAGATTTTTATATGAAACTTCCAATCACTGGTCTCTGGGTGATTATTTTTATCCTTATTTTAATTGAGAGCTAAATATAAGACTATTCTTCCATCTGGATGTGATGTTATGCAGGATTTTGAACTACTTAGATTGATCCTTCCTTTCAGCCATAGGACGTCCACTGCTGAACATAGGCCTACCCTAAAGATCTCCAAAAAGACCGGTTGATAGCGGCTTGCATCCAGCGCGATCCTGCGGTCTTAATGAGGTCATCCGTCCACCTTGTAGATGGACGATATCTTGAATTCTTGAGATTGATATCTTGAATTAAGTACGATTGATTGTAGGCCTCGGTTGTATTAAATTTAGCCATGTCAGAGGCCTTCAGGTGGCTTTAAAATCTCTGACACCAGGGCGCCAGGAACATATCCACTCAGTCTATATGAACTTAATTAAATGTTCTATTACATACTTTTCAGACTAGCAGTAAGTTCGCCCTAATACCAATTTACGTATTACGAGTACATTAATAGCAATAGATGTTTCAAAGCAATTACAAAAAAATATAAAATGAAAGTAAATCGTCAAATTTATAACATAATACCGCAATTGTTAAAATCAACTGGAGTACGCAAGATTTAACTAGCTTTTACTTTTTTTTCAGAAATCTATTAGCTAAGCTTATATTAAGTTCTCTTTTGTATGAAATGCAACTAGTTATTCCAACACGTATATAAAAAATTAAATGAAATATTGCTTAAATTGGGTTTTGGGTTTTGTATTTTTTTTTTTTTTGGTGAGGTAACTGAATTAACTTACTTCATATTCGGAACCCTTCTTTAAACCAAGGAAACCAATCTGTTACCAATAAATAATCGAAAAAGCCCCGTTACTCAATACTACATTATCTCCAGAGACGTATTTAGGCACCGGCCCAATAAATACGGTGGACGCGACACCACCGGATTTATAGTAAAATTGAGATGTATAGATCTAATCTCTCTCTGGGATTTATTGGTGAAACAGATTTATTTTAGAAAAATACCGATTTAGGCCGGGAGCTAGGTGGTTGCTTTTATTAAGGTCTAAAGGCCCCCACTGACCACCGCTCCGAAAATGGATGACATCCATTCGATGTCATGATTCGATACCAATTTAGCGATTGTCGTTAAAAATGGTGACTTTATTGTTTCAGCGAATAAATAAACGTTTTAGCGATAAAAATAAGCTTGACAATTTGTCATACGAACTAGAACAAACTAAAACATCTATGGATTTATCTAAAAGCACATTGAAATTTTAGTTACCTACTATCTTCAAATTATGGTTGTGTTAAACATTACCTCAAAACTTAAATACACTAAATTGGAAACATTGACCACAACCGCTGGATGTCATCCATTCGGATTGATGGCCAGTGTGGGCCTTAATAACGACAAGTGATTATTTTTCATCGACATAGTCATTTAAATGGCTCCATCTCAAAACGCTTAAAATATTAGTGTTTATAAAATGTAAGCTAGTGCTAAATGAACCCAACCAAAGCGTTTACAAAATGTTCATCTATATAATACTAGAGCTACATAAATACTACGTAGAGATCATACTAACAGTATAGTTTTCTTTAGTGTTTCCTTACCAATCATAGAAATGAATCAGCGACTAGTATAGTCAGTTTTTGTATAGTAGACTATAGATGGCATTAACAACTAAACGCATCACTCAAATAACGCATTTTTACTACGTTTTTATTTTATCCTGATAACTTTTCAGAAGAGGATACAAAATATCAACTTTAAAACTCCGACACCCAACTAGCCTTAGCTATTGCGTGTATAAACTTTTGTACGTTTTTCTAATAAAAATACAATTTTACAAAAAAATTACGGGACAAACCAAAAAAACCGTTTTGGTTCTCCTGGTATATTGATTGATTTACGCTTATTTTTGTAAAAACTTAGGAATTAACGGCTGAATACAATTCGTGCGCTCAGTAACAATAAAAAATTATACAAAATAACAACAATGTAATCTGTGAGTGGACGGATGACCTCATTAAGACCGCAGGATCGCGCTGGATGCAAGCTGCTTCCAACCGGTATTTTTGGAGATTCATAAGGGAGGCCTATGTCGAGCAGTGGACTTCTTATGGCTGATGGATGGATGGATAGAATCAATGAGTAGTACGAGTATGATAACATTGGCAAGAGCGGCTAGACCTGGCCATTTTCATAATCTTTCTTACCCGCAGAGGCATCTGCCTCTCCGCCTTCACTACGTACCGTTCACGATGTCGCGCGGGCCACTGATCTCTTTACTAAGAAACTTTGATACAGAAGAGATAATAATACATATGAGGATATCAATATCAACTTTTTATTTACAGCCATAAAAATGCAGTTAATTTTATCACAGAGCTTTAAGTTATTACGGTAGACGAAATATTTGACTGGAAAGCCATTATTTTTAAAGGAAAATGATTAAGTGTAATATGTATCATGAGATCAGAAACTGATTTATTTGAGTGGCTGTTGAAGATGCGTTGCTCCTTCTTTGTTGGTCAATGTTGGGGAATTTACTACGAAATTTCACAACCTGCTTGAATGTGAGTAAAGCTATAAATATCTAAGCTTTTGTTTATTACGGAACAACTGAGCTCGCAGAGTGCGACAATTATTATCTTGGCTAGTTATTTTGTTTAGGCTGAATTAGTGAACAATAATGGTCAGTATTTGGATGGGTGACCGCGGGTGGCATTTTCCAACTGAGCGCTACCGTGGCTCGGATGACACGTTAAATTGTAGGCCCCGGTTGTTTTAACCATTGAGCCATGTCAGAGGCCTTCAGGCGGCCTAAAAACTCTGACACGAGGGCTAGCCACCCGGCCTATACGAACTTACTTACTTATTTAGTGAACAATTGGATATAGGCATTCGTAATCCAGAAAGATGCGCCTAGGACATTATAAGCATAAAGTATTAAGAGTTCTACGTGCTTAGAACAGTCCGTGCTTGGAAAAAAACACCGAAACAAACAATCATCTGAACTGCTGAGCTTAGCACCTGTACTTGTGGGCTTTAGATCATTTTTTAACCGACTTACAAAAAAGGAGGAGGTTATATGTTCGTCTGTATGTATTTTTTGTGTATGTTCATCGATAATTTCGCCAATTGTGAACTGAATCGAAAATTTTTTTTTTTAGTTCGATAGCGCATACTCTCAAAATGGTCTAATTTTACAGAAATCGACTGAGCCGTTTTTGAAAAAATCAACAGTTAATATTAGCAATTCGAGTGAAATATCCGAATTTTGTACACGATGAACATCGATAATTTTGCAAATTGTGAACCGAATCGAACAATTGTTTTTTAGTTGCAAAGGGTGTACTCAGGAGATAGTTGAATTTAAATTTTACAGATATCGTCTGAGCCGTTTTTGAAAAATCAACAATAATGTAAACAACTTTTTTGCGAAAAATAATTGTTAAGCTTTTGTTTATTACGGAACAACAGTGATCGGAGAGTGCGAAATTATTGTATTGGCTAGGTTCTTTTGTTCCCTATAGGCTGAATATGTGGACGATTGGACTGCCCACATCGAGAGAAATATGTACATCTACGAGTAGGACATTTTATGCAAACGTAAACTTACGAATAGCTCGACGCGCTTGAATAAACTCTTAATTAATTAATAAAATTACGTTAGTTTTTAGGGTTCCAAACCCAAAGGGAAAAACGGGACCCTATTACTAAGACTTCGATGTCCGTCTGTCCGTCTGTCACCGGGCTGTATCTCATGAACCATGATAGCTAGGCAGCTGAAGTTTTCACAGATGATGTATTTCAGTTGGTGCTATAACAACAAATACTAAAAAGAGAATAAAATAAATATTTAAGGGGGGCTCCCATACAACAAACCTGATTTTTTTGACGTTTTTCGCTCTCTATTAATAATAGTAACAGGTAGATACTTGAAATTTTCACAGAACATTTAGTATTATATTCACTTCAATAATAAAATTAAAAGGCTCCCATACAGTACGGAACCCTCCGTGCGCGAGTCCGACTCGTACTTGGCCGATTATTAAACTTTTTATCACCATTGTTTTAAGAAAAACTGAATTCCACAAAATAACAGTGAACATAAATGTACAAAACATTTTACGCTGAACTAGATAAAATTTAGAGTACCTGTTTATTATTAAAGAAATTTAATACAAGACATTTTCGTCTCATAAATTAAAAAAAAAAAAACAAGTTATACATTTTTTGATGTACCTAGAACACAACGTTTCTTCATGTTTTCCATCACTGAAAAGTAAAAAACTAGTGGTGTGAAATATGCGTAGGTAGGTACATACGTTCCAGAAAATTGATTTCACTTTTAAACTATTACCTCACAGGTAATTTAAGGGTTTTCTAGGCCACCATGTGTCTCCTCTAGACAAGAGAAGAAACAATCTTATTAAAAACTGACTTTTCTGTCCAATGTGTCATCTGGACCGCTGCTTACTGTAACTTTAGCACCTTCCCTTGCAAGCTTTAGATCACGGTTGTCATATAAAGTGGCATCTTCTGCCAAGGCTGAGTTATGATCCTCATACAAAGGTCAGACAGACGGCAGTTGGCAGGATGCCCGTCTTTGTTGCTGATTTAATGAGCATTGTACCTTGCCGGAAGAATTTATTAAAAATATTATTAATAACCATTACTCTACCATATCTACTACCTACTGATTTTGTTCGACTTTACTTGGTAAAAGTTTAAATGAAAAAAAAAAGAAATCTCGCATCGAATCATAGTTAGGAGAACGAATTGTCGATGGAGCCATTAAGTTCTCGAATGGAGACCACGGACTAGCAAGCGCAGTAAAGAACGCCTACCGACTAGGTGAATTGACGATATAATTAAGACGACAGGAACGCGCTGGATGCAGGCCGCATCCAACCGGGCTTATTGGAATACAATAGGGGTAGCATATGTCCAGCAGTGGACGTCCTAAGGCTGATGGATCCGATATTCGTTATCGGATCTTTTCACATGAGTGAATTTATTTATCTATTATTGCAAAGTAAAATATTTCAGATAAGTGTGAGTACCTATAAAAGATCATTACAAAATATTACTGAACGATTATAGAGGTATACTTAATTCTATAACTGGAAAAAATACTTAAAAGTAAATATAACTACTGTTTTAATCTTTTTGGTAAAAGTACGAGTAAGTACTTCGTTAAAGAAGGCAACAAAATTATATAGATAGATAAGTAAATTAATCCTTTATTGTTAACACAAAACAATATACAATGAACACAGTAAAGATGTAAAATAATATTTTCTATAATATATATACACTCATATTATATTATTTTAACTGTAAAAAATTGAACGAAAACATGTAGGTATGTGTTGCAGAATTTAAAAAAAAAATGAACTATAAATTTCTACGAACTTAAAGTTCGCATTTCTGTATAAGTTAATCGGAACATCAATTCTTAATGAAGTATTTACATCGGTCAAACATTCCCACATTCAAATCATTTCTCCAAAAGAAGAAAAAATCAACCCATCACAAATAAACAAGATCATTAACCACACAAATCCGCCATTAACACCAAAACAGGGGTAACTCCAAAATGAACAAAAAATGCAACGACAAAAACTCAACGTCACGGGAACGAATAACGGACCGAACGGTGCCGGACAACCCTAGTTAAAGAAAAAACTAAACAAAAACAATCAACTAACAGTAACATTTGTGAATAACTGTTTGCAACCGAAAGCGAGCCAATAAAGCAATTAAACTGCATTTTTAACGATTTGTGCAAATTTCTTTTCTACGAAACGATTTTTGCTTGAGCGGCGCGCTTTTGCTATTTTTTTAACTATTGCACTTTTATGACGGCGTTCGACGGCTTTGAAGGTTAGGGTTGCTATTAACAGTGCTAGAATTTGCTCAATACAATTACACTATCTCTGCAGCCTTTTTTATCATTGTTCCTTTAAAAAATGTTTTCATTTTTTATTAGTATCAGCAACAGCAGTGTGATTTATCAAATTCCATTTCAATATAGTAGCGCTCTTAGCGTAGTTTGACTAGGTATTCCTTAGCGATCATCGAAGTTAAGCAACGTTCAGCACAGTCAGTCATTGCATGGGTCACCGCGGGTGGCATTTACAACTGAGCACTACTGTGGCTCGGATGTCACGTTAAATTGTAGGTGGCGGTTGTATTAAGCGTTAAGCTGTCAGAGGTATTCAGGCAGTTTCAAATCTCTGACACCAAGGCTAGCCACTCGGCCTATGCGAACTTATTTACGTATTTTAATAAAATTAAATGGTTTTGGTGCCTGAAAATGATGCATCACCATGCATATTTGATTACTGTATGCAAAAAAGTATACGTAAAGCGAAAACCAAAGTTTTCAGCAATACTCCACACTAAAATAACATAAAAATAAAGAGATGAGAAAAATATACATCTAACAAAATTTACCTGAATTAGAAATTGAAATAAATTAATATTTCTGACGTTTGATGAGTTACCTAGATACAAATATACCTGAGTATAGTTATAGCAATTGGCAGACGACTTGCTTCTCGCGTCATCATAATCATATCAGCAGTATGACGTCCACTGCTCTAACTCTGACATAGGTACGTCTCTGCTATTGGTTTTCAAAAAGACTGTTGGAAGCGGTCCAGCGTGCACCTGCTTTGTAACCTAGACTTTATTAAGCTAAAATGTGAAATAAAAAGAAATAAGCATTGCGTGCGTGTCTCATGCATTCATGCTCGCCATCGAAGGCTCCTTCTTGCGGCGGCATCATGTGTCGGGTCGTTCTCCTCCCTCAAATATGGTCAAGGAGAGCGATGCCTGGCACATGTGTCATACTCGTGATCGGGTGCTGCTTGCGGGTCGCCGGTCTGCTCGTGGCATTCACGCAGTGCATTGACTAACATAGGCTAAGATTTCAATTATTTACTAACTCTCTTTGTACAGTAATTTACAGTATAATGAAATCATTGTAAATTTTAGTTAACAAAGGGCACAGACCCTGGAGTCTGTAGATAGTAATTTTCAATCAAAAGAAAAGTGTAAAGTGTTTTTACTAATGCTTCTTTACGTCATGTTTTACTAACACTAAATCTAAGACTGTAAATTATACAGTCATAATAATAGTAAAGCATAACTAAAAATTATTTTTGACATTTAAGAGTGCATTAAGTACGACCACATTGTAGTACAAACTACATGGACCTTTAGTAAAGATTGTACAATCATAAGTAGAAACACATTCTACATTATGATAATGCAAGATGGCTACGGGAGTAGGTATATAAAGCTAGATATTCATATGCAAAAATTATCGAGTATTTTAGAAGATTTTTTATGAGTGATACATCAGTCTAGGACGCGCTTCGTGTTGTTGAAGATGGAGAACTATAAATAAAAATCGGCCAAGTGCAAGGCGGACTCGCACACGAAGGGTTCCGTACCGTGTGGGAGCCCCATTCCTCTTGCCGTTATTAATAGCGAGCAAAAAAACTCCAGAAAATCACGTTTGTTGTATGGCAGCCCCCCTCAAATATTTGTTTTATTCTGTTTTTAGCATTTGTTGTTATAGCGGCAACAGAAATACATCATCTGTGAAAATTTGAGCTGCCTAGCTGTCATGGTTCATGAGATACAGCCCGGTGACAGACAGACGGACAGACGGACAGACGGACATCGAAGTCTAAGTAATAGGGTCCCGTTTTTACCCTTTAGATACGGAACCCTAAAAAGATCGTGAAAAAAAGTTTTGGGAAGTGAAGCTCCCGACTATTATTCATGAGGAACACGAGTATGAGTCGAGGAGGAGGATGTTTTACAAAAATCTTGTGGTATTATATCGCTTGCTAACCCTACCTTGTGGAGATAGGTATCTTAAGTTAGGAAATTATTCCACTTAAGTACCTACTTAGTTTTCAAAACATTGCCAACATGTATTTGCCCTTATATAGTGATAACACTTTTAAAATTTTTATGTTTGTACTTATTTTTAAAGCATAAGCGCTATAGCTATTTGATTTGTATTGATTACTTAATAAAATCCTTCATTTATGGGTACCTACGTAGATATTTATACTGATACATTTTAAAAATATTATCATAAATTACTTTCAAAAATTCGCGATTTGAAAAATTTGAAATTATTTGTCTCTATTACACTGTAAGTCTTGTAGTAGTTATAAAAACCTTTGCGTTGAACAGACGGACACACAAACGTTATCTGGCTAAGTCTGGTACATATTTAATAAATAAAACAATTACAATCTGTACCAATACATTTGTGTACAATTATTTACTACACAAAAATACAACAGTTGGCTTGACTTCTCTGAAACGGTAAAGGAAAATTCTGAATCCGGGGCACGAATAAAGGTGAAGTCACTTTTGCTTGCATCGCTTATGTTTACCTTTACTTCAAAGAATATTACGATGTTTATTATAAGTAGGTACTATGTGTGTTATTCACTTTTGATTTTGTAAATTTGTCATTGAATAAAACTTATACGAAAGACCGGTTCACATGGTGTGTTCATGTGGTACAGTAACGCAATGACTTTGCTGCTTAGGTTTGTGGCATCGCAACAAGCTCTACTATGCTGTGTTGACAGCTAAGATGTTCTCATTATTTATTTCTGTATAGCAACTGCTTAGAAGTCACTCCTCATATTTCCTTTCCCCATTTTTTCCCGCTAGGCCCGTGCGCGCGGCGTGTCCGAAACACATCATGCTATAAAAAAAGTTTGTATAGGCCGGGTGCCTAGCTTGAGCATTAGACCGCCTTACTATAAAAGATTTAAACACGCTTTAAACACTGTTTAACCGTGCAATTTGTACTGTTAATTAATGTGTTTAAACATTTTTGTGGTAAGATGGAGAGTTTTTAAGCCGCTTAAAGGTCTCATCGCGGTGCACCATCAAAATTCTTATGTAGGACAATGGAACAGGAGCCCTAAACAATATTACATTTAACGGTTCCATGAATTTTTATAAATAATGAGATGTCGACTCTCGTCTTATGTTGTTGGGTAATTTTCTTGTAAAACCTTAGCCTCATGACAGTGTTGAGAATCATTTTTACTTTATTATCCGTTTTTAGTGTTAACTCATTCTAAATTACTTATAATAACACTAACTAATAACTAATATTATTAATTATTATTTCTGGCTGCGCTGTCCCACTGCTGGGCAAAGGCCTCCCTTCCCTCCTTCCAGACTGCGCGGTCTAATGCTGTGGTGGCCCAATGCTTGTCGTGAGAGTTCAGTTCGTCACACCACCTCCGTCTGGGTCGGCCTAAAGGTATTTTGGATTAAATATTAATATTAGCTCCATACATTTATGGATTTATTGTATTGAAAATTTGTTAATTAAATGTGACATCGTGTGGACCAACTCTAACTTGCTTCGATGGCATGAGTTTACGACTTGCGGTAGCGAATACTCAGGCATGTCGTCAAGATAGTCATATTGTCAAGTAATGCTATTCAAGATTTCATTGCAGAAGTAAGTAATGTTATCTTTTTGCTAAGTTTATAGTTTAGTTACATTACTTTTGATTTTACGCCTGTTTTTTAGATTAAGTTAATATTTTATTACCACTACTATTCTAAACACATGTTAAGAATGCTATGATAACTCGAGACAATAGTATTACAATTTACACCTGGAAACAAAAGCATTAGTAAAAAAACCTTCTATTATACGGATTATTAAGTCCGTAATCAAAAATGTCCTATGAGACTCATAAAAAATAACGCTTTTTACAAACAATCCCGTTTGCACAGACAACAATAGCGAAGACCTTTTCCACAGTTTAGCAAAATAGCACAATCCACAAAGAAAGTTTTACGACACTTTCAAGCAATAAAAGTGTAATTTTAACTTTGAAAGTTTTTACACCACAGTACAATTCAAACATAATTTTGAAAACATGACACCGTTGTAATTATAACCTAAAATATATCTCCGAACCTCGGGTCAACCCAGGTCGTTACTAATTAATCATAATTTATGTTTTAGTCAAAATTTATATCATGAGCAATAAATAAATCGATCCACAAAACCCATTTTAATATAACAAACACGCCGAAACATTCAAACGATAAGCATTCATTCAACGTAACCGTAAGCTTATAATTATGCGCACATTCATAAGGAAAAACGAGTAATGTAGGATTTAGTAAAAGCAGTCGCGGGCGAGTTGGCGCGACTATCGCGCGATCTGTAACGTCCCGTATCGGTTTATTAATCGCTGGCGCAGTGGCAAAGTTCACGCGATCCCACCAAATCGGCCGGTAACGCACCGGCGCGTTAGACCGTGAAAAACATACGGCAGGCTGCTCGAGCGCGAAAGAGACGCCACGACAGATAGACGTTGCGTTAGAAGTTAGCCACGCCCCCTCGGCGCTCGAAGCTCGATGCCACCTCCGTGAGCATTCGTGTGCGCGCGCGCCGATCGAGGAACACGCGGACCGCGTTCCATATTCAAAATTTTCGATCATGGAATCGGCCGCGCGATTTTTAATGCCAGTGACTTTATAAGGAACTCGAGTTTTTATTGCATAGACTGTCAAAATAATGTGTCAATAGATGGTAATTGTAACAGTGCGATTGTCCGACGCGTTCTAGTTTGCGTTTTCAGTTATAGCGCTCCTGTAAATTGTACGCGACTTCAGTTTGTTTGTTTTTAACGAAAGTGACTGGACTGTGACATTTGAAAACGATAGTAGAAGGAATTGAGGCAGCACGTATGAAGGCCGCCAGTGAAAATTGTATTGACTTAAATAATTGGGAGTAACATCTGTGAAGTGTATGTGGGATTTCTCGGAAAACGTCGCCTGCTCGCATTCTGCCTGACACCAAAGATACAAAGGTAAGAAGTGTTTATTTTAAATATTTTGACTCATTTATGAATAGTTTAATTCAATATTTGATGTGTAAATAGTTTCCGTGGAGATTTTACTTAGTAAATAAAAGCGCAGAAAATAATTTAGAAACAAAGTTCAGCTGCGTCGATAATCCCATTCTAAAATAAAAAATATACCTCACAAAAAAAACTTACAACGTATATTTTAACGCAAACTTTGTACAAATTTAGTTTAAACATCATATGGCATCAGTAATTTCACGATTACAAGATTTTCAAATCAAGCTTTTCAGCCCTGCATTCGTCAATTGTGATACGCGAAACTCGCACAAAATACTAATGTCAGTATGTTCAAATAGTGTTACTAATATTGCCCTTAAAATATCCATTTTTTTTAAATACCTACATAACAATTTTGTACATTACGATGTTACAACAATTTCTATACGAAATCCTGACAGGCGCGCGTTCGCAAAACTTTCCCCGTACAAAAGACATCAACGAGTGCGCTGCCGACTTTTTTTCCATTGCGGCATAAAATATTTACTTACATACAAATTTACCGAATAGAATTGCATAAAAGCTTAAATCATTCATGAAATAACTATTAAAGTGTTATCAAATGAGTTGAAAATGTTTTTTTTTATTTTATAACAAAATTTATATTAGTGGGTAATACCATTTACATACGAGAACGGCTGGACCGATTTTCATCATTTCTATTTGGTTGGTTTTGTCTCCCTAGATGAGCAGAATAACTAAAAAATATGGAAAAAATTGACAAAAAAATTTAGGTACTATAATTTTTTTTGGATCAGCTACACACAGATAATTGTAGGTATAATGAGATACCTATGGAATTAAAGTACAGAACAGGTATTTACAAATATCATACAATTTTGTAGCACGTGTAACTAGTTATTGCAATGATGTAAATATTAGGTAGAACCAAATTAAACTATTACTTTCCAGTGAAAATAACTTAAAATTTTCTTGATTTGACTTAAACAGTTTCATGCTTTATGAATTTTTCGAACCAATCATGCAACATAGGAATTCAAATCATAAGTTCAAATTAAAACTGCCTTGAAATATTATTTTTTATTTTATTTTACAATTTATTTCAGACAAAGTCCATAAAACAGAATTCAATACACTTATATTATTCAAACATCGATATTAACATTTTATTTTTAAAAAACGGTTATACTGTAAGCGCGGAAATTCTCAAATAAAAGTCTGCTTTATTTCTTACTAGCACTCACCCCGGATTTGCCCAGGTGTATTAAACATATAAGTAAACCTTCCTAATTAATCATTCTATCTATTAAAAAAACGCATTAAAATCCGTTGCGTCGTTTTAAAGATATAAGCATAGATACATAGGGACAGACAGACAGGGAAGCGACTTCATTTTATACTATGTAGTGATAGTGTTGGTGGTTTTCCATAACCTTACTAAAGTAACGAATAAAATCACATACGCAATACAACTTGTAGGTACTAACCAAGTTTCATTTTCATTTCCAAAATACCAAAAACCAGTCAAAACGGGTAATATCATTTAATTTTTGAGCAAACCTTTTTGCAAGATTATTAGAATAATATGATTTTTACTTAGAGTGCTTTCCGCAAAAGATTTTTGTCTCAAAGAATTATCTTTATGATAAACATTTCAAAAATCTGAAGCTAACGCAGAATGCAAGAAAACTTTTTGAGTATTAGAATATCTGAAATTTTACGTATATACACGTCATAAATAGGTATCGTATAACTAGATTTTACCCGCTTAAAACTATAGCAAAATAAACAAAAAGTAACGTTTTCGAAGTTTTGTGTGACTCGATAGAACCTAAGAATTTACTAAAACTTAGAGGTTTTTTTATTGACTACATTATTTAGCTACCTATATTACATTAGGCATGTCAAAATGTTTTTCGCCAGGATAGTTGAGTGATAAAATGATATAACAATATATTATAAGATTCTTAGAGGTGTTTTTATTGGCTTGATTAAGATATATAATTCATTTGTATATCAAATCAAGGAGAAGGTAGATGTCAGGTCGCACAGGGAGGTTAAAACAATGGCCGACTACCGCCAGAATCGGAAGTTGCTCCACCGACCAGAGCCAAGTTTTTAAATTATAAATTAAATTAAAAGTAATAATCAAATAGAGATAACTTAATTATCCAGATAACATAATAAGACGGAAAATACATGGTCTTGCAAATATCAAGGAGAACTCTTATGATTTACATAATGCAAATCAAATTATTATCTTGGATGCCAAAGTCAATTGTATAATTATGTCGATTAGATACCCAGTAATTAAAAGCATGGTTTAATTTGTTGTAATTATTAAATGGACATAACGGCGTAAAAATTAATTTCAAGGCTTTTATTATGACATTTTTATATATAATTATTTTGATAAATAAGAAAACTTAGATTAATTCACTATTTATTAATTACTAGCTTCCCGCTCTGGCTTTTCCCGGTTACCATTTGCTAAAGAAGACAGATTTTATAAGTATTGCGCCTATAAACCTACTACGTAATGTAGGTATGGGAGATTAGTAAAGATCCCTATGGTTTTTTTAATATAATATTGCCTATGTTATCAGGAGATAGTGTATCTTTCCAATGGTAACATGTTTTTTCGAATCGGTTCAGTTTTTTCAGAGCCTATTCATTGCTAACAAATAAACGAATCTTTCCTCTTTATGATATTGGAATAGATATAGAAAAAAAATTTACTGACTCTAACAATATCAATATTTGCTGTTCGATCGAATTTTTACAAAGGTATTATAATACAAAAGGGGAAGCCCATGCTCACCAGTGGGCGATCAGAAGCTGACGATGATGACGATGATACAATTTGAAAAAAAATTGATTTTAACATTGTATTAATTCTAATAATAATTTGCTTTTATTTATCAACCCTCAGTGAGCCAGCATGGTCACTTTAGGGGAAGCCTGTGTCCAGCAGTGGATGTCCTATGGCTGAAACGAACAAAAGAACTGGGCCAACGTGGTGGATACGACCCAATTGTCCTTCGTGGATAAACCTATGTTTTTTGCCTATTTTGCCCGCGGCTTCGCCAACAGTATACTTCGAGGCCCTACCTTACCACCCATAAAGGAGGTGGAAAATAAAAAAAAAAACAAAAAAAAATCGTTTTAACATAATTTGTTTGATTTGACAGTTATTTTTTGACATTTGCGGCTCTTGTAGGACTCATTGCATACCTTAACTAGGTATTCTGTAGCGATCTGTAAAGAGACGTCGTCAGTATAATCTTGCCATGGAAGACTATGATTACGACTGTTATTACAATTGAGCGTTACCGTGGTCTGAATGGCATGCTAAATTGTAGGTCCTGGTATTGACAATTCATTATATCCGAAGTCTTTAGCCTAATAAACTTTGAAAACTGCATTGCCATTCAGCGGGGCAATGCAGCCAGCATGCTGGGCACGCTGCCAACTGGCAGTGGGCTTGAGCATTTGGATTATCTTTAGACCTTCAAAGGTCTGTGGATGATCCAATGCTTTTTATGTAGTAGTAGTGTAGTTTTGTTGTAGTTAATAAAGGAAAAAAATTAACTTTGACACCAAAGCTTTCCATCGGCCCTTTAAAACCCTCATTGTAGGTATGAGGGTTCCGATGTGTTTGAAGTCCAACCAAATTAGAGCTAAATTTAACCCAGTTTTTGACGTCCCAACAATGTGCGGTTGCCTGGTTAGACCCGACCGACCATTCTACATTCCGATTTGGCGGTTGGCTCTAATCAAATCGAAACGTGTATGAGAACTTTTAGGGGTACTGACTTACGAATACTTTTTACTCTAGTTTATTTGTTATAAGCAGTTCACTCTTCAATTTAAGTAAATTTACCATACCAACTCGTTGTTAAAATAATAGCTTTTTACCAGTGATAATAACTGACAAAGTATTCATTCCACAATACGAATGAATAATGATTCTATTGATTGTGTTTAATTATTATTATCTTGTGTTGTTTATTAATCAGTTTTGTTTTTATAGTGTATTCAAATTCTAATATTTGTAGTGATATTAATGTATGATAGTTATGTTTTTTTTGGATATGTAAGTACTTACCTACTATCGTTAAGAATAATTGTAAAGTGACTTGCCTAATGTGACGGAATGTTATAAGGCCAATAAATTATTACTATTACTAATATTGGCCATAGATTCACGTACCTAGCACAATGGTCACTCGTAATGCATCAAACAACTACAAACCTATCGAGTCATGACCCCAAAAATCGGAATTCAATTGAACAATCGGCTATTATGCTTATAATAAGCCATTTTCATTAAAAAATTAGATAAAAAGGTAAAACAATGAGGCCAAGCGTGGGAACGTATCCCACGGTCCGCGACTATAAGGCTGTATGTGCATTTTGTGTACACGTAATCTGAGTAATGTATGTATGTGACAATAGACAATGAGGATTGTTCGTATGAACTTTACAGCTCATAATGTTATCCTGGGGTAAGTAGGTTATCTTGTACCGGCATTGTTGTACGATTCAATGATTGTTTGATTCGAAACGGCCTTGGGCTCTTTTTGTGGCCTAATTTTTTAAATATATTTCGTGTTATGCGTTTGTATCTTTAAAAATGTTTACCTTGTTATAACTAAGCCTTTGTATCGTATGTGTTGGAAAATGTTTTCATATTTTTAGTACAACACGAAGTAAATTAATTTAGTTTTAGTAAAATAGGTGACATATTCTTACAGTACCAAAAGTCTGTTGAAAAATAGTACCTACTCGACTTTAGATTTTTACGATAAAAAAAAATGTTTTAAAGATAAGAGCATAGCGTTGTCATTGAAAGTATCTTATTAGGTATGTCAATTTCTTAGCTTAGTTGTGACGGACGAGGTAAATTTAAAAGTAAAAGTAATCATTATTTTAAAAATTGCATTTATTTTCATTAATTATTACAAATTTAATACCTATACCTTATAAAAAGTTATTTATTTATTTTAGATTTAATTCTTTTTATATTCGCAATTTATGACAATCTTAGTAACTGAATTTAATATTGTATAATTTATTTTGGAAGTAACTTTTTTCTTATTTTCATATACCTACTATCGCATTCGTTTTTGATGCTTTTAAAAATTGTAACTGTACTTTTTTACAATGATACAAACGACTGTAATATTCCAAACAAGGTGAAATCACAATATACAGCTACACTGATAAGCTTTTAAAACTAGATCAGTAATTAAAAGAACTTAAATTAATTTAGATACGGTTGTAAAATAACTTTAACTTGTCCATACTTCCGTTACGGTCGAATGTAAAAGGAAATGATCTGTTTATAGCAATGACATTTTAATTAGAACCGGTTTAAAGTCGCGTGATTTCAATTATAAAGTACTTATGATTAAATATTTTTTTATGATCTAGTTATTATAATAATTTTGAATTATTATTCGACTTATAAATCGATAAACGCCGGCTGCACGCACGAAAACATGACTCATTGTTACGTTCCGCCTGAGCCGAGCGTGCAAGCGACAGCGCGGAACAAGCGACAGAGAGGCACGATCGGCCTAAGCGTTCGGCTTGTGGCGCATATGACGTTATCATCAGTACTTGGATGGGTGACCGCGGGTGGCATTTTCCAACTGAGCGCTACCGTGGCTCGGATGACACGTTAAATTGTAGGCCCCGGTTGTTTTAACCGTTTAGCCATGTCAGAGGCCTTCAGGCGGCCTAAAAACTCTGACACCAGGGCTAGCCACCCGGCCTATACGAACTTACTTACTTATCAAATTATTGTCCGTAAACCGATTTTTTACTTAAGATATAGGCCTTAGGATGTTCTCTTATACATACTGAGATAGATTTTTTTATACAGTTTCAGTAAAATTGTTTAGAATAGCTTTTACTAATCGCCTGCTCATCTTGACGATAAGCGACCCTAATGAAGAATTAAATTGTCTAATGAAAGTCTTACTTAGCACTAACATAACGCAGTCTCCAAATTGCTAAATTAATCCAGAGAGTTCAAAATTATTTAATTCCACATAATTTTTTTTAAAACAATAGTGAGAGACAAATCTGTCATATTGACGGTACCGACTTCTATGGAACTGCAACATTGAGGGCGTCAGTACCTAGTGCATTGATTTTAGTGAGTTTGAAAACCTGTAGGCACACATTTTTTTGAAGCATCCTCGATTTCAGATTTAGTTTTATTACATATAGCTTCCACATTACAACAACGATAATAAAAAAAATATAACAACAAAACATTGTTATTAATACACTGATTTCTAAAATACTATGCTATGAAAAGTAGTAAAAAATATAAAGTATTAATAAAGAGAATACACAGAGTAGTAAAAATACATATTATTAAATAAATAAATATTAGGGGACATCTTACACACGGCCTCTTACCCAAAACTAAGCAAAGCTTGTGATACGGCTGCCAGAGACTGATATACTACATATGCGTATTTTAAATACATACTTATATAGATAGTACCTAAATAACATCCAGACACAGTGCAAACACCTATGTTCATCGCATAAATGCTTGCCCTGGGTGGGGATCGAACCCACGCCTCTTTGATCCAGAAGTCAGGGTCACTAACCAATGAGCCACCGAGGCAGTCAATAGCTAACAATCAGTTGTAAAATGCACCACCAAACACAAATATACCTATCAAGTTCTTATCTAAATATTGTTTTCTATATTATTAAACCATAACTTTTGCTTTCGCAACTATAAACGGCAAAAAGTATCAACTTAGCCCCATTAGTAATTAATAAGGCTGTAGTCGCGTGGCGCCAATTATGAGTAATTACAGAGCAGCGCCGCGTCGACACGGTGCAATGTACTGCACTGTAGAGCTCATAGCGTACTTTGACTAGGTGGTTGTCAGCGATCATCGAAGTTAAGCAACGTTCGTCACGGTCAGTTTTCGGATGGGTGACCGCGAGTGCCATTTACAAATAGCGCTACCGTAGCTAGGATGACACGTTAAATTATAGGACCTGGTAGTTTTAACCGTTTAGCCAAGTCAAAAGCCTTCAGGCGGCTTAAAAACTCTGACACCAGGGCTAGCAACTTGGCTTATATGATCTTACTAATTGCACCACAGATGCAACCTTACGCGGCGGGACCGACGGAACATTTTCAATAGTGCTTAATATTCTTTCAATACTAACTTTACACGTGGTTTCTCACAGGATTTTTCAGTTATTCCGGTATTAAAGGAGCTTTTGTCACTCTCTGATCTCTAAACCATATTACCCGTATAAAAAAAATTAAGACGATCGTTTTTATGTGTGGAAGAGTAATAAACAAAATTAGGATTCGTTTAAACCAACTAACAAAATGGGATAGAGTAAACCCTTAGAGACTGTGTTTGTACAAATAGCTCTTCTTCTAATCAGCTTTTCATTTTCTTTTCTTGGAGATAGGCCTTTCCCAATTTGCGCAAGTTCCACCATCTGCTACCTCTGCGATCCAGTCGCGCTTTGCATGCATTTGCCCATCGTCAACCCGTAACCTATAAATACTTAAGAGCGCTTGTTTACGGCAATTTGTTTTTGACTGTTTTTTTCTCACCGGATTCGCGGTGGTGTATGGTTTATAATGAACGTGTATTGACGTACCGGACATCCATCCGGCACAAAATGTAGGCATTTGCTTATTGACCAACCGGACAACGGACCGAAAAAAATGGCCGTGAATAAGCGCTCTAACTCAATATTTCTATGCAATAAAATATTCTTCATGATTAATACATAATACTTCTTCATGAAATTTTTGTTAAAAGCGTTGATACCTAATTTTTCTCTTAAATTTATAGAAAATAGAAATATGTATTTTCTAGAACAGTTTTACATGTAAATGTTATTATAGATATTCCACAATTAAAACTAATTATGTATCTAAAATCTAATTAAATCAACCGTCATTCCATTTGATTGTGAAAGCTATTAATGGACTTAGCGCTTCCAAGACAATAAAATAGAATATTAACCTTCAAACAGAGAAACCATTTCAATTCTAGATTAAAAATAATAATGGTAATTATTCTTAGATTTCTATTTTAAGTGTAATTGGCGTCATTAGCCGTACTTATTATATATCAAATAAATAAATAAATAATTAATAAATTCTCAGAAAATCTTAAGAAAATGTGCATTTAATCGTCAAAAATGTAATCTTCTCAGATTATTCTTAAAATCGATTAAATAGTCACTTATAGGATTAAAAAGTATTATAAGAGATAAGTATGATTGTTAACAGGCCTATAAGTAACGGTTAAATATATAAATCTCTAATTCCACTAATTTAAATGTTTAATGTAAAACTAGGTACCTGACCCGGCAAACTCTGTTTGTTGTAAGTATTATAAAAAAATATGAATAGAGCCACCTTATTACTAAGCGTATAAGACCTACTTTTCTCAGATTTACCAAATATACTTACTGTAAAGTTGGCTTTAGTTGATAATTTTATGTGATAACGTCATATGCGTCACAACCCGAACGCTTAGGCCGATCGTGTCTCTCTATCGCTTGTTCCGCGCTTTCGCTCGCACGCACGGCTCAAGTGGAACGTGACAATGAGTCATGATTTTTCGTGCGTGCAGCCGGCGTTCTTCGTTTTATAAGACTTTATTACGACAAAAACATTCTTAAAAATCTTTAGTTTTGATTTGTGTTGATTCTAGTTAATTTATTTCTTTGTTTGTTTATTCATGCCTACATCTTAATGTTTTCAACCTATTGGTTGATTGGCAGATAATGCTATTAAGCGTTAAGTTCTCCATTTGTACAAATGGTGTGCAATAAAGTGTTAAATAAAAAAACCGGTCAGGTCATTCGGAGGAATTCGATAACAGACATTGTGACACGAGATTTTTACATGAAGGTATATTAAAAATGTAGGCGAGTTAAGAGTACATCATAATCAAGAGAAAAAAGGGCTGAGTCATGTCACTTCGTTCATATTGTACACTTTCAAGTCAAGAGCATGTCACACAAGTTATTGTACAACTTTGTTAACTGTACGACAATCAAAATTGTGGTTTTAATTATTCAGTCAGCTGTATAATCGAGCTTTGGTCAGCCAGCCAGTTATCATCTACGACATTTATTTAATACGGCTAAATAATTACCGCCAATTTATTGTTCGTAATTGCACGATGAGGTAGCAAAAAATGCACAAAAAACAACATTTGATGCTCTTTTCACTTAAACCAACTGAAAAAAAATAGAATAAACTTATGTTACACACGAGTTGTTCCTTGAACTTTAGCTGAACGCACTTCCGTTCGTCTAGGTAGTAAAATTAGTCTTTTAAAAGATATGTAAATCTTAAAAAAATTGTAAATCTTAAAAAGCACAGACCCTGGAGTCTGTGGAGTGTAACATTTAAATAAAAAAAAAAAAAAAAATGTCTTTAAATCTTTCCTGTAAGTAGTAATAAGAAAAACACGGGAAGTGATATTTGGTAGCCTAAAACAATTTAAACCAACTGGTGTCAATTGCATCTATCGTTGCCAGACGGGCTTTATTTTTTTTTTGTTACAACTAATATACGATTGCCTACTTAAAATCGAGTATAAAATAAAAGTTGCTAATCTTCACACTTTAATTAGCTGTAAATCATGATAATTAGCGTAAACCGCTGTTAGCTCTACATTTTAAATTAGCAAATTTGATCGCAACAATTTTTCTGATCTGAACGTAGGTAATTAAAAATTTTACAGCTAACCATTTCAATTCTCCCTTAAAACTGTGCCCACTGTCCAAATTGACAAATCAATAACTGAATTGACTCTCAAAACTGTCAAACCCAAACGAACCATTACTGACTACTGCAATAATTATAGAAAACGTCTAAATATTAACTTCGAGCATTACGAAAAGCATTCGGAAATCCCTTTCTGTACTAATTGCTGCCAAATCCACGACAGTTGCGCAATGCTCGGCCGCAATCGACGATTGTCCGTTGGCTTCTTGAGAAATAATTACCTGCTTTTTGAAAAGAAACTGTATTAGCAATTATCGTTGCCTAAATAGGAGTGGACAGACGAGAGAAAATAATTATAATGCGTTAAGTATCGAGTGTAATGATCGCAGGCCGACTTGCTGTTCCCAATAGATGCGTTTAGTGCGATTTTGTGTGAGGATTTTGTTTGTTTTCTCTTTTTTAAGCAACTAACGTGAAATTGATAAAGTTGTTTTTGTTGCGAATAAGTTTACGCTAGACCACAACTCACGAAGAAGATACCTATAATCTGACTTTGAAAATCTCTCCGAAAAAATTAATCTCATTTTTCAAGATCTAAAGTGCACCTTCCTACCAGGCTTAGTGGAAATCAATAAGAGAGGCTTAGGTCCAGCAGTGGACATCCTATGACACAATAACGATCAAAAAATTCTTGTACAATGATTAATGTTTTCAAAATCGGCGAGCTCTTAATATACCTAGTACAAAAACTAAATCTGAACTAGATTTTAATCTGATTTGGTTAATGTTTATTCAAAGTCAAAACACGGAATATTTCATGGCCTTATTAAAAATTGTAGCAAAAAATATTAACATTTTGCTATAATATAATGATAACATACATTTATATCTAACGCAAATAAAGCAATATCATTACTTTTTAACTATATACAATTAGAGAAGCTTTTTACTATAAATCCGAGTTAAAGCCCTAAGAAAAACTAAAACTAATTGAATTCGCAAACAGCCCACAAATCAATTCGTTCGTTCCGCTTTTCTTTGCACTACCTTTTATAAAAGTAACAAGTTCTCTAATTACAGTTTTCTAAGTTTATTAAGCCATATTTATCGCAACTTAATGTAAGCAACCATATTTGAGCGACCGTCGTTTAAGGAACGCAGCAAAAAGTTTGAAGCTCACTGATCATGATGAAGTGTTGATTTGTATTTAAAATAAATTGATAGGAAGGAAGGCCGTTTAAACGCCATAGAAATGTTGAAAATTTTTATGATTGTATACCATACTTAATATTTGAGATAAACATAAGAAACGCCTTAGTTTCATACTGTGCTGTTATTTTTATGTATGTAACAAATTAACGATAGACAAATAATAATTAGTTTGTTTTTCAATTTAAATAAATTACTATAACGGTTATAAACTGATACTAGGGCCAGTCACCCAGCCTTTACGGACTTACTTCCATACAGAACAATTAGAGCTTTGGCACCACACTGACTCGAGTCAGTTGCAGATAGATAGTTACAAACACACTATCCAATTTATTCTCTTAACATTTTACACGGGATATAAGCAAGATTTCTCACAACTGTCAACAAACACTAATTCAACACACAACATTCAACACTAATTCGAAATCAATACCATCCCATTCAGTATCCCCATAAATCGAAATCACGTCAGTACTTATCAAAGAGCCCAGCATAAAGTATAGCCTAATCACCGTAACCTAGGGCTGGCCTTCCCATACACTCTAGTTCCCACGTCAGCGTAATGCACCTAATGGCGACTCCTAATAGACTAGGGATTTGTAATCTTGCGATGCTGCAAGACTGAGATCAGTCCTTTTATAACCGACTTCCAAAAAGGAGGAGGTTCTATGTTCGTGTGTATGTATCTTTTTTTGTGTATTTTCATCGATAATTTCGCCAATTCTGAACCGAATCACAAAATTAAATTTTAGTTCAAAAGGGTATACTCCCGAGGTGGTCCCATTTAATTTTAAGGAAATCGTCTTAACCCTTTTTTGAAAAATCAACAATAATGTAAATTGAGCGAAATATTCGAATTTTGTACACGATGGAAAGCGGTATTGTCATTTTTTATGAAAAACTAGCAGCGCCCCGCGGTTTTACCCGCGTTGTGCCCGTTCCCGTGGGAATTTCGGGAATTTTTTTACATATAAACAAACCGCATCAAAATCCGTTGCGTAGTTTTAAAGATTTAAGCATACAGACAAACAAATAAACAAACGAAAATAGGGACTTTATTTTATACTATGTAAGGATAATTATCTTTTAATTTGACAAGACTGATCGTGAATGAAACATGACGTAAAGCTCTAGGTGTAAAACTTGAAGTCAATTTATTTCAAAAAGTAAAACAATATGTCGGTACTTTTCGCATACATTCTAGTTACCATGTAAGCGTAATGCACCTAATAGACTAGGGACTTGGATTCTTGCGATACTGCAAGACTACAAAATTTCAAGACTGGGTGTAGCCGTTAAATGTTTAATTTTATCAAGAACACAATACTGATTGTGAATAAGGAATGAATGAGGAATCTAGGTAGAAACAAGTCTCACCAAATAACGAATATCAAGATGGCGCCCTCTACTATATAGATAGTCGCGCTCTGTTTATTTCAGAAAAAAAACAAAAATATGTATTTAACAAAAGTAATATTAGATATAGTTAAAGGGATCTTGCACATTTAGAGTTCTCTTAGCAAGGCTAATCATAGCTGTATTGTGCGATAAAATTTCAAGACAGAGGGCTCTGGGCACACAAGACATTATAACAAGACTGCACATGGTTGTTACATCACTATATGCAGCGGGTGTAAGTACTAGGACTAAGTATCCAAATTATTTTAGCACTTGTTAAAATAAATTGTCCATTGTGTAATATTATCAAGATGCTTAACATTAGGTTATTCATTCTTGAAACAATGGAGACGTGTGGAAGGACCTTAGCAAAGATTACACTTTGGATATAAAGTATATTATGCGTGCATATTATGGTTGACAAATATATAGGTACGTCCTGTTCTTGTGACCTGTGATTTTCTACTTTTTGACTCTCATCCCTAAATGAGGGGTGAGGTCAGTTTAACGTATGTCATTGTATATCTGTGAGTTTGTATAATAGGTATATTTGTTTGTAAGTACTTTTTGACTGTATTCGTTTGTATAAAGTATTGTATAAATATTTTAACAAGTCTTATTGAAGATCTATAGGGTTTGTGGAAGTTTGTGTCCATCAGAAGACATCTTATAGATCCTAGCTTATTTCAATATAGTCTATCATATCAATTTAAAATTATGGAATTTTTCACTGAAAATGTTTTAAGATATATTAAATTCTCAATTTGGCAGTTATTTGTAAATGTTACATAGTACATGTGTATCATATCACTACATAGTATAAAACAAAGACGCTTCCCGCTTAGTCTGTCCCTATGTATACTTAAATCTTTAAAACTACGCAACGGATTTTGATGCGGTTTTTAAGTAGATATTATGAGTCAAGAGGAAGGTTTATATGTATAATACACTTTTGCGAAGCCGGGGCGGGTCGCTAGTTTAGATAAATAAATAAAAAAAGTGTTAATCTTTAGTGGTAATAAAACTTACCAGCCTATCTACCTATCAAATGACACCAATCCGCCCATAATGTTGTGAACACACCGAGCGCTCGTACCGATCCTACCAGCAGTAATGTAGCTGCACCGTTAGACGACAAACATAAACAAAATCATACAAGCACGGCCAATCCGTCCGAACAACTTCATTGGGATGAAGTCGTGCGGGACTCGTGATCACCAGAGGTAGCTAGGGACGGGACAAGATGCAGTCTTGGATTTTATTAACAATTTTTGTAAATCACTACATAGTATAAAATAAAGTCGTTACAGCTGTCTGACCCCATGTATGCTTATATCTTTAAAACTACGCAATGGATTTTGATGCAGTTTTGTTTAATAGATAGAGTGATTCAAGAGGAAGGTTTATATGTAAAATTCACCTGTGCGAAGCAGGGGCGGGTCGCTAGTTGGTAATAAAATTCTATTTGGGTTTATGATTGCTTATTCTGGAGCCGCTGGATCATGACTAGTTATTGAGCAATTAGATCTCTTTCATCAATGAACTAAAATACCTTTTTATGAACATTTAAAAAAACAATTAATATGACAAAATGTTTTAAAGCTATAGCCACGGAAGGAATGGGCTAAGCTCGAGATACTTAATTAGACAAAATACGTACCTCTGTACGCAAGTTATTAAATTATTTATTTAATTTTTACTTTTTAACCATTTAGTAATTTGAATAATTGTTCCAAAAAGTCTAAAAACTAGAATGCAGAATTAAGGTAATTTTGTGACGTCAGTACTTTTCATGTAACATAAATCTTTACAGTCTAATTATACGTACGGAGTCGTTTTGTGATTGAAATTATGATGTTAACAGACATAACACCAATTTCAAGACCATCGCAATCTCAAGCCTGTAATTTTCAGGAATTGCCAAAGTTTCCAATTTTCCCTTCACTAGCTGGCCATATTTGGCCTATGTCGTATTGATCAGAGGATGTCTAACATCGTCCTTGTTACGGCGTATTTTATTGATTCGTGACGAGCAGACACTTGTCGATTTGTGTCGAGTACACGCCTGGTATTGAGAAATTGCTTAAAATTTGGCCAACAAATTAGACATTTTATCATTATACTTTTGTCTAAGTTTTATTAAGTGATTTACATCAACAAAACTTTATTATACAATTTGTTTAAGAAAAATCTCAAATAGGTAATTATTTCTTAAAAACATACTAAAATGACTTCTTGGATAATAAAATGAAATGTAAATAGAGAAAACTAAAACAGTTGATACGAAAACAAATTAGCTCGATTCCAAATCATTCCAATTTGTTATAAACAACTTGAATCACTGGTGTTTTTTCTTTTTTTCTAAATTATAGGGCATTTAGAAGTTATAGAGCTAAGTTAATGTTGGTGATAAACACACATATCATAGCGGTCGATTACTTTTATAATAGTCCCGTCACTATACCACTACAAACAGTTTATATAAGGTAAAATCACACCAAGTAATGCTGATAAATCGGTTTAATTTTGCAGTGAAAACGTTACATATTAACAAAAAAACAACAAATGGAAATATTTGTAATTTCCAAAATAAGGCCGAACGTAAAGAACCAACTTTATTTATTTAAGGCTATCCACGCCATTTCTCGCCAGAATTGTCTAAGTATGACTCCATCATAAATCTATTAACTAAAACGTAATTAACAACTCGATATCTAATACAACAATAATATTTCTCATCACAGCTTCTGTCTATTATCGAACACAGCTCAACAATAAACTTTTTACTATTGCAACGTATTTTGACATCTAACATATCACCCGAAGATTTATTTTTGAGTAAAAGTTTCAAATTCTATTAAGTACAAGTATGCTTTAATAGTGTTAACAGCGCTCATAATAATATTTTATGTCTTATTGTAAATGGGTAGGGGTCAATGTGGCGTGAGATTCGTTCAGGGCTATAGCGAGTGCGATATGTTCCTCAATTTCGTATTAACCCTGAAGTAGCCATCGGGGATTTATAAATCATTAATTTACAAAGCGTTGGTCAGTTAACGACTATTAATTTTAATTAACTGCGGGCGAAACTTATTATAGGGTGGTCGGAAGGATGAGAAAGTAGCGATTTGAACAGTGATAGCAATAAACGAAATTGGATCTTAAATATTACTGCTTAATAAAACGCTTGGTTTTTAGGGTTCCGTACCCAAAGCGAAAAACGGGACCCTATTACTAAGACTTCGATGTCCGTCTGTCCGTCGGTCCGTCTCTCCGTCTGTCTGTCTGTCTGTCACCGGGATGTATCTCATGAACCATGATAGCTGAAATTTTCACAAATGATGTATTTTGGTTGCCGCTATAACAACAAATACTAAAAACTAAATAAAATAAATATTTAAGGGGGGCTCCCATACAACAAACCTGAATTTTTAGACGTTTTTCGCTCTACATTAATAATGGTACCAGGTAGATGCTTGAAATTTTCACAGAATATTTAGTTTTATATTCCCTTCAATAATAAATAATAAAATTAAAGTAAAATAAATATTTAAGGGGGGCTCCCATATAGTACGGAACCCTCCGTGCGCGAGTCTGACTCGTACTTGGCCGATTATTATTTGTTTTTTGTTTTACTGAATTTCATTGAACTTTCTAGAAACCTTTTTGATGCTTAAAAAGCTTGGTACTTATATTTGGTTTATTTGTTTTACTGAATTTCATTGAATTTTCTTGAAACCTTTTTGACGCTTAAAAAGCTTGATACTTATATTTGGTTTATTTGTTTTACTGAATTTCATTGAAACCTTTTTGACGCTTAAAAAGCTTGGTAAAACTTTTTGACGCTTAAAGAGCTTGGTACTTATATTTGGTTTATTTGTTTTACTGAATTTCATTGAAACCTTTTTGACGCTTAAAAAGCTTGGTAAAACTTTTTGACGCTTAAAGAGCTTGGTACTTATATTTGGTTTATTTGTTTTACTGAATTTCATTGAAACCTTTTTGACGCTTAAAAAGCTTGGTAAAACTTTTTGACGCTTAAAGAGCTTGGTACTTATATTTGGTTTATTTGTTTTACTGAATTTCATTGAACTTTCTAGAAACCTTTTTGATGCTTAAAAAGCTTGATACTTATATTTGGTTTATTTGTTTTACTGAATTTCATTGAAACCTTTTTGACGCTTAAAAAGCTTGGTAAAACTTTTTGACGCTTAAAGAGCTTGGTACTTATATTTGGTTTATTTGTTTTACTGAATTTCATTGAAACCTTTTTGACGCTTAAAAAGCTTGGTAAAACTTTTTGACGCTTAAAGAGCTTGGTACTTATATTTGGTTTATTTGTTTTACTGAATTTCATTGAAACCTTTTTGACGCTTAAAAAGCTTGGTAAAACTTTTTGACGCTTAAAGAGCTTGGTACTTATATTTGGTTTATTTGTTTTACTGAATTTCATTGAAACCTTTTTGACGCTTAAAAAGCTTGGTAAAACTTTTTGACGCTTAAAGAGCTTGGTACTTATATTTGGTTTATTTGTTTTACTGAATTTCATTGTAATTTCTTGAAAAACTTTTTGATGCTTAAAAAGCTTGGCACTTTTATTTTGTTTTTTTTTTACTGAATTTCATCGAAATTACTTGAAAAACTTTTTGACATTCAAATTATTTTGTAACTTTTATTACACAAACGCTAAGCGTACGGGTCTAATACTGCAAATTTTTTAAATACAAAGGTTTAGAATAATCGTTAGTATACCTAATATAACTCAATTTTTAAATTTTCAAATGAATATAATTTTTAACCCCCGACGAAAAAGAGGGGTGTTATAAGTTTGACGTGTCTGTTTGTCTGTGTGTCTGTCTGTCTGTCTGTCTGTCTGTGGCATCATAGCGCCCGAACCACTGAACCGATTTCAGTTTAGTTTTTTTTTGGATGAAAGGAGACTTAATCGAGAGTGTTATAGTAAGAAATATAAAATGTAGCAGTAATTCTTATCGCATGTACCACACATCATCATCTGAACTCTAGTGATGATTTCTATCATTTCTTTCGCATGACCCCTTGCATCACTTCTCGTTTTCTAATTACACTCTAGCAAAATTTGACAGTGCCTATCTTCACTCCAAGTGTACCACCAACCTACACACTACACTCATGACTTCTTTAAAGTCAACACTATAAGGTTCACTTTTTTGTACTGAGTGTTTTATTAAAATGTGTTTTGATGGTGATATTTAATTTGTCAATGTTATCGATGACAGGATGGTTATTATGATTTTTTTTAGACGAAAGTGGGTCTTCAAATCGTAGTGGTGAAAGACGGTCGTGTTTTTAATATGGAAATAATTGTATTGTCACTGTGACTTATGGATATTTTTGGGAACAGATTTTTTTAATTATTAAAGTATAGACGACCTCTAGAGGAGCGTCGATAGTGATTAATGATAAATTCTGGTGCTTATTACTTTGTAGAAAAATGGTGATGGAGTTTATTTAGATTTTTCTGGCATGTTTGATTTTTTTTACAGTGGTATTCATGTTAAATGACAGTA
Organism: Hypomecis atomaria; assembly: GCA_964007245.1. Taxonomy (NCBI): domain Eukaryota; kingdom Metazoa; phylum Arthropoda; class Insecta; order Lepidoptera; family Geometridae; genus Hypomecis; species Hypomecis atomaria. The sequence goes on along the minus strand of OZ023295.1, from coordinate 1,617,593 downwards.
TAAATAGCAGTTGACGATGGTAAAATTTAGAATTGTTTTAGAATAAAACTATAGGCAAACCATATAACTCGCGGAACGCCCGCGGGGTAAGACGGGAGCGGGGGGAGATGTTATCGGGTGGGTAAGAGGGGTGAGACGTGCGCTCTCTGCTCCGCGTACCCCTGTCACCCACCCGGTAACATCTCCCCCCGCTCCCTTCTTACCCCGCGGGCGTTCCGCGAGTTAAATGGTTTGCCTATAGTTGATAGGGCTGTTTTGTTCATAGTGGCTTAAAATAAACTTAGTTGCACTGCTGAGCATTGCCCACTTCTCCCTGTAGCAAGGGGTAGTTAGGCCATTGTCTAGCACACTGGCCAAATGCGGTTGACGAAACTACATTTTTTCGAGAATAAGTCTATGAAACGTAGACCTAGCATTTTTCTCGGGGTTTCCCTTCAATACATAGTATAAAATAAAGTCGCTATTTTGTCTGTTTGTTTGTCTGTATGCTTAAATCTTTAAAACTACGCAACGGATTTTGATGCGGTTTTTTTAATGGATAGAGTGATTCAAGAGGAAGGTTTATATGTATAATACACCTGTGCGAAGCCGGGGCGGGTCGCTAGTCACAGTATAAAACTGAATCACGTGTGTAGTGAATTAGTAAGTAAGTTCGTATAGGCCAGGTGGCGAGAGTGGTTTGAGTTTTTAGACTGCCTAAAGTCTAAAAACTCAAACCGCAAAAACTCAAAATTAAGGCCGCTGACATGGGACCTACAATTTAACGTGTCATCCGATCCACGATAGCGCTCAGTTGGAAAACTAGTGAATTAGTGATTCAATGTTTGAACTTTCCAAGACACCCTCCACAATACTGACAAATAAATGAAAATACACACTCACACAGGTCAGCTGATGTTTTTACTAAATAACTTTCATCAGTAATAAAAATAACAAAGCAACTCTTCCAGTTATTTTTTCCCTATGTTCTTATATTTATTATTTTCTAAACAAATATGTAAAATATTTTTCCGACAAAAATCAGTAGAACTCTGTAGATCATAGGAACGTGAGGTGGAATTGAGAAAGCTAATACCTATAAGAGAGGGGAGATGAGTGGCCATTCTTTGCGTATTATACGTTTACTATCTACTAAAGCTGCCATAGTCTTTGAGTTATGTTACTATAACATCATTAACGATACTATTACTAAAGCAATATCATATTTACGCTGTATTAGTCTGGTCAAGATACGCAATATTATCCTCTCAGTAAATAACATGTTAACAGCCGCTGAACTAGTTGAGATATTGAAGTGTTAATCACTTTCTCTGCAGAGGAGTAACTAATATAAATTAACTATACAAATATATTTCTGAACTCAAATACGCTAGGAATGGGGTAGGTACCTAAGGCAATTTCAGATGCGCAGTTTTGAAATCATCATGAGGCATATAGTTTTTAAATTAAACTTTACACTTAAACTTTCAAATTAATACCTGTAGCTCGCCTCTTAATGATTTCCTGTTGCAAAGATGCCACGTAATATTAATACAATGCATGGAAAGCTAATATAGGTACCTTAGCTAAACCTAAACTAATATTCTAATTCATCATCCAAACATCTGCCTGGCAAGGAAGCAGATGCCTATTTTTTATCAACCTGGTCAAGAAAGATGCCATAGGAAAGAATGATACAGTAAAAGTCATTGATTCACATCTCTACTTAATATCAGATATGAAGCGATGAAGTGCGAACCTATTGTTACAAAAAAGAAAAGTAAAGTATAGTGACGTCACAAGACGTATCTCTACAGCGGATGACGTCACGGTACGTAACAGCGGGAACGCTACAATGCCGTGACGCGGCGCACGCGCCGGCTACGTTAATTACGGTAGCAAGATCAAGGCTAAGCTCCAAGTGATAAGAGACAGCGATCTTAATATAGATCAAAACACTTACACGATTAAATTATTTTCTTCGTTAGACTTCTAAATTGAAAGATACTTATCAGTTCAGCTGTATTTTGTTTGAATGACTTAGCAATTTTAGATCTATTTGTGGACATGCGCAGTTTAAAGTATTAGAAAAACCGTTCACTCTCACATTGAATGAGTGTCAGGAGCCGGTAAATAGGATGACTCACTCCTCTGCAAAATATCATACAGATAGATTATATTTTCTCTAGCTTCTCTAAATGGTATAAATGACGTCACCATTGCCAAGTGTGTGATAAATTCGCATTCACCGTCGTTCAAACACAGAAATGTTGATGATGTAAGACAGCTACATCAATGATGCATGTACGCTTGACTAAACCAAACAAATGAAGGAAAGCTAAGCGACAGCGAAGACACGAACGAACAGCGAACACCCGTCATGGGTTGCAAAGTCGCTTGAGCTTATGCCTTGTATCGCTCATGAAGTGCGACAGTCAACTGCGTGCGAATTGGAGCCAGTGGTTTTTTCACTCTCACTATGAATGGATGAAGACACAAGCCGATGAGCATTTCCTCTAAATGGCATAAATTGACGTCACAAGTGTATAATAAATTCACGATCACGGTTCAAATCCAGAGGTGTTGACGATGTTAGAGGGATACAGCAAAGTCGCTTCAGCTTATGTCTTGGGTAACGCACATGAAATGCGACGATCAACCGCGTGCAAACTGGAGCAAGTAGACTTTTTGCTCTCACTGTGAATGGCTTGGTTACTCAAGCTTTTTCACTATTTACTCGTAGATATCTCTTTATATATTCCCTAAATGGTATTAAATGACGTCACAATTCACCAGTGTGTGTTCACGGTAGAGACTCAAAGCTGTTGACGTTGCAAGAAGGCTATAGCTATCTGACTGCCTCGGTAGCTCAGTGGTTAGTGACCCTGACTCCTGGGTCAAAATGATATCGATTCGATTTCCACCTAAGGCAAGCATTTTTTTGATAGACATTGGTGTTTTCTCTGTGTCTGGGTGTTATTTAGGTATTATCTATATGTGTGTTAGTATGTATTCAAAAAATATGTTTAAGTATATCAGTCTCTGGCAGCCATATCAGAAGCTTTGCTTAGTTTCGGGTCAGGGACCGTGTGTAAGATGTCCCTTAATATATTTATTTATTTATTATAGCAAAGTCGCTTCAGCTTATGCCTTGGGTAGCGCACATGGAGTGCGGCGGTCGACCGCGTGCGAACTGGAGCAAGTGGTTTTTTCACTCTCACTGTGAATGGGCGACACGAGCCGGTGGGCAGGATTACTCACGCTCGCTCGCTCCTTCACTCGGCACAGAGTAAATAGAGCAGAGGTATTCGTCTAACATTTATCTACCCCACAGAGATACTAGAAGAATAATGTGGTCAATCGAGAAAAGAAAGGAGATGCAATGATTTAATATGGTATGTTAGTTAGAAAGAGACATAAAAAATATCTCGATTCAGTGGCTAGTTACTATGTTTTTCTCTCAGTAGTGTCAAATTCCAATACATATTTGACAGTTTTGACAGCTCTGAGCAAGATTTTCTATACATTTTTGTGGTTGAGAATTGCCTCATGCGACAACAGCGCTATCTCTCTAGTTGTAATAGCTCTGTGATCTACCCTGTATCCTCTGGATTAAATGACGTTACTACTGACGTATGTGTGAGCATTTAAAACTTCTCCTTTAATTTTTTCAATCTCAATGACGGGTACATCCGTATCAGGTTGACCGCCAACGACGGATTAATCAGCCTACATACACATTTTGCTGTAAAATAATTATAATAAAAAATAACTATTTCGCAAAAATGGTAAAACCGCCTTCCATCGTGTACAAAGTTCGAATATTTCTCTCGAATTTTTTATACATTGTTGTAGTTTTTTACAAAAACGGCACCGTCAATTTCTTTAAAATTAAAATGGGACTACTTTCAAACTAAAAAAGAATTTTTCGATTCGGTTTGCAATTGGCGAAATTATCGATGAACATACACAAAAAAATACAAACAGACAAACATAGAACCTCCTCCTTTTTGAAAGTCGGTTAAAAATAGGATTTCGGGCCCGTCACCAGTAAAATTGCGGCGGCCAAAAGGTCATAAACTATAATGTTGAGTTTTATCAATCAATCAATAACACATTATTAGACAACCACATTACATTAAAAAAAAACATTTTAAATTGACAAAACAATACAATTCTTCCAGGCTTCATCCTCATCATATTAGCTATAGAATGTCTTTTGTCAGACATATATGCCTTTTCTATACAGGGTTATTCCTAATCAATTAGCATCCTTTTAGGGGCTTAATCTGTACATCAAAACTAACAACTTTTGTTCTGAGACTTTTGTCAAAACTAAAAAAAAAACAGCTGATCCATACATTTTGTCGTTGGTGAACGATATTTTTCTATTGAACATTTTATTTTTTTGAGTTTTGACAAAAGTCGCAGAACTAAAGTTTTTAGTTTTGATATAGAATAAGCCCCTAAAAGGTTGCTAATTGATTAGGAATAACCCTGTATATTTTCAATAGACCAAATATAAGCCACTTTCATGCAGCACAAATTTTACTGCTACTATTCAGTTTGTCTGTCCATCCTGTGAACGGTCATGAGGTTTATTTTGCAATTTAGAAATTCATAACTAAATGTGTGATATGCCGGCTGGCAGTAAATATCATACGCAATAAAACTGATCTCTCACATTAAAATAGCCATAATTACACTCAGCTTTTCATTTGCATCAAATTCAACAAGCCAAAGTGCAGTAAATCATCCGGTACAGTTATTGGTAAAAGTGGTCATTCCTTAGCGAAGATGCATATTCATAAACTATACGTTTTACGGGTTCGAAGTACCACGTTGTCATTTTAGAAAACAGTCATTCCTAGGAATTGTCGGAGTTGTCTATTGTCAAGTCAAAATTGCATTCTTTTAAAGGATTTATGATTTTTCCTTACGAGAAAGCTGAGATATATTGGGCTTAGAAAGCAATGTTTGCAAGTTTTAGTAATTGGACTATGACTTTGACTGCTAGAATTGTTGCTGTTTTGTTTTAAGTATTTCCTGGACTGTGAATGTTAGCCTTTATGCGAGTGTTTTCAGACTGGCTTTAAGCTTTTCGCTTTATTTCATTTTTCATGAGGTAGAATCTCGAAAAGCCGTTTAGGTTTTGCACTTGTGTGAAATTGTATACTTAGTTGTATTCTTATATTTTAGAATATCTTATTTCTGTTACTTATGTCATATTATTGTAAATTGCGTAAAACAATGAAGACAATCTTTTCGCATGAATATTATTTTACAAAAACAGTTAATATGACATGCCACGAAATGTATATATATATACCAACAATTTTCCTTTTTTTTTTCTAACTAAGTTTATAAAAAGCTCTTTTTCTACTAATCTTCTGATAACGTACATATTTCTGGTCCGATATAAGTGAAGATTTCACTAATTCAATATAACCAACGTGATTTTTATCAATTATCCATTTTCTGTACTGTCAAATTTTCTAAGAAATGATGAAGATTAGTTATCTCACGCATTATCAAAGGACCACCCTTACTTATTTAATAATAAGTATCACAATAGGTACTTAAGTTTCCAAAACCGAGTATCGTGTTAAAACTTGTGATCCCAAATTCCCATTTTTTTTAGTAAATCTTTCTCAATCCCCATTCAAACAAAAACCAGATGATAATTGAAATAGCCACGAACTAATCTCCCAACACATTGTTTAGCTATTAACAGTACCAGCAACTACCTTATTACCTAAACCTCCAATACAAACTGAAGTTAACTAAACATTTAGTCAAACAGTTACAAAACAATACTAGCCTCGCCTCATCGCACTTCGACTTAATCACGGATTTAACTAAGTATTACAAATACAAATAAAGACTCGATAACATTCAAAAACAACTCTATAATATCACACTTAAGACCCATTTCGAAATTTTAACGAGAAATATTTCGATGCTCTTAAAAATAAGCAAAACCATCTTCAAAACTGATGACTCTAAGTCTATACAATTGAGGCCAAAATTGTTTGAACATCGAGTGGAATTTTGTAACGTTAAGTTTGTGATGCGATATTGATTCATCTTAAGCTATTGGTATAATGAGGTCTAATGAGCAAAGCGAGAACGTTGATTGGTTGATGTTATTAGTATCAAATAGGTTGGCCGTGGGTGCTAAAGTTTTTGGTAATTATCGACTCTTAATTTGGGTTGAGAAGTCAATGAAGGGACTGGTTCCTTGACCTTTGGACTTTGAAATTTTTGAGTTTACTTCCGTATGCATTAGGCATTTTTGTAAAATGTTTTTGACAGCTGAATTAATGTGTAGAACGGATTGTAAACAGATTTTTTTTAACCGACTTCCAAAAAGGTTCCATGTTCGTGTGTATGTTTTTTTTTTTTTGTGTGTATGTTCATCGATAATTTCGCCAATTGTGAACCGAATCAAAAATTTTTTTTAGTTCGAAAGGGTATACTCCCGTGGTGGTCCCATTTAAATTTTACAGAAATCGGCTGAGCCGTTATAGAAAAAACCAACAATAATGTAAGCAATTCGAGCAACATTTCCGAATTTTGTACACGATTAATATCGATAATTTCGCCAATTGTGACCGAATCGAAAAAAACTATTTTTTGGTTCGAAAGGGTATCGAGTTAGTCCTATTTAAATTATACAGAAATTGGCTCAGCCGCTTTTGATAAAACAAGACTAAAGTAAACAATTCGAGCTAAATATTCGATTTTTTTTTAAAAATATTATTTTTAAAAACTTCTTTTATTTTATTTCGAAAATTATTTTTACCCTAATTTTTTAGCCTTCTGTGTTCCGTTTATCTTTGTATCTTGCCAAAATATGCGCTATTAATAATATTGACATCATGTTTGATTTGAACACAAATTACGGATAACATGTGATTATAAATCATCCATTTTTACATCGTCTTATTATTTGCGGTGAAATCATTTAATTATAGCATAGAGTATTCTAAATTTACTTCTCCAAATCGATATTCAAACTTTTGTATTTGTTTTAATAAACTGAAACGAGATTGTAAATGCCAAGTCTCATCACAATCAAGCCATTCTCCTCGCCTCTTGCCTTCTAGAGCTTAATTGCGCTTTATCTGTTTCTGTAATTTACTAGATTGCTCTCAATTCACGATCCAAATCAAATAAAACCTAATAGAAATCAAATGGCAGAATAAATTGGTGCTTACGTAGCTAATGCTGAGCGTCGTCAGTTCGTAAAGTTTCGATATGACACTGTTGATTGAGAATAAATATTTATTTGCGTATTAGTAAGCTTCAAGTAGCCCAACGAGCCATGGAGAGGGCTATGCTTGGAGTTTCTCTGCGCGATCGAATCAGAAATGAGGAGATCCGTAGAAGAACCAAGGTTACCGACATAGCCCAGCGGATTGGCAGGTTGAAATGGCAATGGGCAGGGCACATAGCACGGAGGACTGATGACCGATGGGGTCGAAAAGTCCTCGAGTGGAGACCACGTACCGGCAAGCGCAGCGTAGGACGTCAACCCACAAGGTGGACGGACGACCTCATTAAGACCGCAGGATCGCGCTGGATGCAAGCCGCTACCAACCGGTCTTGTTGGAGATATTTAGGGGAGGCCTATGTTCAGCAGTGGACGTCCTATGGCTGAAAGGAAGGAAGGAAGGATTTATTGGCTCATCAAATATGGTTTCATAGACACTTTAATGTATTTTTAATGACATATGGTATCATGGACACTTATAATGTATTTTTAGTGACAAAGAAGAGTGGGATATTTTCGGGAATTACTGATATTATGACTGATCAAAATCTATTTGTGTAGGTATAATCGATACACAGGGTTATTTCTAATCAATGAGCATCCTTTTAGGGGCTTATTCTGTACATCAAAACTAACAACTTTTGTTCTGCGACTTTTGTCAGAACTCAAAAAAAATCTGCTGTTCCATACATTTTGTCGCGGGTGAACGATATTTTTCTATGGAATAACTTTTTTTTTTAGTTTTGACAAAAGTCGCAGGACAAAAGTTGTTAGTTTTGATAAACAGAATAAACCCCTAAAAGGATGCTAATTGATTAGAATAACCCTGTAGATCAATCACCAAATCAGCATTTTTTTTAATAGACAATAAAAATGCTCGTGAGCTAGAAATCAGCTAAGTTAATTATTTCACGTTGTTACACACAGGGTTAAAGCTAAATATGCAATAATATTTGTCAGTGCCTGTAATATTACATAGTATCAAGGTTGCGTGTACCGTCGGCATAAAACCACATAATAAAATCGAATATATTCAAATTGTGACAGATAATTACGGTTTCGTAACATTGGTGTGTTTTGTTGATTGCCATCGATTTTCGAGTCGATTCAATGGATTCAGAATCGTAATCGATTATAAAAGTGTTCGAATGTTTATAAATGTCACGGTTTACGCTTTTGTTGTGTGAATAATTGTACCATAAAATGCCGTTATTGAAGATTATTATAAATATTCGTAAAGCCGTATATAACCGATTGATGTTTTAACACTTCGAAGAATAGTATCAGTAAATTGTGGGATTTTTAGGAGTGCCACATGTTGACAGTGATGTGTTTATGTTCAAAAGTCAAGGATGGGACATTATAAATTCTAGTTTTCGACGTTCTTCAAATTTAATTCTTTACACAAAATTGCATCGTTTTGAACGTTCAACCACTTGGGTTATATTAACCATAATTACATCAATTTTGTTGCTTCCATAGTCCGTTTTATGCTTCAATTAAATGCCACTTAAATATAAATTCTGATGTAGAATGTTCTCCTTTGCTAAATTAAATAAATAACTACTCAATCGATGACGATGCATGACACAGTTTTTAAAATGATTCTTAAAATTATGCAACATCTTTTGCGTGGTACATCGTCGAAACAAAATAAAAGGAATTAATTAATTATACACAAAATTATTAAAATAACTTGTAACAATATTGGTTTATATTTTCTCAAAAACCCAGTCTTGTTCGATAAGTCAAATGTCACTTCCGCAAAGTATTTTTTTTATATCAACCATTATCTATGGGTAATAAAATGTTGAGGACTTTTTTTCTAACGCTCTCGTCACACTCGGTTCTGCATAACGTGGCATGATACAGCGTGTCAATCGCGTTATGATATTCCCACGTTGCGCTCGTGGCTAGTTTGTTTGATACTGTATCATCATTTAATAGCCCTCTCCTGGACATAGCCCTGAAAGTGTGAGCATGAAAATTAGAAAAAGTAAAGGAAAAAAAACATTTTTTTTGAGGTTATTAGTTTTAATTACATATTTAAGAACTAGGTAATGAAAAATCATTATTTAAAACCAAAACACTAGAATAGGATGGTAAAAGTTCGTTACTGTCAGCTTTCTTGCTAAGAACATGAAAAATCAGTTAAAAACGCCACAAATAAAATTTTCACAGCCGATGACTGATGACCGATGGGGTCAAAAAGTTCTCGAGTAGAGACCACGTAACGGCAAGCGCAGCGTAGGACGTCCACACCACACGTGGACGAATGACCTCATTAAGACCGCAGGATCGCGCTGGATGCAAGCCGCTTCCGACCGGTCTTATTGGAGATCCATAGGGGAGGCCTATGTCCAGCAGTGGACTTCTTATGGATGCATGGATGGATGATGTCTAAATGAAATTAACAGATTTGAAAATATCTACTTCTAATTTTATTTGGAGAATAAATATTGCTATAATTCCAGTCGTCACTTTAGTAGACCTATTTGCCAGCCAAGCTCGCAAGTCTCGCTCAACCTACGTTACAAATGGTTGGATTCCCACGCGAGTGTGTACGAGGCCTTATTATCGCCGATTTGTAACACCGGTCGACCTGAGGGCCCCAGGGTTAGTCTGCACATGTTGCTATAATCTAGACCCGAGAGAAAGTCTTTCGTAGGTATACACTGTAATCTAGAATTACTAGAATTAAATTACTTTTAAGCTTGTTGGGAAAAGGTATAGAAGTGTATCTATATTCTGATAATAGTAAAAACAAAACAAGAAAAGAAGAAGCGGTGGCAAGGGAAGAAATAAAACGAAGACACAAGTGAAAAAACATATAAAACCTACATTCAAGAATAAAAAAGTTAAGTTCTATTTTTAATCGTCAAACAAAAACAATAAGAAAATGTCTTAAAACATAAGTTTCGCAACCCGCGTTCCCGCTATTTTTATAATGTAATAAAATCCAATTACCAATATTTAAAGAAAAAAATACCGACCGACTTCAGGTTAGACAAGGAAGTATCATGGGTATGAACATGTGTTGAAAAAGTAGATGTCTAATTTTAAACATGATAAATGTATCACCAATTATGTTGCATCATGTTTTATACCAGTAAATAAAACAAAGCAGGAAAATCACTCAAAAAATAAATACACAAAAACATAGTTGTAAATATATAATTATGATTATGACTATACAAATATGGATAAATAACAAAGGAAAGAAAGTAAATTAATAACTTAGATCAACAAAAATTATTTTTATAAGACTCCGAAAAGTATATCGGGGAAGCATCGGTAAAACTTTAAAAAAAGCCCGGCCTATACTAACTTATTTATAAACAAGCGTTGTTCGCATCATGATTTATTTAACTAAAAATGCCATTTTAATTGCATCAACTTACTAACTTAAAGCTATTACAAGTGAAGCCGTAAAATATAGCCCTCGTTAAATATAGGTCAAGCGCAAACAACAATGTAACATAATAACATAGTTATATAAAAACAACAAGTTAATGCTACGCCAATAACACTGAATTACTTTAATCTTATCTTTAGACATTAATCTTGAAACAATAACATTTTGATCTGGTGTGAAACACAGTGTACTTGAGATTTTTGATAGCGAGATTAGTGCTGAAAGGTCTTCGGCTGACCTATACATGCTTTAATTGAGTAAGTAAATTTAGTAATGATAAAAAGAAAATACCAATGATTTATTTGTTTATTTTTAGTAAATAAAAACAGATTTAATTACGTCAGCCCCGATGCATACGAAGAATAATCGGCCAAGTACGAGTCGGACTCGCGCACGAAGGGTTCCGTACTGAATGGAAGCCCCCCTTGATTATTAATTTTATTCTGTTTTTAATATTTGTTGTGATAGTGGCAACAGAAATAATTCATCTGTGAAAATTTCAGCTTTCTAGCTAAAACGGTTCATGAGCAACAGCCTGGAGACAGACAGACGGACAGCGGAGTCTTAGTAATAGAGTCCCGTTTTTACCCTTTGGGTACGGAACCCTAAAAAAGGCGTGTAAATGAGAAAAGGCAAAACAGGTGTAACGACTTTTTTTTCTTTTCTGTAAAAAATAGAGATAAGCTTCGTACAAAACTCCAAAAAAACTGTCAGTAAGAAAAAAATTGATTGACGAAATATTGTTTGACAAAACGGGATTTATGTGAATTTGCATGGAATGACGCTCAATGCCGGGCTTATTTTTAGTTGTAATTCTGTTTGAGACTCTTTTTTTTTTGAATAATACGAGTACATAATCTCTAGGGTCAATATCGGGCGGTGTTTTGCGCATCGAAGGCACACAATTATGCCATATCGGTTAAGAAAAGCTTTCGGAAATTATTAGGTATAAAATTATTATTATTGAGGAACTTTTCCTTACGACTTTTATAAAACTTTCGATCTTTTCGATATGATAATGATTTATCCAAACACGTTAACTCTTTTTCTTCTCAACTTTGGTGACACATTTCTTACTTCTTTTGTTTTTTCATCCACAGTTCCTGTTCACTGATCCCTGAATCATACAAAATGGTCCATCCCAATAAATACGGCAAACAGCTCAGAATGAGTTTGCTTTAGTAAATCAAGTGCGATGTAAAAGTGGGTGTTAACACAATGCCACCGGAACCGTGTAATATGTAACGCTAAATGGCGCGCAGGGTTGCCACACAAAATATTTATAATCAATTTAATAGAGCAACATTAAAAATATTGAAAGAAAAAATTGAGATATTGAACATTTTTATCAGCGTTCATATTGTCATAAATTGTGATTCAAATCTGGAGACTATTAGCACAGGATTTAAGGCTACAATATTTTACAACATGTACAACAAAAAAGTCTACGAAAGGTTGAATAATCGGCCAAGTCCGAGTAGGACTCGCGCACGCAGGGTTCCGTACTGTATGGAAGCCCCCCTTAAATATTTATTTTATTTTAATTATTTATTAATCATTGAATTGTATATATAAATAAACATTCTGTGAATATTTGAAGCATCCAGCTGTTACCATTATTAATATCGAGCGAAAAATGGTTAAAAATTCAGAGTTGTTGTATCGGAGCCCCCTTTAAATATTAATTTTATTCTATTTCTAGTATTTGTTGTTATAGCGGCAATAGAAATACATCATCTGTGAAAATTTCAACGTTCTAGCTATCACGGTTCATGAGATACAGTCTGGAGACAGACTGACAGACGGACAGACGGACGGCGGAGTCTTAGTAATAGGGTCCCGTTTTTACCCTTTGGGTACGGAACCCTAAAAATGAAAAAAAATCTATTAATCTATACATATTTATGAAAGTAACTTAAACAATTGTTTAATATCTGATAATATTTTTGAACATTTAATTTAATTTGTTGTAAAATTTTCGTTTTAACTGTAAATATTAATCACAAATTGTGAACAAAGCGCATAGCCCCTATTCAAAAAAATTCCAATATACCAAGCAATGACTTAATAAATAAAATAAGCTTTATTCATCAGCCAATCATAACAACCTCATAAGTTGTTTTTATCTTAATCGTCATCTACTAAACAATAGTAGTAATAATTTGTGTATTGGAATGCAAACGTCCTGCAATCGCTGATCTCCGCCTAAGTAATTGTGATTTATGTGTGATTTACTGGCAAATATTATTGTAGGATTTGTAGGATTGACTGATCTATGAAGACTAAAATATTTATAAATTATACAACTTGCATATTATGTGGTCGTGACTCTAGTCTGTGTAACTGCGTTTGTATGGAAGCCGAAGAACAAATAGGTATCTTGAAGACAAAACACAAGTTAATCTACTCTTCAGCATAGTTAATATCATACAAAGTTACCAACATAGCCCAGCGGATTAGTAGGTTGAAGTGGCAATAGGCAGGGCACATAGCGCGGAGTACTGATGACCGATAGGGTCGAAAAATTCTCGAGTAGAGACCACGTACCAGCAAGCTTAGCGTAGGACGTCCACCCACAAGGTGGACAGATGACCTCATTAAGACCGCAGGATCGCGCTGGATGCAAGCCGCTACCAACCGGTCTTATTGGAGATCTTTAGGGGAGGCCTATGTCCAGCAGTCCTATGGCTGGAACGACGACGTCAAAAAACACATTTTAAAAAGGATAACGCGTGGCAGCCCTGTTAACCCGTCCCCGGCACGCAGGCTGCGCCCGCGCCGGCGCTAATTCGTCCACTATCAACCATCGGACGTGCTAATTTGGAAACCTTACTTTCGCTCCATTTGTTTACGCGATCATTCATATATACTTTATTGTGTTTGTGGACTTGCTCACCAGGCCTTTGAAAGTACCTATTTTCGGAATTCGTCAATATCTGTTAATCTAACAGATATTAACAGATATATTGTCAATAACTGTTAGAGTAACAGATATTAAGCCCAATATTAGAGGCGCCAACGTAAATTTAATAGCAACGTAAAAAGTTTTCTCTCTATCGAAAGCCTAAAGTGAAAAAGAAACAGAAATAGTCTAGTTAGCTAATTTATATACGACGGCACCTCTAAAATTGGGCTTATTAACTGTCAATATATCTGTTAATATCTGTTAGAAAATTAAATACTGACAATATTATAATATTAAATTAATTTTTTTGGTGTATGTTTAGTATTATTGAAATTTAAAGGAAATGTAATGTATAGTTTTATTGGAATTTTAATTAAATTATCGATCCACAAATATAATGAAATTTAATGTATTTTGCTAAAAGAGAACAGTTTGAGTTTTTTAACTTATCAAGTACATTTTACTCGTGTTAAATATAGGTAGGTACATGCTGCTATGTGATACAGATCCTAAATCAAAACAACGTTCAGTATCGTCACTTTTTAACCAAAAAGGAAAAGTTCTTCCAAAAAGGAGAAGGTTCTATGTTCGTCTGTATGTTTTTTTTTTGTGTATATTCATTGACAATTTCGCCAATTGTGAATCGAATCGAAAATTTTTTTTTAGTCCGAAAGGGTATACTCTCAAGAAGGTCCCATTTAAATTTTACAGAAATAGCTAAGCCATTTTCGAAAAATCAACAATAATGTAAATAATTTGAGCGAAATATTCAAATTTTGTACACGATGGAAGGCGCTTTTGCTATTTTTTACAAAAAATAATTATTGGATGGGTGAGCATGGATGGGATGACGTGTGTATGATGTCCCCCCCTAATATTTAAGTATTTACTGTTATGTATTTGCACTGATAGCGACTGTCGCTATGGCGACACTTTTTATTGCAGATTTCAATCGTTTAACCATGTCGGAGACCCTCGGATAGCTTAAAATCTACCATACAAGCTTACGTACCAAATGTTTTCAGAAGTTATCAATTAATGGTTATTACATTAACATACTTATGCACTTTCCTAAACAAATTAAGAAGCTCATACTTTAAAACATTGTCTGCGACATGTTTACGGCATATAAAGAGTTTCACAGCATACTTTGCAGTGAAGGTGTTAACTTTTGCTTTACCTAATCGAATAGATACTCGTATGTTCGTAATTACGAAGATTATACTATGTACGAAGATTATACTATGTGTATAAGATTATACTATGTATAACACTGGCTTAAATCACATGAATTGAAATTGGTAAGCATAAATAATTTTGTACTTGCTTCACACTACTGCCGACCAAATATAATGCACGGTGGATCTTGTATTTATGTCAGTAATGCTACTAAATATAAAAATCTAGAACGGTACATTAAACTATCTGTTGAACAAGTATGCGAACTTTCTGCTGTTGAGCTGTTAGATAGAAAAATTATCGTTATATGTGTATACCGATCGAATTCAACAAGCACTACATCCTTTTTTCCTGTTCTTGAATGCATGTTCGATATGCTTATGCATGAAAATAAAGAATTTGTGGTACTTGGGGACGTAAACATTGATACGATTGACCCAATTAAGTCTGATATTAAAAAACTAAACGATCTATTGTCATCACACGATTTGTGCAATATTGTGGACTTTCCCACAAGAATAGAGGGCTCTTCAAGTACCAGCCTCGATCATGTGTACGTTAGCCGCCAGTCTGTGAGTGCGGCGCGCGCGCGCCCCGTTTCCACCTTGATCTCTGATCACCTCGCGGTCCGCGCGGTCATCCCGTGCGATCCGGGTCCGGATTACGCGCCTTCATATTGTGCGAGATTTTACACTCGCGCCAATAAATGTAATTTTGTTGGTGCGTTGACAAGTGTAGACTGGGTAGAGCTAGAGAGGAAGCATTCAGCATCGGCCGATGGTTTAGCTCAAGCTGTAATAAACATTCTACAACATAACCATGATGTATGCTTCCCGATAAAAAGAAAGAGCGCGAAGAGAAAAAGAACTATCTGGGCCACAAGTGAAATTATCAACCTAAATGATTTACTGATTGATATGAATAAGTTAAAATTAAAAGTTCCTTGCAATAATGACCTAGAGCTAAAGATAGGCGACTATCAAAATAAATTTGACGACCTAGTGAAAACTGAGAGGACCAAGTATTACAATAATATTATTCATCATTCAGAGAACGTCACTAAATCAATGTGGGAAGTAGTTAAATCCGAAACTGGTCGAAAGGCAGTCTTTACAGAATATACTGAGTTATTAAAACGACCTGACGGTTCCAGCTTCTCATCCAAATCAGAAGCTGTGGATGCGATGAACGAATATCTCGCAGGCGCATCTAGCGCCGCCGGGGCGCCTACGGCAGACGTTGCCGAGGCAATGCGCGCTCTCGAGGCGGTGCGCCCACCGAGTGACCGCTCACTCAGAATTAGGCCGTTTACACCGTTCGAGGTTTATACAATTATGACAAAGGGAATAGCCCGGAAAAAAACCAAAGACGTGTATGAAATCTCAGTAGAGTTACTGCACACTTCAGCGGAACCATTATCGCAGATCCTTTCTTGCCTCTATAATAAGTGTTGTAGAGAAGGTAGATACCCTCCCGCGTTAAAGAGGTCAAAGATTTCGCCACTGTATAAGGGAAGAGGAGATCAGGGTGACATGAACAGTTACAGACCAGTTTCCATCATACCCGGAGTAGCAAAAATTTTCGAGTACGGACTGAGTGCTCGACTGACGCAATATCTGACTGAGAGTGGGGCGCTAAGTGACAGGCAATACGCGTACCGAAGAGGTAAGTCCACGACCTCACTGGCTAGGGAACTGGTCCGACGTATAATCGAAGCTCGTGAAGCCCAGCAGCAGGTCGCTGTGATTTTTTGTGATATGTCGAAAGCTTTCGACGTAGCGGATCATGGCGTCCTGGCCGCGAAAATGGAGCACTACGGGATTCAAGATTCTGCGCTAAATATGTTTTCGGACCAAATGTCCGGACGAGACCAGGTTGTTGTGGGAGATGGGGGTAGAGTGAAGTCAAAGCCACTGGAGACCGTGATCGGAGTTGCTCAAGGCTCCTCGCTTTCTAATATCACCTTTTCTATCCTCCTTAATGACTTGCCAGAGAACATTACAGACGCACATGTACTGATGTATGCGGATGACGTAGCCGCAATTGTCACCGCCCCGTCTGTAGACCGGCTCGAGCAAAAACTCAACACAGTGGCGGCTGAGTTAGACGCCTGGTTCAGAGTCAATGGGCTAAAGTTGAACGCGACTAAGACTCACTTTGTCCATTTCAACTTATCAGGCCGAACATACAGACCACTCATGGTAAAAATCGGTAGAGTTGAGATGGACCAAGTGAAATCAACAAATTTTCTGGGTTTTCAACTTGATGCTGCATTGACTTGGGAGAGCCACATCGAGAGACTGTGCGGCAAAATAGGAAGTGCCTGCTTTGCACTATGGCGAGTGTCCTCAATTCTGCCGTACCCCATGGTTCGGCAATGCTACTTCGCTTCTGTGCATTCTTTAATCCAGTACGGTATCGAGCTATGGGGACGCGCTGCCGACTGGGAGCGTGTCTTCAAAATGCAGAAAAGAGCCGTCCGTGCTATAGTAAGAGTGACACAGGACACTTCTGCATTGACGTATTTCCGATCCATGGGGATACTGACTGTGCCGAGTCTATTCTACTTCCAGGCGGCTATGTACGCCAGGGATCACCCGGAGGAGTTCCCGCGCCTCGGAGCCGCCCGCGATGGCGCCGAGCCGCCGCGGCACGCGCGTCGGTTGTGTGCGCTGCCTCGCAAACTGGCGAAGGCGGCTAAATTAATACACATGAACGCGCCAATTATAATCAACCGACTACCAAAAGAGGTGATTGACGCCCCTTCTAAGGGGTCATTTAGAAATAAACTGAAAAACTGGCTGATCGAACATGCATTTTACGATTTTAGTGAGTTGACTAGGTTAAGGGAATTATAATTATTATTTATGCTTTGACATTGAAATTATTTTAAATGAAAGTGTTGACATAAATGTATTTATTTTAGAATATTTTCCATTATATTGGAAAATGTTATTACTTTGTTAATGCAATTTTTGATATTTAAATTTGACTTATAAATATATTGAATTATTATTTTTTGTTTACACAATTTAATATTTGATGAATTATATGACTATTGATTTGTATTGACTTGTATCTTGTATGTTGATATCAATAAAATAATATGAATATGAATATGAATATAATGAAGATTACAATTTACTTTGTGAGGATTATAATCTTCACTATGAAGATTACAACTTTCGTTGCAACGATTATCGTCTTCATAAACAGAGAGTGCCGTGGTGGTCTAGTGGTTGTAACGCTGGCATGTCATTCTTGAGGTCGTGGGTTCAATCCTGGTCCCGTACCAATGAGTTTCTTTGGAACTTATGTGCGGAATTTCACACCACTGGCTTTTCGGTGAAGAAAACATCGCATCGTGAGGCAACCTGCATACGTCCGTAGAAGAAATTCGATGGCGTGTGTGAATCCACCAACCCGCATTGGGCATTGGTGGATATGGCCCAATCACCCTTCGTGGGTAGGCCTACGTCCTGCAATGGACTATTAAAACAAGGCTGGTACAGTACAGTTCAAACAGAGAGTATTTAGTAGTAAAAACTTATAGTGTACACAAAGTTGTGAACAGGCTATTTGTGAAAAAAAAAATAATGTGCTATATTCTAAATCACAACACATATCACACATGTAAAATATTTGCAAAATTTAAAATACACCTTAATGTTTCACGGAGCAACAAAGTGACGGATCGTCTTGATGTTTTGCATGAATGTAGTATAAGCTCCTCCTGGCTTAATTGAAAGTGTTTTCTTTCAGTTTTAAATAAGATTTTTCTATTTTAATGTATGATCGTATCTTTGATAAATCCCTACTTAACATTATTAATTTATTAAAATTTTATAACTAAAATCTTTGAATGTACTGTACCAGCCTTTATAATAGTCCACTGCAGGACGTAGGCCTGCTTGCGAAAGGTGATATCCACCACGCTGACTTAGTGTGGGTTGGTGGATTCACATACGCCATCTAATTTCTTCAACGGACGTATGCAGGATGCCTCACGATGTTTTCCTTCACTGAAAAGCCAGTGGTGTGAAATTCCGTACATAAATTCCTAGGAATTAATTTTAATAAATCATGCCAATTTTAACGGGTACCATATTATGACAACGTTGTCCCACCTAATACGCCCTGTATCGGGCGGCGATGTGTTAATTTGGAAACTACACTTTCGCCGCTGTGTTTGCGAGATCATAATCGAAAGGACGGTCTGTTTGTCTAGTAAAGCCACAATAAGCGAGATTTGAAAGCGATAATTTTAGGAGTGGTCGTGTTTTTAATATTTTAATTCTCGTAAAACTGAATCATTCATACGAAGTCATCTCAGTTCTTAGAGCATAAAAGTTGCCCTAAAAGATAAACGTATTTTAACGTGAATGAAATACCAAAATGGATGACAAAGTGGAGATGTTATATTATTTTTTTTTTTATACCAGATGAAGATCATTACATAGTATAAAATAAAGTCGCTATTTTTGTCTGTTTGTTTGTCTGTATGCTTAAATCTTTAAAACTACGCAACGGATTTTGATGCGGTTTTTTTTAATGGATAGAGTGATTCAAGAGGAAGGTTTATATGTATAATATACACCTGTGCAAAGCCGGGGCGGGTCGCTAGTAGACTATAAAATAGTTTTGTAAAATCTTTTTTAGCGGTTTCAGGCTAATACTTAAGAACTTGAAGTATGAAAAATGCTCGTAATACTACTATTTACTGAATTCGAATTTTCTGCTACTTTTCCAAAGCCACTAGTTAGTAGACAAAAGTTTTGTGCATTGCTATTTCAGTATGTAATAGAAGATTTAATTCATATAAAGTTATGCATAATTATCTTTAAGTATTAAACCACACCTCGGGTGGGCTACATTTCTATATTTAACCGACTTCTAAAAAGGAGGAGGTTCCATGTTCGTCTGTACGTATTTTTTTTGTGTATGTTCCACGATAATACCGCTAATTGTGAACCGAATCGAAAAATTGGAAAAGGTCCCGAGGTGGTCCCATTTAAATTTTACAGAACTCGGCTGAGCCGTTTTTGAAAAATCAACAATAATGTAAACAATTCGAGCGAAATATTCGAATTTTGTACACGATGAAAGGCAGTTTTGCAATTTTTTGCGAAAAAATAATTATTTTCCGTTTTGTTTATGTCAAATAATCGTAAATTAATATCTACTCTCTATAATTTGACATTGCTAAAAACGTTTTAAAGTTAGCTGTCATATCAACAGTCTGTACTATACAGTACCTACTTTTCTACTGCACTGTACAGTACTATTTTCAGTGTCATATTGAACATAGGTCTACCCACTAATGACGATGGAAGTTAACTTCGCCGTCAAATCCTTCCACACACACACATGTGACCGAATCTAATTCAAGACACCGACATAAAAATGCCACCCATTAGCATACGCGATGCCACCGCACGTCTGCCTATTATCAAGTCCATAGCCTCCTTTGTCCGCGTGCTAACCGGGCCCATAACCCGCGTCTTTTGTCCCGCAGCTCTATTGCGGGACGGTGGCGGTGCGGTGGACGTGTTAACACAGCACTTAAACTGTTAGACCTTTGGGAAGGTGGGTGGTTTTGAGTTATTGGATTAAAAAATGTGAAAACTCTGTTGAAATAAGATCGGAATATAATCTTCTAGGTCTGCGTGCTTCATCTTCGACCACAACGTCGCTTTCCATCAGGCTAGTTGGTGGTCAAGCGCGGAATTATTCGCGTTGAAAAAAAAAAATGTATAATGATCAGCTTACGGCTAGCTTTCGTCCCACAATATAAATTTTAATGACGTCTAAAAATGTTAAAATAATACGTTCGAATTTGACACGTTGAGTTTTTTAAATTTAACATGTAGATGCAAATTTTTATTTACACAGAAAAACAAAAAAGATCTTAAATAACAATTTAACATGTCAAATTTATTTAACATGTTAAATTAATTAAACATTTATTTATTTATTATTTATTCATTTATTTATTCATTTATTTATTTATTAATTTAACATTTATTTATTTATTTTTTTATTTAACATGTCAAATTAAGTAGCGCTGTCGCAGCAAAACATGCAAAATTCACTTGTCAGACTTGTACAAGGCTATTTATAATCAATTGGCATATATATAATAGGGGCATATTCTGTACATCAAAACTAACAACTTGTGTTCTACGACATCTTTAATTTTCAGACATTATTAAAATTCGTAGAACATATCAGTTTTGATGTACATAATCATCCCGTAAAAGGATGCTAATTGATTAGAAATAACCCTGTATATCATTGATCTGAAATGTTTTTTTTTTTTTTCTAATGTTACCGTTATATTAAAATAGTTGTATTGTATAGTGTAGAGAGAACTTGATTACATCAAAAAAAGTTTAACCATCTCTATTTCTTTTGTTCAATATTTCTATTTGAAACCGCAACATAAAATTTGCATACACAGAACAAAAAATAACAAAGACATTTTAAACACCATTCTCAAAGCTGAGAAAACCTGTCTTTAATGAATTTGTCAAAAATATTTTTAAAAAAAACTGGGTAACCGATTCCGGAATCATTTTTAATCCTGTCATTGCTACCTCTACAGCAACAAAGAATTAAATACGTTGTAAATCAGTCAACCCTTGTCAACTACGAAGAGATTAAATATAATAATGAATTTAAACAGACAATTGTCTCATTGACCGCACGCCATTTTAGGGTTAAGGGGACTCCTTAGGGATTTAAATGTTTGGACATTTTGTTTGGATTTTGTCGTTCGTTTTCGACTTCTCATACCTTTTTTGTGTGTTTCAGGTAAGGGATATCCCGGATGCGTTTAGGGGTGCATTTCGGAGAAACATGATGGGTAAGATTTTTTAATTTTTATCAGTACTTTACAAAAATAATTCGCTCTTTGTCAAGATTACTCATTAAAATTACGATGAGAAATGCGCGCGAAATGGGACGTGCATTTTCTAGCGCGGTCGAGGCGCTCAACCGGCCTAGGCTCTGCATTGTCGGCCAATAAATTTCACAAAGCGTCGGACTAATTTTCAGTTTAAAATCCGTCTAAAAGCAGTTATTAACTCGGCAATTCCTAATAGGGGTGGGCGTGCTCGCTCGGCCGGCCAGACCGCGCGGGGTCACGCGGGTCGCGCCTCTCGATAGAATTATGCTTCAATTGTTTTACGTTCGCACCGCACTAGCTCAAGCCCATCTCTGTTCCTTTTTCGAAACGCACCTAAGAATTTGTAGCGTTCTCATATCGATTGTCTCGATTTAACGGTCGATATATCGATGTTTTACTGCCTCGCAACGCGGTGTGAAGTGTTGTCGACACGTTTCGATTCAGATAAATCGATTCCCCGTTATGTAATATCGGCTTAATGAGCGATTAGGTTTCGATGCGATTCTGTTTTTTGTGGAAATTGTAGGGTTGTGCGGAGCGTAATTAAGTGAAGGTTAAACTGTAATCAAGTTGTAATTGTATGGAATCGAGTTTGACCCGAGGTCGCGGTTTAATATCTGTGAACTATAAACAACTTTGTGGAGAATAATTGTGGAATACAGCGTGGTATATTACATTAGTAGTTTTGTTATACTAGAAACGTGAATGGTTTAGAACGTTCCACATGTACAATTGTATGCACTTTTACAAACAAAACGCTCTTATTATTTTGTACATCGAATCGATCTATCTACAGAATAATAAGGCAAGAAAGAAACAGATTCGGTGTGATTCAATTTTCATTCAGCTTATACAAATTATTGTACAATTAAAGGGTGAAGTCTTCACTCTTACATCGGGGTATTGTACATACATCAAAATAAAATTACAAATAAATGATCCAACTATATTTCTTCGAAGTTTCGAAATACATAAAATATGAAACATCACAGCAACGTCGGTAAAACAGCCCCGGGCGACCGTTTATGTCTCTCTTTGCTCTCGATTACTAGCGATTACAATCTCACTTTAATTATGACTTAGAACAGCGCGGTCTTATTTCAATTTAATGTTTACTCGCTTTTAATTGCTTCTGATGGTTTAAAGCTATGTTTGATTTAAACTAATACATGGGAAATTGAATTAGGGCGTAACCGAGCGTAAGTCGGCCTGGAATTGTTTATTCCGATGTGAAATTTGATTGGAAATGGCGGGAGATGTTATGGGCGGATGTTATTTGTGTTTCTGTTGCTATGATAGCTTTAATGATGTCTGGTTGCTTTATTATAGCTTTTGTTCACAGCTTTGCCTGCGATATATTTTGGTATTTGTGGTATCCTATGGGAAACTTTTATATTTCCGAAATGTGTTAAAGATTTAAAGACTGAAAGTTTTTTTCCAAAAATTCTATTCATATAGTTTTCTTGTATTAATCAAAGACATTCAATAGAAGATTTATATCTCGTTCTTGGCATGCTTATGACGTACCTACCGATAAAAGCTTCTTTGACCAGCTCAAATCACTGTATAGTTTTAGCCTAGAGCCCGTATTATTCCCCTTTTCCCATAAGAAATGCCTTAATAACCTCATTTTGTCTAACACATAATAAAGCAATCCGTTTGCACACCTCTGACCATTAACCACAATAATTTTGCCGTCTCGAAACTATCATCATTTGTTCTGATCCCTATTATTATCCCAACAGAGTTCTCAATCCACAAATTGTGCAGCTCGCTATAAATTCAAACTGCACGACTAAGATCTCATCATCATGGGATGTTTTATCGCCTCGAGCATTTGGCACGCTCATAGTTTCATCTCTTTCAATCTCGTTCTGTGTTAGATCTCCATCTCTTTCTGTCAGGGATCTCGCGTTGTCATTTTTCCAAATTGACCTCTGATCCTGAAGCATAGAGATTGTTACAAATGAATTGAAAGCACTCGCCGCAATTTAAATCATGTTCGATGAGGCTCCGTAATGAGATACCTGGGTACTTGCCTTCTTTTTGCTCTAACAATTGGTAAGGATAATTTGGAATGAATTGAGAATTTGATATCAATACAACTGGCAGTTTTTGACACTTTAAAAACGTTAAATTTTTTGTAGAATGCAGTTGAATTAATTGGTTGTTTTATTTACTCTCCATCAAACATCTTTTTAGGGTTCCGTGCCCAAAGGGTAAAAACGATACCCTATTAAGACTCCGCTGTCCGTCAGTCTGTCTGTCTGTCACCAGGCTGTATTTTTATCTACAAAAATCAATTCAACATAAATCCAAACATAATGCGTACTTTTAATATTACGAGTCAAACCTGAAAATTATTGGCACAGATCCGAGACAAGCACAGTAAGAAGAGGTTGTGGATAAAAAAATGGTAGGTGATGATAATAAGTATTTTCAACGGTACTATAAAGTTTATTTTATGAGGAAGTGAGAAATTTAATAACTATACCATCGTCGTCATCAGCAGTATGATGCTGTTTTCGACAACAGGACTATATGCGCTTTATACGCAGCCCTGTGATTTGACTCCGAGCGTCTGTCCACTATAAGAGTCATAGAGTGGACATCCTAGATGCGCTTGACGATTCGTGGTCTCCATTCGAGAACTTTCCGTCTCTCTGATATGATAGGCATGATGACTGGATAAAAAAATCATTATTATAATTAGTCCGTGAGTCAAATTATCAAAAAAAATTTAGACACGTATATTTTATTTTGCCGAAAAACAAATAGCAGAGATAAACCTTGTCGAAGTTTGGGAATGGGGGACATGACATCACGTCTCTTACGAAAGTCTCATTTATTTGAAATTCATGACGTCACGCGGAACTTTGACCGGCTATAATTGTCTTCATCGATTGTTGTTTAATTGACAAAAGAAAAAATGCGTGTATTATATTTTTAATAATCTATCTGATGGACTATTTTTTTTTTTGTAATCATGCCTATAACATATAACCGTGGTGGCATAGAGGTAGTAACACTCGCCTTGCGATCGTGAGGTCGTGGGTTCAAATCCCGATCCTGTACCAATGCGTTCTTTGGAATTTATGTACAGGATTCCACACCACTGACTTTTCGGTGAAGGAAAACATCGTGAGGCAACCTGCATCCGTCCGTAGAATAAGTTCGATGGCCATGTGAATCCACCAATTCGCACTGGGCCAGCGTGGTGGATATGGCCTAATCACCCTTCGTGGGTAGGCTTACGTCCTGCAGTGGACTATTAAAAAAGGCTGATACATTTTAGACGATATAAAACGGTACTCACTCACGTGGTACGTACAGTCATAACACGACTATAGTTTCGGTCGCGTTCGGCGACCTTTCTCAAGTTGGCGAGTTCTAGCACGTTGAGCCGTCTCGCAATGCACTCAAAAAAAAGGTTGGTACAGTACAGCCTATAACAACTATTACAATATAACTAATTTTGGCCATTCCCTTTCAACGCATATCTGCTTACCATTTCACAGACGTCTGAGTCACCCGCCCACGGTAACCCACATCTATCGGGTCCTATTGTTTATATCGCTTAACAATATCATATCTGGCGTCGTTTATATTCAAATATCGCTGACAGCGGTGATTGGGAATTTCAAGCATTTTGGCCTTACTTTTACCAAGCAATGGTCCTGATACAAGATATTTGGCATATTGTAGACCGCGTTTTTTGCTAACAAATATTACGTAAAGCTTTTCAAATCCAATAATTATGTTTTCATGTTTCTTAAAAATAAATTCTTTATACAAATAGCCAGAACGTGGAAAGCTTTTTCTGATTCTGTCTTTCCACTGTACAACATAGGTGCTATCAAATCACGAATAAATAAATTGACAGCTTCGAGGCCAGCGTGCTACAAAAATTTGTAGTCAAAGGACAACTTATTAAATAAAAATAATGTACGCTACATTCGCTTAAATAGGTATTCTAACATCAGAAAATTACTCAGTCGAATATTTTTTATGAAATAACTATTAAACTATTTCTGAATTAAGTGTTCAAAATTACACCAATTAAGGTTTTTTTCCTAAGTCTAGAACTAAAACTATGTAGGACAAGAACTAATTTTGTCATGAAATTATTGCAAAATTTTATCGTACTATATAGGACAAGAACTAACTTTGCCATGAAATTATTGCAAAATTTTATCCATGCCATTCTTACGGAATACACGTAAATCACCTGCTAAGCATACTAGTATATTGTTTACAACTTTTGGACAGTTATACATTTCCATGGAATTACCATATCGTAATGAAATTTTCACAACAATCGAAACTATCTGAGACGCTCCTAGCTCCAATAAAATAGAAATCCAAACAATCACTTTATGCGTTTACAATAGACGAGCCTACTGGCATACCTCCAACGATAGACACGGATAACTCATATCTTCAGCAAAACAAGGAACTAAAACCTTCCCTAAAGTTGTAAGTCTTTCATTTAGAAAGAGCGATAGTGATGCCATCGTCGAATTTTGTAGTTAAGGTGGGCGTACGCTATGTTATGACATATTGGTTCTCACGAAGAAACGCCTACGCGCGACCGCCTTCAGAGAGCCTTTATTTATCACTGGCTACACGTGTTAGGGAGACTAATTTATCAAGAAGGTTCAAAGGTCGTAAATTCGTCGTGGATTCTTTTATTGTTTTGTTTATTTAACTCGTAAAATTATTGAAACTTCCAAAGTAAATTAGTCAACCCTTTTACTTAGTGGCTAATTTTTGGAGCTGAATATGAATCTTGTATACACGAGATCAATGATTTAAGCATAAAAATTACCTATTTTGTGACCTTTCTATCTGTTTATTACTGTTTTTAATATACAATACAATACAATACAACAACACTTTATTGACACCAACAAGAAAACATAACAAAAGAAACAAAGACAGAAAAGGCACAAAAGGCGGTCTTATCGCTAAAAGCGATTTCTTCCAGACAACCTCTCTTGGATGCAAGGAAACATAAAGACGACAAGGACGGTGTAAACGTAAAAAAAAAAAAAAAGTTAAATAATGAAGAAAGTTACTACAAATTCCTAATCAACAATAAAATAAACTACATAATAATAGCCATACATAAATACTTATAATAATACATACAATAAAAATAAACATACTTAGATGCATAAATATATTACAAATAAATTAATGACGAGGAGTGATATGAGTATCAGTCAGAGAGAGCTTTGAGAGATAATGTTGCTGAACCTGGGCCTTGAAAGATTCAACGCTCTGTGCACGTCTGATGGTCACAGGAAGGTCATTCCAGAGAGCTACAGCTCGGACACTGAAAGAAAAATCATAAAAAACAGTAGAATGAGATGGAGTGGAAAGAAGGAGATTGCTAGAAGATCTAAGATTGACAGAGTGAGTGTCAGAAAGAAAAGTGAAGCAAGAGCGTAAATATGAAGGAGAAGAAGGTTTGAAGAGAATGCTATAGAGAAGGGAAAGTATATGAGTATCGCGGCGAAGACGGATAGGGAGCCACTTGAGCTTATTACGAAATTGGGAAATGTGGTCAAATTTCCGGAGGCCGAAAATGAACCGTATACAAAGATTTTGGAGTCGCTCAAGCTTGTCGAATTGCTCCTGGGTTAAGTCGAGATAGCAAGCGTCAGCATAGTCTAAAATAGGGAGAAGAAGGGATTGTGCTAACGCAACTTTGGTAGCCGTGGGAAGAAAATTGCGAATTCTTCGTAATGATGCAGAAGAAGCGTATAACTTGCGCTTCACAGATTGTATTTGAGGATTCCATGAGAGACAACTATCAAAAATAATACCAAGGTTTTTGACCTCGCTACTAAAAGGGATCGTAATACCGCTAAATACAATTTTACGAAGAGAAGTTTGATCGATGCGTGCAATCATCCTAGAGCTACCAATAATGATGGCCTGCGTCTTAGTGGGATTGACTGTGAGCCCGAAAGAACGGCTCCAACATTCAATACGGCGCAGGTCATCATTAACAGCTGCCACAGCCTCATCCAAGTGATCGATTGTAGCTTGAGAGTAAATCTGCAAGTCGTCTGCATAGAGATGGTAGAGAGAAGTGATGTGAGAAGTAATGCCATTTATAAAGATAGCAAACAGGAGAGGAGAAAGAACACCACCTTGAGGAACACCGGCATCAGTAACGCACCAAGAAGAGAGCGTATCTTCAACACGTACACATTGCCGGCGGCCATACAAATAACTATGAAACCAGTCAACAGCTGTAGGAGATATGTTAATAGTGCGGAACAGAGCAAGAAGGATATCGAAATCAACAGTGTTGAACGCATTGCTGAAGTCGAGTAAAGTAAGCACAGTGAGTTTCTTGTCATCCATTCCCCGTCTAATGTCATCGGTAATTTTAACAAGAGCAGTGGAAGTGCTGTGGCCTGATCGGAACCCAGACTGCAAAGGATTAAGGAGATTGTTACGAGTTAGGAAGTGATTTAATTGCGAATGGACTAGGCGTTCAAGGACTTTGGATAGGAAAGGAAGAATAGAGATAGGACGGTATTCAGAGAGTGATTTAGGTTTGGGTTTTTTGGGGATCGGAACTATGTGGGCTTCTTTCCAGCAGGAAGGCACCGCACTCAAGGAAATGGAAGTGTTCAGTAAGTGACATAGGATAGGTAAAATTTCATCAAGGATTGGGACAATCATATTACGACTAATCTTGTCACTACCAACAGCATTCGAGGAAATGGACAAAATACTCTTCTTAACATCACTAGCAGCAAATTGACTAATGACAAAAGGGGAATAGCTGGGTGTTGGGATGGAAGAAAGATAGTTTAAAGTGGCAAGTTTATCGTTCACATCAATATGAGACGCCGAAGAAAAATGTTGGTTAAGAGAATTAACATCAAGGTCACAAGGATTAGAAGTTTTTTGAGACTTTCCAACACCCAATGAGCGTAAAAACTTCCATACTTTCGCAGGATCACCATTTTCGACAGATTTATGGATGTGGTGGCGTTGCGCATCTCTACACATTCTATTGCAGCGATTCCGAAGGACTTGAAATTTTTCCTTATTAGCATCACTAGGACAAGCTTTAAATTTACTCTTAGCCACCGCTTTTTGATGGATCATTTTTTTAATATCATCTGTCAACCAGGGTGCAGGTAGATGCTTCATCTTGACCGGACGAATGGGAGCATGAACATCATAAAGTTGTATCAATATAGAGTTGAATAGGGTAGTCTTATCCTCAATAGATTTGGCATCAAGAACTGTCGACCAGTCAATTTCGCTAGCATCATTACGCAATTTCACAACATCCATGGCACCGAAGCTGCGTTGCAGAAGAATTTTGGGCTTATTTTTAGGAGGGCGAATTTTGTAAGAGAGATAGATGACATCGTGGT
This sequence comes from Hypomecis atomaria, assembly GCA_964007245.1. Lineage (NCBI taxonomy): Eukaryota > Metazoa > Arthropoda > Insecta > Lepidoptera > Geometridae > Hypomecis > Hypomecis atomaria. Next base: position 1,588,523 of record OZ023295.1, on the reverse strand, counting down.
ATGATAAATCATGAGAAGTGTGCAAACATTGTCCGTGTTTGGCAACATGCTGCAAGGAGGAGACAAACATCAGGTCTAATAAAGAGGGAGTGGAATTGGGGAAATGATGGGTGGCGCTCAGAGGTAGAATATTCAGGTTGCTAGCCTGAATAATTGATTTTAATTTAGAGCTACGAGAGTCTAATTTGAGCAAACAGGTGTTAAAATCTCCCATGATTATGGTGTGGGAGTAAGATGGGAGGAGATCTTCGAGAAGATTTTCAAAAGAAGAAAAATAGTCAACAGATTTATCAGGACTGTAATACACTCCCAGAAGTATTTTGGAATGAGAAAGGAGAATTTCCAGAAAAAGATGTTCACCAGCATTAGCAGGCGGGGGCTGTACGGAAGTGCTGACAACAGTGTAAGGGATATTAGAGCGTAAATAGATAGCTACACCACCGCCAGGCCTCCCAGTCCTGTCATTGCGGATAAGAGTGAAACCAGGGAGAGAAAAAGAAGTGGAAGGAAGACAGGGCTTAAGCCAGCTTTCGGATACTAGAACAGCATGCAAGTTTTTATGGTCGAAAGACGCCAGAATTTCAGGGTAATGAGCCGGAATACTTTGGGCGTTAATATGAACTACATTAAAGTTCTTAGGCACATCTGAAACTTGATTAGATATAATATCACTCAACGATGGTATACTCACAAAGCTAGAATCAGAGCAAGAATTATTATCTGACGATAAAGATAAAAATATATCACTACTACTACTATTGTGTTCGTCATTTAACATAGTTATAAATAAATAATAATAATTAATAAATATATATATTATACAAATAATAATAAAAAATAAAAAAAAATAAAAATAAGATAAATCATACATGTAACACACTTCATCCGCCAGAACTGGAAGAAATCACTTCATAAACTCACAACAAATAAACACAAAACAACATAATTAAACAAAAATAAAAAAATAAAAACTGATGGCGAAAAACAACCGGCTTAAAATTGATAGCTTTAAATACATCAAGAAAGATGAAAATTATAAAAGCTTAATGATTCAAATAACAACAGTGTAGCGTTTATGTAATACATCCATGAGTTTTTCTACATGAATGTTCACCAAGTTTTGACAATGACAGTTCGACCAAGTAATGTCAAAGTCACTGAAAAGTAACCAATTTGCACAATTAATTTAAGAAAAGCTTATGTATTTATCACGATTAAATCAAATTTGAGGAAAATAAATGCAAAAAAAATACGTATACATACAAGTGAATAATATAAACAGGGTATAAAAATATATCCGACATACCTACAAGTGAAATTAGACGCGTTAAATACCCACTCAAACTTTGCAATAAAAATAAAAATGACTTTCACGATAACACGATATTGGACTACTTCGCCTTCCTAGTTGTTCTGGTGGTCGAGGCGGCCGCAGGGCCTGCAGCTGCAGCGGCTTGCTTCTTGCTGGCGGCGGGCGGCGGCACCTTCAAAGTATCAACCGATGCTATTTTCTGCAGCTCGCTGATACCACAGATTCGGTGGCGCTGACCATCGGGCGCGATGATATGGATGAAGCCATCGCGGGTCCAGCAGTTTTTGATGCCGAATCGCTGTCTAGCCTGCATGAAGGCCACATGCCTGGATTTAGTTAGGAACTCGGAGAGTGTCACTTTGCTACCCTTCAGCGAAGTTTTCGAAGACCAGATCTTGTTTCGAACATCAATATCAGCGAACTTGACGAGAATAGGCCTAGGTTTATCGGTACTGACACGGCCTATGCGCTGACATCTGCTAATAGACTGACATGAGAACCTCGCTAATTTCATTTGGTCAGTGACTATGCGGACAACAAGCTGAGGGATGCTCTCTGACTTCTCTTCTGGCACACCGTGTAGGAGCAGGATCTTCCGCCGACTA